>OY754958.1:0-1250000 GCA_963576555.1 Ferdinandea cuprea
TTTCATTTACAATTTGAGGAATTATTTGCCCAACAAAATCAAAGCAGTCAATTCAAATGATCCCGCTATGTCGAAGTTATTCGAGCTAATACTATTTACACTTATGGAGTTACTGAGTGAGTTAATACTTTCAATAAAATAGTAGTTGAATTTATCAGCAACAGTCTATCACTAATTTATCACTAAAGCGAACCTCACTAATTTCTGTTTTTTGTTCTTAAACCACGAAACAACGAAACCAAAATAATTATTTTAACACCCCATTCATATCAGAAGAAAATCAGAACCAAAAACTTACGACTTTGTTGAACTTGCTCCTCTATCATTTCGATTCTTAGAATGCTACATATTTCTGCCAATGTTTCTAAGTGATTGATGTGAATGATCATCGGTCGCATTATATCATAGAGGATTGTGCACATTCCTTCCAAATACGAGCTACAAGTAAGTTGAAATTAGAAGAAATTTTATTGTTATTTCATTTATTAAATTCACGTTAGTTGTTCGGTAGGAAGTGAAAAATATTGAAAAAATAAACGATGCTCATCTTGGCAGACATGCACAAGGAATCCACAGGCGCTCCGCATAAATGAACATTGATCTCCTTTAAAATTTGATTTTAAGTCCTGAATCGCGTTTTCAACAGCTGGTGACATAATGGTTGCTCGTTCCGACAAGTAGTTACTATGAATTTCATAAAGAAGTTGCTCATATTCTAAGCCGTAGGTGATACGATCTTCTACCAATAACGATACGCGTTTGATTTTTACTGCAGATGTTTGGTATTTACCGTAGTATAATGCAAACGCAGATTCAGCCGAAGGTTTAATTTCTTGCGGTCCAATAGTTTTGGGAGCTAATGTCTGATGAGTGGCTTGTGACATCACCAACATCACATAATTTTTAATAAGCGTAATTGCTTTTGATAAAATATGTTTATATTTAACGATAAAAGTGGATGAGTCCTTATACTTGGGCTACATAGAAATAAATCAATAATAATGTTGAAGTTCCTTAATATAATATTAAAGTGCTGGGATATTTACATTTTGACGAAGATACTTGAGACAATCATCAATTTTATTTAAACACTCTCTAAAGGATTCACTCGCAACAGACAGAGTTGGACTCTGAATACGTTGATACAAAAGTTCTACTTGATTGAAAAACTGTAGTTTCCTCTGAATTTCCTCATTGATTTCCTGCATCTTCTTCTGCTCATCAATAAGTTGTTGGCTGGCTATGTTTAGTGAACTTGTTTTATTTGAAACAAAATCAAACTGCGAATTCAGATTACTAAGCTTGCCCATCGCTTGTTCTATCTGACGCAGCATGGTCTGACATTCTTGACTTCTTATTTCTAATTGTTGCAAGTATTGTTGATAAGAGCTATGAGCATGAGTATGAATTTCGGCATTTACTCGATCATACCACACCAAAAAATCATGAGTGCTTTTGATAGATGTCGAAGACGATTGCAAGTCTTCAAATGATTCACTTATGCATTCAGTACTGCATTTTTTTGACGAATTAGTGCATGCTACATCTGATGTAAATAAAGACTAAAGATAAATCAAAACAAAATTAATGATTTTTACACACTGACAAAATGTACTACCCACATCACCGAATTGTTTTTTCGTCTTAAATGTCAAAGTTTCAATATATTCTTCCTGCTTGCGTGTGAGTCTTGCTATTGGATTTACTTTCGACTCCCATTGCAATAAACGGAGGCGTATCTTTCGCAAATTATCATTTTCATTTTGAGCCGATGCAACGTCTACCATTCTTAAATTTTATTTGCTTAACAAAGACAGTACTTTGGATAAATATGTACGATGTACGAAATGTTTTCTTTGAAATTTTGTGGACACTGTTTCTGTTTAGTATACGTTTTTTTGTAATGAATTTTGTTCTCTACATTTTTACCTCAAATGTCAAAAGATATCTTAATTTTGTAGGAACTTCAGCCAATCAGCGGTTGATTTTTAGAGGGAATGTTTCACTTGGAACACACTTAATTCATCAGAATTTATTTTCCTATAAGTATGCAAGAGCGGGATCTGATTTTCATTTACACCATCAATTCCTTGCATGATAGATGGTAGAGTATGATGTCGGCCTTATTGTTTTTTTTATTAAGCGGATATAATCCAGTATTTAAGTTCAATTAACAATTTACCAATTCAAATCTAAAATTAATAAAGGAAATAATTACATGTCATGAGGCAAATGGTTGAAATATATATATTACTTTTTTACAATAAAATTTTTATTGTATGTAAATCAGTATTTAATTTTTAATCAATCATATCTACTAAATATTTAACTTGCTCAACTTGTTCTAACGTCGATTTCCATTCACCCAGTCGAAGTAGTTCTAACCGAATGTTAGAGTGAGAACCGGAACAGTACTCGCAAAAAAGCTAGAACAGCACTGACAGCACTTAGAACAGTAATTGACAGCAGTTGGAACAGTTCCAACATGGCGAATGGGTGAATGGAAAACGACATAATATTTCATCGTCTACATACATTTTGATTTATAAACTTTCAATCTCAATTTATTTGATTTAAGCGTTATACTCAAGTCGCCTTGAATTTTTGGTTCACACTTATCGATGGTGTATTCTTGGAGTATGTGAGTACACCCTTTATATCATTTATATAGATAGTAAGACAGGGATGGCCAAGGACAGATCTTTGAGGACCGCCCAGTATTGTCTTTACTCTGTCTGTTGCGACGATATTTACTACCGTTTCCTAGGCCCAACTTCTACAACTGTCAGAGCTGTACGAACATTATTAGATTGCAACTACTATTTATTTTGGGGCCATACCCCTCAAGTTTCAAGCCTCTTGTCAACGCCGTGCTCTTTATCATAAAAATAAGTAAGTAAAAGGAAAATATGTGGCTTTCCACTGAACCCGAAAAATTGTTATTTTTGTAAAGATTTAAACCAATTTTTGCTGCTGAAAGCCAAACTTTTGTTTCTGTCCATTCACCCAGAAACATTTTCTGCGAATCTCGAACCAAAAGCAAGATACATACGTACTCGCACTAACTCTAAAATATTTAACATTTCTCTCGTGACACTTTGGTGTTTACATTTTACGGAGTTGTATAGTTTTGATGATATATTTAAAATACAATTACTTACGGGCAAATAAAAATAGTTACTAGTGAATTAATCTTCTTTAAAGATAGTGACCTTCTTTTTCTTGTCATTAAAATGTCGATACATTTTCAGAAGAAAAATACATTCCTACTTTTAGTCGGAAAATGCGAAGTGAAATATTACTTCAAAAATAATATTTGAATTGTAAATTTAGTGTTCGGTGTAGACGTGGCATAAGACTAATACAAGAATATTAATTCAATAATAACTATTTTATTTTGTCATAAAGAATTGTATTTTGGAAATTTAATCAAAGCCAAACAACAATACTTTGAAATGCAAAATAAAAAGGACGCGATGGTAGGTATATGTAGTATGAATCTGTAATATGAATTTTCAGACCTATTTCCCCAAAGACCAATGGAAAGTGAAATTAATATATAAAAACGATATTATCATTGACATTTCCATGGTTACCTGAGCTATTGTCATAGTCATTATTGCATTAAATTTTATTTGGCGCAGAAAATAATTTACGAAAAATAGTCGCCGGTCTAGGTCTTTAGGTAAGATTAGACTGTACGTCTACGTTGACATCAACATTTCAAGCTACATAATGCACCTGAGGGATTTTATGTGTCAGGGCCTTTACATGCTTTTATTTTCTAAGTATATGCTAACTTTGCACAGGAAGAAATTGATTTATGTTCTCGAAACATTAAAATTTTTTTTGGTACTTGAATTGTATTCCAAGTGGCAGCATTGAAGAGAACGTCCATTCCAGTTTCCATTACACATAATTTGACGTATGGTGAAGGGTGACATTATTTTATTAACAATAATAGATAGAAATAAAGTTGTTGAACATTTTCTATCCTCCAAATAAAATTTCGTTTAAATTTATATTTTAAAAGTTATGGCTCCACAACCTGTCGTCACGGGGCTTTCGCCGAAAGAAGGTCCTCCGGGCACACGAGTTACGATACGCGGAGAATTCCTTGGATCCAGGGGCAGTGATCTTATCGGTAGGTTTACATACTTTTTAAATTAAAATATATTAAGTATTTCCGTATAAAAGGTCTTACAATTTGTGGATCGGACTGTTTATTGTCTGCCGAATGGAAAAGCCCCAATAAGATTATTGCTCGAACGGGTCCAGCAAAAGGAAAAGGTGATATTATTGTCACAACTTCTAGTGGTGGTGTTGGCACTTCTACAGTACAATTTCGTGCTTATCACGAAACGATTGGGCCGCTAAAAGAATCTGCAGTATGGATTGAAGAGTCACCAACTCAAACTCTGTCATGGGGACGCCGAACACTAGCTCAATCCGGATATACACAAGAAGATCCACTTGGACTTTCAATTGAGGGTAACGAGCAAAAGATTCCGGAAGACCTAAGAGAACTGTTTCCAGATAGTAGTGGCGATTTATCACAGGAAAACTTTTCACCGTCATGGTTTTTATTAGAAAACCATCTAGCTACTTCCTTTGAAGATCTTAAAGCTGGGTTGTCTTTCTTAAGGCGAAAGGTTGAGAGTCAGAAGGAAGGTCAGCTTTCATTTTTGAAGTCAAATGCTGGATCTGTAATTGACCAACTCGATACTTTAATGAATATTCGAGATAGATTTCAAGACGACGTAAAATTAGATGGAATTGATCCATTACGCCTGCTCAATACATCGATAAAAAGTTTGAATATTAGAGTTACCTTATATGTTTTTGTATAATGTGACAACATGCTCTTCATTTCAGGTTCTATTGATAAGTCGAAGAACATTTTTAACGACGTTTTAGTTAGAAAGGAGAAAGCTGATTCTACCAGGGCAGTTCTTTTGGCGCTTTCAAGACACAAGTAAAACTTTGTTGACTTAAGGGTTTAATTCTTTAATACATTCAGAGTATTTTTATTTTTATAGATTCTTGTTTTCCTTACCGAATTCTGTAGACAGAAGAGCTTCAGCAGGTGATTATGACATACTTGTCAGTGATTACTCGAGAGCTAAAAATTTATTTGGGAAAACTGAAATACCTGTAAGTAGCATTAAACATATCGAATCCATCCATATAAACTTACTTTAATCTATTTCGGTTTTTTAGATCTTTAAAAGAATCTTAGACGAAGTAGATCAGCGCGTATTAAAAATTAGAAAGGAGCTTCACGAGAAAGTTGTTAAAATGCCTCAAAGTGTTGAATATCAAAAAAAATTTATCAAAGCCTTAATTAATCTGGAGGTAAATGGCTTTTGAAATCCTTACATACGTATTAAATAAGAATTAGCAGTAATAGATTGTTATATTAGTTACAACAAAGTGGAAATTTGGTTAGCGAAAAGCTAAGAGACACAGATCCTGCTTGGGATGCCATAGAATCACGTGCCAGATATTTGGAAGCAACATTTAAACATACATTTGAACTATACGCTACAAAAGAATCTGGGCAAGAAAGTAAAACTAGTAAATTCATGTAAATTTAATAAATACAAATAATCATTTGTATGTTTTCTATTTTTTTTAACAGAATCCAAAAATCGTGATCCAAACCAGCAACCTAATAGGGTAGTATTTTGTGAAGAAATCTGTGATATTGCTGCATCCCAATTACCCGATTTATGGCGGCTTGGTCAGCTTTATTTTACTGGCGAACTACGTGGTCCGCATGATCCAAAGCCAGGAGATTTCAAAGTATTGTTTTAATCTGAGCTCTGTAAGAAATTATATCTAATGTTTTTTTTAATGCACTTTAGCGTATGATAATGACAGCCATCGAAAAATTTTGTACCTACCTTCGGGTGGCAATACTTATAGCTTCTGATCTACGTGCACTTCGACAAACAACTGGAGTGTCGTGGCCAATTGGATCTTCTTCGGCGACTCATCAATTTCTTCCTTGGATAAGTCAGTGTTTACGTTTTATTCGTATTACATATGCAACTCTAATACGTTTAGATTTACCAAACAATGCGTTAGACGTTATTCAAAAATTAATCAATGATGTACGCCTATTTTGTTTTTCGATAATATTCAAACGCTCTAATGACAAAGTCAAAAAGCTTGGTGTAAAAGAAAATTGGATAACCGGAGTTGATGAATTTCCAGGTGCCACTATGTTACCGTCAATGTTGGAAGAAATAATAGTTGAGACACTTGAAGAGGGACAAAATACATGTATGAATCCAGAGATTAGGTAATGATATACGATTTTTTTCTCTTTAATTTTGGATAATTTGAATTATTATAGGGAGGGAAATCTTCTTGAACCACAATCCGATGGGCAGAGAGAGGTTTCGCAGAGATTACAAGAAATGTTGTCTACATTCTGTGGCGTTATTGAAGAATTAGCATTCCAAACCCATGATGATGAGACTAATACATCAACAATTTCACAGCTTCTGGGCTTTCCTAACTCTCAGCAAAGTGGTCCTGACAGCAAGATGTGGGGATCAGTTGTTTCATGGGAGCAACGAATGCTGTGTTGTTTGGCTAATTGCGCATATTGCAATAAAAGCTTTTTTCCACATATTGGCACTGTATTCGTAAAGTTTGGGTATCCTTTACCTAATCTTGCTATTGAAACATCTCGCTATTCGATAAATCAACTGTTTACAAATTTACTTGAGGCTTACGTTGAGCATAAAGGAGACCCCCTTGTAGGAACTATTGAGCCTTCGATGTATATAGGGAGATTTCAATGGGACAACGAGGTTGAATGTGGAAAACTGCGTCCATACGCCCACGAGTGCTGCGACAATTTAGTTGGCGTTTATTCAGAAATTTTTACAATATGCCCATCACTTCTTCGATCAATTCTTGAGCCCCTCATTCAAACAGTAGCTGAAGAGCTAGCACGCCTAATGAGTTGCGTCCAACAATTTAGTTATTCGGGAGTAATACAGGCAAATGTAGATATTAAACTCATGAAGGACGCACTTAAATTTTATAGTAACGAAACCGCAAAGTAAGTATTTGAAAAAATATATGTAGAAAAACACTAATGAATACTGCAATATTTACAGGTCATTTTTTGTGGAGGCGTTGGATGCTATAAACCCACAAATGAATACGGAACAGAGTAAAAAAGTTGAAGTTATTCTTCAGAACGTAAAGGAACGAATGAAGCTCCACGTTGTTTGCTTTGCCGTTACAAATCCATAAAATAATTTCTAAATGCTACCTTTTGATTAATTTGTTGTATGCTCAAATTCACTGAATGGATTTTGGAATACGGAAAAAAGAAGGAAAGCAGTTCATTTAAACTTTATTCATCTTATCTTCATTGTATGTTAATTACACGACGCGATGTTTTAAAAATTAGTTCAGCTTACGTCTATACTTATCATCTCAAAAGATGGAGAAAAATAAATAATTGAAAAAATTCCGATTCGATACTTTTATTATTTTATTGTAAATTGGTTTGGACAGAAAGATATGATTTTATTTATTGCTTAAAAAAGAATAAGCAGAAGATAAACTTTTTTTAACGGCAAAAAGTTAATCAAACATTATTACAGATTTAAAAACAACTTTAGAGCTCTACCCAGACCAATCAAGCAAGGTGAGTGTGATGCATGTTACTAAAAAGTCTTTCGTGGTTGGCGTAGTTATAAATAACATTACTGTATATGAAAACTATAGTACTGGACTTGTGTCGTTTTTTAAAACGTTGGGAGGTGGCGTTCTTGACTTAGAAACTAATGTCAAGACCAAAAGATCGTGCACACAAATGAGTAATTATACAGATAGTCGACTTCCATATCCCCTGTGGAAATGCATTTTATTAATTTTTTTTGTTTTTTGTTCAGGCTGGGGACCTTCCACAGGGACTAGTTACCCCATCTCCAGTCGAGGTATTAGGCACCACGGAGAGGTGAGAAATAGTGTTATGCTAAAGTGAGAACGCTTGTGTTCTCATACCATCCTTTTGACCACATTTTACATTTCTTAAAAAGTGGAATAATAAAACACATCTTCCAAGGCTAAGGAAATTTACATGTAGACAGAGAATGGCTAAACAAAATCGAAATCGGAAACCAGAAAATTCAAAGAGTAAATGAAATCCATTATTAATAAACTAAATACTACACCCCTTAACATAAGAATATAAACATCATGTTTAGATGTTTTCTTTAGGTTTGGTCCGATTTAAAATATTAGGTTAAACAAAAGATAGTGCACAACAAAAAGTAGTCTCGAGTGAATATATGTAATTCGATAATGCTTATCATCTGTTTAAAATATTTGCTAAGTGTTAGTTGTGCTAGTCCTAGATTAAAATCAATTTCAACACATTTTTGACATCCAAGGAGTCCTAAGTCATTTTAGAAATGATTTATATATAAAATTGTGCACTTTTTTACTTGTTTTTGTTTTCAACCTAAAAACAGATAACAATTTGACACATAAAGGCGAGTGATATAAGACATAAAAATTTTCATAACAAAAATTCGGATTGTTTAATTTGTTTAGACAAAACTAAAGAGCAAATTAATTTCAGGAGTATTGAAGTTTAATATTTTGCTGAGACACCCTTAAGGTGCTTCATATAATTAGAGATATTTACGTTGTTTTCGTTTGGTAATCCGGGAGAGCTCTCCGATCCGGTATGCCAAACGAACAATTTAACTCATTAAATTTGAGTTTAAAGTGTATTTTTCGTTGTTTTTGTGTATATGTATTTCCAGCCCCGTTACAGCCAATCTGATATATTTGTACATTAAAAAATACATTTCATAAGTTAAAATCGTGTATTTACTCACTTTCCTTGCTCTTCTGAAATATTTACACTTTTTTGCCTGCCGAATCAACAACGCATCAAGCTATTTGGTGATGCTTTTGTTTGTTATGTTTGCGCATATGTTTACCTCAATTTGTAATAATGAACACTTCACGTAGAGTGATGCCAATTTTTGTATTAATGAACAGTTTACAAAGCATCAAGAGCAGCATGATGCCGGTGATGCGTTAATGAATTTACCGTTAATACTAAAACTCATTTCGTGCTATAGTTATGTCCGACACTTCGTTTGCATAACATCTCGTTCACTATGTCCATTTTTTAAATTAAATTAAAACTAAATGTACATTTTATCAATTACACATGCATTTATTCCATATATTTTAATTTGAGCTTTATACACAGGCAACAAAATTAAATAAATACATTTTTACAACATGATGTACCTATGAATGTATAGGACTATGTTACGTTTTTTTTAACTATAACTTGAAATTAAATGAAGAGTTCCTATCCATAGTTTGAAACTTCTGAAAATTTTCTTTGATAGCGTGCTCAACATCGATTTGGTTAAACTTTTCCTGTATTCGAATCTTAATAGGATTCTCTATAGCATCCATTATTTGATATCGTAGCATGTTAGGTAACACATTTACTAAGAATTCCATTATATAATCGGCCGATCCAGCACCGTCGCAACGAACCTGAATATTGCCTAAATCTATTTGCAAATCGTTTATTTGGGGCTTTTGACGTGTATCCAATGCTTGACTTATGTTTACGGTTACTTTTATATGTTGAAGCGTAAACTGTGCATGACCAATACGCGACACGAAACCAATACCAAATCCAATTTCCCATTGAGTGGCACCACTAATTTTTTGTGTTCCGACTTGAAAACTAAGTGATACAGTATTGTTTTCCATCGAAACTATCATATTACCAACGCGATAAAACGAAGATGCTCCTGTAATCCAGGTATTTACCATTTGCATTGAAAAAATTCCAATTGTACGATTATAGTCCGTTAAACGATATGGATCATAACCCGAAGCGCGAACTTTTTTACGTCCTTCGGCGATAGCCATATCCAACGGAGATATAGAGTTTGGTAGTTTTTTATCGCCCATTAAATTCTTTATATTGTTATTAATTTCTACTCTTAATTGTGTATCAGCTTCCTTTAACATAAGCGGCTTCATTGCATCAAAAACTAGATTGGGTGCTGAATTAACAATCCCTTGGAATACGGTTCCCAAAAAGCCGAGATTTTGAAAATCCATTGACATGTCGGAAAAGGTAAGGTCCATGTTTATATCGTCCGTAGTCAGATGACCGTCTATTTGTACCGAAAGTACTGCAGTAGCTTTTGCCATTACGTTCTTTAGTATAACTGTGAATGGACCTTGTGCCTTGGAGAAAAAAGAGCTTAATGTGTAGGATCCTCTTACTGTCATTGTATCTAACTGGATTCCAGCATCTACCTAAAAAAAAAAATGTTTAAAATTTAATTTTGTTGCTGCACTGGCTTAGAAGTTTAATGCATTGGACTATTAAGCGATGTGTCTCGGGTTCAATTCCTTCCCGTACTCCCTAAATTTTTTATACATTCCTCTTGCAAAAATCTGACAAACGTCCAAAACCAGGAAAAATTCGTTCGGAATCTTTACTGTGGCTATTCGCTATTCCATTCGTGTCAACAAAATTATCTTCTCACTCACAATGGTTGGAGAAGCTATTCTTTAGGTCATGTATAGACCGTTTACACCT
This sequence comes from Ferdinandea cuprea, assembly GCA_963576555.1. Classification (NCBI taxonomy): domain Eukaryota; kingdom Metazoa; phylum Arthropoda; class Insecta; order Diptera; family Syrphidae; genus Ferdinandea; species Ferdinandea cuprea. Next base: position 10,625 of record OY754958.1, read on the forward strand.
AATACTTCATTTTATTTATGGAGATGGATTGTGTTTTAGTTGTAAAAGACTGTTGATCACATAAATGTAACAAAATAGGCCGCTACAACTCGTTTGATGCCGAACCGGGAAACCCCACAGGGATGCAGTAAAAGTGAAAAAGTTATGATTTCACATTCCTCGTCATAACATAATCCGCAGAAGAAGAAAGAAGAAGAAGAAATTTCATCAACGGAAAAAAACTCTGCAGCTGAAAACGCTGGGAGCAGGGGAAGAGTATCGAGATGGTACGCAGTTTCTACCTATCCACTTAAGCTCAGGGAATATAAAATATACTTAACTTCAAATTGAAATATGTGATAAATGTAGCTAATGTGTTTTTTTTTAAACTGTTTTGCTTTTAAGTTGAAAGAAAATTTGTATAGGCCTTTAACGGATAAGAATTCTTTTTGAGTTTGAGTACCAACATAACACGTTCGAAAGAGTTTGAATTGCATCCGGAGTATTTTTAATTAACTGCCAATCGAAAAGACCTCAGTACAATACTTATTATTTAATTTACTGATCAATTATTAAAAACGCAGATGCCTGTGTTATTTCAGGATATAATTTGATTTTCTACCACGGATTAATTCAATAACGTATGTGACTAACAAAGACAAAGTAACGACGATTTACAAAACTACTTATGCTGACTGTGTATAACATCGTATTCACAATTCATTATCACTTAATCTGATGGCAAGACTCTAATATATTATGTATCATGTACTTTACTTGTATTATATTTACTCACCTTCATTTCCTTTAGATCAGCATTTAAATATTTAATTCGAAATTGCGAAAGGCCATGTGCTTGTACACCTTTCATATTCAGAGAAGCCATACCCAAACTCTTACTCATATCCGGTACTACCATTGGATCGGGAATCGGTGCTCCAGGAAATCCAATAGGATCCTCTTGTTTATAGTGTTCAATTACTGCAAATAGCTGAGCTGCTAGTCGATTTTCTGTTACTTTTACATTGTGCAGGTCTGTTGGTCCCGATGGCTGAGAATAGTCATCTTCACGAGAATCGGCAACTTCACCTGTTTAAATACGATTTAGTTTATTGAAAACTTAATCTTTACATTGTCTTACCTTCATCATAAGTGTATACAATATTTAAAATCAATGAAAAAACAATAATCCATGTAAGAAATCTCATTGTAATAAGCTATACTTAATTAAAATAAAACACTATTCACAGCAAGACAAAAATAATAAATACAATTTTCAATCTTACTTAAAAAAATGCTCATATACACTGCCGCACTGCAAACTGATAAAGAACGTGCGGTCGACATTTTGAGATGTTTAAGTGGTCAAGGGTCGTGCGATGATCAGATACTTGTATCAAACAAAAGTAGCAGATAATCATGTATTAAATACGAATTTATTTATATAAATGTGTGAGTCGTTAATATAAGAAATCGTATGTAAATACTTACACCAAGATACCGATCTTAATTTTTTTAGAATGTCGACTAAATGAAACCAGATGCAACATAAGATGTTTTCAATATTATTATTTGCAGATACTAGTGAGAGGAATTTATTATACAGATTAACGATACTCATAAATGGAAGTACCTGCAAATGTTTTCATAAATATGTATATAATAAAAAAAATCATTTTATAACAAATGCGTATGTGTTTAGTGTTGAGTTCTTGGTTTGAGGCGTGTATACATATGTGTCACGTGCACACGTGTTTAAAAACACATACCAATATTGTTGTTAAAATACACGTGTACTTAAAACACTTCCCGGCAAACCAAAATTCAGTAGTTTTCTCGAAAGCACTACCACAAAGAAATTTGTTTTGTGAATGTGTTTGCTCGAATTTAGCTCGATAAATGAATTTTGTTGCATTAAATTGACTTACTTTCAATTTTAACAAGTATCGTATATAAAAAATAACAGGTAATTTAAAAAATCTAATGTATGTTTTTATTCTTAAGTTTTATAAAATAAATGTAACCTTAAATCTATATTACTAGAACTAGAATCATAAGTTGTATTGACAAAAAATATGTATCCATAATTTAAAATGTTGCATTGTTTTTGTTTTAGAAAATAAAACTACATAACTTCTTTAGACAAGTTTGTATTTCGTCGGAGAATAAATCAAAAAATAAATTTAACTATAAAATTTCGGTACAAAATTATCTAAGGCTTGCTTAGTTATAAAATGTTCAATATTAATTACATATTATAAATATTATCTAAATGTGTATGTAAGTTTACGTAAAGGCAGGTAAGCGGGAAACCATTTACATTTCGCTAGTCTCAACTACTTCCAAGAGCGACGGATGAGATATTGACAGAGGTGAATCTCTTGTTGATGGATGTGAACTTGTCAAATATTCGTCGTCTTGAAAAATCTCTGATGTGAATGAGCTGGGTGATGTGACTATAATTGGGGAGAGAGTAAAAGTAGCTGGTGCTCCTGAAATAGATATCGCAGAGTTTTTTGACTGTGAACCACTATGAGGGGAAACTGTGTGCACTGTTATTAAATTGTTGTGCTTTGAAAATGTAGAAACTTGTGTGTTTGCCGTTATTGGTTGTTTACTGTTTGAAGGCAGTTGCTGCTGAGATTGTTGTTGCATTATTATTTGTGGCAAGGTCGTACTGATTTTTGGAATTTGGTGAATCGTAGTCGTTGATATTTGTGAATTCGATTTAGGCACAATAAATGTATTGCCGCTATTATTATGCGAAATTGAGTGAATTCTCTGAATCGTTGGTTGGTTTTGATGAGATGTAGAGGTGAATACATTGACAACTGAAAAAATGTTATTAAGCAATTGATTTTTTTTAGTCTTCCTATTATTGAAATACAATAATCACCTTGATACTTTCCCTCGGGTGATTGAATTAACAGAGACTCTTTAGAGAGATTTTCCAATTGCACTAGTCCTGAATCCCTTTGTACTTTATTAGTTGTTGTAAATGTTTGAGATTGTTTCAGGTTGTGTTGCTGCGGAGAATGTAATGTTTGGTTTCTATGGGATACAGTACCCGTGTTCGACATAACTGGTGTAACTGTAATCCTCGAAGTTACTGGAAATTCATTTAAAGGATATTCTTTATGATTTTGAAAGGATTGAGTGGCAGTAAGGTTATTGGTCGAAGATATAATTTCTTTTCTTATTGGCAGATCATCCGCACTTAAATTTGTACTATCATCGGCCATGTGGATTTCGTAACAGGCAAGTTCTGGTATAACTGGTCTAACTTTGCAACCATCTGGCCGATGTGGATTTCTGCAACCCCGACACTTGCATCCTATGCAAGATTTAGAGTCTACATAGCATGGACATCTTTGGCCACAACAGGTTAGTTTACCCGGAGTTGCAGTGGCGTTGCCACATCTACAACCCCTTCGTTTGGTGTGTTGTTTGGTTACTTGGCGAAATAGTGTAGGCGCTATTGACTTCTAAAAATAAAAAAAAAATTGCTGTTTTATAATTTCAATATATATGTACGTTTTTACCTTTGGTGTATTCTCCTCATCCACCTCTGTTTTCCGTTTAATTGTGATTTTGTTGCCTATTCCCGTATATAAAACGGAATACATTGCTGTTCCATTTGAAACTGTTTTAATTGGAGGTGGGTTACGTATCTGCGTTGTCGTGGCCCCAATCGGCGTCAATACAACTGATTTTGTCTCTACTGGTGCAGAAGCTACTACGGTCCTGTGTTGGGAAACAAAATTTGGCGTTTTGTTTAGTCCCGTATTCTTGATAGATGAACTCACAGCTGTGGGTGTAATTGAGCAAGAAGTACTTATGGGAGTGGAGGAGTTATTGAGAAATGACATCGCTGATGAGGTTGTTTTGGTGACAACAATCGGAACTGGTAGAGACATATCGATCATTGGAAACTCTTGCTTTATAATTAACGGTAAAGATGGCATTCTACTCGTTATTAACGACGAAGGCGTATTCGGTGCAGGCACTGTAGTAACAATTGTGGGTACTACCTTTGGGTATGATTTCGGCAGTTCTGCGCTAAAAGCCATAAGGATATCTTCAAAGTTGGCGCCTTCCTCAATAAGTTCGACCAAACTTAAATTTGGAATTATGATACCACTTACGACGTTGCTTGTCTGAATTGACTGCTTGCATATAAAGTTATATAGTGCAGTAGACATTATATGCTCACACATACTCTTGTAGCACTGGAGAAGAATTCGCATTTGTTTATTTTCCTCATACGTCCGAAAGTCTTGACAATCTTTGCAAGAATTACAAGCCGGTCGGACATTTTTTCGGCCGCGGATACACAGTCTGCAAACGTTATGTTGACATTTAGCTTCTTTAGGGGAGAACGGATCCTTCAGCAACCGGCCACAAACTGCACAGGACATAGACTGTCTTAAATGGGGAACGAGGCGATAAAGATCACTTATTTTGTTATCGTTTGTAATAGGATCATTGTGCAGGATGATCCTGGATGTCGAAACATAAAGACTAATCGCATTCATTACAATTTCAGACAAGTCTATTATGAACTGACTTTTATGCTGCACTCAGCATTTTAACACAAACAATGGACTCAATTTAAAAATTTGTTTTCATACACAAATTTTCACTGTATTTACTAACAAATTGTGAAAAGGCTAAGTTTAATATATGCAAATAACAATTTTATCAACTGTATTTACAACTAATTTATATGGTCTCAAAAGTACGCGATGTTAAAGCAAACATGCAAATCAAAAAAGAAATGTCTCAAATAAAGATCAGCGATATACAATATTAAATACACTCAGCAAAGTATTTGAAGCGCACAGATATTGTTTCATAAAAAAATCTTATAAACCGATCTTTTATGTAGCAAATATCGAAAAACGATTTGATTCCTAAACAACGTATGTATATATTTTCGCCGATTTAGTTTTTTTTGGCATTTCGTTATAGTACTGTCATTCGTGACAATATTCCTTCTTGTTTCGTTTTTCCTAACTGAATGCAAGAAACGAGAGCGTTCAGAGTAAGAATGGTTCACTTTATGGCTAGTAGTGCCTACATTTGTATCAATACTTAAGACCAAGTCTGCACTTAAAACAAAATAAAAATAAGACCGGTATTTATAGATCATACTTAAATCTATTTCAACAAGCTCCCAAAGCTAGACCAAGGCCAGATAACACAGTCTCGGACATTTCGTAAGTTTTATGAGCGCTCATAAATCTACAGTAATGGAGGTAGATAAATAGGTTTACGCTCATAGTTTAAGATTCGTCGGTTAATACCGGCTTAAGTGTACTTATCCAACTAGATTAATGTTGGGGGCTAATCCAATCGATTTTGCGAGATTTTAAAGGTTTTCATTGATTCTCATTTGATCAATTTTCTCTTAAAAAATATTCCATAATAATATATATTTGTCTTTGTCAGACTGTTTGAAAAGGTATAAGGCAGCGAATAAAAGCTTTATACCTATATAACGCATATAATCACTAAGCAACTGTACCCACGCTCTCCTTTGCCAGGTCAAAATAAGCTTGTAGTTTTCATTAATAAATGTGTGTTAGCATTCATTAACTAAAAATAAGAAGCGGACGACTTAACTCACCGAATGTGATATATAGAGGGTGGATATACTTTTAAAATTGGTTTGTCTATCTACAAAATTGCTTAAAAGTTTCTAAATTCGCTCTAAACGTAAGGGTAACAAGAACAACGTATGTTTAATAGAGGGCCTAACTATATAGTTGCGTTCTCAGTCGCTTCTATTTCTATATTCTCCACTCCACTTAAGCGGTCTGGCATAACAATTTTGTTTCTGACTATCGTTTTTTTTATTAAGTTGTTTTTTGTTTTTTATATAAAAATTAATGTTTTTAGAAACGCAGAGAGATGGAAAATTGCCTATATTTATTACAAGATATTATTTCGAATAGTTAGCATAACTTTATTAGTGGTAGGTCATGTGCTACTAATTTAGCTTTGTTGACTAATTATATATTTAATAGTTTTGATGAACGATTACAAGTTTTTGTACTTACACTGACTTTACAACCTACTTTTAGGTAAGCTATTAAATATTTTTTTAACTGCCTGACTAATAGAAAGGTAAATGGTTATAGTCGATGGCTTGACTTCTAGCGTTATAGAAGTTACTTTGGGTGTTCGACCTACCGAAGTTTACTACTTTACAGAAAACCCATTAGAGCATATGCTCATATAATCAACGATATTAAATACTAAAACTGACTTGGTGCTATTGTATTTATTAAAAACAAACATTTTACACATATCATCTCATAGATAATAATAATATATTATTAAAAAATGCAATGTATGACATATAAGAGAGTTTGCAGAATTTTCAATGAGCCAAAATAGAAAATATCGACATTTTCCTATTGGAAATTAGTTATCAAATTGGAAATTCTATCAGCAAAAATATGTGCGGCAGCACTGAATCTTCATTGCAAGTAGATGTTCTTTTATATAAGATTTCGAAACAATTTCGATTAATATATAATAAGAATTTAAACGAAATAGACACCTAGCGCCTTGCTAATGTTTATTTTAGATACCTTAAATATGTTAATATGAAAGCAACTGTTGTAATTTCGAGTGAACATTTATTTAATTTACATGACATAACATGATATCCTTCCGAAAACATTTCAAATATATATCTTTAAAATCACCGTTTTATACATTTGCAGTACATAAAAGACTGTATAATAACAAGAATAAATCCAAAACTATCTTAAACATATCTATAAAGTTTGAAGTAGAACATCTAAGCACAGCCAATGACCGGTGAAAAAGTCTGTACACATTCGTGTTTACATTAGGCACATAATGTAGATGAATACATACAGCATATATGTATGTATGTAGATCTGTTGGAATATGATGTGCGAAAACTATGCTACACATTAAAATACACTTGTTTTTTGAACAATATTGTTTTAAGCCACTTAATATTACCAAATACATATTTGTATTCGCTTGTATCAATAAGGAAAAGGCTTTGCATATACTCGTAAATGTATTGTAAACGTAAACGCGTTTTATTTAGGGATTATTAGAAACCGAATTGACTCTAATGAGAGAAAGTTAATAAAGTTCTGTACGCATATTATTTAGGAATCATCAAAAATCAAATTAACTTTGAGAGAAAGTTAATCGAAATTTTCCTCAAGCGCAAATACATTTCTCTCACCTAATTTTGAATACTCAAACACAAGATTTTTTTAAAAAGTTCTTTAAAAAGTTATTTTCTTAGAGCATTTCATACAACGATCAGTTAGTGTTTCGTTCTCGTCGAGTGTTGTTCTCGTTTCCTAGAGGATCGTTTTATTCTATTCTTTTTCTTCCCATTAAAATAAAAAAATATATGTATTTTAAAAATAAGTATTTCCTTGAAATAACCCTTTACAGTGAAACTCGTTTTTTTTAAATCTCGGTTGATTACCTATAGTGTGCGCGTTAAATATAATTTCTAATAGGTGGGCTGTTCAATTATTTAAAAGAAAGCAATTTTTTTTTTAAATTTGAATCTATATTAATTACATAACTTAACATGCTTTAACTCGAAACATATGTCAAATTAATAGAAACAAAGTAAAATACCCAAATTTAATTAAGTGAAAATTGTAAAGTGCAATTTAAGTTTCTTTTAATAAATACATGTATATGCGATAAAAAAAATATGGCTGTACTAATTTTTATATGAGCAACGGATATTTTCCAAGTTTAACGAACTGAGTTCATTTCTATTTTTGAAAACCTCGCCGATACTCACACATTGACAGCGCAGTGCAATTCAGATAATAAAAAAAATCTGAGTGCGTGTGGAGCAGGAAAATATCTACACATTTTTTTTGGAAAAGCGGCCTTTTTTTTATTTTAACTGGAAAAATAAAAAAATCATAAGCATTGTCTTAAGAGAATGGATATCAATAATGCCGGTTTTTAGTCGTAGTGGAAATTAAGTGCAAATGATAGAAGATATAAATGTTAAATTTGAAAGTTTACTGTTTTTAAACTAACAGTGAAATGAAATTCTATTTTTGGATACTGTGTTATAGAAGATTTGAACAAGCAATTATTTAAGAGTTTGTGGAATACCTAAAATAAATTTAGAGATGGGTTCATTTTATTTAAATGGATGTTGATGCGTTTTCGTGCCAATTGTTTTCTTTTCTGGATTTTATTTATTAAAAATTAGGTCAGAACCATTTGTGTTTTTTTTAAATTTGAATTGTGTATTTCAGAGCCAGAGTCTTGAATACATACGTAGCTTAAGGCAACAAAACCCTTAATTTTAAACATATCCAAAATAATAAATAAAATAATTTGTTTGTATTCGAGTATGTTCTGAAAATTCAAAACATTTCATTGACGATAATAATTGTTGAGATATATGAATTATTTCTCATTTAACTTTTAGCGAAAGCTTACTTGTTTGGCGAAAACACATGTTTTACAAACGCTGCGGTATAAGAATTCATAAAAGATGTCAATCGAAATGAAACAATGAGTCTATTATTTAACAAACGCTAGTTCCACTAAACACGTGGAAAACAAACCTATGTTAATTGTATATATATTTGCCTACATATAAATGTTTGTATATATTTGTTAAAGTATTTAACTACATTTATTTAATAGAACATATTTAAATAATGCGTATGTATATTAAAAGAAATCTTTTCTAACAATGCTGTGTGCTATATTAAAATCATTTCCTTGTCCTGTCATATATAACTCAACTTAAATTTAGATATTTTTCCATTGTGAAATACCTTCCTACGTTTTAAAGTCCTATCACGAAAATATGAGGAAAAACACATTTGGCAAAGTTGTCATTTCTCAAAATAATCGCATCACGAATTTTCAAGATCGATTCAATGTTGTCAGACATAAAAAATAAACTATCATGCACCACTTTTTGCACTTTTCAAACAAATGAAAGATATATTTTCAGACGATTCATCTAAATTTGAATGAACTTTTAGCGTTTTGAATGAGTAAGAAGTAGAAAAATTGGCACAAACGCTTTTTAATTGAATACGAATTTGTAATCAAACAACTTACATATACGTTTATTTGACCGCATCTCTATTAATATCTAACGCGAAAAGTGGCATTATTTTTAGAAATTTTGGATGATTTTGTGACCTCAAAAGAACGGGATCGGAAATTTTTTTCATAATTATTATTATTATTTTTTTTACAGAAATTTGAAAGTGATAAAATTAATTTAAAATTATTAAATACAAAAAGTGAATACAAGTGCGTACAAAAGTTTAAGAAATAAAAATTTTCACAGAAGCGAAAACAATTTAAATTTGCGTAAAAAGAATAGATTAAAAGGAAAATGTCCGGGCAGCAACCGCCGCCTTCACAACAGCCTCCATATGGAGGGGTGGGAAGAGGAACTTGGAATCCGCGTGCCAATAATCCAACATCGCCGTCACCGTCGTTTATGTATCGACCTCCATCGCCATGGACTCCTGTGGCACCATCGCCACCACCAATTATTTCTGGACCACATCGACCATCAATGCAATCTCCTGCGCAAATGATGGGCTCTCCAATGAGTCCTTCTTTTGGTAGGATGCAAGCTGTATCACCAGGTGCTGGTCTTCGTGGATCCCGCGGTGTCACTAGTATCCCGCATCCAAGACCCCAATGGCCATATCGTATGCCACAGCAATATTCTTCGGATACCCAGTCACCTCAGCCATATCAAGCACCTTCATATCCAGCAACACCTAATTACTATACCACACCATCACCTAAGGTCTGCCCATCGCCTCCAACGTTCGTAGGCGTTAATGGTCCACGACCATTTCGACCAATGTATAGTCCTGAAACACAAAATCAGACAAATGAATATGAACATGGAATAAGCTCATTTCAATTATCACCAACACCCTCACCAGTTGTATGTCAAAATTCACCGGCATTTTTGTACAACAACCAACCACCACCCCCTTCATTATATGAGCAGCATTCGTCGAGATCACAATTCGAATACGTTGGCGTTCCGTTGGAACCTCCACAACCTAAATCATATGTGATTTATGATGACGAGGAGGAGCAAGGACCGTCAACAGCCGAAATAATAGCTAACCAGTCGCAGGATTATATAGATGAGAAGTTAGCAGAGTATCAAATGACAATCCTGCAACTACAAGGTAAGATTATGAATAAAGTTTTAATTTAATGATGGTTTTCCTCATACAAAACAATATTGACTATATTATTTAATTTATCCTTAAGGTGAGAATGTCCCTTTGGCTAAACTTAGTTATATTTTCATTAATCTATTCGATTGATTTCATTAAAATGCGAGTTATGATAATTTATTTTAAAGTAAAACTTGACGTTATCTTAAAACAAACAACCTTTTAACCTAATGTCTTTTTGGTTAAAATTAGGTCAAATAAAAAGGGCCAACAATTTATTCGATTACGAAAATAATTTTTAAAGAAGTTGTGCAAGTGTAGTTTGTGAATACGTTTGAGCCACATAGGGTGCTGTTGACTGTTCAAAATATGGTGTTTGAATCCCAGTTCCAAAGTAACCCTTTAACGCCCAAATGAAGCAATTTCGCATTAAAAAACAAATTTAACAAAAACTCAAACAAATATGATTTGGCGCCAAAATGGTTTTTATTTAAATTAAAATTTAAAATGACTTTAAAATATTTAAATTGAATTCAAAATATTTATTTTGTTTTAATTAGTATCTTCTTAAATCAAACGGATTTCTATATTTATTTTTATCTGAAAATACAAACTAAACCAAAATCACCTTGAATTAATGTCCAATATATAACCCCTTTCACCAGTTGTTTGACCAGACAAAGTAAATTATTCTAATTTTTTCATGCGAAATTGTGGAACCTGGAAGAAGATATTTAAGTATGCTTGGTTCTACATACGTGTAATTACAAAAAAATTTTTCTAAAATTTCTAAAATAAAATTTTCAAGAATTAAAAGTCGTAAATTAAATACTACACTGAACTACCTTTGTAAGAGATGTGCTTGCAAGATGCAAATTGTTTCCTCGATTTCTTGTCTATTATATTCTTTCCGAAGTGTTCAAAAATGTGTCTTTTAATAACGTTCAATACGAAAAAAAGTTAAATATTATATACATGTGTATGTAATTATTCAAATAAATTTCTTGGGTTTCTAAAAATATTAGTTTTGTTATTCAATTTTCCTGAAAAATTTATTGGTCAAAATTCGAATTTCAAATAATATATAACAATTTATCGGCAACATAATGATAAATGATACCTAACCAAATATTCTGTTATTATAATAAATAATGGGATGTAAACCTCTTTACGATTTCTAGTGTTATTCGTAATATTCTTGAAAGCTGTATTTTAAAATATAATCTTACCTACATTTGACTTATTAATATAAGTATACATTATACGTAAGTAAAACTATCGATAACAAAATAATAAGATGATCTTAGCAACGTATTAATGCGGTAGTACCTCATATTGTGGAAAATCAGAGTTACGTGACAGTTTCAACTGGTGGTATAAAATTTGAGCTACAACTTAAATTAGTTTCGCCTTAATAGTTCCCTTTCAATAAATTGATTGATTCACGTGCATTTATTCACTATGTTCTCGTATTAGAGACCAATGTGGCTTCGTTCAGCCTGTAATATAAAGACATTTTGGTAAGATATTATTTCTGTAAAACCGCCAACATTTAAACCACAAAAGTTATTTCCACTTTATTATGTATGCCAAGACATTCTTATACAAATCGAGACAGTTACTGGTCGCCAAAGCTACTTGTGGAGAAACTTAAGATCAAATCTTAGGTAAATGCGCTCAAACTCAAATGTTAGGTAATACCTACATATGTAGGTATTTTCATGAATAATAACCCACAAAATCATTGGGGTTAATCAAAACGATAGTATTTATATTATCTTTCTGTGCTTTTTCCGAGAAAATACAATAATATTTGGGTTCCTGAAAATGCATTTATTTTTATTTGTTTCATTCATTTCTTTGAGTTTTAAAATATGAATCTTCTAAGGTGACAAATGCATTGCCATATTTTTCCTTCAAATGATGTTACCTATATATGTATGTATATCTTGTTCTTGTCTTGTATTCTGCTACAAAACTTCTTTTGGAATCAGATTCGTCCAAGTTATCATCCAGATTTTAAGCAGACTTTGTGATTTGCAACTGCAGTTTTCGATTAGTAAGTTTGTTAAATAGGCTTATTGTCTGACATACATTCAAAGACGGTGGATAATCTATTATGTGATTTTATCAAATAATAGACCTTGATAAGTTAGCTACTTTACGTTACGGAAGATTAAACAATCAAAATAAAGATCATGGACATGTACGTGTTGAATAAATAGCGTAGAGTAGTTACACTTACAGGTCTAAGAACCTCTCATCAGCAGTAGAATGTCCTCATTCATCTATCCAAAGTTGATCGTTAGGTCCTCCTCAGAAATGGGAAACAAGAGAAACTGGCATACCAAAGTAGCAATTTTTAAGTTTTTCGTATACATTAGTTTATTAAGGAGAAAATTATTGCGATCGTGCGGAAATTTCGAACTAAAACTGAGTATGAGGGATGATATAAGGACTATAGAGAAGTCCAAAAAGTGGGTTCGCCAATGGCGTCCGTCTTTCTGTCTGTCTGTCCGACGGTTCGACAGATTTGCTTCAAAGTTCGCATATAAGGTTCTTGGGGTTCATCTCGGGGCATCACTTTATTTTTTGCTTTATTGTTTGAAATAATGGTAAATGCAATACATTTTTGCAAATCACTTATCGCTATTTTTCTAGAAAATGATTTCAATGTTTGTACTAAGGATACTTGGGATGGCGCCAAAAATACTGCATACTCAGTTTTTGGAAAAAAAAAATCGATTAACGGTAATTTTTAAACCGCCAATATCTCGAAAGCTCATAAGAGGGAAATTCAAAAAAATTTAATATTTTTTATTAAGTACTATAAAATCGAATAAATTTGCATACTTTGGTTTTTGAATTTCTTAATTCGATTTTCTTAAATTTTAATTAAATTCGATTTCTCAAAAACGGCTCAAACGATTTCAATAACTTTTTTTATTTTCAACAATTATATTAAAAATGTCCAATGTGCGAAATTACATCAAAATCGTTTTTGAGGTAGATGACTGAATTTTTAAAGGGTCCTCACAAGATATGTATAACAAGTATTGTATGTAGCGTTACGAACAAGACTGAGTTCCATATTTGAAATTATGTGTATAAGATCTAAAATAAATTTTAGGCCGATATCTTAATTATTCTGTGTTTTAATTTGTATTTATCTTTATTGTATCAAGAGATATCATAGTTTAACTTAGAACGATATTCTTCCGTCATTATTTTAACAAATGTAATAGTAAAGATAATAAATGGATGATATAATACACATTTTTGAATAATTTCATATTGTTTTCATTTTGAAAACGAAGTAGGTAATTCAAAATTAAAAGATTTTCTTTGGTTGTTGGAAAAGTACCATTTATTTGTCTCAGGTGTACGAATATTTAAGGAAATATGTTATTGAGACATAAGTCCCGATGTATTTTCTAAATATACCTATATATACCTTTATTTCATCCATACAAACTTCGTATTTATGCGTTTGGGTTAAAGTGTCCGAGTTGTATGTTTGGAATAAATTTATGGTGGATATCTCAGTTATTCTGTGTTCTAATTATACCTATACGTAATTGTTCTTATTGAAAAACTTTTTATTTAATCCAATGATGATACCTGAGTTTCATTTTTACTTTTTAACTTTACGTTTTTTTATTCATATAATCGTGATATTTAAATACTTTTGTATTCAATTAATCGAATCAAATAATATTTTTAAGTATTATTTGCCATTCAAAGTTGTTTATTTATTTCCTTATTGTTTTATACAATAGTAAATAATGCAGCTGTAGGTACCGAAAGTACTAAGTGACATTTCAAATTTAATTAACAAACATTGAGGAACATTGTTATAAAATATTTATTGTGGTTGAGCAATTAAAAATAAATATCTTTTCATGATTTGTTTCCGAGAGAGAAAGTGAGTTAATAAAGGCATTGTAGACTTAAAGTAGCACTCAAACATTAGGTGGGACTTATTCATTAAAAACTCACCGAGTAGATTATTATGTTGTGACGTCATTAATCATAAACTTATTGATAGGTTTTAGTACATCAATCGTAAATTTCGCTTGCGCACTGTTTACGCAACTTTAAGCTACAAGTACAACCTGTTTGTTAAACATACAATATACATATTTTGTAAATGGGTAGATATTATTAAGATCCGATGGAATCAAAGAGTACTTTCTGACAGTATTTGAATTTTAACATTGCGGCTATGAGTGGCTTAAGTTCCACACAACGTTATTTATTTATTAAAGACGAAGAAAAAGAGATAGGTAGGTACATTACAAACCTACGGTACAAAGAGAAAATTACGAAGAGAGGTTGGTTCGTTTAAGTTAAACTTTTGCATATTATGAGTGTGTATTATATGCGTGTTATCTCCTAACTGCTCTGTTGTACTAATGCTTTATGCTCATGTTCCGCATCTGCGAACTGCGACTGCGAGTGTGATGTGAAATGATTAGGTTTGATTTGGGTGGGTGCAAGGTTTTCTCTCGTTTTAAAAGCTTTCATAATGTTATACACTCACAGAAAGAAGTCGCCTACAGAGAATAAACACACATAAATAGTTCTGCCATACATGTTTAAATTATATACCAAACAGATACGACTTTTAAAAACTTAATCTATATACAAAATATAGATGCCTGTGCTGTGGTCAAGACTTGATCTCAAACTGCAATTGTGAACAACAACTAAACTTAGTTAGTGCCAGGCCAGTATAAGTTCTCTTTTGGAAACTTTTTCACATCGCTGTTCAGTATCGAACCGGCTTTCTACATAAGCGGACCTAAATTCGAAATAAATTGCCTTAGAACAGCGCTTTTGCCTGCGGAGTTTGTAGCAGATAGAGTAGCATAAAAGAAATGTAAATAGGAAAACTTTGCTCATTTCCTTAAAATTGTTGTTAAAATCTATAAAATATTACTTGATGTTGTTAAAATAATAAAATATTATTATAAGTAGAAGTGCTCTACGCATATTATGAGGCTACGGTCTCTGGAACAAGTGGAAAGAGAGAAGTGAACTTTATTAATTTGTGATATTTAGCTTAGTTTGTGGCCATTTGAAAAGTTTTTATCAAGTTTTGGTTTATAAGTAAGAATTGGAAAGAGTGTTTTTTAATACATAGGTATATATAAAAAAGTGTGAAAAATATATACAAATGCTTATAAATAAAAATGTACATATGTACGTAAATGAAAATAAATAAATAATTCGCAAATTTTTTTAAATGTTGATGTAAAAACCAGAAATAACTCTAATAATAAATCAATGAAATGGAAAACGATCCAAAAACGAATGAGAATATATCTCCTTCATCAGATTTGGTAAAAAATGATGACGGAGGAGAAGCTACTCATACCAGAAGCGTGATACAGATACAGGTTAGAGAATCGGAATCATATGATAAACTACAATCCACACCCATTATAGTTCGTAGTAGCACAGAAATTCAAAGCTCTGCTCCAACCTTGACCCCAACCCATCAGAAACTGAAACAGAAAATTGCTCTTTACGAAAAAGTATGGTCATCTGGTGGTGGAATGAAACGTCATACGGAGGACTCATCGGGCAGTCCTTCTATAGATGACGATTTGGCTGAATGTGACACTGAAAGCGTGTTTGATATTGATGTTCATGCTTTTGAGAAACGCCTTAAGGAAGAACGCGATGAGAGAACAGTTCAAAGTCCAAAATTTCCTTTTGTCAAATTGCGTTCGACCCCCCAGCCCACGACTCGGACTTCGATTTCCAGCGATCAGCCCCCAAATAGTCCATTTAATATTAAACTACGACACACTAGCCATGCGAGCTCTGAAGAAGAGGGAATGGAGTACAATGTGGAAGTTCCAGAAGAAATATTTACTTATGAAAAGAAAACATTGCGAACAACGCGTAAAATCACGTCTTCTGATGGTTTAAGAACAATTGTAACAACAACAGAGAGAAACACTGCCACACCTCCCCCTACTCATCGGATTCACGAGGAACTAATTCGCCAGCAACGATATCCCAGTGGCAGTGACTATGAACGAGGTTCATCGGAAGAAGTAGAGATTCACACCCGCTCTTCGAGCCGCTCTAGTGCCACCCCACCTCGAACAATTGATTTGACCGCTGGAGGACAAAGAATCCTAATAAAACTTGATGGGTCTAGTACAGACGAAACCGATGACATCAAGCAGTTTACATCTGACGGCGGAGGGCAAAATGTTATGGAAACCTCGGAAAGTATTATCACTGTTGGCAACCGCGGCTACCATGGAGAACTAAAAAAACAACCTTCGCCATGGAAAAGGAAAACAAAAACAACAACTAGGATTATATCGAGTACATCCTCTTCTTCGTCTTTGATTGAAACGAAAACAAAAACCAGTTTATGCGAAGGCGACGACATAGAAGGTGATGTCAACCGGCCTAGTGGTGCTACTGGTGGTGATATATCAATAACTTCATCTGCAATTCATATAGGTTGTGATAATAGTATTGTTGAAAGTCATTTTGAACCGAAGGTCAGCTCCGCAGCTTTTATTGAATTACCAATAAAAACAAAAATCAGTGATTACCATCTAACTAAAAGTGCAATCGAAGATAGGCAATGTGTTCCAATTAGCAGCAGTAATATCGAGTATAAGGAATTTCAATCTACTATGGCAGCGATTAACTTCGCACGAAGCAACTCCCAGTACGATAGTCATATTAAGGAGAAAAGGGGTATGTTATAACAAATGCTGTACAATTAATTTTTTTTCATTTTTAATTTAAAACCTTTTCAACCAAATGTGTTTATATTTTACTATACACCCACTACCTTTTTTGCTTTTCGTTTGAAACAATGAACTTTTGTGTAAGATTAGATAGGAAATCTTAAAGTAATATTTCGGAAAACTGCGCAAGTGTAAGTTCTATGTACATACTTATGCATTCCTTTTTCGAAAGAAAACTCGAACAATATTCAAAAGTTATTACGATATTTTAATTATATTTGAGAGAGTGTCTTATCAATATAAAAAGTGGAATAAAGTCCTTACAAAGTGTGTATAAGAGTAATAACTAATACCTGCTGCCCCAAACTGAAAATCGGTGGGTAAGTATGTATGTATGTAATGTACAACTCGTATGCCAACCGATTTTAGGGTGAAATGTTACTACTTTACTAGTAAATATGTGTAAAAATGTTTTGACATAAAGTATTCTCTTGAGCGTGAGAGGCACGATTCTTAATAAATAGGTATAATTAAATGTACACATATCCATCTATATATCTGTCTATAACAGAATATAATATTTTGTTTTAGAGTTATTTTGTTTTGAATAAAAAGAAATATTAATTCAACAATTTAAACCAGTATTGAGATTTTTTTAAATTAAAACACCAATCGTGTATGAATCCTTCTTCTGTTCTTAAAGCGACTTTTGTAAAAGGTTAATTCTTGTGTATATTTTACGAGATTCGAGAAAAGCCGAACCAAAAATTGCGTAAGGATTTTATGTGTTTATGGTCTAGTAATCCGCGAAGATGTCAAACCACCACATCTGGAAATGCCTTTGAATAATTATCGCGCGGTAATTTTAATGATAATGGTTTTTCGGATTTGCATTTCTATACTTTATTTTTCAAAAATAATTGCTTGTCGTTGAAACTTCGAAACCGTATCTCGATATTATTATCAAAGCTGTTTTCCCATATATTAATTTATTTTTGGTTAACAAAAAAATTAACAGGGCCAACATTTTGTTCCCGTTCAAAAAATGACAAGTGTTACTTATGTTGTTTTAACAATCACCGATTCAATTGAAATTATGATTCTCTTTGAGTACATACGATTTTACTTCGTTCTACATTCACCCAAATGGTATACAATTTTGATAAACAGTTTTTAAAATATCTTACTTTAGGGTCAATCCACCACGCCTGTATGCCTCTTGCTAATTTTTAAGCCCTTAATTTTTGGACACATAACAGACGTTTGGGTTTTCGTACTCCAATTAATCCAAACAATCTTTAGATTCGATTTAATTTAACGAATTTTTAAAGTTTAGTCTAATTTGTGGCTTTTTTAGACAGTTTCTTATGGAGGTCGCTTTCTCGTTTTACTGAGCGCACGTGCATAAGAAAACATGCAAACCGCAAACAGTTTAATTGCATGTGGGTATATCAGTGCATAAAATAAATGTCGTATAAATGTCCAAAATGTCCGACAATTCATTAGCATTTATATCAGTCTGTAAACTTAAAACATTTATGTGTCCTACGTATCCTTCCTATAAAATATCAAAAAAGTTACTCGTATATGTGTTGGAATTAAAATAAATTTGCAGTGCAGTAATACCTACTCTTAGCGTGCATATAATTAAAATTTAGTATAAAAATAGTCATTGAAGTGCTTAAGCAAATCTTATCTTCGAAATTAGCAAATGCTAGTCATTGATGACGCGCGTTAATAGATACGCCTTTATATATTTGTATGAAGGTGCCTAAAAGCGTACAATTTTATATGCCAAGTGGATAAAACTGTAAACGAAAATGTTTCATTAGCTTAACATGTTCACATAAAACGAATGGGCAGAATAAAGATACGTTCTAAATCACATTAGTCTTTAAGTTAAAATAGGTCTTTAGTTAAAATAGGTATTTCATTAAATAAATTAAGATACATACTAAAATAAACACAGATGTGACTTTTAATAAATTAAATGGATTTGAGAATCATAGATGCAAAAGTATTTATTTAAGTCAAATCTGTGCGTAGGAATATATGCCGGTTATTTTTTTGCTTCGGTAGGACATCATTATTGCTAAATACTGTCACTGAGCAGTGAACGGTAAGAATTTGCTCGGCCCGATTTTTATAACTGCATTGAACGACTTTGCCTCTCATAGATGAAGCCTAACCATAGGTTTAACTTCTATATGATTTCATGTTTACTTCATAGAAAAATGCATCCAATAGATCATATCTTAAAGATGATATATATTGCGTAGTTTCTATAGTTATTATTTTGTGTTTACTTACATATGACAATGAATTGCATTATTAATAGCCCCATTCCAATTTTTCTATGCGGTTGCTACGTATAATCATGTTTGAGAGACACTTATTTTTTTTAAATGTGAGTATCCATGGGAATCATGGAATTTACAACGAAAATAACGCACCCTTAACCTGGTTTGAAATGTCAATTGCAGGAATTAACATGTATCTAGAATTCTTAAATAAATGTACATGTACCATCGTCGTAATTTAGGATTTTGAAAAAATTAATTTTCAATTTAACTATCATTTTTGACTTGCAGACTTACTTTCCTCAAAAAATGTGTAATGTTTCTGATGCAACTATTAACGAAAAATAGGAGACAAACCCTTACTGTGAATTGAATTTTTCTTAGAATATGCCCACAAATCATATCCCAAAGAATTGAACATATTGAACAATTAGTCGGTAACTCCCTATATACATACCTACATAACTAAATTACATACATATTAGAAAGCATTTAAATTATTTACGTCATGCTTAAGCTGTAAATAGCTAAAGAAGTTTGATGTCAATAATATCGCACGCCACAAGCATATTTGAGCGAAAAATAAATGTTAAAAAAACGCAAAATAAAATAGCATCAAGACGCTGCTATTTTATTTTCGGTCGGATTTCTAATACGTTATTATATAGGGTCCGCCATTTAACGTTTTTTTCAACTAGTGTTTATTTCGCGAATGGTAACACTTAGCTCGTGTCTGATTTGACAGATAATTAGTTTTATCCTTCCGCTGAACGAATATGGTTGTGTATACGCTTGAACAACGCTGGGAAATATTGCGACATAGCGACATAGAGAAGATGCCGATTTTGCCAAAAAGATCATCTTTTCAGATGATTGATCTTGGGGGGTATGTAAACAAGCAAAATTGTCGCATTTGGGGTACAGAAAACCCGCACGCATCCATTGAAAAGCCGATATATCCAAAACGAGTGGCTGTTTGGTGCGGATTTTGGTCCAGAGGCATAATTGGGCCATTTTTCTTCGAAAATGAGCAAGGAGTGGCCGTTACAGTCAATGGCGATCGTTATCGGGCCATGTTGAACGAATTTTTGTTCACAAAAATTGAAGAGGAGGATATTGGCAACATTTGGTTTCAACAGGACGGCGCTACGTGCCACACAGCCGAAGCTACACTCGATGTTTTGCGCCCTGTTTTTGAAGATCGCATTATCAGCCGCAAAGCTGATGTCGTTTGGCCACCGCGGAGCTGCGATTTGACACCGTTGGACTATTATTTGTGGGGTGCCGTAAAAGATAAGTGTTACGCCGACATGAGATAATTGACGCTTTAAAGGACAATATTCGTGAAGCCATTGGTGAAATACAGCTGCACGCAATCCGATAATGTGCTAAAAATTGGACCGATCGTGTAGGCTACTGCATGGCCAGCCGAGGCAGCCATTTGAATGAAATTATTTTCCATTATTAACCGGAAGGATGGTACTTTCAAATAAAAAAAAAAATTTGAGAAAATATTTTGTAGTTTTTTTTTTATAGCATTTAAAAAAAAAAAAAGTTATTTGGCGATCCCTATAGTTAAAGATTACCCCGATGTACACGGTCTACTTGATTACATAACATATGTTTTGGTATAAGTTAAAAAAAACTTACTGTTATCACGATGCAAAAATTAATATGGATTGGAGTCTTAGCCCTTAAGAAAAATACTGTAGTGGACAAATAAAAGTTACCACCACACTATTTCACAAGAAACTAAATTGCAGCTCTGATTTGTCCATGAAGTGAACTACGATTGCTTTATTTTGTCTAAGAATAAATTTAAAATTGTATAATACTGTTATTTTGGAGGTTAATTTTTTTTAATACTATCACAGAGCAAAACACAAAACACTACGCTCTTTAGTGCAAGCTCTCAGTATCACTTTATGCTACGGTTGTTTGTTGCGCGACTAAGTGTCATCTACCGATCTTCATTTTATAGACTATTTCAAGAAATTACAAATATAATTAACTTAAAGTCTGCTTGCGACAAGCAAAAATCAATTTCGTTGCAAAATTCATTAAATGTATGCTTATGCACCTCGTAAGTCTTTACTATTACGTTTAAGGAAGCCTAACAATGAGTTAGACTTGGCAATGACATAATCATACTGAAAAAAGAAACTTAACTTATTTTCAAATATGACACCCAAGATCTTTCACTTCCTCAAAACGCCGAAGTTTAAGATCATTTATAAAATAATCATGCAAAATTGTAGTACTATACGATATGCCGAAAAAACTTTACATTTAGAAATGTTAAGTTCCAAAGCATTACGATTGCACCACTCCGACAATCTATTAATATCTGATTTAAAATGAATGACATTTTTTATCCAAGAAAATAATTTCAAATCATCGGCGAAAGTCAAAACCTTACAAAATTGAAATATTTCATGAACATCATTTATAAATAATATAAATAGCAAATGTCTGCCCTGTGGCACACCCGAAGTAACTTCTATAACGCGAGAAGTCAAACCATCGACTTTAACCATTTGTCTTCTATTAGTCAGGTTATTACTTACCCATTTCAGCATTGAAGAATGAAAACCCAAAGAATTTAGCTTAGCCAAATGAAGTGTGTGATGCACCCTGTCAAACACTTTTGTAAAGTCAGTGTAATGTACATCAACTTGTAATCGTTCATCAAAACTAACAAAGCTAAATTAGGAGCACAAGATCTACCACGACTATGCTGACATATTTGAAATAATTTCTTTTACCGCGAAAAAGAGTTTGTCCTTAACAATTCTTACAATACTTTCAAACAATTTTGGTATTGCAGAAAGCTTTGAATATAGGCCGATAGTTTACTACTTTTTGCCTTAAACCGCTTTTATAAATAGGTGTTATGAAAGAATATTTCCATTTACAAGTGACATGTTAAAAATAATTTTAAGTGGATGAAAAACAGAGGATAAACATTTTTTTAATATTACTTTTTTTAACGCGTTTATTAAATCGTCATCCGAGAGTTGCAATACACCGATGTCCAAAAGTTCAGGAATCATAATGTTATGATTTTGCGTTAACTGCACATGCGACTCAAAGAAATTAGCGAACAAATTACACGTACTTTTCAAATCAGTTGAACTTTCATCTTCGAATTCCATTACCTTAGGAAAGCCTGTGGTATTTCTATTCGAATTAATGTAATCCAAAAACGATTTGCTGTTACGCTTCACCGACGACTCTAGCGACAAGATATATTGTCTGTATAAAAACTGATTTATTTGATAACTCTTTTATTTTACCAAGGAATTTTAAACTTTTTGTTAAGACGCGTTTTTTGGTACAAATAATTCAAATTTAATAACTATTCGGATCCAAAGAGTCTCAGCTAAGTTTAGTTGAAATTTTCTGGTGGTAACTTTTATTCGTCTAATAGTGTATATACACATTTTTTTATATATGCATACACCCATATTAATAAACACGAGTTAATGGTGAGTTACCCTTAAGCCATGAGTTATGTGTAAAATGTTATTTATAAAACAAATTTCAGACTAACTGACGTGTTGGTAAACTGTGTGTTAGTTAACTTAACTCACTGTCGAAGTTGGTTTAACGATGCTTTAGCAGGCAAACGAAAACATTTTGTTTTTGTTATTACTACAGACATTTTTCACTTATCTTTCATTCTTTTTGTACGATCCTTTATTTTCATCATCCACATTGCACTTTTAAATCTATAGAAAAGAAAATTTTGTTGTTTGTAATAGAAAAGTAATAGATTTGCGTAAATATTATTAATGAACGTCAGAATTTCTATTAATAAGAAATTTTAACTCGTGAGTTAAGTCTTATTCCATCGCTTAGTTAGCTCGTGAGTTAAGTGATTTTTATACCCTATCCTAAGGGTATATTAATTTTGACACATAGTTTGTAACACCCCTTAATATTCGTCGTATAATTTTTAGGCCTTTAAAATTAAGCTAGGAAGCTGAAATTTGGACCACATATTCCCTAGGGCTCCGAAATGGTTAAGTGTAATGGTTTTAGAAAAAACCGTTTTAAAGCTAAAGTTAGAGAGATAGAGTGTTACATATTTCACAAGATATGTAGGCACTGCCCCCCTTTATTAGTTTGTCATATAAAGTTTTTTGCCACGCCTACTTTTTGTGGGCGTTTTTTACTAAAATGCTGTTTTCTTCGAAAATTTTCATAGAAAGTGAAAAAAAAAATGTTTAACAAGATATTTACCCTATATTTTTTCCAACATATCGCCCATACAAAGTTTTTGGCCATGTCCACTTTTTGGGGGCGTTTTTTCAAAAAAACTTTTTTTTCTTTAATAAATAGAATGAAATAAAATCTTCTTAATCCTTTTTTCTTTGGGGCATATAGGGATATGGATAGGGTATCATACTGTTCGCCCCCAGCGGACTGTAGCCTTTCCTTATGTTTATTAATAGGGCTCATACGATAAATATTGCTCAAAAATTAATCAATTACTTTTTATTGTTCTATCAACGTGCAAATTCTCAAATCAATTAGACTATCGGTTCGGCGGTTTGAATGTTATCTTGTTTTCAAAATAAAAAGGGGAAGGGGAGACAAGTGGAACTGAACTATTTAGTATATTAAGTTTAGTTTGAGGATGCTTACGTACATTATTTATAGTTATGTTTTATACATAATTCATTAAAGAAATAATCTCGGTATATGCAACTCAAAACATTATTGTAGCTATTCAAGTAAGCTAATGCATTTATAGTATAAATACGTCTGAAATGAAATACCTTGAATACTAGTTTACAATTATACATGCAAGTGTTAAAAGCAATGATACTTATCGAACACATATTATCGCATTTGACCAAAGGGAATGTCGGCATTATCGACAGAAATGCATTTTAATGCAAGGGGAAGGGGAGACAAGTGGAACTGAACTATTTAGTATATTAAGTTTAGTTTGAGGATGCTTACGTACATTATTTATAGTTATGTTTTATACATAATTCATTAAAGAAATAATCTCGGTATATGCAACTCAAAACATTATTGTAGCTATTCAAGTAAGCTAATGCATTTATAGTATAAATACGTCTGAAATGAAATACCTTGAATACTAGTTTACAATTATACATGCAAGTGTTAAAAGCAATGATACTTATCGAACACATATTATCGCATTTGACCAAAGGGAATGTCGGCATTATCGACAGAAATGCATTTTAATGCATTTATTTGTTGTGCGCTATTTTTAGATAAAGATTTAAGAAAAGTGATGATGACAAAAGTGACGTAAGCCCACAGTAACATGATCGAATGTTTAGTTAAACGTACTACTCGAGTGAATATCATTGATATACATATAGTTGTTAACTATGTAACTTGAAAAGTGGGTATATTAGGAGTTGCATGGGTGCTTGATTGATTTTAGTCTTGTAGTTTGAAAGATATTTATTTTAGACTTATAAATATATAAACAAGGAAACAAGGGCTGATGCATTTGATGAAAACACTTATTTGAGTGTGGTATGTAGACACGGTACTTTACAATTTGCATTTTGCACTTTATCTTAAAATGTATTTGAAGTAAATTTTAAGAGATAACCTTTAAATAAATTGGGAACAGAATACGTAAATTAAGACAAAAGGTCAACATTGCCAAATAGTCTTAGGTTTTGGTCTTGATCATAAAAATATATACGTTTAGGGGTCTACAACGAATATTAAGAGGTGTTACAAACTGTGTGTCAAAATTAATGTTAGGATAGAGTAAAAAGACAAACAAAAAAATTGCAAGAAAATACATAGGCAATATAAAGTCGATTGTCCTTTAGACGTGTTTTACTTATAAATTACTCTTTTAGTTAATTTCCAAATGATAGGAAAAAAGGCGAATCGTAACTGTAATCATAAATAAATAAATATTGGGCGTAAACGGCCCATACAGGACCTAAAGCCTAGCTTCTCCAGCCATTGTGTGCGAAGTTATTTTTTTGACACGAATGGCGGGACCTACAGTTTAATGCCGATTCCGATCGGCAATTTATTTTTGAAAGCTTCTCATGACATGTCTTACTCTTGGATGTTTGTCAGACGTTCGCAAGAGGTGGGGCAGCGAAAAAAAACAGGTCGGGATTTGAACCGGCGACCTCTCGCTTAGTGGTCCAACGCACTTAACCACTAAGCCACTGCACCCACAACTGTAATCATAATTCATAACAAATCTATATAAACAATTTAAAGTTTCATATTTTAACCATTGAAGTTTTTTCCAAGGCCACTTATTAGGTGTTTTTTTTTTTAAAGTAAGTGTCTTCAATGTTTGATGCACCCAAAAGAACGAATAATTTTTAATAATGGTATGTAGGCTATTTAACGTTCGATAATTGTGTGGAAGAAGTGTGTATTTATAAATTGCAATTTTGTTTTGTAAAACAAATAACGGAAATGTTTAAAAGTTGTGTTTAAGTAGTACATTATTGTGATATGTCTATCACAAAAAAAAATTTAACATACAAAATTATATAAAAATTAAGGACATTTTGGCTTTTATTACACTATTAGAACAGAAGTACGGTATGATAAATATACAAATTATATATAATTATTTAATTTAAATATTTATTTGCATTGATATGCTTATTGGCTTGTAAGTTCTAGCCGCAAGACACATTTTTATTCATACCTTATAACTTATAATTTATTTATAAGTACAAATACTCACTCAATTTAAAAAGAGGTTCGTTTTTGGTTAGCTTTCAAACTTTACGCAAAAACTAACCGAAAGGCTAGCAAGTTTAATAGGTAGATATAGATTACATTAACTACTCTTATACATAGTATTCAAATTCAGTATTGTTTAAAGGTATGTTTCTTTTAGTGAGTGGGTGAGTCGCAGTGAGTTGGACTCCGAATATATCTGTATGAACTTTGAAGTCGTGTTTTACATGTGTGCAAGTATAATATTAATACATGTTAATATTATTTTTTGGAAAAAAAAAATTGTGGCAATCAATGAAATTGATTACGTACATACTATTGTAAGTATCAGATTTTCGCGATGAAAAGCTTGTATGCTATTATAAATTCGAAAGCCTCGGTGACTATTCACACGCTAATTAATTAACATGTTTATTTACTACAAATAAAAAATAATAATAAGAAAAAAAAATACACAGTAACCATAGCACTCCTAAAAAGTCAACAATATGTTCAAAAAGCTTGTTACCACAATATAATTCGCACTGAATGAACAAGGTCAAACAAAAACACACTGACATCATTGCTATCTCTAACGCAAAAATAAAACAATCAACAAAAAATGATAACAGTGTTATTTAATTCTATTAATCTCATTAGGGAAAATAACTTTTATCTGACTTCACCGCCGAATTTGTAGTCGGCGTTCCAAAAATGAAAAGTATACAAATGCGCTCCGAGTGGATTTGTTATACCTAATAAAAAAATTCGACAGACGAACTATTGAATTGTTCGGAGGAATTTAAGAACATCGTTATATTATATCTTAAAATGCGTTCTTGGAAACAGTTTGTGCAAATCGAACGCCAATATGAGAGAGATTAAGTGTTAATCGTGAATTTAGCACATAATCTGATAAGAACATGGATTTCTTAAACGCTGATTATTAATTGCAGTATTTTTTGCTTGAACACTTTATTTAAGTTGTAAGTATAAGGAGAATTGCAGTTTTATTTAATATGTATAAGTAGAATTGCAGAAACAAAACCCTTTTTTTCTTTTAGAAGTTACGTACATTTCCGGGATTATACATGTATACGATTAACTTTAGACCAGTGCTCCGTTATTGTTTTATGAAAAATATAAATATAAATAAAAACATAAGGAAAGGCTACCGTCCGCTTGGGGCGAACAGTATGATACCCTATCCATATCCCTATATGCCCCAAAGAAAAAAGCATTAAGAAGATGATGGATAGCATTTTATTTCATTCTATTAAATTAAAAAAAACGCCCCCAAAAAATGGGCGTTGCCAAAAACTTTGTATGGGCGATATGTTGGAAAAAATATTGGATAAATATCTTCTTAAACATTTTTTTCCGCTTTCTATGAAAATATTCGAAGAAAACAGCATTTTAGTAAAAAACGCCCACAAAAAGTAGGCGTGGCAAAAACTTATAAAGAAGGGCAGTGCCTACATATCTTGTGAAGGTTGTAACACTCTATCTCTCGAACTTTAGTTTTAAAACGGTTTTTTCTAAATTGAGGGCGTGGCAGTGGGCGTATTAAACTTTTTTTTTAAATTAACCATTTCAGAACCCTAGGGAATATGTGATCCAAATTTCAGCTTCCTAGCTTAATTTTAAAGGCCTACAAATTGCGTACGGACGGACGGACGGACGGACGGACGGACATTGCTACATAGTCTTAGGATTTGGTCCTGATCATAAATATATATACTTTTATGGGTCTACGACGAATATTAAGGGGTGTTACAAACTATGTGTCAAAATTAATATACCTTTAGGATAGGATATAACAATCACACTAGTGAGAAAATAAGAAGAAACAAGTTGTTTCCAGTCTGTAAATATATATATCTGTAAATATAAGACAAGATGTACCTTAGTGTGCCCCAATAAGAAGTGAAGTCTAACAAGACTGCGCCTGTGGCTTTTAATAAAAAGGTTTAATTGAAGGGTCTACTTTCACCATAGCTCATAGACGTAAAATTTCCAATTTTGAGGTTATCATCGATCTCAAATATCGAAGCTCAAAGATAAGTTTCACTTTTCTTAAACCGCGTACATTTTAAATCCTTAAAATCTTACCAGCGTTTAAAACAATAAAATAATAACGAAATGCGTATATGTTGCTTAGTAATTTCGATATATTAAGAGGCTTCGTAATGGTAGCCTCTGGGACATATACAGAGTGCATTTTATGTTCCAGATGGATGTTTTATTTCAATAAATTTTTAAATGAAATACAAATTTAAAATTTATATTTTATTGATTGATGTATTTATTATGTCGGTCAAGCGGGCACCTCTGGCCGTGACGCAGAGACGACGCTTTAAACACAGTTTGCATAACATATTCGCAGACTTATGGTGTAATTTTAGCAATTGCAAATATTTTCATTTAAGTACCCCCATAAGAAGAAATAGGAAGGTGCAAAATCAGGGAATCGTGGGAATCAGTTGATATCTCCACTTTCTGAAATTATTCGGCCAAGAATATTCTCTCGCACGAGCTGTGTGTGTTGTGCACCGTCATATTAGAACCAAGTGTTCTCTGGGCCTAATTGATCCAATTCGGGCACAGGTAGGTTGGGATGGTGGTCCATGTCTGACACTATCCAGGACACGAAAATAGTGCTTTAACGAAGTTTTGAAACCACAACTCATGGGAAACTATGGATAAAGTATGAGGTTGTGGATTGGTTTGTATTTGGGCCAAGTCTTTCTTTAGATGACGCAATTCGTCAGACTTACACTCTGTTCTAATGAGAGTTATTCTAAACCAGCAGTTCCCCCTGGTCAAAATCTGCCTACACTCCTCGACGACCTTCGAAGATGTAATTTTGATCGCGGCCTGACGAATATGGCTATGTTGTGTTTGGTTGACGTACTATTTGGAAGTATCTTACCCACTTCCCTAATCGCCAAGACTTCTGCCTGGAAGACGCTAGATGAATTTGCGAGCCGGAATGATAAGGACGTATGCAGAACCTCTAAAAAATCGCGCGCTCCCATTCCACAGGCGATTTTGGACCTGTCGGTTAGGGTACAAGAGAGTTTTTCAACATGACCTGATAGCGGTTAGCATTAACTGTTACACCATTAAGAGAAATATATACAATTATTTAAATACATTTTTTTAATATTTTATCTACGACCGTCAAATGCCAACTGACAAACTTCATACTTCACACAGAAAAGGCAACCAAATGAAACGCAACATATACAAATGGAATCATTACCTTTCTTAAAATTCTCTGTTTTTTGGAAGAAAGATTCTCTGTTTCCGTTTGCCTAATATATGTACATATTTCCATTGTCAAATTAAGTATATTTTCACCTAACCTAGCCTACATGGCATGGTACATTGCTATGTGGTTTTTTGTTCCTGCTGCGGTTAACGGTCTGCAGTGTTATGTAGTTTCAAATTTAAATTTAATTTAGTGACAATAAAATAAAATTTTTTACAATATCACAAGTTTAAGTTAGGATTAAGAAAATTTCACGTTTCCTTAAAATAGATACATGAATAACATTTCTTTTTGAAAATAAATCGAATATTGTTTTATATGTGTCCCTTTTAAACTCGTGTTCACTTCTTTGGGTCAATTTTTAATTTTCATTTTGGTCATCGGTAACGCCGCAGCTCCCTATTCTACTCTCTGTTTTTACTCTTCCTAATGGATATCTGAAGGCACCACTAAGACGGTCGTTTTCATCATAAAAAACATAAGGAAAGGCTACAGTCCGCTTGGAGCGAACAGTATGATACCCTATCCCTATATGCCCCAAAAAAACCTTAAGAAGATGATGGATAGCATTTTATTTCATTCTATAAAATTTTGAAAAAAAAAAACATTTTTTGAAAAAACGCCCCCAAAAAGTGGGCGTGGCCAAAAACTTTGTATGGGCGATATATTGGAAAAAATATTGGCTAAATATCTTGTTAAACACTTTTTTTCGGTTTCTATGAAAATTATCGAAGAAAACAGCATTTTAGTGAAAAACGCCCACAAAAAGTAGGCGTGGCAAAAAACTTTATATGACAAACTTATAAAGGAGGGCAGTGCCTACATATCTTGTGAAGGTTATAACCCTCTATCTGTCCATCTGTAGCTTTAAATCGGTTTTTTCTAAATTGTGGGCGTGGCAGTGGGCGTATTCCAAAAAATTTTACACTTAACCATTTCGGAGCCCTAGGGAGTATGTGGTCCAAATTTCAGCTTTCTAGCTTGAATTTAAAGGCCTAAAAATTGCGTACGGACGGACGGACGGACGGACGGACGGACGGACATTGCTAGATAGTCTTAGGATTTGGTCCTGATCATAAATATATATACTTTTATGGGTCTACGACGAATATTAAGGGGTGTTACAAACTATGTGTCAAAATTAATATACCCTTAGGATAGGGTATAATCATAACAACGATGTATGAGATATAAAATTTATTTTGGCTTAATTTTCATTCATTCATGCTATTATATCTATATAAAATAGCAGATCATTCAGCAGTGCTTCAAACTTTATACAGTCCTGTTTTGGATCACTTTTTCACCGTACTGCTATTGTAGAATTTCTGTGATTTTAATTAGTTTTAATAATTTAAAAATGTTTTTTGAAAAGTACGTCTTTGTCACATTTGCCTTATTTAGACATGATATATAAAATAATAGTATAACATATCGCATTTTTAATTTCAGAGGAACAAGAACGTGTCCAAAAAAAGACGTTCACCAATTGGATTAATTCATACTTGTCAAAGGTGAGTACTTCAATATTTATAATTAGCTTTATATTCATTCTTCGCTATGGAAATAACATTTATGTATAACAATTGATTCAATATTTTTCTACAATAGTTGTCAAATTTATAGGGTGGGTCCACTGGCGTAAGATTTGCTTCAAAGTTTGTTTGTTTGTTAGAGTTTCTGGTGTAACATCTTCTGTCGTTGTTGTGTAATTTTAATAACAAAAGGCATTTCGGGTCAAATTTATAGCGCATAGGGCATTCCTTCAAGTCAATATCTCCTGTTTACCTTTCAGTATCTTTTCCATTTAACCATACCATGTAATGCTTACTTAAAAACAATCTTCTTAGTTGTCTTAGGAAATATATTTTTTTTTAAATTGTGTAGCACATATGTTTTCAACTATAATTTTGATTATGCTTCATTCAACTGTGAATGAATATCAATTATTCATTAACATATGGTGACTTGCTAGCTTTAGTGAATTACAACCAAACATAAACTCTCCATACACAACGCACTGTTTGCTCGACCGAGTAACACCAGAAGTGTCCATTTTTTGTCGGATAAAGAGCAATGAAATAGCTCTTGGGAATATACATATGTATATACAAGGTGGCGCAAAAGTAATCCTCCTATCAGAAAATGCCCCTAATGTCAGTTCTGTTTTGACATATGTGTAGTAAGCACATGCGAAATACACGTTAATAAACAATGTTACGTTACACTGCTCCAGAACGCGGAATATTGGTGACTATTTATTTGAGCAATAATCAAATTACAGCCAAAAAACATCGGAAGGTTATTTTTGCGCCACCTGTTATATCTAATAAAAAGGTATTTCTAAAAACAGGTCCAAGTAAATGCCTAATATAAGTTTAAAATTTTGTATTAGGATTTCGATCTGTCCGTCATTCATAAATTAATATATATAGAAAATAAGTATTGACTTGACTTGATAACTTTTTTAAGTTCCTCGTATACATTAGTATACTAAAAAGAAAGTTATTGCGATCGTGCGGAAATTTCGAAATCAAACTCAAACTGAGTTGTCCAATGCCTTCTGTCAACTATCGGTCTGTCGCCCTGTCCGGGAGCCGTATGGCTAAAATCTAAATTGAATTCATTAAATGACCCTGGCGACCTAAAGTTTCAAAGGCGTTTCACCCAGATTTCTGACTAAGACTTAAGGGGCAACCATAATAGACTTTCGTGAGCTTAAGCTAGTTTAATGAAAGGTTCAGAAAATTTGACAATTGACACAAACAGAAAAAAATCAAAAACTTATGCCTTTGTTTCTACTTTACGTTACTTTATATAGTAGCTATTCAAATGTATTGGAAGAAACAATAATGGTAGTTTAAAAGTTAATTTTCCACATTGCTTCCTTTTCTCGTAATTTTAAAGATAAATCCATATACTATACATATAATGAAAACATATAGAGTTGATATGCCATTGTCAAACAATGGGTAACTAGAACTTTTGAAGGAAATTGAGTGGAATCTTCGTTCGGTTTTAACATAAACTTAATCCCACCTAAGACTGTTATGGTTGGACATTTTATCAAAAAATGTTTTTAATACTCTACGCTACATAAAATCTTTACTTCAAAGACAATGCCTATACAAGCGGTTGCATTGGTTCAAGTGTGAATTTTGATATAATAATCGACGAAGAAAAGTGCGTATGGATTATCACAAATGTTCCGTTTTTCGCAGGGGCTTCTCCGCAAACTCTATTAGTGTGCGTCCCAATAAATCCTGAAAATCTGTATGTCTGCGTTGTAAGCGATGTTAGAGGTGGGTCAAAATGGCCTGAGGTGGTTCGTGTAAATAAGGGCTTAGTGCCAACGTAGGGAGAATAAAACTCAAATAGTGCTTTCTCAAAATCAGTGTTAACAACATAAATTTGTTTTGATTGTTTAGAATTTGGAAAGATTGCAAGGTTAGTGGTTGTTGATCTTCCGGTGACAAAGCTATGTTGAAACGGCGAGATATATTATTTTAATAGAAAAGTCTGCATATCATAAACAACTTTTTCAAAGAGTTTAGGTATGCTGGAAAGTTTCCATATCGGACGATAGTTAAAAATTTCCTGTTTAGGACCGGATTATAAATAGGAATGAATGGAGTAAGGAATGATTTTTTTCACTCTAGAATAAATTCATCACTAATAAAAGAACTATTGAAAATATAAAGAAGGGGCTCAAAGTAGGCTTCTGCACAATTTTTAAGAATGATTGTTGGGATTTCATCTGGACCAGGGTTAGTATCGCTATTCAAATTCAACAGCCTTCTTGAACTTCAAAAAAGGTTTAATAATAATTGACCGACATGAACCTTACAATCATGAGAATATAATTTGGTTATATTTAAAAGATCACCATTACATTCTGAATAATTAGAATTGAAATAGTCGGCAATGACTATACAACCGGTTGCATTGGTTCAAGTTTGAATTTTGATATAATAATCGACGAAGAAAAGTGCGTATGGATTAGATGTGTATGTGTCAGTCCACTGATGATGATGATCCCAAACCATCATATCTGGGTGATACGCTTTTAATACAATAGAAAACATTTTTTGAATAAAATTCGTTTTATAAAAACGTCTTCCAACGGAAAAAACGACTCAATAACACCACTGGCTTGAAAACCACACCAATCAGTTATTTTATTTTTTTTGTTTCTTAAAGCACAAGAGGTTTATCACCAGACCAATAACACATTTTCTGTTTTTTAACGAAGCCGTTTAGCCAGAAATGCGCTCTTAAAGTTGCGAAGATATATTTTTTCCACGAATGAAAGGGACCTACAGTTTAAAGCCGATTCCGAACGGCAATTTAATTTTTGAGAAGCTTCTTATGGCAGTATTTACTCTTGGATGTTTGCCAGAATCTGTCAGGAGGTGAAGCAGCATATAAAAACTTTTCGGTTGTACGGGCCGCATTTTAATCTGGGACCTAATGCTTAGAAGTCCGACACACTTAACTATTAAGGCTACAAAACTAATTTTACATGTAATAAAAAGCTAAATATTATTGTTTATTATATTATTAGGGCTATTACTCGTGTCTCTAACGTAAGATTGACCTTGAATCTTCAAAGCTCCTATTCGATCT
Organism: Ferdinandea cuprea; assembly: GCA_963576555.1. Lineage (NCBI taxonomy): Eukaryota > Metazoa > Arthropoda > Insecta > Diptera > Syrphidae > Ferdinandea > Ferdinandea cuprea. Next base: position 44,436 of record OY754958.1, read on the forward strand.
TTAACTTATTCGCACATGCATAAATATGTGGGATGAATTAGAGTTCGTCAGTGAAAAGGCACCGGAGATACTTTGATTTTCCCACTCTCCTCCCAATCATTCACCTTCCATCATCCACCTCCAATCATACACATTCAATCACACATATATGAAGTTTTCGATCTCGGTCAATTAAAAGAAAAGCAAAAAACCTTTTAGTAAACTTGTTTTAGTCATTCCAGTTTGTTGTCGATGTCCATTTGACAATAAAATTATTTCCATTTAAAGAGAAACTTGTCAGTAATCGGCGGCGTATTAAGTCAAGATGTACACAGTGACATAACACCATGGAATCACCATGTGCTAAAAATGTTAATTTGTATTTTAATCATGGGTTGGATCCACTAAAAGTCGTTTGTATTCTAGAGCTCACAGTCGTTTGCTTAATTTGTTCAAGGTCAAGCACAAGTAAATAAAACTATATTTTTACTTTTAACCGTCGTCGTGATTGTTTTGAAGAAACTGAATTACATTTATGCACATAGATATATATATTGGTATATTTTCTGTTAGCTTTTGTTGGGTTAGAAGTTTGTTTATTTAAGAACATCAATAAACCCATGAAATACTTTTTTTTCACAAAAAGAACTGCAAACTGAGGAGAACTGCAAGCGCAACGGTTTCTCTGGTAACTGAGTCTGAGTGCTTCTAAAAGGGAGCTTATTAAACTTCAATTGTTCAACATGATTAGTTACATTACTTGAACATTTTCGTAATTGCATTTGTAAACGGTGTTTTTTTTTTTAGAGATATAGCACTTTGAAATGGAATAAAATAAAGATGAATTTTATAAATTGCCATGAAATTTGCCAATACCAAAATAGTCAAGAGTGTTGTATTGGTATTGGTATGACAACTTAACCATCTATGTTATGATATTTAAGACTTGTCCCTCTGTCACTGGACTTGTTCGATAGACCGAGAAACGATTTGATGTGTATGACATTTTAAGTTAGGTAAACAGAAAAAAATATATGTCCTTTTTAACTCTTTTAGACGTGAAAATTACATGTTGTCAAACTCATTCGAAATTCGGTGGGGTGATGTGCTTTCAACTTAAAAAAACTCACGCGCTTTTTGGTGTATTCTTGACTTTTACACTTCAATTTCACATATGTAAAAATGCATTCACTCTTTTATATAGTCTTTTATAACGTGTATGCTGAAAATCATATTCGTCTGATTGAAACGTCGGGTTAACGTCGTGATCGATCTTGGGAGGAGCGATTATCGTCCAGCACAGCGATTAATACGTTTACGATAATACGCATTCGATAATACGCATTCCGAAAGACGTCGCACACAACAAGCGTGTTTATTGTGAATGTGTCGAATCGTCATGGTGGTCAACAATTATTATTGTGTCCATCCACCTTATGGAACATTTTGCTAGAGATCACGATCATCGCTCGCGCCCTATATTTATACATTACTATTAGTCCACATTTTATTTTTTATTTTCTTTCATTTTTGTTATTACTGAAATACATTCTAATATTAAAAATATTTGGTGAAAATTGCACCTTCAGATTAGATGATGCACAATTTGTTTGATGGAAAATACAATTTGCCTTGTATAGATCCTTGTTTGCCTTTAAGAGAACTACCGACATGTAAAATTTCAAAACCGTAGAATGAGTTCAAAATAAATGGGCGGTTGACACGCATCTTTTTTTGGAATATACACTGTGTTTTATTTGTTTTGGTATCTGTTTTTCAAATCCTACCTCCACGTATAATTTCATAACTCTAAGTCGGTTGGCTGCAAAGTTAAAGAAAAGGGGCGGATAGCACGTCCCCTCAATGGAAAATAAGCAATATATTATTTGTTCCCGTGTTTGTTTTCAAAAGCCAACCCGCATGTTGAAATCCTAAATGTAGGACTTTTGGCGACTAAGTAAAGAGAAGTGGGCGTAATCACATCAGTGGTTACTATTTTTGCTAGTTGTGGGACCCTATAAATAAATAAAACAGTTGAAATTTGGTATGGGGCCTGCTGCTGTGCGTCCCAATAAATCCTGAAAATTGTATGTCTAGCTGTGTTGTAAGCGATGTTAGAGATGGGTCAAAATGGCCTGTGGTGGTTCGTGTAAATAAGGGTTTAGTGCCAACGTAGGGAGAATAAAACTCAAATAGTGTAAGTTTATTTAATAAAATAGAGTTATTAACTCCATCGAGTGCTTTCTCAATATCAGTGTTAACAACATCAATTTTTTTTTGATTTTTAAGAATTTGGAAAGATTGCAAGGTTAGTGGTTGTTGATCTTCCGGTGACAAAGCTATGTTGAAACGGTGAGATATGTTCTTTTAATAGAAAAGTCTGCATATCATAAACAACTTTTCCAAAGAGTTGAGGTATGCTGGAAAGTTTCAATATGGGACGATAGTTACAAATTTCCTGTTTAGGAACGGATTTATGAATAGGAGTAAGGAATGATTTTTTCCACTCTAGAATAAATTCATCACTTATAAAAGAACTATTAAAAATATAAAGAAGGGGCTCAAAGTAGGCTTCTGCACAATTTTTAAAAATGATTGGTGGGATTTCATTTGGACGAGGGTTAGTATCGCTATTCAAATTCAACAGCCTTCTTGAACTTCAAAAAAGGTTTAATTATAATTGACCGACATGAACCTTACAATCTTGAGAATATAATTTGGTTATATTTAAAAGATCACCATTACATTCTGAATAATTAGAATTGAAATAGTCGGCAAACGAATTACAGATGAACGAAATATCAAACTGTTTATTTGCTTTGTTTTTTTTTTATTGCTTAGATTACAAAGCCTCTTGTTAAACCACGGCGGCTTGGAATTATTTTTTAATTTAACTTAAGGTACATGCAGGTTTATAGACCTAAGGTAGTCACATAAACAAAAACAAATATCTAAGGCATTTTGGTAAACTGAGTTGGGGAATATTGGGTACAATGATTCACAAACTGATATTGCTAAATCTCTATCAACAAAAACAATACCAAGAATAATAACATGATCATTAATATTAAGTTTTGATAAATGATATTGGCAGTTATTTACATGAATTTTGTAAAGATCTAATGAACTTCGTAGATGTTAAAGTTTTTTTTTTAATAATAATTTTGACTTCAATTTAATTTGGTCGCTGTAATAAATTTTTTATTCTCGAATTCACTGGTTTTCATTCAAAACTTGACGGTAGATGAATGATTTTGATTCACATTAACTGGATGTGGTGATGGCAGATCATTTATAACAGAATTAAGTGGATTAAACAGGTTGACAAAAGGCTCATCAGAGCCCCTTTCAGAGTTTTTATTATTTCTTTTTGCGGTTTTCCGTGGAGGAGAGCTATTAAGACACAATGATTTAAGAGCACTGAGGTACTTTTTAATCTTACAAACACTTATTGAGAGTTCTTCAAAATTGCTCCAGGACAAATTGCGATCAATTAAAAAAGTAAAGATTTGTAATTATCGCACTCGACAAATTTAGAACTTTAAGAACGTTTTATAGCTAGATTACATTGACCACATTATTAGATTACCTTTTGGCAACTGTACTCGTATTTTGAATTAAACAAATCGTTCGAAACTTTCCAAGAGTTGTTCTTTATTATGAAGAAGTAACGTTAGGTAAGCTTAGGTATGTAAATTGGAGACCGTAAGGTGATACCAAGGCGTCAAAAGCAATAACTGGTTGGTATGGACTAGATATCCTCAAAATTAAGGAAAATATCAGGAACATCGGGTGCATAACTCACAAGCGGAAATTCAATTTCTAATTAGTGGATTGAAAGTTATCTTAGTTCTTAGAATATGATTATGGTTATGTAACAGGCTCAGGTTTGAATTCTCAAAATAAACCTTTTCTCTTAGGGTACAATTCTAGATGAAATGGAATCCATCAATGCAATACCTTAAGGGGTAAAGGCCAAAATGCTTTTATTTTTTCAACACAGAAACCAGAAAAAGGCAAATACTTCTTATCGGCAATATTTGACACGTTTAAGAAGATTTTTTTTTCATGATTTTAAGAATTTGCCAAGTATAAAAATAAAAAAGGACTGGGTTTTCTCCGCAAACCCTATTCTTCTTCTCTCCATTTAACGAAGAGATTATGATCAAAATTACAGGGATCATAACCCTCCCATTTCACTGCATTCCTACTGGGCCGCCTGTGAGGTTCGCCGGTTCGTCCTCAAAAGATATCTGCATGCATCTCGATTTTGGATCACTTCATCACTGAGGCCAATGAAATGCTGGTGTTTCTGCAGGAGTTTTTAGGCCTGCCTCTCTTACGCGATTGTAAGGGAACGTTGATTGCCATTGCCTTTTTGATAGGGTTCATAGGATCCCTCCTTTGAACATGACAATACCAACTGAGTCGGTCGTGCTACAATTTTTTGAAGGCTTCCTCGGATTCCGGAACTTATAATTCGATCAAGCAAACCCTATTACTGTGCCAAATTTCAAGGTTCTACGATGATTGGAAGTGCTCCATAGTTTTGATGATCTGTCAGTGAGTCAGTGAGTTTCTAATTTTGGGGTCTTATAACTCAGGAACTTCTCATGTCAAACAGTTAAAATTTGGTATGGAGGCTCTATGGAGTCCCTAGCTTTGTTGTAAGCGAAGTTAGAGGGCGATTAAAATGGCCTGTCATGTCAAATTTCTTCTTTGCTTATCTGACCTAAAGTGACAAAAGCCAGTATCGCATTAGTGTGTTAAATCTATTTAGTTTACATTTCTTCGTATTAGACTAGGTATTTCTTCTTTCTTAATCAGACTTTATGTATCCATATTTTACTGACGATGTTTTGAGGACCTATTTCACCCGTCTGCGTTTTTAAACTCAGCCTGTCTTGCGACCATCTTTTTCATTCGATGTATATATTGTTAACGACGTCTGAAGTCGATTGAAGTCAATATACATGAGCTGAAAATAAAATGTTTCTACTTTGGATTAGATTTTCCGACTTTACCAGACTTTCGTCAACGAATCGCTCATTTTTTCCGAGTGTTTGTATTTACGTAAAATTTAACAACAACAAAAAATTATAAACTTTTTTAGAGTTACCAAAAATTTAAAAAAAATTAATTTTGGTTCATGATTTAATATTAAGCGCCGCTTAATACCTTAAGGATTCAATTCAAAATTGAATTTATAAATACATACTATGATTTTAAACGGCCTATCGATTTAACAAAAAATTTCAAACAATTTAATAAGCATTTTTTGAATTATGTCCTTTTCTTTTTTGCAGCGCATTCCTCCGCTTCGTGTAGACGACTTAATCAATGACTTACGCGATGGTACAAAACTTATTGCCCTATTGGAAGTTTTATCTGGAGAACGATTACCAGTGGAAAAAGGACGAGTTTTACGCCGACCACATTTTCTTAGCAATGCAAATACAGCCTTACAATTTTTAGCTAGCAAACGAATTAAGTTAGTTAACATAAACCCCGCGGATCTGGTGGATGGGAGACCACCGGTTGTGTTGGGCTTAATATGGACTATCATATTGTACTTCCAGGTAAGTCAAATCAAAGTCAATTTTTGTGGAACATATTTCTATTTGGTTGTCAAGAGGACACAATACAAAGTAACACGCTAATTGTGTGCGTAAAATTGCACTCTTTAAGTAGTCTGTCGAATAGAGCTTTGTATCGCTGCCTTATCCAAAGCGAAATTTTCACGTGCACGCTTGAAACTGTTTTATGTAAAAAAAAGTTAAAGAAACTAAGTTAGCATATAATGTTTCTTCCTACTGCAAGCTTCGTAAAAAGAGACGGAAAAGAATAGTAGTAATTTGTTACAAAGCTAAATTAAAGGTAGGTTGGTAGCATTATTTGTTTTTTTTTTTAAACTATCGAAAGCACTAGTATTTTTATTTTCCACCATGCAGATGATCAATAAGTCCTTGGGGTTTATTAATCGTATTTGTATTTACATAATTGTCTCTATGCTTTTGATTTAATGAGTTTGTATGTCCTGAATATATATACACATAATTCATATAATACCGACTTAATGCTCATTACTTTAGGATATAACTTTTGTTCAAGAGTGATGGTCTATCACCAAATTCTACCCCGGTTGCTAAGAAAATATGGATAGCCCTACTTTGGTGTACCTACACTGGCCCACAATAATTCAAATACCTCCTTTAATAATTGCGCACTACACATGCATATGCTTTTATTTATAAATTTAAGCTTAAATGTTTAAAGTATTTATTAGAGTCCACATATGATAGTAGATAAACAGTTTGAATACTGTCACTATCACTTTTTGAATAACCATGGTAACTTGGTAATAATGTTTAGATATGTACATATGTCATACATGGATTATTTTCTTATATACAAAAAGTTGTACCAAGCTATTCGAGTTGTAAAAACATTTTTGACTTACATCTACTTTCGCAATAGTGTAGTCTTTCCATGTTTTAACAAATTGGACAACGAATGGCAAAATTCAACGTAATTTGAATTTATAATGTGCAGCAATCGTTCATTGCTTCTTGCGTTGGAATATTCTAAGCAACGAAGCTCGAATTCCACTTAAACGTTTTTTTGTTTCTACCCACATGTCAAGAAACGCGAATTTTCTCTTTGAAATCGATGTAAAACTGTAGATTACTTCGATACGTGCCAAAAATATATGTAGTTTCGCGCACACTAAAGATTAAAGAGACGACATCACATCCGACAGCAAACCTAGTCTGTTGAATCATTGCAACTTAAGCATCTGCATCAAGGCCGATAGAAATGGCGCCAGCGTCAAGGTTGTGCTATGTCAATGTCATTGACGTACGGTAAAAATTTGCTATTTTTTTTTTCAAAAATGATTTTAATATATTTTCTGGATTTCATTTAATATAAATAGTTTCTCGAAATACGTTTATTTATGCCTTTGACTTACTGAACAATCCTGCATAAAATTTAAATTTGCATATTTTTATTGGAATTACATTTATTATTTATTAATATTAATCATAATATTTTATGTTTTACATTTTTTTTTTAATTGCATAACTTGTTTTCGCAGATCGAAGAAAATAGTCGTGCCTTGGAATACTTGGGTCACGGTATAGGAGGATCTGTTAGTTCTTTGGACAGCGTTGGAAAAACTGTTAGTGATACGAAAGCTGAGAAATGGAAGCAAGGTGCGAGGAAAACTCTTCTTTCCTGGGTTACCAATGCTTTGCCAAAGTAAGTAATTCAATAATTACAGTACTGTTACAACACATTGTTACATTTAAGCGTTTTTTTAAGGCGCCGATTCGCTACATAATAAAATGGTATAAAACTAAACTTTGAAAAGGGATTTTGCAAACCAAACATCAATTCCCAAACTTTTTTAGCAAATAAATTAAATTGTTTGGATATCGAAATTTGGTTGTTTATACAATTTGTAAAATAATTTTCTGAGTTCTATTTGATCGATTATTCTCGACTTTTCTGTTTGTTAATTTATTAAGTGTTATTTATTTGCATTTTCATTCGATCGGTCGCCATTTAGCAATTTTTCGTTGTATATATCATCAAAACTTCAATTTGGAAAACAAGCTAGCTTTCGCGAATATTTAATTACATAAACCTAATAATGAACTTTCTCGTAATTTTCATAATGTATATTGTTTCTAATTTTTATTTACAATTATTAGAGACATTGGTGTAGAGGTGCGTGACTTTGGCGCTAGTTGGAGAGATGGCGTCGCATTCCTTGCTCTCATCGATGCAATCAAGGCTAATTTAATAAATTTGGCTGAATTGAAAAAGGCTAGCAATCGCCAACGATTGGAGACAGCCTTCGATGTGGCTGAAAGCAAATTAGGCATCGCTAAACTTTTAGATGCTGAAGATGTGGATGTAGCGAAACCCGATGAAAAAAGTATTATGACATATGTTGCCCAGTTTTTGCACAAGTATCCTGAACCAAAGGTAATATATAATTTTTATACCTAAATTATTAATTTATCGTTTATTAAATATATTTTTATGTAGGGTGCTGGAAGAGGTTCGTCGGACATCCAAATGGAAGTCGATGAACTAAGACATTGGTTGAAAGAAAAGACACAAGAATACGAGCCACTGGTTATTCACAACTCGTTCGCTAGAGATTTTGGTGAATATTTAATCGCAAGGTCAGAGATAGATGCGCGTTTATCGATTTATAATAGAATTAAAAGCCTAGTTGAGACACAAAGTGGTTTCTTGCAAGTATCTAAACAATCTTGGGAAGAAATCCATAATTTGTGGCAATTGGTACAATATCAAATAACGTATTGGTTGTGGCTTTTAGACTCCGAGCTTCCTGGAGATTTAGGAACCGTCGGCAAGTGGCTAGCTGAAGCCGATAAGCTTTTAATGGATAATGAAATTCCAAGCGTCATGAATGAAGAGACAGCATCTGTGATTAGCAGAAAGTTGGAAGAGCATAAACTATTTTTCGCGCAATTACCTAAAATTGAGGCCTTATTCGAAAACGCAAAACGATCTCCATATGCACAGAATGTGCCATTGGAGCAAATTAGAAATATAGAACGTAGACTGCAAGAAACAGGACCAAAAGCAGCCGAAAGAAGAATTAAACTTAAGTTCCTAGAGCACAAGTGTTGCCTTATAGCCTTTCTTAATTTGGTGGAAAATAAGATGAGGGGGTGGACCGGAAAGTATGGTGTTGAAGATAAAGTGCAACAGCAACTGGAACAATATAAAAATTTTGTTTCAAGAAATAAAATTTTCCAAGAATTTCAAAAAGCTTTTGTTGATATGCAACAAGTTGTTGACGAATATAAGCGAGATGGCAATGTATCGCGTAACGAAGCTTCAAATATTGACCAGTTCATGTTCGAGACAGAAGAACGTTGGAAGCGTGTCTCAATGGAACTAAAATGCTGCCAGAATTCGTTAGAAGAAGTTGTTTCGTGCTGGAAACAATGGAATACGTTAAGCCCTGTGTGTGAAGAATGGCTTAACCAAGCCGAACGAAAAGTTGGCGAGTCTGAAGACGAGCGCTTAGAATTTTTCCAAGATATTGGGGTATGGAAAGAAAAGTTTCAAACACTTTCTAGCTCAGTGACATATCTTATTGCTTCCTGCCAAGAACCAATTGCAAATGATCTGAAAAACAGGCATAGCAACATATCGGGGAGATTTGAAAGGCTTTTCGCCAATACAAAGCAATATATGCACGCAGGTGATATCATACGATCTCGACAAGAGTATAAGGCCGGTATCGAAAAGCTTAGTAGTTGGCTGCGTAACGCAGAAAATAAACTACAACAAAAACATTCCCTCGGTAAAGTTGAAGAAATAAAAAAATACAGCGATGAGCTGCAAACCCTAGCTGGCGAGATCGATAATAATGAAGAACTTTTTAAAACGATAAGCCGTAATTTCCAAGGACTTATTCAGGATTTGTCACGAGAGGAAGTAGACAAAACTATGAAAATTCTTAAACAAGAAAAGGAAAGTTTGGTGAGAGTTCGAGCTCGAATTCCTGGAAAGCTTCACCTAATTCACCAACTTCTCCTTCAACAAGAATCCCTGGAAGCTGGACAAAAGGAAATAAGTCAGTGGCTGAATGAAGCTGAAAATCTTTTAAGCAAAAACACTGTGGGCGGGGGAAGGGATAGTATTAACGAGGAACTCAACAAAATTAAGGGGTTTTTCTCCAGAACTGTTTACTATCGATCTATGTTAGAGAGTAAAAATAAGGTATTCCAAAACCTTTTGAAGTCTGTCGCCGAGGACGATGCAATTGACACTACTTCTGCTAGGCAAGCAATGCAGCACTTAAATGACCGTTTCAATTATGTAATTCAGAATGCCCAACAATGGGAACAGAAGTTAAATGACACTCTTCGTTTATGGAACAACTTCAAGGAAAATGAGCGGCTAGTTAGTGAATGGCTCTCGCAGGCTGAAGTTGCTCTATCAGAAAAGCATATTGATTCGAAGACCATGATAGAAAGCCAAAAGCAGTTCTTTGAGAATGTGGATGAGTCTTGGATGAAAAATCTTATTCAATCTGCTCAAGAGCTGAGCATATGTGTTCCAGAAAACGAACATATTCCGGTAATAGGTGCTGTAGAGAAGCTACAAGCTAGATGGCACAATGTTCTCTCTCAGGCCCCATCACATCTGCTTAAATTAGAATTCAGATTAGATGAGAACATTTTCCATCAGTACATTAAGGAAATTGAGAAGGAAATTCACTTAGAAGAGCAAGCCTTAAATCGCAATGAAGATGTCGAGTCTATTTTGAACCGTAATAGGAACTTCTTTAATACTCAGGGAGCTGCACCGCGAATTGAAAAATGTCTTGACACAATGAATCGTCTGAGTCAAGCTTACAATAACCAATTGCCAAGCGACAATAGTCTCCAAATAAGTTACAATGCAGCTCAGCAACAGTGGCAGGCTGTAACCAATAAAGTTGATGATCTCGTTCAGACATTGCAACAGATCCCTGCCCAATGGGACAACTACCACCAAAAATTCAATGAAATGGTTGCTTGGATGAATTCCGTCGACAGAAGTTTGAAGAACATTGTTAATGAAGTGAATAGCATGGAAGAGTTTGAAAAGGAGAAAGTTGTTTTCCAGGTAAGATTTGAAAGATTAGTTGTTTAAAATATTAGTAAAATCCATTTCTCCTTGATCTTACTTACATGCAGCTCAGGGAATTAGTGGTAAAATTTAATATTACTTACTGTAAGTTAACTTAAAATAGGTTACGCGAAAAAATTCAGCTCTTCAAGGCTGTGATCCTATTCTAAGTTAGCCAATTATGGTTTCTCCCTGTATTCAAATTTATGAAACAAAAATTAAAATTGTAACTTCATGTTATTTTTACAGAAAATATGCCAGGAAGCCGATATGAAAAGGGAGGATATGAAGTGGCTGGTTAAAACTCTTGATTCCCTGTTGGGCTACGCAACCGAAGAAGAAGCCAATGCTGAGCAGAAAAAATTAGAGGACTTAATAGCTCGCTACAAGAACCTGATTCCAACTATTGAAGTGACCATGGTTAAGACTGAAGTTTTTTCAAAATGTTTTACTTACCGTCGCGAAGTACATGAAGTTGTTTGCTTATTATCTAAAGTAAAAGAACAAACTGCAAATGCTTCTGCTCCGGATAGCCTTGAAAAAGTTAATAAAATGATCCAAGAGCAGCAATACGCTATAAATCAGCTGGATCACCAGCGACCGCATATTATGTCTATGTTACAACGCGGTCGCGATTTAAGCAAGGATGTTCATGCCCCATCTTTTGTTGTTACTGAAGTTAAAAACCTAGAAACTGGCTGGAATGATGCTTATACAGAGACAATTGACAAACTGCAATCGTTAAAGGGCACTCAAAATGTTTGGAATGAATTTGTTGATCAAAAGAATGACATTTTTTCACTACTACAGACTGCTGAAACTGAACTTAGAGCCCTAACTCCGCTTCAAACTGATCCCAAAAATGTAAGCCAGGATCTGAAGGCCAAACGCGAGTTAAACGTGTCACTGCAACAGGCTTCACTCCAACTTTTACCAAAGCTACAGGCCTTAAGAGGACAACTAGCTCCTTTAGCGGCTTCTGAGAAGCGACCGGTATTGGAGAAAGAAGTAGCTGAAGTTGAGAAGATGTTCTTTAATACTATGGAGCATGTAAAGGATCGTGTAGGTTACCTTGAAGATTATAGCGCCAAATGGAATAACTACAAAACACGTCTTGCCGAACTTCAAGAATGGGCAAACAAAATTGCTCCTAAGAGTATTGAAGCTTTACAATCTGAAGATCTTACACCAGAGGAGCGTGTTTCCAAGGTAAACGCTCTTAAGCGTATCCTAGGCGAAAAGATGAAACAACTTGATATTCTTGCTTCCGATGCATCTGAGCTCTGTCCCAAAGAAGGTAACATTGCTGAAGCCAAGCGTCTAAAAGGTGAAATAGGTAAACTTCAAGAAGTCTTCAGTGCAATCAACCGTAACGTAGATCATCAAGCTCAAGCCGTCCAAGAAGATCTTGTTAACTGGCAAAGATATCAGGCTGGTATTCAAGAAATAAAGCCACTGGTAGAGGATTCAGAAATAAAGGTAAATACTATTGTCCCCAAGCCCCTTACCTTACAAGAAGCCGTTCAGTTACAACAGAACGCTAATCAATTTGAAGCCCAATGCCAGGAGCAATTGGACAGACTCCAAGGCATATCAAACATAAGTCATCAAATGTTGTGTAAAACAAATGCCCCGGATGAATTAGATGCCATGCACTCTCGTTGGACCGCTATTCATGAGAATGCCAAGCAAACCAATGCCAAATTGCAGAAACTTGTTTCAACTTGGCAATCTTTTGATGCGGATGCGGCGAAGCTAGAAGCGTGGGTTGAAGACGGGGAAAAAATTATAATCAAGAGACCATCGCTTTTGAATTCTCCACATGTAGACAAACTTGAGAAAGAGCTGGTTAAGCTAAAATCGTTTAATAATGAGATCTCTGAGCAACAAGCAAAGCTAGTTGCTTTGGGCCAATCGTGTGATCAAATTGGCCTGAATCTGTCACCGGAGGGCGCTGTTGCCGTCAAGGAGCGGGTAACTGCAGTAAAGGCCAAATTATTAAAACTATCCGAGGCGACACGAGCAAAGATTAATGAAGTATCAGATGCCATAATAGCTCGTCAAGACTTTAATGCAAAAATGGCAAATTTCTCTACATGGATGGATCAGCTACGAAACCAAGTATCCCAAGTTGAAGAAATCAATCCAGAAGCTGTTGAGACGAGTCTTCAAGTTATTCATGCTCTTTTACAAGAACATGCTGATAAAAAGCCAAGTTTTAACTCAATCTACGATGAAGTGAAACAACTTTCATTAAGCTCCTTGCCGGAAGAAGCAAATGCATTAAATGACTCATACACTGCCTTGGTTTTAAATTTCCAAAACTTAGAAACAAATATGCAACAAAAGAAAATATTACTTGAGAAGTGGACCGAGATATTGGGTTGGAAAAATGAAACCGAAAACCATCTTAACTACTTGAAACACCAATTAGAAAAACCTGATAATCTTAATTCAGAGGAACTAAACAAGATCATTAACGAGATCGATGACATTGCGCAACCTTTCAAGTACTGGAAGAATCAAGCGAAAGAGATTGATGAAAATCCTGTTATTCAACTTAAAGAAGAAGTAAGCAGGCGCCCGATTATAGCCACGAAGCTTATCAACGATTTAGAAAATAAGCTAGATAACCTTAAAATTCGGTCACAAAATCAGAAAACTCAGCAAGAGCAACTGGTTATGCGAAAAACGAAGTTTGGAGATCTTGAAAACAGTTTTGTTAAAAACCTTGATGCCAACCACGATAAACTAAAAGAAATTTTAAATGTTACCCCAAACTTGGATAACATTGACCAAATTATAGCCGATTTGGTAACTTTGAACGAGGCAATTAAATACCAAGGCGGCCTAAAGGACAAAATTCATGATGAAGCATCTATGCTGATGAGAGAAGATATTGCTAGTGTACCTGCAATTCAAGAAGCTCTTCTAGTAATGGACAAAAATTACGACATTCTTCAGCACGATATCTTGGATCGCATTCAGAAATACACTTTAATCAGCCAAAGCCTCAAAGAATACGCAGATGTCAAGAATAAATTCGTTAAAGAATTGAAAAAAGCATTTGATTTTTATCATGCTGTGCCGACGCAACCTCGTGATGAAATTGAACTGCAGCAAGCTGCCGAAAAAAATCGAAAATCGATTGACCAAATCAGAAAATGTAAGATAAACCTGGATGAATTAGAGAGAAAAGGAAACAATGTTGGTAAGCTATTTAGCAACATAGGAGAAGTCGTTCCAAAGGAAATAGTTTCTGATATTGCTGAAGCGAAGCAACAATGGCAGGACTTGCATGACAAAGCTTCAAAGAATGCTCACCAATATGAAACAGAAACCGTAATCTGGAGTCAGATTGAAGATGCTAAAAAGGATGTTTTACCTTGGTTAATGGAGACAAATCAAGGGCTATGCGATGCGGCCGACAATACAATTGAGATTGAATTTGCGCCTATGAGACTGAGTAAATATAGGGCTGATCTACCATCTTATTTCATTCTTAAAGACAACATTTTGGAGAAAACACAAGAGCTTTTAAAAGTTAACAATGGAGCACCGATTCCTGCATTAACTGCTCTGAATAATCTTTTGGCAGAGCAGTTTGCAGAAGTTGAAGCCAATGCAAACCGGCTGGAATCTATTACTACCTCATTTAATGAGAAAGAACAGGACATACGAAAAGCTATTAAGACCGCAGGTGAAAATTTAAGCAAGCTTCGCGAAGCTTTAGTTAAGTGTGATGACATGTCTGGCGACAACAGCAAAATAGTAGAACGCTTACAAGCCTGCAAAACTCTCAGAGCGCAGTTGGATAATAGTGGAAATGGTATCGATAATCTTAGAGCCCGCGTTGATGAATTGCGGTCTTTATATCCCACATTTAGCGAATCGATAATTCCAAAGGAGCTTAACAATGTTCAGAAAAGATATGAGAGCGTTGATCTCTATGGAAAAAAAATAGAAAAATCTCTGTTACAGTTCCTTAAAAAAGTCCACGCTGACAAGGTTGGTATGCTGAAACGAATGATTACTACGCAGCAAGAAAAGGTTGCTTGGTGTCAACCAGAGTCCTCAAGTGATAAGTATAATTTAGATGTGAAAAAATCCTCTCTACAAGAGGTTAATAAAGCAATTGATGATTGTCAGAACCGACATGCGGAAATATTAAATTCGCTCGAATTCCTACAACAAGTTGAATCTCCTGAAAATGTTGCCGAGCTCAAGAAAGAGAGTAACATTCTGAGTGAAGAAATGCAGGCCCTCCAAAGCAGTTTTGATAAGATTAAAGACATCCTAGATGAAAACTTTGATCTTTGGAGCCAATACGAAGATGTAAATGAACAGATCTCTTTGTGGCTGCGCGAAGTAGAGGGACGCGCTAAGGTCGAAACTAGTAATCAAATAAGCTTGCCTGAAATTCAGTCTAAGCTCACTGATTTAAATTGCTTCCAAAAAGATGTTGAACAACACGAACCAATAATCACTAACTTAGAGCAAATATCCCATAAGCTTGTCGAAAAAAATCCTGAAGCAAGAATTGGGCAATTTGTCAATCATTTAGTACAAAGATATCAAACTGTTGTCAAAAGCTTGGCAAGCTATATCGAACGTGTAAAGAGCGCGGAGAAAAGCAATGCAAATTTTGTTAAGGCCGTAAGTGATTTCAACGATTGGTTTGAAGACGCTAAGATAGAGTTTCAAGAGTTAGCACGCATGGGATCTCCAGGATCTTCATCAGCCACAGCTCAACAACTACAAACTGTTAAGAATTTTATTAAGACATTCGAGAACGGACAAGTTCTTCTTAATGACGCAGTTGATATTGGGGAGGTTTTGTATCCGATGGTTACGCCACAAAATAGGGAGACTATTCGAGCGGATTTAAGGAAGCTACGTGAGAAGTACGATTATTTAAGGGATGAAGCAAACGCTTTGATGCAACAAGTTGAAGCTGTTCTTATCCAGAAGACTTCTATTGAGGAAAGCTACACACAGGTTTCACATTGGCTGAATGAATCCAAAGCAAAGGCACCTGTTTCTGATGAATTGTACCCAACACTTGTTGGCAAAAAGGCTGCTCTACAAAACTATAAGATTCTGTTGCAAGAGATTACTTTACATAAAAATGCCTTAAAACAATTACACGATAAGGCCGTTAACTTATGTGATGACGAATCAGAACGTAAAACTGATGAATCAATTCAGGAATACAATGACATGTCAACCAAAATCAATGAGCGCATCGGTGTTGTTAACAATCATGTTGTAAAGCACGAAGCTTACGATCAGGTTCTTGAGAAAGCTCAAGACTGGTTGAACACAATAAAATCTGAAGCGATTGATATTCTCAATGAAACAACATTCGAAAAAGAAGGCGCGGAAGAAAAATTAATTGTTGTCGAAAACCTGCTTCAGCAGAAACCGGAGGGTGATTCCATATTTGAAACGTGCAACAAGATTCTTCAAACTGTTTTAAGCCAGACTCATCCCAGCGGTCATCCACTGTTAATAAAAAGCTTTGAAGAGCCAAGCAAGGCCTGGCAGGAATTCATGACCCTCTGCGAAGATTCGTTAGCGAAGTTAAAACAACTTTGCAGTAAGTGGGATGAGTTTGAAAGCCTTATAGATGGTATCGACTCCTGGATGAAAAATGTTGAAAACGTTGTAAAAAATCAAAGCCTTAAAAGCACTGCAGAAGCTAAGAAAGCTTATTTGGAGCAATTGCGGGATATTGGCTGCGATATCCAGAACCGGGCTCCTGCTATAAATGAATTGTTAGATCAGGGTCGAGAAATAGAAGGTGAAACCGACCTGAACTTAAAGTTATCGCGTCTGAATACCCGGTACCAAACTCTTAACAATCTATGCAAGGAAAATACTTCCAAGTATACAAACTATGTGAAAGACCACGAGCAATTTAATAAGGAATATGAAGGCTTTAAAACCAAACTGCAGAACTGTGTCTCTGAACTTGCGAAAAATAATGAAGTTGTCGGAGATTTTAATATCCTGCAAGATCGACAAAATAAAGTAAGAGAAATGTCCGATGGCAGAATCAACGATTCGACCGCTTTTGAGGCCTTAATTGATAGTGGCGAGAAACTTTATAGCCATACAAGTCCCGACGGTCGCGAGATAATTCGTCAACAACTGCGGGCCTTAAGGACTACGTGGGATAATTACACCGACGATCTTAACTCATCTACCCAGAAGATTGACCACTGCCTTGTTCAATTTAATGAGTTCACTATTGCACAAGAACAGTTGACCAAATGGCTAAAGGATGTCGACAAGGCCATGCAGAGCCATACCGAGCTGAAAACAACTTTGCAAGAGAAACGTGCACAGTTGCAGAACCATAAGCTTTTGCATCAAGAAATTACAACACACAATGTTTTAGTGGATAATGTATGCGAAAAAGCGCAAGTGCTCGTTGACCAAATTAAGGATTCCTCTCTCAATGTCTACTTGGAGTCAATAAAGCAACTCTTTAGCAATATTGTCAAAAAATCTGAGGATATTTTAAGCAATTTGGAGGCCTGTGCAGAATTACATGCTGATCTTAACAACATGATTTCTGCTGGCAAAACATGGGTTGCGGGTGAAAAGGAAAAATTATTGGACTGTGATGATTCCTATGGTGAGAAAGCAGACATTAAACGCAAACTCGACACATTAGCCCGTCTTAGGGAGGCCAAACAGCAAGGTGACCAAGTCATAAAAGATATTCGTAGTCAAATGGAGAAGGTAAAAACCACAACATCTACAAAAGGAAACGATTTATTAGAAAAAGAAATTGAAGAACTAGAAACTACGATAAAAAGCCATTTCCAAGATATTGAGGGAATTGAAGGCAAGCAAAAAGATGTACTCAACCAATGGAATACTTTCGAAAAGAATCTCGATGAACTTACTAAGTGGTGCCGAGCTGCCGAGGGTGTGTTTAGAGACCAGCAATTGAAATCGACTCTAGAAGAAAAGACAGAACAATGCGAGAAATATAAGACTCAACGTGATTTGATCATGCAGAAGGAGAAAGAAATCGATGCCTTTGCTGATGCTGCTCATGCATTACTCAATAACTGTGGAACCGATCGTCTTAAAAATCTAACATCACAGATAACAAACCGTTACCATTTGCTACAAGTTCTAAGTAAGGAAGTTGTGAACCGTTGGCAGAATCTAGTTGATGATCACCAGATATACAACGACAAGTTAAATGAAATCAATCTTTGGCTGGAACCTATTGAGAATCAACTTGAGAAAGCTTTGAAAGATGAACCCTCTCAGACTGGGAACATTTTGCAGGTTATGCTTTCGGAACGAGAGCAAGCTAATAATCTGCTGGCTTCCATTAATATAGTTGGGGAAAAGGCACTACCAGAGACATCAACTCAAGGTAGAGAAAAGATTCGACAGCAATTGCGCGACGTTCGTGATCGATGGGATAAACTTGACGAAGGCATTAGGAATCTGCAAAAACTTCAAGAAGCTCAGACAGTGCAATTATCCAGTTATCAAGACATTCACAACCAAATATTAAACTGGCTTGATTCAGTAGAGAAAGCGTTGAAGAATGAAAATCCGAATACCTGGACGTCTGGCCAAGAAATCCGTTCTAAATTGTTCAAATACAAATCGACCACTCAAGACATCAACTCGCATAAGAGGAGTATCGAAGCTGTAAATGAAAAAGCAGCAATTTTGCTAGAAGCATCTGTTCCAGTTAACGCGAACGAAATTCGAACCTCAATCTCTGATATCAATAACCGTTATGATAAGGTAGTTCAGGATTGTGCAGCATTATTGAATGAACTCGAAAAAGCTTTTGACGTTTATCAACAGTTTAGCGATCTTCAAAAATCACAGCAAGATTATCAGAAAAATCTTTGGGATCGATTAACTGGCTACTCCGACTATTCTGGCAACAAAGTTGCTCTTCAAGCTCGTCTTAATAAAGTAATAGAAATTCAAGATGCTCTTCCCGAAGGAGTTATTAAGCTACAAGCTCTTTCAAGTCACATCGAAAAGAACACCACTATGATTCCTGCGCGGTCCAAAGAAACTATGGTCCGTGATTTGGCTAACTTAAATGCTGACTTTGAGAAATTCGGCGGATCATTAAGTGACGTTAAAAGCAGCTTAGAAAACCGACTTCAGCAATGGAATGACTATGAAGTAAACTTAGATCGTCTGATTAATTGGCTTGGAGAAGCCGAAAATAGTCTCAAGAATTACAATCCGAAATCAACACTGGAAGAAAAATTAGAACAACTAAGCCGTTTCCAAACTCTTATTCAAAGCCTTCGAAGGAACGAAGTTGAATTTGAAAAAATTAAAGATGATTCATCCGAACTGATTCAGAGCAGTGGTGAAACAAGAATCTCAGTTAACGTTCAACAAGTTACATCTCGGTTCCAATCAATTCAAGCTACTGCCAAGGAGATTTTGAAGAAATGCGAGCAATCTGTAAATGATCATCAGGTATTTGACGACAAGTACAAAACATGTTCAAATTGGATCGCGAATGCTCAAGCTAAATACGATGACTGCAGCGATTTATCACAAGTCGGTTCTAGGGAAGATCTTCTTAAAAAACAAATTGTTATTCAGGAGCTTTCTGCACAGCAGCCAAATATTACCCTACTTCTAAACAGTACAATGGAATTGGGTGAAAAATGTTATTCATCCACTGCAAACGAAGGAAGAGAAGCTATACGATCTCAATTGGATGAGTTGCAACAAGCCTTTGACCAGTTATTTGACAATATTAACATCATTAGCAGGAAAATTCAGGACAAAATGTCTAAGTGGTCTGGTTTTGATGAAACAGCTGATAAGCTAGAAAGTTGGTTAATCGAAGTTGAAAACCAGCTGCCGTTAGAAATCGAACTCAAAACAACTCTCGATGAAAAACGAGCCAAGTTACAATCTTACAGGGACATATTAAATGACATTAACGGACATAAGGTGGAGCTCGGAAATCTTCAAGAAATCGCTTCAAATCTGCCTGAGAAAACAGAACATGTTGACGCAACAACCAAGAAATTAAGTGAACAATACTCGACTTTGAAAAATAGATGTGATAACTTTGTCGAACGATATGAGAGTATTGTAAGTGATCATCAGCAGTATTGCAAGGCGGTCATGGACTCCCAGGAATTCATCGATGCAACGGCAAATACTGTGAACTTGTGGGGCGATTTGGAACTAGAACAAGTCTCACTGCACACGAATTTAGATCGTTTGAAAAATTTGAAAGCCAGCCTCGCTGATGAATTCCCTCGAGTGGATCAAGTTCGTGCTTTAGGAGAGAAAGTCATTCCAGGGACGATCGATGTTGGACAAATCAATATTAAATCACAAATCGATAATACTCAACAGGAGTGGGAAAGTCTTATAGCTTCAATAACTTCAACGATTGACTCTATCGAAAATCGACTCTCCCAATGGACCGAATACGAACAATTAAGAAATCAATGCTTGACTTGGATTCGTGATTCTGATAATAAGCTTCACGCCATTGACCTTAAGGAGAATCTGAATGAAAAGAAGGCTCAGTTAGAGGCACTTAAAACGCTTCAAGGAGAAGTTCGTGCCAAAGAACTTGAAATCGATAATGTTTCAGAAAAGGGACAATTGTTACTGAAGGGACCATCTAGCGTTAGAAGCCTTCAGGGACCCGAATTGGTAACAAAATATCAACAAATCTTCCACAAAGTCAAAGAATTAAATAATCGTTGGCATCAATATGTCACCTCGCACCAAGAATTTGATAACCAAATTGCTGAGTGCAGCAATTGGATGGATTCCATAAAGGAGAAATTAGACTACTGTTCAGATACTGGTTCTATGAGCCAGGCCGAGTTAGAAAACAAATTGTCGACAATTCAGGATGTGATTCTACTTAAGGATGAAGGCTCCGTGAAAATTCAAGGATTAGTGGAATTGGCTCAGGGTGTCTTAGCTAACACAGCACCACTTGGTCATGAGCAGATCAATAAGTCACTAACACAAATACAAGAGGCGTGGTCTGCTATTGCTTTGAAAATGATTGATGTCAGGGCTAATTTGGACGATTCGATTAGTCAGTGGAGCGGTTTTCTAGAGCAGGTTCAAAATGTCCGTAAAATTAACGACTGGCTTGAGGATATATTGAAAGAACTCAGTGAATATCAAACTACGATGACCGAAAAACGTGCTCAGTTAGACAGGGTTAAAAGCACAGAGGAAAAGGTACGAATGGAAAAAATAGATGTAGATGCTTTAAAAGCACAAATACCAGAGATGTTGGGTTCCGGACAACAGAGCCAACAGGCCTTCCAAGCTCAAAAGGTATTGGATAAATTCGATGAATTAGCAGCTAAAGCTCAAAAGTTACTCTCCTCCAGACACGACCAATATCGAGATCATAGACTCTATAAGGAGGCATATGATGACCTTGTTAGCTGGATAAGCCGCGCAAGAGAAAAATTCCCATCGCTGAAACAGAGTAGTTTGAGTGATAAACTTGCTATTGAGAATGCTGTACAGGCAACTGAAGCGCTTATTAATAAACAGGCTCAAGGCGAACTACTCGTGGAACATTTGGTGCATACAGGAGAAGTAGTGCTGGCCAGCACTTCACCACAAGGTCAGGAGATAATTCGCAATGATATCCGAGCTCTGAGAGACAATTTCGAAGGTCTTTTCCGCGAAATAATTCAACAAAAGGAGAGCCTAGAAGCGACCATGGTGCAGTGGAGATCTTATAAGGAAGAGTATGAGCGTCTAATGGAATGGTTACAACAGATCGATATTTTGGTGAAAAACCATAAATTGAATCTTCTTCCTAATGTCGTGGATAAAAAGAAACAGGTTGAGGATATGCACAGCATTATGGACCGCCTCGAAAATGGAAAGGCTGACATTGAGAGATTTAATCAATCCGCGGCAGGACTTCTGAAGTCTCACTTGGACAACTATGTAAACAACCAGCTAAGACATCTTAATTCAATGTATCAAGTCCAAGTTAATCTTGCGAAAGATGTACTAAAGAAGGTTGAAACAAACTATGAACAGCACAAGGCATACATAGATAATATGAAGAGTGCACAAGACTGGATAGCCAATGCTAAGGAAGTTATTCGGAACTGTAGCGAATCCTCTAGTGCAAACTCAAAGGAAGTGTTGCAGCAGCGACTAGCTCAAATTCAGGATTTAATAAGAAAGCGAGAAGAAGGTCAAAACTTGGTTAATTCTGCAATAAACAATGGTGAAAAAGTGGTTCGGAATACTCGTTCAGATGGCCGAGATGCAATTAATTCGGAAATGAAAGAACTTCAAACCGACTGGGAGCGTATTGTGAAGAAAATGTCTACGGCAAAGGTTCATCTTGAAACCAGTCTCCTACAATGGGCTGACTATAGTTCAAGCTATTCTCAACTACAACAGTGGATAACCGATAGAGAAGCCAAACTCCAACAAGCCTGCGAACAAAAGATAGTTAAATCAAGAAAGGGTCAGCCAGGCCTTAGCTGCGGATTAAGTGAGAAAAAGGCCTATCTTAGACAGACCAACAATATTGTGCAAGATATTGTTTCTTTTGAACCGATGATTCAGTCAGTAGCTTCCAAAGCTTCGGACCTTCAACAAGGCGTTCCTGCCACAGAAATATCTAACAAATATGAGACCCTAACAAAACAAGCCAGAGATTTGTATGAGAAGCAAAGGAATGCGATTGAGCAATACCAAGCTCTTATTGATGCAGGTAATGAGTTTGCTCAATGGCTTCGTAATGCGAAAGAGAGATTAAGCAAGTGCTCAGAACCCACAGGTGACAAGCAAGCTTTAGCTGAAAAAACCCATCAATTGAAAATTCTTCAGAGCGAAGTACCAGAAGGTCAAAAGAAATTGGACCTTGCGTTAGAACAGGGAGAAATTGCTTGTAAGAACGCAGAACCAGCTGACCGTGAAATTATTGAGGAAGAAGTTGCTCTTCTTCAAGAGGAATTTGACAGCTATGTTGAAGCTCTGAAGAAAGCAAAGGAATATCTTGATGTGGGCATAGTCAAATGGACTGACTATCAAGACCAATATACTGATGCTCTCGAATGGCTCACCAAGACCGAGACACTGGTACAATCATATAACAAACTACAGGACAGTTTAGGACAGAAAAAGGTTGTACTAGAAGAATTCCAAGGACATTTGCAAACACTTTTCGACTGGCAAAAGGAGCTTGATCGTTTAAATATGAAAGCACAAATGTTACTCGAAACATGCTCGGATACGAGAATTAGCAATGCCATAACTCAATTGACAACTAAATACAATGCACTGTTAACGTTGGCTAAAGAAGTCATGAGGAGATTAGAAATGCATTACCAAGAACATCAACAACATCACACCATTTATGAAGAATGCCAATCTTGGATTGAAAAAACTAGGGAAAAGTTGAACGAATGCGAAATTATACCCGGAAATCTTAAAGATGTTCAATTAAAACTAAACACGGTGAAGAATCTTCGGCAAGGTTTTGAAACTGGACAAAATAAGCTCCGATATCTTCTCGAATTAAAAGAGAAAGTAATAATGAATACCGAGCAGAATGGCGCTGCAAAAATACAGGAAGATACTGAAAATCTAAAACAAGATTTTGAGAAACTTCTTATTGATCTAAATGAAATAAAACAACGTCTGACTGCGCGTGCAGCTCAGCTTGAAGAAGTCAGTAAACTGTACAAAATGTTACTTGAATGGATAGAAGACATAGAACCCAGTATCAAGCCAAGGGAAGAGTTTTTAAACGACTTAAGTGAAAAGCGTGCAGCTCTTGAAAAATACCGGGGAATACATCGTGATATCACCGGACATAGCGATCTTATTGAAAAGATCAACAGCCGCTTGGAAGAAGATAGTAATTTAGATCGAAAAGACTATGATGATGGTCTTCAGAAGTATGATCAAATTCAAGAAACCGTAGGCAAGATAATTGAAACTCTGGAAAACCAAGTCAACAACCACGACAAATACAAGCAGGCTTTCAAAGAAACCCAAGATTGGATACGCAAAACTCGAGTTGCAATTGAACAGTCGTCTGATTGTCATAAAGAAAAGGATTTAGTAGAAGACATGCTTAATAAGCTTGGCGACATTAACAGCTCTATGCCAGAAGGCCAATCACTACTCGATGGTACTATTGAACTCAGTCAGGATGTGATTGCTACCAGTGGTAGTGAGGGTCAGGATGCAATTGCGCAGGACATAAGGCAATTAAACACCGAATGGGAATCACTGCAAGCATTGTCCAGGGATGCTCGTTCAAGTCTGGATGAGTGTCTTTCATCGTGGACAAGTTTCCTTAATAAGTTTAACAAAATTAATAAATGGATCGCGGACATATCGAGCAGAGTTAACTCTGCTAATGAATCTGAAAGCAAGACTCCCAATGACCTCGTTAACGCCAAGGTAAGAAACATCATGTTCTCATTTGCTCGACATCCTTTGTTTATTTGCACATAACCTTTCTCTTCAATAACTAATTCGCTTGTACATATATATTTAGAGTATTGTTTTGTCTTGTGTGTCTCATATTTCGATTCTATTATAGAAACTTCTTGAGGAAGTCCTAAATGAAAGGGACACAGTTGAGGATCTGAATGATGCTTGTGAAATATTGATGGAGCAAAGCGCTTGCTCCAGAGTGAGGGATCAAACCGTCGAAACCCAGGCGAACTATACAAAATTGCTTACGGCAGCACAAGGTAAGTTGTTCTTCCTTATATGTTTGTAAATAATAACTTTACCCTATATCTTTATTTATAAAGTAATAATGATTATAATAAATTAAATCACTTTGAATGTAATTTTGTATTCATTTTAATAGGAGTCGTAGCCAAAATCGAAAAGAATCTCTCGGATCATACAGAATTCCTTAACTACACGACTGAAATGGACGCTTGGACAACTAAAGCAAATGAAATACTTGGAGCATGTACTGGTGAAGGTGATTCAAATGCAATTGCTGCACAATTGGAGACTGTTAATGTGAGTTCTAATGTTTGTTAACTTTTTTTGTCCTATAAACTTGTGAAAAATAGTTTTTCGGATTTTGGTTTCTTTTTAAGGAAAAAAAAACTTATATTAAAATACCAAATATATTTGAAATACATTTACACATTCCGGAGATAAAATAGGTTCTTGGACTCTACTGAGGTAGATAATTATCCTAGATTTCGTAAAAAAATTGGTTTTAGAACTATTTTGAGAACATAATATTTCTATATGTATTAAATCGGAAGAAAACTGCTATTCGAACAGATAACAATTTTTATCGGAGAACTTTTGCAAATGTGTTGTACGTGAACAAATTATTTATCCGATATACTGTAAAACGTTTTTAGAACTCACTCCTTGATTTCGTAAGATATTGGCATTAATCTAAAGACGGTACATGTTTATAATGAGTATTCACTTTGTACGAAGTACACTAACGGCTTTTTTAATTTTCCAAATTTTCCTCCCTTAAAACCTTATTCGGAATACTACGAACAGTATTTAAAAAATAAGAACCAAATCGGTCCAGTCATTTTTAAGTGATTCCCTGATTATTAAAAAAAAATATAATAATTCAAACTGAAGAAGTTATTTCTCTTTTTCTTAACGTTAAAATTGTGTAGAAGGACTAAAGAAAAAAAATTAAAGCTTCCTACCGTATGTGAATACCGGAAAAACAACTGCGATGTAAAGCAGTTTGGTCAAAGAAGATAGCAGATTTTTCCAACAAATACAAATCCCGAATTTATTTTATAAAAACATTTTACTTAAAACCTTAAACTTACAATCCCGCAGGGCTTAGCTATGATTCAGTTTAATCAATGAGATTTCCTATTTTTGACATAGGATTTAAGTCACTTACATATTTACGTTTTTAACATTTTAGTCTCTGAATTCACGTCTTCCTGAAGGACAACACTTACTAAGCATGGTTCAAGAGGCTTACACCAAAGCCAGCAACGTTACACCAGAAGAACAGCAAGAAAAACTTCGTAATATTATGACCACAGTTCGTGAGAACTGGGATACCTTAGGCTTAGCAGTCAAGGAAAAACTGAGTGGTCTCAATCAAGCCAAGACTCGATGGAACGACTTCTCTGCCAACAAGGAAAAGCTAAAGAAATGGTTAGAAGACACAGAGACGATTTTAAGTGTAACGCCTGAGACGAAGGGTGAACTCAGTGAGATGAAAACCATTTTGGAACGATTTAAGTCATTGCAAAACGACATCAAACAGAAGGCACCCGAAATGGAGAATCTTTTGACTGAGGCTAATGAGCTTAGAACAGAAGTCGATGAAGTTCGTCAATTGCAGAGTCGATTTGATAAGGCTAATGCGGATTGTGGCAATCGAATCAAGTCATTGGAATCTGAAATAATAGACTACAACGCCTACCATCAATCACTACAAGATGTGGAGAAATGGCTTCTGCAAATTTCATTCCAATTAATGGCCCACAACTCTCTTTTCATATCAAACCGAGAGCAAACGCAAGAGCAAATTAAACAACATGAGGCGTTGCTCGAAGAAATTCAAAAGTACTTAGCTCCGTTAGATGATTTAAATGCAAAGGGCCAAGGGCAGATTAAACGATACGAACATACTACACCCTCCATCCGTGGAGTAGTAGAGGAACAACTTAATAATATCCAAGAAAGCTATAACTCCTTATTGCATACTTCGGTTCAAATTAAAAATCGCTTACATGAATCCTTAGCCAAGTTCCAAGACTACGAAGATACCCTTACTAGCATTATGAATAATCTAAACGATTACGAACCCATAATTCAAAATGAACTTGATGTTCCAGCTACCAATTTGGAAATGGCAAAGAAACAGCTTCACGATGCACAAAACATGCAGAACAAGTTACAGCAAGAGAAATCGCGACTGGCTGTAGCTGTGCAAGCATGCGAGGCAGCCACTGCATCTATCAGTCGACCAAGTTCACCATTAGAAACTGCAATGCAGCCAATACCAGAGAAGGAGTTGATAGTTAGAGCCAAACTGGAGGATCTTCTTGATCAGGTGGGAGTTTGCATATTTTAGGGAGTATTTTATTTGATTCTGTTGTAGATTAAACCCCGCTAACATTTGTGTGTTTATTTAATTTGCATTTTTATTTTTATTTTGTTTTTGTTTTTTTTTTTTGATTTTTATTTCAAACTTCCCAATTAAAAATTAAACCTTGACACGCAAAATGCCATTTAATTATCCCTGAAACACCTTAAACAAACACAAAGTCGTTGCATAAAACATATGAAGAGGTCGCTGAATTGGATCCAGAAGCTTGCGAGCGTGTAAATAAGTACAAAGATATAACCGAAAAAATAAACACGAAAAGCAGGCACTTAACTAAGTTAGAGACACTAGTCACTAAGGTACGTAAGATAAGGCTAACCTCATATGCTCGGCAATTGCAAAGGCTTCATACCTTCTATAAACTCCTTATTCATATTATGATTTATTCACATCGATCTTTTTATTTGTATAATATTTTAAATTTTTTTAAATTATCGATTATTTTTAGATTCAATCCCATTTAAGTGGATTAACGCAATCGGTTAGTGAACTAGAGCAACAGCAAAAGCAGAGAGCTGAACTTCAAGATTGGATTAAGAAGCAAGAGAATTCAGTTTCGGATTGGTTGTCAAGACCATGCAAGCTGCGCCCGGAGGCAGCTAAACAAGAATTAGCCGCTATGAATGATCTTCTTAATACTATTGAAAATAAACGCTCTCAATTGATGACGGATATGACTGGATCATGTAAGGATTAAATTTAAAAAAAAAAAATCGAATACATTCATAGTACTGTAATATAATTTTAGTTGCCGATGATGATACGACGGACCTTGAAGACCACCTAGATCAACTGGAAGCAGAATTGATGAATGCCATCGCTAAGAAACGAAGCGGACAAAGCATCATTGATGATTATCGTCAGGCTATGCAACAGATGCAAACATGGTTTGATTCTCTCATAAAACGGATGGACGTTCTTGATAAGGGCAGCGGCTTAAATTGTGGTCAAAAAATGGATGCCATATCTGAACTTAAGAAAGAATTCGAAGAAAACGGTCCAATTAAACTTCAAGATGTTAAGGGTAAATCTGCGGCAATTGCTGAAGTTATCAGTAATCTTGATGGACAACAGGTCGAGGAACAAATGAAATCATTGGAACGTAGATACAATGACATCGGTAAAAGGATTGATCGCAAAGCCCAATTGCTGGATGTTACTAACAAAAGTGTTGAGGGCACCAAAGCTGAAATCGACCAATTACAAAATTGGGTTAAAGAAAAAATTCTTGAGCTGCAGTCCCCACCACCGATAGGATTTGCTGTAAAATCAGCTGAAGCTCGCCAGCAACAAATCAAGGGAATGATTAAAGATGCTGAGGCAAAACATTCTTTAGCCGAATCTCTTGAGAAACGCACTTCAAATTTGCAACCAGAATTAGAGCCTGTTGAGTACACCCAACTTGTGTCAGCTTTAAGAAATCTTGGTACAGAGCAAAAAAGTCTGACGGGCTTGTTGAAGAACGAAATGGAAAATGCTCTTGAAGCTGCTAAAAATAGACGGGCATTGGAGATAGACCTGGAAAAGGCTCGTGCTTGGCTGAAGTGGAAATTAGCTGAAATTCGAAAACAACCAGTACACCATCCATTATCATCAGCCAATGTTGAGAAAGAAATTCAAGTCAATAAAAAACATGATGACGATATAAAGGAGTTTAACGAAGGCCTTCTCACTGATGCCATTCGTCAAGCTCACAACATTATGAAAGATTGTCCTGAAAACGATAAAGTTCAGCTTCAAAAGATTCTAGATGAACTCGAGAATGATAACCAAACACTCAAAGATGAAAATTCCAAACGTATGAAAGTTTTAGTAGATCTTTTACAGAACAGACGAAATCTAGAAGATGCAATGAAGAAGGCTGGCGACTGGTTGAACGAAGCAGAGGCCACTACATCCGATGAGCTTTTGACATCAAGCCTTCCAATTCTTGAAGAACAGTTGGTTAATTACAAGACACTTGCTGAGAAAGCCAACGAAATGGGTTCATTTTTGAATGATGTTATGGAACAAGGAAAGGGAATTTTACCAACCCTAAGCAATCCAGACAAGCTTAAGCTGAATGACGAATTAAAGAGCCTAAAAGAAAGATTTGGAAAAATCACTCAGACCATAAATGATCGTGTTAATACATTGGGTGACAACATCAAGAAGTACAAGGATGCCAAGAGCAAATTAGCTGATTGTATGCAGTTTTTAAGCGACGTTCAGCAACGCTTGCGAGACTTGAACAAACCTATTGGGAGCAAAATCGAAGACGTCCAAGATTTATTGGGTTCTTACGAAGGCATATTAAAGGAATTAAAGGATAGTAAACACAAAATGGGAGATATGCAGGGTGATGACCTTCCCGAGTTACAGAGTATTCTTATGCAACAAGATGATATGATTAAACTAATTGAAGATCAATTGGCCCACCTTCGTCAGTTGTTACTGTTGCGTGAGCAGTTTATTGCGCTTATTAATCAAATAATCACATTTATTATGAAGTATACTGAAGTCATCACTGACATTGAAAATTCACCTGACGATCTTGAAGAAAAAATTAACAAGTACGATGACGTCATCGTGAAGATTCAAGAATGCGAAGCCTTATTAGCAGCTGCCACCGACAAGGGACAAAAAATCGCCTCCGAAGGCACAGCTGCAGACAGAAACAGCATTACCGATCAACTGCAGTCTCTTAAAAAACAATTGCAAAATCTTCGCAAAGCAGTTGAGACACAGCGTCAGAAACATCAAAATCAATTGGAACACCACAAGAAAATGTCTGCGGAACTATCAGAACTTCTGGATTGGTTGCATGGCATTGAAGGCCAAGCTAAATCACGACCACTCCTAGACAGGGATCCGGACTCAGTCGAACATGAAATTCAAAAACATTATACTCTTGCAAAGGAAGTTAAACAGCACTTGGACAAAATCACTAAGATCACTAATCAAGTACAGTCAGAGATTGGAATGCCAAGCTCCTTACAAGAACTACTTTCGGAAGGGCGTTCCTTAGTTTCCAGCTTACCAAATGAGCTGGATGAGCGTTTAAAATATCTAACGAGCAACAAGGCTAGCCGTTTCGAGTACATGCAGTTAATATCTAAATTTAACGGCTGGGTTCATGAGGCCGAAACTCGTCTACAAAATGTTCAACATGGCATTGACTACGAGAATCTAGTACATGATTTAGAGGAACATAAGTCCTTCTTTGGAAATGAGTCCACTGCCAGAAATATGGTCCATAAAGATATTCAGGAAGCAGCGGATAAGATTTGGCCTTCATTGAGTACCTTCGATCAGAGTGAATTATCGCGCGAATTGCAGCAATACCAGCAAACTTTGCAAAAGACACTTGCTGCCGCCAAAACTCAACAAAATGAACTCGAAAACGAAGCTGAGCGGTGGAAGTTGTACAAACAGATTTGCGAAAAGGTTAGCGCATATATTGAGCGAACAAGTTTCACAGACGAACCCGTTACGAATCTAGCTGGCGTGCACTTCAATATTCAGAAGCTAACACACGCCATTGGAAATGTTGAGGTAAGTAATACAAATTAATATAAAAGTATATATGGATTAATTCACAGTGGTTCGGGAGTAGCTTTCAATTTAATAAAAATGCGCGTAGATGTTAATATATAAATACATATATACCCAAGTGTCAGTGTTGTCATTAAATCAAAAAGCCCTTTACATTTTTAAAAGAAATTTATTAAAAAAATGTCTCGTGGATATTAAGTGAGGAAAACTAAATAATTTCACAGTTCCTATAGGCAAGAGGTTGTTAAATTTGTTACTTGAATAATTGGTAAATATTAACATTGCGTTTGGGATAAGTCAAATTATGTCTGAACATACATAGAATACATTTCAAGTAATGGGTTTGTAAAGAAATAAAATGTTGATTGTTTTATCAATAAAACTCCAAAACCATATGAGTATTTTGTATTTAAATTTTAAAATGCATTTGACCCAAGTTAGGTAACAAATAAATGTTCTTCTTCATAGTTAATATATATAACCCAATTAAATCATTTGCTAAATAACGGTGAAGTGTAATTAAGGCGTACGGTAAAATGTCATCCATTGTGTTTTCTATGCCTTTTTTATGGCGAGGGATATGGATAGGATCATAATGTTCGCCCCATGCGGACTTTAGCCTTTCCAAA
Source organism: Ferdinandea cuprea (assembly GCA_963576555.1). NCBI lineage: Eukaryota > Metazoa > Arthropoda > Insecta > Diptera > Syrphidae > Ferdinandea > Ferdinandea cuprea. The sequence continues at coordinate 75,366 of OY754958.1, forward strand.
TGTTTTTTTTTTAATTTTTTCAATCTATGCAATTTGGTGTATACAGGGTGCGTGTTATGTTCCAGGTCGATGTTTTTTTCAGTAACTTTTATATGAAATACAATTTTTAAATGCGTATTTTAATAATTGATTATATGGTTAATACGGTTAAGTTTGCTCCTCTGACCGTGGTGCAAAGGCATGTTCTTTTACGTACATTTTGCACAACAATTTTGCAGACTCTTGGTCCAATTTCAACAATTTCATTTCTAATGTTGTCCTTAAGCATCCACGTTGGGGTTGGTTTTTTGCTGCACACCTGTATCTTCAAGTACCCATATAAGAAGAATTTGGTGGGCGTCAAATCAGGGGATCGTGTGGGTATCTTTAACCCCAAAAAAGTCAGGTAATTTTCTGCGCGCATTTTAAGTACCTACCTTATTAATACAACGAATTAACTACCGGCTTATTCTCATGGCACAGGTTTCAAATGTGATGTGCAAGTGGTTGGCTGATAGGTATTCAGTGGGCATTATCAATAATAATAAAATAAATTGAGATTAAATTATGTAGCTATCTCGTTCTTTCACTTTTTTGCATTGAAGTAAAAGCAACGACAAATTTAATCTTCACATTAAGTAATAATTGACCACAGACCGACTACACTTGTGTATCTACATATAGAAACAGACTTATTTACTCCACGTTTTTCAGGACTACTGGCATTACTTAAAGTCTCTATGACCTAATTTACGTATGTATGTACGTATCTACATTAGGTACAACACTTAATACTAGTTAGTTAGATACTTAAATATTGTCTGTATGGTATTAGTGAGATTTTGGAAAGCATCGTATTTCTACCGTCTAGGTACCTACCAGTACGTACTTTATTAAATTCGTGAAGCAGCCTAATGTTGAGCAATAATTAAATAATTGGCAGAAGCTCTCATCCAAAACAATTAAGTAAATAATCATGGCATATGCCCGTCCAAAAATAAAAACCAAGTCGATTGCTGAAAAATGACATCACCTATCTTGGCATACACAAATGATTGTTGGTTCTGCTTGTGTTAGAGTCGAGTGCTCACGTCATAGTTGTTGTTTTTGTTTTTTTTTTCACTGCGACTTGAATGTTAAATATCAATAAAATATAAACAACCTTCCATCAAAAGCTGAGTCTTTTTTCGTGAAATGCATGCACACTTGAAAGTATAGATATAGATATTCGTTCTACATGTGGTTGGATTTAAGATAGAGTACATATTTAATACTATCTAAAGAGAAGAGAAATAAATATAAAAAAGCTCCGCTTTCTCATCGCATTTCAACAGTTGCATGTATGCGTGAGTTTCAGCTGTTTTTTCAACTTTATTTCATATTGATTCATTGCGATATACATCGCCTATCATAAAGCTAAAGCTGCTTAACACATTAAAAGCCGGCATTGGGCCTTTCACACACATTCCTATATATTTAACATCACGTACTCAAGAGAGCCGGTACCGGCATTTACCATTAACGGATGGTAAATGCTCTTGGAATGCTTTGACTTTTGTTTGCTTCTCGAACATGAAAATGACGACATCTATTTTGATTTTATTCATAAAGGGAAGCTTTTTCTTTTATGCACACGAGTACAATATACATATTATATACATTTGAAACAAAAATTATATATCTATGAAGCAATGATGTACGTATGTTTCCATTTGGGAAGAAAATTGAAATACCGGTTCCGTCTGGTGTTGGTGAACATACTATAGATACGTATTATACATTTCATAGGTACTTTGAGAAGAGTAGTTACATTCACATCGCAAGCCCGGCAAAGTATTAATTCGTAAGAACACCACATCACATTTTAAGTTGAGACGTTCGTTGGATTAAACACGTTTTTAAAGAGTTTACATACATGAAAACTTGAATTGAATCGCACATTCATTTTAATTTTAAACAAATCGTGAGAAATTCGTCTGAATATTGTTAAGCGTACCTACTTGCGTATTTTTTTTTGTTTTGAATATATGTATTTAACAATATTGAAAGGTATTCTAAATAAAAGTTTAGAAATTCGTAATCCTGTGAACCATATTGCTAACTTTGTGTGTTTTAATTATATGTAAAAGTACATATTGTAATAACTGAGTGAAAATCTATTTGCAAAAAAAAAATATATTTTTAATTTAAATTTTTAAATAGAATCAAAGTAGTGACATCGCCCAAGTAAATCAACAAGCTCAAGCTATTATTCGCCAATCAGATTCACACAATCGCGAAGTAATTGAAAAGGATAATTTAGAAATAAATCGCTTGTGGACAGACCTAGTAAAGGGCCTAGAAAGTCGTCGGGACACATTTCAATCTGCTGCCGAGAAGTGGGAAGAATTTGAAAACAAGTTCCATTCGTTGGAAAAATCAATTGTTCGATTGGAGGAAAAATTCCGAAATGTCGACCCAGTGGTAAAGTCCAGACGACATTTGGAAGATACGAAGAATGCTATCCAGGTAAGTTAAATTATAATTATAGTTGTTCATCCTTCACTTTTTTTACACATTCATGTATTTTTATTTCGATTTCGTGCATTAAAAAACCGGAACTAGCTACATTTTTCTTGGGTGGGGACAGTTTTTTTCATTACATTCATTACAAAAACAATATCAAATTTGCGAATAAGATTTTATTCAAAACTATCCGGTTCCCCCCTTCAATATTAAATTAATGTTAATTTTACTATTATCTGTGTATCATTTCGTATAGCATAGACTCTGGCCTTGAACTCGTAGTTTTTTCAATCAAATCAAGTTATTTTTCTAATGAGATAAACAACAAAAACGTAAATTGAAAGCTGGAGTTGGAGTCGTCTAATAAGGAATAATCAATATGTGACGATATGTGTGTTGCCCATTTTAAGTGATTTATGCAAACATAAAAAAAAACACATCCATACCTATTTTATTGCTTTAGTGTCCAATCAATGTCATTGTAAAACCTTAAAAAATCTTATTTTATATTTCGCACCGGTAAAGTTGATTTCAGACTCAGTCTAAATATAGTTAGTACATACCTACTATAAATAATGTTAAACTCATAACTTTTTAGTAAGTACATAATGGTACAGCGATAAATAAAACGATCCCAACATCGTTACGTCATCGATCGACTGTCAATGTACGCGATAATAGCACAACCAAAATATAAAGTGCAGCCTTGTGTCTGATGGTCAAATAACTCGACAAATATGTGTATATAATGTACCTAACTACCAACCAAAGGCTGTGCTATTTATGGTTCTTGTCTCAGTTTACAATATGAATTTAAAACAGATAACAATTAATGCCAGTTTGTATGTAAATATGTATGCCTTGCATTAAAGTACGAATAAAAAAAAGTATCTACTAATTAACATCGAAATTGAAATTATGTGAAAATTCATTTAATATTGATGTACTATGTATGTATGTATTTTGACGCGACAACATCTAACAAATCCACCTTTTATGTACAAATTCAGAAAGTGAGCTCCGCAATTACGCTTTACTTAAAATGAAAACGATCGGGCGACATCAGCACGAGGCTTTTGTCTCTATCAGATATAAAGAGAAAGATGGAGACAATTATTTTAAAATCGATGTCGTCCGAGCGCTTTCATTTTATATGAGTAGAAAAATTTGGACCATGGTACATTTGCGTACTAAGCTTACTTGACAGAGGGATCCATAAAGGTTCCAAGGACATGTAACATCCTCAATTATTTCTTTGATCTGCACAACAGCTTTTTAACTAATCCACGATCTTGAAATGTAGTGTGCACATTTCACATACCATTGAACAGATCCCGGAAATACGTGCAAATAGCAATAAAGAGCAAGATAAAAAAATTAAACTATTGAATAACTTTTTCAAAAACAAATTTTGAGTTATTAGGAACTAACGCTCTTTCCGCAATCAGTTCAAGTTGTCACAAGTAATGTTGGTTCGCTGCTAAATTTGTCGGGAAGGCGTCTAAAAAAATCTTTTTTCCTCTGCGTAATTTTCAAAACGCTCTCGCATAAAATCATCAATGTTATATCTAGCCGACAAAGCCCACATCATAACTTTTCTCGTGTTTCATTTATTGATTGTTTAAATTTATTTTTTTTAGGAAATTATCAGTGAATCTGAAGAACTTAAACCATCACATAAAGAGATTGAGGCGCTCTCAAAACCAATCGTCACATTCCTTGGGAAAGTACACAAACCCTCGGCGGAGGCCATTCAGGCCAAAGTGGATAACATAGTCATTCAAAATTCAAAGTGAGTAACTAAAAGACTTAATCATTAAGTGTTTACAATATGGTATATTATTTTTTTACAAACATTAAATAGGAACTGATAAAATGCATGCTCTCAAATCTTATGTTCATTCAACTTTACTTTGAAATTATCGTAATCTGTCAGTTATTGCGAATTTAGACTCAACACAAATGAGTCTTAAACTTACACTTAAATTTGGAACATAAAACTATTATCTTAAGGCATAGTACAAAACTGTTAGAAGTGATTTCATATAGAAGGAATATTTTATATTCAAGGTTTTTTTTTCAATAACTTTTAAATAAAATACAATTTAATAGTTTATATTTTATTGATTGATTATGTGTTCCTTATCATTATGTATTGAATATGATGTCGGCATGCGATGTGGCACTGTCTTGTTTTAACAATATGTTCTGTAGGCCTAATTCATCTAATTCTGGCACAAGTAAGTTTTCCAACATGACTATGGCATCCTCAAATAAATATGGCCTACGATCTCTAAATGCAAACTAACAAAGTTGATTCACAAAATAAAATCGTCCTGGAAAATAAAACTTCATTATGCCCCCCTCTTAAGTAACCTATTTGTTGTGATCTGAAAAGTCAAATAACATTTTTAGTGTACTTTCTTTTGGGGTCGTTATCCGAGCTCCTGAGTCTAAATGGATAAGGGCCGTCAGCCTTTATTTCGTTTTCAAAATTCTTAATGATGCGTGGTTTCGTGGTGGATTTAATGGTTACAGAATAAGGGTTGGGGAGGGGGGGGGGGGAGCATGCTGCTTAGTTTCGCTTAGTTTCGCTGTTAGATTTGTAATACGCGCGAGGTTGGCTATATGCAAACTTTGTTTAAATCCAATAAATCTTTGCATATACCCAGCCAAGCACCAATAATATTCCCCCCCTTTATTCCATTCGAAGATTCTTAATAATTGAAATGTCATAAAAAAATGTATGTCATTATGAAATAAAGACCCAAGTTTGGGGTCTTATTTAATTTTTATTTTAGGGCTTTTTTTTTGGGGCCTCATTTCCTAGAGTCAGCCTAAATAGCTAAAGAAATAGCAAAATATTCGAAAGGTACAACTTTCAAAGAATTGTTTTCAAAATAATAAAACGCTAATTACACAAGCGACGAAGTGAATGTTTTTTTGTTCGATTTTTTTCCAAATATGAAAAGTAATTCAATCTTTCAAGTATTTCAGATAAGTGAAAACGGCTGTAAAATTGTACGCTGAATCGAACACAAAAATAAATCAATTTAGATAATACAGAATTAACGGCGTATGCAGGATTTTGAGCAAGGGTGGGCAAAATCATTAAAAGACCAATACAAATTGACGTGATAATAAAAATCATACCTGAAGTTCAGTTTTAAACAGATTTAGTTAATTTGAAAATTAATTCAATGTAGTAATTTTAAATCACACCAAAAACATAAATGTTAAAGAATAGCCAAGTTCTCATAAAGTACTGAGATTTAAAAAATATCGCCAAGTTTGTATTGTAATTATTAAAAATTTCACAAATAGTAGAAATTTACATTGCCTTTAAACGAACTACCGACGTGCAAAATTTCATAACTATGGAATGAGTTCGACATATGGGCGGTTGCCGCGCCTCTTTTTTGGAATATACACAAAGTTTTATTTGTTTCGGTGTCTGTTCCTCAAATCCTACCTCCACGTAGCTCTAAGTCTTTAGCACCCTTAATGGAAAATAAACAATATTTTATATTTTCCCGTGTTTGTTCTTAAAATCCAACCGTCATGGAAAGAATAATAATTATCTTTTGAAGGCTGAGAGAGTCGCCCCTGTCACGCTAAATGAAAATAAACAATATATATATTTATTAGTTTTTTCCGTGTTTGTTCTTAAGAGCCGACCTTCATGTAAAAAATCATAATTGTAGGTCTTTTGGGGGCTGATTTAAGATATGTTGGCGGCTGCCACGCCCCCTTAATAGAAAATAACAAATGTCAGGTTTTTCCGCAAACCCTATTACTGTGCCAAATTTCAAGTGCTCCATAGTTTTGATGATCTGTCAGTGACTCATTGAGTTTTTGCTAAATTTGGGGCCTTATCATTTTGTATGGTAATTTGGTGTGGAGACTGCTGCTGTGCGTCCCAATAAATCCTGATTTTGTGTCTCTGGCTTTGGTGTAAGCGTCGTTGGGTTTGGGGGAAAGGGGTTCTAAATTGGCCAGTTGCTAAATAACATGGCTGGGCACTACTGGGCCCCTTAATTTTAATTAAGGCCAAGTGCCACCCTTCTACAGCCACTGCACAAGCCCATGTACACAATTGGTTTCGAAAAATTTGAAATCGGATTAGCGCGATAGGAAACGCTATGTAAGCGTAGTAGCTGATTACCCAGCATTGTCTGTGTTGTTATTTATCCCAATCTTCTGTTATGAACAAAAACCAATGAGTCTACACAAATGAACAAAATCGAAAGTATTTTATTTAAAAGGTAAATTAAAGATTATTAATTTATTAACTTCAGCAAATAAGATTAGACGACGCACGTGAGTAAACGTGTCTGTGACCTCATTTTGACGTCAGAAGCCTTTAATTAATCAAGATGATCAAAAAGCATAATTAAGAGGCACACATACAACAGCAAACATATAGATGTCGAGAATATGTAAATCAGAAAAATTCAACGTGTGTCAACTGAATTAAAGTTTTTGTTTTCCGACAGAAATATCATACAGTCAGAAAAGTGTTTTTATTTTAAATCTACCATTTCAACTAAATATTTGCTATGTGTTTAATTTTATTTTCTAAGGTCACAAAATAGGAACAAAATCACATTTTTTATTTAATCAGTGAGCTTGGAATAGGGATAGTTTTTTTTGAAGAGACAGAATACATTTCTATTGGCATAGCTGTGAAGCTCGCTGCTCGACCTTGGAAAATTGATGACTACATAAAAGGCACAGTGATTGTCAAAACTATGCCACCGCGATATACCAGCTAATCTAGCAAACGTTGTACAGCCCTTCCTGGAAGGGGGGCGCGATTGGTTCGATTTTTAATTTTATTTAGTGGCTTGGCTTGTATTAAACTATATGAATTGGATTTGAAGTTTAGTGGAGAGGGAGGATAGTCATGTCATTAGTGCGTCCCCTATCGGGTCCAGATATTGTTATATCTATTTTTTGGTACCAAATTAACATACAGTGGTGGCAAAAAAAAAGAAAATTGAAAATTTTTAGTTTACAGGTCTATAACTTCGGTAAGGATAATTGCAGACCACACCATCATAAAATTTTTGTTTCCGCGGAAACCCTGGTGTATCATCCTATTAAGGTGTATTCCGACCAACGACACATTTTTTTAATAAATATTTAATAAATAATTAAACGAAAACATTTTATCTCAAAAATATCTTTTTGTTTTATAAATGTTTTTATTTTAAAAATTTTAAGGGTTTTTCAGATATATTTTTAAAGGGCACCCATTACCCTTTTTAATAAGATATTGGAATAACAGCCTTATTTATATTTTAAGCCCAGCGTAACTTTACGCAATACTTAAACTGTACTTACGCAGCAAAACATTATTTATAAAACTTAAGTAACGTTGCTTAAGCGATGCGTAACCTAAACACCGAAATTTGCGTTTAGAGGCTGCGTAAAGTATGTGTAAAATTTGTTTTTGATTGCAAATGTCGTTTTTATATTTTCATTAAAACAAAAAATTTGTAAAAAGGTATAAAAAGATATAAAAAAGCCATTTGATTTCGTGGCTTTTGTGAAGGATATGGATTTAATTAACTTCTTCAGTCAACAAAGTAACCCGAGACAATGCCAATCCTATAATTGATTATAATATGTGTGCCTTTGTAACATATTTCATAAACAAATTGTAGGACCTTTTCAGTCCCAATCCCAATTTTCCGACATTTTTCTTTTATTTTGGGAGTTCATCATGCTACGCAAAATATGTCCATATTAATAAACAAAAATCTGTCAAATGCAGCTGAGTTTCTGCACTCTTAAAGCCAAATGTAGTAGAATTTTATGTTTTCGGTACCTTTTTTTTTTTAGTTTTCTTACTTATTTAGACACAAACCTCGTTTAGTTAAAACACAGAGGAAAATCGTTTATAAATCAGAATTTCAGCAAAGATGCGTATAGGTTGCGTAAATACTTACGCGTTGTTTAACTAAACAACCTCTGAGAGGTGTTTTAAGGAAATCTAATAAATACGGCTGTAAATTTATACATTTAAATCTGAAGCGCCCGTTTGAAGTGGAAAAAAGTAATTAAATTACAAATCTAAGTCATTCAATATTTCTTATGTGGGGTATATATTTCTATTGTGGAGTATACATTATAAATTTCAAGTAATTCTGACGTACGAATTTTTCCCCGTCCCTAAAAGGTGAATGTGGTAACCCTGAAAATATTGCCGGAAAATCGAATAATTTTAAACGTGCAAAGTTTGTCTGTCTGTCTTTATGGCTATCGGAAAGCCGTATTGCGAAACTGTCTAACTAATTTGCCTATCAGTTAGTATATATAGATTTTGGGGTAACGTCTCGCGAGGTTGTTTTTTGCTTCATTGTTCTTAATAACGGTACCTACTTACCATAAAAATTGTAGATTAGGCACTCATTTCCTCAAACATGTGTATTTTACTTGTTAACGTAAGCAATTTCAAATTTCAAAACTGTAGGTCTTTGGGGGATGAAGCGTGAGTTGTTTATGAAAAATAGAATTTATTTACCTTATTGAAATGTTTTTCAAATCCCTACCTACCTACTTTGCAAAGGTAGGTATAACGTATTTGGCTTTTGAACATTTGCAACTACATATGTATAAGTACTTTTTAAGTAAATATATGTATTGCTAAATTGATTACATAAATTTGAAACAATTTGTGTTCTGAGTTTTTAATATCTTAAACCATCCATAAACCATCCAAATTACCAAAAAAAAATTTTGTTTGCTCTTATCAGGCAACCGTCTAAAACAAAACGCGTTATAATAATACATAACTCATAAATTTTTCAACAGAATGGAACAATCCTTCCCTTAAATAGGCCTAATATCATTATATTGTGTTTATTGCATCGTCATGTATAAAATGGCATTTTTAAACTTCGGAAGGGTTCGGATATCGTAGTATCCTCCAAAAAACTGATTTAAAAGCCTCTTTGAGACGACGTATGTTTACTTGGTTCCACATCCGGCCATGTTATAGCTGATGCGTCACTTCTGATTTCATGATGAAGTTACTCGTTTTATAATGCTATAATGTCCAGAGCTATAACATTTAAGACAGATCATTCAATAGTATTATCTTGTGAACTTCATTTTATCGCGTTTTCCTTCATATGAACATCCATATGTTATACACATACACAGTTAAGATACGAAGAACGATGACATGAAATATGTATCTGTCTATTTTGGAAAAAAATGTATATTTGAATAAAATCCTAGCTACATAATTTACGTCTGCATTATGGAAGAGTAATAAAGTTTCCATTGAACTAGTCCAGCTCCGTTTCCTCTGTTTAAACCAGCATATTTTTATGCGGAAGTTGGGGAAATGCGACGACAAAAATGCAGAAATGTTTTATTTGTATGTGCATAAGGAACTCTTAACTAAGGGATAAATTGTCAATATTGAGAAGACACATACGTTATAATATGGCTTTGTTTTTGTGTTATTCTCGGCGTGTGATATTTTCGTCGTGAAACTACGCGGGGTGCTAGCTACCACACGGTGGACAACGCAAGGCACAATTAGTGCGAAACGGTCGCACAGTTAAGTATAGTAGAGCTCTTAAAAGTGTGTAATTTAATCGCTGTTGTTGCCGTTGGCGTCTTCATGTGCGCTGCTCACTTAAGACACAATTGTGTCTATAGATAATTTTTTTGTTGTTATTAATACATACATACATAGATACAAAAAATGTGTCTACAAAGTATACTTGCGTATTCTTTTAAAAAATGAAATAAATGCGCTTGAAGGTATGATAAGGGCACGGTTAATGATTTTTAAGAACATACAGTATAATTTTTACGGCGTATGAATTCAAAGAATTGTAAATACACATGTCGTTTCTCACATTTCAACAGATATTGGAGATTGTCACCACATAGATATTTTGGTTAATAGAATACAGTACGTTTGTTCCTTTTTTTTTAATTCTACAAAAAAAAAAAAAATAAGAAAAGCCAAGCTCTCTTATACAAAAATTACATTTGCCTAACAGCCAATCGTAAAAAATACTAAGAACCTAAAAAGAACGTCAAGTTGTTTAGTTAGTTGAATTTTTATTTTGTAGCAACATTGAATAACGCAGGGTTATAAAAAACCGTTTGTAGATATTAAAGATTTCACAAATTGTATTTATACCCTATCCTAAGGGTATTATAATTTTGACACATAGTTTGTAACACTCCTTGACTATTTAGCAATGTCCGTCCGTCCGTCCGTATCAACTTTTGAGGCCTTTAAAATTAAGCTAGGAAGCTGAAATATACTCATATACTCCCTAGGGTTCCGAAATGGTAAAGTGTTAAAATTTTCAAAATACGCCCACTGCCACGCCCACAATTTAGGAAAAACCGTTTTAAGGCTTAGGTTAGAGAAATAACAACCTTCACAAGATATGTAGGTACTGCACACCTTTATTAATTTGTCATATAAAGTTTTTTGCCACGCCTCCTTTTTGTGGGCGTTTTTCACTAAAATGCTGTTTTCTTCGAAAATTTTTATAGAAATCGAAAAAAAATGTTTAACAATATATTAAGCCAATATTTTTCTCAATATATCGCCCATACAAAGTTTTTGGCCACGCCCACTTTTTGGGGGCGTTTTTTGAAAGAAATAATTTTTTTTCTATAAATTTCATAGAATGAAATAAAATGCTATCCATCATCTTCCTAATGTTTTTTTTCTTTGGGGTACATAGGTATAAGGATAGGGTATCATACTGTTCGCCCCAATCGGACTGTAGCCTTTTCTTATGTTTCTATTTTATTATTTGGCAACTAAAGAGCTAACCATAATAGACTCAAGTGCGACTTACCTTATGTAAAACTGAAAGAAAATCCCACTCAATTTCTCTAAAATGTTCTACTTACCCATAGCAAACAATAGGTATGTATATTCTGTTTGGCTACAGTAGATATGTGTAGGTAATAATAATTGCAAACTTTAAAATTAACATTATTGTTTCTTATATGTAAAATGTATATTAGAAAAATAAAGTGCCAAATTTAAGTGAATACATTTTTTTTCCGTTCGTGGGCTTCCGCCACTCGAATTATCAAAAATTTAACAGAAATGACTTTGACTTAAAACTAATTGGATAAGCTTGCTTAAGTTCATCAAAGTCTATTATGGTTGGCCCTTAAGAGTGTGGCAAGTATGAGCTCATCTCAAATCACTACAATTCCAATAAAAAAAATATTGATTACACCCGTAAGAGTTCTCACTGGGTGCACTAGTTTAACTTAGATACTTCATTTTTGTAAAAAAGAAGCAAATCGGTTTTCTCAAACCCAACCAATCTTAACAAATGAAGATTCAAAAGGAATATCATTTGTAGAAAAAGTGACAAATTAGAACATATCAATAATAATGAGACTGACCCGATATGTTCTTCGCCGGGAACAGTTGTATTTACATACATACATATGTATATATTTCTCATTATTATTGATATGTTCTAATTTGTCACTTTGTATATGTCTTTAAAGATATGAGGACACTTTCGCGTCAAAGAAGCCATCGTCACAGTTTCAGTTAATACTATTTGGGGTTAAACAGTCAAAATAGGCGGATTGTAGGGATGCATTAAAATGGGAGGGTTATGATGATAGGATTTCCCTGGCTTTGCTTTTTTTTCGGGACCGAATGACACTATAGATTTAAACTAACACAATTTTTTGGGACAGGCTGGACAAATGCTGTTTTCTATTTTCTCGGAAAGAGCCCTGAAGAATAAACAGATAGAAAATATAAAATCTGAATATCCCAATTATGACTTATCCCCTGTTATGAAAACATACATTCATATATTAAAATATGTTTAGTAGTTGGACATAAAAAAGTACTATAATTCCTGCAAAGTATGAATGTGGTCATGTCAAGTTCTGAATATAAACGATTCAATTTAAAAACGATTTAAAGTTTGTCGGTTAGCATTATACAATTTTAATACTTTTTTTTAAGGAAATAAGTTAATTGATTTCGGCATATTCTTCTTGAAAGATAAAATTATAGACTTTTATTAAGCCGTTTAAATTCAAAATTTTATCACGATTCCAACAACATTTTTTTTTATATTTGTATACACTTATGAACATGAGAAAGTAAAAAATCGTTTTTTCGGTTAAGTAAATTTGCAATTCTACTTAACAACTTTATCCAAACTTGATCACTCTAAAAGGCCCCATTCTCTTGGGTTTTATTTATTGATGTTTTTACTGAAATCAGATGGGTAGCTCATATGTCAATTCTGCTTTAGGACGAAGTATACAAAATTGCGCCTATACGCAGCCTTTGCTATACGTTATTCGTTTTAGCCTTCAAAATGTATAAATAAACAAGCAGTTCCTAGTAACCATTATAAAATTTCTTCGATAAAAAATGATAAGGTATATGTTCACCCAACACATCCAGCAAAATAATGATAAAAAAAAGAAACTGCATAGAATCACACAAACAGTAAACAAACGAAAAACTTTCAAGATAAGATACACAGTTTTTTTGTTTTAGCGAATGTTTCTTATTGAATGCTTCTGGTTTTTACTATAAAAAAAAACTATACGTACAGCAAATATTAAGTCTAAATAAACTTTATACATTATACCAAAGCAGGAACAGCAGATAAATAGACAACAAAATTTTATTGAAATTATGTCATACTGTATATTGGTACACATGATGATTTCATTCATTTGGTTAGCGCTAAATAATGTTAAAGTGTCTGTACGAACATATGTCTGTATATCTGTACATTGTGCAAATATATGTTAATTCAACAAGATTCAACATACATACCTACAAGATTTTTTCCAACACCAAAAAACCAGATTGCAATTATTAGAAATTTATTCAAAGTTAAAGAAAATGAATCACCACCACATTTAAAGTTTCTACATACCTACATGTAATTTTAGGCATAATTTTTATTGCTTCAAATGCAGGAGCTAGAAACTTTGATAATTTACAAATACTAAATCATTTATTTTGTCCCTTTCTTGTGGAGTTGATAAATACATATTTAAAACAATTTTTTAATCATATCAATAAATTAATCGTTTAGTAACAGAGGCAATGACAAATTACAATTAATTGAGGGAATTTGGCATAGCCAGTCAAGTTTTCTTATTGGTTTTTTTTTAAATCATACGTGCCTTATTTTGAAAAACGCCTTAAGCTTTATTATAACAGTATTCAGATCTTACTTATGGTTATAATATATTTGCGCGGAATTCAAAAACAGATAAAACATTTCTCGATTAGTTGCGGTTTTCAAGATAAACACTGTAAACGAACATGTATAAAAAAATATATATGTGACAATAATAAACTGTTTACATATACACATACATACATTCATTTTGTTAGAATAAGCCATTTTTATATTATTTAAAAAAAATTTAAGATTGATTTAAATGGTAGTTATGAAGCACCAAAGAAAGTAATACTTTAAATTAAACGTCAAAACTTTATTCTGGAAATAAATACAGATTTGGGGGTTGGTTATGTTTTGATAATTTTCGCTCAAGTTTGGTTGCTTTTAACAAAATCAACAACTCACTCGGAAATCAAATCATTAAAGTTGACAGACCGATGTCAGCAGTCAACACCAAAATAATTTCTTTTAATTTATTCCGAGAATGTTGAATGTTGTTAAATGTTCTAAAGTGAAATAAAAATGTGTATCCAGTTCAGATATAGTTCGTGCTACATGAACAATCCCGAATTAAACTTATAAAATTATGGGCGAGATTGATTCTCCTGATATTTTAAGAATGCTTACTATTAATATTCTAGCTACCGGTTTTAGAAACCAAGGATTTTTTAAAATTGCTCATTTGCGAACAAGATATTGGCAGACTTCAACCAATAATGGATTGATGAGCATTTATAATGCACAAGCTATTTTCAGTTCATCAGTTACTGTTATAAAAAAAAAAATTCTTTCTCAGTTATTACTCTTTTATCGTTCGTTTTTATTTTTTTAATTCCTGCTATTTTATTTTGTTAAAACTATTTTTATTTTCTTTTGGCTGTACTCGAAAAAGTCTTGTACTTTGATGATGATGATAAATAAATAATTTCAATTTCAATTTTTAAAGTTTTTAACATGCTAATATTCAAAATCGCTTATTATTTCGACGAATGACGAAGTCGTTCACTTGAAAAATTTATATGGAGAATATTAATAGTTTGAAAAAGCTCTGCGACTTTCATTCTGGAAATAAGATAACATAATTCGCGAAATTTGTTTAAAACAGGAATTCTATTCTGGCAATGCTGCATTGGAAGTGTTGTATGAATTAGCAAAACAGAAACAATTACGAAAAAAAAAAATTGATAACATTCAAACTTTTGAAAGTGCTCGTCACAACGTCATCCTAGTCATTTCTAACAAAAGCTAAAAGGGAGAACATGTTACAAAGCTTTCAGTCTTCTGACCCTACTTAACAATTTGTTGCATTAACTGCCTATATATATGTACATACTACATACGTCGCCTATACAACAGATCTATTTTTAAGTTGATTTACGTACGAGCTCTCTACACCTAAAGAGACATTGTTCCAAACGCTTTTGGTTAATACCCTCTCTTTACCGCTGTAGGCACTAGACGCCTCTCAGCCAGTAGACACATTTTGAGTATCTACCATCCATATGCGCATGTATGTACATACACTAACGGACACATTTTTTATTTAGGATACACTTTCCCCTGCCATACAGACTGAAACTGACTAAGAATTTTATAAGTATATTATACACTCGCTGCTTCTCTTCTAGTGTTGAACTGTGGTCTTATTTTTGTTGTATGGCATTTTATACGTTTTTATATAAATCTTCGTTTATTTTGTGTGCCTTTCGTATGGCACACAGCTTTTTGGGGTTGGCCTTCTCGATTGATAGACCTAACAAGAATTCAAATGAATCGACAAACGATGTTTTCAGTTTTAATTATAACCTAGCTATAAGCGGACGTAAAAGACTGGATGGCTGGAAATTATTGCATAAGAATAAAAGACGAGCGCAAAAAAAAGGAACAAAGATATCACTGAACTATAAATTAACGCAAAAAGGATTATTATTTTAAGTGGATATACTCATAGAGAATTAATAAAACTTTCAGTTTATTGACGACCTTTGCTATTTATTTTGAAAGGTTTTAAACGAGAGTCGGTGTTAGCTAAAGGTTAGTTTGCCGGTTATTGAGTTAGCATCTGAAATGTTGGTTGATTTGTTTTAAGTCGATTAAGTCATCGGTAGCATTACGCGTGCGAGGTCATTATGTGTTATTTTGCATTCAGGAAGTATCTTCCCATCATATGAAAATAGTATTCAAAAATTTCAATAAAAACTTTACGTTTAACAAAAAATTAAAAAGTTATTCATGCACGATTTTGGAAATTGTTCTACTTTAACTCCGCTCCGTTGTAATATTTTTATTTATAAATATAAAATACATACATATTTACGTATGCATGAACATGGGTTTCTACGATTAATTTTCTGCGTTGTATTTTCATGATTATATTTTTATCCAAGAAAATTTCGGTTGAATTGTTGTTTCTATTGTTCCTTTTTATCGAAAAAAGAAT
The DNA here is from genome assembly GCA_963576555.1 of Ferdinandea cuprea. Taxonomy (NCBI): domain Eukaryota; kingdom Metazoa; phylum Arthropoda; class Insecta; order Diptera; family Syrphidae; genus Ferdinandea; species Ferdinandea cuprea. The sequence continues at coordinate 91,473 of OY754958.1, forward strand.
TTTTGGCACACATTCAAGCATGCTTTGCTGTTAGTTCCTAGTGTGTTGCGAAGTAAAATCCATATGAGATCACTGCGACGTGAATGCATTATCAAAATATGTGAAGGTATTACGCATCTAGCAGCAGTTAGCATGATGTGTCATAGGTTAGTTATTTTCCGGTAAGAGTTAATTCGGGTTACGCTAATAAATATGTTAACTCATTTTGGTACATTTGAGCGATATTTTCCCTTTTCTTCCTTCCTTGTGGTAGGACTGTATGAATACTGTACTGTTTTGTAAATGAAATTACCATGTTTGTATTTTGAATTTGTTTTATTAAATTCACAATAATGGCAATTAAAATTAATCTTAAAAGATAAAAAAATAAATTAAATTATTTTTTAGCCACAAAATGTAATGTGGTTTACATGCACATAAACACAAATGGTTTTCAAGGTAAGGGGGATAAGTACCTACATATGCAAACGCAAGAATGGAAACAAGAAACGACTAGACGAAAATAAATTTCCTTGTGAAGAAATATGTAAGTGCGAAATAGTGAAAACGCTTTGGGGGGCTGTTGTTGTGAGACAAAATGAAATAGAATTGAAAGCTTTTTTCAGAATTTCGTACACGCAGTATACATATTCAAAAATCGGAATATGATTTTAGTTAAAAAAAATCTCTCATTCAATGCTGAATAAGCGAATGCTAGACTATTTTTACTTTGAAAAAAATTCTTTGTAAATCGACATTATCTAATTATTTAAAATTTTTGATCCTTTTAGATTGAACGACACCCTTAAAGATAAAGACCGAAAGGTTAGCAAGGATCTGGAAGAAATTGAAGATTATTTCCGTCGTATATCCGAATTGCAAGATAAATTCAACGCGCTCTTGGAAAAAATCAGTGAGATACACGTGTTTGATGTTAATGTTTCAAAAATAGAAGAAGATCTTGGCAAAATACAAACGTCTGTTAATAACACAGCGGACGAAGGAAAGAATTTAATAAAATCCACGCAAGAAAAATACATCAAACAACAAAATCTAATTCCATCGGATATAGCACAAGAGTTCACGGCCTTAGAATTGCTCTCAGAGAGAGTGCAAGGAGAAATGGATGCAAAACAGAGAGATTTTAAGCGCGCGAAAACCGTCCGCACCGAATACTTGACTGGTGTAGATGAGATTCAAACATGGCTGCAAAAAGCTGAAGTTCAAATTCAAGACCGATCCCTAGAGCCCGTGCAACTGAAGGAAGTTCTACATAGAATTAATCAAGAAATTGGTGGAATTTACGAGAAGTTCAGTCTGGTCAAGAGCAATGGAGCAGCTATTATTGAGAACTGCCGGAATAGCGAAGAGAAAATACTGGTACAGAACACAGTCGATCAACTTGCTCAGCAATTGGGTCAAGTGCGATCATGGTTAGACGAGAAGAAACAACAAGTTGGCGATAGCTTGGACGCATGGACAAGGTTTATGAATTTGTATCAAATCGTGATGTCATGGGTGGCGGAAAAGAAGGCATTCCTTGAAGAACCACTCGATTTAAGAACATTACACGAAACACGACAGAAATTGAATGATTACTCAAGTGCTGTAAAGAGTATTAAACCGATTGTTAAGAATTTGAGTGAAATGGATAAAGAGTTGGAACATATTGGCCAAGTAACAACCGTCGGTGATCTCAAGGACAAACTACAGGAGGCTGAAGATGCCAAAATTGGCGTTGAAGCTATTTTATTAGAAAGGGTACTGGCCAGACAAATTCTATTTCAAATCGATTATAAACTTATCTTTATATGTTGATTTTTTTTCATTTTTCATTTAGAATGCATTGTTGCAAGAAACGAGCGAAGAATGGGACCAATGTGAGCGTAAAATTAAAGATATTCGTAGTTGGATCGAAAAGACGAAAACGTCTTTGGATTCATCACAGCATAGGAAGAAACCACTACGAGATCAACTAGGTTACTGCGAAAAGACTGTGGCAGATATAAATGTGCAAAAAACTAAACTAAGACTTTCGATAGAAAAACTTGAAGTAAGTTACTACTTCGTGATTGGCATATTTCGAATCTGATATGTTTTGGAAATAGTTAATCCGAAGTTTTTTGGTGTGTGTATTGGATAAATTTATTTTTTATTAGGTCCATTTCCGCTCTGGTATCGGTGGTGACCCCCGCCTCAGTGAGAATGTTGATGATCTTCTTCGAGTTCTTGCCGATCTGAATGATTTAGCGAAATCCAAATCGAACAATTTAGAAGAGACGCTTAGTCAGATTGACATTTATCAACAGCAGATGCAGTCGTTAAGACAAAAAATAATACAGGAAGAACAGCAGCTACGTCTGGTAATGGCACCGACGTATCTTCCACATGATCGAGATCAAGCCTTGGTCGAACAACAGGTACGTACTGTTATTAAAATTTAAAATTTAGATAGGAATGTCAGATAGTTAGATATTCAGATTTATAGGTTGAATTAGGTATTCACATATATACACAGATAATGTGGCTAACTAGGGTCTCTTTAAATTCAGTGTCTAACCCTGATGAGTAATCCTTACAAAAATTCTGTAATAAATTTATAATATCTACGTATTTTGTTTTTATTCTTCAGTTTTAATTGTTCATTAAATACATACATATTTCCATATTGTTGTCTCACTTGTTCACGCCAATATGTTCCATCCCATTATACGTCTCATGAGCATGATCTAACTGTCACGTGTATAGGTACATAGAAATATTTTTATAATTTAAAAATTCATTTATTAACAATATTTCGCATATAAATATCCAGAAATAGGAACTCCACATTTTGTTAAAATGACTTCATTGCTAAGCGAGTCTAATATTAGATTGAATGTCTCTCCAAAGAGCGCGAGACTGTAATGACTCAATATATTTGTATTAGGGAAAATTTTGTTGTTTCTGAAAATCACTTACTATACTATAACTATTTAATTGATTTGAGAAAAGTGTATATTTTTAGAAAATATTTTATATAAATTTTGTACACATGTGTTATATTTCGGTAAGTTTTTATTTTTCGTGTCATTTTTGCACAAAGGGACTAATTTGACAGTTCAATTAAATTACTTACTAAAAGGTTGGCACTTGATGTTTAGGTTAAGATCATGGATTTAATGTAATTATTGTAACATCAACAGTTTTGTGAGAACTACGTATTATTAGGTTTAAAAAAGAGAATAATAAAAACCTAAAATTAAAGAAGAAATTATATGAGTGATCTCACTGAACACATTCTCGATTGCAATCACTAAATTTGTTTACATACCAATTTGTAAGAAAAGCACCCTTCGCGTGTACTGTTAACTAAAGTAGCTTTTCATATGGTGATGGGTCATATTGTAGCTAGCCTCTCTTCCGTAAAATCACATTATACTCATTTCATCTCATCATCATTTCTTAAGATCACCAAATACACATCTTGAAATATAGCTTGTTTAAAAAAAATTACATAGTTTGTTTGGTTTGACTTATTTCTTATTTATTACTTTTTCAGTATTTTGTAAACCAAATTATTTTATTTATTTCACTTATTACATCATTAATTTCGTTTACTTTTATTCTTTTCCTCTTTTATTTTCATTACTTATTCTGGTGTTGTTGCTCTACTCATATAAAAACAATGCGTACAAATACTCATTCAATGAAAATAAAACTTCTTACCAACACTTTGCTGCTTTTTTCCATAATATGCATACAAATATTATATCTATACTATTAATCGTGGAACTAATTTAAATGTTTGTCCTATTTTGCATTAATAACAAAATAAAAATTAAAACCTTTTTTAATCCCTTTAATATATCCTCATAAAAAATCTCGTACCTTTTAACATTTCACAATGACTTCTTCTCTGGTATCTGGGTGCTTATTGCCGAAACATATTGTTTGTTCTTACAAAAAAAAAACAAAATCATTTCATTCGAATTGCTTGAACAAAAAAGGCATGCCGGGAGCGCGTCAAGAATCTGCATTCAAAAATAACTGCTCGCAACGAGCGCATTAAATTACTCATACATCGTGGCACCCCGGACGATGGAATTTTAGATAAATAGTCACACGTAGTTATAACTCCAAATTTTAGTTATATATAATTACATGCATATTGTACTAGTAATGTACTTAATACGAAAAGAAAGAATGAATGAATATTAGGTATTTCGGCGAATTTAGCCTTAAAAAAATCACATATATATGATATATTTCTAGATATTTTAAGTCGGAATGCTTTTGGAATTAATTGTCTCCCAAAAAGTTCCAAAACGTGCCTCTTTACTGCGACATATAAAAAGAAATCATATTTCCTTCAGGAAATACTTAAATACATGTACGCCTCTTTTAAATATTATAATTCCTTTATGTCAAACAGTAAAATCATAAAAAATTAAATGCTAAACAAAAAATAAAAAATAAAAAAAAAACATTTTTTATTTACTTCTGAAACATTTAGGTTTAGCTAGGATAGAAAAGGTAGAATTTTTGCTTCAAAATTATATATATTTTTATGACGATCTTTCTTAACCAATTTGGCACATCTCTTCAATTCCATTTCCACGCGCAGGCTGTTCGAACAACAATCGATGATATGAAACAAAAATACGATGTGATAGCCGCCTTATCCTATACCCTGGATCCATATTCAGTGGTAACAACATCATCAGCTGTATCGATGCTACTGAAACCATCGAAATTGGGTTTCACCTATGCTGAAGTGCTATCGGGCAGATCAAGTCCATTGAATTTCGATCAATCGAAAGATCAATCTGCAAAGTCTAAAAAATCTATTACAAGCTATAACTTGCCAGAACAGCAACAACAATTTGAACCCTCATCTCAGCAAGAACTCTCAGTACTATCGCAACACCAAATCTTCGACGAATATGCTTCTAATAAAGAACAATATCCGAACGAATATCAAACAGCACCCCAACTAGGTGAGCATAAACAACAATACAGGCGGTTGAGCTCAAACGAAGACAAAAACAAATTGGCATCAGAAACGCGTGCCGAACTACCTAAGGTTAAAGAATACCACCCACAACGGCAACCCAGAAAAGCCGATCAAACTGTTTCAAAAATAAACAATGAACTTTCTAAGACAGAAGACTATCAGCTGACAAAGAATTTACCACAGCAAACTGAAAGTCAAAAATCCTCTGTAATTGAGCAATTCATTGCGCAAGAGAAAATAACTGAAAGTCGCCCAAGAAAAGACTCAAGAAGGGCCAGATCACCAAGACGAAAATTCCAAACAAAGCCTAACATAGATGAAGCATTAAGCTATGAAGAAAATGCTCTAAATGTTCCTGCAGAGCCAAGAGCTCGGTCTAGGAGTCCACTTTGGATTCCGGGGTCGACATCATATGCAGAGGTACTTCGTGGTGCTGAATTGGAAAGACAACGACAAGAAATGCTTTTGCAGCAATTTAGTGAAAAACGACAGCATGGACAAACTTCTCAAGTGGATTCTTCAATAAATGCAGGTCCAGATTATCATAAAGTGGAAATCCTATCAGAACCGGAAATCACTTTACCGGATTATAGACTATCACAACAACCAACGGCCGAAAATTTCCCGATAGTTCAACCAACATACACCGATACCACCAATTATCAAGAAGAGACTTACGAAGTTTATCCATCTACTCAGTCGGTGCAAACAACCATAGCAACAAATCAGACCTCGTGGCAATATCCTACTCAGCAAGTCCAACCGAACTACTACGAACAAATACTGCAGTATCAACCACAACAAACTGCGGCCCAAAACAACTATGGTGGTTATAATCTGACACAATATCAACCGGGATATCAGATTATAAGTCAGACTATGGCAGGTTACTATCATCCCCAACAACCAAACATCGATACCTATCAATATCAAAACACTGGTGCAAACATTCTATATTCTGAACAACCGCAGTTGTATTATCCACAAGTTGAGGCTTTGCCAATAGAACAGGGCTCGGTGAGTATACCCACATACCAACAATCGCAGCCGCCCTCACTTTCTGTTGTTCCTGCAGAGGAGTTCAAGGAGCAACAATTCCAATACCAAAACATTCCATCCACCACAGAACCTATAATCGACGCAAATTTAGCTAAACCACAATCATACGAAAATTCTGAAAATAGAATTTCGTATCAAGAGCAACAAAGTATCCCTTTAACAGAGTTGGAACCACGTCCTGATATTACGTTTGGTCAGTTCGGAATAAACGAAATTGATGTGGAAATTAGTAAAGATCCAATTTCGGACGAATATTCTCATTCAATAACGCAATTCGATGCACAATCTATAGAAAATAAAACTACGCAACCATATCAAGCTCCAGTTGTTGAAGTTTCGTCTATTACAGAGCAAATTCCTCAAGCACACGCGTTACCCTTCAACATGAATGACGGCGTTAGTAGAAAATTAAGTTTATCGCAAGGAAACACATACGCAGAAGTTTTGTTTGGCATGAATAGCAAAGCTAAAACCATTTTCCAGCCATCCAGCAGCCAACAATCACGTATAACGTATGTAACCTCTGCAAAAGAGGAACAAAAGTATGAACCCCCACAAAGGGAAAAACATGATACAATGGTTCCTTATCAATCGACAAGACATGTTCGAGACGAATTGCAACCTACTGCAACTACGAATACGGCCTGGCAACGAACCAAGTCTCCTTCTATGGACTTTAAAGATGTGCATAGAAGAGAGGACGTACAAGCACCAATACCCAAACCAAGGTCACGTTCAAGAAAGCAACCTGATGAAAGGCAAGCGCCATTATCCAAGACGACGAAAGACACACAAATAACGAAACAAAGTAAAACCGCAGACCCTATTGTTTCTATGGAAACTACAGCTACTACGGTAACTATTACTAAGACAAATGTTGCAACGACGAAAAATGACAATAAAGACAAGCAGCTTCCTTCTAAAGCTCAGTTAAAACAAAAGGGGAGAACTGAGACTAAAGAAGCGGATAGCAAAACCAGTATTTACAAACCCAAAGAGAATGTTTTAACTATTGACACGGTATCTACAAAAGTAGAACCATCGCAAGAATCACTGACGTTGAAGGGATTAACCGCTAAACCGATGAACGAGGAGAAGGATGTTAAAAGAAAGAAGCATAAGAAATCACACAAAAGTGAAGACATTGTGTCCAAGCTCAATGAAAATGTAGATGAAACTGAACTTATAGAATCCAAGGAAATCAAGGCTAGTACAGCAGAAAAGAATGTTGAACGATCAAGGAAAAACGTTAAGAAACAGAAAGAGCCTGTAGTAATCCCCAGTATTTTGGAGTCTACCAAAAAACAGTCTGATAGTGAGATTTACTCGCAAAATATCAATACGTATGTAGAGCTACCTCTAAAAGCGAATAACGATACGCCTGTACTACTTGAGCGGGGTACAAGTCACGACGATGTTATCAATGTCCCGACATCTAGCACAGTTACCTCAACACTCATAATTGAACCATTAACAGTCCAAATAAGGGAAACCGTTGAGGAACCATCAAAACCATCGCGTCAAAATATTAAGAAGCCAAAAGCTCCAAAACGTGAGAAACGCCATGAAGAAAATATTGTTGAAACTCATGGACCTACGTCTACTTCTATTGATATTCATCGCGGTAAAAAGGTCCCCAAAGATGATATATTAAATCAAATCGCAGCAAACGTTGAACCTCAAAACTTAACAAAATCGCCAGAAACTGTTTCTACAAGTGGCGTCTTAAAAACAACAGTAACAACGAAAACTAGAATTATCAAAAAAACAAACTCTAAAGGAGAAGAGATGGTTGAGAGCATAGTCGAAGGTGAGCCTCAAATTGAAACATCAGTCGCTGATAAACCCAACGTGAAAGACACCGAAAAGGAGTTAGATGTGATTAACACATCTACAACGGTACAAGGAGGTGGTGTTGTTAAGAGAACAACCACAAAGACCACACGAATAACTAGAAAAACGACAGCAAAAGGTGATAAAGTTATCGAAAGCGTTATTGGCCATGAACCTCAGATAGAGACAGTTGTTTCTTGTGAGCCCGTAACAGTTTCCGATGAAAACCAATTAAAAGATACTCGTCCATTACAAATAAGTGATGATCAACCTGAGGTTACAACTGTTAATCAGGGCAGTGTTGTTACGACTAGAATAGTAAGAACGAAAAATATTACTACGCGAACCACCGTCGATGGGAAAGAAGTTATCGAACACGTTACCGAAGATGAACCACAGGTTGAAATTGTATCCAGTGAATCGGTTCCCCCCGTTACAGTTGCAGAAAAACCTTTGCAAACTGTAAAAACACCTAAGTCGGTGGAAGTAAGTGATCCGACTTATGTTGATATTGATGAACAAGAGTTCACAACAATAACCAACGATGGTATTGTTAAAACTAGAATTATTACAAAAACTGATAATATTATTAATGCTATCACTTTGGGCGGTGAGGATGTCACTGAAAATGTAAGCGACGACGCACCTCTAATTGTGACTCTGACCACTGAATCAGTACCAACTTTCACGGTTACAAGAACGAAGATAACCACTACAGAATCTGAACCTGTGTTGAAAACAAATACCCAGCCTCTTCAAGAACAGCCAAACATTGTGAAACAAGAAACGGCCCCACAAAATGTTCCATTACCTCTACCGACGGAAGTCCCCCAACTTGATTTTTCAGCGGTAACAACAGCCAATACTGAGGATAGTACCACTACATCCACGACATTTGAAACACAACAGATAATAAAAAATACTACCTCTGAAGCAGAAAAATATATTGAAGAATTAATACAGGGCGATCTTACTGAAAAACGTCCAACAGAGACCATATCTACAACACAGCCTTCTGCAATAAAGGCAAAACCAGAATATCAGTATGAAATTGGTAATACTTCGCCTGTTTTACCTGTAACTGAACCCAGTACGGAGCAATGTATTAGTCAATCGGGCTCTACATCAGTGACCTCGAAAAATACAAAGAGTGGCGTTGAGAGAACTACGACCGTAAAATCCACAAAGGTTACAAAGCGAATTACTTCGGATGGTAAAGAAGTTATCGAACAAGTAATTGAAAATAAGCCAAATATAGAAAACATTAAATCTCAGTTCGTTCCGAGAGTCGCAGTTTCAACCACGGAGCCGAGCACACAGAAATTGCTTTCTGAAAAAGAAATTCAACAAATAGTCACACCACCTGATTGTGATGTTAAATTCGAAGCAACTAATACTGATCAAACATTGCCAGTGGTTGAAGAGGTTAACAAACAACTACTAACGAAAAGTGATGTTGACGAAGAAGAGTTTACTACAGTTACTCCGGATGGTATTGTTAGAACTAAAATTGTCACAAAAACTGACAACATTATTAAAACAATTACGTTGGGAGGTGAAGAAATCGCCGAAAATGTAAACGACGACCCACCACCACTAATCGTGACTCTCACCACTGAATCAGTACCAACTTTCACAGTTACAAGAACAAAAGTAAGCACCTCAGATCCTGAGCCTGTGTTTAAAACAAATACTTACAAATACGAAACGCTTAGAGAAAGAGATACAAACATTGTTACATCAGAAAGGCCAACAGATTTTGGAGTAGAAAGTACTTTAGCCGTCACACCAACATATGAGGATAAACCCGAGTGCTCTTCTACAACCTTAAGTAGTACTCAGGGAAGTATCACTAGAACAACAATCACAAAAACTAGGAAAGTAATTAAGAGAATATCTTCGGAAGGTGAAGAAATTATTGAAAATGTTACTGACGATGAACCAACCGAAAAAACAGAAACTGAAACCTTTCCATCCGAAATCATTTCTGAATCTCATCATTTTAAGTCTCCCCCTATTACAATGTTCACCACTGAAAGTAGTACTACCCAACCAGGCTTTACATCAGTGACTTCAAAAATCACCCAGGGTGGTATTGTACGTACAACAATCGTAAAAACTAAGAAGATTATTAAACGAATTACTGCTGACGGTCAGGAAATTATCGAAGACGTAATTGAAAATGAGCCACAAATCGAAACAGTTCTGTCTGAATTGAGACCGACAACAGAAGTTTCAATAAGGGATTATCATAGCACACCCGGTGAAAAGGAAATAGAAACACGATCAGAAACAAATACTGTTTCCCCAGTGGATGTATCTAATAATGATCAACCAGATTTTAGTTCATTTAGCTCGCAAATTACTCAGGGTAGTGTTATTAGAACTACAACCGTAAGAACTAAAACAATTACCAAAAGAATCACATCCGAGGGACAAGAAATCATTGAAGACGTAACAGAAAACGAACCTATTGAATCTGTTGAAACTAAATTAGCTCCAACTAGAATTTCCCTCGAAGAAACTCTGACACATCCAAATACTCCATACATTGCTGCGGATACGGTAACAAAAGATTCCATACCGGAAGTTACATTGGTAGATAATAATTCTGTTATTACCATACCTTCACTTGAAGATAATTTTACTACATTAACTTCAAAGTCTACCAGGAATATCGTGAAAACTACTACTGTTAAAAATGAGAACATTACCAAGAGGATTGTTACCGAAGGTGAAGAAGTTATCGAGGGTGTTAACGACAAGCCACAAATTGAAACATTTAATATCAGTAAATTGATAGAAAGGGAGGAACAGCCAACGCTGGATGAATCTGCTACGAAAATCCTAAAAAATGTTTGTGTTGAAAGAAAGATAACTGAAGGAAAACCAACAAAAGCATCAGAATTTAATATAAGTAATGTACTTGGTGATGGGGTTCAAATTGCAAGTTCAGCTGAGGCAGATTCACAGAATCAAGATATATTTAAAACTACACAGACAGATAAACACGATAACATCGATGACTCCAATAAACAAACAACTCGGACTACAACAACTACACAATATACTACAGTATCAACAAAAAGTTCTCAGGTTCAAAATTCAGAAAAATTAGTTTTAATTAGTGAAGAGGGTCTAGATTTAGTCATACCACAAGGTGGAACACAAAAGATATCCCTTATAACTCACGAGGAAAAACTTAAAAAGCCTATCATTCAAATGCATATGCAGTTGCCAGACGTTACACTCAAAATTACCAGCACAGTAACTGAAGGTATCGAGTCTCCTAAACAGAGCTTAGATTCTTTAAATCAGATATCTGATTCTGTTATGTTAGATCAAAGTAGGGAAGAGATAAATTCTGGGCACGATGTACAAACGGAAAATAAAACCAATACGTTTTCGACTGACCAAACACAATCCTCTGATATAAATAAAACGACAAACTTCACAGATGACTTGACATTAGAAGAGCAACAACTTTTTGAAGAAATTCAGAAAAAGCTTTCGAAAAAGGACAAAAAGAAACGTCCAACTATTCCCGAGGAGTTTTTGCAAAAATGCGTTGAGACTGAATCAGATTTGACTAAGTCCGTTACAGAAATCTCCACTAATACTTTACAGACATTAGATAAAAATATTATCGCTAGTAAAGATTTTCTTTGTGAAGAAACCAAACCAACAAATGTTGTTCAGAATCTGTATTGTGAATTAGTTGAAAATTTACACCGCCCATCCGACAAAGTTGTTCTATCAAAAGTTGAAAAAGAATACCACGAGATAGTAAGTCATGATACCAAAATGGTCACCCAGCAAATCCCGGAGGTCCAAGAAGAAGTGAACATTATTTCAGTTGATGTATTTTCTAAATCCGATAGAGAAATTGAATCAAAAAGTCCTATTAACAATACCGATAACATTACACCGACACAAAATAAAATACAAGATGTCGATAGGCGCGTTATTAAAGAAAAATCAAGTAGCAATAGCAATAACATATTAACATCAGCTAATCTTGCACCAATATCTAGGCTAGCAATAACTTATGCTAATAATTGTTTTGAAGTGCCACGTTATGATTTAACGCTTTTGAATAGAGCAGAAACTAGTTATCACAAGGTTTGTGGTAAAGAACTTATTATTGAGCCTTCGGAAATTGTCGAACGTAAAATCGAGCTAGATACACCTAAACCCGAACCTGCCCAAGCGGATACTAAGGAGGTAAGAATTCCATTATTAGCAATAACATTACCAAACCATTATAATTTCGAAGTGCCATTATATGCCACCTCACATTTAACTAAGGCTGAGCAAAATTATGTAACTTTATTAGCCCCGAGCCCTAACATAGCAATAATAGAACAGAAAACAAAGCCAGTTGAAGCTCAAATCAGTGTTGTTTCGGAACTAAAAACAGAAACTCTAAAAACGGAATTAAAGCAAAATAATTTCGCGGAAACGATCGATAAAGAGGTGACTACAATTAAAACTCAAAAACTACCACAAGAAGTAAAACCGAAAGCAGCAGATCCAAAACCTTCAACTATTGCAGTGGAGGTTGTGGTAACGAAGTCAACAGAAAAATCAGTTCCACAATCCGAAATAACAAAGAAGGAAGCAGAAACTGTCGAAGTTGTTGAAGAAGCTAAATCAAGTAGAATACCCGCACATATAGATGAAACTGTTGAACCAGCATCAGTGGTAAAAGAAAAACAAAACGAACCAAAAGCAACTGATTCGAAACTCTCAGTGGAGGTTGTGGCAACTCAAACGATTAAGGAAGCAGTTCCACAATCAAAAAAAGTAGATAAGGAAACAACAGTGACGACGACCAAAACCATCGCAGTTATTGAAGAAGCAAAGCCTGAAGAATTAGCCCCACCTGTTGCCATGCAGCAAACCAAGAAAGTTGACTATGTTGGCCTACCTATTGACGACACTCAAAACGCTTGGATGGATGTTCTTGATGAGCCTATGGTATTTTCATCTGATGAAGAAGGTGCTATTGAACCAACATTAGTGATAAAAGAAGAACAAAAGGAACCAAAATCAACTGATTCGAAACAGTCAGTGGAGGTTGTGGTAACTCAAACGATTAAGGAAGCAGTTCCACAGTCAGAAAAAGTAGAGAAGAAAACAACAGTGACGACGACCGAAACCATCCCAGTTATTGAAGAAGCAAATGCTGAAAAATTAGCCCCACCTGTTGCTATCCAGCAAACCGAAACCTCCCTAGTAGTTAAAGAAGCTGAGCCTGAAGTAATAGCCACACCTGTTGTCATCCAGCAAACCAAGATAGTTGACTATGTTGGCCTCCCTATTGACGATAGTCAAAACGCTTGGATGAATGTTCTTGACGAACCAATGGTGTTTTCATCTGATGAAGAAGAAACAGTTGAACCAATATCAGTGGTAAAAGAAAAACAAAATGAACCAAAACCAACTGATTCGAAACTCTCAGTGGAGGTTGTGGCAACTCAAACGATAAAGGAAGCAGTTCCACAATCAGAAAAAGTAGAGAAGAAAACAACAGTGACGACGACCGAACCCATTCCAGTTATTGAAGAAGCTAAGCCTGAAGAATTAGCCCCACCTGTTGCCATCCAGCAAACTAAGAAAGTTGACTATGTTGGCCTCCCTATTGACGATACTCAAAACGCTTGGATGGATGTTCTTGACGAACCAATGGTGTTTTCATCTGATGAAGAAGAAACAGTTGACCCAATATCAGTGGTAAAAGAAAAACAAAATGAACCAAAACCAACTGATTCGAAACTCTCAGTGGAGGTTGTGGCAACTCAAACGATAAAGGAAGCAGTTCCACAATCAGAAAAAGTAGAGAAGGAGACAACAGTGACGACGACCGAAACCATCCCAGTTATTGAAGAAGCAAAGCCTGAAGAATTAGCCCCACCTGTTGCCATCCAGCAAACCGAAACCTCCCTAGTAATTAAAGAAGCTGAGCCTGAAGTAATAGCCACACCTGTTGTCATCCAGCAAACCAAGAAAGTGGACTATGTTGGCCTCCCTATTGACGATACTCAAAACGCTTGGATGGATGTTCTTGACGAGCCAATGGTGTTTTCATCTGATGAAGAAGAAACAGTTGAACCAACATCACTGGTACAAGAAGAACAAAAGGAACCAAAACTAACTGATTCGAAACCCTCAACCATTACTGTGGAGGTTGTGGCAATTCAAACGATTAAAGAAGCAGTTCCACAATCAGAAAAAGTAGAGAAGGAAACAACAGTGATGACGACCGAAACCTTCCCAGTTATTGAAGAAGCAAAACCTGAAGAATTAGCCACACCTGTTGTCATCCAGCAAACCAAGAAAGTGGACTATGTTGGCCTCCCTATTGACGATACTCAAAACGCTTGGATGGATGTTCTTGACGAGCCAATGGTGTTTTCATCTGATGAAGAAGAAACAGTTGAACCAACATCACTGGTACAAGAAGAACAAAAGGAACCAAAACCAACTGATTCGAAACCCTCAACCATTACTGTGGAGGTTGTCGCAATTCAAACGATTAAAGAAGCAGTTCCACAATTAGAAAAAGTAGAGAAGGAAACAACAGTGACGACGACCGAAACCTTCCCAGTTATTGAAGAAGCAAAACCTGAAGAATTAGCCACACCTGTTGTCATCCAGCAAACCAAGAAAGTTGACTATGTTGGCCTCCCTATTGACGATACTCAAAACGCTTGGATGGATGTTCTTGACGAGCCAATGGTGTTTTCATCTGATGAAGAAGAAACCGTTGAACCAACATCAGCGGTAAAAGAAGAACAAAAGGAATTAAAACCAACTGATTCGAAACACTCAGCCATTACTGTGGAGGTTGTGTCAATTCAAACGATTAAAGAAGCAGTTCCACAATCAGAAAAAGTAGAGAAGGAAACAACAGTGACGACGACCGAAACCTTCCCAGTTATTGAAGAAGCAAAACCTGAAGAATTAGCCACACCTGTTGTCATCCAGCAAACCAAGAAAGTTGACTATGTTGGCCTCCCTATTGACGATACTCAAAACGCTTGGATGGATGTTCTTGACGAGCCAATGGTGTTTTCATCTGATGAAGAAGAAACCGTTGAACCAACATCAGCGGTAAAAGAAGAACAAAAGGAATTAAAACCAACTGATTCAAAACACTCAGCCATTACTGTGAAGGTTGTGGCAATTCAAACGATAAAGGAAGCAGTTCCACAATCAAAAAAAGTTGAGAAGGAAACAACAGTGACGACGACCGAAACCATTCCAGTTATTGAAGAAGCTAAGCCTGAAGAATCAACCACACCTGTTGCCATCCAGCAAACCAAGAAAGTTGACTATGTTGGTCTTCCTATTGACGATACTCAAAACGCTTGGATGGATGTTCTTGACGAACCAATGGTGTTTTCATCTGATGAAGAAGAAACAGTTGAACCAACATCACTGGTACAAGAACAACAAAAGGAACCAAAACCAACTGATTCGAAACCCTCAACCATTACTGTGGAGGTTGTGGCAATTCAAACGATTAAAGAAGCAGTTCCACAATCAGAAAAAGTAGAGAAGGAAACAACAGTGACGACGACCGAAACCTTCCCAGTTATTGAAGAAGCTAAACCTGAAAAATTAGCTACACCTGTTGTCATCCAGCAAACCAAGAAAGTGGACTATGTTGGCCTCCCTATTGACGATACTCAAAACGCTTGGATGGATGTTCTTGACGAGCCAATGGTGTTTTCATCTGATGAAGAAGAAACCGTTGAGCCAACATCAGTGGTAAAAGAAGAACAACAGGAACCAAAACCAACTGATTCGAAACTGTCAGTGGAGGTTGTGGTAACTCAAACGATTGAGGAAGCAGTTTCACAATCAGAAAAAGTAGAGAAGGAAACAACAGTGACGACGACCGAAACCATCTCAGTTATTGAAGAAGCAAAGCCTGAAGAATTAGCCCCACCTGTTGCCATCCAGCAAACTAAGAAAGTTGACTATGTTGGCCTCCCTATTGACGATACTCAAAACGCTTGGATGGATGTTCTTGACGAGCCAATGGTGTTTTCATCTGATGAAGAAGAAACCGTTGAGCCAACATCAGTGATAAAAGAAGAACAAAAGGAACCAAAACCAACTGATTTGAAATCCTCAGCCATTACTGTGGAAGTTGTGACAACTCAGACGATTAAGGAAGATGTAACTCAATCAGAAAAGGAAACGAAGAAAATAGGCGAAGCGCCTACCGAGACTATTCAAGTTGTTGAAGAAAGTGAACCTGAAGATAAACGCACACCTGTTGTCATTCAGCAGACCAATAAAAGTGACTATGGTGCTCTGTGTATTGATGATACTCAAGATGCATGGAATAATGTACTAGACGAAAAGTTTGCGGTTTCGTCCAGTGAAAAAGAATCAGTTGAGCGAATCTCAACTGAAGTTTCTGAAAACCTGCCAAATATTGATAGTGATATACCCACAGATTTATCTACTTATACAGAGGATGAACAGTCTCGCCCTATATATGAATTTATTCCGCAAAAATCCCTTAACAAGCAGGAATATAATCAGCCTTTACACGACGAGAAATCCGTAATTGATACTTGGTCTAGCGTCCTTGATGATCCCGTACCTGCAAACAATATCTCCATTGTATCAAAACTATCCGCTGATGCTCCTGAATTTACCCCATCATATTTGCGCACTGTACATGTCAAAGAAACTCTTGATTTCATATTATCCGAAAAAGAAAGCAATATACCATGTGTGAGGCCCTCTACTGACGATAATTACGACTACAAGCTTGGTGATCAGAAGCCTCCAGAAGTGGTTCTACCATCGATTAACGAGAAAACTATCTCGCCAATCAAAGAAAGCTCATCTCTGTTAAAACAGGCAGAGGCAAGTCAAATATCTGTACCTGAAGGCAAGAGCTATGCTGACATACTGTTTGGAGAATACAAGGAGCCGTCGAAGCTATTACCTGTTAATTCTACATCGCATTCTGAAAATATTAACATCATAGTGCCAGAAGAACTTAAATCGAAAACAAAGCAACAGCCGAAATCTAAGAAGAAGCCTGAAGAACCGAAAGTAAAAATCGAAGAAATTTCTACAACCATCGCTGAACCCAATACTAAGAAAAAGGGAAAACAAAAGAAACCTGAAACCGTAATGGGTACACAAGAAATTGTGCAAACTGCTGTAATTGTTAAAAATGAAGAACCGATTAATACGGGAGCAGAAAAAAGTGATGTGACTCCAACATCATTTTCATGGGCTTCATTGGTAAGTCGGCCTGGAGAGTGGGTCGACGAAGCAACTCAGAAAAAAGAGAAGGAACCTTTAGCCCCTAATACTAAAGTTTCTGCTGAAATTCCTAAAAAACGAGAGGAGAAACAAAGAAATACAGAGTCGAAAAAGAAAGATAAAACAATAAATAAATTGGTCAAAGTTGAGGTCTTGGAAAAGACAGTTGTTGAAACTAAAACAAACTTGGAATCAAAGGATGTAAAACACGAACCGGAACCAACAGATTCAGAGCCTGTCAAAGTACCTATTGAAGTTCATGTCGAAACACTTCCAGCTAATAACAAACAAATAGAAACTTCGAAAACAGAAAGTTTCACCTGGGCTTCTTTAGTTAAAAAACCAGGTGAATGGATTGATAATACTGTAGCCCGTGTGACTCAGGCGATTGAACCAAAGGAAAAACCAACGAAAAAGAAGTCAGTTAAAGCTAAAATAGTGAAAGTTAAAACAGATCAACTTCCAGATATCTCTCCTCTGACATCAAATAGTAGCGATAGCGATGATACCCAAAAACAAGACATTGTTAAAAAGGAACCACTTGCTCCACAGAGAAAACCGGAGATTGTTGCCAAGCAGCCCAAGGAACCAGTTCAGACAGGTGGTCTGACGTGGGCAAAGGTAGCCAGTCAGATCGATACTTGGACTGATATTCAACCTAAACAAGAAATCAAATCAATTCAGAATGAAGAAAAATATAGTAAGGAGATCAGTAGGAAAATAAAAAAACCGAAACAGTCAACGGAGCCAAAGCGAACAACTTCTTCACGTTCTCAGGATACAATACAAAAGGAACACGTTCGTCCTGATGATAGTACGCCAAGAGATCATAAGGAACCGCATCCAAAGTTAGAATTACAAAGTGAAATCCGGCATGAAGATGTCTCTATAAAGTCGGGTCCAAGCTGGGCCTCTATTGTCAGCCAACCAACTCAGATAAACAAAGAACTTCCAAAAATAAAAACAACATACAAGACACAGGTTCCTAAAGAAAACAAACCAGTATTGAAAATTAGAGAAAAGCCAGTAATAATCACTTCCAAACCATCTATTCAAATTGAAGAATCTATTCATATTACTGAGCCTAGTAGACCTGAAGAAAATATACTTAACGACTTCGATGAAACTGAACCACAAATAAGCAACAAATCTTGGGCTGAGCTTTTGGAAGATGAATTTGATGATGAAATAATTCCCCACAAAACCGATCCTGATGTCGAGATTGAAATACCTTTACTTGCAGAAAACTCTGAGGCAGATAATATTACAGCTGTTTTAAAGGCTGTAGAAACAAATGTAAAAGATTTAGTAAAAGACATTGTACCATTAAGTCCCGAACATCAGTTAGAAGCAACTAAACCATTGATCAAGATAGTTTCAGAGACAGAAGTTGCAACTATCACATCAGTAGCACAAGAGAAATCTGTAGAGTCAGATGTTAGAGACGTTAAAATCGAAAAAGAAGTCCCAGTACAAAAAACTGAACCGCAAAGTGATAGATTGCTGAAAGACACAGATGTTACTTTTAAAGAATCTACGCCAGTTACTCAAGAAGTTGTAAAAGTCGTTCAGAACCAAGATTTTGTGCCCGAAAAAAAAACAAAACTGCAACCAGAAGTCGAAACGAAGGTGCACGAGCCTGAACAACTTACCAAGCCACTTGAAGATACCAATCCAAACAAAACCGAAACTGAAACCTTGTTAAGTCTAAATCACCCACTTGTTTTAGGCGATGCCACGAAGCCAACGAATGAAAATGAGCCAGAACAAACGACAAAATCTGGAAAACCGTTAGTGATTACTTCACCTATTGACCCTGATTTCGATAATTTTATGTTCTGGAAAAATATACCAGAAGATATTACTGAACTCGACAGTGAACCAAAAGTTTCATGGTCCCCTGATTTGGTCCAGGTAATATCGGAAAAGACAGATTTGAATCCCAACCAAAATATTGAAACAAAAGCTATATTAGATATCAAAACAGTGCGAGTAAATTTGCCAAATGTAACTGATATGACTGTTAAACCAATTGCAGCTGCAGATAGAACAGACAAAAATTTGACTCTACTCCTTCCACATTCAGAAGATACCAGAAACATAGATTTAATCAAATCAAATTTGGAATCGGCTAAGGAACTAGAAATAGTTTCAGATTGTGGAAAAACTGACCCAGATTTGCTTGTTGAAGCTGATATTCCGACACCAGTACCAATGTCTTGGTCGTCTATCATAAGTCAAACAACCGAGTTCATTACAGCTGAGCAAAAGGCAATTGAAGAAGGGATTGTGAAGGAAGAACCTGAAGTTGCGGTACCTGATCACGAAGCCAAGCAATCGATTGAGAAATCTGATGTAATACTAGGGACATCTGGAAATGAAAGGCCTTTTGAAAACCCAACTAAGATTCCAAATGAACAATATATAAAAATACCTGCAGAAAACGTGCCCGCAGTCTCAAATGAACTTGAAGCTGCAATGCCAATAATTATAACTGAAAGCAGTGAAACTATCCTCGCTAAGCCAAATGAAATTACTGCTCCAAATGGAAATGAAACATCAACAAAACAATCAGAATCTGTAGATATATCACCATCTGCACATTTGCCGTGGTCATCTATTGTCAGCCATACTACCGAACTCGTTATCACTGAACAACAAACAGCCGACAAGGGGGTTGATAAGGAAGAACCTGAGTCTAAAGTTCCATATCAAGAAATCCAGCCGACAGTCAAGAAAACAGAAGTAATATTGCAGAAATCTGAGCAAAAATCTAAGAAACCGAGGGAAGAAAAATCGAATGTAGAGATTAAAGAACCTTCTGCAGAAAATGTTTTCGAGCCTATCCCCGTAGTTACAGATGAACGTGATGCTCCTGTTGACATTTTATTACCAGCAGAGGTAACGCCTCCACCTATGTCGTGGTCATCTATTGTAAGCCATACAACAGACTTTATTACCACCGAACAAAAGGCCGTTGACATGAGAATTAATAAAGCTGAGCTTGAACCCAATCAACCAACTAAGAACACAACAGCCTTAACTTCTGAATCTGAGCGGAAATCTAACAAACCGAGGGAAGAAAAATCGAATGTAGAAATTAAAGAACCTTCTGCAGAAAATGTTTTCGAGCCTATCCCTGTAGTTTTAGATGAAAGTGATGCTCCTGTTGACATTTTACTACCAGCAGAGGTAACAATGGCCCCAGATATTCCCACACCTGCACCAATGTCGTGGTCATCTATTGTAAGCCATACAACCGAGTTCATTACCACAGAGCAAAAGGCAGCTAAAGCACCAGATCAAGAAACCGAGAAAATCAAAGTGGACTCGCCAAAGGAAACTGAGATGATTGCATCTGCTGGGCGCAAACCGAAGAAACTTAAAAAGGAAAAAATACCTAAAGAAATCAGTCAACATTTGACTGAACAAACTGTCGAAATGATACCCGCAACCACAGATGAACTATCTGGTCCAGTTGAAACATTACCGAAAAAGCAGTCGGAGCCCGTAGATATTATAAAACCCGCATCTTTGTCATGGTCATCTATTGTTACTCATACAACCGATATCATAACCACTGAACAAAAGACAGTTGGCAAGATAGAACCTGAATATAAAGCTCCGGTTCATAACCCATTGAAGGAAGCAGAAGTGATATCTCCGAAATCTGAGCGAAAATCTAAAAAACCGAAGAAGGATAAATCAGCCAAAGAAATTAGTAAACCATTTGCAACAGAGTCTGTTGAAATCATCCCTGGAATTGCAGATGAACCTACTGCTGCTATTGAAACTGTGTCATCAGCTGAAGAACCTGAACCTGATATTTCGACAGTCGCACCTTTGTCTTGGTCATCTATTGTAAGCCATACAACAGACTTCACTACCACCGAACAAACGGCTGTTGAAAAGAAAATTATTAAAGAAGAACCTAAAACTGATGTGCCAGATCTTGAAGCCAAGCAACCAACTCAGGACAATAAAGCCTTAACTTCTGAATCTAAGCGTAAATCTAAGAAACCGAAAGAAGAAAAATCGCGTAAGGAATTTAGAGATCCATCTACAGAAAATATTGCAGTGCCTATACCCGTAAAAACAGATGAACTTACTGCTCCTGTTGATATTTTATCACCAAGACAGGGAGCAGTGCCCGTAGATATGCCGACACGTACACCTATGTCGTGGTCGTCTATTGTAAGCCATACCACCGAGTTCATTACCACAGAGCAAAAGGCAGTGGACAAGATGATTTTTATAAAGAAACCTGAAGCACTAGAACCAGATCATGAAACCGAAAAAATAAAAATGGTCTCGCCTAAGGAAACTGAGGAGGTCGCATCGAAACCTGAGCGTAAATCTAAGAAACAGAAAAAAGAAAAACCTTCCAAAGAAACAAGTGAACAGACTGTTGAAATAATCTCCGCAATTACAGATGAACTTCCTGGTCCAGTTGAAGATTCACCAAACAATCAATCCGAACCTGTAGATATTTCGAAACCTCCAACTATGTCTTGGTCATCTATTGTTAGTCAAACAACTGAAATTACTACCACTGATCGAAAGGTAGGACCTGAAGCTCCAGTTCCGGATCATGAAACCAGGCAAAAAATTGACGTGACAACTTCCAAATCTGAGCAAAAATCTAAGAAAGTGAAAAAAGAAAAATCACCCAAAGAAGTCAATAAACCATCTGCAGAAAAAACTCTTGAAGTAATCGCCTCAATCGCAGATGAACCTTCTGCTACTGTTGAAACTGTGTCATCAGATGAGAAATCTGATCTCGTTGAAATTTCGGTACCTTCCACTTTGTCTTGGTCGTCTATTGTTAGCCAAACAACTGAAATCATTACCATCGATCAAAAAGCTAAAGTTCAAGATAATGAAACCAATCAAATACCTAAGGAAATTGATGTGACAACTTCCAAATCTGAGCGAAAACTTAAGAAGCAGAAAAATGAAAAGTCATTGAAAGAAATCAACAAAACCATTTCAGAAAAATCTGAAACAATACAAACAATCACTGATGAACCTCGTGCTCCAACTGAGACTGTAGCACTAGCAAAGGAATCGGAACCTGTAGATACATCGAAACCGGCATCTCTGTCATGGTCGTCTATTGTATGCCAAACGGAATTCAGTACAACTGAGCAAAAGACAGAACCAGAAGTTAATGTTCCAGATCGTGAAGTCAACCAAACACTTGGGGAATTTGAAGTGACAAATTTAAAATCCGAGCAGAAAGCTAAGAAACCGAAGAAAGAAAAATCACCCAAAGAAAACAATAAACTATCTGCAGGAAAAACTCGTGAAATAATCCCCTCAATTGATGATAAACCTGGAGCTACTCTTGAAACTGTGTCATCAGCTAAGGAATCTGAACTCGTAGATCTTTTAGCACCCGCCCCTATGTCTTGGTCATCTATTGTAAGCCATACTACAGACTTCATTACCACTGAACAAAAGCCCGTTGACAAAAAAATCGTTAAAGTAGAACCCGAAACCAATGTGGCAGATCTTGAACCCATGCGACCAACGAAGGACACAAAAACCTTAACTTCTGAATTTGAGCAGAAAACTAAAAAACCGAAGGAAGAAAAATTGCCTAAAGATACAACAGAGCCCTATACAGGAAAATGTACGGAAACCATTCCCGTAACTGCAGATCAACTTGGTGCTCCTATTGAAATTATATCACCAGCACAGGGAGCAGTGGCTGAGGATATTTCAACGCCTGCACAGATGTCGTGGTCATCTATTGTTAGCCTTACAACCGACTTCATTACCACAGAGCAAACTGCAGTTGACAAGAGAACTGGTAAGGAAAAAACAGAGGCTAAAGAAGCTAATCTAATAACAGTGAAACCTGAGCGAAAATCTAAGAAACCGAAAAAGGAAAAATCGCCTAAAGAGCTCAGTGAACATACTACTGAACAAACTGCTGAAAAAATGCCCGTATTTACAGATGAATTTATTGCTTCAGTTGAAACTTTAACAAAAAAACAACCGGAACTCGAAGATATTTCGACGTCTGCACCTTTATCATGGTCATCCATTGTTAGCCAAACGACTGAACTCATTACCGCTGAGCAAAAAGCAAAACCCGAAGCAAAAGTACCAGATAACGAAACCAAGCCTACACCAGCTTCAAAATCTGAGCGAAAGTCTAAAAAACCGAAGATAGAGAATTCATCTAGAGAAATCACTAAACATTCTACTGAAAATACTATCGATACAATTCCGGCATTTGCAGATAAACCTTCTCCCACTGTTAAATCTGAGGAACGTAGTTTAGTAGAGATATCGACGCCTGCACCTATATCTTGGTCATCAATAGTTAGCCAAACAACCGAAGTCATAACTTCGGAGCAAAAGACACTACCTGAAGCAAAAGGAACAGATCATGAAACCAAGCAAACACCTGAGGAAATTGAAGTAATCACTTCTGAGCGAAAATCTAAGAAACCAAAAAAGGAAAAATCACCTAGACAAATTAGTGAAGTTTCTGGTAAAAAATCCGTTGAAGAAGTTCCCGCAATCACTGATGAACTTGCTGCTCCAGTTGCACGTGTACCACTAACAAAGCAATCGGAACCCGTTGATATGCCGACACTTGCACCTATGTCTTGGTCAACTATTGTTAGCCAAACCACCGAGTTTATTACCACAGAGCAAAAGGCAGTTGACAAAATGATTGTTAAGAAGGAATCTGAAGCCAAAGCACCAGATCAAGAAACCAAGAAAATACATTCGGACGCAATTAAGGAAACTGGGCTTATAATATCGAAACCTGAGCGAAAGTCGAAGAAGCCGAAAAAGGAAAAATCTCCTAAAGAACAAAAAAATCTGCATAATGAACAAATTCTTGAAACAATAACCGCAATCACAGATGAAATTGCTGTTCCAGTTGCAGGTGTACCACCAACAAAGCAATCAGAACCCGCAGATATTTTGGTATCTGCACCTATTTCGTGGTCATCTGTTGTTAGCCATACAACCGAATGCATTACTACTGAGAAATTCAGTCAAAAAGAAAAGAAAACGAATGTGCCAGATAATAAACCCAATACCGAAGTCTTAACTATAGAAACTGAGAAGGAGGCTAAAAAACCAAAGGAATTAAAATTGACTAAAGAAATCTGTGAACCTGTAAATGAAGAAATTATTGCAAACGTCCCAATAATTGTAGATGAACTTATTGCTTCTATTGACACTGTTCAAAAAGTAGAACCTGTTGGTATTCCAAAATCTGTCCCAATGTCTTGGTCGTCTATTGTTAGCCATACTACCGACTTCATAACCACTGAACAAAACGCAGCTTTCATTAAGAATGTTAAGAATGATCCTGAAGTTACAGTTCTGGATTATGAATTCAAGCAAACACCCGAGGAAATTGAAGTTATAATATCGCAATCTGAGCGAAAATCTAAGAAACCTAATAAGAACAATATACCTAAAGATATATGTGAACATTTTACTGAAAAAGCTGAAGCAATTCTTAGAATTACAGATGAGCTTGTGAAGGGTATACCAGAAGCTGAAGTAACTGAACACGAACCTAAGCAACCTTCAAAGCGCTCTGAAGGGTTTGCTTCTAAATCTGAGCCTAAATCTAAAAAACCGAAGAAAGAAAAAACGCCAATAGAAATTGGGCAGCCTACTGAAGAAAATATTGAGGAACCCATAACTCTAGTCTCAGACGATCTTGCTGCTTCTATTGAAATTGTATCATCAATACAGGAAGCAGTGCCCGTAGATATTTCACAACCTGTATCTTTGTCGTGGTCATCTATTACCAGCCATACAACCGAGCTCGTTACCACCGAAGAAAAGTCAGATGACAAGACGATTGTTCAGAAGGAACGTGAAACTAAATTGCCAGGCAGTGCTATCAAGCAACCCTCTGAGGAAACTGAAGCCTTAACTGCTGAATATGAGAGGCAATCTAAGAAACCGGAAGAAGAAAAATTGCCTGCAGAAATTAGGGAACATTCTACAGAAAACATTGCGGAGCCATTCCCTGTAACTTTAGTTGAACTTGCTGCTCCCCTTAATATTAAATCACCAGCACAGGAAGCACTGACCGTAGAAATTCCGATACTTGAACCTATGTCTTGGTCATCTATTGTTAGCTATACTACTGAGTTCATTACCACTGAGAAAAATGCAGGTGATGAAAAGATTGGTAAGAAGGAACCTGAAGCTCAAGTAATAGACCATGAAACGAAGAAAATAGATATGGACAAAACTAAGGAAACTGAGGAACTAATATCGAAACCAGAACGGACATCAAAGAAACAAAGGAAAGAACAATTCGCAAAGGAATTCAGTGAACCCATTACTGAAAAAACTGTTGAAACAATTTCCGCAATTATAGATGAACTTACTGC
Source organism: Ferdinandea cuprea (assembly GCA_963576555.1). Classification (NCBI taxonomy): domain Eukaryota; kingdom Metazoa; phylum Arthropoda; class Insecta; order Diptera; family Syrphidae; genus Ferdinandea; species Ferdinandea cuprea. Next base: position 117,027 of record OY754958.1, read on the forward strand.
TCCAGTTGAATCTTTAACCCCAACAAAGCAATTGGAACCCGTAGATACTTCGATACCTGCATCTATGCCTTTGTCACCTACTGAAATAATGACCACTATGCAAAAGACACAGGCTGAAACTAAGGTACAAGATCATGAAACCACTAAAATACATATGGACACCAGTAAGGAAACTCAGGTTATAACATTAAAATCTGAAAGAACATCTAAAAAACAAAGGAAAGAAAAATTCGTTAAGGAAATAAGTGAACCCGTTACTGAAAAATCTGTTGAGACAATTCCCGCAATTATAGATGAACTAACTGCTCCAGCTGAAACTTTAACTCCAACAAAGCAATCCGAAACCGTTGATATTTCGAAGCCTGTATCTGCGTCGTGGTCATCTATTGTTAGCCAAACTACTGAATTTATTACCACTGAGCAAAATACAGTTGACAAGAGAGTTCTTAAGGAAGAACCTGAATCTTATGTACCACATCAAGAAACCAAGCCAACAGTCAAAGAAACAGAAGTGCTATTGCCGAAATCTGAACCAAAATCGAAAAAACCGCGGAAGGAAAAATCAAATAAAGAAATCGGTAACATAGCTGAAAAAACGTTTGAATTAATCCCAGCAATAACAATTAAAGCTTCTAATACTGTTGAATCGGTGTCATCAGCAGAGGCACCTGAAATCGTAGGTATTTCGACACCTGCGCCAATGTCTTGGTCATCTATTGTAAGCCATACAACGGACTTCATCACTACTGAACAAAAGACCGTTGAAAAGAAAATTATTAAAATAGAACCTAAAACTGATGTGCCAGATCTTGAACCCAAGCAACCAACTCAGGACAATAAAGCCTTAACTTCTGAATCTGAGCGGAAATCTAAGAAACCGAGGGAACAAAAATCGATTGTAAAAATAAAAGAACCTTCTGCAGAAAATATTTTCGAGCCTATCCCTGTAGTTTTAGATGAAAGTGATGCTCCTGTTGACATTTTACTACCAGCAGAGGTAACAGTGGCCCCAGATATTCCCACACCTGCACCAATGTCGTGGTCATCTATTGTAAGCCATACAACCGAGTTCATTACCACAGAGCAAAAGGCAGTTGACAAGATGATTGCTAAGAAGGAATCTGAAGCTAAAGTACCAGATCAAAAAACCGAGAAAATAAAAGTGGACTCGCCAAATGAAACTGAGATGATTGCATCTGCTGGGCGCAAACCGAAGAAACCTAAAAAGGAAAAAATACCTAAAGAAATCAGTGAACATTTGACTAAACAAACTGTCAAAACGATACCCGCAACCACAGATGAACTATCTGGTCCAGTTGAAACATTACCGAAAAAGCAGTCGGAGCCCGTAGATATTATAAAACCCGCATCTTTGTCATGGTCATCTATTGTTACTCATACAACCGATGTCATAACCACTGAACAAAAGACAGTTGGCAAGACAGAACCTGAATATAAAGCTCCGGTTCATAACCCATTGAAGGAAGCAGAAGTGATATCTCCGAAATCTGAGCGAAAATCTAAAAAACCGAAGAAGGATAAATCAGCCAAAGAAATTAGTAAACCATTTGCAACAGAGTCTGTTGAAATCATCCCTGGAATTGCAGATGAACCTACTGCTGCTATTGAAACTGTGTCATCAGCTGAAGAACCTGAACCTGATATTTCGACAGTCGCACCTTTGTCTTGGTCATCTATTGTAAGCCATACAACAGACTTCACTACCACCGAACAAACGGCTGTTGAAAAGAAAATTATTAAAGAAGAACCTAAAACTGATGTGCCAGATCTTGAAGCCAAGCAACCAACTCAGGACAATAAAGCCTTAACTTCTGAATCTAAGCGTAAATCTAAGAAACCGAAAGAAGAAAAATCGCGTAAGGAATTTAGAGAACCATCTACAGAAAATATTGCAGTGCCTATACCCGTAAAAACAGATGAACTTACTGCTCCTGTTGATATTTTATCACCAACACAGGGAGCAGTGCCCGTAGATATGCCGACACGTACACCTATGTCGTGGTCGTCTATTGTAAGCCATACCACCGAGTTCATTACCACAGAGCAAAAGGCAGTGGACAAGATGATTTTTATGAAGAAACCTGAAGCACTGGAACCAGATCATGAAACCGAAAAAATAAAAATGGTCTCGCCTAAGGAAACTGAGGAGGTCGCATCGAAACCTGAGCGTAAATCTAAGAAACAGAAAAAAGAAAAACCTTCCAAAGAAACAAGTGAACAGACTGTTGAAATAATCTCCGCAATTAAAGATGAACTTCCTGGTCCAGTTGAAGATTCACCAAACAATCAATCCGAACCTGTAGATATTTCGAAACCTGCAACTATGTCTTGGTCATCTATTGTTAGTCAAACAACTGAAATTACTACCACTGATCGAAAGGTAGGACCTGAAGCTCCAGTTCCGGATCATGAAACCAAGCAAAAAATTGACGTGACAACTTCCAAATCTGAGCAAAAATCTAGGAAAGTGAAGAAAGAAAAATTCGTGAAAGAAATCAGTGAACCTATTCCTGGAAAATCTGTTGAAAAAATTCAAGCACTCACAGATAAACTTCCTGCACTAGCTGAAACGGTTGCCCCAACAAAGCCATTAGAACACGCAGATACTTCGAAACCAGCATCTCTATCATGGTCGTCTATTGTTAGCCAAGCGGAATTCAGTACTACTGAACAAAACGCAGAATCAGAAGTTAATGTTCCAGATCGTGAAATCAAGCAAACACATGGGGAAATTGAAGTAACAACTTCAAAATCCGAGCAAAAATCTAAGAAAATTAAGAAAGAAAAATCACCCGAAGATGACGATAAACCATCTGCAGAAAAAACTCTTGAAGTAATCGCCGCAATCGCAGACGAACCTTGTGCTACTGTTGAAACTGTGTCATCAGCTGAGGAACCCGATGTCGTTGATATTTCGGCACCTGCAACTATGTCTTGGTCATCTATTGTAAGCCATACTACAGACTTCATTACAACCGAGCAAAATGCAGTTGACAAGAGGGTTGGTAAGAAGGAACCTAAATCTAGTGTTCCAGATCAAGAAACCAAAGCAAAATTCAAGGAAAGCGAAGTGGTAATTCCGGAATCTGATCGAAAATCTAAAAAACCGAAGAATGAAAAATCACTCAAAGAAATAACTAAACCATTTGGAGTAGAAACTATTGAAATAATCCCCGCAATTGCAGGTGAACTTTCTGCTACTATTGGAACTGTTTCATTAGCTAAGGAACCTGAACCCGTAGATATTTCGACTCCTGCAGCAATGGTGTGGTCGTCGATTGTTAGCCATACCACTGAGGAAAATGCAGATGACATAAAGATTGTTAAAAACGAACCGGACCATGCGGACCATGACGCTATAAAACTAGACGCGGGCGTGCCTAAGGAAAGTTCTGTGACAACATCGAAACCTGAGCACAAATCCAAGAAACCTAGAAAGGAAAAATCACCTAAAGAAATCTGTCCACATACTGAACAAACTGTTGAAAAAATTCCCGTAATCTCAGACGAACTTGTTGCTCCAATTGAAACTTCACTTAAAAATCATCACAAACCCGTAAATATATCGACACCTACAACTATGTCGTGGTCATCTATTGTTAGTCAAACAACCGAATTTATTACCACTGAACAAAAGGCTGTTGATAAGGTGATTGTTGAGAAAGAACCTGAATCTAATGTTACGGATCAAGAAACCAAGCCAACATTCAAAGAAAATGAAGCAGTAATTTTAAAATCTGAGCGAAAATCGAAAAAATTGAAAAAGGAAAGATCTCTTAAAGAAATTAGTAAACCATTTGAACCAGAAACCATTGAAACATTCCCAGAAATTGCAGATGAAGTTTCTACAATTCTTGAAACTGTTTCGTCATCCGAGGAACCTGTACGCCTCGATAATTTGACACCTTCTCCAGTGTCTCGTTCGTCAATAGAGATAACTACTACTAAACATAAAGCAGGCGAGAATGTGCTCAATGATGACTTTGCAGTAACAATTGTTTCTGATGAAATGGGTATCCCACAAGAGGATAAGGATACTAAAGAAAACGCTTCTAAATTTGACAAGAAAATATTTGTGGTGGGGCATGAGTTAGATGAAGCAACATACGAAAAAATAAAGCCTGAGAACTGGAAAAGGGAAAAGAAATCGAAAACGAGAAAAACAGAAGAAATGGAGCCCCAGAAGCATTTTACTGAACACACTCTATCAAAAGACACTGTCTCCCAAGTCACTCCTAATGTTTGGAGTTTAGGTGAAACATATGCACAGGTTGTTAGAAAATCTGGATTAACACCGGAAACTTTGGTGTATGTGACAGAGACTGAACCAACATATGTAATAGAAGAAAAAAATGGAACGCAGCCTAAACCCTTGAAAGAAGAAATTATATCTTTCAACACCAAAAATCCGGGAGATTCTAACGTTTATGAAGTCTTGGATATTGAAACTGAACCCGACTCTTTACCATCGTCCTCCATAGAAATCGTCAAAGAACATGATCACAAAACGAACGTTACTGAACCGATTAAAGAACCAGACGCAAAACATTTTGCTGAATTGGAAGAACAGTCCTCAGAAGTATTGCCTTGGAAGGATAACGCTGAGGAAGATGAATTTACTGGTAAATCGTGGGCCTCTATCGTTAAAGACAACATCCCGGATAATGAATATCAGGCAACTTCCAGCTCTAAAATTTCTGAAAGAATATCCCGTTCTCCAATACGCCCTATTATTCATGTAACTGAAGTGCATGAGGATACTCAACATGAAGTTGAAAAACCTTTGGCCGGCGACGGATTCATGGAATATCTTTCGAGGAAAGAGCAGCGTCGTCGAAGATCACGGTCAAGGTCTCAACAGTTGACGGATAAAATTCCCGAACCAGAACAGTCCAAGTCTAAACAAAAGAAGAGAAAGCCCAAGACACTCAGCACAAAGGAAGATTTGGCTACTAAAACCGATGACAAACAGACTTTTAATCCATCTGGGGAGTTTGCACCGAACAAAGACACCGAAGGGTTACTGCTGTCATGGTCTTCAGTCGTTATGCAGGCAGAAGAAGAAGAACTAGCTCAAAACGACTTTTCCAGTCCTTTAGAAATTGAGCGAGATCATGAAACACCAAACGATGAGAACAAACAGCAAAAGCAACAAAGTAAAATCATATCCGAAAAGTCTGAACCTACTCTAAAACAACAAAAGGAAAAGAAGAAATCTAAAAAAGTAAGTGCGGCTACTAGGGATGCCCCTAAAGATACAACGTTTAGAGCTGAGTTTGACCCGAGCCCAAGGGATGCAAAATCTCGGTCTGAGACAATCAAGCAAACAATAAGCTTTATTGATTCTGAACAACAAAATGTTTTCAATACACCGCAAACAGAAAAACTGGAACAACTGCCAACAGAAATTACAGTCGCTCCTGATGTTAGAGATGAAATTGTGTCAGAAATTAAATTACGACATAAAAATATAACAGAAAGTGATATAGTAACAGAGGCTAATTTTAAACCTCTGCCTTCTGCTCAGCCTGTAGCTGACGCTGATGTTATCGTATCAACAACGGAAGAGATTTTTGTGGAAACTATTCAGTCACCTGAAGAATTGAAATTGACAGAAACTTTACTAAAACCTGCAGTAGAAAAATATCCGCAAAAAGAATTCACCGTAGATGAAATTGAAGCTTCAAGGATTTACGATGAGCCTTCAATTTCAAATCAGCAAGTTATGCAAAAATCAGCTCTACAACATAAAGCTGTTCCGAAGGAATTCATTGAAACAACAATCTCTGCAGTAGGGGATGTGCATGAGGAAGTCTATTCTAAGCCTCAGCCTATTATGGAAAAACCAACTGCCGAGAAAAATGAATGGGACGGGATAGATTATACAGTCCCACAGAATATTTCGGAGCCTGGAGTCATATTAGAAGTAGATGTAGAGACTGAGCCAATTTCTGATCCAAAAATATATACTCAGACATCTGAAGAGACAACCCTATCTGAAGTAAACGTAAACATTCCAGAGAAGCTAGCCCCAAATGTTATTCCACAACAAAACACTTGGTCAACCGTCGTAAGCTACGTCACTGAATCGAAGGTGTGTGACTCACATGCAGCTGATCCTGATAAAACTACCGACAACGAAGCATATCCACAATATTGGTCGGCAACTATCCACTCATCTAATACGGCCAGTACCGAGGAGCCGATATCTTCCGAAACAACAGTTGAAAGCGATGCTCTAAAGAAAATTACTGAAGCTATAGCAAGAACAACAGAATTTTTACAAAAGCCTCTACAGAAAATAGAAACAGATATCTCTGCTCAAAATTTAGTTTCTTTTAGAGATCCAAACAGCGTTGAATCCGAAATCAGTTTGTATCTTGATAGAAATTCGTTTATATTAGATAGGCCGTGTTTTGATAATATACAAATGATATCTAAAGTTGAAGAGGTTGTTGAAGACAGTGAACAAACAGTAGATAGACAAGTACCCAGCAAAATTAATACAGAAAATCTAGCAATCGAACCCATTTTTCCAGTTCACAATCAGACTTTACTAAACTTTTACCGAGACAATTTCCGTACGAAGTATCCCACGTTAGTTCCATTTGAAACTGCTTGGATATTATCTATGGTTGAACGTAGTACTCCAGCAATTACCACAAAGACTGAAATTTCTAAAGAAATTACTAAGACTGATACCAAACTTAACGAACAAATTTTACCAAAAGACGAACAAATCCATACTCAGAAACGTTCTATTTTAAGTGATTCCGAAAACGATTCTAGAACCAAGCTTTGTAGAAATTTATATATCGATAATTTGGTAACACCAAAGTGGTCTCATTTAAGAACAAACGAAGTAGAATGTCGTGTTCGCCTGCTAAATGTATATGAGGAGAATAAAACTGACATTGACAAGGACGATGACGACGATGACGAAGAGGATCAAGAAATTGCCTCTGCTACCGAAATTAAAAGAACTGACTTTGACAAAGACGACGACGATGATCGTAGCCCTCCTGGAAGTAGCACTTCAAGTGGTACCGTTACGCCAACTACTAAAACTCAGGAAAACATAAGTTATGCGACGGAGAATACAACAGCCGATCTTCCACATGGTATTGGTAATTGGCGTGATAAAAGCACTTATATTGCATTATCAACCCAAGAATCCGAAAATATTGCTAATCAAATAATACCAACTGCAATCGAACACATTTCCACAACAATTACAAATGTATCCGCAATTCCTGTTATCCCTACAATCCCCATTCCTAACCTAAGTTTAACATCAACAATAACCTCCAATGTTATTGATACCACAACAAGTGTGGATCAGTCACCTTTGCCCAGCACTAAACCTACCACTGTCGCTGTTGCTGCTCAAAACTCGCCCACTATCACAACTATTACCAAAACAGAGACAGTTTTACCTGAAAATATGCACTCAGAACAAAAATGTATAACCAAAACTACAACAACGACGACTACAACCACTGATGAGCTATTAGCGCCTGAAATTTTCGAAAGCACGACACCAAAGGTCATAAAAAGGACGACCATGACAACGACAACAACGCTGACTGGGCCCCAAGAGGAGCATGCATCTTCATCAATTTCAAGCATCCAATCAGACAGCAACGATGTCGTCGTCCAGTACAACCGTCAACAGAAGGTGATAACGATGAATCTACGTTTGTTTGTAGCTATTATATTTGCATTTTTTATCTGTGGTTTTGGTATATGTTTTTGGCTTTTAAGTAGTTTGAATTTTTGCAATTGGTAAAAAGTATAAATTTCAACAAAATGGAATCATTAAAAATGCCAATTCTCAATACTGATTGTACTTAATTAAAAAAATTAAAAAAAAAAAATATTTAGCTTTTAAATATATATATATATTTATACATATATATCTCTAAAACATAATTTCCTATTGATATCATTATACACAGTCTTTTTTTTTTATTTTTATTAATTTTTGTTTATTTTGTATTTTTTTATGTTTCTTAATACCGTACTCTGTACATTAATTGCATTCAATGAAGGATTGTCGATTGCTACGTAACCAAAATAATGTTTTTTGCATGAAATTTTATTGCTCTATTAAACATCACATAAATAATAATAAAATAAATATAAACATACTAATATAAATATAACAAAAGTAGTTTTGATTTTAACATTTATATTCCATTTGTAGTATCTATAGAATATGCACCACTACAGTAAAAGGTAATGATAATGTTCACGTAAAATTTTATCATCTACGAATCAATGATGCTTTCAAAAATTTCTCTACTCACATTAACAATAAATCGGAATTTTATTATTACTATTGTCTGGGGATAGCAAGATTTTATTTTTATATACTCAGCGATTAATTAGATAACGATTCGTTTAAATCTGATCGCCTAATGGGTTCTTACTATGTTAAAAGATAAATCTACCAAATACAAAATACTATTTAGAGAATTCATATTTTCAGTATTTTAGTAGAAAATGTTTATAAACAGTGATAAACTGCATTTTCTTATTAAACGTTGAAAATAAAATCCATTTATTAACTTCGAATGTCAAATGTTATCATGTACGTATATTGTTATGTATATTATATTGAGGAGTAATTTTTCGTAAAACGAATATCAATGCTTTATTGTTCGCTTAAAATAGCGGAAATTTGGACGTTTAATACATTTCAAGCGGTGTTTTGACTAAATCTATTAAATAAAATTAATCTATAAATTTCATAAAATACTTTTAGTGTTCTCTTGAATTTTTAAATTTCCAAGCAATTTTTAAAATGTTTTTCTCCGTAACTAGCTCGTGTGTAGGTACTATTAATAATAAATTAATTAAATAAAAAATGATCAAGTGGCACGCCCTTACCAGGGAATAGAATTGATTTTTTAACAGATTGCATTTTGTATATATCTAATCTCAGTTCCTCCAAAGATTTTTGATATTAGTGGTAACAATATAAGAAACCCGAAGCGTTTCATCACGGAATTGCTTGCTATATAAAAAATTCAAAATCTAAAATAATTAATTTAATTTCATTAAAAAACCACGTCCACTTACAAAACTTTAAGTCTTAGCTTAATTGTTATCACTAAATTTTATCCACGATCTTAAGAAAACGGAAGTGATTTGGAAGTTATATATCCGGCACAAATAGACAAAATGTATATCTTATTACATACTTGTTTAGTCAGGATGTTTAAATCTAAAATTTGTTTTTTGTTTTTCACGAACGATCGTTACCTTTTACTGTATAACATGGCACTTATGGATTTTTTTTCGCATTAGTAGTGAACGAGAACTGCACATTTATTTTTTCTTGAAATAAGTATAAAGTTAAATTTCTTCAATTACCCAGACCATACACACACTTATAGACATTTATGCAGATAAATATAAATTTCTAGAAATATACTATACCTATAGTTAAAGCTACATTGCATTCATACCGAATATCAGTGAATGGCTAAGAAAATTGCATTTCACAATAATGGAATACATAATTTAAGGAAAATTATAAAACAGAAAAGATACATGCCAGTAGATACAACCATGGACTACTTAAAGGACTCGGTAATTTGACCGAGCCACAGCTAAAGGGAAACATTAATTGTTTTTTGTAAATATTATTTCAGTAATCGGTATTGCAAATCCCGCTTCTTTGTACAATTCTATTAAAAATTAAAATATTAATAATTAAATTAAAAATTATATAATTGGAGATATTGGACTGGTATATTGCCCCGTAGGTAATTTGAAAGTATCCATCAGAAACTTTTCTAATTTTGTTACATAAATGAAATTATGTTTTAACAGTATACTCAAATATTTTTCCTACAGAGTCTACAGACATACATACATAACCTTTAAAATAAGAACAAGATATACTTCGCTACATAGGTTAGAAAAAATAAAATAAAAAATAAGTGCTGACAATTTTTGCTGCTGTGCTGCGACTTTTTTGTGTTAACAACAATATAATGCATAATATCTATCGTTAATCCTTTTTTAATACATATTTCAAGCAACAATACAATAATAAACAAAATTATAATGTAAAAATATTAAACAAAATAATTTTTGATTGATAATGTTTTAGCAATGGTTTAGCAAACTAAAAAAAGCTCAAACTATATGGAAAGCCAATAAATATTGCATTTTAATGAAATTATTAAAACTTTAATCGTTTTGACGTTTATTCTTTAATATATTTTAATTCAATTCCATGGAATCTAATACATTTTTTGTTTTCATTTTTTCTTTCTAATATTATTCCTTTTGTTTGCAAAATAAATATATCTACATACATATATATATAGGAGATAATATCACAAGAAATAGATGACCTACTTCAATCCCTTTCAACTGTTGAAGATGGAATTGGCAATTTGCCAAACAGTAGCCTTGAAAACATGGTTCACGGTCTAAAGGTTAGTAAATATTTGTCGTTTTATTAATTGTTATTGTCATGAATGCATGTAATTAATACAAGCATTTCACATCATACATCAATCACGTTGCATCGTCAGACACGAATATTTGTTATTTTCCTGAGAACTAAGGATTTGAGGGGTCCTTTTAATTCTCTGAAAAATATTTAGTGCTGATAAGGTGGAGAATTTTGTCATTAGTTGCGTTTTCCTCGAGTAGCCTAACTAATTGGATTGCATTTTTAGCTTATTCGTCAAAATTTGGAATCATATATGCAAGAAGCTGATCGTATAAAAACAAGCGGCTTATCCTTGCCAACAGATCCACAAACGGAAAGAGTACTTAATGAAATAAAGGATCGTATTGATTTCTTAACTCTTAGATCTCAGCAGGGAATTACAATGATTGAGGTGAGTTAGGCAAAATTCCATTTTTGTCCGTTTTTTGATTGGGTTTTTTGATTTTTACAGAATGCGTTGCAAACACAGCGCAAACACCAGCGTGAGCTTGAGGATTATCAAATTCATCTTGCAGAAATTGAACAGTGGACTAAAGATGCTTTCGCTGAACTCAAAAATATCGACAGTATTCCCATGGAAAATCAAACAGCTGTCCTAGAAAATCTGTTAAAAAATTTGAAGGAAAAGGAAAAGTCTCTCCTTGATCTCGTACAAAATACAAAGGAACTTCAGCACCATCCAGAAGTTTCTGACTTAGCTAAAATTTTATTGCAACAATTAACAACAGTCATAATCACAATTCAAGAAGAAATTACTGTTATAATTACTCGAATTACAGACATCGAAAACAAAATGATTAAGCTTAAGAAATTGGAAGAAGAAGAACAGATTCGAGCTAAGAATGAGGAAAAAAAGAAAATCGCTGAACTCTTAGAATCAAAGATTCAACAAGAAAAAGAAGATCTTGAAAAGCCGAAACAGTCAGACAATGACTTGGCATTAAAAAGCGTAGCAGACGAAATACTAGTAAATCAGCCTATAGAAACAATTGTTCAGCAATATGAGGAAAAACAAGATTCCATCGCTGATGAAAACACAATAGATTCCGCTTCCATGCCTGAAGAGGAACACTTTGAAGTCCAAACACAAACTTCTGAGAGTCACATAGTGCTTCCGCATGTTCTGGTCGATGCTCAAACTAGCTTCCCCTTAGTAACAACCATTGACACTTCAATGCAAACACAGAAAGAACGTAAACCCACTGAAAATATATTTGTCACCCAGACAGTTCTCGGAAATAGAGAGACGATTCAAATTGATACTGTTCCGAATAAGGAAATTCCTGAGCTACCCGAAGACGTCTTCGTTGAAGCACGTTACCATCAGAAACCACAACACGATGTAGATCGAGCAACAGAGCTCGTGATGAGAAACGTTCCATCATCTTTTGAAACTACTTTCGTTGAACCCGATGAAACTACTACTGAAGTTTTTATTAGCCCAGATGGCACAAAGCAAATTATTGTCAGAAAACAGATGCGGACCACGCATCGAACAGAAACGACCACCGTAGCTGGAGTACCTTCCGAAATCACGCATTTAGATAATATCACTACATTCCCAACCACATCGGAGAGCAGTGATTTATTATTTAAAGAAATTGACTCGAATTTAGGGGTGCCACAACTTTCAGATCAAGTTATACCTGTTCCAATTGCAGCCAGTGAAACGTCAAGCATTCGAGCTCAAGTGCAACAGATTACCCGCAAAATTATCCGCAAAACTCGTAAGATCGTAAAACGTGTTGTGATAATAGATGGCAAAGAAACCATCACAGAAGAGATAATTGAAGAACCAGAAGAGGTCGAAATTACCGAAGAAGAACTACCACCCCAAGTGCAAGTTAAAATTGTACGTACAATCAATGGAAAAACTGTTACTGAGGAAGAATTTGAAAATTTCAAGAAACAACCAGAGGTTGATATTCAAGATCAAGAAGATGACGTGAACACACCGGTTACCACAACAACGGTAACATCACAGGTATTTGAATTAGACCAAGCACCAGTAGAGTTGTTAACATTTGAAACAGCACCCATAGTAGAGATGATAAGCGAAATATCTACTAGCACTAACGTTACAGACAGCAAAATAGAGAGCGATATCAGCGGACTAAAACAGACACTCGAATTGCCAGAACCATCCGAACAAGTGTCTGCACCCAAGACTTTCGGCACAATAGAACCATCTGTTGAAAATATAAAGGAAATATGGCCAATCGAACATCATTTGATATCAACAGCCATTGAATTCTCACAACATGACGAACCTTCTCATGACGAACCTTTTCATGACATAGAGCCAGAGACGGTTGATAAAGTGGAGAAACCGTCCTTAGAAGGTGTTGTGGAACTTAAGGAAGTTTGGCCGGTCAATGAACTGACGGGACATTTTGTTATTTTAGATGAACCGGCTGGATCTATCGCAACAGAAACCGCAGTTGCTTCCAATAAGACACAATTGGTACCAGAAGCTAACATTACTGGACCCATTGACAACATCGATACTCAGGACAAAATAATTTTAAAAGAAAATGTCACTAAGGTTATTCCAGCTGCCACCCTTGCAGATGAAAATCTGTGCGTGGATACGTTCACCAGCAAAGCTGAAATATCCAAAACTATAGAGCATGCAGATACAACCCACCCAATCGAAACCATTATCACAGATGCTGACGTTGCTCAGGATGACAAAGTTGCGCCCACTACAGCAATTGAAAAACCTCTGGAAAGCACGTATGATAGCAGTATTATTCCACTTGTCGACGAATCTGAATTGATTTCCAAATCAAGTAATATTCCCTTAGTGAAAAATCTTGATACTTCACTTCCCGATGATTTGGCAATCAGTCTTACCTTAGCCGACGAAAGTATTTTGCAGAAAGAAGAAACTGTGATTTCAAAATCACCTGAAATTACAAAAGACTCGACTGGCGTCTCGATTTTCGAACATTTTGATTCCTCCTCAAAATCAACTGAACCCCAAAAAGTGACTAAATACGACAAATCCGAAATTCGACAGGCCACACAACTGTTTATATCTGGTGAAGCTGCTATGGCAGAGTCTCCCCGAAAATTTGTCAAAATGGTGGCCCCCACATTTGACAACACTGGGGAAAGTATTCTTACACTATCTCTTACCGATACATCATCCCCTTCACCAAAAGTCAACTTAAGTATCATTGAAACAAGTAAAACTGAAACAGAAGTCAGCGATCCAGCTCGCAGTTATGAAATCATAGCAGACGCCAAGCGAAGTCGAAAGAAAAAGAAGAGAAGGGATAAAGAATTATCTGAAAACAGTGAAGATGATTCTACACTGAAACCTAAAGTGGAACTACCAGTTACCCAGGAACCACCAATTTCCAAGCAACTACAAATTTCCCTGGAACCATTTTTAACATCAGAAGTGGATACACCTCAGGAAAAAGACTATGAACCAGAAGACTTAACGTTCAGAGAGGAAGATTCAGCTACAGCAGAAGATGCCAAAAAGCGACGCAAAAAGAAGAAAAAACAACATCTCAAAGTTGAAGAGGATGAGGATTCTTATATTCCACGGTCCTCAGATGACGCTAATGACCAAGAATCCCTTAGCATAGACTCAGAAGGAAAGGTTTTGATAGAACGTATTGATGAAATTAGTCCAGACAGTGAGTTGTCCAGTATAAGGGATGATGCTTCTGTGAAAATCGTTGAAGAAACTATCATATCGTCAGGCTCAGATGTTCCAGTAGATGCTGAATTCCGTGTTGTAATTCCAACAGAAGTAATTGAAGTAACCTATATTGAGGATGAAGAACAGCAAACAAGCCCTAGGGAGGATGTTATTCCCATTCCTTCTGTACAAAGAGAGCCCGATGTGACTGAAGTCAAATCATCGCAAACATCACCTGAACACCATGTATCAGTAAACCCGACAAAAATACTACCAGATATTCGAGACATTGAATCCCAGACAAAGGTGGTTGAGTTTTCCGAAAGTGAAGTCCAAACCATTCCTGTCGAAACCGACGCTACAACTAAGACCCATCAAGTTGTTGAAACTTTCTCGGAGGAGGTCCAAACAGATGAGCCAGTACACAGTGAGGAACCAATACCTACTTTAACTGCGGACATTTCTAGCCAAACCTATGTGATTTCAACCACAGAGAAGATATTGCAAACTACACCAGCAGATGAACATAGCATATCACCAGATCTAGAAAAGAGTTTCATATCAAGCATAGTAGTGCAGCCTGTAGTAGAAGAAATTATTTCGAACTTGCCTATTCCCAAGGTTGAATCGCATGACCAAGCTGTTTTGACAGATGTTAAGCCAACGGTGGAGACTTCTATGCAAACCACAGACGAGGAAATATCCGAAGACACAAAATGTCCTAAATTGGCTGAGACTAGGGATGCGGCATCTTCACCTTCGCCAGAGGAATCTCTTTCTCGAGTGGACAAAGAGACTACAACTTTTGAGCAACTCCCTGAAACTTCTTTGGACTCCGTTCCATATGTAGAAGACTCATCTATTACAATATCGACTACGTCAGAGCCTTATAATGTTGAAATCCTTACAACAATCGCTATACCTCCTGATACAGATACTTCCGAAGCTGAACCAATTTTGTATGAGTATAATCAGATTTTGGAGCTACCTAAAAACTCAAAGTCGAGACGTGCTGAAAAAGAAACGGAGGAAACTGTTCCGGAGGTAAAAATAAGTGTTGAGATAGGTCAAGATGCTATACCCATGGCCGGAATTCTAGTATCATCAATTGAAAAAACACCGCAATCAGGCGATGTTGAAACACAAAAATCCCATATTACCCAAATCACCATTACGCCTGAAACCGTCACTGAGCCTACTGAAATTTATGAACAAGATAAGACAGTAGTTACTACAAAACAGAACCAACAACGTCCACGTCCAACATCCCTTATTATGATTGATGAAGTTATGTCTCCTACCGAAGTCATCGATGTTCCCATCACCCCTGGTCCCGATAATTTAAGTGAAGATTCGAATTTATGGGCTGCAGCAACTAGCTCAATGATACAAAGTCCTAAAAATGCCACACAGAGGATGCTAATGTCTGAAAGTCTTATTCATTATCCGGGTCAGAAAACAACAACTATTTGGACAGAAACAAAGGACGCTATTGGAGGAAGAATACGCCACCTAAAAGAATGTCCCTTCAAACAACAGACCCCTCTTAGCAATGTACTGCATTTGGCCACCCTTAGCGAACATATTAAGGAGGAACCAGTTGAAAATCGTATAAAGGATGTAAATAACTCCTTGAAAACTCTTCAAGATGTCATCAAGCAGGGCGACACCACTGTTATACAAACCACAGTTATCACAATAATCGAAAAGGTGTCAACATGGTTAGAAACAATTGAATACAGAGTATATCTTATCCGTCAACAGTCTAATGAAGGGCCCAGCGAAGAGAAGGTTGATGGCTACAATCAGTTGAGCAATGAACTAAACTCTATAAAACAGTGTGTAAATCAACTAGAAACAAATGTTGGCAATGCAGAACTTGTAACCGATTTAGAGTCCCAATCACAAATGTTACAGTGTGTGGAAACTCTCAAGGAACATATTTCTGCTGTCGAAGACGTCACCAAGGATAATCAAAACCAAGATACAAAGGATTTGGAGAAGTGGAATTGCTTCCAGGTACTGGTTCATCAGATGACCATATTTTTGGAAAATATGCAAGATCGCTTTGAGAACATAATTTCCGAAGATACAACACCCGCCATCAGACTTGCCAACTTGGATGATCTTGAATCGCAAAATATAGAGAGTCTGAATCAATTGTCACAATTAATGAATACAGCGCGTTCTTTTCAGAGAGATTTTCCAGGGAAAAAAGTCCCACAAGATATCTACAACTCATTCGAAGAGGCGAAGAATCTTGAGAACAATATTATTCAAGAGAGAGATCGACTTTTGCAGCTGCAACTGTTGGCCGAGGATTATGAACAGACACTTAAGGAATTCGCCAAAATCACAGTGTTGGCCAACAAACTGGTCGAAAGTCCGATAGTAGCAAATACCCTTGAACAGCTGAACAATGAAGTTCAAAATCATAGAAAATTCTTCGTAAATCTAAGTCATTGTCGCGCAATTTTGGAATCTCTTGAAGAGAATATTGATTCTGAAACTAGACAAAAACACTATGAGTTGCATAAAGATCTTTATGATCAGGCTACGCTACTTTTGGACAAGGCCTCCGATCGGGCTTCGAAACTCGCACAGGCAGCTTCTCGTTGGACTGTACTTGAGAAAGGTATGAGAGAAGAGAGACAGTGGCTCCAGGTTGCCCAACAGCGAGTCCCAGATTTGTCCACCGTGACATCTGCAGACTTCGATCAATATACCACTCTTTACCAGTCTTTGAATACAGACATTTCATATCATTACGTCAAAATGACTCAGCTCTCTAACATATCTGGTAAATTACAAGATCTTGTTCAAGCACCAAATCTAGTAGAAGAGAGCAATGAAGGTCTCATAGTTCTGCTAAAACTTCGTGAGGAGGTGGCGACCTACCTTCATCGTCTGCTTATTTTCAAGGAAATTTGGACGCAATACGAAAATCAGACTGAAAAGATGGAAATATTTGTTCGCGACGCAGAGAAGGAGTTGAGCCAAATGCATATCCCCGATGATCCGCGAGAACAACCCATCGAACACATGCGTCAATTCTGGGAAGTAAAAGCTCACTTTGAAATGCATAACAATATAAGACACGATGCTGGAGTTAGCTTTGAAAAAGCATTAACAGTTATTCCGTTGGCCGATGAGATGCTTCAACGTCAATTTCATGCGCAACTGGAAGACCGCTGGAGAGGAGTATCACAAATGATTGAAGATATTCAAAATGCCATTATCAACAGCATGTCCTCCGAGGATGTACCAGAAGAAGACAGATTGAAGTTGCTCGAGCGTGAACTACAAGAAATCTATCTGACGATGACAAGTATAAAAGGTGTAATTAAGAATGAGGAGGAACTCAGCTTATACATTGAACGTATTCAAGTTCTCAACACACGTGTGGGTTTCATTGGAAATGAACTTGGACGCATTGGTCTTCAGTCAGCTGCGGAGCCGGAAAAAATTGGTCAGCTGTTCTCTCTTTCTCATAAAATCACTACACAAATAAGTGAAGAACTTGAGGGTGCTACTATTCTTAAAGAACGTCTTTTATCAATTCAAGATGGCATTACCAACTTGCGCAAGAATCAATCCAAGCTTTCAGTCATTTTGGATGAATGCGAGAATGCTGAGAAATTGGGAAGTGATGCTATCGAAAAGGCTGTAATTGACTGTCAATCAGTTGGAGAAGACCTTATTTCGAATTGGCAGGAGATAATGAGATTGAGACAACTTTTACATACGCTTCCTATGCGGCTGAAAATGTCAGTTTCGCCTATTAAGTTGGAACGTGAAATATCACAATTGCAAGATGAACATGCTTTCCTGGAGTCAAGATGTGCAAATATTATGACCATTTTGCGAAATAGGCTCGCTTTATGGCTACGCTATGAAAGACAAATGGATTTAGTACGTAATTCAGTTCAGGAGACTGAATTCATGATTGAGCTCTTGAAGGTTCATGGCCAGGTTGACTATGAGCGGCTTAAGAAAGCGACAGAACGTTTAGAGGTGAGTTTATTTTTTAATATGTTTAAGTTAAGAGGATGGAGCGGTTTCAGAATAGATTTCAACTTTTGTGTGGCCATTCAGACGTATACTGATGTATTAATCAGAAAAGTCGTATCGCGACTGTGGTAGTGGCAATTTATACTTTTGAATGTTATATTATATATGAAGACGTTCGAGATTTTGAGGTACTTAAAATACAAATTCTAGTTTTTTTAAACGATTCACTGTTTGATAAAAACAGCCTTGCTATATATTGTTGAGCCAGTCAGATCCATCTCATTTCATACGTCATGATTATAATGCTAACATAGTAACGAAAAATTGCTGACTGATAAATTAAACTCAGTTCATAAAACACTCAATGTTTAGGACGCAAAGTATTAGAATTTGAATTATGTGCCTAATTATTCTTCTTCGATTAAAAGTAAGTAATATTGGTTCATCGTAAAGTTCACTTAGTTCCCTACCTCTTTTAGGAATCACATTCACACATGTGGCCTCCATGTGCTTAACCCAGTTATTAGATGCAGGCAACTTTGGTAACGTTACATTCATTTTAGCATGTGCTAGGAAATTGTTCAACCCTTCCATCTAAAATTCGCTACAAACCACCTTCACAATTAAAGCCCACGACCAAAGCAATTTGATGCGTCTAAATGCTTATCGTTTCCACATAAAACAAAAACATTGATTTTACACCCTTCCAAGGTCATATTATTTCAACTTTTTTCTTCTTTGTGAAATTTAATGGTATTTATTGGTCGCTTTGTTTTCGGTGGGCAAGCATTTTTGTTGCAGATGAAAACATTAAAACAGCGACAGTTTTCGAAAGAAAAGTTGTAAATTATTTTTGTTTAAAAGAATGAGGTATCATGTCGCTGCGAAGTCGACGAACGTGTAATGAAACATTTCCAGACACTTGTGTATTTCAGTTTGGTGCGAGCTCGAGTAGTGTGTAGACGTTCTATCCCAGATATTGATTTTTCGTTTGTTTTTACTAAAAGTCTGTGAATTAAACATTTTTTTATTTTTCAAATTGACAATAAAGGGACTATCGGACGACCTTCAAAATCGCGAAGAACTTTTAGGAGAATTAAAGATAACCGCCAAGCCATTAATCGAAACCTGTGACGGTCAAATTGTGGAACAAATTGAAGCCGCCGTGCAAGAAGCAGTCATAGCATGGAATGATACATCCGATAATCTTTTAAATCTATGCACTCGCTATCAACGAGCTGTTGAACTTTGGGAAAAGTATCGCAAAGCTTCGGCCGTGGTGAAGACATTTATTGAAGAGCAAATGGACAATGTTAAATCCTTGGAGCAGCCTTCGGAAATAAAGCAACATGCCAAGGTAAAATTATAAACAAACTACATGTTTTGTATGCTCATTAGTCATTACAGTATATGTACATATATAGAAATGGACGCGATAAGTAAGTTTATTGTGAAATGAATATGTTGCGAGACTTAAATATTTTCTCTCTGTTTGTTTTTTTTATCGCTAAATTCAGTTTAAAGTATAGTAATACATTAGCATTCCTCATTTTTCTTATCAAAATTATTAAAATAACCCGACCAAAGATGATAAGAAAAAAAATTAACATGCTTTCAGCATCCGAAAGAGTATTAACTGGTCTTGCATAAACAAAAAAAAAAAACAATTATATTATATATGTTTTGAGTGATTTCTAAATACGGTTATAACGCTGCGGGATTCTTATCGTTCGATACATAATTAGCTCGATAATGATCAAAATTAGAATACTTTAGATAAAAATAGAACTGGCAAGGCAAGTGGAATATTTGTAATCTTCGCGTAGCTACCTGCTATGCTGTTTGTCTCGGGAATTTTATGGTGTAATTAACGCACTTGGGCGAGATGAAAAATAGTGTCATGACTCATCATTCTAATCATTATGTTTTTTGTTATTCATTAAAATTTATTTTGCAGGTATCGCAGGAAAACTTAGTAAATCAAAACGATAAATTGGACGAACTGCGGGAAATGGTTACAAAAATATCGGCTGACGTTGGTTTGGATATTTCCAACTTACTGCAAGTTGAATTAGATACATTGGGCCAAAAGTTGCAGGATGTGAAGGATAGTATCACAACATTAGCTACTGTAGCTGAAACAAAGGATAATGAACGCAAGGATATTGATGAAAATGTGGTAAAAGCTCGTGTTTACCTTAACAGTATTCAACAGGTGAGAAGTGAAGAGTAGAACAATCTGTTTCTTTCATTTATTTCTATTAAAAACTGTTTGTATACTAACTGCATTATTTAACTTTAATCTCTTAAGGACATGTCTAAAACTCCAATAAAAGACACCGATAGCGAAGATCAACTTATTTCATTAAGAAACCATCTTCAAACACTAACAAAGACTGAAGAAGAACTTAAACAATTGCAGGACCGCAATATTGACAATAACAACAAAGACACGTCAATCATTGAAGTGTTGGAACTATGGCAACGAGTTTTCCAGGACACATTCCAGGAGTACCATAGACTGTCATCTCGTTTGGTTCACAGTCAGAACAGTGCAGAAGCGCTACGGCTCTGGAGGCAATATCTACAACACGTGCAATCATTCCTATCCTGTACAATTCCAGACGATTATAACAGCCTGAGTGAGCAACGACAACTCTGCGAAATTCACCAAAACTTACTCATAAGTCAACAATCCGTGCAATCTATTCATAGTGAATCTAATATAAACCTGGATCCAGTAATTGTAGAACAATTCAAAACACTTACGAATGTTCACAATGACACACTATCAAGAATCATGCAGAGAAATAATGAGATCGAAAAAAGAATAAATGCATGGAATGTGTACCGCTCTGAATTGACTACAATATTTGAGTGGTTAAAGGACAGAGAAAAGGAAAGGTCAATGCTGCAGCTAAGATACATTCATCTTAAGAGAGTACCAAGACTAAAGCAAAAAATAAGCGATCTGATAGATCAAATTTCTCTTGGTGAAGTTATGGTTGAAAAACTTAAAGATCAACAGAAGATTCTTCTGAATTTCAGCGATGACGCTTTGGCCACAGCCATCCGAATGGAGTATGCATCAGCTAATCAGAGAATACAGAATCTGCGGGCCGCTCTTGAAACATGGAGGAATTTCTTGCAAAAGATCAGTGAGTTATCCGAAAGTTATGAACAAAAGGTGAACCGCTTGAAGTCAGAGTTCACAAAGGTGGAGGAGATGATAGAGACAACAACAAATTATCTGCCTACCGAACCGAATAGTATTCATGAACGACTTAATGCTTTAAGAAACCAAAGAATACAGTTGGCCGCTTTGGTACAGGAACTAGAGAATCTTAACGTTAACCAGGAAGAACTAAAGGAGTGCATAAGTCCACATGATATGAAATCTATTAGACAAACGATTTGGATTCTATGGCAACAACAAGGTGATTTGGACTACCAGCTCTCAAATTTAATTAACACAATTGAGGATCGACTATCACTTCTTTCTAATTTCAATACTCGTTTTGATCGCATCATCTTATGGACTGACGAGTTAGAGCAACGTATCGAAAGGGACTCCGATTTAAGTTCTATGCTTAACCCTGAAGAAGCTGCAAAGAATCTCGAAAAACAAATTAAATCAGAACTTCAACTTCGCGAAAAAGATCGCGAGTGGTTGTTATCAACAAGCAGAGAACTTCTTTCTCTTTATAGCGACAGTTCGAATGCAGACACTATTCGTGCAGAAGTTCAACAAAAATCCGATTTCATCATCGATCGCTGGGAAAGACTAAAATACCTGTGTAAACAACGTTTCAACAAAATTGCTGACACCAGAACAACCCTTTTACGACTTCAAGAGCGAATAGCACTCATTCGACAATGGATGCTTGAAATCGAGACAAAACTTGCCGAGCCATTGCATTTTGAATCACATACACCGCCCGTGATTGAAAGTAAAATAAGCGAACACGACAAAATTCAGCGTTCAATCGAAAATCAAAGTAGCAACGTTGGTGAAGTTCTTAATCTTGCCGAAGTCCTCTTGAGTGATTCCGATACGTGGAAGGCTCACCTCAACATAAGCCACCTTCAATCCAATGCTCAAAACCTTGAGAAACGTTGGAAACACGTTTGTGGACACTCGGCTGAAAGAAAGACGAAAATATATAAGACATGGAACTTACTCCAATCTCTAGTTAAGCTCACAACAGAAAATAAATCATGGGTAGCAAAGCAGGAGACAGACATTGCTGCTTTATCGAAGAATTTAACTACCCTGTCAAGAGATGAGATTACAACAAGGCAAACGTCTGTCGAAGCTAAAATCAGCCATATCAAATCTCAGAATATGAAGCTAACAGAATTGGAAAAATGTTATGCAAATCTTGTAATGGAGCAAGGAATCGATATGGAGAATATACAAAAGCTTACGTCGCCCACAAAAGTGTTATTATCAAAATGGAAAGCACTTGTTCCTGCGTGCATTTCCATTTTAGACACCATAAATAAGGAAGCAAAGATTTATAGAGATTTTGTAACGGAACATGACAGGATCGTAACAAACTTGACAGATATTAATTCTGAACTTGATCGACTTCAAAATGCAGATCCTCAAGTAAGCCTTAAGAATATTGAACGATTGGAGAAAAGTCTGAAGCAATATGACGATGTCATAAAGAAGGCTGATGGTCTTGGTGATCAAGCCAAAAAACTAAAACAAGTGGATGTAACACGAATTCTTACTTTTATAACGGAATACACAACGTTATGGACACAGATTCAAATAAAAATAACAACAATCAAAAAGAGCATTTTAACTAAAATAGCTGCCATTGAAGTTCCATTGAGTGCCTCTAAATTATTGGAAAGCGATGCAGGTGTTCAGGTTGACACTCTTTCCAAGAAAAAACAACTGCCACGTATGACTTCTATTACGCCTAAAGATGCCTACATCATGGAGCTTGAGACGGCGATTAAAGAATGTAAAACTAACTTGGACGAACTTCAACGAACAATAACAGACAAAACTCGCAAGCCTGGTCCTCAACGCATATCCAAGTTGATGGCTAATTCCCAATCTTCTACAGAGTTAATGAAACACTTGAGCACACTACTAATCACCGAATGCTCAGCCAGTAACAAAGAAGCCGAAACCGAAATCGTCAACGAATTGATTCTACGTTTCGAGACCTTGCAGTCACAATGGAAGGCACGGCAGCAACACGAAGAAAGTGGAAGGTTAGTAATATGCAAATAATGGGATCTTTGGTTTGGTTTTGGGTTGTTGGTTTTTTTATTTTTTGGTTTTGGTTGTTATGGTTTTTGGTTAAGTTTGGTTTTGATTTGAGTTTAATTTGTAAAATTGAAATTTATTTTTTGTAAAAAAAAAATCACATCTTAAGCATCGGTCGTTTTCACCAGCTTAACCCGAGCCCTCTGCCCTTGCCGAACCTTATATCCAATTAAGATGCATATAATGTACATAATAATTTGGTTATTATTTTCACCTTTTAAATCATTCTTTTTGTATTAATGCCGCTCACTTTGCCTTGTCATAATCTATGCAACATAATTTGTATGTGCAGGTCTAATATTCCTGCCACTTACAATCTCACATGTCCGCAGTAAGTATATAATATGTATGATTTTAACGAATTACAAACTAATATAACTAAAAAGCCAAACCTTATAAACTAAGTTAAATTTATTACGTTTGAGACATCTGTTCTAAATAATTTCCATTTCCAGCAAAATCTACTTGCACAGACAATAAATCAGTTTTTCAGTCTCCATTTTGGTAACCGGCATATTTTAATTAGTTTCTTTATGTGTTTTATGATATTGACATACAAATACCATCGTATCGGAGTTATTCAATGTCAACATTTTTTTTTATTATTAACATTGGCGAGGGCACAATACGCTGTATTTTATGCTATGAAATATTTCATTAAAATTGACTTTCAGCTTTCAAAATTGTTTCGACCAATTGCACAGTTTATATGGTTTTGATATTATGTACAAAATTTCTTAAATTTTTTTTAATATCCTCAATTTCAGTTATTTAAATCTATTGTGTCTTATTTTAGTGATGTTGGACGTTTGACCTGCCCTCTGTGTACTCAGCGCAACTGGCAACAAATCGATAATGATTTGTGGCGACTTGAGCAATGGCTACAATTCGCTGAAGGTACGCAACGTTCACAAACAACTCCACCAAGCAATATTGAAATTCTAGAAGATATTGTTCAGGACCATCGAGAATTTTTACTCGATCTAGAAAGTCACAAAATCATTATCACTTCGTTAAATGTTGTCGGTGATCACTTGGCCACCCACACTTTAGATACTGACAAGGCCGCTCAATTGAAAGCTCGTCTAGAAGACGACAATTCCCGTTGGAATACTGTTTGCATAAATGCCACAAAATGGCAAGGTCTTTTGCAAACCGCTCTAATGGGAAATAGTGAGTTCCATCAAATTATAGATGAGCTCTGTTCTTGGTTGCAACAGACTGAACAAAACATTAAAGCATCTGAACCTGTCGATTTGACTGAAGACCGTCAAATTTTGGAAACGAAATTCAGGAAATTCAAGGATTTACGTGCTGAATTGGAACGTTGTGAACCTAGAGTTGTTAGTTTGCAGTTTGCAGCTGATCAACTTTTAAAGACGACTGATGGAAGCGATGGATCACTGCATACACATACATATGCAAGGTAAGTTTAGTCAGAATAATACTATGGGCGGAATGAACGTAATTAGTGTAACGTTGCAATTAATTTGAGCACTATCATCTTGTTTATTGCACACATAAAATGCAAAGGCAAACGTCTTAAGCTCAACACCTTGAAAATGCAGGAAAAGGAAGTAAATATACATATACGGCCTTATTAATAATAAAAATCTACTCGGTCGTTAACTCTTGTGTTATAGTAGCACACTGGTAGCTTATCATATCCATTTGTTTACTTTTCTTATTAATAATGAAACGTTGTCCATACAGTAATGCCTGAAACAGACATCAATAACAATTTATACATGAGGTATACAAAATTTAGTGAAAAATTAAATAGAAAAAAAAATTTTGACAGAACTAGGCATTCAATTTTTCGAAAAATATGCACGTGTGTGTGTCTCGGGTGCAACGATGAATGCATCCCTTCTGCACATCTGTTTCAGGTATAACTCCTGAAAAATAGACTTGAAAATGACATCACTAACATAAATTTCACTAAAATCTATTACATTCCGGCCGCACCGACATCTTACAAATCCAAATAACAAATTTACAAATAAATTTATAAATTTTGGGCAAACATTAAGCCAGAAGTCTCTTCATTTCAAAAAGTAAATCACCGCACACACATTAGTTGGAAAAACTAGGCTTTAAGCTTTAAGTCCTGTAAGGGCCGTTTACTCCTATCATTGATTTCTCTTATATTACTCTTCATCCGCCCACATTCGTCATCTTGAATAATAGTTTTATGAAATCTAAATATTATCCACAGAACTCTTTCCAGGTTAAACGATCTACGACTACGTTTACAATCATTGCGCAGACTGTCGGGAATTTATATTGTTAAACTTGGTGCTGTTCTGGGCTACGATGGCGAAAACCTTGGTGTATCATTACATATGCTTTCAAATGAGGTAAATTGTCAATGTGTATATTTCATTAAACGTTATTATTATTATGAAAAAGTGTTTTGCACCGATTGACAGAACGTATTACAGAACGCTTTTATTTAATGTTTATTTAAAACTTTGAAATTTCATACAAAAAAATAATGTAATTGTTGATATTTATTTGTTTCCGTTTCGTTGTAAAATTTTTTATTTATTTTTTATTTATTTCTTATTTTACTTTGTTTTTTTGCTGCGCAGCTTCTGGAACAATCTGAATCAAGGATTCAACCTTCTACTTCTTCTTCTATTCAGGCATCATCGCACTCTACTGAAATTGCAAAGTAAATATTAGATCTATCGTTATAATTTTTATTTAATTTTTTAGACTGTTAGTAGTTATTTGTTTAAGTGAGAGTAACATATTTTAGTTTACCTATATTATTATTTTTGTATCTTATGTAGATTTAGTACTATTTTTTTACATGAAAGGAATAAACTTTAATTAAATAAGGATATATATTCAGGTTCATCTACTTATGTGCTTCCAAGAACAGCAATAGCATAAACATCATACATTTTATGACATTTATGTGACTACGACAAATTAAATTTCCTTTGTTCTAATATCTTATCATTGTTACCGTAAAGGTTCAAAATTTTAGCCGCGAACTTAAGGATTTAGCGACTAGTGGTAACGTTTCAATCTCTAATAGAGAACACCAATCCATTCCACTTTTAAAAAAGGAAAATAATATAGCCTAGGTTTCAAAGGCATTTTACTAAGATATAGTGGCTTGGAACCATTAGTGCTACTTACATACACATTAGTATACTAAAGAGAAAGTTATTGCAATCGTGCGGAAATTTCGAACTCAAACTGAGTATAAGGGATGATATTACGACTATAGAGAAGTCCAAAAAAAGTGGATCCGCCAATGCTGTCCGTCTGTCTGTCTGTCTGTCTGTCCGGGCGCCGTATGGCGAAACGGTTCGACGGATTTGCTTCAAACTTCGTATATAAGGTTTTTGGGATTACATCTCGGGCATCTTTTTTGTTTTTGCTTTATCACATACAATTTTTTGGTGAAAATCACTTATCACTATTTTGCTAGAAAATGGTTCCAAGGATTTTGGTCTTTTTTTGTAGTAAGGATAATTGGGATGGGGCAAAAAATACTGCACACTCAGTTTTTGGAAAAAAAATCGATTAACGCTAATTTATAAAACTACCAATATTTGAAAACTAATAAAAGGAACTCAAAAAAATATATATATACTATAAAGTCGAACAAATTTGCATACTTCGATTTTTGAAATAATTTTTTTAAAACTTATTTTCCTATTACAATTTTCTTAAATTTTAATTAAATTCGATTTCTCGAAAACGGCCCTAAAGATTTTAATAATATTTTTCATTTTGAACAATTATGTTAAAATTGTTCAATGCGCAATCGTACGTGCCGTTTTTGAGAAAATCTAATTTCTTAAAACCAAAAAGTGATTTAAATAAATTTGGTATTTGATCAAATGTTATCATTCTTTTTAAGGCGATTCCAGAACGCATCTCATGTACCAAGAAAGTTTCGTATGACGCAGTCGTGCACTTTATTTTTCCCTTGCTCAGACCTTTTATACATATATATTTTCTTCTATCACTACACTGAATTAGAATTTCTTCCTGTAATCGCAAATCAATTAAATAGCATAAATGAAGAAAGCATTGCAATTTCCATTTGCATTTGTACAACACAAATGAAATTAATTTGTTTGTTTTCTTAGGCGGAATTCTTACATGGAAAGTGAAAGTTGAAGATATGCGCTTACGCGTTTGCTCGTAGCATAAGTAGCTTCCAAATTATCATCCAAGTGCTATCTTCATTCAATAAGTCACTGGTAAATATTTCCTTGTTCTCTAACCTTAAGGGCATTCAAGTGAATAAAAGCTGAAATATCAGTCGTAGACACAACAAAAAAATATCATTAAACTTAAAAGGAAATATCCAGAAAAATACATATTGTTCACAGAAGGGAAGAAGGTATTTAAAAAAATTAAGTTAGCAAGCATTCAAATGCTAAATTGCTTCCCACTTCAATAATGTAATTTTAATAAAATTTCAATACCGACTTTTAGGGAGAACAAACATATGATTATTTTATATGCACGCATACCTAAAACATTTCTCATATAAAATTATATATATAAAGTGTTGTGCAAAACAAACCAAACCAAATTTAGTTGGTACATATACGGTGGGGAGAAAAATTGATTTATCTTTATTTTTGGTTGATTTATTAAAAGAACTCATATAGATACATATTCCTAAAGATCATAAGTAACATATAATTGTTTTAAAATATTAATTCTAACTTTAAGCTTGGACACTGAGATTGTCACATCTTAAATTGCTTATATTGTAAAATAATAATTTCATAACTTTGGTCTCTTCAAAAGGCATTAATATTAGGCGTATTAGAACAAATTAGAACAAACAAAATTTTGTTATATCAAAGCAGTTTGGCAAAAGCAATCAGACTAATTATCCGAGAGTTGTATAGAATTTAAAATTTTTTAGCAATAGGCAAGTTTGCATTCGTCACTTTGGCACAATAGTGGCACCTAGCAAGCTTAGCTTGTGAATGAAATTCTTTGGTAAAGTATAATATATCTTGCACTTATGGTCAAAAAAAAATGAACCTATATAACATATTAAAATATTAAAAATAAAAAATAGTTTATCATGTATAAAATTTGTATATTTTGTGCATTTTCACATAATTAAATGTTTGTACTTTCTAACTTTTAGCCCAGAGGATGCTGCCGATGGAGATGTTATCAACACCACCGTTCTTGCACGCGGCTATCGATTCTTAGGTCGCGTAGTACGTGCCTCGCTACCCATACAAGCGCTCATGTTGCTATTACTGGGTGTTGCCACACTTGTACCCCACGGTGAAGACTACACATGTATGTTCTCAAATACGTTCGCTCGAAGTTTAGAGCCGATGTTATCTTACCCTAATGGTCCACCACCAACATAAATCCCTACCCCATCCAAAACTGAAAAATTCCTCAAAAATATTATAAAATCTTGATAGAAAAAGCTATTAAAACATAATTTTATACATACGTTATATATCAATATTTAAGCAAAAAAAAGGAAAAGCATTAAAGCGTATTAATTATAAAACCGAACGCTATAAAAATTTAATATCTCAACCAGAAGCGCACATATTCCAATTGGAAACTTTAAGAAAATAGAAACTTTATTTTCTTAATTAAATAAAAATTAAAAAAAACTTAACATAACTGTATACTTTATTTTCGACCAAAGAACTTCAAATTCAGTCGACATCACATACCGAGTGGTATAAGAAAAACTTTTCTTTTGCGGTCATAAATCTCCCATAATAATTGTGACCTTGTGAAAAAAAACATTTCTTAAAGCCACTCCCTATTCTTATTCCTATATAATCTCCCCTTGTATGGAATAAGAATAGTTGTAACATTCCTTTATAAATGTATACTACGAAAAAAAATATCTATGAAGTTCTTTGAGTATGAAAACAACGAAATTAAAAAAAAAATTTCCTATACCGGTGCTACATCCCTAACAAATAAATTATATTCGATAATCTTTTTGTTAGACTTTCATTTATGATCAAAAATATTATATAAAAATCCATCCAATATATTTTAATTTTTATTTTATATAGATACTTTATTTAGTTTATTTTTTTTTTGTATTATATATTATGTTTTATAAATCTACTTTTTGAAAAACGGCTTGAAAAACAGCTTAAAAAATTGTAAAAAAAAAGAAATGTAGTGATTATATAATTAAAATGTTTATATAAAACTTTGTTACTTGCATAAACGAATATTTAAAATAAGCTATTAAAAAATGAGAAACCATTGTACCTATTACACTTTATAACAATATATAACCATAATAAAGAAATAAAATTAAACATGTATTGATTTGTTTATACTTACCAACCCATAACCTCTAATTTTCGAGCAATACATTTCATATGTCTAATTTAGAACATAAAATATTGGCGTTATGTGTCCGAACCATCACAGGATTCGAGCACACATTTTTTCAAGAGTTCCAGTTGCTTCAAAACGTTTATCTCGTTTAAACAATTCAACTCTAACATATTGCACCTATTTGCATAGGCAACCTAAAGTCCTTCAACCTTCACAAGTCTATCCTGAATTACATTTTGCATTTTGCGCAATCAAATGGCGCCGTTAAAAAATTGAGCGAATTACCTACAGTTGTTATCAAACGTCATATATAAAGCGAATGCGTAAATCTATCTTCAGCATTTAAATCGAAAAAATTCAAGAATTTAAATCAACGTCAACAGCAAGAAGGTGGTACAGAGACTAGATAATCGTATTCAAGCTGCTAACTATTTCAAAATCGATCTGTTATTAGGAGCTATACGTATTATTTTTAGAGTATGGGTTGAATAATTTAATGTTAGAATTATAGAAGTCTAGAATCGAAATCAATGCTGTACAAAAAAACAAAATTATAAATTGGGAGCTAAATTTATTTGAAATTGAAATATCTTTGAAATGAATTTTTCCTTTTACTATACACCCATTACCCACTGTGATGAACATAGTATACGAATTCAATTGGATTTTATTAAATTTATAACTATAGCGTTGTTTTTGTTGGTAAGTTGGCGCAGAAAATTTATAACTAGAAGCACCTTTTTACTATCACAAAAGGTCTATATATATGTTGTTCGGCCGGAAAGCAGCGCTTCAACTCAACAAGATTCTTTCATCTGTCCCGATTCGATTCCATGTTTCTGAAGAACAACACACATTTAACTTTAGATTAGAAGAGTCTCAACTTGGTGCGTAAGGTCTATAAGAATCCTAAATGTTAATGCAGTAGCCGATAAAACTGAAGCTCATCCATTGTTTGCAATTGATCAATTCCAAAAATACAAATCGGTTGAAAATAATTTGCAGCCAGAAGTGTGTAATTTTCCATACAATATCAGTTTACTACAGGGTGCCTCTTATGTTCCAGGTCCAAGTTTTATGTGTGAATGAAATTTGTCATTTGGCATTTGATTGTCGTACAGATAGATCGATAACAATTTATTATGAAGTATCTAACGTCGCCGAGAACGACCGCCATTTTTGGAAAAAAATCGTTATGAGTGAGAGCGTCGCCCACTTGATCTATGATGTCGAACAAAACATTTGTCAATGCTAAATGTTAAAGACCATATAATTAAACAATAAAATATAAACTATCAAATTATATTCCATTTCAAAGTTATTTCCTAGTACGGGCTTAATAACTTGATTAAAACTCTACGCAATTACTATTGCTTAACAAAAATGTTCTGTCATTTACCTCAAACCAGAAACCAAGAGCTTTAAAATGTTTTTATTTAATTTCATCTTGATGTAATCAATTTTGACAGAGACACAGCTCTTTAAAAAATTCCGTAGTTTTGAGTAGTGTATATTCTCAAATCTTGGAATGAAGTGGTTTTTTTTTCCACTAATCAATTTGGTAAATTTACGATGTAAATGAAGTTAAAAATTAAACAGACAAACTTTGTATATAATATAAAATAAAACGATTTAATAAATATGTTAATAACATTATAGTTGTATAATCTTAAATCTAGTGTAGAAATATATTTGTTCTCTCTTGACCAGCTTCACTAACTTCCTGGTGGATAAAATCGCACGCTGATGGGCACTCTTCCTCTTCATTGACATCGTCGAAATCTTCTCCATCTGTTAGAGTGATGCATCGAACGTTTCGAGGGTACTTCTACAATTAAAAATTTAATTTTTGTCCTAATACCAAAATTATAAGTTAACTACCACAATAACCATTGGTCGGTCATCGTTATCATTGAAGTCGCTAACACAATTTAAATAAGAACATGCCATTTTTGCTCTTGATATAAATATAAACTCAAATAAGAGTAGAAGAATCTGTTAATATCAATTTGTTGTAATATTAATGCCCACAACCTTTTTATTTATTGTACAAACCTGCAAAACACAAATAATTCCCATTATACTTGTAATGTAGAAGAAAAGTTGATGTAACTTGTCACTGAATTTAGCAAAACATCCGTTGGTATTAATTTCCGTAAAATTGAGGTATGTTACAATAGCTTCATTTTCATGAGGCGAATAACTTTGAAAACAAGATGTCAATGAACGTTTGCAACAAGCATAAGGAATCAGAATTAAAACGCTGGCTTCGGAGCTGCGAACAAAATAATATTGTATAGATAATGTAAAATTTAGTTTTTAAGTTTAACTTTCATACCAATCATCCGGCATCCAAGCAGCTTCTTTCCAGTCTTCATAACTATTAACACCACAACATTCATTGTTATACTGAAGACCATCCCATCGAAACTTCCATTGTGGATCAGAGAAGTATAGGTCGATTCCTTCAAATAACGATATCTCCGCTGCCAATTTTAAAGATTGGATGCTGCTGTATTGAAACCAAATCGTTAGAATTCCGCAAAGGATTACTATTATACAAAATCCATTCAATGCTGCTAGAATTTTTGTGTGCTTTAAAATCGTCCCGCTCTTGGAAACAACGTGACATAAAATTAATTCGACTGTGTAGCACACAATCAACTCAAAACCAATAAGATATATATTCGATAATCTAGCGACAATTATTTGTCGCTCAGCTTCTGCTAGGTAAGCCACGAGTATTCGATGATAGCAAGCGGTTATACTGGCTAATATTATTCCAGTGATAATATTCAAAGCTAAAAGAAATGTGATGCAAATTTTAAGTCGCTTTAATTTTGAACACATTTGAATAAACGTCATTTTTTAAAAGTACCTTTATTGACCGGCATACATTACTATATTAAGCTAAGTGGATATACGATTTGCAATGTTTATATTTCGATTCTATGCATGGAAACAAGTGGTAGTTACCTTGGGAAATTTCAACACGGGTAAATTACAGTTTAGGCAATATAAACAGAGAAACTTTGAACGGCCTTAGAAACCAATGTTAGGTGCACTTGTGTCATCAGATAGGTTTGTTATTTGATGTATGTATGCTTGATTCTTATGTCAAAAAAAGAAAAACATTCTTTTGTATTATTTTTAAAACAAATCACGTATAACAAATGGCTTCGGGTGAACACGTCAGTGTCTTAAGTAGTGTCACTGAGTCAGACCAAGAAGGTTAGTCCAGATAAATCGATAGTTAGAATTGTTTGTCAATAAATTATGTTTTTTCTATTTAATTTTAGACAATGTGGTCAATGAACAAATACAGAAAGTTCCAGAAATACCCCTTCCTACTTATCAGGAGGAAGAATTGGCTCAACTTATAGACCATGTGCAGAGAATGACAATTTTATATGGTCTAGACCATAGGGATTGGACAGATAGCACTCGTTGGATAATTCGCAGATGGTTTCTGGAAGTTAACGAACTAGTTTTGACAATATTTTATGACAGCAATACGCTAATAGGTTGCCTAGGTTTTCCCATAGTGCAAGTGCAAGACCTGACTTACTTTATGCGTAGGCCGAATGAAATTTTTAGCATCGAATCCTTTCATGATGACATAATCCACGGAACAATTCATGAAAATATTGACAAGGAGTTCTTAAAGATACTTAAGTTAGTATATGTTCCAATTTTTCATAGCTGCACGGATTGGAGCGACAATGTGAGGTTTCGTTTTTACAAGGCATTGGATAAAGTTTTAGCGCACGTGACTGGATTGCATTATAAAATGGCGGGGATAACTATTCTGCATGTACCCAACATACAAAGTAAACTGAAAAAGGGAGTTTCAGCTAAGGACCGTGAATTTGTGAGAAGCTTAGAAGCGATTGTGGTCTACTGGGGAACCCAAATAAGAACTTGCCTAACCGACAAAGTGCTGATAACTTCTCATGACTTAGTATGTCCAATTGAGGAGTACGAGTTCTGGGTTTACCGATGTAAGTATACATTTATGTACGTATAATCAACAAATTGTTGAATACTAAAGAGAAAGTTATTGCACTCGTCCTAAAATTTTGAGCTAAAACTTAATGATGTGTGAAATAACGGCTATAGAGATGTGCAAATAAAAGTGTGTCCTCAAGCTCCTTACAAGGATAGTATAAGAAGCATATTAATTTATTCGAGAAACACAGGTGTACTCTTAGCTTAACACGCCGATATTTTTCTCATGTAACATATACGGGATCTTATCTAATACAGCAGTGCGAATCAGCTTTATTTTAAGTTGTTCACAAATTTTTTTTTTAAATCAATTAATTTTTCAAGCTAATAAATAAACGAAATAAAATTTAATCCATACGAAGTTGTTTTCAACGCACTTTTCCTGAGACGTTATCCATATACTACTTATTCAATTTGAAATTTCTTACTATAAAATATTATGGTACATTAAGATACAATTCTTGTATAGTTCTTAATTTAAAGCGATTCAATTGTTATTCATTTACTTCAGCTTCTTATAAGCGTACAAATTTATTCCATTTTACTTTCAGTAGAACAATTATCTTTATCACGGGTTGAAGCAAGGGTGAAATTAAGGATTGTTACTAACTATTGTAGTATTTAAGTTGAATGTTTTTCTATCCCATCTTACATTCATCCTAAACAATTCCAATTTTTTTTCAGATGATGTTCTTCAATGTTTAAGAGTGCAAATTCATAGTGATGATATTCAGGCGATTGTGCAGGTTCTTCGAAAAGTGCAGTCCGTATACATAAAACAAATCGAAGAATTAATAAGCGACTGTGATGATGAGTTTGTCCAAGCCACATCAAACGTTAAGTATCTGCAACTCCTTGTGAGACCATCTGAGGTTTTAGATTCTGTGAAAAATCCATCTGATATACCACCGTTGCTTCCTCGATTTATTCATCTTATTCGCTTTATTTGGCTTAATTCCGAATATTACAATCGAATTGAACTTATTACCGGTTTGTTTAGAAATCTCAGTAATCAGATTATTAAACTATGCACATCTCAAATAAACATCGATAAAATTCTCGATGGGAATCCAAGATTTGGTATATCAATGTGTAATATGTCGATTGAGTGCTGTCTTTCTTATAAAGCGATTTATGCTGAAATCTCATCGCAAAACGGAACTGCAAATGGAGAAAATGCTTGGAAACTTGACGAAGCCATAATATTTAATCATATCGATGCTTTTGAAGAACGATTGAATGACTTAATTGATATTTGCCAGTCAATGATAGTTTTCGGAAGATTAGATGAGACACAAAGTATACCGAAACCGTTGTTTGGAGGAACTCACGGCTCATATTTTGAAAAGAAGTCGGCAAACGTCGAAAGTACTTTCTTAGAAAGCCTTGAGGCAATAAAAAAAGATTCAAAAGACTTAATATTAAACGTGCACAAGTCCAAATGGTAAGCCCAAATAGTTTTATTTATTGTTTTAATATGTTTAAAAATGTCCTACATTTTAATTCATTGATCATTTGCAAGAAGCAAGATTTAGTGTATATTATAAGCAGACCTCTAAAAAGGTAAAGAAAAGATGAAAGCCAAACTCTACATCAAGTGTTAAATATTATAATGCAATTATTCAATCTATAATGCATTATCACACCAAAAACATAAATGTTAATGAATAGCCAAGTACTCTTATACACAAATCGCTTTTATCTTACAAGTCAGCAACAAACTTACAGAGATGTAAAAATGAACACTACTTTTATATTGTAATTATTAAAAAATTCAAAAATAGTATTTACATTTTATACTTGGCAAGGATGGAGTTGGTATGAAATCCTGCTGCTGTGCGTCAAAATAAATTCTGAAAATTTTATGTCTCTAGCTTTGTTGTAAACGAATTTAGAGGCGGGGTCAAAATGACCTGAGTTGGTTCGAGGGGGAGTGCCTTATTTAGGTATAGTGCCAAAGTAGCTTAAGAACTTGGCTGGGCACTACCGTGCCGCTTAATGTTGTATATACCTATACTTTAGTAAGAATCTGAAAATTTCTTCCGTCTGCCATATCTCGCCGGTCACGACTGAAAACATTCCTTCTAGTTGTAGTTTTAGTTTGATTGCTACTTTGTTCAATGTAGACTGTTCTGATGGAATATCGAAACCAGACATACGTTATGACCGGAGCTATTCTTTAATGGATAAAATATATACTATTAAGTATCAATATTCTTGCCCCACCTGGTACAAAAATTAACAAAATAATTCTATTGATATCCAACTTATATTTATTTTTGTCCGTTATTTGACATTTCTTAAGAATTCATCGCAAAAGTTCACCAAAAACTTTTAAAATGGAATTTGGAAGCACTAACCTAAATCCGCTTAGGGACTTAGCGACGATAACTATACCCGCTGAGGTTTGCGTATATAGGCTAAGTTTTTGTTGTATTGCTGTTTTCTAAAGTCTTCCTGGACTTTATCACAAATTTGGAAATGAGTCACAAAACTTTGGGTTTAATTGGAAACTTTGTTTGCATATACATTTGATAATTATCAATAAATCGTGTTTAACTTTTTTCAATATTTTTACAATGCACTCCAGGTATACGGAAGTTCTGAAATATCGAGAGTTGGTTCGAAGCCTGGAAGAGGTTGTTCAGCGTCAAATGTCTAGTGCTTTTCAAAATGTATGCAATGTCGAAGAAGCGCTGGAAACTCTAGTAACTTTAAATTTTTACTCTTTTCGCGAAACTCTGCGAAGGACGTATATAAGTCAAACTTCAGATTTATGGGCGATGCTTATGTCGGATATTAAGAACACTAGTGAAAAGCTTCAGACACAATCCCAATATCATGAAGCATGGATTTCAAAGTACGCATCAAAAGTAATGATCTACCGAA
This sequence comes from Ferdinandea cuprea, assembly GCA_963576555.1. Taxonomy (NCBI): domain Eukaryota; kingdom Metazoa; phylum Arthropoda; class Insecta; order Diptera; family Syrphidae; genus Ferdinandea; species Ferdinandea cuprea. Next base: position 153,705 of record OY754958.1, read on the forward strand.
CCAATTTAGAACGATTAACATGGATACGAGATCGCCTGCAAGTTGCTGTTTGGCTGCCTGAAGTTTCACTATCGAAGATTGCTTTGGAAAAATTTGAAACTTTTAAAAGCGACTGCCAAAAAGAAATAAAAAAGGCATTTAATACGTGGACTAAGATATATGGTGATGATTTGCTCTCTAAACTGAATCGTACGCTTCTAGTAAAAAGTAAAGTAAGAAAAGGTCTTTTAGAGTGTAATATTGACCGATCTGTGATGACAATTTGCAAAGAAGCCCAATTATTTATCGAAATGGGCTTTCAGATTCCACCAAGCGTTAATAAGCTGTACAGCAAGTACACAAACCTTAAGTTTGTGTACCACAGTGTGATCACAGTTTGTTTGGATTACAATCGTATCTTAGCGGCTCTCTCCCCAGAGGAACGAAAGCTATTTATGGTTCTAATTCAAAAATGTGACAAGAAAATCGAACCTGGTGTTTTCAAGCTTAATTGGGGTGGTGAACTCAGTGATGCTTACATAGTAGACTGTGCTAAGCATACGGAAAATTTGCAAAGTACGGTGGACATCTATAAGAGAGCGAATTTTAATATTTGCAGAGCCTGCGAGAACATTTGCAACTTCAGTTTCTACGAAATTTCAAAAACAGGTCAAACTCTAGAGACTCTAGAGAAAAATTTAGAAAAACAGTGTCGGATTGGTACAAAAGCTTTTTTAAAGCAATACACATTTATTATTGATTTAATTTTAGCAGTTTACAAAGAGTTTGAGAATGTCTATTCTGAGGTAATTATGAAACAGCGTATAATAGCAAATTTTGTTAACTCCTTTCAAATAGATGCTTTCAGAATGGGTGAAATATATTCAACGATTCGACGATATGTTACAGGCAGCTTTTCTTACCTGTGTAAGAAATTCTCTAACAAAAGTATACAATGTCCTTCATGGAAGTGGTAGCGTCGGACCAATACAAATACTCCTTATATATATTGATATTAAGGATCACAAGGTACAAAAATGGAATCAGTATAAAAATAAAATTTAATAAAATTTATTTTCTAGATTATTTTTTTACCTGATATTCAGGAAATAAGAGCTGTATTTGAAAGTTTTTTACCTAGAATAATTAAGGTGCTGCAGGAATTTCCAAGGCTGTGGCAGAAATTCGGCTTGCCAGCTTACGCACGGTCATTTGGTGAAATTGTTCGCTTTAGTCAGGATTGCATTGCTGTTAAGAACAATATCATGCAAGAAGTTGAAAACAGTGTTCTTGAACTCAATGCATTCCTCATAAATTGGTTGAAGTTTCGGTCAATTTGGGAAATGCACGAGTTGACGTTCCTTAAGAATTGGGAGGAAACTGAGCAGACAGCTGATTCATTTGATCAAAGTATAGCGAATTATACTGGCTTGGCAAATGAGGTGGCTGTACAGGAAACAATATCCTCTGTTCATTTTATAACAGTGAATTCAAGTAGATTTAAAAATTCAATTCTTGATTCAATCGACCACTTTCAAGAGCTCAATATTAAACTATTAAAAAAGAAGGCATCTGCTAGAATTAAAGGTAAATGAATTATGCATTAAGAACATACTTCAAGACATTTGTCATTATAACATTAAACGTATTTACTCCTACAGGTGTTTACAAATATATGAGTTACAATATTGAAAAGGTTTCCATTATTCCACGCACTTTGAAAGAAATCAAAGAAACGACAAAATTATATGAGCGTCTTGTTCGCGAATTACCTGAGAAAGCAGACGAATTCCCGGCAATATTGAACCTTTTCAAAGTGCTCGACAATTACCAAATTGAATTTCCGTCAAATACTCGCGAATTAATATTGAACTTGGATCCGGAATGGCAAAATTATATAAAGAAACTTCTCGAAGCCGATGAAATGCTGGGAAACACTAAGGAAGAGTTTAAAGCCGCACTTCTGGGGCAAGCCGAAAGGTTTAAGGATGCAATTAAGTCTCTAATGGAAGAGTTTCTTCTTAAAGTACCAACTTCCTCTCGAATGTAACGTCCCAACTTTCATTTCCTTACATTTCCTATAATTTAATAATTATATATCCTACAATCCCCCTTAGACCCCCAAAAATAGCTATCAAATACTTGGACATAGTCGCTGAAAAGGTGGATGCATGCTTTAAATTTGAACAAAGTTTGATAGCGGATCTTCAAGTTTTTGGCATTAGTCATCTTAATAATCTAGAACTAAGAAAATTAGATATCGAAGTACAAATTTTGCAAAACATCTGGCAATTTGTTCTCGAATGGGAAACATCGTGGAACGATTGGAAAGTAGGGAATTTTTGGAAAATGAATATGGGTTTAATAGAGGATATTGCCATATCGTTGTATACTGAATTTAATAAATTTTGCAAGTTGTACAACGACCGGAATTGGGAGGTGTTGGAGACTGTGAGAAGGAATGTTGACGAGTTCCGAAAAACATTGCCACTTATAACCGCTTTAAGAAATACTTCCATGCGTCCGCGCCATTGGAACAAAGTGCGCGCGGTTATTAACATGTAAGATTATAATATATGTATATGATATTTTGTTACATTAATTCAAAAAGGTGGTCTCAGTGAAACCACTCAGCTTTAGCAAAACAGTCAAGCAGTTACCATTAATTGTTAGTCATCGAAAGACCGTAAACGCTTGGGGTTATCAATAGGAAAATAGGTAATCGAAGGACCGAAACAGCCCATTCTTTAAAATTAATAAATGTTCACTATGTTGCCTGTCTGGACTACATGAGCCCTACTATAAATACGAACTGAATTACTTTTATTCTCAGATCACAAAAATGTAAGCATTGAGGTTTAGGTCAAGTTAATATAAGCGCAAATTTCACTTTTAATCTGTTTTTGTTAGGCGGATGCTTCAGTGTGCTTGTGGTTACCATATCTTTATTTCTATACATCCCTTTAAAGGAATTTTAAACTATTTTGTATACCTTACATTTTTTTTTTGTTTATTGTGAATTTGTAGTTTAAGAAGAAAATATTAATAAAAAATATCGAAATGTAGTTATACTATCGACTTTCAAAATGTTTATCACATAGGCTATGCGCACGACCGACCAGTTATTAAAGTAACCTATGAAATAATTAATATTTTTTTTTAAATTAACCACAAATTTGAAGAACTTAAAAATGGGGAATTGAAGTTAATTATATGTAATATGCAATTGTAATCCCTTCGATGACTGTGACCTTATATTATGTTACATTTGGTGTAGTTCTGAGCAAGGCTGTGTATATAGGTGAAGCGCGGAAACGCATCCTTAACTTTCTACTACCGATTTGATATAATTCCCATGTGATATGTCAGCCGATCCTATAACTCAATTAAAATGACATGACAACTCAATATTTCATCTCAACATCACATCTTTAAATTGGAACGGAAAATACTTTTCTCCATATATAGAAAACAGTAAAATCTCTAAAAAAGAAAACAAGTTTTCTACAATCCTACAGATTATTAAACTATCTACTACTACCAATAATTTTTTTTTTCTGTAATAATGAAATGCCCTTTAAATAAGAAAAGTCACTTTGACACCAATAAATGTGCTGACTTTTGGGGAAATGAAAACACAGCCAAGTTGTCTAGCAACATTGTCACTACCTAATAGCCTTTGTTGGTAGACCAAGACGTTAAATCTACACGTCACGCTCCAGCTTAGTCAGCATCGGAGTTGTGTCTTTTGTGTTTGCTCTCTTATTCACTACTGTTTTATTTAGAGAAGCGCTAACCAGTACAGGCATTCAACTTATAGTGAGATTGATGCACTGTCTTATTCCATTACCAGAAAGGGGAACACTTTATCCTCGTACTAAAACCATAACTGCAGGCAGCTTCAATATACACAATTCCAACATTTGCAAAAATAGTTACTCATTGACTCTTTGACTCACTAACTGACAGATCATCAAAACTATGGATACCGATCATCGTAGAACCCTGGTATTGTAATTGTTAAAAATCCCACAAATACTCAAAATATCCTTATATTTGGCAAGTAGACAAAATCCCGAATTTTATCAGGGCTCTATTGATATGTGTCTTCACTTAAAATTGGAAAACATGGATACTATTCGTTAGATTTTGAAAAATTTACAATACCAACTTGGCGTGCTGTTTTAGATCTCAGTACTTTTTGTGGCTAACTTGCAAGGCAAAAACGGTTTTTGTATAAGAGTAGTTGGCAAACGTTTATGGTTTTGGTGTGATTTTTATTAGACAGTCAGTCTAGACAAATTCTGTTACCATTGTATAAAACACAAACTTTGTTTTGAAGAGTTAGATACTGCAATCTAATTTGATATTGCGTTTCGCAGGCAATTTGATGAACTTTCCCCGCAATTTACTCTTGGAAACATAATCGCAATGAACTTTCAAGCATTTTCGGAGGAAATTCAAGACATTTCAAACTCTGCAACAATGGAGCTCCAAATTGAAAAAGGCATACAAAATATTGCCTCGATTTGGCAATTGGAGAAATTTGATGTGATTCACTATAGAGATGAGATTTATAAAATACGAAATGTTGATGACTGTCTTCAACTGTTGGAGGACCATCTTATTCAAATTTCATCAATGAAGTCCACAAGATTTGTTGAACCATTCATAAAGATTGTAGATTATTGGGAAAAAACTCTTGCAAACGTTTCAGAAACTTTGGAAAAAGCTTTAAATGTGCAGCGACAGTGGTTGTATTTGGAGAATATTTTTGCTGGAGAAGACATAACCAAACAACTGCCCCAGGAAGATCAACGATTTCGGGAACTTACAACTGAGTGGGGTACTATAACCGGGAAGATGTACCATGCCAAATCTGCTGTTAAGGCAATTCATCATCGAATTCCTAACTTCTTACTAAATCGATGCACCTTCATTGAAGATGAACTAGAACAGATACAAAGAGCGCTTGAGATCTATTTGGAGACTAAAAGACAGCTATTTCCCAGGTTTTATTTTATATCAAACGATGATCTTCTGGAAATTTTGGGAAACGCCAAGAGACCCGACTTGGTGCAAGCTCATTTGAAAAAAATGTTCGATAACCTTTACAAATTAGAGTTGAAAAAAGTTGTGGGAAAACAAATTCGTTGGCAAGCAATGGGTATGTATTCGAACGATGGGGAATATGTTGAATTTCTTGCGGTCTTATATATCGAGGGGGTGTCAGAGAAATGGTTAAGCAATATTGAAAATCATATGTTAGCGGTACTAAGGAAGAAGCTAAGGCTTGCACGCAGCGCATTTCGACAGTTGATGGCAAATCGAGAAAAATGGCTGAAACAATGGCCAGGTCAATTGTGTTTGACGACATCCTTAATGCAATGGACTGCCGAATGTACACGCAGTCTAGTACACTGCAAGTTGATTGAAAACAGGAAACCTCTGCGAAAGTTAAAGCGTAAGCAGAACAAGGTTCTCGGTATACTTTCTGAATTAAGTCGCAAGGAACTTTCAAATCAGTTGCGCTTGAAAGTCAACACTCTAATCACAATCGAAATTCATGGCCGTGATGTGATCGAGCGTATGTACAAGTTAAATTGCAAGGATGTATCCCACTTTGAATGGTTTTCTCAGCTGCGGTTCTACTGGGACAGAGACCAAGAAACTTGTATCATACGACAAACAAATACAAATTTTAGTTACGGCTATGAATACACAGGTAACTCTGGTCGTTTGGTGATAACACCTTTGACCGATCGTTGCTATATCACGCTAACTACTGCATTGCATTTGCATCGAGGGGGTAGTCCCAAAGGACCGGCAGGAACAGGCAAGACTGAGACTGTTAAAGATTTAGGAAAAGCCCTTGGTTTGTGGGTAGTGGTCACCAATTGCTCTGAAGGATTGGACTTTAAAAGTATTGGCAAGAACTTTTCGGGGCTTGCACAGACTGGTGCATGGGGATGTTTCGATGAGTTTAATCGCATTAATATTGAAGTTCTGTCCGTGGTAGCTCAACAGATTCTCTCAATAATGACAGCACTCTCAGCCAAGCAATCTCCATTCAATTTTGAAGGACAACTTATAAGACTGAGGCCTACTGTAGGCTTGTTTATAACAATGAATCCAGGATACGCCGGACGAACAGAACTGCCAGATAATTTAAAGTCTATGTTTAGACCAATAGCCATGATGGTACCAGACAATATTATTATTGCGGAGAATTTGCTTTTTTCTGATGGTTTTGTCAATACGAGAAATCTTGCTAGAAAAGTATTTACTCTTTATGAGTTAGCCAAGCAACAGTTATCAAAACAGTGCCACTATGACTTCGGACTGCGTTCCATGGTTGCACTATTGAGATATGCGGGCAAGAAGCGCCGTCAATTGCCTAAAACGAACGAGGAAGAAATAGTTTACTTATCGATGCGGGACATGAACGTGGCAAAATTTACTGCAGAAGATCTTCCCTTATTTAATGGAATTATGGAGGATATCTTTCCTGGATTATCGATTCCTATTGTTGACTACACAGAACTCACTGCAGCCATAACAGCTGAGTTTAAAAGCAATGGATTGCAGCTTATCCCCGTCGCAATAAAAAAAATTATCGAGTTGTATGAAACAAAGACTTCACGACATTCTACGATGATTATAGGAAATACCTGCACAGCCAAGAGCGTTACATGGAAAAGTCTACAAGGAGCTAGCACAAGGTTAAAAGCTGGAAAACAAGAAGGATGGGAGAATGTTGTAGTATATCCAATGAATCCGAAAGCCTTGAATATGGCAGAGCTATATGGGGAGTACAATCTTGCAACAGGCGAGTGGTTAGACGGTGTTCTTAGCTTGATTATGCGAAACGTATGCGCAGATGAAACACCCACACAGAAGTGGATTTTATTTGACGGGCCAGTAGATGCTGTGTGGATTGAAAATATGAATTCTGTTATGGATGACAACAAAGTGTTGACGTTGGTTAATAGCGAACGAATAACCCTGCCACCACAGGTATCTCTACTTTTTGAAGCTGCAGATTTAGCTGTTGCCTCCCCAGCGACAGTTTCTCGTTGTGGAATAGTTTATAACGACTATGACGACTGGGGATGGCGTCCGTATGTGCGGTCATGGCTAGAACGCCAGCCTCTGAAGGAATATGTTGAAATACTTCGGGAACTATTCGATGATTACATTGACAGAATTCTGAATTTTAAGAGAGCACGTTGTCGGGAGACTGTTTCTACCAATGAATTGAATGTCATTATGTCTATGTGCAAGCTCTTAGACTGTCTAGGCACTAAAGCAAATGGTATTGTTGGTGGAAACATCGAGAGCCTTCAAACAATGGCGAAGCTTTGGTTTTTATTTTGTATGCTTTGGTCAATATGTGCGACAGTCGACGAAGACAGTCGTCTAAGAATCGACGCCATGATCAGGGAAACGGAAACTTGTTTTCCTATAAAGGACACAGTGTATGATTATTATGTTGATCCACATCATAGATCTTTTATATCGTGGGACAGCAAGTTGCCATCCACTTGGAATTATGATCAAAGGCAAGTTAAGAGTATGTCATATGATTTATTTTAAATTTAACAATATTTCAGTGTACCATTTTATAAAATCATTGTGCCGACTGCAGACACTATAAGATATGAGTACTTGGTGTCAAAACTTCTAGTGACCGAGAGTCCTGTTTTACTTGTGGGTAAAGTGGGCACAGGGAAGACGTCAACGGCAATTAGCGTGACTGATTCAGTTAATCGGGACACATATACAATCCTTTCAATCAACATTTCAGCTTTGGTAAGCAAATATTTGTATACATTCTATTCAAACAAGTGTTTTAAAAATCTATCTGCGTCTAGACATCTCCGGCGGGACTTCAGGAATCAATTGAAAGTCGAACTGAAAAGCGTACAAAAGTTTTATATGTTCCACTGGGGGGAAAAAAGATGATATGCTTTATGGATGATTTTAATATGCCCGCTAAGGATACCTACGGTTCCCAGCCACCTCTGGAATTAATCAGACAATGGATCGACTATAAATTCTGGTTCGACCGCAGAACACAGCAGAGAATTTACGTTCAGAATACTTCCGTGGTTGCGGCTATGGGACCAGCGGGTGGTGGACGACAAGATATATCTGCAAGAACATTAAGTCGATTTTTTGTTATTAATATGACTTTTCCAACTGAAGCAACCATATCCCACATATTCGGTACCCTGCTGAAGCAAAAGCTGAGCGATCATATACAAGATGTTGTGTCCATGTGGAAACCTATCACATCCGCAACTATTGACCTCTTCAATGCTGTGGCTAAAAAAATGCTGCCCACACCTGACAAAACGCACTACCTGTTCAACTTGCGTGACATCTCCAAGGTTTTCCAAGGCTTGTTACGAAGTGACGCAAAGTATACAATTAAAATTTCAGCCATCCAGCGTCTATGGATTCATGAGTGCTTTCGCGTGTTTAGTGATCGTCTTGTAGATGACTCTGATCAATCGTGGTTTGTGTCCCAAATAAATGAGACAATCGGTAAACATATGGAGGTGACATTTCACAGTTTGTGTCCAAACAAAATCGCTCCAATCTTTGGAGATTTTATGAGCATTCAAGGATACTACGAAGACATAAACAGACTGGAGACGCTCCGGTGCTATATGGTCGACAAATTGGAGGAATATAACATGTGTCCAGGTGTAGCTAGGATGAATATAGTTTTCTTTAGAGAAGCTATGGAGCATGTCACAAGAATAGTGAGAGTCATATCACAGGCAAAGGGCCATATGCTTCACATCGGTATAGGAGGTTCAGGGCGGCAGGTTCTAGCGAGAATGGCAATTTTTATATGTGACTTTAACGTGTTTCAAATTGAAGTCACTCGCAAATACAGAACTCCTGATTTTCGAGAGGACCTCAAAGCCCTATATAAACTAACTGGCATTAAAAATCGACCGGGTGTGTTTCTTTTTAGTGGGGAACAGGTAATGGAAAATGCGTTTCTAGAAATAATAAACAACATGCTAAGTACAGGAGAGGCGAATCTTTTCAAAATTGACGAATTCGAAGATCTTAAGCCCGGACTTGAGAGGCAAGCCAAAAAAATAGGGATTCAAGCCACCACAGAGTCGTATTATAACCTGTTCATGCAAAACGTGTGTGCCAATCTTCACATTATAATTTGCTTAAGTCCAATTGGAGAAGATTTTCGACTTTTCTTAAGGCAATACCCCAGTTTGATAAATGCAACAACTTCGAATTGGTTTCGAATGTGGCCTCAAGAAGCTCTGTTGGAAGTCGCTCAAAAGTTTTTAGCAGATATCCAGCTGAATGCTCCTATTCCTGGGCTGCCACTTTCAACAAGCAGAGACAGCCTTTTAAACATATCCGAAGAAAACTTGCAAATTGCTGTTGCGCAGGTTTTCTCCATCATTCACTCAAGCGTTGCTGACATTTCAAACTTAATGTACCTTGAAATGCATCGTACCAATTATGTCACTTCGATCAACTATATCGATCTTGTGACTGGTTTTAAAGATCTTTTGCAATCTAAGCGAGCAGAAGTGTCAACAAACTCAAATAAACTTCGAAATGGTCTCTCGAAAATCCAAGAAACACAGGAAAAAGTATCAGGAATGTCAGAAGAACTGAAAATTAGCCAAGAACAAGTCAAAGAACTCGCAAGTCAATGTGAGGTATTCATATCTGAAATTGAAGCACAGAGCCAAGAAGCGGAGAAACAGAAGGACAAAGTCGACAAGGAAAGCATTATAATATCCCAAGAGGAGGTAGTCTGCCTTGAGCTAGCAGCTGTCGCCCAACAAGACTTGGATGTTGTTATGCCGATGATAGATGCTGCTGTAAGAGCACTTGATGCGCTCAACAAAAAAGATCTCTCCGAGGTCAAGTCATATGCTAAGCCACCATTGAAAATCGAGAAAGTTATGGAAGCAGTAATGATACTTTTGGGAAAGGAGCCCACTTGGGACATGGCAAAAAAAATGCTTGGGGAGCAGAATTTTCTAAATGATTTAAGAAATTTTGATCGGGATCATGTTTCGGATAAAACATTAAAACGCATCGCGTTATACACCCAAAATCCAGAGTTGGAGCCGGATAAAGTTGCAACGGTATCCTTAGCTTGCAAATCACTAATGCTTTGGATAATAGCAATTGAAAACTATGCAAAAGTCTATAGGATTGTAGCACCGAAGAAGGAGAGACTTGATGTTGCTTTGCAATCGTTAGCAGAAAAGCAAATGCTCTTAGCAATGGCCCGCCAGAAACTGGAAGAATTGAATGCAAAACTAGAGCGTTTGAAAGCTGAATTTAAGGAAAAGTCTGATATGTTGGAAGAACTCAAAAATAGAGCTGAGAAATTGAGGTTACTACAAATATATTCTCTATTATAATTTTATTTATTTTTCAGCTTAAACTACGTGATGTTACAAAATGGCAAAACAGCCCATAAAGGACTTTAATTTTAGCTCCTCCAAGCTTTGTGTATGCGAAGATATGTTTCTGGTGACATGAAAGTTTCGTTCAATGTTTTCTATTTTTTTTTATAATATCAGGTAAAGGTCAGTATCACAGGGATAAAGTATTCAATATCTAAGGGATTCTCTGCTTTGATCTCGAAAAAGTTCAGGCGCGACTTAGCGTGTAAGCCAACATCATTTATACGCAAAAATGTTTGCTTATACTCAACCTCGGAACTACTCCAAATCTAACAGTGAAACCAGCGGTTTCAAGGGGACATATTCCCCCATATTCATATACAAAATTACTGTTTTTTGGCAAAGGCCCCCAAACGGTTTCTTTTCGAAATGAATCAAGCTTGCAGAACAAAAGTTGGGTAAACTTTGGTTAATAATTTTTTGGGCGATTATTGCTTTTTTTTTTGGTCGATCCTTCATTAGGAATAACTACCCCATATTCTTGGGCGATTATTGATTTTTGGTCTTGGGCGATTATTCGCACAGTCATTAATGGATCACATTGGATCGCGTTGGATCGCGTCTCATGAGTTTGTAGACAAAAATTATAAATCATCTCGACGGGATGCTGCTCACCAAAACACCACCAGCCTAACAGTTTTTTGAAGTATTTGACTGCTTTTCTTTCTAACTTCTTTGACTGAAATGCCTTATTCATAGTAAACAATGGCTCCTTGAAAGTATAGCCTGCGAAACAGTTTTTTGAAAGTCCCTCTCAATACTGTCGTCAATTGTGTAGATCTTTTCACCAACTATGACCTTAATCTTTTCTTAACGATGATTGTGCCCTTTTTTAAGTTTTATTTTATTGCAGCTCGTGGGTAGCCTCGTTACCCAACATAATATCACGTGATGGTTGTCAATCTGGGTTTAATACTGCCACTGCTATGAATGGTTTGCTTGGTTAGATAAAGGACGATACGGTATGTATGACTTGCGCATGCTGGATATATTCACCAAAAGAGTTCCTGGTGCAGTATTGCAGTCATCCTTAATGATCTTCATAGTTTTTGTTAGACTTACTTGCTCGGCTAAATAACCGTCAATAAACAAAAGCTCTTCTTTTGGTATATTCCTTATGTGGTTGTGAAACTCTAGCCTAAATGAATCATTTTCCCTTTGCTAGTATTTAACCTGGACAGCATAGTGTAAGCAAGCACAATGCCTTGCATATGTTGCAGTGCCTTATACAACCATATTTCGCTTTACGGCCTTGACACGTTCCACGAAACTTGGAAGACACCAGCCTAACAGTTTTTTGAAGTATTTGACTGCTTTTCTTTCTAACTTCTTTGACTGAAATGCCTTATTCATAGTAAACAATGGCTCCTTGAAAGTATAGCCTGCGAAACAGTTTTTTGAAAGTCCCTCTCAATACTGTCGTCAATTGTGTAGATCTTTTCACCAACTATGACCTTAATCTTGTCTTAACGATGATTGTGCCCTTTTTTAAGTTTTATTTTATTGCAGCTCGTGGGTAGCCTCGTTACCCAACATAATATCACGTGATGGTTGTCAATCTGGGTTTAATACTGCCACTGCTATGAATGGTTTGCTTGGTTAGATAAAGCACGATACGGTATGTATGACTTGCGCATGCTGGATATATTCACCAAAAGAGTTCCTGGTGCAGTATTGCAGTCATCCTTAATGATCTTCATAGTTTTTGTTAGACTTACTTGCTCGGCTAAATAACCGTCAATAAACAAAAGCTCTTCTTTTGGTATATTCCTTATGTGGTTGTGAAACTCTAGCCTAAATGAATCATTTTCCCTTTGCTAGTATTTAACCTGGACAGCATAGTGTAAGCAAGCACAATGCCTTGCATATGTTGCAGTGCCTTATACAACCATATTTCGCTTTACGGCCTTGACACGTTCCACGAAACTTGGCCGCAAAGCGAAAAACCGTATAAGGCAACAATTACATATTCTAATCCGAATTTATACAAATTAAATGGGATCGGTTCCAAATTTGTTAAATATTTAACATGGTTTATCATTCAAAATGCATTTTATTATTTTATCATATTATAATCGAGATTGCGCTTGTGCAAGAATGGCAATATATAGATATATCAACATCGAAAAAAAGTTGTTTTCTGCCGTTATAGCGAAACATTTTAGGCCGGAAATCAAAAACGTGCTTTAATTGAAGAGGGCCCTTATAGCGAAATGCCGTATGAAGTTCGTTGGTGTACAGTGCCTAATACAGTGCGTAAAACTCAAACGTATGCTGAGATATGAGTAGGTCTCCGAAATAAGCACGATATTGCACGCACGTACCCCTGCTTAAGCTGGGCTTTGCAAAGGTTTCGCCTAAATCCGCATTATTTTTGAAAAAAATTGCTCTTTGCACCTTGAAAAAAAAGTGTACTATCGAATGCATTATGAACTAAACTCAAAGCCAATGACGGACGATCTATATTAGATGAGGAAATGTCAAAGAATCTTTAATAAAAACTTTTTACTATCTATTTGCAGAAAACAGCTAGATCGTGCAATAATTTTGGTTGAATCCTTATCAGGAGAACGGCAACGTTGGATGGATACTGTCGCATATCTTGACATATGCTTCGATAAACTACCTGGTGATTGTCTTATGGCTACAGCTTTTACATCATATCTTGGGCCATTTGATACAAAATACAGGGAAAGACTAATGGAATTGTGGCATAAAAAGATTCAAGAAAAGCAAATACCACATACGGATGACTATAAAATCACAATGTTTCTAAGCGAACCAGTCACCATCAGAGAGTGGAACATTCAAGGACTACCATTAGATGATTTTAGCACTGAAAATGGTATTATTGCAACAAAAGGTCGACGTTGGCCATTGATAATCGATCCACAAAACCAGGCGAACAATTGGATTCGTAATCTGGAAAAACGAGAATTAAAAGTAATTGATTTCAACCAATCAGACTATCTTCGAACATTAGAGCGAGCACTTCAATTCGGATTTCCAGTTCTTTTGCAGAATGTCACCGAAGTATTGGATCCAGTAATTAATCCTATATTACGATCGACGTTTACGATACAGGGCGGACATAAGCTCATAAAATTCAATGATAAATTTATAACATATAATGATTCGTTTAGAATCTACATTACAACGAAGATAAGCTATCCGCATTATCCCCCGGAAATATCTTCGAAGACCGCTATTATTAATTTCGCAGTAAAACAGAGTGCTCTGGAAGCTCAACTTCTCGGTATAATCGTTCGTAAAGAAAAACCCACTTTAGAACAGCAGAAGGACGAGATGGTAATAACTATTGCAACAAACAAGAGGATTTTAATCGATCTTGACAATCAAATTCTTCGACTTTTAAATGAAAGCAGAGGATCACTTCTGGAAGACGATGAATTGTTTCATACTCTTCAAAAATCTCGGCAGACCTCTGTCCTGGTGAAAGACTCACTTAGTACTGCTGAAATAACGGAAATTGAAATAGATATTGCACGGCAAGCATATCAGCCTGCTGCCGAAAGATCGTCCATTCTTTTCTTCGTTTTAACTGATTTGGCAAAAGTTGATCCTATGTATCAGTTTTCTCTGGCTGCCTATATTTTTCTCTTCGTTAAATCAATCGAACGCAGCGTTAAGAATCAAGTTGTACAGGAGCGCATTGCAAATATAAATGAGTACCATACGTATTCAGTTTATAGAAACACTTGCCGAGGCCTTTTCGAAAAACACAAGCTAATGTTGTCCATCAGCATGTGCGTTAAGATCTTAGAGGCTGCTGGAAAATTAGTAATGGCCGAATTCAATTTTATCCTTAAAGGCGGATTAGTTGTAGATAGGCATGATCAAGCCCCTAATCCTAGTCCAGGTTATATTATAAAGCAAAATATTACTGATTGAAATAATTTTAACTGTCTAATTTTTCAGGATGGATAACTGAAGAAATATGGGATAACATAACAGAACTTGATAAGATTGCCGGATTCCATGGTATTATAAACTCATTCGAGCAATATCCAAAACTTTGGAATGGTAATAGTGTATATTTTTTACCTAGATAAAGTAGTTAAATATGGTTGCTCTTTTAGATTGGTATGGCAAGACTACACCTGAGTCTGAAGAGTTAGTCGGTGAATGGAATGAGAAGCTAAACGATTTTCAGAAGTTCTGTGTCGTTCGTTGCCTACGTGCAGATAGAATTATATTTTGCTTAACTCAGTTTACCTCAACTATACTTGGTCCAAAATATGTTGAAGCCCCTATTCTCGATTTTAAATCATCCTTCGAGGAGTCTTCGGCAGAGACTCCTTTAATTTTTCTCTTATCACCAGGAGTAGATCCAGCTGGTGGTCTTATAAGTCTTGCCGATCAACTTGGCATGTCATCTAAACTTTTTTCGCTCAGCTTAGGACAAGGGCAAGCTCCTCTTGCAACAAAACTTATTAGAGAAGGTGCTAAGAATGGAAATTGGGTATTTTTAGCCAACTGCCACTTGTCGCTGAGTTGGTTACCAGCTCTGGATAAGATTATTCAAATGATTCAAGCACCAAAAGTGAACAAAAGATTCCGTTTGTGGCTAAGTTCGAATCCACACCGAGACTTCCCTGTTTCGATTTTACAAAGTGGAATCAAAATGACTACTGAACCACCAAGAGGAATTAAGGCTAACATGAAAAGACTCTATAATAATATATCTGAAGAAAACTTTGAGGAATGCACAGATCCGAGCACGTACAAGAAACTTATCTTTTCGCTGTGCTTCTTTCACTCGGTTTTAATTGAACGCAGAAAGTTTCAAGAACTCGGTTGGAATGTCGTGTACAGCTTCAACGATTCCGACTTTGAAGTTTCCGAAATTCTGCTGTTCCTTTATATAAATGAGTACGAGGAAACTCAATGGGAGGCTCTTAAATACCTCATTGCCGGCGTTAACTATGGTGGTCACGTAACAGATGAGTGGGATCGTCGTTTACTAATGACATACATCAATCATTTCTTCAAAAGTGATGCCGTAACAGTTCCAAATTATAGGTAATTGAATAATGTAATATATTTTTTTTGTGCTCAATAGCTGTCGTCTCTTTATATTTTGAAGGCTGTCGGCATTAAGAACATATTTTATACCGCTTGATGGTGACCTTCAGTTTTACAAGGACAACATTGAACTCTTACCAAACATTGATAAACCAGAAGCCTTTGGACAACATCCAAATGCAGATATTGCATCTCTGATCGGAGAAACTCGGGAACTTCTTGATACCCTGCTCTCTATCCAGGTCCAGTCGTATACCGCTGAAGAAGAAAGTATTGAGAGTAAGGTGTTGAGATTAGCGCAAGATATTGAAATCCATATTCCGGAAGAAATTAATTATGAGCAAACTGCCAAAGTCTTAGGACTCAACCGCACTCCATTGGAAGTTGTTTTGCTGCAGGAAATTTTAAGGTATAATGTGCTTTTAGTCAATATAAAGGTATGCTTGCGTGATCTTCAGAAGGGCATTCGTGGATTAGTTCTGATGGACATTGAATTAGAAAGTGTCTTACGTGCTATATATGAAGGAAGAGTTCCATCTAATTGGTTAACCGCGTATCCATCGCAAAAGCCATTGGCATCATGGGTACGAGAGCTTGTCCAAAGAATTGGTTACTTTGCACAATGGGCCAAAACACTTAAGTCTCCGTCGCTTTTTTGGCTATCGGCATATACTTTTCCAACAGGGTTTCTTACTGCAGTGCTTCAGACATCCGCGAGGTCGACCAAAACTCCGATTGATGAACTTTCGTGGGAGTTTTCTGTTTTTATTGAAGACGAGGCGGCTGTAGCAAGAATGGTCCAAAATGAGGGAGTGTGTGTTCGCGGGTTATTCCTTGAGGGTGGTGGTTGGAATAGGAAAGCACGTTGTTTGCAAGAACCCATGCCAATGGAGTTAGTATGTCCAATGCCTGTGATTCTTTTCAAACCGGTAGAAAATTCAAAGAAGCGCACAAAGGGCATTTATCAATGTCCTGTATACTATTACTCTCAAAGAGCTGGATCCTTTATTACAACAGTCGATATAAAATCTGGTACTGAAACTTCCGAATATTGGATTAAACGAGCAACTGCACTGTTGTTGAGTTTAAATAATTAATTACTTTCTTTTCATTTATTATACTCATTTTATGTTACTAGTTAATATTTGTTAATAAAATAAAGCTACTGTCTCGGAGGAGAGGCAGTTTGTGTTCTATAAAAATATCCTACTCGATCAGTATAGAAGGTGTGAACGATTTGATTTTAAGATACGATAAGATACTAGCGGCAGTTTCCGAAAGAATGTACATATATTTGCTATATAAAGGGTGATCCATTTCGAGGTTCCCTACTTTTTTAAAGAAAAAAACACAGAAAATTCAAATTTAATGGAGAATGTTTATTATCATTTGAAAGAACATTCTTTGGCATTTATTTATTGAAGATTGTGTCTATCAAATGTTGGCCGTTGCTACGTCGCAGATGGTCCATCCGTTGAGTCCAATTTTCGATCACTCGTTCGAGCATTTCGACTGGTAACTGGCGAATGACACGCGTGATGTTTTCCTCCAAGGCCTGAATCGAAGCGGGTTTGTCGGCATAAGCTTTTGACTTTACATATCCCCACAGGAAAAAGTCTAACGGTGTGATATCACACGATCTTGGTGGCCAATCGACCGGCCCAAAACGTGAAATTATGTGCTCACCGAAATGTTCTCTCAATAAGTCCATTGATTGATGCGATGTGTGGGAAGTGGCGCCGTCTTGCTGAAACCAAATATCGCCGAGATCAGGAGCTTCAATTTCAGGCATCAAATAGTCGGTTATCATGGCACGATAACGGTCGCATTGACGGTTACGTTCGCACCGGCATAATTTTTAAAGAAATATGGACCGATGATTCCACCGGCCCACAAACCACACCAAACCGTTGTTTTTTCTGGATGAAGTGGTAGTTCTTCAATCTCTTCAGGTTGCTCTTCGTCCCAAATGCGGCAATTTTGTTTGTTTACATACCCATTGAGCCAGAAATGGGCCTCATCGCTAAACAAAATTTGCCTCGAAAACGTCGGATCTTCTTGGAACTTTTCAGAGCGAAGCGATGTCGCTTGGGAAGGTCGAGCGGCTTCAGTTGTTGCACCAGCTGTATTTTGTACGCTTTCAATTTAAGATCTTGACGTAAAATGCGCCAAGTCGTTCCATACGTCAGTCCGAGTTGCTGCGAACGGCGCCGAATCGACTCTCTATGGTCTTCGTGTACACTCTCAGCTACGGCATTTAAGCATTTAAGCTTCTTTTTATCTTTATTTGAAAGATGGGGAACCTAAGAACAGTAATCTAAGGTGTCTGCATGGTAGCACAATAGACCAGTTCGAAGAAAATCAAAAAATCAAATGAGCAAAAAATGCAAAGAATACCTTATCTACCTACTAAATAGCTATGAGCCTAGATTTCGAACCTCAAAACTATATAATGTTTTTGGGGTAACATCACGGGGTAACATCTTGGGTTTTTTTTTATTTATCGCTTTATCAAAATAACGGTACCTGCCATAATTGGTGAAAATCACCATCAGTATGAAAACCAAAGACGATTTACCAATGTCCGTCCGTCTGTCTGTCAGTCCGTCCGACCGTAACAACTTTTGAATCCTTCAAATTTAACCCAGAAAGCTAAAATTTCATCCCAAAATGGTTAAGTTTAATTTATTTTTAAATACGCCCACTTCCACGCCCACAATTAAAAATAAATCGTTTTAAAGCTGTATTTTAAGAGATTAATGGTAAGAAAGTTAACAAAATATGTAGACACTGAACTCCTTCACAAGTTTGCCTTACAAAGATTTTTGCCAAGCCTACTCTTTGTGGATGTAAATATTTTTAAGCAATTTTTTGTTTTCTTAAAAAAATTTTTATAAATATGAAAAAAAAAGTATTACAATATATTTAGCCTATATTTTTTCTAGAGGTTTTTCTGTGAGTTCAGTGGCTTAGTGGTTTAGTGTGTTGGACCACTAAGCGAGAGGTCGCTGGTTCAAATTTCGACCTGTATCACCTGAAAGTTTTTATTCGCTGCCCCACCTCTAGCGAACGTCTGACAAACATCCAAGAGTAAGAAATGTCATGAGAAGCTTCTCTAAAATAAATTGCCGTTCGGAATCGGCATTAAACTGTAAGTCCCACCATTCGTGTCGAAAACAAAACTTCGCACACACAATTGTTGGAAAAGCTAGGCTTTAGGTCCTGTATGGGTCGTTTACGCTTATATTTATTATACCCTATCCTAAGGGTATATTAATTTTGGCACATAGTTTGTAACACCCCTTAATATTCGTCGCAGACCCCTAAAAGTATATATATTTATGATCAGGACCAAAATCTAAGACTATTTAGCAATGTCCGTCTGTCCGTATCAACTTTTAAGGCCTTTAAAGTTATGCTAGGAAGCTGAAATTTGGAACATATACTCCCTAGGGTTCCGAAATGGTAAAGTGTTAAAATTTTCAAAATACGCCCACTGCCACGCCCACAATTTGGAAAAAACCGTTTTAAGGCTTTAGTTAGAGAGATAAAGTTGTACAACCTTCAAAAGATATGTAGGTACTGCCCATCTTTATTAATTTGTCATATAAAATTGTTTGCCACTCCTACTTTTTGTGCGCGTTTTTCACTAAAATGCTGTTTTCTTCGAAAATTTTCATAGAAATCGAAAAAAAATGTTTAACAATATATTAAGCCAATATTTTTCTCAATATATCGCCCATACAAAGTTTTTGGCCACGCCCACTTTTTGGGGGCGGTTTTAAAAAAAATATTTTTTTTCGATAAATTTCATAGAATGAAATAAAATGCTATCCATCATCTTCCTAAGGCTTTTTTTCTTTGGGGTACAGAGGGATAAGGATAGGGTATCATACTGTGCGCCCCAAGCGGACTGTAGCCTTTCCTTATGTTTTTTTCTAGTAAATCACCCAAACACAGTTTTTGGCCACGGCCACTTTTTAAATAGAGTGAAATAATATTTCATCTTTGGGGTATATAGCCAAATGGATAGGGTATCATACTGTTCGTCCCGGACTGTAGCCTTTGCTTATGCTTTTTACATTTTATAATACATAGATTTTCTCAAACCTTATCTCTTGTCAGGGATGCTTTGAAGATTTCCAAAAAATTGTTAACATTAAAGTTAAAGAGATAATTGTTTAAATAAAAATAAAATTTGTTTGTAAATAAAATTATTGAGGAAAAAGTATTTAAAATACCAAATTGCGCCAACAAATTTTCTTTATTTTGTTTTGATTTTATGTGTTGCAATCAATCTCATGAATGAAAACATGTACGCTATTGAGTTGTTTCTCTCAAAGGTTCTTAACCTTTGTTGATAGCGCCAGATGCGACAATTCTGCTTATTAACTAAAGCAAGGTTCTTTCTATGTAGAGCAGGTAGTATCCACGGCAGGCGATAGCAAAGAAGGCACGATTTTCGACATTATTCGCAAGAATCGACGATATCGACATCATCGACCGCATCACATAGACAAGCGTTTATCTAACAACTGTTATTTATAATTTTTATTATGTAATAAAATTTGACGAAAGCCCATTCTTAATATCGACAGTGAAACAATGTTTGTATTATCGACAATTTTGTTCTTTAATTTGACCATTTCCAATTAACAGCTGTCGATTGTTATTACTATGAAAACGGATATTTTTTTCAGTGTACACAATTACACATGTATATTGATGTTAAATTTATGATAATTTTTTGTTGCATCACCACGCATAAAAATCTATCACTTATTATCATTATTGTAAATTATTGCATAATAATGTATGAAGAATACTACTTGAAAAGGTTAATATAAGTGAACAATAAACGTTTAGTGTTAACTACAATCGAATAAGTAGACCAAGATTACATTATGATGGATCAAATCACAAATTTTAATTGCTAATTAATCAATCACTCATTTTTAAATTCTGCTTGCAAAGACCGCCACTACGACTATCAGTCTATTTAAAAC
Source organism: Ferdinandea cuprea (assembly GCA_963576555.1). NCBI lineage: Eukaryota > Metazoa > Arthropoda > Insecta > Diptera > Syrphidae > Ferdinandea > Ferdinandea cuprea. The sequence goes on from OY754958.1 coordinate 174,208, forward strand.
TTTCAAAGTACGAATACTCCCAAGAAGAAGCTCTTGGAATCAAGTTGTTTTAATAGTAGCTACGCTATAAGTAATTCGAAGCCAATGCTGCTCAAAATTACATATATATTATTTATAATTCTCGAATTAAGCAGTCGGATAAACTCTGCGAATATATTAGGCTTATTTACAAGTCCTCATAAATCGCATATGTTAGTGTACTTTGGTGTTGTAAATAGCTTGCTTAGGCGTGGACACAATATTACGGTTGTCACTGTATCACCAGTTGACGACATGTTGCCGAGAGATATCCGTGTAATACAATTGAAAAAGCCTCCAGAAGCAGACCCTATGCGGGGAATTTTTCGTCAAATTGCTGTTGTTGCTGCAAATAGTAGAACATTCTATGATCCGCGATTTCAGGAGTTTCTTAAAGAAGACAACCGGTTTGACTTAGTCATTCTTGGCTATCTATTTAACGATTATCAATTAGGTGTGGCGGCTCGTTTCAATTGTCCTAGTGTGGTCATTTGGACAACGCAACCAATTAGTTTTGTAAATAGATTTATAAAAAATCCAAATGGATGGTCCTATGTTCCGCAGCCATTTGTCAGGAGTCAGGCGGTTGGCTTAAGAGGCATTTTGTATGGACTCTTCGATACAGTTATCAAATTCATTTTTGATATTATTATGGAAAACGTTTACAGGTAAGGTGTGACGAATCAATTAATAATACGACGGTTCTTTTAAGACGACTTAGGCATCTCATATTTATTCTTCTCTCCTATTTTCGATAATGATATGATTTGGAATGACGGATCAAGGCTTTTGCACTTTTACTCCAACCTTACCTATTTGATTTTTAGGATTAAAGTAATCGTTATATAAATACGTGAAGAGACAACCGTAAGACCCCTTACACCTGGCTTAAACGTGTGATTTATATAGTAACATACGGATGTCTCAAGTAAATTATGAAAAATGTTCGATTGACTAGTATTTTCTAGTAGGCAATAGATAGGCGATGAGGTTTAATTTGTGTTTAATAAATGTGTTACAAATTTAGTATGGATGAAACTGGATTTGCATAATGTTTGGTGACTCAAACAATTTAGTAAGCAGTCAACGGAAATTGACAATCTATGTGAATGTTGATTTACTTCAACAAATATTTCTTGAACAAACCATTCGATGAAGAACGATTATTTTATTTAGGGATGGATATGAAACCGATTCACGTCAAGGGACTAAACGCTGCTACGGGGTTTCTATCAGATTATTATGTGTGCCGCCGATGGATTCACACTTCACGCATCAAACGAAAACGCCCCGAATAATAGTCTTAATGATAATGTAAAAGATTTTAGCTAATCGTAACTAAAACAATTTCTTCGTTGTCTTAAAAAAAAGAGCCGCATTCAATTACAATTGAAATAAAATATATTTTGAGTTGATATCCATTTTTATTTTAAGAGACATTTTTCCATCCAATAAGTACCCAACTCTAGCTGAAATGAGAAAAAATGTGTCCCTAGTTTTGTGCAATCATCATTTTAGCGAAGGACCAATTGCAGCTCATCTACCCAGCCATATTGAGATTAGTGGCATCCAAATTCAAATGAACAAAAGCCTACCCGAGGTAAGACAATTTTACTTAAAAAAGAAAAGAAAAAAAGAGCACTTTTAATTCCATTTATAGGCACTTGAGCAATTTCTGCGGTCTGCAGAACATGGAGTAATTTATTTTAGTCTTGGTACTGTGGTATCACCTAAGCGATTAAAACCGGCAATGTTGCAAATTTTCATAAAAGTTTTTTCCTCACTACCTCAAAGAGTTATTTGGAAAATCGATTCAATTCCGCATAACTTCACCAACATTATGACCGGTAAATGGTTTCCGCAGAGTTCTGTTCTCGATCACCCTAATACGAAACTCTTCATCACGCACGGCGGAAAAGGCAGCATAGTTGAATCTTTGCACTATGCAGTTCCTATGATTGCTATACCGATCTTTGGAGATCAATTCGCTGATGCTTATCGCATTGTTCGGAATGGTTTTGGATCGAAACTGGATATCAATAGCATTACTGAAGAATCTCTCCGCCAACACATTGATGAAGTCTTGACTAATAATGTCTACGCCCGCAATATTAAGCGTGCGTCGGAAATTTACAGAGATCGGCCATTCTCTCACGAAGAAGAGACAATTTTCTGGATTGAATATATCATTCGTCATAGAGGTGCATCACATATGCAAACTCCTACGAAGTTCATGAACCTTATCCAATATCTCAACATCGATGTGTACCTCTTTTTACTTTGTTGTTGTTATGCTGCAAATGCTGCGATAAAAATCGTCTTGTTTAACATATCCAGGATTGTAAGCAGTTCTGGTGGGACACATTGATTGAATATACTTACCTACTTGGCAATACTGCCACAATAATAGTCCTACGCAGATGAAACTTCGTCGTGACTGCGTTAGGCAGGTTAGGCAGGAGTTTAATGAATCCAAGCTATGTAATGTGTACATGTAAGTGCAAGCATTTCATTTTCAAGCTCTCTCAAGAGACACTATCATAAATTATTTTCTCATTGTTGTCATTTTGACTAGCTTTATTTTATTCACATTCAATTCTTTTATTTCTTTTATTACCTTGTAATAAGTGTTTAATTAAATTCTTGAATAATGTATATAACTAAGAAGTACATAAGTATGTTTTAAAATAGATTGAAAAAAATTCTGCAAAAACAATACACAAAAGTAGCATTTTTATAGGTAATTCATAAATAAACAATTGATAAGTCCATATTAAGTACTAAATTCGCCAAATAAATAACATATTAAAATGCCTTACATAATCCTACAATATTCTTATATTCTCATTTTTTTCTCTCAAAATTTGTCTCTCCATTTGCTGGCATACGGCAACGGTTTACAGCTACCTGTAGTCATAGGGCGATATGGTTCTCTTTTGAAGTCTGACTTTGGGACAACGTCCGCTGTAAGTATTGTATCTACCATACTGACACATGGGTATTTGACACTTCTCCTCTGTGATGCATCTGCAAGGAAATAGATTTTCATATTATAGCAAATTTTGACCGATTTGGAAAAATTTTGTTTTCTTACGTTTAAGACTATATACGAATATAGGGAAATATATATATATGTATACGGTATGCCCAACTGTTTATATGTACTTACTATTATAGTCGGAATAACATTATTATTAAAAACTCTATTGTTACCCACATGGCCTTCCCGTTGGAGTACCATTACAAATAGGGAACTGTCGACAATTCGCTAAGTGAGCGAGTTAAACTGCTCATAAATAAATTGATCGGAGAATTTCTCTTCTTATTTCGATCGCTTCTTCTGTGCGGCACCGTTTCGTCACCTTAGCACTTAAAATCAGCACGTGTACACTTCTCATTTACAATAAAGTGGACCGCTGCGTCATAAAAACTTTTCCGGTACATGAGATGCGTTTTGGAATCGCTTCAATAAGAGCACACATCATTAATATTAATTCAAGAAAATTGTTATATGAAAAGGAAAAATGTATAGTAAAAAAACCGTACATTTTTTGGAGTTCTCTTAGTTTTATATAAATAACCGTTAATATATATTTTTTTCCCAAAAACTGAGTGTGCAGTGTTTTTGGCCCCATCCCAAGTATCCTTAGTACCAAAAAGGACCAATATCATTGAATCATTTTCTAGAAAAATAGTGATAATTGATTTTCACAAAAAAAAAAATGTATAACAGGTACGGTTATTTCAAACGATGAAGCAAAAAATAAAAATATGCCCCGAGATGTGACCCCAAAGACCTTATATACGACCTTTGAAGCAATTCCTTCAAACCGTTTCGCCATACGGCGCCCGGACAGACAGACCGACCAAAAACGAAAATAAACTAAGGAAGTGCGAATGCTACGACGACAATCGACTCTGTGTGCGCAACTTCAACATCCTAATACAAAACAGAAAACACGCCATTTTGAAACTGTATGAAATCAATTTATTCGGTGCTACTGGGTTTCTGTTAGGTTATCATATGGGTGCCGGCAACAAGTGTGAAACAAGGTTTCGTCGCACGCATTTTTTGGGTAGCGCTGAAGGAACATTTTTAACCTCGCCCTGTAAGGGATCTTACACGTTAACAAAAGGGATTTTTTTTTGCTTATTTCAACAAACTCGTAGGTACGTTATGTTCGCCTTTAAGAAATTGTTAGGGGTTCTGTATGCTTAATGCTTAAAAGCGCATAACTAAACAACAACGAACAAAATTTTGCCACTTTATTATAAATATAAATATTTTAAGCTTAGTTACTTACTGGTGATCCTCAGACGGAAAGCCATCTTGGCCTCTCTTAAGAATGTTACAGGCCTGATTGTTGTTATAACAATCGCATCGACACCGGCCCCTAGCAAATTCTTCCTGGACAATATCAAAGTGTGTAGGACATCGACAAGTTTCATTGCCACTCAATATTGTTGCAGCAACAGCTCCACCATAATTGATGATGTTCACACTGCCACTATCTGCGCAGGTGCTTAAAAGACATCGATCCACACAGTGACATTCGGTGTGATTAACAAATGACCGCACCTCTACGCTCGCGGACCCACCTAGAGGAATGACCTGCAAAGAGAAACAGCAGCAATATAAAATTGAGTGACAGTAAGCTGTTGATGAAATAATCGATTACAGAAATGTGCTTAACTCAACGCGGTCTCGTATCTATACCATGGAGAGCGCTACCCAAGCGTACTTTACTTACCTAAATGCTTTCAACGCTATCGTTGGCTTCGTTCTTCTACGTTTGATATTCTTTTTGTAGCTATACTCGTACATACCTACATACCTACCTACCATTCATACATTTGTGTGTACAGCGACTGGAGTGAATTATAGTTCAATTAGGGTCTACTTATGCGGATGCATTGCTCCGGCGCACCTCTTTAATACTTTTCAGCCCCAACATGATGTCCCAACTTTATAATTTAAATGGTGACAGGGTAATTAGCTAAGCCTTAGTCAAATTCTTCTATCTTTAACTTCACAAGAAGGATTTCCATCCCATCTAAGTAATCAATAATTGTAGGTACCCACTTGAGTACTGTGCTCAGATACGAATATTGTGTGGCAAAGGTGCATACTGTACCAATGTGTGCTGTCACAATTGAATTACAATTCAATAGTGTTTGTGCACCTTTTATTGTTTAAGAGACCGTAATATAAAATATTTTGTTTACATACGTTGTTGCGCCAGAAAAATGTGTTCCTTTGACCATTGATTGAACTCTCCATGAAATAATATTGGATGGCCTTTGTCACGTATTTTGGACTTTCACTTGCCGTAAAATGATTATATTAACCAATTTAGGAAAATCGAATTGAAATCAACAATAGAAAGAAATGACATGAATAGAAACAGAATAATAAAAATAAACATTAAGAGCCTAAAAAGGTACTACATACCTACGTCTGTATTTAGAAAGCTTATCGTTTACTCTGAAACCAGTTGTGAGGGAAAGAAAAACAGAGCAAAGAAAAACTCTTCGCTAGCACTTCACAAAATTAATCCACTAGATTATCTGAGGCAAAAAATTAAACCAAATAAAAGAATAAAGTAAACTAACAATAAGTCAAAGAGTTATTGCTATTTAAATACTCGTTTAACTGAAGGGTTGTTTGAGGATATCAGTGTTGCTGCCACTATTTATTAACTAAAAAGAGGAATAAGGAACCATAGATATAAAGAGCCATTCTGTTGGATGGTATTTAGGGCATTTTTCAATGCCGATGCACACGGCATTAGGGTGTGCCATTCTGTGTGTACCATCATAGAGAAAAACACAAAACAATACGTTCTTACGTTAGTGTAGTGTATGCTCTCAGTATGATTTACTTAACCCTACAACATTAATTTGGAAAATAAATACATATCACACCAAAAACATAAATGTTAAAGAATAGCCAAGTTTTTTTTATACAAAATCGCTCTTGCCTTACAAGTCAGCCACAAAAGGTACTGAGATCTAAAACGAACGCTAAGTTTGTATTGTAATTATAGAAAATATAACAAATAGTATTTAGGTACATTTTTATACTGGCGTTCGTTTTAGATCTCAGTACTTTTTGTGGCTGACTTGTAAGGCAAAAGCGATTTTGTATAAAAGAACTTGGCTATTCTTTAACATTTATGTTTTTGGTGTGATTTCAATACTTTTTGGAAAAATGTTTTTTTCGTGGAAATTTTGTAAAATTTTAAAATTGTATTCATTTCGACCGGATGTAAACGCCCTCTTTCGAGAAAAATACAATTTGTTTATAACTTTCCTTGTTTACCTTTAAAAGAATTACCGACATGTAAGATCTCATAACTATAGAATGAGTTCGATATAAGGGCGGCTGCCACACCTCTCTTTTGGAATATACACAAAGTTTGTGTCTATTCTTCAAATCCTTCCCCCAAGTATAATTTCATAGCTCTAAGTCTGTTGGGTGCAAAGTTAATGAAAAGGGGCGGCTGGCGCGCCCCTAAATGGAAAATAATTAATGTGTTATTTTTTCCTAAAATCCAACCCTTATTTAAAAAATAATAATTATAGGTCTTTTGGGGACTGCGTTAAGGGAAGTGGGCGGCTGCCACGCCCCCTAGATGGAAAGCCACAAATGTTAGATTTTTTCCCGTGGTTTCTCTGAAAACTCTATTACTTACGTTTTAGATCTCAGTACTTTTTGTGGCTGACTTGTAAGGCAAAAGCGATTTTGTATAAAAGAACTTGGCTATTCTTTAACATTTATGTTTTTGGTGTGATTTCAATACTTTTTAGAAAAATGTTTTTTTCGTGGAAATTTTGTAAAATTTTAAAATTGTATTCATTTCGACCGGATGTAAACGCCCTCTTTCGAGAAAAATACAATTTGTTTATAACTTTCCTTGTTTACCTTTAAAAGAATTACCGACATGTAAGATCTCATAACTATAGAATGAGTTCGATATAAGGGCGGCTGCCACACCTCTCTTTTGGAATATACACAAAGTTTGTGTCTATTCTTCAAATCCTTCCCCCAAGTATAATTTCATAGCTCTAAGTCTGTTGGGTGCAAAGTTAATGAAAAGGGGCGGCTGGCGCGCCCCTAAATGGAAAATAATTAATGTGTTATTTTTTCCTAAAATCCAACCCTTATTTAAAAAATAATAATTATAGGTCTTTTGGGGACTGCGTTAAGGGAAGTGGGCGGCTGCCACGCCCCCTAGATGGAAAACCACAAATGTTAGATTTTTTCCCGTGGTTTCTCTGAAAACTCTATTACTTTTCCAAATTTCAAGGTTCTACGACGATTGGAAGTGCTCCATTGTTTTGATGATCTGTCAGTGAGTCAGTGGTTACGGTTTTTGCTAATTTTGGGACCTTGTAACTCAGGAACCGCTGATGTTAAACAGTTGGAATTTGGTATGGAGCTGATGCTTTGCGTCCCAGTAAATCGTAAGAATTTGATGTCTCTAGCTTTATCGTAAGCAAAAAACTTTTCCGAATATAAAAAAAAATCATTATTTTCCGGGCGAATGGAAAAACCAACAACAGAAACCAGCCTAAATCTTTAAATAAACAGTTATTCCGGGTCCAATGAAAAGCCGTATAAACTTTATTTATCGATTTAGTTTAGCTTTAAAGCCTACTCCAAATAAACCAAATAATACATATTAGTTAATGAATGAAGCAAATTTTAGTTGGCTTACTATTACTATAATTCTGTGTAAAACAACTTCTTATTTGGGAAACAATTATTTACATTCAAATGAAATATCAATTCTGCTCAAATTTGTATGATAATTAAGAATATCATTGGATCTGATACTTAAGGTTCGCAACCACCTAATTTGTAAATTCAGCTATTGTTTAAAAGCTCATGAAGATTTTTTCAATTCTCTTGAACAGTGTATGGTGAATCCGAAATAACTGGCAACTACGAGCAATAAAAAATGTTAAAGCTACATAATATTTATATTCTCTCTTATTTTAAATTTTACATTTGATTTCCGTGTGTACGCTTCAACAAAGTGCAAAATCCTCTCCAGCCGACGCTAAGCTAATTCTCAAACTATTAACTATTGATTTTGAAATATTTAAAATATTTATAAGGATGTAACGCGCCTTGAAATTTATATGTTGTACACATAATAGGACACAGCAATTTGTCAGCATGTCGAACCCTAATTATATAGTCATCTTTACGTCAGGGCTAGTTCTAGTTATATGCAATATCGTAAAATCTTCGAAAATGAAGTAAACTTAGGAATGTTAATTTTTTATGGAAAATAGTTCACCAAAACTTGGTAAGCTTACTACACCAAATAAAAGTAATAAATTTGGCAAGCACATCAACTCGAATCTTTGAATATATGAATAATTACATTTAACTTGCAAATATGAAACAAATGTCGTTTTAAATAAGAAAACCATTAAAACTCGTTGGATTTATGTGGTAATAAAAAAACCTAGGCGTTATCAGCGATACTTACATAGAAGTTTAAATTTACTGTGGTAGTTTTTTTAGCTACACATGTTTTAGTATCGTAATCACAGCAACCGGTGTCATCTCCACAGCGATGCAATATAGTACAATGCGGTACAAACCGCTTTGATGCCTCGGTGACAGGAATAATTTTTGGATGCGGCCATCTGCATCTTCCTTCTTCTTTAATACGCTGAATATGTGCCTTCGCCGCTGCAAATAAAATATCATTAAAATAAACGTGACAAAAAACTATTTTTATTTATTTATCTTAGTATGTATGTGTATGTTAGTATGTTTGTTTATTTATATTGTTTTTATTCTCTTTGTAAAGTGTGTTTTGTAAGAGGTTGGTTTTTCGAATAGAGATAAAACTGACATTTTGTGGTCAAATCTGGCAACTCTAATGTCATTTATGTTCAATTTGGTTTGCCAATTCCTCATGAACAGGTTGACAAATGAAAAACGCTTGCAAATCGTGCAAATTTAATTCGAAAATAATGAGGCTCATTTTGGGTTGAATGGCTACGTCAACAAGCAAAATTGCCGCATTTGGAGTGAAGATAATCCACTTGAGACCCTTGAAACGCCATTACATCCAACAAAACTGACTGTTTGGTGTGATCTATGGGCTGGTGGAGTCATTGGGCCATACTTCTTCCGAAATGATGCTGGAGAGTCAGTTACCGTTAATGGAGACCGGTATAGATACCATGATACTATTTTAGACTATTTTGTTCCCGAATTGGATGGCATGAATGTGAATGAGATGTGGGTCCAACAAGACGGCGCTACATGCCACACAGCGCACGTCACAATTGATTTATTGAAGGAAATATTCGATGAGCGCATAATTTCGCGGGATGGACCTGTCACAACAAACCAAAGTGGCGTTTTTGCCGACATACAGTCCCAAATGCTTCAAAAAGTGGTTGAAAATTGGACCTCTAGACTTGTCTTTATTCGAACCAGCTGCGGCCGGTTAAATCCTATTTAAACATTTGATGGACATTAAAACGATTTTCTTGTGTTTTATTTCATTTCGAAGTTATATACCTCTAAAAAACTCTGTATATGCAATCAATCGTATTAAATCTCTGTAAAAAGTGCGGTAACAAATATAATGTAAAATATTTTTTTTTTAATACGAAATAAAAGAACACAAATGATATTGATTACAATGCACATTCATTACGGAACACAACCAAATGTCTAACTAATATTCAAATAAACTTTGCATATTCATCGTTTCTAGTAAAGTCTACATAGTATATTCTAGTATATACTAAATAATTGCTCCTTACAAGGGGCCAGGCCGAATACAAAATATCGTCATGTCCAAATATCTTTAATCATCTGAAATTTCAGAATTTACAGGGATTCCTAAGCTAGTATAATTTGCTTAGTAATACATATAATGTATGGTTACCCTCAAAGAAGATTGTGCAGCCGATGTATACCTACCTAGTTTTGGTTTCATCGAAATATTCAAAGTTGGTGTGAGCAACAACACATTTTCCGGAACTCCATGACGCTATTTGCATGAATAATATGTGCAACTCACGTCCGATTACTTCACTATCAGATACTTGATGTCTTTTCGTCGAATTAAAGGTTTGCAACAATTTAAATATCGGCCACCTTGTAAACAGGTACTTTTATAATTCAAACTTATTTATATTCACAAGCTTACAACGCCAACTGTGTACCTACTATGTGGAACGCAAATTACAATATTTTTTCAAATAAAGTTGCAATAATTTAAATTTAGATAAAACTGAGTATCGATGTACCTACTGCAAAATAGGTAAATGCTTTTATCAAAATACATAGTAGATTAGATAAGTGCGCTCTATATCTAGTGCTTGATGGATCCGAAACACGTTGCGAAGCAAATAAAATAAAAAACGCATAATAAATAAAAAGAAAATATTGTAGAATGTGGAGAATTTTTTTTTTGGAGCAAATAATGAAACCAGAATCCGGACAGAACAAGAGAGTTATTATCGATCGTAAGATTATAACATTCTACGTGAGTAGATGTTGTCAACAGATATCCGGAAAATATATCTACATACTTGAACATTTTACAACGATCAAACCTATAATTTCCATATTATCCGCATGATTAACTGAGCAAGAAAATTGCATTTCGTTGCAAAAGGGCAGACGAAAAAAATTATATTGTAGGTTGGGTATAAAATGGGTGCAAAAAACAATGGATACATAATTGATGGTATGAAGTGAACTTAATGCAGTATTTCTGAAGTGTTCGGTAGCCAGGAAGATATTACCATCTACACTGTGATATTACAAACATTAATTAAATGAAACGGTTTCTCTGTAGTGGATTTTGATCAATTTGGAAAAGCCTCCAAAATGCAAAATTACATCAAAATCGTTATAGACATTTTTGAGAAAATACAATTTTTCAAAACCTAAAAAGTGATTTAGTCCTTAACTACCTACTTCTTATTTTCCATTTTCCTAATCATATCGATAGTTACAAAAAGTCATAAGCGGTATTGTAGGTAGAGATGACAAGGTACAATAGTCTGAGAGACTCCAGATAGGTAGTTAAAAGTTGAATAAATTTGATATGTGATCAAATGTTACCATTCTTTTTCATGCGATTCTAAAACGCATCTCATGTACCGAGAAAGTTCTATAGACGAAATGTTATTAGTTATAGAAGTCCTTCTCTGCCTTAGAATGGGCTTAGACCTACCTTCATTGATGTACCGCCTGCGAGATTTTTCAACAAGTTCCGCTGTCCCGTAGTTATTCCACTTCTCATCTGTCAAACTATCGGTCTTCAATGAGTTTTGACTTTCGTCATCATTTTGCTGATTTGGTTCATCATCCAGGTAATCCTTAAAAAAATAAATTATCGCAATTAATAAAAAATGTTGTTAACATTTGATTAACGTAAACTGTGAAATCTTAAGGCCCACTTTACTTAAGCTTTAAGGCAGTGGACTTTTTTTATAATCTTTACACTTAAAGATCTATCAACACAAACAAAGCATTGTATCCTCCATGTAATAATAGCCAAGTAAATTTTCTGTCCCCTGCACTGCGTTTCCCTCCGACCCAAAATTACTCGGAAACTGTAAGGTCTACGTAGCTGAAATTTGGAATATGGATCTAGCTATATACATATTTATATTTTTGTAGTTTCATGGCTGAGGGTACATATAGTACTTAAGGTTTGCAGCGCCATCTATATTGGGGAATGAATTATTTAAGAATCATCTAGATTGGAGTAGATGTTGGTTGATAAATAATTCAGTATTCCAAACGTCATTATATTAAATAATAGAGGCTAAACGTAGCGCGAGTAAAGGCGCCAGAAAAGCGGCACGACATTATTAATGTTCATACAGTAATAAAGAAAGTGCCACATTTTGTATCAGTTTGGAGATATACATATAAAAGATTGATATTGGAAATTAGTGGAAAATCAGTTTGTCAAATTACTAGTGAATTATGTTGCACCATAAAAGAGATTGGTGTTATGTTGCAAGTAAATAGTTACAATGTTCGAGAGGAGAAGGTTAGTTAAAGAGGACAACTTTTTATCATTTCAAATATTAGTAGCAATAGGTTCATATGTCTTGTTCGACGATAAGCGTTATCCCCACAAAAATAAGGAGAAAAACAAAGTGCAAGAACTAAATATGTAAATTTTACTGTGTTGTATGAATACATTTAATAATAAGTTAGTATGGTTTAGTTTTTTCGTATAATGTTGAATTTCGTTTCACTGAAAATGTTCGGTTCCGATACATGGGATAACAGTTGTGTTTACTTCTTTTGGTTTTTATTTGGACAAATCATTGCCATATAAATTGCAAAATGTAGTCCCACCACAATAAGTACACCATATATATATTATCGCCTATAGGTTCGTCAGACCATTGGCCCTGAGGGTAAAAGACGTGAGCTTTCAGTCTTACAAGGCCAACCCGAAAGAAAAACCCAAAGAAAAACCGAAAAAAGTTTTAACGAGCCTGAACTGGCTACAATGCCCACAATAATCTTGTCAAATTCTTCTTCGGGAAAAAATATTACAAAGTCCCACCAGTAACACCTTTTGGCGTTTGTTAATATTAAGAATTCGGACTCAACATCTATCTACACACTTCACCTGTCTTCAGATAAAGCCTGCTTACTGCTCATTTTACAGCTAGCGTTGAGTTTCCAGCCTGGATTCTCACCGAAAAGTTGAACCAATCTATTCATCTCGGTGGTCGTTACGCTTGGTATTTCAAGAGTTTGGCGCAAAGCTCTTTTGTCGGAAATGCTTTAATTTGGGATCGATGATGTTCCTTCTTCAATGGATTAGAAATTATCTTTCGGAATGTTCAATTCAAGTTGTTTTGGACGGTTTCAAGTCTGTAACCCACCAAATAAATGCTGGTGTTTCCCAATTTTCTGTTTTGCTTCCGCCATTCTTTCTCATTTTTATAAATGATCTCCTGGCTGTTATTTATAATCCCATTCACTCCTTTGCTGATGAGAGTCCCTTTAGCTTTTTATATTCTTTTTCTGCCTAACGTCCCTCATTTTCGCACGTTTACCCCATTTAAGTATGCCGTCAAGATCGGAATGCATTAAATAGGGTAAAATCAAAAGAGTGCAATTTAATGCTTCCAAAACACAATGCTGTTTTCTGTCATTGAAGCGAAACACTAATTTTCTGCTGAAACCGAAAGGCTTCCGATCGAGACATTGCGAAATCACTTGACTCTCTTAGACGTCATCGTAATGTCTCCTGCCTGTCATTGCTATGCCAGGAATGCTCATCAGTTCACCCTTAAGCCAATAGACGCACAGTGAAATATTAAGATTCTTTCATCAGCCGTTCTACACGTATGTGGAATGCTCTCCCACGCTACATTTTGCCTGCACATTACAGTTTACAGACATTCAAAACCAAGGTGTATCGACATCTCCTTCTTACCTCTAATCTCTAAATTTCTGTGTCTATTGATAAGGGTACCAAAGGTACCAAAAATCGCTAAAAAAAAGATTCGAGAATTTTTTGTTTTTGGGAGATTGTTATGCCAGAGTAGAAACGAAAAACATGGTTTTAAAGTCCATTTTTAATTCAGCCAAAAAAGAGATTTGTCATTTCAATCAGGGTATAATAAAGTAAGCCATATTAACGACTTGCTTTTATTTAAGTTGGATAGTAAAACTAATTTACATTAACACGGGTCATGGCGGGCATTCAGCTGTTGTTAAATAAAAATCATTCACTTTCTTATCTATTCCAGGTTTTCTCAAGTGTTATACAATATACGGGTTTCTTTGTAAGCAATATATTTTTCACAAATTAAAACAAGCATTCTTTAGTATTGAATATCGAAAGACTCAAATCAGACCTTGATTTTATTTAAACACAAATAAAAAAAGAAAATTCTTTCACCTAAAAACAAACTCTTTCATTAAGTTTCTCCCGTAGGTATCACCAAAGTAAGGCTTGGTAAGCAATGGAGAAACACCATTACTGTAGAAAAATCTACTTCTAAGAACATGTCAACAAAAACCATTCACCAAAGTATTGAAAACTACTACAGAAACCTTTGGTATTAAGAAATGTTTTAATATACATACACCAATTAATACTGTTATTTATGTGATTGTTAGCTTTTTTTTCATATTTTTTTTAACACCGCCCACCATACATTGGAGCGCATTTAATTTTTCTAATCAAGAAAACAGAAAATTAAATGTGTCAATACGAGTATGTATACTTATTTAAAAAATGCGCATTATCTATTTAACGTTGGGGTTTCCCCAATTATTTACACACATGTTGTTGTTACTGACGCTTTGTCATTTCCTGTATCTTCAAAAATAAAAAAAAGTATACAGGAAAACTACAATTCTACGCTTCGACTTATTTTCGAATATTCTATTTACGAATAGCCATGTCAGACATCGCGAATACATTTAAAAATTTCCGTAAGAGCGTATGATGCACTTTTCTGACGATGATTGTCGAGTTACTTCATTTTAATTCAATCAAATTGTTGATTGAAAATTTAATTGTTTCTTGTTGTGTTTTTAGTTCACCTATCGGTCAAAAAAAATTTGTCAACAGATTACTTTTCAAACCATTGAATGTATGAGTAACAACTAGGATTTCTTATTGGGAAACAACCAAAGCAGTGACAGTTACTCCCGTAGAATACCATAAATTTATTGATTTATTTATGTATTGATATAAACCCATATAAATGTACCGTTATATTTTAAAGATCATAACGATTTAAATTAGATCAACATAAATATACAGCTGTGACATTGTTTTTAAAATGCGTAATATCCGTAGATATAAGGCAACACCTACGCCGGGGTTTCCCAACAAATAGGTAGAGTCTTATAGAATAAATACTTATGGGTTTCCAACGAAATAAAGGTGGTATGATGGAGGTGTACACTTTCATCCCAACCCAAGTTATAGACCTTTAAACATTTCGTAAAATTCATAGAAAATTTATCAGAGAAATAATTTTTTAAAAGAGTAACATTTTGATCATAACAAAAATGTCAATAGCTTAGTCATATAAAAGAGATTGTACTGATTTACTTAGTATTATTACTTAGTATATTGTATGATTTTCTCTTTTTCCAAATTCTCTGCACCAACCTACCTACAAAAACATCGCAGTATAAATATAATTAAATTTGTGCACTATTCCGAAACATAGTGGCGCTGTTATCACTTTTTACCGCAAAATTCTACTAAATCACTGAATAATCCAATATGAATTCCTTGACAATCCCCAAACCCAATAAGATTCCAATTGAATTTATAGACAATTCCCAAAAACAGAAGCGCCCAAGTAAGTGTGAGTTCATAATTGCTTTCGTAGAACTATAAAACTTTAGGGTTGAAGGACTTCGATGTCCTAACACATTCGAAAGTAGACTGTATATTTTTAATTCTTTGAAAAAAGTGCGTTTATTTCCCAAAATGAGTCTAATGATTTCGATGTTAATTTGCGAATTGGGCAACTTAATTTGACATTTTAATCAATTAGTTTTCAAAATGTTGTCGTGTTTATTTTAAAAAATGTATTTTAGAGTATATGTTTTAGAAAACATTAATACGTAGTTTTCTTGACTCCACTATATGTATGTTTTTACTTGTATGTAAAATACAACAACAGACCAAAATCTTTGGAGCTGTTTTTTAAAAATTGGTAGTTTTTTTTTTTTTGTAGAATATATATGTATGGCAGTTACCGGTATTTAAAGGGATCAGGCAAAAAAAAATACCGACGCGACCGATAGCATTTCCGTATCCACTTTTGGACTTCGTCATACTCAGTTTAATGTCGAAATTTTCGCTTAATACCACGAGAAAATAAACAATGACTAAATGACACAAGGGCGTAGAAATGCAAAGGCGAACACACAATAATTCATAAAATCTATGAAAATCAATTATGTAGTGCCGCTGTTCAGGTGCCTCTTCTTGCGCTGGATTCTGTATTCTGTATTATAATTTTAATGTTATTGTCACTTGAGTGGATTTATGTCACAACTGATATGGTTTCATATTTTTAAATTTTAAGTCGTTTTTTGATATCAAATTAAGAAAATATATTGCATTTCTGTCCCTATTCATCACATCTTTTAAGAAATCACTTATATTTGAAATTACAGCTTTCTAGGCTTTATCGTTTTCGAGAATCTAATTTTCATTTCATTTACAGTTATTAAAAACCCTTGCCTATTGCGAACAGATTTAACCACAATATCGATTCGGTAATATTATAATTATGCCTGGAGTACTGAAACATCTGTTAACTATCATCTACTTAAATCTAGATGGCGCCATATTTTATGTGTAACTTGGACTTATGTCGCAACTGTTAAGGTTCTTGTGTTATAATAATGATCCATCCACCAATATAGAAGGGGCTGTAAGATTAGAGTGCTTATAGGTTTAAGGCCATAATCTATATTAATATATGGAGGATGTCACCCGTTATTCCTCTTGTCCCAATTCAAACAGATAAATGCGTATTCAAGTTTCCTGAGCACACTATTCATGAAGACTACGTAGCACTCTATCGGCCCCATATGGTTGTTGTGGTTGTATCACAAAACAATTTAGGAAACCGCGATACATTCTTGCCAGAACATTTTATTTTCATTTATCGCCATCATGTGTGTGTCATAACTTGCTGCTCAGCCTACCCTAGTTCCTTTAACAGAAAATTTAACAGGTTCAAAGGTAGAAGTTCTTTCTAATGACTTCTGCAGGAGCAGAAACTAAATACGTAAATCCTTTGTTAAATGAGTTGGAACAATATAAATGTGAAATACCTGGCAAGTCATTTAAATCTATTCATTTATTTAGAAAATTATTAAACAAAATTTAACGTTTTAGACATGATTTGAAAAAAGAAAAAAATTCCAAGGATGTAACTAAAATTCCGCCATACTCGTTTAAAAGGTCGTTACAAATATCATACAACTACTTGACTAACCGAAACTTGATAGCAGCGTAGAGTGGAAATTACGAGTAACAAATAAAAAAAATGTAGGCATTATCATAATTAGATCCGTTAAAAACTTTATTCAGCTTACAAATCACGGAATAAAATTACTTTATTATTGTTTTAAAATAAAATTTATTATACCAAATTGCAACTCAAGTAACTAAATTCGAATATTTTAGAAACAAACAATTTTTGTATTAAAAAGAAGAAAGTTGAGTAGCACATTAAAAAAAAAAATTACCAATTGTATGCATGTAACGTATGTTGGGTTGAACATACATAATGTTAAAAAAATCATTTATTGCTGTTGCAAATTAGCCCTTTAGTAATAATAGGACACACGTTCACATTTGCGACGCGATGTTCTTCGCATTCCATTACAACTGATTTATATGCACTTATAAGCGTGGCAGACATACTTACATGCATTAGCAGGCACGGGTCAATTTGTAAAGATAATAACAAATTTTCCGTGGGTAGATTCACATTTTTTAATAGGAAACAAAGACGCGTGTGGCTTAAAAGATTTCTTAACAACAATTTTCATACAATTCGCATAATGAATACCAAATGCTTTTGGTACATACGGAATGCTTTCCGGTAACTAACTACAGTACAGACCAGTAGGGTATACTAGGATAGGACCTAAATAATAGCTTCAAGTTGTAACTAATTTATCGTTTGTAATCGCTGTATGAAATACATATGTAAATAGGTGTTGGCTAAAACTGTCCATTGTATTGAGATCTGAAATTCATTTTATCAATCGTTAGGCACGACAATCTTCGCACCTTATTCACTTAATTAGTTACCGTTAAACATACTGAATGCAAATTCCATTAAATGCGGACTGAAATTTGTATTTAGCCGATGTACCGCTAATGAATAGTGAAGACTCATCGTAATGGAGGTTAAGAGTATTCATGTTTCCAAATGACGAATACTACTTAGATATCTTTGCATGCATGTGTTTACTTATGTAAACAAATCGAGCTCAAGAAAAACTCTCATGTACCAATGATTGATGATCTGATAACTTGGTGCCTCGAAATAGTTTTACTAGCTGCTTGGGGTGCATAACATGGTGGCCTTTCCAATGTGTATTGTAAATATCAGCACGTGATACGTTCGGGTATGTAGTATCATGTGTTTTATTAATTTGTTCGCTTAAAAGTTTCATCTTGTTAATGAAAAAGGCTAGGAACATGTGTTATAAACTTTAAATATAGACAATGCAGACATTTTCTCCACGGCATATTAGTTTTCGTATTTAGGTATGGAGAAAGAAAAGGCATTAGGGGACACGGTAATGCCCAGTCAAGTTCTCTATCAACTTTGGCACTACATCCTTATGACCAGAAACCAACTCAGGCTATTTTTAACATTTGCGAGATTTTCAATAATTTCAATACCAACTTCACGTTCTTTTTTAGATTTTAGTACTTTATGTTGCTGAATTGTAACGCAAAAACAATTTTTGTATCAGAGAACTTGGCTATTTTTTAAGTACATAATATTATTTAATTATTATTATTTTTTTTGAGTTTCAGAAAATGTTATGTATATTATTAATCAGGGTTGCTGATATTTAAGTATTTTATTTATTGCTTCATGCAAAAACAAAAATTAAAATATACCTAGTATAAAATAAAAGTTCAACACCCACTTAATTATAGAGTGTTTAAGAAAAATCCTTTAGAGGAAATTAGTACTTATAGTTGAAAAGTTTCCTAATGTTTGAAAATTATTATAATACCTTCCAACTCCAAAACTTTAAGTTATATGTAAAATATTGATTAAATAAAGTGCACGACTGCATCAAACATAACTTTCTCGAAACATGAGATGCGTTTTTCGCAAAATCGCAAAATGAATCGAAAAAATGAATGGTGACAAATTTGTTTAAATCAATTTTTAGGTTTAGAAAAATTAGATTTTCCCAAAAACGGCATCTGCGATTTTATGTAATTTCGCACATGGCACACTTTTAACACAATTGTTCGAAATACAAAATATTGTCAAAACGTTCGTTCGAAAGTTCGTAATTTCCGCACGATCGCAATAACTTTCTCTTTAGTGTATAATGTCTACGAGAAAGTTGAATAATATTAAAAATACGTTATGTTTCAAGACTATTATCTTGGAAATGAAAATACAGATGGGAATAGTGATTACAACTTAAGTCAACTGTTTATAAATTTGTTTACCCTTAGAACTGAATCTCTGAAGTTTCTTAAACACTTTTTTAGTAAGTCAGTTAGTGTTAAATATAGAAACCTCCCCTCACCTCCTATAACATTTCATAAAATGACCCAGTGAATCAAACAACATAAAATAGGATAACTTTTTAATAGAAGTAACAATACGTTTTATTCACAGTTTGAGTCTGAAATTTGGCATACTAGTAAGTTAAAAGGAGAACAAACAAAATAAAGTCACACAAGATCCTAAAGAATGTGTTTTTTTAGCATATGTTTTTTGGAAAAGGTATCTTGAAAATCATTAAAGAATAGTAACTGTTATGAGAAGATTTTTAAATTAGTTTGCAAATTGATACTTCGTTTTTATCTGTTGTTCACGTAACTTTAATGGTTGTACTATACCTTGGCAAATGATAATTAATTGCATATGAATATCAAATAATTATTCATATTTCAACGATTATAAATAGTGTGAACAGCATTCAATGCACAGAAATGTGCAGCATGCAACTCAGCTTAAATTACTAAAATCCGGTTTCGAATGTAAATGTATGCCATTCCGAAATGTGACAATGATTGCACTAATATACAGTAAAAATTTAAAATGCAGATACAAAAAGTAAAAATAATTAATAGAGTCCATTAAAAAATAATGCCAAATAAACCATGCGTAGATTGTGTTTTATAGGCTTCGTTATGTTAAGTAATTGATAAATTATTCGTTATACCTTAGCTTAATGTTAAAAACAAATCCATCTCCATTTTGTTTTGGATTTGATATATAACCCACACCATTCCATTTTTTTTGTTGGATATTATCTATTGTTAACGTTCGTTGGTTTAAGTCAATTGAAATGGAATCTTTTGTTTAAAAAACGTTACGCAACCCAAATGACATTCTTTGTAACATTAAGCTATATATGTGACAATACTCCCTTTTCGAAATTTTACAATGTTCAGCATTCACATAATCAGGTCGATATTTTATGGCGTCCCAAGAGAAAATTGTGCTTGGGTAATTATTAAATTTCACAACCATATTGTTGCCTCTGCCATATTTGAATAAAAAAAATTATGAATACTACAAAATTTATGAGCTGTCGACATTTCAACAGTATCTTCTGCCATTCCTCTTCTTTTCTTTTCCCAACTACAGTGATCGACACATATCTACGTACACTTAAATTTAAGTATCCTTTCTTATATTTTCTTATATGAATGTCACATTAGAATAAAGAAAACAAATAAAGCAAATTCATGAACCATATTCATTGACACCAAGAACACAGTACGTTGATTAATGAAAAAAATACTTAAATCAATGAACTGATTTTCAATAATACAAAGAATAATTCATTATTCAATGTATGGGTTCATTGATTGATGAATGGCCATTCTTTGATTCAATGAACATGTTCATAGGCTGAATTGTAATGAAAAGTTGTTAAAAAGAAATAACTTTTTCTTCATATTTAAGTACCATTTTGGTTCTTTTTTTTTGTTAAGATAGTACATATTTTGTAGACTTTATTTAATAACTCAAAAAAGGTTAATAGCTTCATGTGATTTATTAGCCCAACAAATAGGAATAATGGTAATAGCAGATTTAACTCAAATCAGTTATAAAATAGTAAAAGTGTTCATATCTTCCTATTAATATTGGTGTTCCTCAACGATCCATTCTCGTTCCGTTACTGTTTTCTCTGTTCATAAATGACCTACCGACCTTTTTATCTTATTGTTATAGTTTCTCTCTTGGTATGGTTGAAAATGCAATATCAAAAATGGTCGAGTGGTTCACACACAGTGGTCTTAAGCTCGATCCTCCAAACATCAAACAACATTCTTTGACTTTCCTCCCCTCTTGCCATGTTGAATCATGTCACCCAAGCAATCATTTTCAACAATAGACTAACGTGGGCGGCTCACAAAAACACACATATTAATCGCGAGGATATTAAACCCGTTCATTAATTTTTGGGCATTCGTCCTCTCAGGGACAAGCGAGGTGGTGAATCAAATCTCAAAATTATAGTTTTGGAGCGAATTCAGATGAAAATTAATCTCAGTCTGTTCCTAAAATTGTTATCGAATAAGAGGGATGACTGAAGAAAAAAAGCACCAGATTTTTTTATCAAAAATCCTAACTTAACATTTCTTACTGAATCTAGCGAGTTCGAGGTAGTTGTCAAGAAAGTGTGCTGTGGTTTCCTGTTCTTTCAGTCGTTAGATGGTATGTTCTAATAGCATGTCTGCCTTACATCCAGTGGCTAGTGATTGCTTTTAGCACGAAGTTAATATTTACTCTACAATCCATCCGCATTGCAGTTGCCTTGAATGCATCTATGCCAGAGAACACAGCACAGGAAGATTTCGCGTATTATCTGCATTGTTTTACCAGGGCTTGGTTTGATTACTGCTGATTGTCTATAATGATAACAAAGGTCTTACCACCTATCGGTTTACTAAGGCCAACGAATTGTTAGCGAAAATCTAATAGGTGTAAAAGAAAAGCCTTGAATAAAATGCTATACTGACTAATTTTGCGAGCGCTTAAAAAATACTAGTTATATCGATAAACCATAGGAATCCCATTGAGTCCGAGCTAAACTTATGGCTTCGAAGGTGTATTGCATAGCATGCTGTATGCTCGCGTGTTTCTAATGTATATACTTCTTAAAAATGCAATAGTATTATATTTTAAGTTCGAAATTTCAGCACGATTGCAATAACTCAGTTCAATCAAGTTTGGAACATATTTTCGATGTCCTTAGCATACGACTGTTCGTTTTTCCATTTCATTAAAAGATAAATCTTCTAGCAAAGGAATGGTTTAACTGTATTTTTTTTCTTTGTAAATACAGAGAAACTGTCGGTTTTGAAGATTGAAAATTTGATACAGCCATTTTTCCTCTATTAGCTGTTTCTTAGAAAACTTTTCATACTACAGTACGTAGCTAGGTCTTAATGCATTTGTGTCTTTAATTGTTTCTGCGAATTTTTTCTATGCAAATTATCAAAAACATAACAAAAAAACTAAGGCAATTCCAATTCCACAGGCTCCATTAATATCTACGATCTTGGTAATTCCCCTTTCAATTAATGATCAAATGACAGAATTGCAAGAGAAAACCTTAAACGAATATCTCAATTAATTAAAATGTATACATATGTATTGCTGTATGGATTTAATGAATCTTGTCTGTGAGTAACATTTCACAATTTCTTATAATATGATTGGAAATTTCCAAAATAAATTATTCTTAAAAGCGAGAATTTTTACTGATCCTAATTAATCGGAAAATCTATGAAGGTTCATGTTTTTGCGGAAATGCAAGTAAAAATGCAATGAATGTAGACAGTAGCTTAAAACTAACCTGCCCAAATGTTTCTCTGTCATACAGAAAAACTGAGGTACAAAGGTGATAGGAAAAGATTGTGAACATTAATGAGTACATACATTTTTGGACAGTACATACATTAAAGAAACTGCGGCTAACTATAGAATGTAAGAAGCTTTTGATTTTATTTTCGAAATCTAAAGTTAGATTTAACAGGGCTATGAATACTATGCTGCCATAAAACACAAATGCGCCAACTTTAAATGTCGTCAATAACAGGCCGCACTGAAAAAAAATTTAAAAAAATTCCTCGAATGATTTGTTTCCCTTTAAAAGTTTTCTTGTCTCATATTATACTCCTTCATCTTATGCAATATTTGTGTGCTACTAAAGAAGATATTTTGAATATTGTTGGCATCATTTTTAAACCTCCTACCCCCATAATGGCAATGTTATAGAAGAAGTAAAAAAACTGCACAGAAGTGTTTTTTTCTGCAAATAAATAAATATTTTAAAAGACAATGTCAAACAAAATATAAATTTATATATATGTTAATTACCATATACGACATATTTACAGTCAAACTCAAAACTCTTAAATGTAACCTAGACTTTCACATAAGATCCGTCTTAGTCGCCCTTGAGCAAATCTCAACATTCCTACCCATGGAGGCAGTTCAGCACGAACTTATGCGAACAGTAGATATATATAGATGGTCCTTCAATACTATCCATACTGAAACTACCCAAGAATCTCTGATCGAGTTCTTAATCAAGTCTGTAAGCAAAGGCACCTCAAGGTAGGGTTCTAAATATAGGACATTGATCTCAAAAAAAAAATTCTCATTATTATCTTTTTAAATTAAAAAAATTGTAAAAGAACTTATCTGCATTACATTTTGTTTACTGCAAATCAGATGGAATTGCTCAGATGCTTTTCCTCCTGGCACAACCAGTTCTTAAACTGGGACAGTATTTCCAATTGCAGAAGGTATGTTTATTTTTTTTTTTTGCTTCTCACTTGGATTGTTGAAATTGGATTGGAGCTTAAGCGCTGTATAATTTTTCGAGAATACGAATTCATTTATTGAGAATGCAATAAGTACATTTGTTTCCCTTTTTTGAAAGCATGTCCCTTTTTTCACCCTTTGGCTGATAAAATGGGCACAAATGTCGCTTTCCCCCATCAACCTACTGAGAATACTGTTCATTGTTCCAGGGATATAGGGAAAATCCGGACACCTATTTTTACGGATGATTTCTCTACAGACGTATGAAACCAACTTATAATTCATTCTCAGGAAGACTACTATAAATTAGTAAATACTAAAAAAATTGTTAGAGTTAAAGCGAGACAAATTTATGAAAGTATCTAGTAAATGTATTGGTACCAATTTATATCTTGTAGTTACTACTTAGACATTGTTCTGCACTTGCTTTGTTCTGGTATGACAATTGTAAAATTTGAAATAACTTATATTTTTATAAATAAGACTGGACAAATTAGCTTACAAAACGAGTATAATAGCTCTGACAAAGTAAAGAAGGAACGCACTTACGAAGTTGTAATCATCCGCCATGTCCTGGTGGGTCTTTGTTTCTTCAACTTTATTCTCAATTGTAACATCCTCACTTTCCTCATCTTCATCCTCATAATAATCATAATCATCCTTATTGTCTGCAATGCTCTTCACTCTCCGATCTTCGTGACTTATCTTGCTGGGATCAACATCAACATTAACATTTCTTGGGGTCTTTCCTAACGATGTATGATGATTGTTCGCGACTCGTAGATGAGGATCTTCAAGATGCTGTTTTACTGAATGACTATAATGTGACCAGGAAGATCTATCCTCACGCTTGAGTGTCGGTGGTTTGGTATTACTTGTATTCTCGGATGTATTGTTCTTGATTTTAGTCCGAAAAGATTCAGTATAAATTTGTTTGTTATCCGCACTCCATTGTTGACTTTCGCCATTACTGAGCCTGTTTTTGAATGCTGTAGAACCAGCACTGGTTTCATTGCCACCTTGATGTCGTATATGTGTCAATTTAGCCAATCTCAGATTGTCTGCTGTTGTAGAGCTCCATTTCCACGACAAGGTATGTGTACTCGGAGTACGTAGGACTGGTCTCATTGTTGTTGTTGTTGTTGCTGGTCGCCCCGCTCGATAATCCCTGTCACGGTAGAAATGCGAGTGCAATTGTGACTTTATGTGCATCTCACGATTACTGTGCATGTGTTCGTGATGATGACGATGCGAATGACGCGAGAGTGGATGTTGTTCAACTTGTAAATGCTGATGAATGACTTGATGATGCTGCTGTTTTGCTCCACCTGGCCACCGTGATCTATAGTCGGTTGGATACGTACCTATTGTATGCCTGATAAGAATCATCGCAAGTAGGAGACCGGAAAGTATCATTTTTCTGGCAACTGAGCTATCCCATCTGCGGCTCATATTCCCGTTTAGCAATCAGTTAATGGATGCAACGAATAAAAACTTAAATTTAAAAAAAAAATCCGATAATAACAACTAAATTTAAGAGCACAAATATTCACCACTTTTACTGCATATTTCACTTAGATTTTGATGACATAATAGGTCAGGTCCACGCGACAGAAAACTCACTGTAATAACTTGGCTCATTATCGGAACGTCCACTTGTCACTCGCGGCGATAAGAAAGTACTTTTAAATATGTATCTTCTTTTTTTCGGTAAATTGTAAGAAGGGATCGGAGGAGGGGGGTGGGGGTGCTATAACTCACTTCGTAACAAAGGATATAATATAAATGATAAATGATATATATCAAAATATGATCAAAATAACGTATCCAATGACTATGAAGGGGAATTTGTATCAATTGTTAGGCATCTGAAAATTAAAACAAAGCAGATGCTCCTTCGGGCTTATATTTATGCACGCAATTGTATTATTTACTTGAAATACACAAACCAGCTACCGCATTTAATTGAGACAAATTATCAATTCAACGCCCACGCATTGCCGCTCCTCTTCGGCTGTATTTAAAATAGCCTAAGGACGTACGAGTACATTTACACTTCACGCTGCCAGACAGGCAGACACGCGTTCGATTTCAATGTGTATCCGCGTGTATAGCTATGTCGGCAGTAAAATATAAATAAATCGCGAATTCTTTGGCAAATTTCTTCTGTCTGATGAGTCACAATTGCGAACGCGGTAAATTTTATGACAAAATTTTCTGATGTCGTGTCCCACCGCTCGCTTATTACTGATAAGATTTCGCTTGATAAAGCTCGAAATAGATTAAGCGAGACACTAAAATGATACTGCCAATAAATAGGTATAAGCTCGCGAGCACTTCGAAGTAAAACAACCGAATGACTATCAGACTGACTGATGCTGCCACGATCAACGTTCTCGACTTTCTGATAGTTAAATGCTCTCCCAATGAAAAGAAGACTCCCAATTCCATCTGATTTTCTCCATGAATTTATTCTTGTTCGTTGTTCGTTCAGGTTGAGATGAATTAAAGGAGAGCTAGATGTCAGAGTAGGTATACTCGTCTTCTTCGTCTTGATTATAAAAGAGAAAATATTGGGATATTAGAGGAGGAATTCCACTGTATGGTACCCGCACTGTGTACTGTCCAAAGTGTAAAGTTTCGTTCTCTTTAAATAAATGAACAGTCTGATATTGTAGATTTCGTACTATCGTTCGTTAGTAACAGAGAAGAGGATCGCTTTAGATGCAGTACTCTTCACCCGACGACTTATTATGAACTGACGTAAGCTGCTGCATTTCATTGGACAAACTCCATGAATCCAATCGAGTATTCACCAACCGATCGTAGTGTATTGTAACAAGGGTCATGGGAAACATGCTGCAAGCCCATAATGCTGCTGCAACATTCTCTTCCCACTATTGCAATATTTTGAATGAAAGCAGCACCTAGACAATTTATTATTCCGGTATGCGCTAATAGAAGACTCGGTTTTATTCCATCAAGAGAATGCGTCATTGATACAAGAAGTACGAAGTAAGCGTAATGGGCGGTGGCTGATGTGACGACAGATCTTTGAATGGTTGTCAATATTCCAGTATGCTAATGGGCATATTTCAAACACGAATAGATCCAGCAATAACATCGTCTTGGGTGAGTGCAGTGCGGAGAATTTCTAATTCATTTCAAACCAAATGGGTGTTGTATTGTGAATGACACGTCCATTTCATACCGCTTCGCTTTTGATGTTAGGTGCCGGTACGTGATAATGTGCCAGTTTTTGGGTAAATGATGTGCAAACAGAATTGCGGTACAAAATGTTAAATTTTTGAACTGGAAAAAGGAAATGAAAATCTTAAAGTGCCGATACTTTTAAAGTACACTGACATGTAGACATTTTTTTTTGTCTTCGACCGGCGTGAAGGGCCCACGCAGGACCTAAAGCCTACCTTTTCCAACCACTGTTTTTGCGAAGATATACTTTGTTGACACGAATGGAGGGGCATAGGAATCGACAATTTTATTTTTGAGAAGCTCCTCATGAAGTTTGTCAGACTTTCGCAATATGTGGTACGGGGTGGGATTTGAAGCAACGACTTCTCGCTTAGTGGTTAAACGTACTTAACCACTTAACCACTAAGGCGCTCAGCGTTGCCACAAAGTAAAACTATTGCGGACGTTTTTAAGGCCCATTTGCTAAAAGTATAAGGGCAACATTTCGTTGAAGTTACAAATTCATCCTGTCTTTTTGTCTGAAATTGAAATACTTTTAATTTTTTAATGTCCCTAAACTGGAAAATGTAATTTGACTGTGCCGTCGTTGCTTTGCTAGTTGATATTTGCATACTTAACAATAAGCCTCTCCATTTAGCGCGCTCTTTGGCCTCTGGTCTTTGCAAGATATCACTAGTTTCGTACTCCAAAGCCAGTTGAGGTCCCTTCCACTTATGCGCGGCACATTCTTGGGCTGGTGCGTTGGCGTGTATTCGTCCTACATGTCCCAAAAACCCAAGGCGCAGTTTTTTTTTAACCAGGTCAATGACTCTGTAGGGCTCGTTGCGTTTATCGTTTAATCGTCTCATTTTGAATGCGCCAATGTATTAGGGAATAAATATCTTACGAAGAAATTCTCTATGAACGACCAATAACATCTTCATCGGCTTTAGAAATGGTCTATACCTCGAATGCATAGATCAGGACTAAGATAATAAGGGTAACATTATTTTTCGTTTGATTTCTGAAGAGATGTCGTTTTCAGATGTAAAAGATGTAAACTATCTCCTTTACTTGCAGTCATACGCTGCATTAAAATCGATTAAAAGGTGGTGAGTATTGGGCTGAACTTCTTGGGTTTTCTTTGTTTTTCTGCTGTGGTATGCATATTTGGTCAATTGGGCAAGATATTATATGCGAGGAGATTGATAATTCTATATGGCGTAGTTAAGAGTGTTTCCTTTCTTATGGATAGACAAAGCGGAGGCTCCATAAGGCATACATTCTGACGACCAATTTATGCGTGCGTCAATTTATATTTTTACTACCGCACGCGCACATCGATGAGTTTTGCAAAACCTGAAAATGTCCGCTCAGCCTTTATACATATCTATAGCGCATTCATCATACTACAATTCCTCTAAGGGACTAATTTATTTACCCAAGTGTTCATATCGGATGTGGGATCTCTCTCCGTAAATGTTAAAAAAAAACCCAACCCCATCCCGGGAGGGCGTGGTGGATGGGCGTCTTTGCTAGAGTAATACGAACAGTAAATATTTTACAGTGCTTACGGCGGTTAAATGTACTATAGGAATCTTTCGTGGTGAATAAGGGCGGTGCAGTAGGGAAGGTCCACCGTTGGTACTCGAATACGGTTTGCGGTTTCTAAATAAAATAAAAATAAAAAAAAACACAAACATACAAAAAAGAATTTAGGTTAGTATAGGTATTTCACATCTCTTCCTGTAGGCTGTAAGTACCGCTCACGCAACTTTGTTGCTCAGTTCAATGTAGTTGCTCGTCGTCTGGACAGGACACAGCGGTAGTTACAATCTCGTAATCCCGCGCTGGCAGTGTTTGATGTGACTTTTGACGGCGGTGGCGCTTCCTCGTTTTCTTCGATATATGTACATAGTTCAAATTACCATCTGACCCTCTTATCGTTATTGATCAACTGAACTGTGACGCACTTCCTAATGTCAGTGTTTGACTGCTTAGCTTTAAATCTTACCATTTCAAGTATAATGCTGTGACATGAAAAGCACCTTCGAAGGGGCTAATCCATCTGGATCCAATATGCGACTTCTTTAATTGTTATCTTTATTATTTATTTTTTTAACATACCTCGTGGTTTACTCATATTTCGCAATGTCCCTAAGTCAATGGCGATAATAATATAATTATTATTTAAAATTTACCCTGAGGTATACACCCCGTACCACTTACAATTTCTATTCGGTGCCAAGACTCTTGCGGACGTCTGATGCACGTGTAGGAGTAATAATTGTCATATAAGCTTCTTAAAAAATTGCCGTTTCGAATCGGCTTTAGATCCCTTCAAGTTGAGTCAAAATATATATCTATATTTATCCCTAATTTATTTTTCGCATTTAATTTCCTGTTGGTAAGGCCCATTGCTATTAATGAAATTTGCTGTGTAAAATTTAGATTTGCTTCAAATGAAAGCTACGAGAGAAAACCAAGCAAGATCTTAAAATTGACCCCTTTAACTTAACTTTTCTCCAAGTACCTACCCCTCTGGATGTTTATTGAACTCGGTTCACTTTCTTTTCTTAAAGTTATGCCCAAACGTTTATACGAAAATACACTGTTTTGTGACCTTAATCCCGACTTATTGACGTAAGAGTTTTTCTCTAATCGCACAACAAAAAAGTACCGACCTGCTGTTTGAACCTT
The DNA here is from genome assembly GCA_963576555.1 of Ferdinandea cuprea. Taxonomy (NCBI): domain Eukaryota; kingdom Metazoa; phylum Arthropoda; class Insecta; order Diptera; family Syrphidae; genus Ferdinandea; species Ferdinandea cuprea. The sequence continues at coordinate 203,692 of OY754958.1, forward strand.
TGTTGTCACAACGTAGGTATGTTACCTTTCGGATCTCTTGCATCTTCCGGTTCTAAAAATTACAAAGTCATAGCCCGCTGTTGATCCTGATTTAAATTTTAAGCGCTTCCATTTGCTGTGTGTAAAACACAGCAACGCAACATATATATGGATATATACAAAAAGAAGGTAAACAAATTGTGAGTGATATTTTAAGCGAGATATCGTGGTGCATAAATATTTGAATTTAGAAGGAGTGCCCACAGCCTCAGCCGCACAAGACAGTACCGCAAAGAACACAATAAAATTAATACAAAATAAAGAGAGAAACACGGGCGACAAACAGTCGGGACGGAAAGTTTAAATGTGAGTTTATGTTCTTCTGCAGGATAAAGGAAAGGTAAGTAAAGGTAGGTACTCCCATGGCTTCAGGTCAAAGAAATCTCGCGACCGCGTGCAACCAACAATAAATGCCGAAATTGTGATTATGGCATGCATATCGAGTGTAGATGATAACAACACAAGAGACGGAGAGGCAGCAAAAGAACATAACATGCCGGTGATGTTACGTAACAAGTTGCCTGGTTGGGTTTTCACAGATGATCATCAATCAAATTTAATCGACTTCCATCTTCCCTGAGTCGCCTTGAAACCGGCAGACATCAAGTTCATTTGGTCGCATAAAATTAATATCAGACATATTTTTTCTCAGAGAATACGATTTGCTTTCGAAAAAGGAAATTGAAGATAATAATTATGTGGACATTTATGATTGTGATTCTATCAGGCAGGTATGCACAATATGTTTGTAATGTAGTACTGCAAAGGTACTTCATTAACATTAAAAAATTCACCACTTCAGGCCTCAATTATAGCCACATGTAAAAAGTGGAACACATTGAACATTGAAGAATTATTTGTTTCCTTTCTGTGAATTGACTGAGAAGTGAAAAATAAAATTGTTTCCATATAAAAATAAACAAGTTCTTTTCTGCGAACTAATGTTATTAATGCGTTATTCAATTGCATTTGATAATTTATTTTTCCAAATTATTAGCTACATTTTTAGTCAACAAATAATTTAATCTCTTGAAAGTGTCCCAAAGAGGCAAAATATCTTTTTTCATATGCGTTTTGCATATGGCTATGATTGGTACCTCAACTCATCTAAAATCTCTGCATTAGAACTTGGCTATTAAGAGCTATTTGATGTATTAAAAACGGAACCGTTCCAGTTTTCAATATTCTTTTTCTCAACATAATGTTGAAAGCCTTAAAGAGCTTGGAGTTTTATTGACCCCAAAACTAGACTTTATACGGTAGGGGAGCTCACAACTTACATAGTGTGGATTTATTATTAAGCCCTTATCATAATAAGAGCTATGACAAATGATCAGTGAAGCGAAATCCTTAGGGTGGTATTGGTAAGGATTTGAACTTCAGACTGCTCGCTTAGTAGTACAACGCACTAACCACAGAACCATTGCTCACACAAAAAATGTTGTCGGGGCAAATGGTTATGAAGAACCTACCTCTCATTATGATATTGATATTATTACTATGTAATACGTAAACATATTATTATTAGATTACATATTTTTAATTGAGGTTACAAATATTATTTAAAATACAGATTATTACAACGGCTTGGATAATCTAACGTCTGGTCGTTTTAACTTTTGATTCGCGTAAAATTATGAAAATACAGGATACAGTTGTTAGAAGCGAATTTTTGTTTTGTGATTAAAAACTACTACAAATACTACCTTAAATACCCTTAAGGATTTAAGCATATTCATCAAACGTTAAAAAGTTTTTAGAAAGTTACAATACACACGAATTCCATGAATTAAGAAATAATGGATAAATATAATTTTAAACTATGTGACTAACTTTAACTACTTATCTACACTAAAAGTAAACTAAATAATTAAAAAAAAAATTATGTCGACAAGGAATAGAAGACGATGTAGATTTTCAGTCTTCCTTTTGTTACAAAAAAAAACAGAACTTAAAGCAGATGGAATTTTTCCGAACTCGTTCATTAAATAAAATTTTCTTCAAATAAATTCAAAATAACAATACATATGTATGTACATTAAATTGAATTCAATAAGTATTTTCAGCAAAAAAAAAAAAAATTTAAGATCCGCAGAAAAACATACGCCTCGATACAATTCATTGGAAAATATTTCTCTTTGATTTCGACTGTGGGTCTGTGGGTCAATTAGTGCTGGCCTATTGGCGAGAATTTTTTTCGTTCACGATTCCCAGGCCAATAGCTACATATAGTATTCATTCTGATTCTAAATTTAATTATTATCTATCTGTGTGTCACAGTCAAAATGTGCAACTGTAAAAATGAGACAAACCGTCTGCTTGATATTTTAGAGAAAGTTTGCGAAAATTTCAAAAACGCCGATGGACTATTGATTTTTTTTGCTACATACCTCATTGAATTATAAATAAAATGGTGAAATTGTGGAGATCTTTTGAACTTACATTTAATTATATGTATGTAGTTCTGATTGTTCGATTACATCATACCGTAACATTTAATCAACGCAAACAATGTCCATAATTGTAAACAATCGCCTACTAAAGTTGAGATAAATGTGGGAAGCGACGCCGACTTATTCATCCACCCTCATCAGGCCAAGTTGATTTGATTTTCTTTAATATCGCGTACCATGTTTGTGTTTATTGTTAGCAATTTATCTAGGTATAATAATAAATAATTACAAATTGGTTTACACTTGAATAGGTATGTACTCATAAGAAAAATTTTCTTAAAGAAGTAAAAGCTTATACATACTATCAGTTAGCGGATTTTGGTTTGCATTCAATTTGCTAATGAACGCAGATAATAAACTATGATCTAGAAAACATATTGGTTCCCACAATATCTCACTGTGTAGGACCATTCTCTTTATGGTTAATGTTAATTATTAAGAAGGAAGAAGGAATCTTGCATGCTTTCCTGACCTACATTCGGCAAATTGCACAAAGATACCTATGTTGTCGCCATGAGCAAAACAAGACAAACAAAGTCTTTCTAAGTCAAATTAAATTTTGTTTGCTTCCATTTCATTTATTATTTACTTTTATTATTTGGCATTCTTATCGCAGACATTCTTTAGTCGAACATTCCTCTCTATTACCAACAGATAACTTCATAGAGAAAAATCCGATAATTATCGTAAATATGCAAAGTAAAATTGGCTTTTAGCGGTGGATGCCCACTTTTCACCTTTCACTTGAACTAAGCTCTTATGCGCAAACCGAGAGAGTAATGTTGGAACTAGCTACTCCCAAGCAAACCGATGCAATACATGCAATATATTCACTTCAAATATCTTGCGGATTATTGCCTTCTGACAAAATTGACAAATCGGTGTTAGTAAACGATTTAATGGAACACTAACTTGCAGACAAATCGCGCAGACTTTTACAGATTCCGGGATCTCGCTCTTGTTCACCCCGAGTCACTCCTCGATGCATTTTAAATAATAGTTATATCCCCACAGGCGGAGAATGTTGACGAGCCGTTTTCTTTTCTATTAACTGTGAACTTAACGTTTTTCTTTTTATTTAGTAAGGTAGGTAGGTATTCAAACCACGAAATAAGGAACTAAAACTATCATTTTTCTCTACATTGGTGCTGAGCGAAACGCTATTGTAGTTACGCGCATTGTTTGTAGATATGTTACTATGCTTAAGTTTTGTGCCATTCTTTCCATGTTGCAAGGCAAAATAAAGTACCTGGCACTGGCACTAAAAATGAAATGGGCCGACGCGCGTAGCTACATAAAACAAATTCATTTAATTGTTTCGCCAACGCAGATTCATTCCTGCGCTTTGCGCGTTGAATACAAGAGCGATGAAAGGGAAAAATGCATTTGAAAAATGACACTCGTCACAATAATGGTTACTGGTGTACGAGTGTTTAAGGCTACGTGATGTGGGATGCTTACATAACTGCCAGCTAGACATTATGCATAATTTAATTAATATTAACGAGGTGATGTATGCTTAATGATTCGTTGTAATATTTCTGTGTTTTTGAGTAGGTAATTGAATGATACCTACGGGAATGCAAACAAATTTAGTACAAGTGTTGTAACAACATAAATACTTAAGCGATGTGTGGGTAATTGGTTTTGAAAGATTTTACTGCACTGAAAAAAAATATATATATTCTCTTAATAATATATACAAACTCTGTCAACTGTTTAAAATACAAACATGTAACTATTCTAATGATGTTTAAAAATGTTTACTGACTTATGAAATGAGCTAACGACTGTCCTGCGTCTTCCAAAAATTTTTTTAATGTTACTACATTTTAGATATCTTTAAAGTGCATTTCCCAAATTTTTGCTTCGATCTTTATTGCAATGGACATTATTTCATAGCACCAATTCTAAATGTGTAACAGTTCAATTAATTTTTTTCACCACGTTTTAATTTTGGTACAATCACTAATAATATAAAACAAAGCTGAAAGGATTTTAGTAATTTAGATTTCAGTAATTAAGTAAATTTTTTGGTGACTGGGTATCCACAAGGAACAGGTTCGTGCATTTAGAAATTTTTGATTTTGGGTTTGAAAGACTAAGTAACTCGATAATTAAACTTTGAAACAAAAAATTGTGAACTTCTCCTTTGCCTAATTTAATGAAATTAATAGCAGTCTAAGAGCATCTTTGCCAAACAGCTTTTTGTACTGATTTGTTAAATGACCATTTTTATAGTTTTCTTTCGATGCCTATTTGTGATTATTAAGAGCGCATACAATTACTGCGAGCTGTGGCTGTGGCATTGGTGTGGTGATACATAAAAAAGAGCGAATTATTTCTCTTCTTTTCTGTTTTATGTAAATATTTCTTGGTCAATTAACATATTAATAAAAAAAAGGAGTTGTGCAAAGATGTAACTAAAATTGGTAAGCTTTTAGAGCATTCAGAAATATAATGTTGGACTTTAAATTAAATTTATTAAATTAGGCGAAGGAGAAGTTCACATTTTTCGGTTGAAAGTCGAATTATTGAATTACTTGGTCTTTCAAACTAAATATAATCATTAAAAAAATTACTAAAATCAATTCAGCCATTCGCTGTGTAGTTCCAGTCAAAAGATTTTCAACTTTGTTTTATATTATTAAACGATTAGTGGATACGTTTTTGCTGTTGCTCATTATATTTATTTTTTGTTTGTTTGATTAATATTTAATAGGGACGGCCCTTTTGCTTAAGCTCGGGCCCCTTTTTAAAACGTTTTTTAAAAATGTTCAACGGTAATACTGAGTCGAATTCCGAATGGGTTTGTGCGTCTGCTCAAGCGTTAAGGTTATGTGTGAGTCAATTCCGATCACGGTCCGATGTTTTCTTTGCCGATGTATACATTATGCACATTTACGTGCCTGTCTATCCACTCTAGAAAAAGTTAAAGGCCATACAAACTCTGTTAATACAAGGCCTCGTAAAAAAAAACTATTATTTTCAAAAGAATAATAAGCGCAGGGGGGCGTGTGCGTGTGTCGTGTACACAGATGAGATGAGGGCAATGAGATGGTCAAACTAGGATGACTCTGAATCAGAACCTGAAATTCATTCACTTTGCAAATGTTCTCCATGGATAAGAGAGAAAATTAAGTGTAAGATATTTTGCGCTTTTGAGGGGCCAGGAGTTCCAGTTCAGTGCCAGGAGACCTGGTCATCTGACTTGTGTCATTTAGTTAATTTTTAGCAAAAATGATATACTGCTGTGTTAAGCAAAAAAAGTCCTATATACATTTTCACAATTTTGAGTAATTTTACTTTTTCTGTTTGAATCCCTGCCATTGTTATATTAAGTTGTTTCGCATATATGGAACTACTGTGCGATTCAGTAAATTCATTCAAATTTGTACACAGATAAGTCTAAGACTTTTCAAGAAAAAATCGACATATGACAAATCCGTAGATATCTATAGGACTTTTTTGCCTAATAATATAGAATGTATAATGTCGTGGATGTTAAGGTGCGATCAGACGGTCATTCAAACTTGTCATCCGGATGACATCCTGACGTCGCTATGACGTAGAATTTGTACTGGATGACAACTTAAGCATTAAACTTTACACCGTTTACTAAACTCCACCTAATAATTCTGTTGAATTGTATGATTTAAACAAACGTTGATACTCAATTTATACCGCCGAAGGTCTGGCACGAGAGTTTTAAAACGAATTTGAGAAACTGAGAGTACTATTGTTAGCGAAGGAATGAATTGGATTAGAAGTGGCAGACCACCAGAAACACCAACATTTTTATGGTAAATATGAAGATTTAAGGCATCCAGGAGCCCTTGTATTGAACGCTCACGAAGTAAATTTCTAATCCATTGAATTAGAGACATCTCTCAAATGCCTTTGAAATATCAAGTGCAATAATCTTTGTTTCACCAAAATGGTTCCACTTTTCAGTAAGACATATACCGGTCATTTAACAGCTTTCGTATTTTAAGATTTTTCATGAGCTACATATTAATCAGCGTTTCCATGACCTTGAGTAGAGAAGACGTAAGTATAATGAGTTGGTTGACAGAGGGGACCGATTGCTGGTATTTTTTCGGAATGATATGGTCAAATGCTAAATATTTTAATTTACACGAAAATATATGCGCAGGTTAGGACAGACGATGAACAGAAGAACTGATATTATAAGACTTATTTATGTTGCCAGGACTTTTACATTGTAATGTAGAGCAGTTTGCAAAAAGCAAAAAAATTGTCTACCATTGGTATGGCAAGCACCTCTAGTCATGCTGTCATTCAAAGTTTTGGTTCGGAATTTCATAAGTAAACTGAAGACCAAGAGAAAGTCATATAAGCAATCTTCACAGATTATACGGCCCTAGCTAGGTAGCCGTCGGAACGGAAAATTCTCCGATTTCTCTCGATTCGAAGGATTTTTGGTTTGAGGTATTCTTCGGAACATTGTTCCGACAAAAAATAACGCACACCTACGATCTGCGATGCGGTGCGATGAAGTGTATTTTCAATGAAATTTGTGACAGTTTCAAACCATAATTAGTCCTAAATCGTCCGACAAGAAGTGGTCGCAGATTTCTTTCCGATTTTCAGCTGAGTAATAAAAAAATTTGGAAAAGTAATTTTTTGCATTCATTGGTTATATGTATTTATTTTCAGGGCAAGAATAAATAAAAATACAACATGAACTTCTTGTGAATTTGATGCGGGTGATACCAGATATAGCACGAAACTTCACCAAAGGCCCACTAGAAGCTGTTGCTGCATTTTGGGACGAAGTTACTGACCATCACGTCATTTTTTTTTCTTTGAATTAAGATACGTTAATATAGTTTTAGCAGCTAAGTGATTTGAATTGGTTTTTCTTATTTTATTTATTTGTTTAAAGTTTCACTACGGAGGCTGGTCACCTTTTTCATATGCTTATGTAGGTTTGTTGAGGGGAAAGTTCTTTTTAAATCTGTAAGTAAATTGTTAAGTTTTCCAAATATGAGATCTGTAATAGGATAACTTACGCCGCATCAGATATATTTAATTTTTTTACTTAAAATTGTTTCTCAATATTCTCCTTTTTATTTTTGTTCTTGTTGATTTTGAAAACACAAATTTTTATTTCTGGTACTTTTTTGACAACTCGGTTGTCTAGAACATATTTTCAAAAGAAAAAATAATAGAAAATATATCGATATGTATCGATTCAATATATTTTGAATGTGATATCGGTAAATCGAAAACTAGTTTCTAACTTACCCAAGTACGCTTATTGCCATATTAAGTATAAAATGCCTCCCTCCTGTCGACATACAGAAATTTAAAGTATCTTATCTAAAAATATCAGTCGACAAGTATTGACTTTTCAATAAATCGGTATATTTTGTACATCCCTTTCAGAATCTAACGTTTGTCAAATCAATGCGTTACATTTAACGCATCAATGCGTCATCGTGTTATTTTAATTATTCTTTTCCGAAATCGGATACCTCTAATGTAATTAGGGTCTCGGACAGTGTATGCGTTGCGGAAAATTGTCCGTTCCGATGGATACCTCGCTAGGGACGATAATGATATTTAAGATTTAAAACTTTGCACGTTGTGTAAAAAAATATTTCCAAATGTCAGGGTTAGGGTATTTCCAAGACTAGAGAATATAGACTCTACACCAGAGGAAAATAAATTCCTCACATGGAATTATAATTAAATTTATTAGCAAGGACCTACACAGGAAAAGGCTTTTTATTTAATTGATTTTGAGTGCAAGAAACCACTAGAACAAATAAAAAGATTTTAACCCCAAATAAAGTCAACTTTTATAATAAAGTTTAAAACGAAAGCTGAATATAAGATATTTAATTTATGCAGCCTGAGAGGAGGGAAATATTTTTGCTTGATCTACAATTTATTTAATTTTTTCATTGAAAACAACACTGGACTGTTGTCTTTATATTGTTTGCTCTTCGTTATTCGTCGCATTCCTATTTTCTGTTAAAGAACGTACGAAAAAGTCCTGTTTCTGTTGAAGGTCCTAAATGACGTAAACAAAAGTATACGTGTGTGAATATTGAAGTGAACTGAATTAAAGGGGTATCCGTAGAAAGGTAGTCTTCCGAATAGCAAAAATCTTCCGATTTGTATGAGACCGGAGCACCGGATGGATGCCAATTAATTTTTGTTTGGTTATTTTATGAATACTAGAGTGGATCCTTAAAACTTAAAAAGAAAAGTAGCTACTTATGATGTGATACGAATATAGAATGGAAATGGGGGGGGGGGGGTGTAATGTAATTTTTGTAGCGAAAATTGGTACCATAAAAACTACATAAAAATTGTTTAAATCAGTGTATTTCGGTTTTTTCTTTGTAATCAAATCTAACACATAATAAAAATGTTTTAATTTGTTAAATAGGTATATATTTAAATTATTAATAATCTTACTTAAATTTATTTAAATTTCATTACAAATCGTTTCTACAGCATCAAAAAATAGTCTCGCAATTTGAGTACTCTTTATATTTTCTTTAAGGAAAATTTGAGAACTGTGCTAACTTTAAACGTAATTAAATTAATTAAAAGGTGTATTTTGATCTAGTGTGCACTTTTTATAAATATATTTTAATTTTAATTGATTTCAACCAATTCTTTTAAAAATGACACTTTGTGAAAGGTAAGAATTGTATTTTGCACGAGTTTAGATAAAATGTACACACATTTTCATTAGATATTAAAATAGTTTTAATATAAGTAGATTAAAAGTGCAAAGAGTGCACGATTTATTAATGAATTTTTTTAAGTTTACACTAAATACAATTCTCACCAGATTTTAAATATTCTGTATAAATAAAAACAAAATGCTTGTGCCATAAAGGTAAGTAAAAAATGTTCTTAGTTCAATCGTTTCGTAAAATTAGAATAGCAATAAATAATTAAATTAAGAACAATATACATGTATAATAACTGAGTGTAGGTTTAAATATAACATTAACTTTTGTATCATTAACACTCTTGATCTATTAACTACTTATTGATTATTATTCATATCAATAGTTTTATTTTAAAACTATTATTAAAATTGTAAATAGTCTCAGGATTAAAAAATATATATCTATGCTATATGATATTCGATAGTTTTTATTGTTAAATATGAATATGATTAATCGAAATTGTTGGTTAAGTCTGAGCTCTGTTGATAGGAGACTTTTCACTCACGCAATGGGAATCGGGGCAATACTTTCGAAAATGTAATGTAATATTGATTTTGAAAAATGATAGATTAATTAAAAAAAAATCAAATGCATTTGTTGAAAATCTGTTAAAATAATAATGGTAAGCCTTAACTTTTAAATACGTGGGTACTGTTTAAATAAGTTTTATTTAAACATGTAAGCATGTATTAATAGACAGATCGTTATGAAAATTTGAAGCACGAGACTGTAACAAAAGGAGAAGAACTTCGAAGTTATACACATACTTGTCCGTTTGTTCGATAATTTGTTCAGTCTAATGCGTGAATCTGTATCGTGACCCTAATTGAATGAGGATCATAGACTGTTGTGAAATAGTTGACCTGAATTGGTAAAACCGTATCCTAGTCATTAAATACACTGTTCTTCCGTGATTTAATTTTCTCTGTGAGCATTCTTATTTTTGATCATATATAATTTAATTAATACGAAACATAAAAGGAGCATGCCATCTCTAAGTTTTTAGAAAAAACGTTTAATTAAATTTTATTTTGTATTCCTTAATACTGCATGTTGGGAAATATCGTCATGCTATGGGATTCAGGATTTCAGGATTCTACTCTAGATTCATGCTCCAGGTACAAACCTATTCGAGTCAACACTTTAACGCTTTAACGCTTTATTATAATTTCGGCGTGATAGACACAAAATCAAATTGTCGTAAGGGTAAAGCCGCACAGTGTAGATTCCCATAAGACATGCAATTTATAAATTTTGAAGTAAAAAGAATACTTTAAAAATATGTGCTCACTGTCAACCAAAGCTCAGTATTATTATTATATAATTTTTTCCTTTCTATGTAATTTAATTAAATGCACGTTTTTTCTCCATTTATTTAACTCGGAAAGAATAAATGTATAAATGCGTTTTATTGCTTATTGATATCAAGATGTCAAGTACTTAGGGCACTTTCACCTACATACATTTTCATGTCCTTCTAAATGTTTATTTTTTTATGTGTATTTTGATTTTAGAAAGACTATTTTTTAAATCTTTCAAAGTTAAATGTAAAATAAATGGGTACAGTCTCGTCTTCACAAGTTAAATCACATAAATGTACATAAATAAAATTTGTATAGTTTGTTTTTTCGTTCTACCGTAAAGGGAAAAGGCAGTGGGATTCATATTTTATTTTTATTTGGTTGACATGATATAGTATTATATTTATTTTTTCTTTTGTTTTATTTTAATTTTTAACTTCTTACATGACACTATATTATTCGTATTTGCCTAGTAACATTACAATTCTACTTTCCTCTGGTAACAAGGTAATAAAATTATTCAAGCAATTCAATAAATTGACTAGAGTTTTGCATGAAAGATGACTCTCTTTTGTAAATAAAATAATAAACATTGACAATTAAAAAAAACATTTCTATACACTTCCTCAAAATCGAAGTTAAATAAAGCTACAAAGTCATTGGAATCATTGAATCAATAAAATATACTAAAAATTACGTAATTTATAAAGTGCCCTCTTTTGAGTTTTTAGGCCTTTATTGCTCCCTTAAAATTCTAAAATGAATTTTAAAAATATTAATAGATATGTATAGGTAAATACATATATTTTTATGCATATATATAACTCAAATTTAAAAATGTATAGCTAATAGATGCCAGCAGCTTAGTTGTAACTCCAGGATCGAGCGGATTGCTGCACCAATTCACTGCTTCTCTGACATCTTCCATGTTTTTTCATGTAGTTCCCAAATTCACAGGTCGGTGGTTTGCAACGCCCTTCAATGATACATCTTTTTCAAACAAAAAATAGGGCAAGAATAAATTAATTGGAAAAGAAAGCGGAAAAATAATGGCTTACTTTCGATCTACCATTGAAAAATGTTCCATTCCGTGTTTGAGATAATTGCATCCAGTGTTGCCCGATGAACAGTCGCATCTACATACACCATTCTCTTGCAGAATCTTTTCGAATAACTTTGGACAGTTGCAGTCGAGTACGGTGGCTTTTCGCATTGTCTGTGCTGGATCATTGAAGGAATGCATGTGATATTTTGTTTTATCTACGCAATGGCACTCTGTATGGTTGATGAATGTGTGACGTTCAATAGAACCTTGTTTTGAATCAAAACTTTTAACCTAAAAATAAGTTATAAAAATGAATATTAAATTGGTATTCACGTCCAACATTTTTTTTTGTTTTTTATAAATAAATTAAAATTAAAAAAAATATATTTTTTTTAAGGTTTCTCGGCCGTTAAGAAAGATTTTTTTTTTGCAAGGGTAGGTGGAAATCTTTTATGAGAAATTACGAAGACCGGCCGCACGAGCTCATAATAGTGTGAGATTCTTACTCATCTTTATCCTATCTAGTAGCTTAAATATCCGTTTGTTTTACGCGTTTGGCAGGAAGTGGAAGTACCTGCTAACCCCGCCAATTGCTCGCGGTTACATCTTATTGCGCTAGTTCAAATGGTTTAATCCGTATTCACAGTACATTTGTTTAATTTAGAATTTGTAGCAGAGCATTATTGCAATGACCATGAAGCCGAGATCGTTGCTTACGGGCAGCCATACCTAAGTCTCGGTGGATATCTTTTCGGATAAAACACTAGAACATATTTTTTTCTCTTTAAGGCTTTTTCTATTTCATTGGTTATTCGATAAACCTGGTGGATTGTAGAATGCTTAATTCTGAACCCGACTTGGTGGCCAGGTATTAATCGGCGCTCTTCGATAATCAGATGTAATCGCTTTAATAATTTTTTTTTGCAAATACATAATTGGTAAAAGCGTTATTGGTCTTTAAGACTTTTTCTCACATTCCGGCTTTGGAAGCATTATGCAATAACCTAAATACAGCATTTATTAAATAGACGAAGATGATGAGTGTTTTCGTATGCAACTTTGTTGTATCTCCAGGAGCTTTGTTCGTTTTCAATTTAAAAAGATGAACGAATTAATGATACTTGCAAACATTTTAAAAGAAGGTGTTTTGTTCGCTCTCAAATCAAGAGGCACAAATCATATTTTGACTATGAAACTTCTTGTTCCAGCTATAATAATTTTAGACAAAAATTTCATGATATATTTTTGTTTATAATAAGCGCTCACTGAAGGGTTTTCGATATACTTTTGATGATCAAACACAAGAAAGTTAGTGACAGATCGAAATGCTGATGCTGATGTTGGTTTTAAATATCTGAAAACTATAATGTTAAGCGAAAACATGGCTGATCATTCCACATCCATGTTTAACGGTTCAGAAAACAGTCTTTATTTACCTTCCAAAACGGGTATTGCGATTAAATTGTTCTATGGAATGCAAGCGCCTATTGCATTTGTGGTGAAAACACGGAGAAATTCCGACGATGTCTACGACGATGATTTCATTCATGATTTCTCGATCACTAGATAGACCAGATATGACAAAAGACTATAGTTAAACGCTTTGGGTCGACAAAATAATATGTGATTCCAAACTCTGTCAAAAGCCACTTACATATCAAGCGTAACTATCTTACTTTTACCACCGTGGTCATGACTGCTGAAGTTCTTCAAAAATGACTTGTTGAGATTATATTACACCAATTGAAATTAAATAAAGTGCACGCCTGCGTCATACGAAACTTACTCGCTACTTGATGTGAATTTTATAATCGCCTCAAAAAGATCAGATACCAAATTTATTTCAACTACTTTTTAGGTTTTGAAAAATTTGATTTTTTCAAAAACGGCACCTACGATTTTAATGTAATTTCGCATAATGGACACATTTAACTCAATTGTTTAAAATAAAAAAACTTATCGAAACCTTTGGAGCCGTGTTTGAGAAAACGAATTTAATTTAAATTTAAAAAAATTGTTATATAAAAAAAAAAATTAAAAAAAAATTATTTAAGCAAATTTGTTCAATTATAGTATAAACAGTAAATTTTTGTTGGTGTTCCCGTTTTTAGTTTTTGATATATTGGCGGTTTAATAAATTACCGTTAATCGTTTTTTTTCTACAAAAAATGAGTATGCAGAATTTTTGGCCCTATCCCAAGTATCCTTGGAACAAAAAAATACCAAAATACTTGGAGCCGTTTTCGAGAAAATTAGTGGTAAGTTATTTGCACAAAAAAATTGTATGGCAGGTACCGTTATTTAAAACGATAAAGCAAAAAATAGAAAGATGCCCCGAGATATAAAAATGCTCAAAAACCTTATATACGAACTTTGAAGCATTTATTAAGCTTCAAGCCGTTTCGCCATACGGTGATTGGACAGACAGACAGACAGACAGACAGATAGAATGACGGACGTAATATAGTCGTAATATCATCCCTCATACTCAGTTTGAGTTCGAAAATTCCGCACGATCGCAATAACATTCTCTTTAGTATACTAATGTATACGATATAGTTAAAAGGGATTAAACAGACTTGAACTTTTAAAACATTTAAGTTGCCACCTTTAATGCAACCTTACAAGTCCGCCTGTGTGGTTCGACCTCGAAAAAGAATAAGATGTGTTTCAAATTACACATATATATATATATAAATTAAAATTATAGCCCGGGGAAAAGGTAAAAAAATTTCATTAAGCAAAGTTTTATAATATGGAGATAACTCTTGGTTTGAATCGTCAAGTACCGTTTTTCGCCATATTTTTTTTTGTTTTTGTTACCTTTGTTTTCCGAAATAATATGTCATTGAACAGAGAAGTCCAGTTTTTGAAATATTTTAAGTCAGTAAATAAGATTCATGTTAATTTTTACAGCACCCACTACTTAACGTACCGGCCAATTAAGTACATATTGTAATTATGTATGTAAATAGTTCTCTTCAAACAAATATATCTACCGGAAAACAAAAATATAATAAATCAATTTTAATAAATCACTCAATTGGCCACGATTGTTTCGAAATTAAAATTTTCTAAGAAAAATAATATATTGTTTTTGTAATTAACAACTCTATAGGACAAGGCCCCTGAACCTAAGTGCCCTGGGACAACATCGTTTATACTCCTACTAATAACAAAGAAAACCATAAGATGAAAATTTAAGAGCACTTTCAAGCCGTTGCATAATCAGTGATGTTTTATCAGCTGTAAGCCGTGAACTGCAAATTCCCCAAATAACAATGGACGACATTCATTTAGTTTTGGGTGGCGTTGCTTTGTGTTTTTTTATTTTCAGAAATTTATTTCTTCGGTAGGAAACTTTTAAACAATGAACCTAATGCATTTATTGGCTTTATTCTTAAAATAAATTGCCTCTGGGTACCTACCTTTTGTGTTCGCTAATGAACTTAATTAACAAAATTTAAATGTACACGTAAATTGATGGCTATATGCCTACACGTTGCGCGAAATCAATGTTGCTTGCGATGCAGAAGTCGATGATTAATCGTGGGGAGCGGTAAAGCGCGTTATGGGTTAATTCTACTACCGTTGGTAGCAGGAGCACTTTGTACTTCTTGTGGAGTTTAGGAACGTATGAGTGTGTGGAGGTGTCTATAGAAATTGTTATTAACTTAGAGGTTGGCCAATGGCAATCATTTTTAATTTAAGTTTTAAGCTTTCGAGTGAAGTGTACATATAGCTACGTATACTTTATAGCTTAGGAACAGTGAGGCTAGGTCTTGGTGGTTTTTTTTTAATGAGAAGTTGTTGTAACAGTAAGTATTAATTGTGTTCCTCCTTGGCAGAATCCTAATAAGATTAACTAGTGTTTAAGACTATGATGAAGTTATTTTGATTTTATTTCTAATACGATTGCGCACTTAATACTTTGTTTATTAAACATATGAGTATATGTCACCGTCGTAAATCAGGTTCTTAAATCTTGGTAGCAGTGTCATTTGCAAAATTTTGTTTAATTTAGATTTAAAATACATATACTAACAACGATCTGAATAGGACGAGTTGTGTTCGAATTCGAAACATTCTTTTTTGTTACAGCAAACATAATAAAAGTAAGTCCCTACTAAATATAAAAATTAATGTCTCGAAGAGAATTGAATTCGCTAAACAACAGACATCATATAAAACAGGAATATTCGAAGGTAAATAATTTTAAGTCGTCTGCATAAAACAAACAAATCGACGAAAGATAAGTCAGCGACAAGATATGTGTTAAGATTGGTGGCAATAAAGTTGTGATGACTCCGCAGATGTTGTTGGGTTAAATTTAGAAAAATGTAAGATACATGTTCCCATTCTTTCAAATGTTTCTTTGCATGAGTGCGTGAGGGACGACAAGTTTAAGTTGTACATCAAATTTGTTATTGATACCGGGCATTCGGTTTCCTAATTTCTAAGTAATAATATTTCTAACAATTATTCAATTTTGCATACACATTTTTTTTTATGTTATTCTCCTTTACCATATTGACGTCAAACAAATTACTGCTATTTATGGGGGAGCATCTCTGACAGTTTCGTTAACGAAGAGGTCATTTGCTGTGGCATTAACTTTAGACGGCGAGGGTTTCATCGTTTGTTGAGGGAGCAGGGGTCGAGTATTTACCACATGAGCACAAGTTTTCTTGTCACTTTTTAAAGTGGACTATTTCTTTACAATTGATATTGGAATAGGACCATAAGAGTAAGATAGTGAAGCGCGGGAGCAGTTGTTTCGGTAAAAATTAATAAACTTAGAAATACTTAGACAATCATGATGTAGCAAAAGATGTAGGAAAAGAATGATATCTGCTGATTGATTTTGATCTTTTATATGTTGAGACAGATCAGATCATCAACCTTTTTTATAATGTTCGTACAATAAAAGGATTTTGGATACACTTATACTGAAATGACACAGTGCAGGCATTAGTGAAGTTGAGGATTAGAGAGAAAGAGATATCAATGCTTATTAGTTTTGAATGCTTTGAAACTAGAATGTGAAGGAAAAACAGAGCATGGTGGATCATTCCACATTCGTATTGTACGCATTTATTTAATTAAGGGTAAGAATTAATTTTCAGACGTTAATTTCTATGATTTAGGTGATGGAGAGTCATAAGTTCACAAACCAAAACCCCACAATGGACTTTTGATCTTCTTCGGTTGCATATAAGTCTACATACCAGTTGTGAACTCCCAGGTGAGCCAGAATTCCACAATATTTCGAGTCATATATTTTTGGAGTAAACCAACCGTACCTTTTCACCTATATTTATTTCTAAGTTATTTGCAACTTCCATCATTAAGATGAAATAAGATATAAGAACAAAAAGAATAAATATAATGTATTTTAAAAAAAAAAATACTTGTACAATTTTGCACATGTATATAGTGATACGTATTTATATAGATTTTCTATTCTTGATGTTTACGAGCCATAACTAAAATTTCAAGAAATTATCTACACGACCAGGAATCTTGATACATTGCATAAATTAAACATTCAAATGTTCGAATAGGTAGAAAGCCGTACCCATTGCATGTGCATCTCATTTTTTCTCTTAATATTTATTATAACAAGCATAACGTAATAAAAACAACGATACTGAAATCAACTGACTATTACATTCAGGTAACGCCAAAATGCATATTGTACATATAACAAAATAGGTTCGCATTTACATAGTTCATCAAGCTATACCACAAGTCAAATTGAGTTCAAAACTAAATAACCACCTTTTCTTTTAACAGTCATCCTATTCTCGTTAATGAGAAAAGCTTCGTTCAACGGTTGATTAACCTTAACCAGCCTTTAATTGCGTTTCCTTTGCGTTTATGTAATTCCAAAGAACTATCAAACATTTTTTATGTCAGCCAACTAGAAACCTGCACCCTGTATACTTGAAGCAGGCAATGCTGCACCCACTACCAATATTCGACAATATTTTGCTTTATAAATTTGATGCACTTTTAAATTCCACATCAAAGCTGGGTATATTTGCACCAAACTTTGGTTCAATATATATGGAAAACTTACAAAAAAGTACAGGTCTACACTCTGTGTCCGTTTTGCTGCACAGGTTTGTCGGTCTGTCTTGCAGCATCCGGTATCATCGCCACATCTATGCAGTATAGTACAGTGCGGCACATAAACTTTCGAGGGATCCTTTTGAATGCGTTCTACTCTTTGCTGCGGTAGATGGCAGTGAGCCTCACTGTACACTCTTGTGGCGTGTGCATTAGCCATTGCTGTGAATAAATTAAGATTCGAAAATTAAGAAAAAACATAAAAAAATTTCATAAATCGTTAGACTTAAAATTCTATTTAAAGAAACATATTTGACCATACCTTTGTGCATGTGGTTCGTGATGTGAGCCTTTCGTGACTGTTTAACGGCATCGTGTGTCCCCAATTCCTCAATTTTTTGTTGTGTCAGTATGCCTGGAATGTTGTAGCGGGAGTAAATGCTTTCCGCATCCTGAAAAGAAAGAAACATAAGTACATTGCCACAGGTTATATAAGCACTCGACATGTGTATCGTATGCATATGCATACCTATATGCTTGTATTTAGTTTTTACTTGTGGAACTTTTAGCACTCTATAAACCTCTGTTACATTTTCTGCGTTTTAATTAATTGAAACCTACAAATATGATATGTTACTGGTCAGGGAGAAAAAATATTTCTTAACTGACACATCTCGATAACGAAGCGACGTTTGCCAAGAAATATGTACACATATGTATGTGGTTTATGTAGGTAAAGTATTTTAAACTTTAAATTCGAAAGTTGCCCAGTAATATTTTTTTTTTCTTGTTGGTTATTTCAAATTGCACAAGGATATTTAATTAAAGTCGGATGAAGTCGGATGAAGTCGCATATAGAACATTTTTTTTATTATTTTTTGTGAATTAAACTTTTAATTTATGTTTTACCAGCTGAGTGATCTTTGCTCCGAAATCAATTCGTATGTTAAGAAAAACTTGAAAACTTGATGTATGTATATTTTCCTTTTCAACTTGAAAACTTTTTACAAGTTAAAAAAAAGAATCATATACCTAGTTAGGTTGAGGTATTATACTAGTACTGTATAGCAAATTTTCAGTTTTTTATTTGTCTTAGAAGAACTTTATTTTTTAATGCCCCCGCTTTACGTTTTAACATCTCTTGGAGGATATTTTTTCTATCTGTGCACAATCATAAGAAATATTGGGAAATTCATTAGGTAATTTAACTGAAAGTAACTTAGTGTGAAATTGGATTTTTATTTCCCTAAAAACCAGTAGTAGGCTACATATTAAGGTTTTTCGAATAATTGACATTTAAATTTGCCGCATGCTTAGTTTTTTTTTTAAAAAAATCATTTTCGGAGTCACGGTATCTAGATATAAACGATTATTTCAAAACCTTTTAACCCTCACATGGGCGACAATGCTTGCCCCTTAATGAGTAACTTAGTAACGCAGGTTAATATAATTCCCCATTAGTATGGGGAAACCCCTATAGGTAACTATTGAAAAATTAAATTTTTTTTTTAATATTTCAAAATGTATCAAATATTTAGGCACTGGCTCCCAATAAAAACCAATTTGGGTAAAAAGTGTTCAAGATAAAATAAAAATGCTCATATTAACACTGGTTAATAAAGAACTTTAAAGGAATTTAGATACTATAACCATTTTCTTATATTAAAATAAAATCAATTTTCTCAAAAACGGCTCTAATTTAACCATTAAGAACAAACTCCCATAACCATCTCTTCATAGTTGTCGACTACCTTGGTTCGGCCACATCTAGCGAATGGACAATAATGCTTCAGCTAAGGAGATCTTCAATCGCAGCCCGCAGGCTGGGGCGACGACAAGGAAGACCGAAATTTCCGTGTCTCAGGCAGGGACTCTTCACGGGTCAGTGGCCCGTAAAGTAAGTTAGTACGTCTTCATAATTTTAAAATTATTATTCTGATACGATTTGAAAGCGCATCCAATGCAGCGAAACAGTTTCCTTGGTTAAGTCTAAGAGAGCTTGTAAAAACTCCTAAATCTCAGTATGGTTAAGAGTGTTAAGTATAATAATGGATGAAGGCGTTTGTGCTTCTGCCTTTTAAATGACTTATAGAGTTTATGTTTCCCACTCATTTAATTCAAAGTAAGAAAATTGCTATGGCAATTTGGCAGTTCATATCAGTCTTTGAGAAGCTTTCATCTCGAGACATTTCTATATCTATCCCCATTGGATAAAGGTTTATGAATGTAAATCTGATGAACACCAGATTCAACATGAATGACATGTTGGCGTTGTTGTAGTTTGAAAATGAAAATTTAATTAAATAAAAACTTAAGGAAAGGGTACAGTCCGCTTGGGCGAACAGTATGATACCCTATCCATATCCCTATATGCCCCAAAGAAAATTGCGTTAAGAACATAATGGATGGCATTTTATTTCATTCTAGAAGTTCATAACAAAATACTATTTTTTCAAAAAACGCCCACAAAAAGGAGTTGTGGCCAACAAATTTGTGTGGGTGATATACTAGACAAAATATTGGCTAAATATTTTTTTTTCGTTTTCTACACAAATTTTTGAAGAAAACCACATTTTGTTAAGGTTCTAACCCTTTATCTCTTCAACTACAGCTTTAAAATGGTTTTTTCTCAATCGTGGGCGTGGCGGAAGGGGTATTTAAAAAATTTTAACACTTTACCATTTCGGCTTCCTAGCACGACGGACGGCCAGACATTACTAAATATTCTTAGGTTTTGGTCCTGATCATAAATATATATGTATACGTTTAGGAGTCTACGACGAATATTAAGAGGTGTGTAATATGCCCGAAATTAATATACCCTTAGGATAGGGTATAAAAACATTGCTTAAATTTTCAAGCTCTTATTCATAACGGTGCCCATAGACTTGATTCGCATAATAAATACTTCTGTAAACTGTGTAATTGAAAAGCCTCGAAGTGACAAACATTTTTAAAAAATAGAAACAATGTCCACATAACGTTTATTGTAATTTTTTGTCTCATGTGGATTCGTAGATCTATGTTAGGAAGCATCTAGGAGTATTAGGAACTAATACTAATTTTAGTTGAACAGTTAATAGACTTACAAAGTTGTTAGTTTAAAGAAGTACTTTAACATTCAAAACCACATTACTTACAGAAAAAAACGAAGACCCGTTCACTAATTCATTAAAAATTTTTAGTCATCCAATATAAATGTAAAAGTATCTTCACCAGGTAGTGTACATACCTCACTTAGCTCAACCGCAGAATTATTGAGTGTATACCTAACGCTGTTATACAAATCGAGTAACGTTTACTTTCAACGTACCTATATATAAAGATTGAAGTGCCAAAGAAAATAACTACTACCTTAAAAGCCACCGCGATGTCTTGTATTCTCTTTGATACCATTATTTAGAAACTTGTACAAACTTTCCAAACAGGGATTTAAAGACATACTCAATTTATTTCCATGTGCAGATATATTCACCCTAAAATACCATACTGCCGTCGACATTTAGGACTTTTAAATGGTAAAACACTCGTACAATTCTTAACTACAAATTTATACATATAATAATTCCAATAATTTGTTGGTGGCAATCAACATACCGGCCGGCATGCAGGCTACAATGTTAGTTTGTCTAGTCGCATCTGCGACTTTCTTTAATGTCGTATAATTGCCGACTAGTAATGATGGTGTCGTATACGATATGATTACTCATTACATTGATGAACAGCTTGTACTTCGAGATGACTCAGTATGACCGGTTGCAAAACATCTTTAACCGGCATACTTATTACGTGCATACACATCATTCGGTTGCTGGCTTGCCGCATAATTACCGCCAATATAGGCGTAACTATCTGGATAGGTATGCGCTGATGACAAATAGCCCATTTCATTCGAGCAATTATAAATTTACAACTTGGAGTTCTATTTCTCTTCATTGATCAACCGGCTCTATGAATGGCTTTTCGAAACACGTTCCCTTTCTATTCTATATATCATTAGGTACCTACATATTTACGAGGGCGACGATCTGATGTTGTCTGTTCATCATTCATATTGTCTTCACATATGGAATTGATTTGCTAACCAAAGGGAAAATATGTAGCCCAGAGCAATAAAATGTACATTTTATATTGTTGCTCTAGATATCAATAATTACAAATTTATTTTAATTAAAACCTCATCACTCATATAGAGGCGCGTGATGTTTGATACCATTGATACCAACTTGGGACTAGGGTGGGAAACTTATGGAAACACTTGGAATACTATCAAGATTCACCTGCTTCCAATTTGAAAAATCATCACTTCCTGGTGGCACCCAATTAATTTTCTAAATAAAATCAGCCACTGTACTTTTGTATGAGCTGTCACTTTTTCCAGACTTAGTGGTTTTCATAGAATTATCTGATGCAAATGTGATGATGTGTGCTCATTTGAGTGGAAGTGGAGCTTCCAACCAGGGGCCACAAAAGAGGAACGGTATTGCTATGTAGTTTCAGCTGACAACAGTGCACGCCGAGCCGACTGTCGTTGAGGAGATATGTCTCCTGCACAGCGTACGAGTGGAATCTCAATCTCAAGTGTCAATGACACATCGGACTGACGACGACAACTCTGCTACTCTCCGCTCAGGTGGCTGCAGCGGCGAAAGAGGTTGACAGCGTATATCTATCTGTTTTGCATTCCGCATGGAAGGTGAATACAGGTATGTATTTGTGTTTAAAGTTCGTGACAGTGGCAGCGGCGTATCAAGATATATGTAGGTACATACATTGTAAAATATGAACCTACCGTACATGTAGGATACGACGTCATATGAACCAACAACTAAACATGAATGCTTCAAGGACGGGCGTTGCCGACACGTTGTCTATTTTTGTACAAAAAAAATAAAACCCAAACAAAAGGCAACAACACCAAAAGAATAAAAAAAAAACAAGATTCTGCAATGAAATATTAACATTCGCACTGTTTCTGTTTGTCTATTCGAATAGAACCAAAAGCTCGTTTTTGCCATTAAGCCTGGGAAACGAAGATTTTTGATTCTATGTTTGCAGTAGCTAGGTAGGTACTTGTACACATTTATGCATTTCATTTCGCTACAATTTACCTGATATCATGAGTAATGGGGTGTAATGTAATACCCGTTCATACAGAACTTTGCAAAAGCATATCACTTTCGGTTAATATGTAGGTAGTATTGATGTGCTTGTTCCGTTGTCGTTTTGCTTGAACAGTTGCATTTTTCGACAAAGTATTATCTCTTAGCAAGTGCCTTGGAAATGCAATACTAAGTTCCTTCAATCGGGAAGCGAATAATATATAACATGATAGTTAAATGAGAAAACACACTTAATTTACTTCTTATGAGCTGATACTGCTGATCTTTCAAGTTAACAGTTAAATATTTAAGACATGTTGTCTGGATGGAAGTGGATCTCCATTTTCATAGTTTTGAGTAATTTTACTTTTTCTGTTTCGATCTCTACAATCAATATATGTATTTAGCTGTTTCGCATTTATTAAACTACTACTAATTCACATAGATATAATTAGATATACAGGTATAAGGCTTTACAAGAGCTCGTAACATCATCAACCAAATTTATCCAGAAATGCCAAGCAAGAGAGATCTATCTTCTAAAATTTCTTGGGATTTAGCGGACTTAATTGCTTATCGAACATGAGATTTTCGAGACACAACTTTTAATTTCTGAAAGCGCAGAAAATTAGAGTATTGGTGAACGATTGCAGATATGCTATTAACTCTTAACATGGCTTTTGGCGTTTAGGATTTATTCTAATCATACTCTTAGCTTTGCTACAAGAATATTGCTCTTCTTTTAGTCGATCGACTTTTAAGTGAATACCCAAAGGCTATGAAATTGTTTTGCATATTAAGTAAGCAATATTAGCTTGACCAAATAAATTAAAAAACCATACCGATCTACAGCTTTGAGTATCGAAGTCTATTGGTTCGTAAAAAACACAAAATTCGCTCCGCTTTTTGGTTAATCATTTAATTTGGCATATGAATATTAGCTTGACCAAATAAATTAAAAAACCGTACCGATCTACAGCTATGAGTATCGAAGTCTATTGGTTCGTAAAAAAAACAAAATTAGCTCCGCTTTTTGGTTAATCATTTAATTTGGCATATAAATCACGAATGACTGTTTACAGTCACCCGGCCTAGCCCGTGTTAAAACAAATTAGTTTAACTATCCAACCAGATAGTAACTATTTTAAGTCCGAAAATATATATTTCTACACAGCGGCTTATCTTATTGTTTTCGAATTGAAATGGCAGATGATACTATATTTAAAGTGAATATTTTAATTTATATTAACTTAGTCGAAACCTACGAATGTGGTAACACAAAGTATAAGCTAAAGATCCTAGAGAAAAAATAATTCACATCTAAACTTTTATGTATTACAAACTGATTTCCCACTAATTTACAATTTCAATTTCGTATTTATCTGCAGCCTATTACAAAATATCGCACTTCCTTTTTTTTACTCTATTGAGTTTAAATGGCGCTTTATGTTATGTCTAACTTGGATTTTGTTTTTAGAAATGGGGCTGATATAAGGTTAGTAAGTAGGTTGGTCTCGCGACAATCCTAGGTCTTTGATTTAGCAATATCCTGAGGTTCAGTGAGTCGTTTGTTGTAGCATTGAAGCCACTTTGCAGGTCATGTTCTGTCGTTTCTGGTTGTTCTAGGCAGAGTCTACGCAGATATGTAGAGCTTTTTCCCATTTTCATGATATGTTGGTTCAGTTAAGAAGTCAGTTGCGATCTTAGTGAGTTTTTTAGCATGGCGTAATCCTTGAATGGAGTTCCATTGGGACGCTCGCATTTGTTGTTCCCATGTGTTGAGTTCAAATTTGATATTACTGGTGAGTAGTCCAAAGAAGGGTTCTGGCCCGATGAAAGGGGATGCAGAGCTCACTCATCGGCCTCTTCATTGCCAAGAATTTCTTGAGACCCAGTAAAGAGTCACTCTGTTATGGGATATAAGTTGTTTTAGAATAGTTAGACAGTTCAGACCTTTAAGAGCTTTGGGTGCTGCTTGACTGTCTGAGATCTGAGATCTGTTAATATCTGATCTTTTGAGATTAATGTCACTATTATGGTTTAATATTGAAGAATGGATCCTTTACTAGCCGGTATACATACCATTCATTAATTACATTGAAAATTTAAGTTATTATATCGAAAAGGATTAGAACATAATATTCCGTATTGAGGTATCCATAGATACTGCAATATAGATGGAGCTGTAACCTTAAAGTGCTAATTTCAGCTTTGTAATTTTAGGTCAGACAGAAACTCAGTGCAGAGATCAGAAAATTGACTTGGCTTTTATTATATGGAGGATTCTGTATTCCATATCTACGAGGCGAATAAAATATAAATATTATTTGTGAAATTTTTAATAATTACAAATACAAACTTGGCGTTCTTTTTTTAGATCACAGTCCTTTGTGTGGGTGACTAGTATAGTAGAACCTGGCTATTCTTTAATATTTATGTTTTTGGGGTAATTTCAATAGTTTTTGCAAAGATTTTTTGTACATGAAAATTTTGCTAAATTTTAAAATTAAAAATCGAGGAAAATACAATTTGTCTTATACAGACTCTTGTTTCATGTAAAATTTCATAACTGTAGTATGAGTTTGGGTGTTTTACTTTCTGTGTGGGTAATAGGAAAACACCAGATAAAGAAGTGTTTTACAGTAAGATAGTCTAACATTTTGTACCCAAAATTTTGAAGAAAAGACATTAGGACTAAGAGGTAGATAGGTAGGTAGACTCTGAGGCAGAACATGTTTTATTACCTCCTCAATTCATTGTCGCATACACGTTTTATTTAAGTTAATTGATCTACCCACTATATAGGTCCTGATCAACTATTCGAGGTTTTATGAAGATGAAGATGTAGCTGGATCAATAGTTTTTTTAAAGGATCATTCTGGTGTAGGTACTACCTAACAAATTGGGTGAACAAAAAAGGTTTTACGCTGAAAGTTATACAGTTTATTTTTTGTTTAGTTATTAATATTATTATAAAATGTTAAAAGTTTTTACAAGTGTCATATGGTATAGTATCTTTTAGAGGCATTAGTTTCCATACGTTATATAAAACAATTTAACGAGGAAAATTCAATTTAAAAACATGTTACAATAATAAAAGATGTATACATATGTATCTATATTCGAAATAAAATATGGCTAAGTCAAATTGTGATGCGGGAAGGAAATTTTTAGTTATTATTTATTATCTGCAATCCATTAGGAAGACGATTCCAGAGGCGAAATGCCGTTATAAGAAAAGAACGTTCTCCAATGCAATGAATAAATGAAGGAATAATTAAATTTAAACCTATGTTCAACTGAGCAAACGTAATCATTTCGAACAAGTATGTAGCACATTTAAGTAACATTTTAAGCAACGCGACTGCAAAATTTGTCTGTTGAAGAGAGGTGTCCGGCGAAGGGAGACAATAGTATTTTTAGTAAATACTAATACATTGTTTGCTATATTATACAATTACATTCATCACTTTTTTGTAATACTAAAATAACATAGTCCAGCTACTATGAATGTTAAAAGGAAAGTTTGTATTCAACTTGAGTTTTGCTTATGCAAACTTTTCTGCAAGTACCAAGCCATTGACTTATTTTTCTTTTAAATTTTAAAGAAGTATTTTTTTGTCGACCTTTTTTTTCTTTAATCTAAATTAAACAAATCAAATCAGCCTGCGAAAATCCAAATGCAATAAATCCTATCCCTTTCTGTCAAACAAAAAGAATGCTTATTTGCAGGTAGAGCGACATGTTTCCTTTAAACCATCATCTGTACCTATATCATGTCTAGGGTATGTTTCGAAGCTTCTGCTGCGTCTGTTTAAGAAAGAATTTTAGATAGTTTCGGTCAGTAATGTGGTGTCCGCGTCCGTTCATTGGAGTAACGATTCCATATAAATTAGTACTAAAACCGTCATACTCCTCCACATTTATGACGTTCAAAGGGGAACGAACAAGTCAATAATCATGGCTCTATAGCTAATACCGTTGACGGCACACACACACACTTTAGAAATATGGTTTGATGACTCTAGCAGCCCATAGACCGTGCATTTTTCAGGATGTGATGGCGTTTCGACAATCTATTCGCCCCTTCTTTGATTAATTTAAATTTTAGATTGCATTTTTTTGCATTTGGTCATCGGCCTTTAATTGTTAAGCTAACTGGATCTTGTAAGCCTTTAAACCAATTTCTTTGCGAAAAATTGTTCATAGATTAGACAGACAATCGATAAATTTTGAACTTCTTCAACACGGGTCTACAATACGAAAATATGACCGTTGTAATATAATGCAAGTGCTCCAAGTGCTTTGGAATATACACAGTGTTTTATTTGTTTCGATGTCTGCTCTTCAAATCCTACCTCCACGTATAATTTCATAACACTAAGTCGTTTGGGTGCAAAGTTAAAGAAAAAGGGGAAAATCACAAATTTTAGATTTTTCCCTGGGTTTTATCCGCAAACTCTATTAAAGTGCCAAATTGCAAAGTTCTACGATAATTGGAAGTGCTCCATAGTTTTGGTGATCAGTGAGTTTTGGGGCCTTATAACCCAGGAACCGCTCATGTTAAACAGTTGAAATTTCGTTGTTGTAAGCGAAGTTAGAGGGGGGCTCAAAATGGCCTGAGTTGGTTCCTGTAAACAAGGGTTAAGTGCCAAAGTTGCTGAAGAACTTGACTGGGCACTACCGTATCCCTTAATCTAACCGCTGAATGATTTGCGTATTGGTTAAAGTTTTGCGTATTTTTTTGCTTTTTAAGAGCCAAAGTTATATTTTGTCCGCTAACTAGAGACCGAAAATCATCTGCGGATATTCAAATTTTTTAGGGAGTCCCCTTATAAGATAATTATTTTTATGGAAAAACACATATTTTTACTTGTTATTTTAAATCTGTCCGGTTATGAGGGGAGTCCGCTTATGAGAGCTGTGCGCAAGGACAGAGTACACTGTACAATAATTGGTATTGCACTGTTGTTTTCTGATTCGTAGACTTACATACCGACATACTCGTACGTAAGGCAATTTGGCTGTCTTGGCCAACATTTTAACTCTCACAGATTCATAACTCGGTAATAAAAATGCTAAATGTAAATCATTTATATATAGTTATATGCATCAGGTATATGTATATTATATGTGAAAATATGTTGCATAATATCTGATTTACTAACATAGGCTAGGCACCTGATTTTTGCATGGTAAACGAAGCTTCAAGATTAAATTCTCATGACAGTTTTTTTTATTCTTGTCTTCTAATGAAATTTTTAGATTAAAGAAGCCTCCTTTCCGAAAGGATTTTATAAATAGGTAGCAGTGGTTGCATTTCCAGGTATTTCGCACTAATTAGATCTTTTCGCTTCAGAGCACAGTCAACTATGGACAAAGGAATCGTGGTAGGCGCCGGATGGCATGGCATATTGCGCTGCAGTTTTTCTTTAACCAAATATACATTTGCACGTCAAGCTGGTTTTTAATTAAATAACGGAGTTTGCAGTAAAGGGGGAATTTTTTATTGTTGGCTTTCTACAACTTTAGGAAGTATGAAAAAGGACGGAAAAATCTCTATTCTTTGGTCGTGTTGGATAGGCAAATGAAAAGTAAAGAAGTCCTTAGGTGATGCAATAGCAAAAATAAAATAAAAGTGTTTGAGAAACATATCTATGTTACCGGCCAAACCCGTTTATCCTAGGCCGTTAAAAAAAACCTTTTTTTTAATGGAGTTTCACCAAAGTCGTATGAAAAAATTTAGAGCTGGTTCATTTAAATATATACCCGTTTTAGGTGGGAGTTGCACAGGGAAAAATATATATTTATTGTGTATACTTCAAACTTATAGTATAGGTTCCAAAACAGAAACAATGGAGTATGTTTTTTTTGCATTTTCCCGCATTTTGCGACTTAGAGATTTAAAGGAATAGTTTGCACGAAGCACTTTTGTTTCAATTATTCCAAGAAGTTAGTTTTACCACCACGAAGAGTCAAAAGTCGCAATTTATTGTTTTCAGCTTATATCAAAAACGATTTATGAATCGCGCAATTTTAGACTCAATATAACTTTAAAACCACTTTTTAAATTTGTTTATATTAATAAAGTAATTATCATTGGGCAAAACAGTTCGAAACTTGAACCAATCAGCTAGGTATGTTTTTCTTTTTAATTTTCAGGATATTTTTTTATTATGTAGCACTGTTTTATAAACTAGAAAACCACGCGCATCGATTGTTGCTTTTCAAAAAAAAAATAAAATATATCTTCATATATCCGTATTGTGATCTATTACTTCGCATAGTTTTCGAATCTAGGTTTGAAGGCCCGGTATGAGCCTAAATCAGGCCTTTAAACCTAGGGTATATATTCTAGAGGTCAAATATTCTGTATGTTTGGTTTAGAAGTTTAATTATATTTACGAATCTCAACGTCTATTTTAGATAGTTTGTCCTGACTGTGTAACTGACTTAGCAAACCACTGGTTAGTTACTTCGAAGGTTTATTGCCCTAACTCTGTAGTTTCCTACTAATAATGGTTTTTGCATCATTAAATATCAATTTATTGATAAGTGTTTGAGCTATAGCAAATATGTAGATCCTAAGCATAATAAAACCGCCACTTTAGGCATTTGCCAACGAAGGGTCAAAACATTATATGATCAGATATAATTTTACTTCAATTTTCCAATTCAGATGAAGCAAGGCAGATATTAAGTTGTCCTTTATACAATAGTTTAATAAGCTTCATGGCCTTGCATTTATTCGAATGAATATGATTTTACTGTAGTTACGTATTTAAAAAAAAACTGAAATCAATTTAGTTGACTGAAGATAAAAAATATGTAAAAATACGTTTATACCCAATCGGAAATGTTGGGAATTGCTGATGATCATTCGGTTTCGTGCACCCTGCTGATATTTAATTGTCTCATTGAAACCCAATATGCTAGTTCTGAAGCGCAACTCTCCATAAGTATTTCGATCAATTCCGACTGCACCAGAACGGCAACCCTTATCCTCTCAATTGCATTTCAGAAAAGAGATGATATTCAATACGGGTTTTTTAAATTGTTATCTGCATAAATTGCTATTTATTTTTATAGGAGCGCATTCTTCTAGGAATACATTTGTATTCTATACCACTCAATTATATGGGCAGTCGGCAGTGGTTTCTTTATTCTTGCTTCAAATCGCAGGGTATTTACCAGGAAATTAAGAACAAAAGGTCGTTTCTCTGTCTTATGTTTACAATGACGCAATTAAATTTAATTCAATTTGATTTATGGTAGCTGAATGGAAGGAATGGTGGCCTTATAATAGAGAACATTTGGCTACTAGCTGATTGTGTAATAATTTGTAAATATTCGCTGCTCCACCTATTGCTGAAGTTTGACAAACATTCAAGAGTTAGAACAGTCATGAGAAGCTTCTCAAAAATAAATTACCGTTCGGAATCGGCATTAAACTACAGGTCCCTTTCATATAAAATAATTTTTAAGCATTCTCAAATCCTTTGACATACCTACATATTTAACTTCATTAACCTCAAAAAGCGTAAAACATAATTCCGTGTACATACAGGCTTTAAATGTAATTAAACTGTCCATTTATTTCATAAAAGGAGCGAAAATCATAGTGCATTTGAAAGAAAATGTATTTTGTGATGCGCAAAGAGTTTGCATTCCAAACAACATAGGCGTATTTAAGTATTAACCAAACAAGGTCAAATGTGTGGAGATCAGGGAAAACTTACCGACATAAGAAACAAAGGTTAGTTTTGTAACCTATCCTAAGGGTATATTAATTATGACACATAGTTTGTAACACCCCTTAATATTCGTCGACTACCCCCAAAAGTATATATATTTATTATCAGTACTAAAACCTGCCACGCCCACAATTTTGAAAAAAAAAAAAACAATTTTGAAGCTGTATTTGAAGAAATGTAGACACTAAACTCCTTTATAAGTTTTCATGCGTTTTTAACAATACGTTATTTTCATCGAAAATTTCTATAGAAAACGGAAAAAATTGCATAACAAGATATCACAGTATATCACCCAAACAAAGTTTTTGGCTACGCCCATTTTTTGGATGCGTTTTTTCAACAAACATTTTTTATTTTATAAATTTCATGGAATGAAATAAAATTATATCCATCATGTTTCTACCGTATTTTTTTTCTTTAGGGATAATGGGATATGGATACTCCAAGCGGACAGCGTCAACTTTAAATGCACCTTCAACAGCATGAATAACAAAAGATGTAGTGCAGTTGTTGTTTTAGACTTTAAGCTTTAAATGCAAATATATCTTCCCGAATACGATAGCTTTGGCGCCTAAAATTGAAAACAGTTTTTTGTAGACGAGCTAAGTACAAGAATTTTTTTTTAAAAAAAATTCAAATTTTCTCGTCAAAGTTACTCGTACTCCGCCCATTGTTACATTTTCAAAATCTAAAACATAGAGAAAGGCTACAGTCCGCTTGGGTCGAACAGTATAATAACCTATTCAGATCCCTCCAGATGAAAAAGGCAAAAAAAAAATATTGGATGACATTTTATTTGGTGTTTTATGATAAAATCATTGAAACAGGTTTTTTGGAAAAAAAAAACGCCCTAAAAAAGTGGGCATGGCCACAAACGTTGTAGAGGTTATTTGTTGAGGAGAATGTTTTCTAAATATTAAGTTAAACAAATTTTTATATAAAAAAAATGTCCTAAAAAGTGGGCGTTTAATAACCTATAGCAACGGCTGCTCAGTAATCTCATGTGGCTTATCTTCATCATCAAGATGTGATAATTTAACCAAAAATGAGCCTTATCGCTGGACATCATTTTTTAACTTTTGCACTGACAAAGATTTTCTTCATCTACTACCGTCTCTCAATAGCTTTGAATATCTGCGTGCTGCAATATCATGCCAGTATTCGTACAAGGTAGTGCATTTTGAAAAGACAGTGATTTGTCTATCTCTAGAGATTTGTCTGTCTAGAGTAAACTCCGACTCCAGAGAGAGAGAAGCCGTCTGTTTGTACAATGGTATCATTCACATTGCACTTCCATTCCGTGCGATCAGGAAGGAGGACTGTTTTTGACAAAATGAAATTTTGTGCTTCTCTTCTTTGACCAGGCATGTCATCAAGAAGCGCACTGAACCCAGCACCCTTAACCTTTATTTTTATTTACTAACAAATATGCTTCATCTTAAATTGGTCCATTATGGTGCCAGCTTACTCCCGCCATTTGGGTACTAAATCCTTTTCGATATATAAAATGAAACGAATTGCAAAAGCAAATTTTTCAAAACGTTATAAATATTCTTCTTCAACATATTTTGTAAATAAAGCCTTGGATTTGATTTACATTCACGAGGTTACACGAGAAACTCTCAAAAAGATACCATTATGACACTGGTTACGAGAATTAACAATTAAGCCCCACCAAGATCTCTCTTTCCTTCATTGGACACTAATTGTCCACCTACTTAGTTTGTGCGAATTGTAGTAGAAAGTTTTTATGTACAATTGTATATATCTTTAGACAGATGGTCTAAAGGTGTTAGACTGCAATTGTCAACAAAAATGAGTGTGGGTGCCATTCGGTTTTATTTCACAAACAAAGGATCATTTCACCAATGATTGATATTGTCTTTCATATAACTCGAAACTGTATAAACATAAACCTATAGATATTATGGAGGTATAGTTTTAAAGGTGACACCCAGTCGCAGTCCCCGCTCAGACTTCTAAACAATGTGACAAATACCAAAAGGAGCGGCCACCGGACAGCACGACTAAAATTGAACTCTGTGCTGTGTATCCATGTACTTAGCTACCTACCTACTTAGTTGACAAATGTACTTTCAATTTAAATAAATACGAAACTGCTTCAAAGTGTTATGTACTTATCTGAATCAGGTAACGACGATTGTATCCATTGCTCACACAATATAATGGTGACTAATAGTGTTGGCACGAGCTATTCAAGTTGTTGGGCGGCTATATGTTGATTTATTAATGTTTAGAACGGTACCCACCCAAAGTTCTCATCTCTTTAATTATTCATACACATTTTCACGTACCCCGAAATGTGTATAGGCAGGTAAGGTACCTATGCAAGCAGAAAAAGCTAGTTGTAATAACTTTCACTTCTGACTAACATAAGCAACAAAACACCAGAGAAGTGCATGACTTGCCTTTAACCCGTTAAAGCGATGTAAAAAATTCATGAAATACCACAGAAGGGAAATATCACGTCCCTATTTTATTATTCCATTTCAAAATGTGTGTGTAACAAGTCCATAAAACTGGGCTCTTAGATAATTTAGATTCTGTTCTTCCTCTTATGTTCTTTCCGAGTGTTTGTGTGTTCGGGAATCAAATAAACCGCATGTGCTGAAAAGTTAAATACACACAGAAAACATACAGTGGGACTCTGAATAAACCGAATAAGGAATGTGCAAGGACATCCTTTTGATTTGGGTCTGAATGTGCCATCAATAAAGTTACTCATATCCGTAAACGTAGGTACGCGTCTTTGCTTTTTCCTTTAGTTGTGTATTTGAATCTGATTTTGGTGAAAATGTTAAAAGTCATCAATTCATCAGAGGAATACTGTATAAAAGCATTGAAATGAGAACAATTCCCGCCTGTTGGGAATTCGTAGATACATATGTATATATTAAATGTTAATGGAATATTTGAAGTAGAAAATAGAGCAAGTCTTCTGGGCATTCTTCCTGCAATCAACGTAGGCTGTCCGTTTTTCGGTTAGCTTCTCAATATTGCTATTTCATTACTAAATCTTAATGAATACAAGAAAACTTGAATAGAATTCTATAAAAAATAAATAAATATTAGGCGTAAACGGCCCATACAGGACCTAAAGCCTAGCTTCTCCAACCATTGTGTGTGCGAAGTTATATTTTTGAAACGAATGGCGGGACCTACAGTTTAATGCCGATTCCGAACGGCAATTTTTTTTTTTTTTGAGAAGCTTCTCATGACAGTTCTTACTCTTGGATGTTTGTCAGACGTTTGCAAGAGGTGGGGCCGCGAATAAAAACTTTCAGGTGGTACAGGTCGGGATTTGAACCGGCGACCTCTCGCTCAGTGGTCCAACGCACTTGACCTGCAGAATTCAATTCTATAACGAATGTATTTTAAGCTGTCGCTCCGATTTCTGCTTCATTCTGAAGATAATAATTAAAGCAAACATTTTTAAAATGATTGTTCGCGATCATAGTTTTGCCCTGGGGTGTTCGTGTTGGCGCATATTAAATGCATAAAAACATATTGTTCATTTTGTCTTTTGGAGCGGAACGCATTGCTAATTAAATACGTAAATGGTAAATGACAACGCAAATAGTCTACTTTGTAACTAATATCAAGATATACTTATATCTGTTTTTTGAGTATTTACCGAACTCTGTGGGGGGCCGTCGAGAATAAGCAGATACTCTACCCACTGAATAATAATATTATTTTTAAATTTTAATTATTTTAATACATATATTTAGCACGCTTTTTGATACATATATTTAGTACGCTTTCATAATTTTCAAAAACACAATATTCATAAACTCCCGACATTTTCATTTTCAACTTAGCCCTTCGTTATATGTTAATTGCTTAAAATATGGTAATTGGTAAGAACAATTTATGGGTTCAATAGCCGATGCAAAATTTTGGTTAACGAGAATAAAAAATGAGTGAGCACGTATTTCTGGACATTTAACTTATAAGAAATAATTTTTTTCTTG
Organism: Ferdinandea cuprea; assembly: GCA_963576555.1. Classification (NCBI taxonomy): domain Eukaryota; kingdom Metazoa; phylum Arthropoda; class Insecta; order Diptera; family Syrphidae; genus Ferdinandea; species Ferdinandea cuprea. The sequence goes on from OY754958.1 coordinate 238,172, forward strand.
TGGGTGCAGTGGCTTAGTGGTTTAGTCCGTTGAAGCTTCGGAATCGGTGCCCTCCAATCGTGCCGAAAAATAAATCTGCGCACACAGTGGTTGGAGAAGCTAGGCTTTGGGTCCTATGTGGGCCGTTTACGCATAATCTTTATTTATTTTTTATCGGGAAACTTGAAAAAAATTACAAATATTTTGTTTACTTCGGATATAGGGTTACCAACATGGGTATTTTGGCCTGAAGACTCCGGGAATTTGATTCTTGCACTTTAACAATTTAATTCTTAAGTGATCCGGGACAATTAATGCGGTACGCCAGTACATCATACACAAACAATACGACGTTTTGCATGATCTGAGAAAGAAATCTGAGGTCGTGTTGGAATCTGCTTTACCAAAAATCCACGAGCATTTCGGAAGGATTCTATGGATATTTAAACAAGATAACGTAAAATTTTGCCAGTTACCACAGGAGTAAAACATTTATTTAATTTAATAAAATATGTCTTTTAATGTGCATTAAAATCCTTCAGGCTTTAAACCCCTCTATGAAAGTCAGGTTTATACGAAAGCCTATCTGTGGAAAATTCTTCAATAGGAGTGAAACAAAGTCACATCCGCCCAATGTGGAGCACTAATCAATACTATTAATAAAAAAAATACAAAGGAGCTATAACGCAAAAGTACACACTGCAACAGACTATTTTAAAAGTCATGACATTTATGTAGATCAATTTATGTAATTTAAATCTTTTTTTAAGTATTTACCTTAAATATAATGTCACCCGAACGATTTAAGCAAATATTTGTTAGATTTATCTTATTTATTGTTTAACAAACAATAAAAATTTAACATGTATGTATAATGTACTATTAGTCCAAAAGCCCACATCAAATTTTAGGTGTGAAAGGTAACCGGAAAGTAAAGTAGATGAGCCAGGCGGAAGCTGATGTCAGACTGGTGCCATAAATAATTGTCATGGCAGCTCATGGCGGTTGCTTGTTTGAATAATAGTGTCTTCAAAATGTGCTTTTAATGGTTAATGATATAACCAGTTAAATTTTAAATCATGAAGGAAGAGATTGTGTAATCTAAATTATCTAAACAACATTCGCGTTGTCTTAAAATTGTTAGTACAAGGATATAAAGATGGTGTTTTACTGGCATGAAAGGAGAAAATATGCCTCCAAATGTTAAACGATGTCGCTACGCTAATAAAAAATATCGGTAACTACTTTCAGTTTCAACTATGAAAATCGTAAATATCTAGTTTGGGAAACCTACCATGCATAACTACAATTGTAGCTATCGGTAGTTAACGGTATCGATTAACGATCTTTAAACTCTTGGGAATTTCAATACAAGTAAGTGATTGGCCTTAGTGATCTTAAACCAAGAGCTCGAATTGGCAAAACGTTCAAGAGGACGTATTATTGGTATTAGTGGTATTAAAATCATAATTCATAAAGCTGTCCCTAGAGAAAAAAGAAGATGACGTCCAAGTAATGCAGTGAAGTCCAAGAGGGACTATGCCTTATTGAGTTCGTATATAAACCAATGCACAGCACACATCTATCCACATTATATCGTAAATAAAAGAAAAGAAATTGATATTTAATTCAACCTCAAATGATTTCCCAATTTAAAAGGAAATATTTTAATTAGTTGACATAACGCTGTATTTGAGTATCTATATATTCGCTCCGCTTCGTAACACCACACGATACACGCCAGCGATACCAAGCAAAACAACAGTAGCTGTTGACAAATTATCTGACAATGCGACTGCATCATTATTAATATCTACTTGTAAAAGACAGACAGTGCGTGAATGAGTCACGCTATTTCTCACTTTGCTCTGTGTACGAACGGAAAATTATTAATGAATTAAAATTGTGATGCGATCCGAGTCTTACTTTTTCTTGTTTTTTGTCAGCAAAGATTTTCAATCTCGGGGAAACGTTGAACAACAATAGCGTTCTACGTGCTGATGTTCTATTTACGTATCATTGCGTTGCCGATTTAAAACTTAATGCTAAATGAGCTCATCTAAGCTGAACAGCTCTATGGTTGTTGTATCGTGTTGCGATAATTACGCACATCAGGACCTAAACAAAAACGAATAAAAACATCGACTTATTGTTGAAAATGACGTTGCTCCACCATCTCTCGCAGTCTGGGAAATAAAACAATGCCAAGTGCAGACAATGAACCAAGAATTCACTTTTGAATGTGTGCGGCACCTGGTGTTCACGTGCCATTTGGACCCAGGTAGAGTACAGTATATAACTAACATATTTTTCCTACGCAAAAAGAATATGTCACGACCTTCCGCAACTAGGTATGGTAGATACAATCCATCACAGCAGGTAAAGAGCCGAATCGAGGCCAAGGAATATCTCAGTGGATTCGTTTGATACTAATGTGCTCACCTTTTGCCATTTTGTTGATTACCTAGGTGGGCTCGTTAATCAACAAATCGGCATTTAGCTGTAATTGAACAACGCTTAAGAGTAATTATAAATAGATTGTCATTAGGCCGCATCGCTAGATGAATTTTTCCCTGTAACTCATAATCGTTTCGTTATTTGCTTTGCGTACAAGAGTTGACTCCTAAGTAGTTTTCAGCTGAATACTGCAGTCAGCATTTCTAATTTGGCTTGGGATGATTTAATAGTTAGTGCTTATCGGTGTCTTTTACAAATTGCAGACTTTGCCAATTGCTATTATGCATTCATTGCATTCGTTTGCCGATGAGGCATGAGTTAAGATGACATTTTCTGTGCCTTGATAAATGTATCCCGATGCACTACGACGACTGAAAAGCAATAAGTAATTTCGCAAACCAGTCACTAAATGTGAGCCATGTCAATGATTTTTATTTTATTTTTATTTTTTTATTTTCAGGTGTAGAAAATCTAGAGAGATGATAATTTTCAATGCGTCATTGTTATTTTGATATATGCCCTTATATGATGGCCAGGGATAGGGCGAATGACATATCAATTCAATGGTTGTGTGTTGAAATGCGGATACATCAACTTAATGCAACGCATGGTATTTATGGCTGTGTTATTCTCGTGAAAAACTAACACGTGCTGAGTGACCACATAGTGCAGTTCTCACCAAGTTATCAGAGTGAACTACACATTTCTTCGCTTCTGATGTATTCAGGAAAGATTTTTTTTTAGAGCTGTTAGTGTTAGTTGAATGGTCCAAATACATGTTGAAAAATGATGTACACTCATAAAGCATGAGAACGATTCTGATAGTAGAAACATATGGCAAGGAAAAAGATGAATATAAATACAAATTTAACTTTTAACTTTATCCAAATTGAATTGAGACTAGTTTTTGTTTTTTATGCTTTATCAATCCGTGAATCGTCATTATCATAGTTTTTGTTTTGTAGATAAGACAGTTTCAAGTGTTGTATATAAAAATATAAATATGTAGATTTTTACTTTAACATGTTTTATATACACTGCAACTTTATGAAACTGAATATATTTGTTAGGCTAATGCATTTTCCTTCATCGATATTAAACATTGTCTCAAGAAACCTGGTTTACCTATAAAAGTAACCCCCGCTTTGCAATAAAATTGGGTATATTCTCTGATTTCATCAGTTATTCTTCGTTCATTCTTTTTCTGCGAGCTCTGTAAATATAATATTATTAAATATCTACTAGGTAAATTTTGAATGAAATAGTAGAAAAGTCCTGTGGAGTTGACAATTACAATTTACATTTCCTTCACCGAGAAGTGCGGATTGTTCCGTTTAAAATAACAACATCTTCTCCACTCCATTTTTTTCCCTAAAACGGTGACTGACAAGATAAACAATATACAGTACAAACTCGATTTACGCAACTAATAGAAACTAAAGCAGTTGCAATGACGGAGGTTGTTGCATTTACTGGGTTATATTTATTTTAAAATAAAAGAATTGCAAATCACAATGATATTAAAAAAAGTTATTGAAACTAAAACAAATCGTTAATGTTGAACACATGTTTGTTAAATAGGAAAACGGAAGGATAAAACTATACGTCAGAAGCACGAATGTGCCAAAATGAAAATGTTGGGAAATCACGTTTGAATATTAATTGCTCTCGTAAATAATAAGATGGTTTGGTATCTAAAACATTGTAGACTATTATGGTAAGATAGAACTAACAAAGGTTATTCAAATCAATTAATTCAAATCAATAAATTGAAAAATTTGCACATTCATACTTCAGGCATGGGTGGACAATGTGTAATACTTACAGTAAAAATATTATGAGTTTTTTTTAAAAATAGAAGTTATATTATTTAAGATAAGCATCCTGAACGAATTTCCCGGACTAAAGAAAGTGCAACTGATCTAAAGAAACACACTTGCATATGCGCCTAGGTGGTTGTATTTACAAAAAATTTTGTCCAGATAAAAAAAAACTAAAAAACTGTAAGATAACGAACCAAAGACAGAACAGAAAAACACATGAATTTGCACTAATCGAGGTATCATTTTAAAAAGGTGCACTTATAGAGTCAAGAGCTGCTACGACTTTAGTATTGCGAAAATCAAAGGTTGCGTTAACCAAGTTCGTACTGTAGACACTTAAGCACGCATTTAAATGATATATCCAAATATGTATCAAATACTGCATGAAATAGTTTGTCTGTTCTATAATACATATATATCAACCTCAGCTCGATCTAGTCCACTCTAAAATTACTGAAGTGCTATAAACACTTTCTTGAGCTCAGTGTTAGTTAAAGAAGTCTTCACGTAGCCCCGCAACTCCTTAAGAGCGTCTACGATATTCCAAGATAAATAAAAATTTTAATTTTTTTGCAATCGGCTACCCGATAAGATAATTTATCTTCAAATCACCTTGAAGGTAAATAGTTTGATCGATGCAGGTAAAAAAACACATTCTTAAGTATTGATAATGTAACTAAAATAAACACCCTTGACATTCTTGGGGTAGGGTTTTTTTATTTTTTTTTATAAAAAAAATATACAAACTAATGAAAAACATTTTCTGTCATTAAGATTACGCATCTTTAGCATCAGCACTCTAAACCTAATGACGTACGTACATCTATACACTTACTTTTATCAATAATTAATAAAAGAAGCCATCATTTACAAGGTCCGTTAACAATAAAACAACACTCACACAAATTTAACACTCGTTATCTGTGTAATAATAATAAAAAAAAAATTATTATGCAACCAGGCAATAGCACCGACAAATTTCAACGACCGTCCGCCCCATTAACCCCACAACCAATCGTTGGCCCCAAATGCTTTAAGCAAAATGGTAAGGCTACAGTTTCCAGAAATGACATCACTGTTGCGGCTGTTGCGCGAAACTATTTATTGCTAGCCTTCTGAAGTGGACCAAAGAGAACTTGTAAGCTGCTGCTGCCATGACACACAGATAGGTGCTGGTGCACAGCACACATGAGTGTCGAAGCTACAATTAGCATGCAACTATCTAGTATCTCTGGTTTACACGCACCACACAACTATACTCTTCATAACGCTTAAATGCTTTGTAAACAAATTGTCAAAAATAAATTAACAACTTTAACAATAATTAGCGGCGTCTATCTTGTGAACTGGTGAGATTCAGATTTGCTCAACGAAGCCTTGATCGTATTCATTCCACATGAGGGATTGCGTCAATACTGTTGAGATAATGTGGGCCATATGGGGCATGACAAGCATCGTACTCATCGTACTCAGTTGAATGGAATTGTTCTTTTGTCGCTTTGTATTCTTTGATGTATATCAAACATAATTACGTCTGGCATAAGCAGATAAATATCCTGACTTCGTTACAATAATGCCGTATGATGGATGTTGCGCTGCTGAAATACGTCGCTCGTTTATCTCCAACATCACGCAAACCGACGAAATTAAAACTATTTGAGATGGGAACTTCTCCTTTATTGAGTGATGGTCAATTGATGGTGTGGATTTTCAATTTTTCGTATAACTACTGCGATTGGAATCTAACCTGTCCATCTATTCCAACGAAATGCATTGGATCATCATCAATCAAGTTGTTTCTTTTGAATTCTCAGCTGCCGTCTGGCGCAGCTCCACATTCTAATCGCCTTCCGTATACATTTTATTACATAATTAGAAGGTAAAGGTACAAACACACACAAATAAAATTAACCTTAGGAAAATGTTAATGTACAGTCTAATTGGGTGATTTTAAATTCAAAGTTGTTCACAAGTCAATAAAACAAGAGGTTGATGGGTAGCATGTAGCAGTGCTTGTCGGAGTGTTTGGGTCTAGCAAGGCACATAGGCACTTGCATATTAAAATGAACACCTCTGATTCCGACGGAATTTCCCAGTGCTTAATATTTTGTGTGGTGCAAGTACGATACCAGACATGGCCTGTGTGTCAGTTTCAATATTTTACTATACGCAATGTATCTATCTGTACTGTGGTACTATGCTGGATTTTGAATCAATTACCTACACAATTTGATATGTTGCAAATATGTCAAAACGTATGTCATGTTGTCGGTTTCAAATAGACAGACAGGCAGTACCAGTTTCGCACAAGTAAGTGAATGCACTTGAATATGTGTGTGGCTTATGCACATGGCATCGCCACTGTATCTATAACTTATTAACTAAGCGGAGAAAAAATATTCGAATAATGAATTTCATATATGAGATTATTAAAGCGTGTATTGATTCCAATTCCATTTGAATGAGAAGTTTGAATTTGGCTGGAGATACAAAAATATACCACAAAGCGCTTTAAATTTGGAGCTTTATATAATCGACATATGTATGTTATTAACCCCTTCAAACGCTCTATAAAACTTTGGTGGTGTATTAAAGATGCAATCAGCAACTTTTTGGTGAAATAAATATTTGGTCTTATAAATATTTAGATAGCCAATGTTATTTGAATTTTTGGGCCACCTACACTACATATCTTGATACACCTCTAACTGCCCACTGTAGAGCTCGGAATATATCCGCAACAAGAAAGTAATCAGTGTCGACGTTTGCTCCTCTGAACGTGTGCACCTTCAGGATGTAAGATGCGGTACCTTGAACCGATGAGCACGTACCTATATGCGTACCTATACTTCTTCTCCCTTTTATTCGACAAGGTTATCGCTGTTGGTTTCGAGCGAATAACGTTCTTTCACTATACGTATCCACGTAAATCCTAGGTAGTGCATTTTTGCAACTTCTAAAGAGCAGTCTTATAGTTTCTGGAGTATTGTCATATGACAGTAATTAATAGAAAGCGTTAAATATCTATTGCGTTAGTCCAAGCGACACTAAATAGTAGATACATATTCATTCACGTTTTTACAGTTTAATTTTCTCGCAATTCTTATCGTATTAATTAATTTAAATTAGAAATCAAAGTAATTGAAATCAACTTCAACTCACCGCAGGGGAATTCACACAGTTCCCATACCTACCTAGTTCTTAAATGCAAATACAGCTCGATACAGGAGATTATGAATGATCAACGATTACTATGGTTGTTTGTATAAATATCTATCACATGCATTCGCTTCGCAGTGAGTCATATCTAACTGCAGTGTTCGCTGGTCATGCATTATTGAGAATAAACATCATCATGCAATAAACATGCAAGCTGTTGCATAAGGAATCCGCACAAATATCTGCTTAAATATCATAACATGTACATAAAATATTATGTATAGGTAGGAACTTGTGAAGACAAATGGAATTTGTATAAACAACTTTTATTTGAGCAATCACCTATGGTATGTCAAGACCACTTCCAAAAAAAAAAAAAAACAATTCTTGTCATTGCAAATTCAACGAGTACCACTCCTACGATAGTAGCATAAACGGACAACTTGATACTAACCTACCTACATTGCATGGCATGAACTTTAGACAAGTAAATTTGAGATACTATGTCTGGGATATTTATGTCTGCAAATAACAGGTAATAATTTATCACTCTCCTATATTTTCACGGAAACCTGGAGCTAGGAAAGAAAGCGCCGAAGCATCATCAATAACTTTTTGGACGACTGTTGTTTAAAATGTCTCTAAATATATATTATTTAAGTGACGTGGTAATGCAACGACATAAAGCCACGCGATACAAAATTTTATTTCAAAATATGGCCTCACTCTGCTCTTTGAAATGGATCAAATGATTTTGAGAGACAAGACCAAGTATGGGTCTTTTATTTTAACAATAAAAAATATTTTATTTTGAGCGTTCGAAATATTGGGAGTGAAAGGTTTTTTTATTATTGGGCAAGGTCTGAACAACAGAGTCGGTAGAGTGATACTTATAGGTACTGAAGCACCTTTCCCATGAAACTAAAACTTACAAAAAAGATGTCCCAGTGGTAAAATCTTTAAGACAGGAAACTCTTAGAGAATTTCTTAATTCTTCCCATCTGTTTATATTTTGCGCTAACAAGGGCTTTTACGTGTAAATCAAATGGGAAGCTTGCATAAATGTAAGGAATTATTTGGTTCATAATTGCCGCCCCATGAAATGGTATCTTCGTCCATTTGTAAAACAAACGTCAAATCTCTGAGCAGGTAGCATTAATATGGTCGCTGTATAGCCCGTAAAGTCCGTCGTTAATTATTTTCCTCCGCACTACATCGATACAAACTGGACCGAAGTTTTCATCCAATTTTACAGGGTCCATGCACCCAACAGCAAAACCGGGATGATAAGGTTTTAATAATAGGAGAAACTCTCTATAAGAGAGGGCTTTACTACTAGATGCCTTCTATGCCTCTGCACTGATGTCATTTGCGACGAAATATTAATAAACAACGTCTTTAACTACTTCGAAATTGTATCTTTACATCGTGAGGTTTTGTCAGAGTCGTCGATCCTGAAAGTCGTTTCTCGTTGACAGAATATATATATTTCGTTTTGTTCTAATTTACAGCCAGACCAAACTTTCCCGCCTCTGTTTCTGAGAACTCACTTCGAACTTCAATATCATCTGCATATGCAGTAAAAAGGTAGTGTGTATCGATCTGAAGTTCGTAGATTTGATCTAAAATCGGTCGCAGTACGAACATAAAAAGGTATACAATACATTTATTTGTTTTACCTATCTAATGTTTTTGGTATACAAACATTATTATCAGTAAGAGTATATTTATTTTGGACTGACCATTAAGATTAAAGCTGAAACCATGCTTACTAAAATGTTCATAAACTACTTTTCATAGCGTGTCAATTTTAAATACATACATATAATTATCATCAATCATGAAGAACACATTAAGGAAATCCCTTTTAACCTAAGCACCAACTCTTTCGAGTTTTCATTTTAATTGACAATTCTTTTCATACAACAAACAGAAAATGATGTTCCAGTTATTGAACAATCTCGCAATCATTTCTTATCAGAAAAATAAATTCAGTATTTCGTTGTGATCAAAGTGATTTGTGTTCTCATTTGTTTACTTCTTTAAATTATCTTTTCATTTTGCATTCATAAATTATGCGGCGTATTTCGATCGCATAATAATACCGGCTCGCTACATATACGTTGTCTGTTTTTTTAACTCAACCGGAGGCGTTTATAGCACAGCAGAAAAGCCATGGAAATTCCTACAATCTGATTTACATAAAAGTGATTTGAACCGAAACGCTACTTCACAGTGACGGCTGGGTCATGAATTGGCTATGAAAACATTCGAGTTAATTTAATTTTTTATGTAAACGAAGAGCGCTTTTGTGGTGCCCTAATTAGGCTCACTTCGACCTTGAAAAGGTACCTGTTTATTGTTTTTATTTATTTTTAAGAGAACCAAGAATATGTATGTAAAAAATTATCTGATTTTTTGATTGAAAGAAATTTATGTTACTCAATAGGTAGGGCTTTTATTGTTTGCAACAAAAAATTCAAAATCGTTTATTCTAATTCTTAAGATATAGAATATTTTATTTCAGAGTCATATTACTGCATAGGAACATACCCATGCATAAATTTAGGTGTTGATATAAATTTTATTTATTCTGTTTGGTAAGGTAATGTATTTCTAATAAGACAATAATCAGACCAAAAACATAAAAAGTTATCTATCGTATACAAAAGTGTTTTGCCTTACAAGTAAGCCATAAAAAGTAGAGAGAATATATATGTTTTTCTGATTTTATATTTACAAGTTTTTTAATTTTTAAGTGTTCGAAGTTTTTGAAACACATATGGAGAGAAAACAATACAATTTTTATGTTGTTGCCAAGTAAAAATATATAGGACTGATAGAAGATAAACTCTGATAAAAAAGTAAAATATTCTTCAATTGCTGTGTTGCAAAACGTGTTCCATTGAATGATTATTTGCCACTTAAAAAAGCTATCAAAAAACTTTTAAAATACTTTCGAAAACATGTTAAAATGTAAATGTTTTTGTTATATGGGTAAAATATAAACATAAACTTCCAATTTTCAATTAAAAAAAAATTGCTAACCTAATATTAATTTCATACACTTTCACAATATAAGATCTTGTCCTTTTTTAATATTATTAAGATAAAGAATTAGATGTTCAATATTCGCTGTTTATGGTATTTTGAAAAATTACAACCCAAAGAAGCCCCAAAATAGTCAGAGGGGTTAAGGAGATAAATATTTGATATTGATATTTCAATAATGAAAGGATTTGAAATTACATATTTAATCTTTATTTGCTATTCTATTGAATTTTCTTTTCCTTAATATTTTTTTATTTTGTTGAATGCAAAACACTAACATAAGAAATATTAAAACTTTATATATAAAATGTTTTCGTATGTGTGTTTTATAAGCAGGGGCAAACCGCAACACCGATTGACGTCATCTTAACATAATATGAGAAAGCCCCCTTTCAGTACCAACAATTTTGAAAGATAGCTTTAAATGTATGTGTTGGTTTGCTAAATAATAAAGGGTCCGCCATCTAAGATTTTTTTTACAACTAGTGCTTATTTCGCGAATGGTAACACTTAGCTCATGTCTGATTTGACAGATAATTAGTTTTATCCTTCCGCTGAACGAATATGGTTGTGTATACGCTTGAACAACGAACAACAACAACAAAAATTGAAGAGGAGGATATTGGCAACATTAGGTTTCAACAGGACAGCACTACGTGCCACACAGCCGAAGCTACACTCGATGTTTTGCGCCCTGTTTCAAAAAAAAAAAATATTTGGCGGACCCTATATATAGGATACTAGCTTTATACTCGTGTTTCCCGATGGATATAATATTTTAATTGCAATAACAAAAATCTAAAAGCTATGGTTTTTGAGATTTGCGTTTTACATTTTTTTACTTCGAATGACCATTGTCACATTTAATTACATCTTGTCCACTTTAAAAATTTAAATGTATATATTTATTCTTAGTTGCAAATAAATCCATAAACACATTCACTTTGCTGGTTCAGCCGTGATAAGCAGACATACAAACGCACTAACGTAAAAATGCATACGATGTTATATACAGACAAAATAACGAAATTTTGGATTTTCAAACACTTTGCACGAAAATAACAGCCGATATTCGACAGAACTCTAACATCAATAGGACATAACACTGAGATTTGTTATTGTTTTCAGTCGGAATTTGCGGATAAATTGGGGAATATCTGTTCTTTCGCAGGCATACCAACTAAATTTTTCCGCTTTTATTTGAATGGTAAGCTGAGAGTGGAAATGCGATGAAAAAAGTTCCATTATCAACCATACCATACTTTCTCAACTACCATTTTCATGAAATTAACCAATCTACCCTTACAATGTGAGTGATCATATGACAAATATGACAAATTTAAAATAAATAAACATTTGAACTAGTGCAGACTATATTTCAATATAAAACCTCTTTTTTTGGTTGGTTAAATTCACAGTACATATATCTACGTATGGTATTTCAATTTATCATTCGAAATTTATTTTGTACATCATATCCATGAAAGTGTTACAAATACATATTTCCAAATCAATCTAAAACATATTTATGTGCTCAATTCCGTCGTATGTTCCCAAAGTTGAGTATCTATTAACTATTTCACAAGCCTGACCCAATAAATTCAATCTAATATGTAGATGTTTGTACTTTACTGATGACATAAACAGATTCAGTTCATTGACGATGCATGCCATCAGTAAAGATAATATAGATAAACACATTAAAATCATGAATTATAATGAAAAGCTTCATCTTTAGACTAGGCATTCTAATGCATTGTTTGAGGGATTATGTTGTTATTGATTGTTGGGCGTACTCGTTGAGTAAATTTTCTGTCTATATATAGTGCAATTTAATAGAAAGTTTAAATTAGCAATTTTATATTTTATCAATCTATTTACATATGTACCTATGAAATCTGAACAAATAAAAAATGTTTAAACTAATACGGTGAGTTGTGGATACATTTTAAATGCAACCGGAGTGATTTATCTTGCGCAATGCTAAACTTTGTAACGACCAATTGACAGGAACAGAAATATAGCCTAATTATGTCAAACTGTACAGCACACCATGAAATGCAGTATAATAACCTGAAAACGTGGAAGTTCGTGTTTGGGGTGCTAAGATTGAGCACGTATCAAAACAGAGTCAATCAAATAAACGAAAAGAAACCAACTCAAAATAAAAAAATATAAATAAACTCATTAAGTGTGACTTAAACAACTGTTGATGAAATTAAACAAACTAATGAGAGCACCAGATATATATGTACCTACGCATATTTTTATAAAACATCGACTATCTGTCTATCATTATTATCGGTGTTAAGGGGCGTACTCACTATACGTTGGGTTACAGCCATAAACTAAAGGCTAAAAGTGTTTGTATAACATAGGATGCATGATTGGAAAATAACATCCCCATGCCAGAGTCGTTCTTTACCTTATTCTAATAGATGCCCTACTAACCGTGAAGATATTGGAAAGCAGTGAATGTGCGATATATTTACCACGTAGTAAATGAACAGAATACATGCATACCTATGACGTTGGTAAATACATAATGCATTTTCTCCTTTAACTGTACACGGAACTCCCAAAAACTGCAGAATCACATTGGAATACTAATTACTCGTGCTTCAAAACTAAAATTTTGTGTTCAATTGAATTGTTTTCACTTGGAAAATTTAAGTGCTAATTGGTAACAATGTTCCACCACCGCCTACTGCCACCCAGACGTGAAGTGAAAACTGAAAATGCAAACATACATAAATTGGTGTTGCTACTGTATACGGTGCAAGTGCAGAAGAAGATATCTCATACTCGTGTACATATACAAGTGCCATACTTTTGTTGTTTACCTGAAGTTCATTTAGATGTGTTTTTTTTTTCTTTTTTTTTCGGGTAAGGTTTTGCATGTTTGCAATTTTCGAAAGAAACCACAGTTGTAGGTTGGGGCACCGCAGGCTGCGCACTTGCACAGGAATTTCACTTCGAACAATTTAGAATGCAAATTAATTTTTTTTTGGAAATTCATAGTTTTGATGTTTGACTTTTCAAAAGCGCCTTCATACGCGATGGCTCTGTTCTACGTAAGGTTCTTCTTTTGATTTCTCTTCACTTGTTATTTCTCTTTCACAAATCCATTGATGAATATTTTATTCCCTTTCTAAGATGTACATATGTATATTTGTCCAAGAATGAATAGACTCAGCAGGAAGGTAAATCTTTTTTCAAACGAATCACAAATACATACATATATGAAAAATATTTTCTAGTTGCATTGCTAGTTTGCACTAAAATAACAAAAACCTCTTTCAATCTAGACAGAAGTGAAATTATTTTTAACTCAAATTAAGTAAGCGTCGATTTCGAACCTAACAAATAAACAAACTCTCATTGTGTAGCGGCTGTAGTGCACCACCTGGTTGCATTTGTATGCATCCCAGGTATGTTAACAATTCGATTCCATCTCATCATCTGCAGTATTTTCAAAAGCCTGTTATTGCACTAAAGTGTGAAGAAAAACTTCTTCTGAACAAAAAATTCGTAAGGGCTTCGTATAGCTTTTCTCCTTTTAAGCGTAAACAGCTGTGTGCTTCAAAAATGTTAATTCATAGATAAACAAAATATAAATGTTTTACAAAAATAGAACACGAATGCAATTACTTTTAGAATTCTAAAAGTTTTTTTTTCGTCGAAGCATTTGTGAAAAGCAGGATATCGAAACAATTGTTTCGATCAAAAATATGTTTCTCTTTTGACACATCTTCAGTGTTTTCGCGTTTCTTGTCTTGTGGGCGCCTTTTGACATTTAACTTACCCAACCACCCAAGAGAAATGTAATGACCAGCATAACTAATCTGGTATGCGCCGCATGGAGTGTGTGTATTATTTAACCTTTCCGCATGTGACAAAATATAATGTACGTAGCTGTCCCCTTCAATTTGGTCGGCTGGACGGACAAGCCATGGGAGGCTGACCCTTTCGGTTTTCTTTGTGTGAAGAATGAGTGGTCGTAAATTATTAAAAAGTACGAACTATGCACCCGAATGTTTCTATAGAACAGAAGCATCGTCTAGTATTTATTGAATCATTAAAATGAATTTGTACATTTACATGCCAGCAACTGGCATACTAATGTAAAAGTATATGTTCTTTTTGTTTGTTCATAAAATGAAGAATGCATGCTAATGTATAATGTAACTTATGCCGTTTTGTCTGACGGATTGCTCTAGCCGGCGCGCAAGGTGACAAAGACGTCGTTATAACCGTTGTCGCCATTAAAGTATTTTAATCATATCACGCCTATGAATTGGAATGTTAACACTTGTAGACAGGAGGGTCTGCCATTTATGCTTTCTCCTTTGAGGAGTTGTCGGCTGATGGCAGTGCTTAATTTATTGGGATATTATGGTGATGGCTTTGATGATAATCGAATGGATTTATACACGAAAATTGACGGTAATCCGTTATGCTGAGGAAGTGAAAGCAATGAAATGTGCGCATACATATCATCAAAGCCAAAGGTGTGATAGATAATTGTCGGTGTGCGTTTTCAAAAACTGTCATCGAGTTAGGCAAAGCCTTAACCTGGGAATTTGAGGTCGTTGAGACGCATGACCTAGATGCTGTACATATTTTCAGCATAATTAATAATGTACACGAGCCGAAAAGGGGTAAGAATAAGACAAAAGCCTGTCTATATACCGTCAATTAGCTTACTTACATAGATAGCTTCTTCAGAAAGTTGTCTGCAGAGATCTTTTAAATTGGGTCGAGGACAATAGATTTATTGTGAACAACATGTTACGTTTTAGAGCGGCGATGCACCAAAACTGGTATCCGAAATATAGTGAAACAATTTCATGAAATAATGGATGAGTACCTACTCTCTTGATTGACTTTGAATAGTTCTTTTATATCGAATTATTGGTTTTCAAGGTGTATAAACAAAACTTCCCTTATCTTAGATACTAAAAAAATAAATATGGAAATGAAATTTATTGTTAAATGTAAATTTTCCTATCGAACGATCAAGTTAAGGGAATACTAATTGAGAATAGTATTGTTTGAAACTCCATTGTTTTTTGCCTCTAGGTATTTCATACAGGAGGCACTAAATCTAATTTATTTCATCAGAAAGTACAAGTGTGCAGTGAGTTAGAGAACCCAGTGTCATCATAGTCTGTGGAAAAGTTAGCAGAAATCACCAAAAGATAAAATCAGCGCCATTCCAACCGCCAACGAAAAACACGACTGTATTCCAGTTACAAAAATTAAATACGAACAAAAACAACGGTTTTTTCAAAAATTTAGCTTTAGTAAATCGTACGTTTCGTTTCGAACACACCGAGAGAAGTATATAGGCATGAACAGCAGTACTGGCCGAATTAAGTAAACTAAATTTTCTACATCATTAACTACATGCTGTATTTACCACAATTTATTACATTTGCTAGATACGAAACTTCATACAAACATTCAAGAATTTTTAAAATAAAGGCCAAGATCAGACATTTCATATGTTATCAATTTTTCTTGTATAAATTAAGTAAAACCCCAAGCAACTGAAATTTGCGTCTTGTTGAAATCTAAAATTAGGTATAAATTAAATATCTGCACTTTGGATTTCAAAATTTAAACACAAAAATGACAGCTGACAGATCATTTGACGGTTCAAACTAAGTCTGCTACATTAACTATATGTAGTTAACATAACATAACATAACATAACATAACATTTGAATTTGAATATACAGCTTAAAATTATTAAAGGGTTGCATAAAAATGCTTGCGTACGCTTACTTACTTAGCGCACACTTCAGGGCAAAAGTATGCAACTTGACTTGCTTTGATTTTTTCATAAAAAAAAGTATGAAATATAAAATTTTTATTTGACTTTGTTCCCTAAATATGGGGCTTCCAAATAATGTACACTCTGTTGTTACTTTTTCAGAATTTAAGCGCAAGGTATTCCGAGCGGAAATTGTAGAAATCACGAACATGATCATCATCGTTAGCATGATGTCAATGATGGCCATACCATATTTCTGAAAGCCAGACAGCAGTAGCAGAATAGAATTCTTGGAAGTATATTTTTCCTATGAACATGAGGAAGAAAGACCTCAAAGTGTGGCACATTTCTACAGCTTTAAAATCGATAAAATGTTGACGAGCATCAATTTGAACTTCTTGGGATTTCTCTGGGATCTGAAACAGACTGGGATCTGTTCGATTGTAGACTAACTTAATTCATCCCCAGCTGAGCAATTATAACCTACTATTTTATAGCGTGGGTATTGCTGCATCATTGCACAAATACTTTCTCCCTCCTGTAAGTATAATCTAAGTACACATTTAAAGCGCAAACTGTATTTCACATATTTCTACACTTTTGATTAAATCACATGTATCAGATATTAACACAACAGAGAAATTAAGCCCGAACATTATTGGCTTAAAAACTATTTTTGTCTGAAAATACCACAACGCAACATATCTCAGTATATGTATATGTATACCTAGATGAAGGGAAACTATTTATCATATTAGTTTTAAAGCCGGAAACTGAAAACTTTTGCCATTATCGAACAGGAACTCGTTGTTGATGTATAGCTACTAACTGTTCAAACAATTTATCGTCCTCCATCAGCATAGCTCTAACCGAGCAATGAAAATAATTGGCGAAAGGTAAATACCAGTATACACATGCAACTACATATATATGAATGAGTATACTTTTATTTTATCCCATAAATTTGGGTCAAATGAAAAAACTCATCCGTACTAATCTCCTTTGCTGGGGGTGTGGGCTGGTTCCCAACCAAACACTTTTTAATCTCCGCACATTGCAAATAGCATCTGCAAGAAAAATTTGGTCATATCTCTGATGCAAAGATTCTGAGGATGGAGAAGAAAAACGGAAAATAGTTTGCTTAAATAACTTCTTTAAAATAGCATACATAGACATTTTGATTGAAATGGGAGGCTTCGAGGAAAGTTACATGCCATGAGAAGGATGAAGATAGGTATACATACCATGCAAAACATTGAAAAGAAAGTTATTCTTTTATATTCTGTATCACTATAACTATAACTCTAACTATATTTTCGAATAGAGACTACAAACATACAATCATCATACAGTCTATACTATAGCATAGACGCTGTCGTTGCATGAAATGTACAAAGAGGGATCGTACGTAAGGTAGACATCCTTTGTTTACCTTCTACTCTAAGCTTTCCTGCCAACTTTCTGCGACTGTCCGCGTTTTTGACACAACATTCTGTAACATTATTTTTCTTGTTTTATTCATGTTGGTGTTCATATGGCATACAGAAAAAAAACGAAGGAAGTTTAACGACTGAGGAGGTCTAGCTCCGCACAGTAAGAGCTTAGTACTGCGATTCAAAATAAAACGACGAGGTTAAATCCTTTGCAAGGGACTTTAGCTTGTACAGGTGGTAATGGTGGCATATTGTACTCGCATATACCTTCCTACGTACATATAAATGCACAGTGTGTGTGCTTGTATTTGCTCTCGGTGTTCTTCTGAAGTTAACCTCAATACCGCAAAAAGGTTCTCCTGATGGTTTTGTTATTTTTACGGCCAATGCGAGTTTATGTTTATATGGAAGCAGATTTTAATAGCATAGTGAGCAGGCTTTTACAACACTTTGCTTAATTGTAAGATGGGGTTAATTCAACTGCCTTTGCCGTTGTGTGATTTTGCAGGGAATTTTTCGATCTTCCATTATGCTTTTTACATTCCGAAGTAATGTAATATGTCTATATTATGGTTTTTAAAGTTTTCTGTTCAGATAATATAGTACATAGATGTTTTTAAATGCAATATTTTATATGTGTTAAAGTTGATTACTCTTTTAATGCCTCTGTTTAACAATCATACAAAATTGTCTCAGCAATTTTTCATTTCAAGTTTGTGTCGCTGTTTTCTACTAGCTTTGACATAGATAGAGTCAGAAAGATAATAGTTATTTGGAAAAAACTGAATATACATATAATCTCTTAGACTCATCCCAAATATCCAAAATATAAAGCAGATTCCGGTAACAAGAAATAATGCGAATATGTTTTGTCTTTAACATGAAGTCGTAAAATTTCAAATAACTGGCGGAATTATTTTGGATCTATGTAAACGGTGTTTTTTTTTTAGAGATATAGAACTTCGAATTGAAATAAAATAAAAGAAAATCGTTTTAATGTCCATCAATTTGGCTTTATTGGAAGGATAAAATTATGCCATTAATGTTTAAATACGATTTCGGGCATGTGGCCGCCGCGGCTTGTTCGAATAAAGACAAGTCTAGAAGTTCAATTATCAACCACCTTTTCAAGCATTTGGGAGTGTATGTCGGCAATAACGCCACGAATGTTGGCTTCCAAGTCCCCTAACGTTTCTGGTTTGTTGGCGTAGGAAAGCAACTTCACATATCCCAACAGAAAATAATCCAATGGTGTCAAATCATACGATCTTGGTGGCCAACTGACAAGTGCATTCCGCGAAATTATGCGCTGTAGGCATGTAGCGCCGTCTTGTTGGAACCACATCTCATCCACATTCATGCCATCCAATTCGGGAACAAAATAGTCGGTTTACATGGCTCTATACCTGTCTCCATTAACGGCAACTGACTCTCCAGCATCATTTCGGAAGAAGTACGGCCCAATGACTCCACCAGCCCATAGAGCACACCAAATAGTCAGTTTTTGTGGATGTAATGGCGTTTCAAGGGTCTCATGTGGATTCTCTTCACTCCAAATGCGGCAATTTTGCGTGTTGACGTAGCCATTCAACCCAAAACGAGCCTCATCACTGAACAAAATTTTGATATGTTGATTAATCAAAAGATTTATACTTATATATATAAGACACATGTGTATAGAGCCCCAATTTTCACAATTTTAAAAACTTGCCAAGTGTAAAAATGTACTTAAATACTATTTGAGAAATTTTTAATAATTGAAATACAAACTTGGCGTTCTTTTTTAAATCTCAGTACTCTCTGTGGCTGACTTATACGGCAAAAGCGTTTTCTGTAAACATAAAAGAACTTAGCTATTGTTTAACGTTTATGTTTTTGGTATGATTTCATGCTTTTTGCAAAATATTTTTTATACATGGAAATTTTGCAAAATTTTAAAATTGAAGGGATTTCGGCCGAACGTAAACGCCCACTTTCGAGGAAAATACAATTTGTTTTATAACTTTCCTTGTTTGCCTATAAAAGAATTAAGAATTACCGACATGTAATATTTCATAACTATAGAATTAGAATTAGGTCGATATATGGGCGGTTGCCGCGCCTCTTTTTTGGGAAATACATAAAGTTTGTGTCTGTTCTTCAAATCCTTCCTCCACATAGCTCCGTTTGGGTGCAAAGTTAAAGAAATGGAAAATAAACAATATTTTATTTTTTCCCATGTTTGTTCTTAAAATGTAACCCTCATGTAAAATATTATAATTGTAGGTCTTTTGGGGCTGCGTTAAGAAAAGTGGGCGGCTACCACGCCCCCTAGACGGAAAATAACAAATTTTGGATTTTTCCCTGTTTTTTTCTCGTTTTCAAGGTTCTACGATGATTGGAAGTGCTCCATAGTTTTGATGATCTGTCAGTGAGTCAGTGGTAACTATTTTTGCTAATTTTGGGGCCTTATAACTCAGGAACCGCTCATGTTAAACAGCAGGTATAGAGCCTGCTCAGTTGTAAGCGAAGTTAGAGGGCGGGTCACAATGGCCTGAGTTGGTTTCGTGGAAATAAGTGCCAAAGTTGCTAAAGAACTTGGCTGGGCACTACCGTGCCCCTTGATTTGTTTTCGTTGTTTGGCTACATTTAATTGTGCTGCCGTCAGATAATCAGCCTTGAACGTTTATTTTTACTGATTTGAAGGTTTATTAATTCATGACTACCCGAAGTAAGTGTCAACCAGTCGCTTCTTCTTACAATTTAATGAGGTACATGTTTTCTTCGCCATATAAGAGAACTGTCCACAATTTTGTTTTTGTTTTTTGTATGGCGAAATCTTCAGACACTAAATACACTAAAAATTAAAAAAGGGTTTCACATTAATAAGTCGAGACTGCAACACATAAAATCCGCTTTCAGTATCAAATAATATGTTTTGATTAAATATGCCATATCTTATCTCTGCTTACTCTCTTTATGTTTCCAATTTGTATGAGTGACAATGTGACATTTTATTCGACAATTTCCATTTATTAAAAGTTGCTTTCTATTTTGAGGGCGTATTATCATCATACTATGGAATATGGATTATGGTCAAAGATGGCTTACCAAAGTTTCACAATTCTTCTTCAAAATATTCCACATGTTGCAAATGGGTAATATTATGACAACATGAATCTGGGATGCATCGGCCCCATTTAAATGTAATTTTATGGCCTTCTATAACAAAGAATTAAAATTATTTTTGCAGCATTCACTTAAAAGTGGGCGCGATGAACAATCAATCGTAAAGTCTTTGTTTTATAGATTTTGGGTCAAAATCGTGAAATTACAAAACAGTACCTATTTCTGGAAAGCGTATTGTGTAACAAATAAAATAATGTTTTTTTCGTTTGATTTAGTAATTTTAATTTGCATTTATATGAACGTCATTGTGAATAATTCTTAATGTCTTTGCCTTGGAATATATATTGTGTGTATCTACGTTATTATCAATGTAATAAATCGTTTTACACTTTTGGCTTTCAAGCAGGCAATTAGTTTATGGTTATAGTAAAACCAGAAGATTCTAATCTAAAGATATTTAACATACAATTTAAGATGATAGATGCTTTTGTGTGCTAAGTGGTATTCCACAATGGAAAAGTAGCTAATGTTGAAGGCAACACTGGCATGTCCAATTGTAAAATTATACATCATACTCTATTTATATGTTTGTGTTTCAGATGGCTTCTTGCATTTAACAACTATTCGACTTTTTTCGGAGTCGCTTTTTCAATCAGTCAGAAATTTTCTTTCACTGCGGTTATTAACCTGAACTTTTAGAGAAGTTGCCATCTCAACCTGTGTATGGGCCGATAATAATTAGTATTAAATTTGTTGACAAATGTATATGCATTTTTATTATATTATTCAAATCGTATCTGGAAGTGTTCTTAGATTTGCGATTAGTAAATTTTATGCTTAAAAAATCAATTAATATAATCTGATCGAATCCATAGTAGCCTGTAAACTACTCAAACCCTTCATACTTGAGCAAATTGTGGATAAGAAAAGAGAATTTCCTGTCGAGATACACCGCCTTTTACCCAGCATGGGAAAAAATGCCACTATTGATAATACCAAATTTTAAATAGTTAAGGAGCTCATCCACCTCCGTACCATCATTATCTCCATGAATGGCAACTTTTTTGGGATCCTGCGAAGCTAAAGAAACTGCTGTTACTTCGGTTTGGCAAAATAAATGGGTTTAAAGCTAAGGAAACAACAACAGGAGGTGATACAACTCCGAACTCTATGAGAAGTCTATAAGCAGAGTGCCCGGGATCACAGAGGATGCAAGAACTTGGTTTCGTCTCAGACAAGGACTTTTCATGGGTCGTTAATTAATTAATTAATTAATATGATACTATCGTTTTAATATTTGTGACATACCCAACCTTTTTCAAATGGCAGCCTTACGTAACCTGCTTGGACTTTAAAATCATTAAAAAAAAATTAAAATTTTATTTCGACGTCCAATTTACTTTATTTTCCTACCCACTTTTATACGAGCCAGGCAAATGAAATACTTAATTAGAATACACCCTTGAATCGTGAACATCATCAATGAGGGCTTTTAAACTTTGTAAGACTTGGAAGAAAACAGGCAATGAAATTTATGCCAAATCTAAATTATGGCGGCACTCTTGACATATCACAACGACTCTTACGCACTCCAACTACGTACATATTTTAAGCCAGGCACGTCCAATGTAACAATAAAAATATAAGTTACTGGGTTCATAGGTACCCGCCGCACTTAATGTTTACCTCCAAAATTCGTGTATCTACGAATAAACAAAATACCTACCTACACGCTTTAAAAGCATAAAAACAAAACCCATTTAGCTACCTAAGTCTTATCTGAATGATAAATGTTATTTATCCGCCAAGTATTTCGGTGTTGTCCCGGTTGGGTTGTATTTTATGCCTTAAATTAATTTAAATTTGTATATGCGAACCCTTTTTAAGAAATGTAATCATCAAACCTTAGTGTACTGCTATAACGATGCTAATAATCAAAATAGTCTGCTTCGAAAAGAGAGATGTATTAGTGAATGTCAAATTCATGTCCCAAATGTAGGAAGGTACATTATTTAGAAGCTGATAATGGAATTTATAATTACTGAGCTTTGTCAAAATAAATATTTCAGTCAGGCAATCATCAGCTGTCTTTTATAAAAAATATTTAGCAGGATGATAAATAAATATATTTAAGTTGTACGAAAATATTAGTGGGTTTGTACTGCATTTTGATTTATAACATTTTTTAAATAGTTTTAAAAAGTTTAGTGTATATGGTATATGTATGTTTATTTGCAAAAGTTATATAAGTTTGTTTTGCTTTAGTTCTGGAACTACTAAGCCGATTCCAAAAATATGTTCAATAATAGAGAGCTATATAAATATTAGGCATAAACTGACCCAAAGCCTAGCTTCTCCCTCGACACGATTGAAAGGGGGTTAGTCGAGCGAGAAAGGCGGGATTTGTAACAGAGACCCCTTGCTTAGTAGTCCGACACACTTAACCACTAAGCCACTGCTCCCATCGACCACTAAGTGAGGTTCAAATTCACTCCACTAGTTAATTGCTATCCCAGTTCATTTTTGACATGAGAAGCTTCTCAAAACTGCTGTTATCTTTTGAGTTTGGTATTTCAACAAGAGAAATGTATCTTTAATCTGAATTAAATGTAACTTGCACTGTACTTAACACATTAAACAGTTGATGTATGCAAACTACTAATACTTAAGCTTCGAAGGTCAACATATTCTCAGACTTTTCTATTTCACATATATAGATATATATACCACCTGTCAACATCAAATTAGAATTAATACAAAACTTTGTCAAGGCGATGAAAAATACGGATGAGCTTTCATATATAGGAACAAGAGTTTGCATCCTTAGGTGAAGCAGAATTAAAGGGGGTATTTTTGTGTGCCCAGACACAAACAACAACATGACTCCATATTATATTGATGACGTAAAAAAAATACTGGATGTTTATCACAAAATGCATTTTAAACATCATTTCTTGCATTTTCACCGCAATTTGTTTCCATAAAATATGGATTATGTAGCGTGCTCATCGCTGAGAGCTTCCACACAGATATTAATTTAAAAGGGCATACATTTGTGATATCTTACAGTTAATGTCAGCTTCAAAATGGAAAACCTTGTTTTTAAACAATACTCTTCACATCACTTCTCGACAGAACAGAGAAAATACAATAATACGTACGTTTGTATATCACTTTCATGGACAACTAACATGCATTGTTAAAAGGTCCATCTAACGCAGCTATCTCTAATCGCATTCGATTGTGTAAATAATTTATTTTTCGACTTTGTTACATTTTGTTATTAAAAGTACTGTTTACTGTCTGTGTCTGAATACACCATATTGCGGCAATGAAATTCAAATTCAATTTAACTGCAAGGGGAGAAAAGTGGGTCAGGGAGTGCCCAACCCACCACTAAATCGGAAATGGTGTAATAGTATTCTGGATGGCAAGTTTTACATTATTTTGAGTCTGTGTGACCATGAAATCTTTTGGAGTGCTTGCAAAAAAGGGATGGTGTAATATAATAATGATGCATTCTAATCCGATTAATGAATTGTGTTAGTGGTAAACTTTATCATCCGCAATGAGCATTTTAAAGTGTTTAAATATTTTTAAGTAAATTTCCACTATGTACATGCTTTACAGGTATCTAATTATTTAATGAGAAGTGTTTCTGTAGGTATGTTGTAGATAGGTATACGAACCTTCGTTTTTTATTAAATTGTAAGAACAAAAGATACAACAGGAAAATCTAGTTGCACTCAAAAACTTGGGATATTTTCGTTGGTTATTTTATACATAGTTCTCAGATTACAAAAAATCCACTTATAGTAATTTGAAAAGAGGTATTTCAAAAGAAAGAAATAAATAAACTTGAATTTATTTTTCATACACAAATTGCATTCCACTGAAAATTGAGTTCTCAGCAATCAAGTGGTTGATGTTTCAGGTAAGAGGAAAATAAAATATTGTAACTATGTAAAATTTATAGTTATACCCCATGGCGCTTAGTGAAGTGACTCCTTTAGTTAAGTGTAGCTAAGGCACTTTTAAGGTTTCGTAGTAATAAACCAAATCTAACAAAATTTGAATCATCATTGTGACTCGATTTCACATCTTATGTTATTGTGAACAAGCACACCAGACTTTGACAGCGAATCAAACGAAAATTTGAAATCTGGTAAAATTATTTACGAAATACACTTTTAATTAATTCAATTAATTCCATTATTAGGTTTAATAATACATATACAATAATAAAACAACAATGTCGCAATAATTTAAAAAAAAAATGTAAACCTGTAAGTCTATTGCCGAGTAAGTATCTTGTCTATTCAAATCTTCAAATCTTATTGAAAAACATAAATTTATATGATGTGTATGTGAATTGTGCATCATTGTAGTATACTATTATTTTATAGTGCTGTAAATAATTCCGTGGTCTAATATTTTATAATAAAATCATGTACAATTTGATCAATATTCATCTTTAAATCGCATCTAAGCTGTTGTCGATTTTAGAAGTTACATTTATTAACATCGATTTTTGGTTAAAATAGAGTTTAGGTTAAACTCGAGATTGCCTGTAGCTCACCTTGTGAATAGAAGCAGAAAAATGAATAAACGCTCAAAATTCGTAGGAGATTATTTCCTTTATGATTTAAAGATTTAGTGTATTTGTTTGAAGAAAGTTGTTGAATGGTGACGTGAGATAACGCCAAACGAAATAAAGCTAAATTCTAAATGCCCCCCCCCCATATTTTATAACCTTCACGTAATCATTAAGAACTAGAATAAAGCCAAACTAGGAATTTGGTCTTATTTCGCTTTTGTAAATGGAAATAATGCCAAATTTTATGAATTTGGCTTTACTTCGTTTGGCGTTATTTCACGTCACGGAGTTGAATATAGTTTTGTTGATAAAGGTAATGGAAATTAACTCTGTGCCTTTCTAAGTACAGGTACAAATCCTAGCATATCCACTAAGTCCATGTGAAATATAAAATACATAACGGGTAGATAAATAGGCTAGCAATTCGCCAAATTTCATCTATAAAAAACACTAAGCTGGACTTAATAGAACAACTCCCATATATTTTACGATTGAATTTGACCCAAATTAGTAATTAATCCATAATCTCAACTCGATACGGGTAGGCATGCATCTCTCTGTTATAAATTATACTATGAATTCCTTATAACTCTTCTGAACACCCGTCAGTCTAATAGAATAATTGAAAAAGAGTATCACAACTTAAATTCAATTGGTATTGCATCTTTAATTGTTTCTATCTGTGTAAAACGCACATTTTTTATATGTCAGTATTGCATAAATTAGCACTAATATAAAATAGAAAACAAAACTGTTTGGAAAAAAAAAGAAAACATTATTTTCACATTAGGGACAGCGTTGCTGTAATCAGCTTAAATTAAATTTCTTCATCATGATGTAGAGAGTCCAATAGCAATCGCACTGATACCCATGAGGATTGTAATTAATTCAGTTGACAGTTTACTGGGTCGGTACTTGGCAGTATGAGAGAAATCAAAAGTAAATAAGCCGCCTGCGTTATCAAATGTACACACCGATACGATGGCAGTGCTTTTGCTCTTGGTCGTACAGAGATTGCTCCCATGATGCTGTCATTGTTGAATGTACAATACCAGTATATGAGTAATGCGATAAAAAAGTAAATTCTGTAGTTTTACGACAAAACATGGCGCATTCAGCCGGTAAGAGCATATTAGGTTACCTTTTTTATTGTCTCTTGCCTTCATTACATTGCTTGTTTTTTTTTTTTTTGTTTTCTTTAACGCTGAAAAAAAAACAGAAGCACCCTTAATCTTATTCGTGTAAATAATTTCGATTTGGGAGTCCTACAGCAGAGCAGTAACAAACACAGAATTAAATTTATTAATTGTTTTTCTTATATTTTCCTCTTGCTCATGTCTTTCTCGACTTTTTGTTACTTTATACTTTCTAAATCTAATTCCAAAGTTAGCGTTCACAATCATGGAACCTTAGCTCACTCTTCTTAATCGTCCATTATAAACAGATGATATTGAATTTTAAATTAACACAACATGTAAAATATTTATATACTATTGAACTTATTATAAATTTGTCTTCATTTAGCAGTATTTAGTAGTTAATTCTTATTTATCCTTATTATATAACCCTTAGCTGCTAGCTCCCGACGACGATGTTTGGTTTGATGTTAGGTGCTTAACTTAGTTGTCTAAAATAAAAAAAACCGGCCAAAATTATTAGAGCCGTTTTTAAGAGAAAATTTATATTTAATGTTTATCAAAAACCATCTGTATGGCAAGTACCGTTATTTTAAGTTATTAAGGTAAGAACCCCAAAAAGCGGCCCGTGCTGTATCAATTCGGCCATACAATAGAATGATATTAATATATTCAGTGACGCTGTCGCCGCTCTTGACCGGGCACTTCAATATCAGAATGAATGCCAATAATAGGTGGAAATCCCTAAGCACTTGTGATATATTACGGAAACTATGGCCAGAATATATTACAAACCGAACACACAAGCTTTTACAGAACGACAGAGAATCGCTGTCTATGTTCTTTAACTGGCGACCGTGTCACTTGAGGAACAGAACACCCGCTCTCTGGTTTTTGTAGGTTTCTGGAGACATCTGGGTAGGTTGACTGAGTTGAGTAGACACGAGCTGAAGCTACAAGACAGGCTTATCCTCAACTGAAGGGTATTACAGTGGGTACACAGGGACCTAAGTGCGTCAAGGAGGAGATTGATCTTCCTAGTCAACCCAATTAACATAACCTAACCTACCCCAAATGAAATGTCCTAATGTTGTCCTAAAAGTTGTTTACCAAAATATCAAGGTGATAGAACGGTGATGGACTTTTCACCCATCTGTGTGGGTCATAAGTCCACAAACCTATTATGAGCTTATAACCCCCACAAGTGGGACAAAAGCCCACAAAATTTAGGGTCATAATTCCACAATATTAAAAAGGAAGTGGGCCATAAGTCCATAATAATTCTCATGACTTATATACTTAACAGTTTATGTGTAAGGTACGGCGTTGTCTTAACCAAAATATTAACTAGGCCCTACTTCTACAAGGAAATCCTGCTTTTAAACAAGGATAACATTAGGAAGCTGGTGGGCTTACTTATTATGGACACATTTATGGAATATTGATAAATGTTTGGGCATGCATGTCCGTTTTGATATCCATTGTGTATTTAAATAACGTTGATTATAAATCTCACTTGTAGCTATAATTTTACCTACTGAATGAAAGATATTTTGGAATTTTCATGAAACTTATTTTTAAGCAATTGCTTAAATGTCAAATATTTTGAAAGCGTATAAAGAGTCTTCTTTGCAATCACCGCCACCTGTCATTTATTACATACATTTAAATTTTATATTGTTGATATGAAAATTATATACTGGAAAAACTATGTACATATTTGTAAATAATCAATCCCAGCGCCACCTATCGGAGTCAATTTTTTTTTATTATTATTATAACAGTAAATTCGGGTAATGTGAAGTGGGTAATGTGGACCCCTGCATTTTTCGTATTCCTGTGAGAATAAGAGATTTGTTACCGTTACCTTACCTCTCTTCATATGAGAGGAGAGGCAAATCTGTCGTCTCTACGTGAACATGAGCTATAGATTTTAAGCAGATGGTTGATTCTTGTTTCTGTGTTATGTCGTTGTTAATTTTATAATTTTAAAATTAAGAGCTCAATTTCTATAAATTTTTCAGTTTCGCGTTTGTTATTTTGGGTCTATTATATTTACAAGTTGAGTTTTGCTGTTTCGCTTAAATTGAATATAAATAAAGTAGAATTTCTAAAGATATACACAAGTCAAAGAATGTGGAGTTCAAGTCAACCCGGGCATTTCTACCTTAATTAATATATTTCTGGTAATGTGAAGCCCTACTCCACATTAACCGCTCTATAGGCCCAAAATACCCAACACTTTTGTAAAAGATCAGTTTTGAAGTATTATGAAACTATTGAAAATATTTAATTCATTTGAGAAAAACTAAGCACAAGGGTAACTAAATATTAGTGCCAACATTTCAATGAACCATAACAACTTTTAACCGCTTAAA
The DNA here is from genome assembly GCA_963576555.1 of Ferdinandea cuprea. NCBI lineage: Eukaryota > Metazoa > Arthropoda > Insecta > Diptera > Syrphidae > Ferdinandea > Ferdinandea cuprea. The sequence goes on from OY754958.1 coordinate 267,072, forward strand.
AAAAAGCTTTAGTATTGGAAATATTCCCAAAAAACAATACTAAACAATACGAACTTACTCTATATGTTGTGAATTTAAGCCAAATCCGTCCATAAATAAGAAATTAAAAGAAAAACGACCCCAGCGCCACCACTTGCTTCTAACACAAACAAAAACAATCTGGAGTACCAACAATAATGCTCAAGTGATTCTCGGTAGGTAAATACTTCTATCAGGAAAGTAATAACCATTTTAATTTACCCCATATCCAACCATCCGTAAAAGAAAGGATATTTTTACCGTAGTGGAACAAATTAACCTAACATAAGGTTAGCTTTAACTGGAAAATATTTGCGGATCGAATAGACTGCAAAGCTGCACCTTCAGTTCATGCCAACATAAGCACTCCATTTAATTACCCACCAAAGTAAGTTATTTACAATGTTGTTGTAGTCTATTCTAATGATTCGATGATAAGTAAGAAATAACTTTTGGTGCCACCCACCGTGACAAATGTGTCAATCGATTAACCAACTTCAAGGCGAACGTTTCAGATTAAGATTCCAAATACACTACCTACCTCACGAACAAAAATACCGTGACTGTGAGTGGGCGTTGGGTAAAACTGAACTGAGAAGAAGATCGCTGAATGTAGATATATGTACACACACATAGGTATACATACATAAGTTACCACAAGACTACATTTATCTTAATTTATTTTTACAAACTTAATTACTGCATTGCATTGTGAAATCCATTTTAAATAGATACATATATAAAAGAAAAAAAGAAAACAATAATAATACCAAGTGGCTGTAGCACTACATTGAGTCCGCAATTATTGTACTCACATCACTGCTGATCCAGCGTTTAGCAGATGGATGATGCTCTCTTCTGTGCCTCGAATCCTTTATTTCGATTTTATTCCACTTTTCACTGTCCAGGGTAGATTCTTCATCCTCTTGCCCCTCGTTCTGTTCATCGCTTTCATATTGGTAATCATCATCATTATCATCATCATCATCCTCTGAATAGTCGTCTCCGGAGAACAGATGTACGGCTCCATTGTTCTTAACTGAGTACTTTTGTGGATGTTCCATTTTTGACTCATCCCGATCGTCGAAACGATTGTCATCAGCATAGGCTCTATCGCTATCTAGTGCTGTTGGTAGAATGTGACTGCCATAATTGTGCCTTGATTTCGGACCGGTCGTGGTCCTTGCTTTCGGCATTGTATAGAGGCTCTCTCGATCGAATAGACGACTCTGTAGAGTGCTTGTCAAATTCAATTTCCCCGGTCTTATGGTGGTTGTCGCCTCCAGAGTCACACCGGCTTGGTGTTGTTGACCTAGCAATGGAAACACGCGATTTTCCCATGACTCATGGTGACGGTTGTGATGTCGTAGATGGTGTCCCGATTTAAAGGATGGCTGCGATGGTTTGGAGCCAAAATCACCTCGATGATGGTGTCTTAGATAGATTTGATGGGTCGCAGTAGAGTTTTTCTTAGCGGAACTGAAAGGAATTAATTTTTGTGATTTCTTTTTTAAGTCCATTGCACCGTGTTCAGTATGATGATTGTAGTGATCCTGATGTCTGAAGGTATGTGGAAATTCGTTTTCCACTGAAGATGAAATCGACGACAAATCCTCTTCACTCTGGCCTCCACTAACGTCCAGATAGCCGAGAGTGACCGGTAACAAACCAAAGCACACAAGCGCTGATACAAACAAGAAAATTGCCCTAGGCATTGTGGTCGTCTTGTTCGCTGTCAATTGAGTATGTAGGTACTAAAGTACGATTTAGCTTTTTCTTTGTTTATTTTCAATTTGTTATTCCCTTAGGATCGAATGAAATGCACTATAAATTCTGTTTTATTTCATAATCAACATTTTAATTTATCCCTTTTTCGGAATTTTCACACACACACTCTATAGTAGGTACAAAGGTACATAATACTTTTCCTATTTGCTTAATTTTGAATTATCACACAAGAAGCACCCACGTACAGAATCCCTGCACCCGGAAACACCAGGATTCAAATTCATTTTACAAAACTAAATTGAATAATAGCTACTTACTGTACCCAACAATGCAAATTGGACACGCACTACAAGAAAAGGAATTATTAACGCCTCTACATTCCATGAATACACACAACAAACTCTACAATGAAAATCAAAACTATATAAATGCGATACGACAAAAATAAACTCGAATACACCAACCGATCACCTCGACGTTGAGATAACAACTGATTGGATGCAATTGCCTGAGCAACAAAAAATGATGCTAAGCAAATCAGCCAGCCAGCCAGCAGCAGCAGCTAGCCAGCCAACAATCAAAAGAGTATAGAAGCTTGTGTATGTTTTGTGTACTCGTCAATGCACTTTTGGTGTAATGCATGTGCAATACACACAGGCACAGTCAAATCGGGAGTATGGGCAGCGAACGAGCGAAAGGGTTTAATGCGCAGCGCAGCACTACCATTAGGGAAATTGTTGATTATAAACACAAGTGGTACAAATTTGGAACATGTGCGAAGTGCGACTGCAAGCAAGCCCTTTCTGCGCCGGCTCTGCATCATGTTGCCAAGAAATGGGAAATTGTACCTTGGCTAAGCTATTTGAATAAGCATAGAGCAACATGTTTGCGAGTAGTGAACAGTAGCGTCTGAAAAATAAAAATAATACTATAGATTGTTCCATACAATGTACAATCACTATTTATTTATTTTTTAACATATGTATTAAATAGAATATTTAGAGAATACTCTGATAGTTATCATTTAAGAGAGGTAGAGGCTTTAACAGTTTGAAGAATAGCCGGAGTTAGTTGGTTTAGGTGTCAGTTCACTTATTTGGCGCCAGGTGTTGGTTCGATAAGCGGAAGAAGAGAATTAATAACAGGCTCCTTCGACAGATTGACGTTTGATTGGTGTTTGATCAGGGCGTCACAAGACTATTTTTTGTTAAATTGAATTGGGTTTGCATAAATATTCAGAATATTGTTATAATTTTTAAAAAAATTATGTTAGTTTGTTGTACATTATACTATTATTGCCTTACAGTATGTCTTTAATCGGTAAAACTAGATTTACAACACAATATTGCATTTTAAATGGCATCATCTTAAAATTTTGATTTTGCAAATATGCCATTTTGACCATACCTTCTTCATACATTTGAGAATGCGAAGAGGGGAATGGAGGAGAAAATACAACAGCGAACTACATCGCCACGATGACATCAACATCGTTAGTTAGTCAAAAAATAAGCCTAAAACATGTAGTAGGCATGTCTGGCTCGGACAGATTGTTCATTAATGCTGCAGCTAAGAGGATTTTCGAATCCCAGCCGAAGTAAAATAACACATTTAAATATTAGGAATATTTAGGCGTTAAAGCATTTACATTTCGAAATACTCTTGGATGTTTGACAGACTTTCGCAAGAGCTGGGGCATTGCCTCACTTTGTAGACGCTCACATAGAAGAGATTTTCGAATACGTTTCCTCTGCCCCCAATTGTTTTCGTTATTTTGAAAAACACGATACTTTAGTCGTATTGATTTAAAATTCAGCATTGAAGTAGATAGATCACAAACCGATAATCCCAATTTGAAGGCGGACACACTTATTTGGACTTCTGAATAGTCATAATTTCTTTTACTCAATTTGAGTTCATTTCCCCATGATTGCAATAACTTACTTTTTTATACTAACGTATTTTGATGACTTTTCCCCATTGTCCATTTAAGGAAGATTATTTATAATTCATACCTGTCACTCAATTAAAAATAATTTAATCACGTAGGTATCGACCCACAAAGGGTTTTGCAAGGGCAAAATTTCACTTAGGAGGGATTTTGATAATATAAATTAATTTTAAACTTTGCACGTTTGTAGAAGGTACAAATAATTAAGGGTACATTTTTCCGAAACTTTTTTAATTTACTTTTAACCCTTCCTAAAGAGGGGAAAATGTATTTGAGTCAGAGGCTCTTGAAATATACAGGGTGCTCTCCTATAAAAAAAACTAGAATCCTCTGAAGATGTTGAAAAACCCCAAAGAACCGTCTAGGAAGAAGAATGTAATAGTGTTTATTATTTTTATTCGAATAACAAGAATCATTTAGCGTGAAAACAAAATATTTTTAAATTGACTTCTTAATATAAGAACATTAGCTTTTCCATTTTGGCTTGCAAAACTATAACTTACCAACTAGCCTGACATTATTTCTCACCAAGAACATTTAAAAAAAAAACTCTCCATAGATTCAAGGGCTTTATTTTGTTATATCTTCTGTAAAATTTGTAAAACTATATTAATTGGAATTGTGATACTAAGACAAATATTTACTTGCGTTGGCCTGGAAATCCCAGCCCCCAGATTCCAGACAAGAAGGTAAACCGAACCTCTATTTAAAATACTTAGCTAATTACTTATCTGTTTGTTACTGAAAGCAGCAGATTAAGTATCTACATGCATTTATTTCTAAAAGTTTTTCCGTCTGCTCGCTTAGTATTACTACTAGTTTTCCTGGAATCTAAAAAGATACACCAACATTTTTTAGCTAAAAAATAATAAAAGTGATGCCGTGATGGTCTACCAACTGAACTGGCCATGATGAATCACATCTAATAAATAAAAAAATAATCTAATATTTAGCGTGTTGTGCTGTTATCCTATGATGTTAGTACCTGTATTGATAACGAATACATAATTGCATATTATTATTGTTCGAACTGAATTAATCTTCCTAACTCAATCAAAACATTCAACATACCACTCAATTAAATATTTATTTTAATTATTCATGCATCCTGATCAGTTTTTAATAATGATCTCACTTCCACTTGAAAAGAGTGAAATCCAATTGCCATTATAAATTTCCATCTCCGCGCGCAGCACTTCACTCGTAAAACATTCAACGTCATATCACAGCATCTCACCGACCGACCGCATCGTAGTGCGTTCATCTTTCAAACAAAGTGCTTACATCGCTTCGTCTCAAAAAAACATGCATAAATGCACCGACAAACTAGAACGCGTCCAGTAGAATGATGGGTGGTCTTGAACATCTAAATGATCTACACACCTACTATTAACGAAATAATTGCAACCTATGATGTACGTTTCGACACGAAATGCAAAGCTAATTATAATCACTTGCTACCTGTTCTATTACAATATAGTCCACCGTTTCGTTGAATACACTGAGTGTGCAATTCTTCCAAAGATTACTTGCAGTACTACGAACATAGATGCACCCTATCATTAAACGTTAAGCTATTTGTCTACGGTCTCAATGGAATATCGCTAACAGCAGCAACATAAATAGTCATATATAAATGAATTCGTAAAATTGCTGCAAGGAAAATGCATCTTTAATAGTTTAAAAATGTTTTCAAATATTTTAGGAAATCTAATTCGTGATCCACTGCCACAACCGAAAGAGCTTCCTATGTCACTGCTTAGTTAGCAAACACTTTCCAATGTGAAAGACTGCACAAGGGACCGCGTACCGGGTACGGAGAGTACTTCTGGCCAAGTGCCAATCATGGTTGGAGTGAAGAAACCCTATCCAAACAACTAATCCAACAACAAAACGTGTCGGCAATTCGAGTGCACGTAGCGCGTTCGTTTGCTTTGCTACTCAAGCCCTATGTATTGTTACCAAAACGCAGGAAAATAACTTCATACGCTACGCGATGGTTGCTGCAATATAAATGGTTCTGCAATTAATCTCAGTCCTAATAGCTAGCTATGTTGTGGAAATTTCGGCAAAGTGCCGATGCCGACTCCCGTAACCCAGTAAAATTGCGAAACTTGTTTGCCTTCGACAAGAGTCCGCTTCAGAATGTTTTCCTTGTAGAATCTATTTTAGTGCCATCTTCTCCCATAGTCATTTTTCTCTGTGTGTCACTTCTATATCAATTCCATTTCCAAATTTTTATTACGAAAGCCGCAAACAGCCCTCTTTTAGTGCTAAGAGTAGGCGAACATGAGTTTCCGAAAATAGACCACGCAAAGAAAGGTCAAGGGCTGGCAAGATTTTCGAATACGAGTAGACCTTTCGCTTGTGCTACTCTGTAATGGCCCTTATTGATGGTTTGTGGCAAATGTTCATAAATTGTATTCATGCATAAATTATTTCTTTGTGGTTTTATATTTAATTTCTCTACGACAAGTACCTACTCATGGTCTGTCCCAAGTAATAAAGATTATGAGCGAATCATGTAGCCACTCATCTACAATAGATAACACTATAATACTACACACAGAGTCATCTCATCTTCGGTTTTCTTGCGATGATCTAGCGCTTGTTGTGTGGGTTGTGCGCAAAGTGCATCGACTCCTAAAATAATAGTGCAACACTTCGTCATAGCCGCATCTGTTGTCGTAGGTCTAATGTTTGTATATTTTGGGAACGTTCTGTGTAGGCGGATTTCTTAGGCACGTCGCACGTCGCACGGCGATAGAGTAAATCTGCTCACGATGGCATTATTCTTTCATTCACCAATGAACAGGGGGACATACCCACGGATTCCCCGTAATTCTGAGTAATTCAATAAGATTCTTATATATGTACAACATCTCAGCACACTTTGATTCCACTCGCTGTCGATGTAAGCACATCGAAGCAATTTTGTCTATTTCTCATTTTATATTTCCTTGGACTATTTTTATGTTGTCACAAGTCACAAGTCACAGAGCGGAGCGGATCGCTTTTGCCAGCATATTCGTACTTTTTAATAGCATAGATTTTGTAGTGGCTCGCTGACATAAATATCAAAGTTTGCATTTTGCCAGTAGCTGGGGTATGTATCTTTATTGAGTGCACAGTTTTAGAGGATTGGCAATTGGCAGATTATTTTTATAATTTTGGTGATGATGATGTTAAAGAACATGTTGAGATTTTGTGTGTAGGTTTGTTTTTTTACCTACTAGCAACAAAGCCGACAATGTTGATGACCTAGTTTTGGTATATTCAGCAGACCTGATGCCAACTGCCGTTCGATGTTTGTGGCGGCTATGGAGTGTCATTAAAAAAATACTTTTGCAATTAATTATAGACAAAACTAAGCAGCAAAACGCCACTGAGGTTGTTGATCTATCCCGGGAAAGAAATCTGAACAGATAGTACAATCAACAAAACAATAAATCGAGCAATTATTAGGAGTGATGCCATATTTTATTTACTGAACATGTCTTGATGTACATGTACCTACTAGAAGATTCTTGATCTCATACTAATAAAAGTAATAAAATTAAATATCAATTGAATAAATAAATTCTGGGGTGTCATTATTATGATTTTTTTTTCATACTCTTCTCAGCATACTCTGCTAACAAGTCTGCATCTATCTAATGCAGCTTCTTACTTCTGAGTAACTAACTCTTCGAGCGAATTTCCTTCCACTATAAGCTAACAAACCCTATATCCTCATAAAGTTCGCGTGATCATCGTTCAAGAAATCGGTAAGCTGACTCCTAGGTGACTTGCAGTTGACTTGTAACACAGTTGAAAATCTGTCAACCGTGTTTGTAGTATGTGTTTTAAGGTGTATTCGACAACCTCACCATTGAAATCAGCCTCTGTGGAAACCTCCTGATTTCGATGGAGGTTTCAGGAGATTTTGCAAAACCTTAGTTTTCAATGTGGTGTGAAAATGGTACTAGCTTAGGTTAAATAAGACATAAAATTTGTAATCGCTGTAAACGATTTTTATGTTTAAAGAAATTATAAATATTTAAAACCTGTCGGTTGGTTACCCTTGTCATCACCGAGCGATCAGTGGCAGAATCGCCATTGTTAAGTGATGTTCGTCTTAGCTTCCAGGTTGTGCTCTCATTTGTAGATTAATTCGATCGAGAATGCAAATAATAAATTTATTGATTAAAATAAAAATTTTAGCAACACTGCCATTCGATTTCATAATATGTTCTAAATTGTTCTTGTCGCTCGTCGCTGAGCGAACTAAATTTGCTCAAATCACATTAAATATTTTCATGCTAATTTAAAATTAGTAAGACATATAACGCCAACGGGAATGAACCCTCAAAGTTTTATAACTCTACGATTAACGGTTTGGGCTGCGCGTTGCGGAGTCAGTCAGTGAGGAAAAACTATTTTATAAAAAACTATGTTATTTACTTTTATTCAATCATTTCGTCCCTGGTTTCTAAAATTTAAATTCTCAATCATTTAGCAACTCAAAGAAACAGTGGGCACACTACCAAGTGCCAAGAAACAATTAGAATTGTCGCTTTTGATGTATCTTAAATCAATGGGCGGTCAAACCAATTGTGTGATGTTTTTCTAGTTACTGTTCGAAATTGAAAGACGAAAATAAATAAATTTAATTTAAGCGTTCGTTAAAATTGGAATTCTTATTCTTATATCAGTATGTGAACTATAAACTGTTTCCCATAGAAAATTACGGAAGTAATTAATAAAGCTATAATCAAATGCATTCATAAAATCTAACAGTTTAAGAGGTCATCGCACAGTGCAATGTTAGATAGATCCCCAAACTGATGTTTTGTAATCTTTAACAAAGAATTACAAACAATGTACATATATACCTATAGACATAGTGTCAGCCACTTGCCATGCGATTACATAAAGGTTTCCGTAGCCAGAAGTATAGAAAAGTTAATATTTGGGTAGGTCGTTTGGTCAGATATAATATTAGGACGGGATTCCTGTAAACAATCATAAGAACGGAAAAGGGGCATAATATGTACAGATACATAACCGTTCAACAATGTGGGTTTTCTTTTCACGAAAGTGTTTTGTTATTTTTAATCTGATTATTTTTTGAATTTATAAACACAAAGGACGGGCTTGTTTCCTGCTTTATTTTATGAGATACTGACAACAGAAACAATCCTATATTGGTAAGTTTATAATTAATAGTTATCGTTATTTAAAATAGGTAAACTTTAATACATGATGCAGGCAATAAAATATGAAGCTATTACAGGTATAACCCAATGAACATAATTTTTTTAACAAAGGGTCTACATCAGATGGTGTGAAGTGAATAGTTTGTATCACATAATAAAGTTCAAAACAAATCCACCGTACCGGATACCTTTAGAGCAAAATTCAGATAATGTGTAAATTCAGTAGGTGTATAAATGTTCTTTGTTTGTTCTATTATACAATTTTCCATATATAACTTAAAGTGCCTGAAGACTTTCATGAAATCTATCATGAACTAGGGATATACCGATGCTTCGCTATGGGCAAACTATTTTTATTGTTAAATAGACGTTTCCGATGGTCTTTGAGATTTGCAGTCACCCTTGTCACCCGCCTATTTTTGATAGCGCAGGCTGTGCTGGTGATTCTGTTGCTATTTCTACAAAAGCTCGTTTTAGTTTGCGACATATATGTAATGTCGGTTAAATTTTTTTAGTTAATTCTAACGAAAAACAACATTTTGCATATAAATATAAATTTATATAAACAGACTACAGTTTTGAGCAATGGTAAGTATACGTATTCGTCGGATTCTACGATGCCAATATAAAGCAAAGGGGATGAAATAGGTGAAGTGAACCTTTTAAGGCGTGTCCTATAGGTTGTTCAGTTAAGATTGCTTACTGTTCTTCCATATGTAATATTTTTGTATTTATAACAATTAGCATTGATTAGGTTGTATGAATGACCCTTTTCACTTTACTGACGGCTAATGCTTTGTAAACAATCATAGGTAATTAGTAATTCAAATTTGGCAACGAGGGTGCAGTGGCTTAGTGGTTAAGTGCGAGGGGTCGCTGGTTTAAATCCCAACCCGTCCATCTTAAAGTTTTATTCGCTGCCCACCTCTTGCGAACGTCTGACAAACATTCAAGAGTAAGAAATCACAACAAAAACATAAATGTTAAGAAATAGCCAAGTTCTCGTATACAAAAATCACTTTTGTCTTACAAGTCAGCCACAAAAAGTACTGGGATCTAAAAAAGAACTCCAAGTTTGTATTGTAATTATTAAAAATTTTACAAATAATATTTACATTTTTATAATTGGCAATAAATCACAATACATTTTATGTCTCTAGCTTTGTTGTAAGCGAAGTTAGAGGGGGGGTCAAAATGGCCAGAGTTACTAAAGAACTTGGGTGGGCACTACCGTGTCTTTTAATGTCTTGAAAAACTAAAATTACTGTTCGGAATCGGTATTAAATTGTAGGTCGCTGCATTCGTATCAAAAATATATCTTCCCACACACAATGGAGAAGCTAGAGATTTAGGACCTGTATGGGCCGTTTAAGCCAAATATTTATTTAATTTGATATACAACACTGTGCACAATTCGCAGACGCTAGTTTATCCCGTTCCCAACAAAAAAAAATATAGAAAACTTAAATTTGTCTGATGGGGTTATACCAAGTACTTTATTTTTGTGGATTGGATTTAGAATAGAATACATATTGAATATATTTATGGGGTTGAAAAATCCATATGGCAGTTTTCATCTGCAGGTGTGACATGATTTCGTTTGATAATTGTGCTGTTTCACCAAAGAGAGAAGAGTTTTAAACTTGTCTCGATTTATATTTTATAAGAAATAAATTTTTTTAAAGCTATTTCCGAAAAGCCGACTTCACTTTAATTTTATATTTTAAAATTGAAAGGGTCTAAAACATATTTTATTGTGTCAACTTACATAACATTTAATATGTATTAATATGAAGAATGGCTTATGGAAGTGACGTTAAAGATTTAAAAATACCTCAAAATCAGTATTTTGTTAATAACCTATCTCAAGGGGTAATGCACACCCCTGTGTTGGACGCTAGCGTCAAAACTGAATTAATATTAATTTTGAAAAAACAAAAATACATAAGATTGATGTTATAACTGTGAGATCATTCTTGTGGTTGGACCATCGGGGATGCATTAAAATGGCGACGTTATGAATTTCACGTTATAAATTTCAAAAAGCGTTTGTCCATGTTATATATTAACACAGAGCATAACAAAGTACATGCTACTTAGCCTACCAGGATGATATTTCCTTAACATCAGTACAGCCTAATAAATCAAAAGAGAAAGACTTATACATTTAATTGAAATAATCGACGGGAAACTTGAACAAAATGGTGATTTTACTTAAAACAGTTAGCATGCGTTTTTAATAACTGAATGTTGACATAAACAAACAGAAAATTGGTTTTAATGTGGCTTCCAACGTGGGCATGCATTCACCTTTCGCATCGTAGGAGGAGAACCATGTCTTTGTATTTCTAAGTACCTACATTATATATTTGTATATATAACAGGATATACGTTTTTTTGGTGAATCATTTACGTAGAAATAAAAAAATTATAGATGTACGTATACCCATACTATATCTTCTGTAAATACATTCTAAGTGCTAATTTGCTACGGGCTATAAATTTCATTAGACCTTTCATCACGATGCAACTTTAAGTTCTTAAATCCTTTTCTTTAATTGGAGTAGGTACCTACATAAATAGTCCTTGTACCTACGGAAACAATATTTGTTTCTTGGTTGAAAATTAGTGTCTATAAAATCTTAATGGGCAAACACTTTTCTTAGATATACACTTTTTTTCTTCTATTTTTTAATAGTTTTAGTGTGGAAATAGGTATCTATAACGTTGGTGACGTCATGCGGCGAATAATATAAAAGGTCGGCAGTACTTACCTGCATTGTTCCCTAATAGAACTGGTTTTCACACAAAAAATATTTTACTTTTTGAACTGAATGTCGCATGTTGTTTGACCGAAATTAAAAGAAATAAAACAAGTGTTTAAATCTTTGTTTATTTTAAATGTGTACCTATGTACATTTACTTACTTAATGTAGATATATATGTAGTTATCAACAAAATAATTAGTTAAATGGTTCCCTTTTTTCGATCCGTATATAACCCAAATGTATACTACTTATTTCTGCATTTCTGACGAATAGTTGAAATGCATTTATGACGAATAGTTGTCCTCGGCGCCTCATGTAGTCCGGAAAATGAATCCTGTGAGACATAGGACTAAAGATGCGATCAGAACTTTTAAGTCATTCCGAATAAAAGTTTCAGAGATACAGCCTGAATCACGAGGTTTATTTGAGGTTGTCCAAACTTTAAACACGTTTTTCGTTTTTCACACGTTTCGGTTGGCAAAAGTTCTCAAAACCACTCAACCGATCTTGACGAAATTTTACACAGGTCTTCGAGATACAATTCACGAGGACTTGGAAGAAGGATGTTTTTTTTCAATCACAACTATTTAAAAAAAAATGTTGAACAAATTTCTCCAAAAATCCAATTTTCAATTTTTTTTCCCTAATCCAAATTACAGTTTTTAGTCTTAACTAAAACGCAATTATTTTTCTTATTTCTGATGATCCTGTCACGCGTTCTACTGTCAACGCGAACGCACCTTTTTTCCGAGGGATCACCGGAAATGACGGAGTTTTAAATATTTTCATTTGAAAATTTCAGAAATTATTTTTCAGATGTACATCTTTAAGACAGTAAAAAGTTTGAATAAAATATTTTATTTTTTATATAAAAAAAATGTTGAAAATAGAACCTTTTTCCCCGGATAAGCCCATGTAACCCCTTAAGTTGTACGAATTTCGGTTTGTTTAACATAAATAATGTTTTTCTTGTTAACTTTCAGGCCAACATATCTATAGATATATGTTAATATTTCTGTGCTTAGCAGGTCCATTTATAAAATATGTCAATGAATACTTTATAGAATTTGAATAACTTGCGAAGAATTAGACATGATTAAATACTTACAAATATAGGTAAATCTAGAGTGTATATATAGGGTGTTTTGTTTAGAGGTATAGAACTTTAAGTTGGCAATACTATTTTAACTACCGGCTATTTATTGACCTGAATATTACCTGTGGGGCTATGTGAAGTCGCTAGACTACGCTGATAAGCCCGAAACGATTGACCACTTGGAGGACAACATTCGCCGCATTATTGCCGATATACGGCCACAAATGTTGGAAAAAGTAATAGAAAATTGGACCCCCAGATTACACGACGTCCGAGTCAGCCCTGGCGGATATGATATCTTTCGAATAAAGTAAATTTCATGTCAATTTAAAAAAAATCATCTTTGTTTTATTCCATGTTCTATACCTCAAAAAATGTCCCCCTATATACATATATATGACTTTAAATAATGATTTTTGTGCATGCTAAATATTTTAAGGTTTCATCATTGGTAGATAAGGATATAGCTATGCATTGTCATTATAGCTTGTAGTATTATATATACCTACATGCGTACTACTAAAATTGAATGTTCATAACATAATTTAACTTTTGCTTGACTTTAAGTCCGCATTACAATGACAGAACATGTTTGTCGTGGATCTGTGGTGGGTATAAACGAGAATCCGCATCGTTGTGAAAGAAGGCAAACCCTAGGTCTTATTCACGACTTTCTTTCATGTTTTCATTCCCGTTCCCCGACAACCGCTGGATATATTAATACCGAATTTGGACAATATGTTGGCTTCTTCTGCAAAAAGGTCTCACTTAACATTTCATTTCGATAGCGCTTTCATCACAAATCTGCTGCATTTTCGTGCTATGCCATGCCTTGTGGAAAAAACCCTTAAATGGGCAAATTATCATAACCAAGCTGCACATTGCAAACATTCTACGTCCTTTTTTCTGTTATAAATTACATACAAAAATTCCTTTATAAGAAAAATAAGTAAACAAAACCGTTGCTATAAACCGTTTAATCGAAAATGTATTTAAATCACTTTTTAGTACATACGATTTTGATGTAATTTCGCACATTCGCACTCTTAATATAATTGTTCGAAATGGAAAAAAAAAACAAAATCGTTAGAGCCGTTTTTGAGAAAACTAAATTCGTTTTATTTTAAATTTAACAAAATCGTTATATGAAAAAAAATTATTTCAAAAATCGAAGTATGCAAATTAGTTCATCTTTATTGTTTAATAAATTCCCTATATTAGTTATCGAGATATTGCCAGTTTTATAAATTACCGTTAATCGATTATTTTTCCAAAAACTGAGTATGCAGAATTTTTAACCCCATCCTAAACATCCTTAGTAAAAAAAAAAGACCGAAATCCTTTTAACCACTTTTGAGAAAAATAGTGATAAGTGATTTTCACGAAAAAAAAGTTTAATGGCAGGTACCGTTATTTCAAAAGATGAGGCAAAAAGGAAAAATATGCCCCAAGATGTAACCCCAAGAACCTTATATACGAACTTTGAAGCAAATTCGTCGAACCGTTTCGCTATAAGACGCCTGGACAGACAGACAGACAGACAGTTCTCAGTTTGAGTTAGAAATTTCCGCACGATCGCAATAACTTTCTCTTTAGTATACTAATGTATACGAGAAAGTTAAAAAAAAACAATTTTGTCGAGTTTAGTTTTTTTCTGACCTGGCAGTTGAAATACCGCTGACTTCCTCTTTTGACAAAATCTGTTGTTTCTTTATTACTTTGTTGTTGGTCAAGGTACTCATTTATGTTTATTTATTTATAGTTTTAATTTATTTGTTAATATTTATTAACTTAATTTTGTTTGTTATTACTTTTATATTTTTGCAAATACCTACACTCATACCTGCTAGTTAATTTTATTTATATATGTAGGTGTATTAAGTGATTTTATTTATTTAATCATAATGTTGAATATCTACTTTAATACTTTGTGGTATGATTGGTCCACATATTCTTATAATAAAAATAGTTGTAAGGTAATCATCTATCTAGTAGAAGTTTTAGGGAAGTCCTACTTTCGGATACGTACCAATACAATAACTCATATTAATGCAAATAAATCCTCTAATAATTGTATTATAAACCTCATGAAAAAATAAATAATGTCCTTTGTAACTGCTGCGTTTACTTTATGTCAATATCTTATTTAAATTTTGAGATTTTACATTTTTTAAGCCGCTTGCAATTCCATGCCCATGCCAATATTTTACTTGCAAGTTACTATCCCCAGGTCATTTTCTATATTTATATAAAAAATGAATTAGAGCTTTATTCTATCAAACATATTATATAATATTTCATATACATATGTTCGTACTTGATTTAAGTCACCTAACAACAACGAACCTAACTATACATACCATAATTCATATATTTGGAGATTACAAGAGAATAAACTTATTCGCCATCTTGCCATATTGAAAGTAGAAAGACATTACTATACCTATATGCCAGGCACGTAAGGGTGTCACATCCTGGACATTGCATTTTAATCGGATTGATTGATTGACTACTTGGAATCCGGACAAATATTACACATAAACCTACAGTAATGCTTAGTCGCATAGTATGCCTTACCTTTACCCGTTGAGGAAATCACAACATCTATGGCGAAATCCTATTGGGTGCCACTGCCTACCTTAAGTTCTACGCCCAAGAAAAAAATCTTTTACTGCTCATCGGACGAATAAACTCTTGCAATGGTTAATACCCGATGTGAACGTTTTTCATCGGTTACCGCAATAATGACTTACACGGGTGAAATGAATAATATTATGAGTCGGCCTTCGAATACGCAAATGCAATTGGCATAAGTACAATATATTATGCAGATGAATAACGCTATCACAGAATGGAATTCTTATTAATAATACTTCTAGGTTAATTGGTACGACTTGTTGAAATTAAGTTAAGTGTGTACCCAAAGCATAGTAATTCATGCGTTAATTTCTTATTCAAGCATTCTATATAATTTTGTTCGTTTTGCTTAGGTAAAGAAACATATTTCATACAATTTTGACACATGTTGAAGCGAATGTCAAATGTTGAGTAACAAGACGAATGTTTGTTCTCTGCACAAATCATCAACAGTCTAATTTATAATAAAAAATAAACCGTAATTAATCAAAATCTTTGTAATTTTGTATTCAAATAAATTTAAAGAAAACTATAATCCGATTAACATCACACGAAAATACAGAAAAAATTGCAACAGAAGATATGTAAAATTAGAAAAGTGGAACAATTTTGAATATGTTAGAGCAAAATATACATATACTCTATTGAATTATAAGATACTAGCTGCTTATCCCAATGTCGCAGAAGCATTTGTTTTTAACGCAATATATACTATAGAATATAAACAAAAAACATTATGACTTATTCATTCATAAATAATAATTCGATTCTCAGTGAAACAAGCTGTGGCGGACTTAGAAAGCGGTCAGCACCGGGTCCCATCATCAAGGGATGTTATTATAATTTTATCTTGACAATGTCCAAACTCTATAAGTCTTAAACTAAAATCGGGATATAATGCTCTGCTGCTGCTCACTGGGGGTGTCAGAGAGTAATGGTAAACTTAGCAAAGATCCTTTGGAATGGATCGTTTTACATGCTACAAACTATATGACGAATTTAATGATAAGCAAGTGATGCAAGAAATTAAGAGATTTTGACGGCACTTAAGGGCAACAAATATCACAACAGAGTTAGCTCTTACTTGGACAGCAGAAGAATTTGTACAGTTCAGTGAATCGCTTCCTAACGAGGCGAGCACGCTTGCCTCGCCTGCCTGCCATATTTATGAGTCATTTTCTTATTCGGCCGTGTTAAGCAAGAAAGTCCAAAGCGCCAAAAGTCATGTTTCCAGTGAGGAGCATATTTGTAATCGTGCACCAATACTCTATTTTTCTGCACTTTCAGAAGTTCAAAGTTCCGTCGGGAAGTGCCTCAAAATCAAAAAAGAAATTAGACACTTATCCAAAACCTCATGTCCTAATGTGCAAAAAATTCCTATATCCCATGAAAGTGTATGAATGAGGACTTTTTTGATTAACATTTTCGCATTTTTTTTATTGATGGTGTTTTAAGCATGATAGTGCACAATATATATTTTTTGTGCTTGTATTCCTATCAGCAGAAACTGGACTTTATTTGAAGATCTTTATCAATTGTGTGTTTTTTTTGCGTAGTATTGGTTGTATGTATGCAATTCTGTATGCGTTCAAGTTAAACATATGAAAGGGGTTGTCACTTCATTCTCTTTGATTTTACTGCAAATATATGAAAATTTGGATATTTTTGCTTAACACGGCAGTATTGTAGTACTCTCAGGCGCCGAACTTACCCGAGAGCATATAACGTACAACCGACCGCGAGACAAATACACATTCTCAAGATCCACACCCGCAATATTAAGTGCATGTCTTTGGGATTTGTTTATTTATCAAAGCGAAACAAACTGAACAGGAAATAGTAAGCTTTTGAAGTTAAAGAACTATGTCGCTTCTTCGATCTTTTACTCATGTTCGCTTAAAATTGGCTATACTTCGATGAAATACATACATATAATTGCTCTCTGAATGGCACAAATCAGATCACAGATGTAAGATGAAGTACAATGAGATAAAAACTCAACATCCAGTACCATCAGTGGCGTTCATTCAAAGGTGCTCCACACACTCTATATTTTTTTTTAATTTTAATATAAAAACAAAAAATTACCTCTGTCTAACAAATCACCCTGAGATGTTCGCAGTTCGCTTTACTTCAGCGCCACAAGAATAAGAAAATCGACGGACAAAATATTTTCAAAAAAGATCCCAATTGACGAATGGAGGCTTACCCCTGGCTACAAATTTTGAGGGTTGGTCAATTTTTCCATTGGAAACAACACAGTGCAAATCTTTCTCAAATCTACCTAGCTTGGTGTTCTCCTTCGATTCATTCTACATATTCATTTCAAACTTATTTTTTTAGATTTATGAAGCTTAGAAATTAGCTTAATGTTATAGACTTTCAAATGTATTTACCGAATACGATTGATAGTTCTGCAGTAATAAGGAATAAGAGCATACATACGTCACTTTTTATTATTTTTCAGGAGAAATTTATTTTAAGTTTTAAAATTCTGTGGATCTCTAATGATATTTATTCGGCTATAAATGTCTTACCATTTGAGATATCGCAATGAAAATAGTGAAATATGAAACGATCATATTATATTTCAATAGTACCGTTAATTTCGACATATATCATTGTATGCTGTTATTCTTTATAATTACCGAGTATAGTTTTAAAATAAAATTTTTCAAACATTATTTTATAATATTATACATTTTTCAACATCTAGTTTCTATGTCAAACGTCCTTTTCTGCTCTTAAATGTTTACAAGGAATAGCTACAATTCTAAAGGAGAGATTATCAAAACATATTTGCATTAAGAAATCGTTTCTAAAGAGAAATAGTAAAACGCATTTTGGAGTTTTGCTGATTAGTCGAAATGTAAATGGCGTTTACACTATTTTGCACTATCTTAATGCACATAATTATATAAAAAGCATATTTAAGTTCAAACAAACTAAAAGAGATGGATAAATATAAATAAATAAAAAAGAAGATATAAGAGCGCTGACTATCTCGTCCTTGTAATGTTCCTCGCAAAAATTAACAATAGGTAAAGAATTAAGTGAATACCCTACTAAAAGCACCACGATACGTCTCTGAGTATCACTCCAAGGTCCCAGGCACTGAACTGGCCCATGCAAGTACTACCTGACTATAGTACAGTAAAGTACTTCACTGACAATTTCACGATGAGTTAGGCTTAGGAACAATAGAACAACATCAGCGAGTGCGACATAACCCGTAATCTGTGTCCAACTATTGTGAGTAAAAGATGAAAGATCATACATACTTAGAATCCGGATTCTCGTCGGAGTATTAACCGGGCACTGCACCTTTGGGAACATGGCTAAATGACTATTAGTTTTTGCTTATGACTTCTGCAAAAGCTGGAGGAGGAAATTGAATCAGCGGAACTTCTCATATGTCACTTTCCGCCTAAAATTCAAGGGAAGACTGTTATTTGATAGCTTGGGTGACTTGGAGGGTACGCCCCTTTTAGATTCGTCAAAGATCGAAATTGAATCGTGAGACATGGCCAAAGTACATAAAATAAAAACCGGGCCAACAAACTGCTCCAGTATAACAGAGAATGGATAACAATGGATGTCAAATAGGAGGAAGAACGACAAAGTGGAGGATGTCATCGGCAATCCCCAACAATCACAATTGCTTTTCTAAGCTAACACAGACCATTAAGGAAGAAGGAAATAAATAAAACCTTCCAATCGGACATAACCGGAGTAATTTTAAGCCACAATGAGGAAAAGGAGTAAGTAGCTCTTTTTATATTGGCCACCACTGCAACTGTAGACTGTTAAAATAAAGAACTGCCAGGTTTATTTGAATCATGAACTTCATTTAGGTAAACGTCACGAAAGTTGTCTGTCAAAATTAAAACTATTAATTAAATAGTAATATATACAGTCAAATGTTAACTTTGAACGAAATCATTTTTAACGAAGAAAGACTTGTCTCAATAGGTTCTCCTCCATAAAACAACTTTTAAAGCAAAGAAGGCGTGTCACGTGTGTGTACCTAACCGATGTAATGCCGAAACAATTGGCTTTGAAAGCAAACAAAAACTATTGTTGAAGATCTACTCACCATGCTATCAAATTCATTCTCCTGCTTGCAAATATGCATTACTTATCCAATCCAATTTAGCCTTTAGTGGATTATGATTAACAAAAGCATCCGATCTGATGGTAAAATACCTTCTCCGTCGGAGAATTATTTGAATATATTCGAGTATAAAGGTGGGTTTATACATGTATTTACCTACCTGAGCTATAAATTTGCCTTCACTTGTTGTGTGTTGCTAATTCAGAACAGGAACAAAAACAGGCACACACAGAAAACAGTATACTTAAGGAATACCTACAGCAAAGAAAATAGGTTCATAATTTCTAATAGCACAATGACCCTTTTCATTTTGAGTGGTGTATTAGAATGTCCTTTTTGCCTTTTTATGCTGTTTTCATGTCATGTCAAAGACTGACCGAAACCGAAGGAGTATCTTTTGAGATGAGGACTGCTGATTTAAATGACGTACGCCAGCCATTGCAATGGCATCAGCTTAAGTACAACAGAACGTGGTGATTTCCACTTACTTATCCTTCTTCTCATTTAATGCTCTTCTGGTGCCATTATGAGAGGACGTGATATTCATAACAGAAATATCAAAAATACACATTTCCCAGGAGATATCCATCTATACGTGAGATCTAAGGCTATTGTTTGAAATAGGTATGTGTATAGGTACATTTTCTTAGTTCTAATAACATTTTCAAATATTGCAAATGCACCTAAAAACGAATATAAATAACGCCAATCTATATTATATACACAACTACCTACCTTGAACTTAAACTCTCCCTCATAATCGTATATTACACAACATGTATTTCAACGGTCAGATAAGAGCTAAAACAATAGACCCATTGTTGTAGTAGTCCATCACGACTTTTTCATTCATAAAAATACCAAACGCGGGACAAAATTGCCTATAAATTAATTTACCAGTGCATAATTGAAACATTCATCTTGAAGACGTATGTCCGATTCAGTACAGACTTTCATGACAAGCTACCAGTTATGTAGTAGGTAGGTATTCCGCGTTTCGCAGTGCACACACAATGTCCGCAACGGCAGTAGTAAGCATGCTACCGCATCGATTCGCCATATTCGCAAAGGCTTACAAAGACCACGGATAATATCTCAAATTGGTTGCAGCCATAGTTGGATGCAGTGTATTCATGCCGACGCGGTCGTTATAAACTCCATTGCTCCACCAAGTTCTATTTGGCTGCTGGCGAGCGCCATCTGGTTACGTGGATGAAGATGTTCAAAAGATGCATTATATTATCAAGAGTTAAAGCGTGCTGGACTCAACTGGGGAATTGATTATTGCTTCCGTGAATTGGAAAGCAAATTATTGTGGGTTGGTATTGTGACGAAATTCCTTAGGCAATGCTCAGTCATCAGCATGACCACAAATTAAATGAAAACCATAATGGGCGCCATAGAGCAGCATTCCAAAATTTATTAGTTTGGGTGCAGTTTGATGGTCATTTCTTTCGTGCACAATTGACGCCCTTAAGTACCCTTATTGGCATGCACAAATTGTTATATGCTTTGACTGGATATCAAAGTGGGGAAATCTACAAGTCTTACAACGAATTGCGAACTAATGCACAGAATACGAACGTTATTTCATTCATAGATTGTATTCATACTTGCCTATATGATTAGAATGTTAAGTACAAACCAACCTGGATTGCGTTTCCCTATTGGATTTCAAATGTCACTTTGCGATTTAATTGGATAGGTAAGGTATGGAACGTGGACATGGGTAAGTCCATAATTTAAAATTTAAAAAAGAATGGTGCCTTAATTATAACGTTAAATATTTTGTATATTCGCATTATGTAATGCGTCCCGAAACTGTTTTAGCTGAAATTATGAGAATATTGAACAATTCTTACAACTATACCACTTAGGTACCAACAAAAGAATTAGTTCCATTAACTTATGTAGGTAAGTTAATTTGAGTTTGCTTGTTTGTGTAAAGGCCGAACAATTAAAGTTTTTCTCTTACACTTACACGATTGCGATTGCGATAAATAAGTAAACAGACCAGATTCGATAATCCGAGTCTATTTGCGTGTTTCCACAGGAGACTGTGCCCTGTTTTATTTACTCCTAAATCTTTTGCTATTATAGAAATAGACAGCGACAGAATGTATGCTTTTTTTTAATACCCATAGAGATGCCACCAAAAGCAGATTTCGCCGATTTGCTCATTTTAATTTATGTTAAAACGCGCATTAGTTTCCAAGGGGTTAAAATATACTTTTTTTCTAAAGATCTTTTGAATCACCGGTTGTGACCATTTCTATCAATTGTACAGACTTAAATTTTTATACAGATTCACCACTGTTTGGACTCAAAATTAACTTTAAGCTAAAGAAAAATATTTGCATCAGTTAGAAGGATTTCAGGTCCGTACTTATTGTTTGTATTTTTCGTTTAAAATAAGTAGTTTCATTAGCAATAATGATATATCACTGACGGCTCATTAAAAATTACGTAGATTTTGCACTGTAATAGTATTTGCTGTAAAGGTATAAGGAATAAAGGCTTTTAGATGTAACTACTGGCTTTATGCCCTGTACCAATATGTATGCACTTCGCACATATAAATAAATGAATATGAGGATTTAAGAACTTATTAATTCTCCATAACATAGCTTATCAATTGTTTTGAATAATAATATAATTTGTATAATAAATACTGTACGTTAAATATATGTTAATCCCTAAGCTTTAACTCTATTTATTTGAACTTCAGACTTCTCTTGCTGAATGCTTTCAAAAAACACAACAACAAAACGAAAATAGCATACCCTCAGGCGTATAACATATTCCAAACACTTTGCCGAGTTCAAAAATAAGGCTGTCATTTTGACACACAGCAGCTGATTGTCACAATTGACATTGGTGAAGTAAAAAAAAAATTGTGAAAATTGCAAGGTTCTTCACAACTCAATTTAGTTGTTTAAATGTAAATAATATAATTATTCTTAGTTTGTTAAAAAAAAAATTGAACAATAAAAGTATAACTTGTAACAGCTAAAAAAAATTTGTGCCGCTTCTTGCAAAATGTCAGTACTACGCCAATGTGGTGCTGCTCTTGGCAGACATTTAGTTATTGGAAGTCGTCTCTCGCCTGGCTCCATCGCACCAATACCGTTTAAATGTCTGCAATGGACACATTATGGCCAGAACGGTGAACTCCCAAATACCAGAGGACACAAGAAGTTTGGCCATGAAAGAGAAACAACACCTTCATTTACCAAATATTTTCATTTGCTTATTGGATCACTTTTCATCATTTCTGTAATGGATTTCAAAAAGTGAGTTAGGTTATTGTTTAATGAATTGCGTTCTAAATTTACAATATGCTTTTTACAGAGTGAAGAATTTCTTAATGCCAAAAGTCGATGCAGATGCTGGTCAGAAGGGTGCTCAAGAAAGTGTTCACACGAAACTAGGGACCAGTGCAAAGGAATCTGAAGACGACACTGAAGATTCCGACTCTGAATCCGAGTCTGAAGATGAAACTCAACTAGATGAAGGGGGCAAGAAAAAATCCAAAAAGGAAAAAATAGGTTTTCGTGACCGTAAGGTAACATGTTAGCTTTGTATGCAATAAACTAGTGCCCAGCGATACGGGTTTTTCATTATTATTTGTATTATTCTTTTGTGCTTCTTTGCTTACTTATATTCTCTTTTGTTTTCATATATTTTCTGTTTGTACTGATACGGTGATTTGCTCAGATTATGGAATATGAAAACCGAATTCGCCATTTTTCAACACCAGACAAAATTTTTCGATATTTCGCAACTGTGAAACTGCCGATTCCAGGTGGAGGAACTGAAATTTACATGACTCCCGATGATTTTCTACGAGCAATTTATCCGGGGCTAAAGCAACCTGATGGTAAAGAAATGTAGTTATTGATTCAAGGGTGGTTGCTAAACGTTAACGCTTTAACTGTTACGAATTAACTGCAAAAAATATTTGAGCGATCGCTTTACTAAATTTTGCTTAATTTAGACATTTCATAGATAATTTCGGTTCGGGTCGGGTTATTTGTCCTTAGAACGTGTCTTGAGGATAAAGTAATATAAAAATAAAAGTATTTGTAGCTGTTGGAAAAGTTATTTAGTTCTTGTTGGATTAATATTTGTTGACTACGAAAATGTTTATTCACGGCCTAAAGCCATGTATTCAACAATTTGACAACTACTAACACACATATAATAGCGATTTAAAATTACTGCTTCGTAAAATATGTATCTATTTATGGTTGGTACGTTTTTGTTATTTATAAATATTAAATGCCCGTGCATAGCTAACGACATCATTTTTTATTGAAAACGAATTCGTGTTCTTTTTACCAGTAAGCGAACACTCATGGTCACGTACCTTTTGTCGGCTATAAGAAAAATTTAAAAAGTCTGACAAGCACCCAAGAAAAAGAACTGTAATGGGAAACTTAGCAAATTGAATGTTCAGAATCGAAATTAAACTGCAGTTCCCTTCTATTCGGTGCAAAAATATATATCTTCGCTTTAGGTCCTGTATGGGCCTTTTACGCCTAATATTAATTTTTTATTTTTAAATAAAACATCTACACTATTTTTAGATGTTTTCTTTAAGTTTAAGATTCACGCTTTCATTTTGTCTCTTCAATAAAACATTATTTTTATTTTTTTCACATTCTGTAGCTTGCTTCTGACTGCGAAAATGTATATACCTGGAATTGTATAATAAACTAACCACAGAACGACATTAATTTTGTAGTTTAACAAGAGCTTGAAAACTTAGGGAATACTCTACTTAAAACAGAATGTAAGAACGCTTTGTCCGGTAAAGAGGGTATTGTATAGAAAATTCAAGAAGAAAGCTGCTTTCCGATAATGTACCCGCAAGTAAAGCTTTTAGGGTAGGGTTGTGAAAATTTGTGAAATTTTTTAAAACTACATAAGTTCTTTGATTACCCAATGTTTTGCTGTAAACTTGGCGTTATTTTTTAAATCTCATTCCTTTTTGTGTTTGACTTGTTAGGCAAAAACTATTTTTGTATAAGAGAACTTGACCTTTCTTTAACATTATTGTTATTGGTGTGAAAAGTTTTTGGGCACAGTCCGGTCTTTGAAAATTTGTAAGAACATTTATTTTACCCTCTGTTTTCCCATTTAATAACTTCTTTGTTCGTTGTGGCCGAAACCCCCTTTAGTGTTAAATACTGAAAAATGTAAATTTAGTTTTAATTTTTTATTTGATAAGATACTGACAAAAATATAGTTTCGAACTGTGCAAACAGGAACATCCTAATAATAATAAGTTTTGTACAGCGTACAATCCTTCAAATTTAAATAAATGTTATTGTTTTCTCCAAACGAATTAATTTATTGTGCATAGTTAATTTTTTACTAAGTGCTAGGAAGCGGTTCGGACACTGCTTTGACAATTTGTTCCCGGCATTATCTTCGTCATTTTGATTCCGTTTTAACGCCCGCACTCTATGACTCATCTTTTTGAAAATAAATAACATCAGACTTCTCTTTTAAAAATTTAGGAGGCTTTTTTCTTTAATTCGCCAATGAAATTTTAAAGTCTCTTACATCCGTCGACTCACTATTCGAACTACAGCGCTGTTTCAAGGCCTCAGTCATCGAAGCCTTAACAATGTCCCATATATGTGACAAGTGCTTTTACTTACCCACATATACATATATGATGGCACATTATTCCATAGGCTGAACGGTAATTTATAAACTGATTAGTACAGATGGGACATCGTTTTAATTTCATTAAACTGTTCAGTTAGCCATTCTTCCTGTATTTCTTTGCAATTCTATTTTTTCGACTTGATATGATTTTGTGTGTGTGTGTATGTGCATAGTATAACTTCTTGTGAAATATGAATTAAATATTACGCCTCACAGATAATCGAGTACGAAAATCGTATACGGCATTTTTCAACGCCGGACAAAGTTTTCCGTTACTTTGCAACAATTCAAGTTCCAACAGTGGATGATCGCTATGAGGTGTTTATGACTCCAAGTGACTTTTTAACAAGCATGACACCTGGCATAAAACAACCAGAGGGTAGGCAGTATATTAATAACACCTTGCAACTGAAATGCATTTTCAGTATTTATTTAAAGAAAAAAAATAAAAGAAAATTAACTTTTCAAATCAATAAAATTGTAAATACATTTTTGTTCTCAGGTCTTGGACTGGACCAATATCGTCGATACGATCCAAAGGTAAGTTCAACAATAAGGTCAGTGTGGTAACTGTATAATTATTTGAGGTTTTGTTTTTTCGTCTTTATATTGTAAATATTCCACTAAGTTGGTTCCTCGCCGAACGAACTTTCTTCCAAGAAGGCGTTTTCATTTACTACTTTCTTTTTCATTCTTGTTTGCGCTATTGCAATAACATAATATTGGTTCTTTCTAACACCTGTACTTCTTCTTTTTTTATCTCTAAATATATCTTTTCAGGTTTCGGGCGAGGTACAGATTTATTTGCAAAAATTTATTTATATGAAATTGTTTCATTTATGTTTTAGTTGATTTTATAGTTTGTTTCGCTTTAAATACATATATAGCATGATGTTTCTAAAAAAAAAGCCTATACATACAATCTATTGCATGAGTTTGACTGATTTTATGTTTCTTCGTTCCATATCATATTGGCTTATAGGGATAATGTTTAATGTACTTTTGGTACATAGTTTTGTTTTATGACTTTTGGATGAAAACTTTCATAAAATCAATTAAGTAATTTGTAAATTATATATGTATTAGTTTAGGAAAAAATACATCGTATAAAGGAAACTTATTTAGTTGTTAAATTAGATAAATTAATTGTTTTGTTTAACCTTAGTGGTGGTCTACTTTATTGCACATCGCGGTTGACGCACTTAATTTGTTCATCATATTTTGTTAAAGTCTGTTATTTTGTAAACTGATGAAGTTTTACATTTCATGTTCACAGTCAGTGATGCAGCGCTTGGATTTAAATTTAGAAAAGGATAGCATTTTTTACAAGCTGGGATCTTTTGGATTGATTACATTCTCCGACTACATCTTTCTTTTGACTGTTTTATCAAGTAAGTACAAAACTAATTTTAATGTTTATTTAAGAATTTAAAACAATGGTATTGAAAATATTAGTTCTTAAGTATTATCGTTGCGCTATTCTTTTGAGTTGTTTGTGTTTGCAGTCAGTAAGTCCTTTGACTCATTCATTTGACTTTAATTCTTTTCTGATCTCGTTTACAAAGATCAACGATTAGGATATTACATTTATTGATTATGAGTTTTGTAGTGTCTTGGTTTTATTTCTAAACTCAAAGCCAGAAGCAAATATCTCTTCTTGTACCTCCAATTGGCAAACTGTCAGTAGTCTTGTTATAAATTTATAGTTCTGTGTGCCAAATCAACTAGTATTGGATCCACTGTTTTATTGAACAATTTTGTTCATTGCCGAGGCTCATGCCCCCGATTGAATGACATGAATTTGCAAGAAATGCGGTTTCAACAGGATATGCTACATGCAATACTTCAAAAGTGTTCCGTTCAACTTACACCGCCTCTTTATGAGCATAGCTTACTATCTATCATAGAAAAAACTAAAGAAAACATAGGTTTTGGATGATTTTCATTGTTATAGAACAAATGCGGTTATTAAACTCACTTATTCACTTTTTTTAACGACCTAAACCGTTCTCTAGTGAAAATTGTAGCCACGCATGGTAATGGATCGTTAAATTGGCCTCCAAGATCTTGTATTTTGTTGTAGAATACGTCGCTTATTTATTACGCTGCCAAACTATCCTCAATCGACGCTTGGAAGTCAACATTATTCGTGTTACTGAAAACACAGCCACAATTTTGATTGACTGTAATGTTCTCGAATTTTCATCAGATAAAATAATAGTGGCTCAGTGCCAAGGGACTTACCTACGTAGCTTACGTATAAGACCCAAGTTTCTTTGTAAAATCTTCTAAGCCACTTTTGAAATTGTCAAGGATATTTCCAAAGCGCGTTCTTTAGGTTGTTAGTTCTTTATTTACTTAATCGAAACTATACAACTTCCGATCGTCCTCGTTTATGTTACATGTCCATTGCGAGTCCTTAATTTTTGAAACCTCTCTGATTTGTCGAATGTGATTACGTGAGATATACACTTAATCAAGGTTAACTATATAATTAACATAATTATCTTGATAAATGTCACTAAATGATCGCCTTTTAAAACCGAAAATACCTGCACAGTTGGATGTTTTAACCAAAAGGCAAGCCATAAGGTGGTACTTACTTTTGTATGGGAGGTTGTATATTTAAGACAACAAAACAAAAAGTGGAAATCAGCGCACTCGCTTCATCATTATTGTGAAACATTAAAACAATATTTTTTAAACATTGAATAAAATTTTTAATATTTAAAAAAAGTAATTAAAATACTGCTATCTTACATTTGCATTCTTAAGTAGTAAATACATTTATTTATTCCTTTTTAATATTAATTACAATAGAATAATAGTGTAAACAAATTATATATACATATGTATATATATACTATATTATTATTCTTTAAACATCTGAATGGACCTCCTTAAAAACATACCAGCGCAGGTTGCCTAAAAGAACAACATTGTGCTTTTCTCCTACAGTAAATTTGTAATAAAAAAATAGTCATTTCTTTTTTTTTCCTTCGAAAGTGTTCATCAAATAAAAATGGAAGTTTATCAAAAATTATAAAGTAGGATCAAAGATAGCAATTTAACAAATGAAACATGAAACGTTTGCTTATACATTTCATAGCGTATTGGAATTGGATTGAGTGTGTGGGGCGTTTTTGTTTATACACAAAAAAATAAATTTAATATATATTAGGCGGGAACAATTTACTTAGTGCTAATTGTGTACATACTTAAAAAATGTAGGTACATACTTAATACTTAATAATTCCATATTCTCGTACTCCTTCCTTCCATTAGTAAAAAATATAATTAGTCTAAATTAGAAAATAATTAATAACTCTTTGGCAACATCTTTGTTTATGTCTAATTTATACAATAGGTATCAGGGTATAGTACACACCTAATGATAATACAGATTGAGTATGGGTGTGAAACCAATGCACATTTGTAAAAGAAATATAGTTCCTTAGTGTAAAATTCGTACGGTCTTATCTTGTGTGGGTAATTTGTTTTTATATAAATATATACTGTAAGTTCAAAACAAATTATTAAAGTGGTCCGTAATAGTCGTGGAAAGTTTCGTATTGGTCGTCGTCTGAAAGACTGTAGACAAGTTTGTAGTAAAAAGTTCCGGAGAATATGGTGGTGTTGTTGTGGATGCTGGTTGAACAATGTAATAATATTTGGTTACATCGTAGCCGAATAGATCAAAATCCAATCGATATATATTCAGAACGGCATCCAATGTTGATCGATCGATTTGAGAGAAATATCTGAAATTAAACAAAATAGATATTTCCTTTTAGAAAAAACCCTCAACAAAGCTGGATTGTCTTCACAATAGTTAAGATAGTGCAAAAAAAATTCACTTACTTCTGAATGAGATTTCCTGTATTATGCGCTGACTGATTCGATATCTTTCGCATCTTACTTCTTGGTAATTTTCCTAAGAGCAGTGGTTCTAAGCCAGCCTGACGTATTATGTACTCACTATCTCTCTGAAATGTCTCAACCTTTGCAATCAGTGTAAAATTTATGGTGCATGGCGTACAAAAGCTATATATAGGCGCCCAGTGCTCATCGAATTGTTTTCCAATTTTATGATTGTGTACAAGAAAATGCAAAAATTCCTTAAAAGTTGGTCCAGAATTGTGTCGTTTCAAGTTTTTTGCTTTTCTAAATTGTCGAATAATGTGTTTTCCCAGCACTTTGTAGTATTTATTGCGGCAGCCCTCCAATTTGTCCCGGTATGCTGATAGCAATCTTTCAAAAGGCTCACGCACTGTTAGAAATGAAAGAGAGGATGAGAGTGATTCGAACAGCTCATACAGTTCTGGCCTTGGAAAACGTTTCCGTGCCAATTCCAAAGGCGACATCTTTGTTCGTTGCAAATATTTAATGTCGTAGCCACCTAGAAATTCGCAATTATTATAAAAAATTTGAATGATGGCAAACTTCGATATTCACCTAATATATTAAAATAGTACATCCATGTGCTACTAGCGGCTTTAAATATATTACACCACACTAGATTGTGACCTGGAGATACAAAGAACTCCCATGGTTTCGGTGGGTATGTAGATATCAGATTTCTTCTTCTACATATCTCGTTTAGGTGAGTTTTGCGGCTAGTTAAGTTTTTTTCGGTAGCACTGTGAATTTCTTCCGAATATTCATAGACAGGATTCAAAGTCGATGGGAGCCTAGTAGTCTTGGGACTATAGTCTACATATGTTTCCACTTCGACTTTTGCTTGATGGCGTCTGCTTCTTACAATCTCTGGCTTCAGTTTTATCTAGGAACACATTGTTACTAGAAAGTCAATTGATTGACTTTATGTTTACTTACTTCGATTTTATTTAATGTTTTATCCTTTTTCATTTCGAATGCATTCAAAGACTCACGAAAGAGAAAGGTAAAATAGAAAATCGCCAGTAGTAAAAGCAGAATAAACTTGAAGTAAACATTGATACGGCGCCTGGAGCACACACGATTCATCATGATGCTTAATGAATTCGCAACTTAAGTTTTTCTTTGTTCCTTAAGCTTCGCTCCTTATCTACTTTCTATTTCGTTTGTTTTGTTCTTTCAAATTTTCTTCGTTTTCTCATTATTCCTACTGCCTCTTTGTTCGTCCTTTCTGCCAACTCATGTCACTTTTCTAAAAAAAAATAAACAAAATTGCAATCGGTAACAATAACAAGAGTGCTACTATTGTTGATAATTCTACTCTTATTGTCTTAAAAATATCAGTCAAGAACACTGAAAAAATTAAAAAAAAAAAAAAAACTAGTGCACACAGCACCTTGTTGAATGTCCAATGTCCTTTTGCAATACCACCCACGTATGACGACAGCAGTGGGTTAATGGGGCGTGCGGTGCTTTTTTCACATTTATTTATTTTAGTTTTCAGCACTTGGAAGGACCTTTTTTCCACAGAAAAACAATTTAACTTGTGAAATATATAATGATATAAACATTTTCGCAATATTCGAGTTAAAAAAAGAAGTTAACTAACCGAACAGCAGATAAAAAATGTATCCACAGTTTTCTTCTTCAGTAGTTCCGAAAAAAATGCGATGGTAGAGATGGACACTGTGGAGACCAGGCAACGAAGGGCGAGCGAATGCAACTATCGACTATGAATAACACCCACCCTGGCTCGTTGAAAGTTTCTTATCGTCCTTTGGCAAGAGTGAAAGTTTACCGACATGCGCCAGGACGCATGTACACATATATTTATAATGTTTACTGCCTTAAGGATACGCACTTTTAAGAGCTTTGAACTTTAACTAAGAGCCTTTTACATAGAGAGACACAAACCACCTGATTGCACTTCGACTCATCATATATTTTTGTACTTTTCAGCTTCTAGGCGCCATTTTGAGATAGCTTTCAGAATGTTTGATTTGAACGGGGACGGTGATGTCGATTCTGAAGAGTTCGAGAAGGTTGCAACACTAGTGCGTCAGCAGACGAGCATCGGAAGCCGACACAGAGATCATGCTCATACTGGAAGCACTTTTAAGGTAACACACGGATTTTTTTAAGGATACATTTATCCCTTATGTTGTTTCAATTAACTGTCATTTAACATTTTTTTCTAATATTGTTCGTTTTCTCTGTGTGTGTACACCTACCTAATAATAATTAAAAAAAGCTACCCAAGGTATTCCTTTCTATATATCTTACACTCTTTCCTTTATAGTCCTTTATGCACTTTAAGACACCTTTCCTCTGTTATATTGCACTAACTGATGTTGCGCCATAAAATCTTACTCTTCTAAATGCTGATTTGTTATATTTTTTAGGGTGTCAATTCAGCATTGACCACCTATTTCTTTGGGCCAAACATGGATAAAAAGCTTACCATTGAAAAGTTCTTAGACTTTCAACGACAACTGCAGCGAGAGATGCTGTCATTGGAATTTGAGAGGAAGAAACCTGATGAAAACGGAATGATTAGTGAAGCTGATTTTGCCGAATTAATGATAGCATATGGTGGTTATAGCCAGAAAAAGAAGCAAAAAAAAGTAAAACGAGTAAAGCGCCGTTTCCGCGAACATAGCAAGGGTATTTCAAAAACGGATTATTTGGACTTTTTCCACTTCTTAAATAACATAAATGATGTGGATACTGCGCTAACTTTCTATCACATTGCTGGTGCTTCTATAGATCAAGCTACATTGAAGCATGTTGCTAAGACTGTAGCTTTAGTGCATTTGTCAGACCACGTTATTGATGTTGTGTTTACTATTTTTGATGAGGATAGTAAGTTGTAATCGTTTGCTATATTTTATTTGTATTTTAACTTAATATTTTACAGTGGATGGACAGCTAAGCAACAAGGAATTTGTATCTGTAATGAAAAACCGTATATTAAGAGGATTGGAGAAGCCAAAGGATACCGGATTTGTGAAGTTAATGCATTCAATAGCAAAATGCGCCAAAGAGTCGAAGCCAGTTCTCTTAGATATTTAAAAAAATATACGTAATTATGACCAAGTAAATTGCAATCTTTGTTATCGTCCTGTTATGCTATTTTTACAAAAAAAAAAAACAATATTTATTTACACTCTTCTTCGTGCATTAGTTTGGTTTATCATTAGAATAAAATAATAAATTCTGAAAATGAGACAAAAAAAAAGTGAAATTTTACTCAAATTAAGAAAAAGTCAATTTAATTTGCTTTGAATTTAAAAAGCAAGAACTCTTGCACTCGTCCCTAACCCTAAAGATCGTATTATTCGTATTTTTAGTGGTGCACATCCTTTTTCGTTGATTAAATGGGATTGGCTTATATTTCCGACAACTTACGCGTGTTTCACTGTATACAGTGTCGGCCAATACTGTAAAAACAAATCAGTTGCATTCCGACAACTTACGCATGTTTCACTGTATACAGCGTCGGCCAATATGGCCACTTATGATAACTGTTAGGAATACTATAACTTTAGAACAACTATAGATACCAAAACACCTTTGCGCTTTCAAAGATGTACATAATGAAATACACATACTGATCAGCGAAAAATTTTAAATTGTGTTTTTTTTAATGCATTTTTTTGAAACTATGCTCCAAAACATTTAAAGATAATTTAAAATATTTTAACTACGAAATTGCTGAATAGGTTTCTAATGAGTTACATAATTTTGTTCAATCTGCTTCTTTATTTTGACTACATCACTAGCAGAACTGATAATTCTCAAATCTGATACTTAGTTCGATTTTTCGTGCAATTATGTTGGATTCAAAGATGAGTAATAAACCAGATGTTCAACTCCGAGAGAGCCTCTCAATTTCCCTTCAACGTAAGGCCGTCTGTTTTTACCCATATACATAATTTACAGGTATCGTTCAAATCAAATGATGTACACTCAAAAGACTTAATGTGAATTCTTTATGGGCAAAATACTACAAAAAAAAACGTCAAATCTATGGCTAACACGTATTCAAACATCATAACAACCGCCAAATTCTAGTTTTGTTGCATATATTTTTATACTCTATCCTAAGGTCCGTCCGTCCGTCCCTAGGGGCCAGAAATGGTAGTATGTTAAATGTTGTTTAATACGCCCACAATGTAGAAAAAACCGTTTTAATGCTGTATTTAAAGAGATAAAGTGTCAGAACCTTAAAAAAAGTTTGTCATATACATTTTTTTGCCGCTCCTACTTTTTGTGGGCCCTTTTTTAAGCAATATGCTGTATATAAGGTCTCCTGTCCTTAACTGCCAAATTGAAAAACGGCCAGTTCTGAATTATTTATATGTCTATTATTTATGTACCTCTGGGAGGCTGATGTAAGATTACCATTCGGTAACATTTTCCAAAATCACTCAAATTTTGTAATCCAGTTGGTTTTCATGCACTGAATTGGTATAGGCAGGCGTCTAAGCGGCATGAGCTTCAATGTCTTTCGACGATTTTTCTTTCCAGCGAACCAAGCAAAAAAAAAATTAGTTAGAAACAAAATTTTAGTGATTTCGGAGGTGGGGCAGTAAAGTAAAATCTAGCCTAAGATAATTAATGTCTTATAGATTTAAATAAAAACAAAAAACAATTATTTTACCAACCGAAAATACCATAAATTTGCTAAGAACTATTTGCGGCACTTTGAATGCGTTCATTGGGCATTGGGCAGCAACTGCGCAAACGTCATTTAAAATACATTCTCCTGTCACATTGAAAAAGAAAAGGTATTGGTAAATGAATAGTGATATGCAAAGTGAACGAAAACAAAACAATTATACATTTTAAATTGATTAAAATGTTTATATTGCTAATAAATATAGAATAATCAAGCATGCTTCCACAGACTTATTTATTCTTCTTATCGCTGGTGATATTTGGGGCGATACTTTTGCTTCTGATATACTATGTAAGTGTATACGGTTTTAGAAGTCAATTTTGTTATTAAAGCTATTTTTATTTTAGGTCTTAACTATAGCGGATTTAGAATGCGATTTATTAAACGCTCAGGAGTGTTGTGCCCGCTTAAATTTTTGGGTTATTCCGAAATTTGGAGTACATGCAATTTTGTTCATTATGCTTCTGCTTGGAGGTCACTGGTGGTTGGTTGTTTTTAATGCTCCTATGGTGGTGTGGCTAGGATATGAACTCAAAAAACAACCTCGCGACAGTCTCGGTGTCTATGATCCGGTTGACATTCATAGTCGTGGTCTATTAAAGGTTCATCTCAGAAATTGTATGGTCTATTTGGGTTACTACTTTATAATGTTTTTTGTGATGCTTTATTAGTGAGTATTTTGTTGACTGATCATATAGTTGTTTATTTTTGTTGTAATTTTTTAGCCTAATATCATCTTTACTCGAAGGAGATCCCATCAGACGTCATGAGGAAGGGGAGATTGTGACTGAATACTAGACAAAATTTCATCAATTAATCGAATATATTAATTTATTAATTTATGCCAAAGAAAAGCGAACAATTTATCGTATTATATAAAGCATTTTATATTATAGTAATCCATAAACAAATGCCAAATAAACATAGATCGTAAAAAATACATTAAAAATTGTTGAGATGCGGTATATTTTGCAGAAATTCATGAAAGTGCATTCCGGAACATATTCTTTTGTTATTTCGCCGATTTTCTACTGTAAAAAATCAAACAAACGCTAAAAATATCTGATGAATTGAAAATATGAAATGACTTTGATTAAGGAAAAATTAAAAACCCCAGAAACAAGAGTTTTTTTGAAAGTGTTGACTAATGCATACTCCAAATTAAACGCTTGAATAGGTTTTACTACATATTTATTTAGTCTATCTTGAGTTAGGTAAAGCATAAGTAAAGTTTTTGACAACACGCAATTACGAAAACAATTGAATTCTTTCTTCCTTTCAGCTGCTACATACATATTTTTGGTTGATAATAAAGTAGAACCCCAAACGTTTTCTTTTAAAGCAAGCAATTTCTTCACGTTTGAAATAAAATAGCTTATATATAAGAGATTAGTTAACTGTCTTTTTGAAATAGAAATATGGTTTTCATTGCAAGAACCAACCCAGAAATAACATCAAATATAAATGAATTCATAATTTTAGTTCAAAGGGCATATGTCGCTGACAACAACGCAAATAACTTAGTTACTTCCATTTATATTGTCACAAGATTTCAATAAACCATTGTTTCCTGAATACATTTTGCAACTAAAAATAAACCTATGTATTGCTATGCTAATCTTGTTTGATGCCGAATATGATAATCTTTACTCAAGTTAAGAATGAATACCTATTAACGTACATAGTACGAAAATTCAATTCAACTAGGTAGCTACCATCCATATATGAATGAAATTACATTTTTGGCACGAATAGAATGTACCTACAACTTAAGCGGGACTCCGAATAGTATATTTAATACCTAAGCTTCTCATGACAGTCTACTACAGCAACTTATTCAGACTTCCACAAGATGTGAATGTACGCATAATTTTTCCAATTATTTTAATTTCCCATTCACGATGCAACTATTTTCAACTATGTAGTTATTTATATCGTTTCTATTTTAATAGCAAAGGGCAAACAGAATACAATATTATAATTCAATGAAAATTGACAAAAAGTGTGCAATAATGTCAATGTCAAATTGTGCAACGAAAGTGTGAATAGGTTACGCCTGTTTATTCCATCGAGAATTTCGATCATGTTTCTGACCATTTCATTAATTCAATTCATCATGACTATTATTAAACATTAACCCAATTCTCTTATATTACGGACCGCGTTATAACAGTATAACAGTATTTGTTTAATTAACGGTAAAAATATTTTAAAGGGTGATTTTTTTAAGCGCCGTATTTTTAAAAATCGAATAAAACACTCAAATTTGCATCAAATATTCAAATACGCCTTTTCCATTTACGATTAAAAGACAAGTTCATGTAAATGTTGTCCGCGGCTCCGTTTCAAATGGTCCATTCGGAAGGTCAAGAAATAATCAAGAGGCGTTAAATCGCATGATCTTGGCGGCCAACTCACAGGGCCATTTCGAGATATAAGCTGCTCATCAAATTCATCCTTCAACATTTCCGTTGTTTCACGAGCTGTGTGGCATGTGGCACCGTCTTGATGAAACCACATTTCAAACAAGTTAAACTCAGCCAACTGGGGCAACAATTCGCGCATCATGTCTCGATATCGTTCTCCGCTGACAGTAACGTTTCTTCCACGGTCGTCTTAGAAGAAAAATGGACCGATGATGCCACCAGCATCACCAAACGGTAATTCTTGTATAGAATGTGGCTGTTCATCACTCCAGATGCGACAGTTTTGCTTATTTACGTATCCGTTGAATCAGAAATGAGCCTCATTGCTGAACACAATTTTTCGATAATACAGAGGATTTTCCCATTTTCCACAGAGCATTATGAGGATATTAATAAAATATTTGTTGAAAAAAGTCTCAAAAACTGTAAACAAAATATTCGAAAGGGTCAAACTGCAATACTAGCGGCAACGCTGGCTGAATTACCTCTTGTATTTCTGTTTTGATGTGCTTATGCTCTTTAAAAATACATATTACATATTTAATGTACACTAAAAGCTGTCACACAATCAGAAATCAAAAAAGGTTACCGCAAACCACAATGCATTTGGAAAAATGTGTTTGCCCGGTCGGATCTACTAAATATGTAACTTATGTAGTTCAAGAGTGTTATATGTTCATACAATATAGATATATTACGTTATTGCATTTGATTTCTATATGAATATGACCCCTACGTATGTACATAATGCTAACGCATTGAGTAAATACATGTTATTTTATTATAAAATTATAACTAAAAATCATAATCAATTTTTGTTGTAAAAAAGCTAAAATGTGTGATTGTGCAGTCGCTATAATATTGAGATAGCATCAGCTGTTAAGAATTTGTCGGAACGTTACTTGTCAAATTGTTTGAGGCAGGCACTCTAAACAAATTTGACGTAGAGCTTAAATTTGTTGTCCCTTGAAGAGAAAATTCTAATAAACGGGATCACAAATTTAAACTTTACATTTAATTTGTAATTGATAAACATTTAATGCACTTTTTACTTATTTTTTTTTTTACACCGATTTTGACAGTTGGTATTTTTTCTTGGGCAAAACAATCGATAGGTACCTATACCTTTTTATATTTGTGTTTTATTTTGCGGATCTGCGGAAATGATATCATATACAGTAGCTAACAGCTAAAAGACAATAAGTCTCTTTCTGTACGAAATTTCCCTAATTACATGCCCCTGTACAACTGATGCTTGAAGTGAGGAGAAAAATTGTAACAGGTCAAAAGGTGTAAAAACCCGGCGATAAAAAATGGTATTGTAGCGGGGACTACTATCACCCAATAACTACATTAGATTATGTAGTTATATGTATTTAGTTAAAATGAAAATTTCCTCTAAATGATATAACTGCAGAGATATTAGATATACAGTGAACTCTCTCATTAGCGGACACTGATGGTACCAACAAATTTATCCGATTATGAGACACTGAACAAAATGTCATTTAAAAGTTCTTAATTTACTTGAGCTATACTCCGCTCGGGTCGGACAGTATTATACCCAATAAGTATTACAAAAAAGTGGGAGTGGTTATATTTTGTCCGCTTAAGAGAGAGAGAAAATATTTCGCGGTTATAAAATGTTGGGTTTAAATCTGTCCACTTATGAGAGGTGTCCCTAAGGAGAGAGTTTGCTACAAACAACATTTAATGTATGTATTTTGTTGATCTAATTTTATAACGGAAGAAATGTTACTCAAATCTAAAGAAAGTTAGTCTTATGTACAAATTAAGAAAACTACGCTTTTCATTTGAAATTTCATTTTACAAAGGAAAGTTAGATTTTTAATACACAGTTATCGAACTTGCAGTTAAAAACTTATTTACATGAAAATAAAACATTTCACTAACAGAGAAGAAATGTTTTGCACAAGCAAATTTTAAAGTCGAGTTAAAATTTCACCCAACAACGCAGAATTTATTTAATTAATAATATATAAAAAAAAATTCACTAATTGCTACATTAAAATTATTTAACTTTTTGAGTAGGAATTTTTTTTAACGTTAATTTGTTCTCCTTACAAATGAAAGTAGAAAAAGGACTTGAAATGTTTTGACTTACCAGTCGAGATAATTAGAGATATATTTTGGTATAGGTAGGTAATTGAAGTTACCTATTTGTACTTAGTGTGTGCAATAAACTTAGAAAAAATGCCAACATCTGCAGCCAATAGATAGAAATATCCTCGCACAGATAACATCCGTCTCTTTTCCTGTACCTACTTATCAAATGGCTAATTTTGTCTTGCTCTTGATGGTTCTTTGATATCACAATCTAATTTAAGTGTCGAAATTACTGGTATTTATATAATTGCATAGGCATAAAAGAACACTCACTCTTTGCATTGTTTTGTAAATGAGCATGTATGTGTAGTGGAATGCGCACACAATTATGCACGCGCATGCATTAGCTTATGCATTCTTGCATGTCTATGGATAGCCACCTTTAAATTGTTCTCATTATGAAAGAGCATTATTCCAAAAGGTAGGCACCTTCTCAAATACAAAGAGCTGAATAATGTCAACGGTTCTTATACCGTATGTAGATGTATATTTCACATTTTTGTTACATATTTTCAATCAAATATTTGTATTTTCAATATTTGCAAATTAGTTAGATTCGGCTTTAAAAAACTAAGAAGCTTATGTCATTTCTGTATGTCTACATGCCTCTGTATTACTTCATTATCGCTTGCCTCGAACTATGAAGTTAAGTTGGGCTATATCGTTTAGCTGTACAGGATAATAAATAGCTTAGAGCAAAGGATTTTAAATATGTATGACATTCAAATTCAACATGCCGGTACAGTTGTTGCAGAGAACTTTTACTCCTCATGTACTCGTTATCGCTAATACATTTCTATTTTTTTTTCTACTACCGCTACCGCAATAACCCGCAAGAGTGAGATCCAGTTTCACACAATTGATTGATAACACCGATTGCGCTGTGCTTGAGCTTGATACAAGACACTTCACAAAAAATGCTATCACAAAATAAGAGTACGTATAAACTTTGCCAGTAAAAGCCGAAAAAAGAGAAATTTTGATGGAAAAAGCTTCAGCTTTTGCTTGAAGAAAAAGTTGCGGTACCAGCGCTTTACTTAGTAGCTACGGCTACCAGTCCAATTAAAGTGGATTTGTATCTCGCCGAATAGTGGCATTGTTGCTCGTCGCGGCTATTCTACAGTTAAATTTTTGTGGTACAGAACTTAATATATATTTAATTTTATATAATTACATATATGTAGCTCTCAGAACAGAACAAACAGCAGAAATACCTGCTGCATTCGGGTGTCGGCATCATAATCTTTTGATAGTTTTTGAGATTGATGGAATGAGATGATTTTTCTCGCGAACTTTTTGCTAAATCAGTTTGTTCGGTAAACTGGATATCAACATTTTTTTTTTCTGGTTGAATAGGAAGTGTTATATTTTTTAAGGGTGTTAACTCGAAAACCCTGCCCTGCGTTCCCTAAATTACTACCCAACAACAGTGCGTGTGTGATATGAGTCGAGGCGGTGTGTGTATCTAGTAATCACAATCAGTGAAATTTCGGATGAATTGTATTGTAGTTTGCCATTTCCTTCACATTTCTGTATACGCTCTGTTATTATCTACTTCATTTGTTGTAAGTTCCCACAAATTGCACATCTGGTCTGGACTGGAGTCTGGATGGAGGTGAACACGAGAGAGTGCTGAAAAGCATTTTCAATTACACATTTTTAGTGCTACAGTAAAAAAAAAAAAAAAAACAACAAAAACCTCCAAATAAAATAAATTATACCTATTATATATGCCCTAGTTGCATCTCATTCGTTCTGTCGCTTGGTTTTGGTGTTCTCGCTCTGTCCAAGTGTCAGTGTGCCGACGGCAGACGAAAACGAGTATTTTAATATTTACCTTGTGCAAGTGAGCAAGTGTGCTGTGCGGTGCTAGTGCTCTGTGTCGTGTGCTGCTGACGCTGAATTTTGTATTGGGAGAACCTTTTGTAAAAGCTTTTATCGATACTGTTTGCGAATAGAACGTATAAAAGTTTGCAATGTGTTATACATGAGCGAAACGAAAGGTAAGCCTAATTGTAAGCATTCCCATTCATTTTGCATTTATTGTTATAGGTACATACATATTTTTATTTATGCTAAAAGATCATAGTTTTTTCCACCAATGACTTGAGAACATGTTCTATTGATGTAATCGCTTATTATATTGATAATATTATTATTTAACATGCACTTTGACTGTAGCGCTCGATTGCAAAAATCAACTCTACTTTGCAGCAGCTCGAAAGGTCAAGGAGATTGGCTATGGAAGTGTTATTTTGATATATTTTTTTGCAAAAAAAAAAAAAAAAACACAATATTTTCTTTTAGTTTACCGATTTGGGTTGAACAGATTCTGGGCTGTATCAACCGATGTCATTCGAGAGCATTGGTTTGTGTGTCATTTGCTGTCTAATCGCCGTGGTGTAGCTTGTGGGAAGGTTTAAAGTGTTTTTGTGTGTCCCAGATAAATTCACTTATTTGAATAATATTTTGTCCTCATTCTGCTTGTGTCAATCATCAACAAAAAAAAAGTAAGCGGTTTTATTTTCATTCACTCTCAGTTGAACTGCGAGCATTTTGTGTTCTTGAAATAAATTTAAATTCATAGGGATTCATATTTAGTTACCTAGCGACATAAGTATCTTCATAGGTAGGTATTAGTTTTTCATTAACAGTTGTGAATTTGCGCTCCCATTGATCATTTGTTTATTTGTAGTTAGGTAGTAATTAGGTACCAACATAGGAAGTTATATGAGCGAGCTAAACAGAAGACTTTTATTTTAATAAGTTCCTACCTACATATA
The DNA here is from genome assembly GCA_963576555.1 of Ferdinandea cuprea. Lineage (NCBI taxonomy): Eukaryota > Metazoa > Arthropoda > Insecta > Diptera > Syrphidae > Ferdinandea > Ferdinandea cuprea. Next base: position 308,175 of record OY754958.1, read on the forward strand.
CAATTGTGAAGGTTGTAGGTAGTGTATAGGTATGAACCTACCTACATGATATGATGATACATACTTACTTCTTTAAGCGTGATGCTTTTCTATTTGACATAGGTTTGTAATACATTGTACGGGTATTAATCCCTTTGCTTTCGGACAAAACTTATGTTTAGATATACCTACCTATTTTCAAATTAAATCGCTGTTCTGCTAATTAAATAGCGATAAACAATAAAATTCTATTCAATCAACCAATCAACTGTTTTTGTGCTTAAGGAGTAATTAGGCGTCTTTCGCGATTGTATATTGAAGTTAAAGGGGCTTATAAAATATATGGTCTCTTATATAAATATGACAATTACTAACTGATTAAAACTCTGACGTGGTGGCATCCTCGGATATTGGAACTCATAATAACATTAGGCTGTGTTCTATATCTTAATATGTAAAAATAAATAAGTTAGCATCGCCACTTGTCCTTATATAAACTTCACCTATTGGTAGGTACTCTGTGCGATGCTTTATTCCTCACAAGTTAATGACTATCAAACCGAAAGTAAATGAATGCTGTGACTCGATATGTAAGGTGGCTATCCGGAAAATAGGGGTGGGATTGCAGAAGTGATAGGCGAATCTATTTGAGGAAAACTATAAATAGGTATGCCAAATTCATAACTATTAATCGTGTAAAAATGTTTTAAAACCATAAAAAAACGGGTCAAGAAATATTACAAAATCACACGAGTGTTTAAAAGTTTGTGTTGCTTCTTAAAAACGTTAAGATTTTCTCACTGTCACATCACGGTTATTTTCGTATTAAATTCTCTATCCACTCCCCATGTCTTTAGGTGCTAACCTTAAGCGGCAACGAGTGTTAATTTGTGTGGTTGTAAACGAGGTCCTTCTTCTCTAGTAAACGCGGTCCTACTTCTCTAGTTTTAAGATGAGGAGAAGATTACTCCGAAGTATATCCGTACACTCTTTGCGATTCAATATGGTGAAATCTAATTTTTCAATTACACATCGTAGGTACACCACGAATGGTTGAAACTAAATTTCAAAACTGCAAAACCTGATTTTCATAGAAGTAAGTGTAAAATTAAAACGAGACAATCTAAAATGCTCAACACATCATGGTTAAACTAAAAGATACATAAATTCTCTGTGACATTTAAACTTTCAAAATTACGTAGTACCTACCTCTTTAGCAAAAGCAAAAACCGTTTACGCACGCAACCGTTTACGAATGAGGATGAAGATCAATAAAGTTGTTTGTATTGAATCCCTTATGTAAAAACATGGCCTTTAGTTCCTCGTACTTCGCTTCCTAGTTCTTGTATTGTTCATTTAACAGTTGTCTGTCGCTAAGCTCAAGCTAAATCATCATTGTATTTCTTCGGTAACTTCCCTTTGGAGACAATTAAGAGATTGGCATTCGGTCAACATTTTTTTAAATTGAAGGATTCAAAAAAGGTTCAAGGGTTCGCAACCGGAAAAGTGTCCGCGCGTTCACCACATCGAAAGATCTGGGCTAACAAACTGGGGCAAACTTCATTCATTCATTACTTGAAGTTATTGAAAATAATCAAAAAAAATAAAATTGCGGTATATAATTGATGATCGAGAGAGACATTGTGAAATCGCTTGAACATTGGTCACCGCCGCAATGTTGTTGTTTTATCGTAATTTCCACCACAAGTGGTCAAATGAAACAGCTAGTTGTATTTGCCAAAAAAACCAATTGTGCCATGAATGAATTTGGGGTGAAAATATACTCACCTTCTATATTAAGTGGAAACCCAGAAGTCGTCAAATAAACCATTTGACGTCTTAAATGAGATACCCTAATCTATTGGTCAATGATTTAAAAATAGAATATAAACTTACACTTTTGCTGCCATTTTTGTGTTCACAAAAAAACACGCATAGCATGTCCATACAATTTTAGCACAATTTAAACACAACCTAACCAAGAAAATTCCTTTATTTGAGTCGTTGAAATAAAGGTCTACAACTAAAGTTATAGTATCTAGATTTTGGGATTATTAAATGCAATATACAGTTTTACTTTTCAGTTATCTACTATGACAGTTGGGTTTAATAACATAAGTTAAACAGGCATGTAAACTCTTTAACATGATCGCCTTTCTTTAAAAACTCGCAGTCTATTAATAGTCTTAAATAGACGCATTCATTCATTTGTCAAAATCTAATTCCAAGAAGTGATTTTGGTTTGATTTAATTGTTTGTGCGTTTGGATACATCTATATACACATTTGAATGAGTGACACCGAATTCAAGTAACATTGATCGATTTTAAAAGTGCTTCAATGATAGTAACGTTATTTCATTGATAAAAACAAGAATTGCTTTCAATGAATTTGTTTTGAATGGTTGTATGAAACAACAACAATAACTTTTGATTGCCACCACGAACAATGAATAGGCTGGAATTACAGCTGTTTCAGCGCTTGCCACGGCCGATCATCAGATTCCTTTCTGTGGTGGTGGTTGTTTTAGTTGTCAATTTCGTTAATAACAAGAGGCTTGCTCTTCGGCAGGAGGTTCGTCAATCGTCGGCTGTCATTTCTCTTACCGATCACTGATCATTCTGATCACCGAAAAAACCCACAGGCGAGTTGATCTTAAAATAACAATGTTTATTTCTTGTACTCACTCAGTTCAGAACTAGTCTTAAGTGCAGCCTGACTGTCGATGAATGTGACTGTATAAAGGTACGCCATACGGTTTTCTTATAAATGATAATGAAATAATGAATCAGATCTGCAAATATCTGCATTCCAAACCGGACCACCCTGTACATAATCACCTCAATTGTATACAGAAAAGGTTAATCGCTATAGTCTAAAAGTAGTGTAATCTATTTCGCTGATCTATCGAATCGACAGGACGCTTTTTTGCAATTTCGCAGATTTGTAACCTTTTGCAAAGTGTAAAAAAAAATTTAAAACGCAGAAGTAAAAATTTCTGCGAAGCAAACTGTCAGCTTTCAAAAATCTCAAATAGGTCTCAGCAAGAGACAACAAGGTCCAAAGGACATGGGACAATATCATTGGCACATTTAGAATTGAATTTTAAAATTGATTTAACCGTTCCGTTTAACCGTTTTACGATTAAATAATTTTGTTTAAAAAAACATTATGTAGGTACATCGAGTGTAATAATCGTATACACCTTAATTTTTAACACCTTGTTGTGTGTGTGCTTTTGAGAAAAGTATTTATTTATTCATCAAAATTAAATATAGTTATGACTGAATCGATAGGGCTGGTTTAAAGAAAAATTCAACTGGCGTACAGTAAACTCGAAAAGTGTAAGTAACTCCTCAGATTACAAATGTCAATATGTATTATTGTGTACATTGTACATAATATCTATCATACATAAAAGTTTATTCGTCGACGTTCTCTGTTTTTCATTCCAATAGACTACGATAAATAAATAAGCAAATACTGCTACCAAAATGATTAGTGCAAGATATATCACATATAAGTAATTATTACATTTTTCTTTATTAAATTCAATTAATTATTTGTTAATCAGGGAACGTAGTGTTCTGTGCCGAGCTTTGAAAGGAACACTACGTTCCTAGAATTGCTAAGCCAAAATCTTGAAATAATCGTATAGACTCTTCGAGTTTAGAAATAAGGTAACAGAATTAAGTTTTCCAGAAAACAATTTTAAACAAATTTAAAATTCAAATTTGTATGATTAAGGATATAGGTACCTTTCTTAAATGATTCTGGCTGGCAAAATGACTGAAGTCATAAAATTAACAGTTTGGTCATTTGGTGGTTTGTTTTAAAATTACCCTTTTTTTGACAGTTTTTACGTGCCCAATAAAGAAATACAGGTCCAAATATTTATTTAACGAATTATTGTTAAACTATGTTCCATAACTAATTTAAAGGTTAAGTAATTGTTTTAAGTTTAAGTTTTTAAAGAAATTTTTTATACAAAACTCGTTAAAAGGAAGTACAAAAAGTTATTAGTCATTGATCAATGGATGCATTTTAAAAATAAGAATTGTTCTCGAAAAAAAAATAATCCCAATGGTAAACCACATCGTAACATCGAACACAAGAAAATTAATTCGCTAATAACTATTCATTGGTACCAAGAAATATTAAATCTCCAACCAAATTTGAGAAAAACCGATAGAAGCCTTAAATATATCTTATATATGTAAGTATGCAAAAATGTCCTTTATTTAAACTATCATAGACCTTGCTTTAAAATTTGATAATACATCTTTAGTCGTTTTAGTTCTTATTAGTTTTATTTTAAAACACACATGGTGTTAATGTGACAGTGTACGCTTATTTTGTCTCTAATGATAAGAATTTGTGCTGTGGTTTTGGTTTCAATGAAAAGTCATTGTTCTATTTCTATTTTTTATGGTTAGGTATAAATCTAAAAAAAAAATTAAACTTAACTACGATCATATTGTATAACCGCACTTTGTTATTAGCGAATTCTTAACCACAAAGCATGACCAGCCGAAAACCTTTGATATAATTTGAATCCGTTAAAGTCACACACACAAACGATTTGAATCAATGAGTGTGCTCTTGTAAACTAATTATAATTGACGAACTTTTAATGTACGGCTTAGCGCTCATATTTAAAATCAGTTCACATTAATCAAAAAGTTAAATAAACAATGTAATCTCTATGGTTAACGTTATCAGTAAACTTACAAAATTATTATTTTCTTTCACTTGAAGATAATCTTTAATGGATTGCTTCATGATGATAATAAATATTTGAGGTACCTAAAGATGTCTTGTCTCCGTATTCAAGATAATATTTTATTATGCGTTTTCATTTAAATGGTACATACGTGTTACACATTTACATATATATAAACGTTTATATTTATTTGAAAACATGTATTACTTCGAAATAATCGTACCTATTTTCAGGCTTTAAGAAAATTCTTCAGAGTTGTCATCGCCCATTCTATGCGTTCTTTTGTCTGCCAGTAAGGCTGGCGAGAAAATTAAGTGGACCTCGAGGAGTAGTCCTTCGAACGTTGTTTAAATGTTGTCAACAATCAATAAATTGTTTGAATATACATTTTCGCTATTTGAATCCTTATTTAACCAAGTATGTAGCACGCTTATTTCTTTGTATGAATTTACCAAACGGCTTTACAAATTTTCTTCAATATACATATAATATTTGTGTGAAGGTCACCGATTTATTGGCATACTTACATTTCGCAAGTAGTTCAAGTCGTAAATTATATTTGACTGTTCATTTTATTTCCTTTATGCGCAGTTACATACATATATGTAAATCCAAGGATTTATCTTCGGTTGCGAAATAAGCTAGGATTGTCATGATAATGCCTTGATGTTGTGTTATGTTGCAATGTAAATGCAATGTTTGGTATGTAAATGTGTAAGCTGGGACATGACTCCGGTAACAGGCCATTCCTTCTTCTTCTTCCATTTAACGACGGGATTATGATCAGATTATAGGGATCATAAACCTCCCATTTCACTAAATTCCTACTGGTCCGCCTGTGGGGTTCGTCGGTTCGTCCTAAAAAAATATCTGCAGGCCCCCCGATTTTGCATCACTTCATCATTGAGGCCAAACAATGCTGGTGTTTCTGCAGGAGTTTTTAGGCCTGCTTCTTTTACGCGATCGTAAGGGAACGTTGATTGCCATTGCCTTTTTGACGGTGTTCGTAGGATCCCTCCTTTGAACATTCCAATTGAGTCGAGATGGAAAACAGCCCATTCCTATTATATTAATAACAGTAGGTTCTTCCGGTACTGCCATTTTTTTTCCCGTAATATTCTCTAAAAAAAATGAACAGAAACTTATGAGAATGGTCAGTACAGATATTGATATTATTGATATAAAAGACAATAGAAGAACACCTACCTTCATATATTTACAGAAAATGAATTGATTAATTAATAAATAAATAAAGTGTACAACTGTGTCATACGAAATTTTCTCGGTACATGAGATGCGTTTTTGAATCGCAAAATGAATCGAAAATTAATGGTGACAAATTTATTTAAATCACTTTTTAGGTTTTGAAAATTCGATTTTCTCAAAAATGGCACCTAAGATTTTAATGTTATTTGGCACTTTGGACATTTTTTACCAATTTTTTTTAACCGTTTCGCAATACGACGCCCGGACAGACAGACAGACAGACCGACGGACGGCATTGGCGGACCCACTTTTTGGACTTCTCTATAGTCGTAATATCATCCCTCATACTCAGTTTGAGTTCGAAATTTCCGCACGATCGCAATAACTTTCTCTTTAGTATACTAATGTATACGAGAAAGTTAAAAAATTACACTTGAAAATGCTATTCAAATAACAAATGAATAAAGAAATAAATAATAGAATGAACAGACAAAAACATATATAGATTAGCAAAAAAATATAGATTTAAATAAGTAAATAATTTTAAATTAGACAAAGCTTGTAGTAATTAAAAAACCATCTTTCAACTGAAAAGACAAATTGAATTTTTAAATTAAGCTGCTTTTAATCGACTTTTTGGAACTTAAACTATTCGAAAGGTAGCAATGAAAATAATCAAACCAATACAATTATTTAATAAAGTATACTTAAACCAAAACTTCTTCTTAAAAACTCATAAAAAATAATATATAAAAAAATAATATTTATATTGAAGTTAAATTGTAATTGATTAATTCAAAATATCGAGTCTTTAAATTGCAATTCATGTAGGAAATTAGAAACCTTAATAATAATAAGAAACTTTCTTCCCACATATGTATATCTCGGTTTTGGGATCTAGAGCTTTTAGTAGTTTTAAAAAACCTTATCATAAGTAGATTTCGGTTCCGACACTTTCGATCACAAATTTTACCGTCGGCAATACTTTCGGCTGAAGATTATTTCCGATGCCGGAAATTTTACTCTGAAAATTACAAAATAAACGATTTTATCAATAGTTCAACTTCTTTAATTTTTTAACCTATACAATCAATACATACATACAGACATACCTTTAACCTATTCAGAAATTGATAATCAGTTACGGTGCCAGAAGCTTATAATTCGCTGTTTGCATTATGATTGATTTTAACATCAATAGATACGAGTATTTATTACAAAATTATACATATCTTTTAATGTATCAAGTAATCAATGAATTATTGCAACTTTGTTTGATGAAATAAACTAAACTAAATAAATCTGTATCAGTCTTTTATAAATCAAATAAAATGTCATTTTACGATTAATCAATTTATTATCATCCTTAAACTTTAGTTTGTACTGCGATTTCTGCAAACGGTCATAGCCCCGTTTTCCAACAACAAATTTATATCATCAGCAGCAAGATTATTTCACATCTTCCAATATCTTATCAAATTGTTCACTTGTGTGATTCAACAAAGCTAGAAGTTGAACTTTGGCACAGCAGTAATCGGTCGATATGATTCTCAAGTTGACTAGGGCTCAATTTAAGCTTTTTCAATATTGAACAATTATGACTGGATTATATTTCGATGCAAAGTAATGCTTAACGTATTTGAATTCTAATAAGATTTCGTATACTGCAGAACACTGATAGATTGGTTTAGTTATTTAAAAATAGAGTCTGAGTCTATGTCTTCTTTTTCCTCATTGCTGATGAGGTAATAATCAGGAATAATATGGGGTCTTGTATTCATGCTTATCCGCCTGTGGTTCCGTGGAAAAAAAAAATCGCCAGGATTGGTTCCAAAGCACACGCAAAGCTTAGTATTTAAGTGCGTTGGACTAGTAAGCGAGGGGTCTCAGGTTCAAATCCTAATTCAATCCTAAGTGTATATTGCGATCACTTTGCAGTCTAAAAAATTTAAATTCGATAAGCAAATGTCAAGTGAACCGTACTTCAGATGTATTGTTGACTACCTACTTTAACCAATCAAATTATTTTCTTTTCTAGCTTGTAGTCTGATTGGTCATCTCAATTTATGGATCCATGTTCAAAAAGCTTGCAGATTAGTCAAACCTTTGAATTATTGCGATCGAATTAGCAGTGAAAGGCTTTGCTGGAAATTTCTTAACTATGAAATGTAAAATGTTGGTGATATTTAATGCTACGTGGAATAGTTACTCTCACGAAAATTACGATCTGCTCTGTAAATTCTTTAAAGTCATCTCGAGGAAAATCGTGTTCAGGCTTTATGATAACATATAAAATATGTCCTCTTTTTAATCTGAAGAACACTTCATTGCTCCTTTTCCCTTTCACTCTGTCAACAAACAGAAGCACTGTCTTAAAAGTCCAATGTTAGATTCAGGTGTGCAAAAACAATAGCCTGAATACTCTTCCCACATATCAAACGGAGTTGATGATACTTCAATACGAGTTCTGGACGTTAGTGTATGTTTAAAGGAGTTGTAAAAATTGCAATTTCGTCAATTTTTCTTCATTTAGTTTATCGGAAAAAAGTCTAGAGTCCCAATAAATGACAGTGAAGTTTAAATGTAGTATTGGCGGAACAAATTTGACTAGATCTATAAATGACAGAACAATACAGGTTTTTAAGGCGCCATTTTTAATCTTATATTTGTCGAGTATTTCTCAAAGCTTGGAATTTAAAACATACATATAAATATATATATTCTCGTTTTATACTGGCTAATCGCGGTTGGCCTTTTTAATTGAAGTTGCCCACTAACAAATTTAAAACATTTCATTCTTTGGTTATTATGATGTCGAACACTGAGCACATTTTATTGTGAGCCAACACGGTGATCAAAAGCGAAGAAGAACATATCTTTATAGCGAAATATTTCAGCACACTATTTAACCCAGTGTATATCTTTATTTCAGATTTAATAATTTTTAACTGAGCGATTTCGTAATTTTAATATTTTACCGTAAGTATTGGTGTCCAAGAATTTTGTGTAACACGTTTGACATATCAGCCTATAAAACGTCTAGACATACTTAACATTCTCAGAAAACTTATGTACAAATTTCAAACATGAACAATGCAATAAAATATGTATGGAGACGTGGTGTCTACTTGGTGTCCGTAAATTAAATTTGTAGCCATATGCATTAGGAATAATTTAACATGAATTTCTAAGAACCAAATATATAAAATATGTATGCCCAAACAGAGGTGATTTATAAGGCTATAAACAAAATACAAACAAATGTACTCAATGTAAAAATAAGAAATAAATAAAGGCATTTTCAAAGTACATACGTATACTGTATACATATCACAACTTACACATCCCTATGATGCCCCCTTCCATGCGTAGACCGGATTTATTGCACATTTTGAAAATACAGCATTAAAAGCAGTTCAATGTTCTTATAGTTATTTTAAAATCCACAAAGAAATGTGTTTTCGAATTTAATATTCGGTTGATGTATGGCGCATTTGGAATGCGGTGTCAGACCGGATACAAAATTGGGATTTTGTTCTGCAATCATAATAATTAATCTTCTCCTTTTATATTTGTATTTAATCTTAATATTGACCAGTAGGAATGCAGTAAAAGTGGGAATGTTATGATCTCTTATTTCTGATCTAACCTCGTCGGCAAATGGAAAGAAGGAGAAGAAGATTGAGATCTATATTTTGCAAAGCGTAATGTCAGTGCAATCAGAAGTTGTACATGGAGTTAGACCTATCCTGCTGTACCGCATTGTAGACACAACCGCGTAGCCTACGCCGTGGATCGCCTTCAAAAATAAATAAGCTTTCATTTGCATCACGGGGGCCCTAAGGTTCACACCGACTGCTGCTTCGAGGGCAATACTGCCGTGCAAAAAAATTCTATATCCATTTTCATAGTTTTGAGTAATTTTACTTTTTCTGTTTCGATCTCTGTCATCGTTATATTAAACTTTTACGAAAAGTTAAGTTAAGTTACTATATAAGAAAAATATTGTATTGGCGCAGATATGCTCTTAACTCAAAACATGACCTTTGGCGCTTAGGACTTTTTTGCTTAACACGGCAGAATACTTCTCTTTATTCCAATTGATCTCTTCTGAAAACTTGTTTCCTTCAAAACAGCTCTAAGTCTTATGCGATATAATGCAACATACAACATTCGCCACATCAGCATTACATAGTCCAAATAGTTTGACTATTCTAGGACTGAATATTCAGTTGTTCGACTGTATCTGTCACCCCAGTTCGACTGTTCTTCATTATCTTGAGAAAACGATGGGGTTCGTTTGTATCGGTCGTCCCTCTATTTTCTCTTGCAGGAATTTGAGGGCAGTCGACTCTCTCTCCATGAATTCGAGAATGTTTGAGGTTCGATTGTATAAGTCACTCCCAACTTTTTACCTACATATATCCAGGACTGATATGATGTCCGATTAATCATTCATCTTATATTGCACTGTCTAGTCTGATTGTAACAGTCACCGTATTTTATGATGTATATATTTATTTTTATTTATTTATTTATTATTTACATCAAGCACACATCATCTTACAGACAAAAGATGAGATAAACTATCACTTTATAACACAGAAAATTTTACATCGATTCTCAAGTAAGTTGGCATCTGGTATCATAAGGTGGTATACCAATGTTGCACTCAAGTTTCTATATGAGAAACCTTGTAAATTGTTTTTTGGTTCTTTCTAATCTCTCGGAATGAGTGTTGTAGTATGAATTTCAAACCACACAGCAATATTCCAAGATAGATCTTACATAGGCAGACAAAAATGACATAGTTCGGGGCTTAAACGAGCACTACGAACAGTAGGATAGCATTTGCGTGTGTGCAGTGACCGTGTCAAAAAATATATCTTCGCACCACAATGGTTGGAGAAGCTAGGCTTAAGATGCTGTATGACCGTCTACGCCTAATATTTATTTATTTTTTAATTTATGCGTTGCAACATAAAAATACTAATAATTAGTGCTTGTGAGTTGGTATATATCCCTTTAACCCAGTTATACCTCTTCACTACACTTTGCGCACTGGAACTGAACTAACATAATTATTGGAATATTTTGGATGCGAAAATACGACAGTTCCTATTACATTTACCGATTAGTCCGATGATGGTTTGGTTTTAAACCAAAACTTTTAAACGTGTTTCTACAAAATTTTACTTACGATGAGACATGATGTAAACCGATGATAGTCTTGCAACAAATAATTAATAACACCTCAGTAGTTCCATACAATTAATATATTTTTTTCTAAAATCGGTGCTAATTAAATAATTAATGGTAAAGTATACTAGGAAAATTTTCTTTTACAAACTGCAGCTAACTTTTCCATTTATTTAACAATGCTAATTAACAACCGTTTAGATATGAGCATTTAAGAGATGTAGAGAAGGCCACAATCATACGATAAATATTTTTGCGTGTTTTTTGCTCTCAGTGCGTGTTGTTAGCTCAAGAGCCATTTCGTTTAAAAATTTATATTTCTCATCAACATTTAGAATAAATAAATAATTCTCGACTGAAAAGATAAAACTTCTTAAGATGACTTAAGATGTTTTCGTTTTCTGAGTCATATTCCATTATCATTGTGTCGCTTCTATCTCTATTTATACCGGAAACTAGTTTTACCTTAAATAAGAAAATCAAATTATAACACAAATTTCTGTAAAGTAAAGTTTTTTGCATCGTAAGATTTTATTATAACCGTGAAATTTTAAACATCTTAAGTCGACTTAAGATATGCGAAATACGTAGAAATGAAATCATGGTGTTTGTTGATTTTGAAAAAGCATTCGATAGACAACCATTAGTGGGTCTAAGACGAGAGAACAAAGATAAAAATTAGATGCCCCACGGGAGTAACCAAAGACTTCCCAAAAAGCGCTTTTCTTAAAGGACGACTTAATGGGAAAAATCTTATAAAGTAAATTTTAACTTACAGGTGAGCCTAGCAACATATTATAACATATATTAATGCTACCCCGCAAAAGTGCATCGAGGTCTGTATTGAAAAAAGATAAACACAATTTTAATTGTGAACTCGAGAACCAACAATTTTAAATTATTGAAATGACGTAAACAATTTTTATTTTCAACTTTGAGTGTAAATTTTTGAATGTTTTCCCATCTCCAATTTGGACATATTTTACTATTAAGTAAAAAATCATCTTATTTCATGGCATCTTTTCATTATCTGCATGCTATCAAATATATAGTCGTTTTTAATTTGTACGATTTGCCTTCTCTCCAGCAGAAATGATAAAGAATTCCCAGTGGTTAAACTATTATTTGCACTGTGCCAAGTGTGTTGTATCACATTTCACCACCACCACTGTTGTAAATTTTCCTATACTGTAGCATACTTTTTGGGGAAATGAAAAAGTTTCGAAACAAACTTAGTTACTTTGTTACCCTTATCAAAATGATTAGGCAACTAAATCTATGTCACTACATTTAGGTAAAATGTAAGCAATTTTAATCTATCATTCTTGTGGTAACATAAAGTCATCAATCATACTCTGTAATAGATCCTGTTTTTTGGGTTTAGATAAGAGTATGTGTGTGTGTTAAATATAGTTAATAAACATATTGAGTTCCTCGAATTGCAATCGACTTGGTGAGATTTCACTTCAGAATTAGGGTGTTACAACTGGTTACAACCAGATTGCTTAATTTTGCAGGTACTATATCTAGTAAGTAGTAACTTTTTCAGTCTAATTGTCATCAAAGTCAAAATTGTGCTCGGGGACTTTAATGCTAATGGTAACCACCACGAAACGATAACAGATGCATGTAATATGGTGAAAAGTAGCACTAGGATCCCAAGGCTAAGGATCCACATAGCAACCTGGATCTCTGCAGACGGTCGAACCGCTAACCAAATCGATCATGTGCATTTTTTTCGAGGGGCAAACGCTGACTCTGACTAGTTCTTGTTGTTGCAACTAGAACTATCTAGGCATTTTGGGATCGCAGAGGAGGGAAGGCTACCATGTCTTAGAGATGGACACTAAACGGGTGAGAGCCCCTACTGCTCCTTCACGTAGTAACACTCCTATGTCACTATACTAACAAAACGTTAGAGGTCTTCGCCCCAAAACTTCTAATGCCTTTCTCAACTCTCATAAGTTCCCCTTTCACATTTTTGCGCTAACTGAAACCAATCTGTACTCTGATATCAATGATAGCGAGCTATTTCTCTCGCACTTTAATACCTTTCGTGTTAACGGAACTTTAAATGATAGTGAGCACTTTTGACAATTAAATCTTATTTATTGATTATCTTTCAGACTCACCCCTTTATCAATAAAGTGGCGTCACAAATAACTCAGGGCGCCAACTTGATCTCATATTTTCGTCCAACGTTGACAACTGTTTTGTACAAGAAAGCGATCATCTTCTTTCCCAACTTGTCCCAAACCACCCACCTTTTCCCCTCACATTTTCTTACGACTTATTACTCATACTTATTCTGTCCTTCTAAAAGTCCATTGACTTTCCATTTTCACAAAACCAACTTCACTGTTAAGTGCGATTAATTTCAACAGTATTTAACGACGATATAATATCTATTGTAACATATTTAGCATGACAGTTTTTAGCTCCTTGATATGCAATCTCTTGAACAACGTCGTCGAGTTGCTGATATTCACTTTATACATCAGCTTCTATCCGGGAACATCGATTGTCCTTTGCTTCTCCAAACAATTTCCCTCAACACTAACCCCAAAAATCTTCGATCGATACCTCTCTTTAGAATTAACTATCATCGAACAAGTTATGGAAGGAACAAACCCTTTAACCGTATGCTACGTTTAATATATATATAGTATGCAAAACCTTTTCGACTTCCACTTAAGCAAAGAGAGCCTTAAAACTACCACTACAGACCTCCAAATTCGAATTAGACTTAAGTAGTTTTTTTACGAATTTAAATGTTAACCTTAAGAATTGATGTTAGTTTAAAGTATTTCTTGTATTCAGCTAATAAAATTAAAGCTCCTTCACCCTTCTTCCGCTGATGTTTGTTGCTAAATAAATTAAAAATTGAATTAAATATATTGCTTTTAAATTTTCCGAATATAAATTAAATAACTCCGATCAACAAAAGTAAAGTACATTCCGTTCATATTTCATTTAACCTGTAACTCGAAAATGTACACATTTTATTGGTTAGAAATACTAGTTTAATTCTATATAGCCTCACAAAATGATATTTATTATTGTGCTTGTAAGATCATATTTTAAATGATTGATTTTTTAAATTAATTTAATTTAATTACCTTTTAATAATTTTTCATTAAAAAATAATCATTAATTATCAGTTCCAAAAAAGAGATGATTGCAGTGCATCCAGGTACTCTTTGCTTTGATACTGTTTTTTTATTTACTTCTCACAAAATTGTGTCATTTCACACAATAAAAAAAGGAATCCCAACCCGATAGGAGTGTCTGCCTGAAAAAAGGAATCCTTCTATCCTCTTCGATCCCAGACACCCTGCTTTTGTTTGTTTATACATATTTTGTCTTGACCTTATTTACTTCCATGCCAACTAGTTTGGCCTATTAATAGCCCTTAATAGCTGTTAAAGCCTCTATCATGATATTGTCAATATATTTCGCATTCTGTTGACTGATCAATTGAAGATAGTACCTTGCGTATTGACACCGACCTTGCGCATGGTGTAATTTCTGAGAACAAGATTGAAGAATTCACACCAGCGCATCTCCTTGCCGTGTGTTTTCTAAGGTTGGATCAGTTTTGAAAGGATCCCGGTCATCACTTCTAACGATGAATGCTGTCGTATGTGGCTTTAAAGTTGATGAAAAGATGGTGTGTCTGGACTTGAAAATGTTCACATAGTAAGTGGAATACAATATTATATGCCACATTAAGCCTCGATCGACTTCGGATCGCCTTTCTTGTAAATGAATAAAAGTTAAAAAATGGTCACAAACAAAATAAACTTGTTGTTCTCGCCGTTGTTTTTCATATAAATATTTATTAATTTGTTTTTTAGCCATTTTTCATGTAGGCAATATACATACATGCATAATTTGTATTCTGCTACAAACTACTCTATAATTTGAAATATTTCCTGTTAATTCACACATTGCATTGATAACTTTTTAATACAAAAAAATGAACAAAACGAAAATATGCATTAAATATGCAAACATAAGCTTAGACATACATCATTCATAAAACAAAATAAAATCAAATCACCTAATTGATCCATCTGATGATAGGAGATTTTCCTATCATCAGACGCTGTCAACTTACTGTCAAGTCAATCTATTCGCCATGTCCAGTAGGTGGACAACAGCCAATAGAACTCTTTGCAACTTCACACAATATATTTATGTACACACGAACAATATTTAAGTACCTATGTGTATATCTATCTGAAAAATAACAACTTTTGTCAAGTTAGTACATAATGCCTATTACCGCCCCTATGCGTAGGTATGATAACTGTATGTTTTGTTCTACTAACTGATGATTTCACTAACTGGACTAAACTTTTTATTTATTATTCATTTCGATAGATAATAAAAATATAATAGTACTTAAATGGACGGACAAGCCTCTTTTGATTTAAATACTTGTCATAAAACTAGGGTGATTTATAATATTTGACCGTCATTTAATTATGTATTTGATAAAAGTAATATGTATTTGTTTTGTACTTACTATGATAAAAATACGATGACATCATTTTGTTTATCTTAATGTTCTATGAACAAGCTAATGATAGGATTTTTTACTAACTTTGCGTTCTCCTATATTCAGAAGCCTAAAAATAATTTAAAATTGTTATACATCTTTCATAAACTGGTAAGTGTATAAGGATGCTTTATGTCATTCTTTGGAAAATCCGATATAAACTTCGTAGTTTTCCTCGTTGTCAGCTTGAAGTTAAGGAGATGTGTACAACCTTTATTTACTACTTTGGTTATTTTATCGATTTTTTGAGAATGCCAAGACTGAATGTTTCCAGTGGTTTTTTTTTGTTTTGAAGGGTATGAAATATATTCAATAAATTACCCGAAAAGCAATTTTCAAAGAGTAAAAAAACTAGCTTCCACAATCATTTTCTTCATGGAAGGGCATTAACTCAATCTTGTAAATGATATAAAATGTATATTGTGCTTTTGCCATACTCAATACTCATGTAAAGGGTGATTTTTTAAGAGTTAAGGTTGGCAGCACTGGTTAGTAGGCGAGAAAACGTCATCTGTCAAAGTGAAAAGTTTTCAGTATATATTCTCTGCTATTTAATCATGGAAAGACTGGAAAGAACGAGCAACGATTGAAAATTATTGAAATTTATTATCAAAATTCGTGCTCTGTGAAAAATGTGAAAATCCGCTGTTTTATCGAAAAATTGTGTTCAGCGAAGTGGCTCATTTCTGGCTCAACGGATACGTAAGTAAGCAAAACTGTAGCATCTGGAGTGATGAACAGCCACATGCCATACAAGAATTTCCGATGCATCCTGAAAAAAACCACAGTTTGGTGTGGCTTATGGGCTGGTGGCATCATCGGTCTATTTTTCTTCAAAGACGATCGTGGAATAAACGTTACCTTCGTTAACGGCAAACGATATCGAGCCATGATATGAGACTTTTTTTTTGCCCTAGTTGGCTGAGTTGAATTTGGTTGACATGTGGTTTCATAAAGACGGTGCCACATGCCACACAGCTTGTGAAACAATGGAAATATTGAAGGATGAATTTGGTGAGCAGCTTATCTTTCGAAATGGCCCGTCGAGTTGACCGCCAAGATAATGCGACATAACGCCTCTTGATTATTACTTGTGGGGTTATGTAAAGTCGTTAGTCTATGTGGACAAGCCTAACACGATTGAAGCCTTACTAGATAACATAACACGTGTAATTTGTAGAATACAGGCCGAAATAATCAAAAAAGTGACGAGTAACGAGTGACGGCAAAGGCCTATTTATCGATTACAAAAATGATGAATATTAGATGCAAATTTGAGTGTTGTATTAGATTTTTAAAAAACTACACTTAAAAAATCAGCCTTTATATACATTACGTTTAAGGCCAGTAAAAAGGGATTCGACTATTTCTGCTTCACGTATTTTTAAATTGATTTATTTGGTTGTATATGTTATAAAGGAAATTACAATACATCAAAATAAATAAATACAAAAATGTCGCACCTGGTACAAACATCACTAATTTTATTGTGTCCACATTTATTGTCAGAGTAAATGCTCTTTACTAATCTACACACTTTACTCGTAATTGCTGCTGACTGATGGAAATGGAAGTTTTCTTAGTTGATATTTCGGGCCTTGGAAATTAATACGCTACGTAATATGATTATGTATTTACTTTCGTGAATACACTTGCTGGTTGGTGTTAAACAGTGGCAATTTTGCGGCAGCAAGATTTACTCTGCGTTTGCATTTGCTTACCAAAAGTTATGTTCGATACTTGTTTTATAGCTATGGGTGGTTCTCTGTTTAAGCAAATATCGATTTGAATCTCTTGGGTGTGGTTTGTTGTAAGTAAATCCATTTCAGTAGATGGCTCTTTGAAATAGCAATTTCCAATTGAATCGTGAGTTAGTGCAAGGTGTGCGGTGGTTATTCTCCTCGTCCTACTTTATTTCCATGTCCTTCATTTCCTTTCGATTTATTTGTTCCTTCCACGTTGCTTAGTTGTTATTAAATATATTTCATTTTAATGCTTACGTATTCCAAATTTTGATCGAATACAAGTGAGAAAAAAGGCTTCATTATGTAATTTTTTTGGAATTTAGTTTTTCACTTTCTTTTACAGATTTACTATTATTTGAATGCATTTTTTTCGATACTTAAGACCAGCAAAACAGTGTTAAATAAATCTATTTACCTATACCGGAACCACTTAATTGTTTTGTGCTGTGAAGGAGTGTGTGGCTACGCTACCCGATTTCAAAGTTCATAGCTTTATAAAAGAGTTTTGCTTTAAACTTAACGATTTAATTATGGAACTAGAAATGCCCAACTAAAGTGATTTAAAGTCCAACGTTTATGCTTTGGTTTCAAGCTTTTTTTTCAAGAATCTCTCATCTAGCTAGGTGTAGAGGAGTTTTAAATTGTCCTCAAGCGCAGGAAAAGGTTACAACGGCAAATCAAAGGCACGTCCCAAGGATTATGGTTCTCATCAAAATTCTGTTGAAGCTCGAGGGTGACGTTTATAAAGTGACTTCGTATGCGGATAACGCGGTTGTTCTTCTGTTGGGAATGTTCTCTGGATTTTAGGTCAATGTGGTACGTCTCGCGTATAGGTTCCTGATATGGTGACAAGTTCTAAGTAAAGCTTACAAGATCACGTAATTGAGCAAATGCAACATTTCCTGAATAATGAAAGTAAAAGCGCATATTTCTATAACTTTATGGCTTAAGCCTAAGTTAGATATTGCACTCTAGGCAATACTTCTTTGATGAAATCTCTTGGACATATCAGGAATAAAACAAAACATCGTTATTATTTTCTTGATTACTTCGGCTGGGTTTGAGTTCTACTCTATATTCCTTTCCTCTCTCTCCCGTTAGTTGTGGCCACTTGACCTTTCTACCTGAGGCTTGTTTCAAAACTGAATGTTCTTTCGGTCGGAAACGATTTTAAAAAGTACGAACTGTCATGAGAAGCTTCTTAAAAATGATTTGCCGTTCGGAATCGGCATTAAACTGTAAGTCCCTTCCATTCGTGTCAAAAAATATATCTTCTCACACACAGTGGTTGGAGAAGCTATGCTTTGGGATCTGCATGGGCCGTTTACGCTAAATATATATTTTGTTTATGTAAACAAATTCTTACATTTTCTTTGGCCTGTACTGATTGTATTCACTATTTACATTAAATTCAATTCAGTCTGTCTCTATCGAATACAAATATTACAAATTGTTTAATACATATACTATGAACTATTGCTGGTTCATTTCATTATGGATTTAAGTGGAATCATTATTATAATTAGCAACCTGAGTTCCAATTTGGCTTTTCACCCGGATGTAGCGCCTTTGGATCTTCAGCGGACTACCAAAAACACACCAAATCCATACGACCTAATTTGCTCGATATTTACCAAGTCTATCATAATTCACACTAGTACTCAACGTGAACTATAATCCTCCACGCAAATTCGGTCGAAATTAGAGCAGTAAAAGTGTACGCCGGTTGTCTGACAATTTTCAAAAATTGTTTAATACATTCTCATCAGTTATTGGTTGGTTACGTATTAAACAAGCCCAATTTGCGTGAAGTATCATAATTCAAAGTGACTTTTAGATATGATTTTGAATACTTAAATCAGCAAATCACTAAATCAAAAAACTTTTTGGGATTTTTTGGAATGACTGAAACATTTTTAAATCTAAAAACTAAAAAAAAAAACATAAATACTCTAAACTTTATTACCTTTTTTACATTTTCATTTATTTCAGATACTAACAACACAAATGTTAAAATGGAGCAAAATATTGTATTCGCGGCGACCAGTAGTCAGGCTTTGTTTGACGTTCACAAGAAACCAGAAATGAGAGCAACTGGTGCTGAAAGTATTTAAAAAAAACAGCCACCGAAG
This sequence comes from Ferdinandea cuprea, assembly GCA_963576555.1. Taxonomy (NCBI): domain Eukaryota; kingdom Metazoa; phylum Arthropoda; class Insecta; order Diptera; family Syrphidae; genus Ferdinandea; species Ferdinandea cuprea. Next base: position 327,722 of record OY754958.1, read on the forward strand.
GTAAAAAGGTAAAGTTATTCGTATGCCTAGCTGAGACTTACTGCAAGGATATGTAGTTACTCTTACCAACTGTTGGAACACTAGTACTTCAAATATTAAAGTAGACATTCTACGAAATCAATTGACTTTTAATACAAGTTATATTTTATAAAACACCCACAAATTTGAAATTAAACGGAGCAAAATGTGGACTTCAGGGACGTGTGTAACGACAGGTCCTGTCGTAGTGAGTCAAGCCCTGCAGGATGGTGAAAAATTCGTCAGATGGGAAGAGGTGAGTACTTGATTGTATAAAGATAAAGATTCTAAATTATATTTATGTTACTTATCCTTACTTGCAACCAGTCGTTAACTGAATAGGTAATAAATATTCTTTTCACTAAATATTTTAACGTTTACGAAATAAAAATGTAAAATATCCAAATTAGATAAGCATCCGTTCCCTCGTTTCCATTAAATCAGCTATTTTAAATTCTAAATTTTAATAGCAAATAGCACCACCCTGGTGCAATGGCTGCGTGTCGTTTAATCTTTTACTCTGTGATATACTAGCATCTGCTGATGGGATTTTTATTGCTCTTATACAACTCTTGAAATTAAATTTCCACACTGATTAGAGAAATAGGGAAATTAAAATGTAAATTTTCACCGCACAGTAATTGGAAACGGAAGAACTTCACTTAAGCGCCTTCAGGAGCGCTAAGAAGTAAAAAATAATTAAAATGAAAACCAAATACAAGAATATTCATATACTGTCGTGTTGAGCAAAAAAGTCCTATATCCGCTTATTCTGCTGTGATGTCTGCCATGTTTATAAGAATTTTAGGCGTTTGTGATTTTAAGGCACTTCCATATACAAATTCGAGAAATCCAGGAAGATGATGAATATCAACACTGCTACGTATACATACATATGTATATGTCATTAACCCAATTCACCTTTTTTCACTTTAAACTTTTCTTACTAACACGGCAGTATATATGCATAAGCGTTTATTAAAATAATTTGTTTGTCTGTGTACTATATGACAAAGTCTTTTTGCTGTTCAGCAATCCAGGACACGTATTCATAGGTGTGTGTATAAACTGACGGATACATCGTAACTGTGCATGGAGTGTATCCCCAGGAAACTATTCCAATTAGCTCAATAATGTCACCGTTGTTTTTCACCAAGGGACCGCCAGAATCACCATTGCAAAACGAAGCAATTGTCCCGTCATAGGTGCATATATTACCTTGAGCTATTTTAGAATTAGACGGAAGAAGCGACTTGCATTCATCGTAGCTGATTATATTGGTGTCCAATTTCTGGAGAGCGTCCGGCAAACTGTTTGTGTTGTCATAACCCCAACCATATACGACTCCTTTTCCCAGCTGATTAAATTGTCCTGATGGAAGTTGAACCTTACTGACTAAGGGTTTACCAGTGGTGTGACTAAGTTCCGAGAAATTGAATGGCACCTCAACGTAAATTAAGCCAATATCATTTGGTCCAGTACCCACCGTTCCAATATAAAGATTGTTGATAATTGTGTTGCTTTTGTGAACGGTACGTATTTGCACTTGCGTTTGGTTTTTTCGTTTGTGTAACCCGGCAACGACGTAAAAAGTTTCGTAAATAAGGCAATGCCCTGCTGTTACAATCCAATTCGCGTCGATAATGCTGCCCGCGCAGAAATGTGACGTCGTCTTTAATGAAACTATAAACGACGCTTCACCAACTTCAGCTTCATTACCGGAAATAATGTAACTACTTGGGGACTGTATCGCAAAAGCAGTCGCTGAATCAATACCCACCAGAGTGAGTAAAATCAAAAGAGCCCACATGTTGAAAAAAATACTGTGTTTGAACTCAATGACAATGTCCACCCTGCCTTTTATAGAAAAAACTTTCGCGCGAAGGTATTTGCTGATAACTTTTACCCATTTGATGATGGATGAATTTATGACTTCTTATCATGTATAAGTGTGTTTTGCAGACATGTATTTTTACATGTAATCAGTACATACCTCGCTATTATTTTGTTTAAATTGTTATACATTTTTTTAAATACTATATGATTAATGATAATCACAGAGGGAGTAAAAGCTATTCACATTTATAAAATAAATATATAGATCAATAGCAAAAAGTTGTATGGGGCTTGAGATTTCTTTCTTCGAATAATTATAAATTGTTGCATCTAATAACTTTTTCTCTCTTTAAATAAAGAAGAAGATCTAAAATTTTTAGATTAGATTTTTCGATATCATGGAAATGCGCCTTAACCCTGGAAGGCTAAGATTAAGCTTCGTTTAATCGACAAAGGCAATCTTCCTACGTGCTTTGATATTTTGACATTTCGCAATAAAACGTTTTAACATTTATTTAAATGAATCAATTCAATTATTATTATTAGAAAATACCACAAAAATATTTAGCACAAAAAGTTATCCACTAAGAAAATGGTTGGATAAGTTGACCTTAGTTCTTCTTTCCTTTAACAGGAATAACTTTCTCACTTTTACTGCATGCCTATTAATCTTCTAGTTTGCCGCGCCGGTTCTGCCTGAAATATGTTTTGGCAGGTACATACCTCAGTTTGAAGCCAATCAAATACTGCTGTTGTTTTACATTTCACTCAACAACTCAGCACGCTATTATTTTGATATAACGTATTGCTGGGATTATCTGGATCTTAAATATGGCGGCAACTTTTATTCGCCTTTTACGACAAGCACTTTTTATTGGGGATTGCCCTCCGGAAACCCGTCCCTGTGTGACGTGAGAGATCAAGTGACCTTAGTTTTGAGACAGATTTAACAACAAATGGGCCCTGTTGTTTCTTGAATGAAATAAACAGTTTTTTAACAAAATAAACCAACATACAAAAAAAAAATTGTTTCCGTTGGCGAAAAGGATACGCAAAATCTACTACATCTGCAAAAAAAAATATAAATAAACTGCATTTTGTTTTAGTTGTTGGTATTACAAGTTGCCCGCAAAAGTTAAACAAAGAAATTATTATTATATTATATTCACAAGTTTTAGATCAACTGAAATAATCTTTTTTTTCTTGCGGGCTCCACAAACGATTTAAACCCTTAACCGAAAATATCAGAGGTGTTATTCGTTAACGGCAGGGTTGAGGCTCATACGTAGCCTATACTGGGACTCTCTAACATATAAAAAAGTTTCGCCTGTGGTATGCACAATATATATGTTTATTAAGATATGTTACATTAGTTGAAGATAAAGTTTTGTTGCTGTTCAACAATCCAAGAACCGTAAGCATCGGTATGAGTGTAGACTGAGGGATATTTGGTAGTTGTGCATGGTGTATAGCCCCACGAAACGATACCTATTTGTTCCACATTTTTGCCATTGTACTTTACCAAAGGACCGCCAGAATCACCATTGCAAGCTGAAGCAATTGTACCGTCATTGTATGAGCAAACGTTAACTGGATCAATTTTCGATGTTGAAGGTAAAAGTTTTTTGCATTCGTCATATCCAATAATATTGGTGTCCAGTTTCTGCAGGGCATTTGGCAAACTATTAGAGTTGTCAAGACCCCAACCAAACACTGCTCCTTCTCCAAGCTGATTAAATTGACGCGATGGAAGTTGAACCAAACCTACTAATGGTTTACCAGTGTCACGTCTAAGTTCGGTGAAGTCGAATGGCGTTTCAATGTAAATCAAACCAATATCATTTGGTCCAACGCTTCCAGTGTAAAGATTGTGCACAATGGTGTTCTGTTTGTTGACCGTACGTATTTGAGCTTGCGACTGGTCATTCCTCTTGTGTAATCCGGCAATAACTTTAAAGTTGTCGTACACAAGACAATGCCCCGCCGTAAGAACCCAGTTAGCGTCAATGATACTGCCAGCGCAAAAGTGAGAAGTTGTTGCCAGTGAAACAATATATGGTGCTTCACCGACATCGGCTTCCACCCCAGATATAATGTCACCCGTTGCAAACTGCGGCTTAATTAGCGGATACAAATTAAATGCTCTTGCTGACACAACCGCTGTCAGCACGACGAATAGAATTACGAACTTCATGTTAAAATGAAACTTTGTTTATATTTTTTTGCCATAACTTATTTCCTCTTTTATAATAAAAAATACAGGCTAAATGGGCTGATAATCCATAACAATTTGGTGATTGATGAATTTATGACACTTTATGATGGGATCGTATATCTTGCATTCTGCACAATACTTAATCAGAATTGCTGATACGGAGAAAGGAAGTTATTTAAGTTTTTTCTATTAATTTAAACGTCTAATCAAATTGTATTATTATTTTATTCTTAAATTGGGGCCTTGCGAAGACAGCAAGCACTTAAAACATGGGCTCTCAAACTTAGACTTAACGAATTGGAAGATCATCGATCGACAAACTAGCAGATACAATTTTTTAATACAATCTTATTGCAAACGGATAAAACTTTTATAGTTATATACCGATATACCGATATACCGCTTCTAGCAATTTATTGGTTTTATATGTTATTGCTCTTGAAAACAATAGAGAAGGTGATCCATTAGCAACGGATATTACTGAGAGACGTAGCCAAACTACGTACTTTTCCATTCTTCGGTGAGTAATATTCTCACAATCCAAGCTGCCGCATTCAAGAATTCAGGAAAAACATATTCTTTCAAGGACGTGAATTTAAGAACATAAATTAATGGCAATATTTGCATATTTAAATTTATAAATGACCGCGAGACGAAAGACATCATCATATAAACTTTGAGGAGAATGAATGAAACGCTATGGGTCGAGTCGGGGCCCTAACACATTCAAATAAAGTTATGGTTCATAAAAAAAACATAAGGAAAGGCCGCTTGAGGCGAACAGTATGATACCCAATCCATATCCCTATATGCCCCAAAGAAAAAAGCATTAAGAAGATGATGGATAGCATTTTATTTAGTTCTATTAATTAAAAAAAAAAAAGTTTTTTTTGAAAAAACGCACCCAAAAAGTGGGCGTGGCCAAAAACTTTGTATGGGCGATATGTTGGAAAGAATATTGGGTAAATATTTTGTTAAACAGTTTTTTTCGCTTTCTGTGAAAATTTTCGAAAAAAACATCATTTTAGTCAAAAACGCCCACAAAAAGTAGGCGTGGCAAAAAACTTTATATGGCAAACTTATAAAGAGGGCAGTGCCTACATATCTTGTGAAGGTTGTAACACTCTATCTCTCTAACTTTAGCTTTAAAACGGTTTTTTCTAAATTGTGGGCGGGGCAGTGGGCGTATTCGAAGCCCTAGGGAATATGTGGTCCAAATTTCAGCTTCCTAGCTTAATTTTAAAGCCCTAAAAATTGCGTACGGACGGACGGACGGACATTGCTAGATAGTCTAGGATTTGGTCCTGATCATAAATATATATTCTTTTATGGGTCTACGGCGAATATTAAGGGGTGTTACAAACTATGTGTCAAATATTCTAACTACGAAAACTACGTAAGTTAAAGTACGATCAGACGATCATCCAAACTTATCATCCGGATGAAATACTGACATCACTATGACGTAAAATTTGTACTAAAGTTGTCATCACGTGTGATCGCCTGTCATACGGCATGCCATTGAACGTGTCATTCGAATTACTGAGTTCCTTCGGATGACATCGCTCGATTTTAAATGGTGTCATCTAACATCGGATGACACGTTTGCATTGTTGAAAGTTCATGTGAAAGCACTTAAGGTGCGATCAGACGGTCATCCAAACTTGTCATCCGGATGACATGCTGACGTCACTATGACGTAGAACCTATTCTAAAGTGGTAATCCTGGATGACAAGTTTGAATGACTGTCTGTTCGCACGTTTAAACCTAAATGGTTACATTTGATCAAACCAAAATTTTCAAAAGAGAACAAATATTTTTGGTCGGTTTTAGAATTATCAGTAAAATTTTGCTGTTGAGTATACTTCATTACAGTCGCCGGGAAGCACAAAATACTGAAATAACTGTTTAACTTGTCTAAATATAATAACAAATCACTGTGAAGTTTTCTTCTTTTAAAAAGAGTAAGTAGTATTCATAAAATTTATAGGTAGTATAAATAAAAGGTATTTATTTTTGCAATCTACAAAATGTTATTAAATTTGGAAATGTATTTGAAAACAGAAGTAGGTATAAGTTGACATAAGCTCTCAAATATAATTTTGTGGACCACCTCAAAAGTATGTGTCATATTGAAAGTTCCTCATTTCAAAATGATCCAATAAATTTAATATTTTAGTAAAATACGCCACAAAAATAGGCTTGGCAAAAGGAAAATGTAGTTGTGAATTGTTAGGAAGGTTAAAAAAATTCAGCTTTGAGATTGTTTCTGGGTAAAAAGGCCTTGCGATGAAGGATGAGAAACGAGTAAACAAACGAAAAATAAATTAGTTTATATCCACACATATGGAATTAAGATGGAACAGGGACAAACTCCCAGATGATTGTAGAGTTTTCCAGGCGAAAGTCCTATAAATGTCAAACAGTATCAAGTAGCATGTTGTCAAATACCAAGGAATTATTTTACCATTTTTAATTAGCATATCTGCTACTGAAATAAAGGCTCATAACATAAGGCGAATATTTAGGGTAGGGTCCTGGGCACAAAGATAAATAAAAGTATACACTTTATTCGGTTCGACCACCAGATCAGAATGAAGGCTAAGGAAGGCTAAGAATATATTGCAAGACGTTGATCACTCGTGACCTATCTAGTAGACGGCGGCCAAAGTATAACAAAGATCGGGACAACAAATTTGTCTAGTGTGACAGAGCATTTCTCCTTCTAGGCAAAATCATTGGATATAACCTTATCTGTTTAGTGCAGTGAGCATACATCCATGTAAGCTGATGTTTGTTTATAGGAAATATTTATCAACCATATCACATTAGAAAAAGAAGAATGTGTTAAGCTAGAAACTAAACCTTCATAAAATTTGGAATGGTGCCTCAACGACGCCGACCAAGTCTGAAAGTCTGTACAATGATAACGCTCGGCAAAATGCAGTAATTAAAAATTGTAATCCCTAATTAATTCAATAAGTGACCGTGGAAATCTTCAAGTCGTTTTTCATAATCGAAATATTACTCTAACCTATTATGGTCACAAAAGTTGCCCTTGAACAAAACAAAAACAAAAAGCCCTCTCGCACTGACATTGTTGGGGAGCGTCGCATCGTACTGAACGAAAATCAGATCAAAAATACTATCAATTGCTTAACTTGCCCGCTGAGTAACAAAGATTTTTAACACAAAATTTTCTTATATTGATAAATTCCTAAGAAAACATAAGCAAAATGTTGTTTTATCAAAATTTACATTTTAGACGAAGTTTTTAACGAAGTTTTAATATAAATTATTAAGAAATAAATAGAAAAACCAATTTATTCCATATTTAATTTTATTAAGAACATACTTAAACAATAAAATCCGCAAAATATATCCGTTATTTCGAATTAAATAACTAGAATTTTAATAATTTAAATATTCAATTAAATTTTGTAACCGATCTGAGAGAACCAATTCTTTTATACTCGGAATTGAAAAATAATTTTTTTTTTGATTATTAAAATCTGTGAAGAGAAAAACACACCTAATTTATTCAATCATATATACATTGTTAAACACGAAACATTGAACATGCAGTTTACGATATAATTTTGTAGGTAGTATCACGAATATAAAATTACCAAGAAGTATTGTATTATCTGTTTTTGAAAATGAAACTGAACACAAAAAGCTCTCTCCTAAATAACAAAAGCTGGTGTCATCGAACCTTACTGTCATTCATCAAAAAGAGGTTATACAGGATATTCAGTTTGTATATGTTAGTGCCTGGCTACTCTGACTCACATAAAATCTACCTGTCGTGCGACATGACGATCATTCCCATGAACGTGTAGCCAGGCACTTGGGGCCCAGTTATAGCTATCATTGAAATCCATCATTGAAAATTTTGTTTTCGTAATTTAAGACGACTAAACAACAAACCATATTGTCTTAAAGTGGTATCAAAATAAAGCTCGCCACTTATAGAATTTTTCTACAAACAAAATTACTTAATTCTGATTTAAACTTTTCTTTTAATCGATTTTTATTATTTCACTGATAGAAATCGATTTCAATGAACAGCTGATATTCGTTTCTACAATTTGTAACACAATCGTTCCACTGATGTGTTCGATTCTCAGCTGTCAGTTTTGCTTTCAATGATCAACTCTAACCTGAAAAAATATACCAGTGGACTTCCACTGACAGAAATTTTTCAATGATTGCTATAACCGACTTGTCAAAAAAATGAAACAACTATATTCCACTGGTATGTTCCAATGATAGCTATAACTGGCCCCTAAGAATGAAAGCCGTTTGAATGACAGGGAACGCTGAAATCTGAAACAAAACAAAATTTCTCTTTGGAAATCGAATACTTTTGTGGTCTCTAGTACCTGTATTCGGTCTTCACTCTTCCAACGTAAATTTCAAATGAGGATTTCTTTCAAAAGTAATATGGTTTGGAACCGAAACGTTCATGCCCACGACGAGAATTCAACTTGAAAGTGGATTTTCGGTGAATTATTGGTGCAATCTGACATGACCATCATTCCCATGAACGTGTAGCAAATCACTATGAGATGCGTCTTCTTGGTATTTTTATATTCTTTGGTATTATGGAATAACGTGAGGTGTCCATTAGTTGAGGAGCTTTTTCAGATTAATGCGGCAAAGCAGTAGTATGATATATAGGTATATGGCGAGGACATACTAATATAGTACCCATGTACATTTTTTTATATGGAACTTGTTTGTTATACTGTGAGAAACTACATTCGCTAAATTCGGAATCAGTTTTCAGATAATTTGCAATACATACAACATAATTGTTTTGACATTTACGGTTGAAGAACATTTTTTCGCATTTGTCTTCCAATGATGAAAACTTTCAAATGAATAAAAAAAAAAACTTAATGAAAATGAATGAAATCTTCGACATTTCAGGGATCATTTTGTGATGGATGGTTAAGAAATACGGAACAAATAGGAGATAGATTTGAAGGTTTCGCCAGTTCCCGGAGATCTCTAAGTTACAATTAATCGATCGCGTACTTTTAATATCAGAATGTACTAACATATGTACGTTAGCCATGACTAAGGTGTAATTTTGTTTAAAAATATGTTTAATTAATTTATGTACAAATTTGTAATTTTTATTTTAGTTGGTAATAATAAATAATATCTTTATGTTCGAATAGCATAATATTGTTCCAATAGCGACCTCTTTCGGAAACAATAAAAACTTAAATAGGTTTATCCATACAATGAACCAAAAATGAAGAACAAAATTGTTGATACATGATACCTGATAGCTGAGGAAATTTTTTTCTTTTTTTGATACCATTAAAGGAACAGAAAAAAATCTTTTTAATTCCACCTATTTGGCACAAATACGATCGCTAGGAAATTTTGCATCAGATATAGCATCATCTTCTATTCTGTATTATATTGAATACGTATGCAATGCTACCAGATTGGTTATAAGGAAAATTTGATGCAACTTTCATTACCATTCAATTTAAATATTTAAATATTTTCCATACCCGCATAAAATAAAAAAAAGATTAGAATTTAAAATACATTCAATTTAAAATAAAATATTATTTTGAATTAATAGTAAGAATTTCATTAGTCCGCTGATTACTTTTTGAAGAAATAATTCACAAAGCCATTTAAATTGCTTTTACTACGCTATTTGTAGTATTACTTGTCATACGTACACAATTTTTTTTATAATTTTTTTTTCATATGCTATCGTGATACTATCTTATGCATTGGCACTAATGAAAGGAACATACAATTTACTACCGATTCCGAACGACAATTTTTTTTTGAGAAGCGTTTCATGAGAGTTCTAACTCTTCGATTTTTGTCAGACTTTTCCGAGAGGTGGGGCAGCGAATAAAAAGTTTTAGGATTTATGGATCGGATTTGAACTTGGGACTCCTCGCTTAATAGTCAATGCCCTAACAGCATGCTAGATAATATATAAATTAATATTAGTTGCAAACAAAAAACAGTATAGTTATGCATATATTTTAATTTGTATTTTTAAAACAATGTATAATACGCTGATTGAATTTCGGCGATCCAATCAACATACGCAGATACGCGAGTATAAATCGAAGGCATGTTTCCTGAACCACATGGAATGTATCCCCAGGAAACGATTCCCCACAGTTCTGATAAAGAATTCAAATTTTCCACAACCAATGGGCCGCCAGAATCTCCATTGCAAGCCGAAATTCCACTGTTAAGCGATGAACTGCAGACATTGGTGGTTTCAAGTGGAGCGGATTCTGGCAATGCTGCTTTGCAATCTTCCCAATCGAGAATTTCGGTTTTAACGGTTTGCAGGGTCTTTGCGCCAGTAAAAACGAAGGCCTTGGTTTGTCCCCATCCATACAAGGTGGTATTTCCAGATGGAATGCTTTCTCTGGCTGGTAACACGGCTGGTTGAACCGATTTATTAATATCAAATGGTTCGGAAACGTGCAACAAAGCAATATCGAATGGTCCAACTTTGTTTGGGTACTGAGAGTGGATCCTACCAAAGCCAACTTTACGATGTTGAGCAGAATCGACACTTGTATCGAGTCGTTCATGGAGTCCAGCATAAACACTCATTCCAACAGGATTTGAGATACAGTGCGCTGCAGTTACTACCCATTCCTTGTTGATAAGTGTACCACCGCAAATGTGCGAGTGTTTGTCAAAGTTCGTACCCAATGAAACGATGTATGGAGCTGAGTTAGGTTCGGCTTCTTCTCCCTTGATGATATACGGAGATTTCGGGAATGCGGGAATAAGGTTTTGCCATTTTTCAAGAACCGAAGCATTGGCACATGCCAAAAATAACGCGACAGCTACTACAGCCTTCATGGTTGGGCTCTCTGTTTATTATTGAACTAACGAACCATCGATTTTGTCGTCAATTTATATGAAATTATTTTCTCTATAGGTGAGAAGTTTACCTATCAGGGTGTTTAAACCAAAAACTAATCATTAAGTGATAATCGAATGGATTATTGATTACAGACATTGATTTCCTGCATGATTTGTAGATTATATATATGACTAGACTGTCTTTAAAATTAAATGGCACTGAACCTTTAGAAATTGTTTGCAGATACCTTTACTTTTTGTCCAATCAGTGATTATAATTTTTTCGGGTTTTTACTAATCGCGGACTGGTTATGCCATATAAATAGTATATCAACAGAAAGGTCGTTTGATTTACAATCAAGTTGGTATATCTATTATTAAATTTTCTGCAACCAAGCAGTGTTGCCATAGCACATCGGTTTCTGCCTTCATTATTTTCTTACATTCGTTATAGTTTTCAAAAGGAATTTTAAGTAAAACTTTGTGGAGACGGCTTCCTTAGACCTTTAAACTCCTGATTAAATAGAATTTGAGAACATTTTGGTCTTACAGAGTCATTTTGAACATTTATCTTAATCCTCTAGATCTGTATTTTATCACTCACACACAAAACAGAAAAACCCTTATAAAGGGCGATTTTTTAAGCGTATTTTTTTCGAATAAAACACTCAAATTTGCATCAAATGTTCAAAATTTTTATTGTAATTGATAAATAGGCCTTTGCCATTTACGTTTTAAAGACAACTTAATGTACATTTTGTCCGCGGCTCCGTTTCAAATGATCCATTCGTAATGTCCAATTTTGCGTCACTTTTTCGAGTATTTCGGGTTGTATTACGCGTGTTATGTTATCCCGTAAGGCTTCAATCGTGTTCGGCTTGTCCACATAGACCAACGACTTTACATAACCCCACAAGAAATAATCAAGAGGCGTTAAATCGCATGATCTTGGCGGCCAACTCACAGGGCCATTTCGAGAGATAAGCTGTTCACCAAATTCATCCCCTAACATTTCCATTGTTTTACGAGCTGTGTGGCATGTGGCACCATCTTGATGAAACCACATGTCCCCCAAGTTCAACTCAGCCAACTGGGGCAAAAAATCATGGCTAGATATCGTTTGCCGTTGACGGTAACGTTTCTTCCACGGTTTTCTTTGATAAACCACACCGTTGAGCCTGAAATGAGCCTCATCGCTGAACACAATTTTTGATAAAACAGCGGATTTTCACATTTTTTACGTTTGCCAACCTGAAAACCGTAACTCTTAAAAAATCACCCTTTACATAACAATAAACATCGCGGTCATAAAAAAGAGATGTCGATGTGCATTGCCTTTAAACATTTGCTAACTGCATTGTCTAGGAAGAAAAGGAGCATGTGAGAGCCATTGTGATAATTATTTTAATTTGCTTAGTTCGTAATATTTTGATAAAAATCTAAACAAAACTCTTATCAATCCGATTGTTAGATTTAATCATGTATTTATACTTATCATGTATTAATTCCTCCCTTTTATATTTAATCCAGACTAATTGAGAGTAATCTAATCATTGATTTGCTACCGTCTTTTACAACCTCGTGACCAGTTGTATTTATTATTTTGACGTAGACTTATATCTGATCAGAATAAAAGGCATCATAACCAATTCACTTAAATGCATCCTTATTGGCCTGCTTGTGAGGTTAGCCAAATGTCTCTGTTTCGTATAACTTTAATAAAGAGGCCAATCAAATTCTGGTGTTTTTGTATTTCGCATTTTTAACTTTCTCGTATACATTAGTATACTAAAGAGAAAGTTATTGCGATCGTACGGAAATTTCGAACTCAAACTGAGTATGAGGGATGATATTACGACTATAGAGAAGTCTGTCTGTTTGTCCGGGCGTCGTGTGGTGAAACGGTTCGACGGATTTGCTTCAAAGTTCGTATATAAGGTTCTTGGGGTTACATCTCGGGGCATATTTTTATTTTTTGCTTTATTTTTTGAAATAACCTGCCATACAAATTTTTTTGTGAAAATCACTTATCACTATTTTTCTCGAAAGTGGTTCCAAGAATTTCCGTCATTTTTTGTACTAACGATATTTGGGATGCGGTGAAAAATTCTGCATACTCAGTTTTTGGACAAAAAGTCGATTAACGGTAATTTATAAAACTATTAAAGGGAACTTAAACAAAATTTACAGTTTTTTTTATACTATAAACTCAAACAAGTCTGCATATATAGATGTTTTAAATAATTTTTAAAAAAAATTTTTTTTTCATATAAAGATTTTCTTAAATTTAAATTAAATTCGTTTTATAAAAAACGGCTCTAACGATTTTGATAATTTTTTGTATTTCGAACAATTATGTTAAAAGCGTCCAATGTGCGAAATTACATCAAAATCGTAGGTGTCATTTTTGAGAAAATCGATTTTTTTAAAACCTAAAAAGTGATTAAAATAAATTTCTCACGGTATTTTCTACGAGGTTTTGATTTCCCTGTCACCAGCGAAAATGCCAAATGGGAATATTTTTTTGGGAATTTCGGTCTTATGACAGATTACATATTAATAAGCTCTGTCTTTCCTTCATCTGTATTTTTTTATCCCACTTGTCATTGGGCTGGGCTATTGAATTCATGTAAACATTATATTTTTGAGCTATATTTTTAATGCAATTCTCACAATGCTAACATTTTACCGGTGAATACAATAATGTGTGTTATCTATCTTATAAATTATATATATGCTCTACAAAAGCTTTAAAAATGGCGGCGGGCATGGTATTCGCCAATTTATACATACATACAGCATAATTTATATATACCCTTATGTATCCTTCCACAAGTTCAAATCAAAATTTTCTTAACTCGAAAACACCAAGTTGAAACGAAAGTATAAATCTAATGTGAATGACAATTCGATTCGTGAGGTCCTTTTCAGTCGTGTGTTGAAGCTATATTTTTTGGCACATAAAGCTTCAAAGACACGAATGATTTGAGAATAACAAATTCAATGTCCGTGTCCCGTTTATTCTAGTCTAAAATAATCATGATTTTATCAGTCTTTCTGACATGGTTTTTTTATAATAAATTTCTTCATTCACTTTTAGAAGGCCAAAACATAAACCAAAAATAATTCTGTAATCCGTTTCGGTGTTTCCGATAGTATTTCCGTTTTGTTTTGTTTACATGACAAAAGCACATTAATTCTCAGCGGCCAAGCCTTAGTCATTATCATTGCCACTGCCCTCATTTAGCACCATAATAAATATATTTGGTATAGGGCCTTACTAGACCATGGTATCCTTTGAAATACGTTAATGGGCACAGAGAAGCACACACAATCAAAGTATAGCCAGCTTACACTTCTCAACCCTCCCATTCCAATTGCCTAATCAAGTGTTAATAATCAAAAGGGGTTTTGGTCTATTTTGAGTATTACTACCACTATTAAAGGCATACTGACGCAATTCTATCAGCGGAATGTTCTGTTTTCAAAATAATCTTGTGCGTACTTGGTGTGTTCGCTTTGATTCTAAAGGCAGAATGTGTTGTTAATTTCTTGCCGCAGATGCTGATTATTAGAGACAGGGCGTACATGAGAAAAGTGTGCTGCAGAGCCTCTTTATAGACAACGACCATAATCTGATTGCCAGGCCGATAGCGATGTAATTGCTATTTAAGGACTCGAGCAAAATGAATCGCACCTTAAAAGCAAGCAGGTGTACTTAATCGCATTAGATTCAGCGATCGATCGAAGTGTACGTGTATGTATATGTTTAAAAAGTAAGGAAGTGCATCGTTTGCAACGCAAGGTTGGTTTCAATTTAGAAAATGTTAAATGAAGCAACACATACCCTTTCCCTTTAAGAGGTAAGGTTACATAAATTACGAAATGTAAAATACCTCAAAGTAATTAGGGGTATCTTATTATATTTATTTTGTATATATATATATTTGTTATATTTGTAATAACACTCAGAAGGTTTCGATTAATATTTCTTCTTCTTCTGAGTTTAAATGTGGTTTTGAAGATAAAAAGATTGATGAAACAGTTCGGTTTTATTCAAGAACTTAAAAAAATTGTAAAAGTTAACCAAGAAGACAATACAATCCAATTACGCAATATCTCGAATTTGATTTAAGCTTTTAGAAAAAGAGAAAAGAGAATGATACCGATTCCTAAGACTAGTGAGTTCCAAAATTACCGCAGAACGTATAGGGAAAAATATAAAAATAACTTCTAATGCCAAAATGACCACTAAGTTCTTATTCGTGGAGTTGATGTTAAAACCATGTACAATTCCTGAACTACTTTAATCTTGCTGCTATTAATAATGTAATTTGTCAATCTGTCGGTCTGAAATCTAACGCTGGTGTGCCGATTAGTGTCTTGCAGAACGTTGGTTAACATATTATGTGCGTCATTTAGCAGGGATATGTCTCGATAGATTTTGAAAGTCATACGATCGTTTTTCTTGAAGATAAGGCAAATAAGGAGCTGATCGTCCATCGGGCATGATGCCCCATATTTGATTTAATGACTTGGCAAATGCGCCCCAAGCTAAACATCTCTTCAGAACCGGTATCCTTGTTCTTCTTGAGCTTTTTATAGCTAAGCTAACTTTTTCTTTACTGTTAAACCTTACTTTTTGCACTCCACACTCCGGTTCGAAATCCAACAGCCAGTTGCTTGGATTTCTTATGTTGGAGAGTCACATGGACAGTCTTCTTAAATATTTGAAAGGAATAAAAAAATTACATTAGGCGCCTGAAATGGCCCCAGCTGGGCCATGACTTGTCAAGATTTGCAGAAAAGACTTCTCGAAATATTTTAACACATAAAATACATTTAAACAAACTTAGGGATCTTAACAGCCTGATTTTTTCTCACACCATCTTATACAAAGAATGATTTGAATTTTTCGAGGCAACACATGAGATAATTTTCAAATGTCCGTTTGAAGCGAATTTAAGCTATACATAGTGAGGATGTTATTCTTAATTAAATATAAAAGTCAAGAATGGATCAATGTTAGTATGAATATATTACATTATTTTTTGGTTCTCCTATGATATTTACATTAACAAAATATCTGTCATTTTAAAAGCATATTATTAAAATTAAAATAAATCGACGCGACCAGTTCTAAAAGAATTTTATAGACGTGAAAACAAGTACTATGCGTATACCTACCAGAATTTCAACAGAACCGCTAGTCCATTTAAAAATAGAAGCTGGAGAATGTAAATATTTTTCCACTCACGATATGGCTTCCAGTTGGCAGCCGAAAAATACTGAAATGTATATGCATTTTCAATCAGAGAAAAAAAAGAAAACAATTCTGAATATGTACATACTAATGTTGAGCTGCAATTAATTTTCATATCGATGATGTAAATTCAGTTGCATATACAAACATATATTTAGTATGATTACTTGGGAATAGTTGCAGTGCTAAAATTAGTCTACGCTATAAACGCAAATTTTATTAGTCCGGAAATATTCACACGTTTTCCAAACAAACAATCAAAAAAACGTGTAGGTTCTTAAACATATTATATAAAATAGTAGGTTTATCCTTAGAGAAAAAAGACTTCTTAAATGAAAGTACGCACCTTGGCTCGATTTGTATTTTTGAAGTAGAAATGTGAAATTTATTTTGTTTTAAATTCTCTTAATGTTTCTGAAATACTTATTAATTTTTGGTCTTGCCCTAAAGTATCCCAATAACAGAGACAGACCAAAATCGTTTTGGACTTCTCTATTGTTGTAACTCTATACCGCATGTAAAGTTTGAATTCTAAATTTCAGCACAGTTAGATTTCACGTCGCGTTTTTGCCGTTATACGGCCACAAATGTTGAAAAAAGTCATCGAAAATTTAGACAACGTCCGAGCCAGCAGTAGCGGGCATATGCCAGAAATCATTTTTAAATTAAAATAATGCCAGCAGACTATCTTTCGAAAAAAGTACAGAACATTTCAATGTTCTATGAAAGATGAGTCTCAATTGTTTATATATATATATATATATATATATGGTTTATGCCCAAGTCAACTGGAAATTCCTTCTTCTTTCGCACCAGATGGCCTCTTGTGCTTTAGTATAACTCTCGGCAGTCTTCCTTTCTCCATAGCAACTGGAATATAATCTACATGCATCTAAGGTATGTACGAATATAGGTGGGATGCCACAAATGCGACATATAGTCCGAAATACATGCCCGCATGCTTAAAGATTCATTTGAGAAAACACATTAAAAAATATGTTTCTACGTGATTAAACAATTTGGGCTCCACAAAGAAGATTTAAAGTTTGATATTTTAAATCGGCATAAAATTGTCTTGCCACAAATTAAATGTCTAATCTATATGTCGCTTTGAAGTCTAATGCCTTCTAATGAGATTCATTTTAATCTTTGTTTTTATTGCCTTCAGGTTTTGATACATATGAAAGTCATCCCGTAAGTCGATATTCGTCTAATTGTAACTGATTTTAAGCTCCCATAAAGATTGTACTACATTTATTTTTGTCAACTTCATGAACATAAAGCCCGAAGGTTACATTTAAGGAACTGAGATTTAAAAAATGTTACCCGATTCTTCACCATACTTGTTTTCATGCCATGCTCCCATGGTATTAACAATGACATTTTTTTGACAAGCACTTCTTTTAAGAAAGCAGTGACAACTTTCAACTATATCGTTGAAGGAACTCGAATAAAAAAGTTCATAAAATTTTTTACAAACAACAACGTTCTCAATAAAACTGTTTTGAAAATCTATAATATCACTTGAACTTTTCGGGCCAACTTAAATCGACGGACGGACAAGGCTACATTACTTTCAATGTAAATCAAAAGTAAATATAAGTATGTCTGTACTATAAGTTTTGAATAACCAATATGAAAGTTATAGGTTAAAATTAATAAACTTTGAATGAGATACAAATAAAAACGTTGCCAACATAAACTGAAACACTATGCATAAACACATATCTCGAACAGAAATGTATATTTTCCAAAATTTTATTAAAGCCACTGGCCATTCACATTATATTCACTGCCGATTTACAGAGATTATTATTTTTATTATTATTACAAATCAATCATCAGCATTGCTTTCGCATTGATACGAAGGGGGACTGCCAGAGAAAAAGATCAAGAAAAATTGTGGCGTCAGTCGCCGCCGGCCGATGCCACGTTCTATAGCGCTGATGGCCGCATATCATAATCTATGTATGTACATACCTACATATGAAAATGAAAACACTTCGGCGATGCTATTTTAGTGAATTTTCATGTCCTATTCTTTCGCCGCCGAATGGCCGAAATGGAATGCGTGCAAATCTCTTTTTCTTCTTCTTTGTTTTCATAAGGGCGGTGTTGGTTTTATGGCAAAAAAAAAACGTTCTTTGTGTGAAATCGAATGATTGGAAATATTGATGAAAACGAAATATCTACATCTTTAAATATTAATAGAATTTTCAGCTCACTCGTAAATATAGCACAACGAATGGTGCAATTGTGTTGATTTTATGATTTTATAAGAAAAGACATCGAGCTTAGTTATTTATCTATTTCTTTATTCCTTTTTCAGGATGCGGTAACTGGCGTTGCGATTACGGGACGCATTGATCCTAAAGGCTTCTTTATGTACTGGAACGATCAAAAGGACGAGAGAGATTTATTAGACATTGCAACAATAAGGGATGTCCGAACAGGATTATATGCCAGAAAGGCAAAGGTGGGTACATTAAGTTTTATATTGTATTTGTACCTTTAGCGTTAGCCAAAATCTCATTTGAATAATTTTCCACGCATCCTTCAAAATTTCTCGACTGCTGTTTTTTTAAGCTAATTCGTCGGTTTTGAAATCAAGTGCAACGTACTACAACTATGCTATCTTATAGTAGTTTTATGCTACGTTTCCACCGAGCACTAACCGAGATTAAGGTTAATCTGCCCGTAATCTACTTTAAATCTCAAGATTTACCATACAAATTTTAGTCTGCTAAACACAAGATTAAAAATAAATCTAGATAATAAACTTCGTTTGCATGTAAGATTCGGGTTCCAAACACACTCTATACGACTCTATACTACTCTCCAAAGCTCAACTGTTTGGTTTTTACTGGTTTTACCTTCATATTGATTTTTAAGAATAAAATGGTGTGCTAATAATATTTTCATTCTTTTTCCACTCATTAAACTGTATCAACAATTTTCTGTTTTATTTATTATTTTAATTATTTTAATTTTATTTTCGCTTTGTTTGACTTTTAAGAAAAAACATCTGTTCTCTTTTGAAATGTCAATTACTTTCTCAATTTTAAAGCAAAAATGAGAGAATGAGAGCCAAACGTCAGATTAATCTGTTCGGTGGAAACGATGAAAGATTAGTTTTTAATCTTTTGTGCTTAATCTCGGTTTATTTTTTTGGTGGAAACGTAGCATTCATTTCGGTTTGGCAGGCAACATTCCAGCGAAAGCATCTGCTCAAACCGCTAATATCTCGAGGGTGCATCTTGTTGCGCTAATTCAAATGATTTTATCCTTTATAGTTGACGAACTGGATTGTAACATTGTCCATCATAAGCCATAGACATAGTCCCGTCGGATATTGTTGTTTCCGATATACCACGATATACAAGCTACTTATGACTAACATGTTGGCTCGGTTTGTGCTCATTTTAACTTTAGAAAGTGCTATGACTATTTTGAAAGAGATGGTTTTGAATGCTTAACAATCTGTATGTTATTGATTCTTTATTATGTAAGCTACAAATACCTTTCGCGTAAAAACAGACGTATATAACTAATGCTGATACCCGCAAGCTCTAAAAGCTTGTGAGCTACAAAAGACCGCACAGAAACATTTGTGCTGTGGGTCTTTATTATATCAAGTAAATTGGCATTTTTCAAAGAAGTCACAAAAAAAAACAATTGTGTCGATTAAGTTTCAATTAAAAAAAATTGCAATAAAGATGATCCGCTTAGCTAAGTGGAACAAATTAAAAATTCAAGTCTGTCGTCAAATTGATAAAATGTACATACAGTAACACACATTACTGAGTGGTTGGAAAGACGCTTAAGTAAAACAAATATCATTCAGGAAATAAGAAACAATCGGCAACCGTTTTTTAAGGCAGTGTCTTGCTCGTTGTGGACATTTTAGACTCTCTATTGTGCTTCCAAGCAGAAATTCTCTTTTTTGGTTTACTAGTTTGAGAAACAAGATATTGTTCTTCTCTCTTGAAATATATGTGGCGTGCATTGCCTTTCCCCGCTGAATATTGAACCAGCCCACCCGACGAGGTCACACTGACCCCTACTCTACACCGTCGGTAATCTGGAAACAGCTTTATGTATTTTGTATTTTGTTCGTCTAAAGCTAATAAATTTATATTCATCTTGTTATTTTGTTTATATCGGTATTCTCTGCAGCATTAAAGTAATTTCTTTTTGATAATAAATAAAAAATACTGCCGATTCTTTAATTTCTAAGAAAAAAAATTATTGTACAGTAAGGATCTGTCTTTTATTTTTACCTCGGTTACCCGGGATTTAAGGAAAGCCATACTTTGGTGTACCGTGCCGACATTAGAGCTTTATTTTTGTAGTTAATAATGTTCTCCGTTTTCCTGTGTGGAAATTATGTCAATATCTTAAAAGGCACTGGGGATTTTCTTGCTCATATGCAAATGTTTGAGATGCAGGTTAAGTGTCATAAACATATATTTTTAAAACAAATATAATTACATTTGTATTCAACATTTTACCTAAGATTCTGCTGTTTCAGTTATTTGCAACCAAAAATGTATTCAACATCTTGTCGCATAAAAAAGAGTAGATACCTTTTAAATATAAAGTGGACATTTGAGTTCCGTCGTTCCTGTTGAAAATATTTTATACATACATACATATTATGTTTAATGACAAATAATAAAGCTGCTGAGAGGGTGTGTAAGATAATCCGAAATAATACCACTTATTGTTAAACTTGTTTTGATCATTCAGGCTGAACATTAAATAATCATTTGTTATAATTGTAGTGGCGTTTGCGTCCCTTTTTTGTATGTATTTAATGTTAATCCTCAATTATTTATCAATGGTTTTATTCTATTTCAGGATCCGAAATTACGGACGTTGTTAAACATGGGTGTTATGGAAGATACGCTTGAAGAGAAGACGATTACTGTGATCCAGGGTTCTGATTTCGTTAATTTAACCGTTATTAATTTTTCTTGCATAAATAAGGAAATTGCTCAGGTAATATTTTTGCATAAGCCTTAAATAGATATTAATTAATTTCATAAACTGAAGCTGCTTAACGTATTTGTGTACCTTTTATCCCTTCAACTTTCTATTTTGGGATGAAGAGCTTCCCTTAAATATTTTTACAAATCAGTTGTTGAGCCATAAAAATAATCCTTGCATTATTCTTGGCCATGAAGACAGTTGTGGTTGCTATAACAATTAATATCATCAACGCATATTGTTGATGATATTAATTTCCCTACATTCTCACATTATTTATGAAGTGATAATGAATGTCAGTAAATTATCTGAAGTGGTGTAGATATGTCGAAAATATGATAGGGTACCTATGAACCCATGCAGTTCTTAAGTAACAATCGTTGGATTTTATTTTGACTTTTGGGTTTTATGCTGAGTAATAATTCTTCTTGTTCAGTATCGTACCAATTATGGAGTCTAGTATGTACATTTAAGAGCGTCAACATTTTGTCAAATACCTACATAGTTTATTCTTTTTTTTCGGATACATCAATATCATTGAAATGTGTCGAAATATTTAGGTATATGAAATTAAGTTTACTAATGAATTGCCATATCAGATAGATTATCAGTCCATATGGGAAAATGTACACACCGTGCAAAAAAAAAAGAACGCCGCAGCCATTCATCTTTTCTAAAACGTATTGTATTTCACCGAATTTAAAATATATGATATATGATAATATGTTTATGAGGAGTTATTCTTCCTAATACAATCCACCTTTTATGGCCAACATTTTTCACAAATGCGATAAAAGTGGAGAAATGCGCTCCAAGATCTGATCTTGCCGTTTTGTCGATTTTTTGGGTCTTCCGCTCCCAAGTTGCCTCCGTACTGCCAGTCGAGCTTATATTCCTTAAAAACCGTCTTACAGTGCTTTCGTGGCAGCCCATTTTTTTTATATATTTTTTGTCTTTTATACATAAAAAATAATAAGCAGGTCACAAACTGCAATAGTACCTAGATAATGAATATGAGAGAAACGCCCTCGGAAGTCATAAAATCATAAAAATTTTCGGTGCGGGTTTTTTTTGGCACGGGGTGTATTACGAACAAAAAAGCAGTTGAATTTTATGTAGAAGTAGCAGAAATTACAGCTTACGCCATATAAGATTTACTTACGCCGGTTTTCAAAGAGGCACACATTTCAACGTGAGGGATGATGTTGGATCGATTAAGTTAATAGGTAACAAAATCTACTTTGAGTCTGGTTCATTATATTCTAATAATAGAACCTACTTGTGACACGCTTTATTTTTCAAGGAAAGAAGATACCTGTCGACTGCTTAAATTAATAGAAAATAAAATGCTGGCTAAAAATAAACGCACGGAAATTACTTTCATTCCATCGACTCTAAGGTCGACTCAAACATTTTATCCTTGAATGTTTGAAGAAAACACATAAACGACTCTTTTTATGCGCCAATGAAAATAAAACAGGAACATTTTATCTGCACTGAAAAAAGAAAACTTTATTTGGACCAGCAGCGTCAATTAAATGCAGCATTTTCACAACTCCATAAAAATTGGGTGTTTGTGTGTCTGGAGGATCTGCAAAAAATATGTATAGATATATATACGTGCTTAAGTTTTTCATAAAGAATGGGCTCGTCAATTTGAAATAAATCGCCTGTATTTGAGTTGTAAACCATACAAAGGCAAACTGTTCGTATTAGTAAACGATATTAAGCGTCAGTATATTACTTATACATTTACGCACGCACAAACCCGTTTCTCATTACAATCGGTTTTTGTTTGTTTATTGTATAAATAGAAAGTATTTACATACATCACTTGATGCACATTATAGTAATCAGTTCATTCTCATAACAAATAAAATTCCTTAATCTATTAATGACGGTACGTATTTCTTTTATTGATTGATTATTGTATATTTTCGTAATTAAGGCTGTTATTGCCTAAGAAATAAATCAATGTGCTTGTCGGTATATAATACTTTATAATATTGCAAACATTTATGTTTGTTTTAAATTAAATATCTTCTTTTCTTTTGCAGTATTGGTCGCATGAGCTTATGAAACTAGCATACAGTTTGTCACAAATAAACGGATCATCAAATATGTTTCTGCAGAAAGCTCATACTAAACTCTGTTTGCAAGCGATTAAGGACAAGACTGTACCCGTGAAAAAGTATGAAGATCTTGATACGTAGTTTTTTGTTTTTTTTTTTATTCTAAAATTTATTTCATTTTAGCATAATTAAGGTATTTACTCAAAACAAGGAGGATAGGAAGCGAGTAGAAAAGGCTCTGGACATTTCGGGCTTACCTTCGGGGAAAATAGACACATTACCCTTGTCTAAATTCCAATTCGAAGACTTTTATAATTTATACAAAAACCTAACACAACGCTCAGAAGTGGAAAGGATATTTGATGGAATGTAAACATGCGTGTATTAAATTTAACATTTAATTAATAATTTTGATTACAGTGTTGGAAACTCAAAACGATGCTGTATGACGATATCCCAATTAGTAGAGTTTTTAAATAAAACTCAGCGAGATCCTAGGTTGAATGAAATATTATACCCTTATGCAAATACAGTACGAGCCAAGGAAATAATCACAGAATACGAACCGAATAAATTTAATGCTCAAAAAGGCGTTTTGAGTTCGGATGGGTTTTTGAGGTAAGTTATTTAAAAAAAATTGTATTTATTGGGCACAATTTTGTTTTCTATTTGGGCCCCTAACTATAGCGATGCTTTAAAGGTTTTTTTAATTTATCAGCATCTATGCCGACCAGTTACACTACAGGTTTCGATTTTCTGTGTTTGTGGCTTTTTTAATATCTAGACCCAGTGCAAAAGCCATTATATCCACTTTTGAAAAAATATATCTTTTGTTTGACTCAATCCAATGCATACGCGGGGTCCAAGTTTGAATGTGAAATTCCTTAACATCCCATAGAACCGAAAAACTGACGTGCATTTCAAAAAACCTTTATCCACTTGAGTTTTGCTTTCAAAGTCCATTATATCCATTTTAAATTACTCTTCAAATTTTAAACGTCAATTCAAATACCGTTCTATATACATATATTATGAGATTAAAAAAGGAATTCCCCGAATATCATACTGTTTGTAAAATAGAATCAGGTGCACAGCAAAGCGCGGTGGAAATAATTTAGTTAGTAAAGATTTCGGAAAGTTTCCCTATAACTTCAATTTGATTTGAGAATTGATGCAGTTGGACGTTGGTGGTCAAAAGACATAATAAAAAAAATGTATTCACCTTGAGAAATTAAATTTGGTATGGATTTTGTAGTAAGACCAAAAACCAATTATATCCATATTTGTTTTTGTTATAACACAGAAGTGGAAATTATCTGTTCACCATTTCTAAACTAAAATTGTACACCCATCCGAATGATCATGCAAGAAAAGAATTGCAGCAAAGTGCATCGTTTCGGAACTACAAGTTTCCATCGACTAACTCAAAACTTTGCACAGTGGATATAATGGTTTTCGATTCCGACCGACACAATTGCAGTTTATAATTATCGCTTAATTTTTGTAGACGCATGAATGTTTTTTTTTTCATTAAAAAAAAGGAGAAAAATAAATATTAGGCGTTAACGGCCCACACAGGATCTACAGCCTAGCTTCTCCAACCATTTTTTTGACACGAATGAAAGTGGCCTACAGTGTTATGCCGATTTCAAATGGCAATTTAATTACAGAAGCTTTTCAAACAGCTTACACTTTTTGATGTTTGTCAGACTTTCGCAAGAGGTTGGGCAGCGAATAAAAGCGTTCAGTTGGTACGGGTCGGATTTGAACTTAAGACCCCTCGATTGGTAGTCCAATGCACTTAACCACTAATCTTCTGCACATTTGACATAAAATATATTATAATGTTTTTTACATTTCGAGATATTTCAGGTAACAAAAGTGCATTTTTATAATTCAATCAAAATTATTTGTCAAATTGCTATAAGCTTACTTAACACAAATAGATAAATGCAAAACGTTTACTCACTTTTGACGCTGACTGTACATACATAGATATAGGATTTTATTCAATTGTATTCCGATTACGCACAGAAGAAAAAGCGTCATAATACCCAAATATATTTTTGTTTATAATTTTTCACGACATTATATTAAATTTGAGAATTCTGATTTTATTTTAATTATTTTTGGCGAAAACTACTTTCACATAAACATCGAAGAGCGTCACAATTTCCAAAATGAAGTAATATGTCTTAAAAAGTAAGAAACTAAGGACAGCACATACGGACACAATGCATAATCCCCCAAATTGCTATCATCAAAAAACAATGGCGATTATTAACTATCACAAATCGGGTTGGAGAATTCTGCCACAGTAAATTCTTTTAAAAATTTCTTTAATAACTTCAAAAGAAGAAACAAAAAAAACCATATACATACATATGTATGTTTGACCCAAAGAAGAGGTCAGTCAGTAACCTCAATCACACCACCATTTTTCAAGCTGCACCCTTTCCACCCCTATATAAACCAAGCAACTCTCACCACCAGCAATGATAAAATGATATTATAGGAGTCTACACAATCATACACATCCTTAAAAGAAATAATTACGAGAAGGATGCGTGTCTTTACTTAGTAATTCTCATGAATATTTGAGCAATATGTTCCATTAAATAGGGGCAAGTACATTAAATCCAGTTACCCATGTTTTGCTTTTGCGTCTTGTTAAACACTTGCTCCCTTGCTTGAAGAACGTAATAGTGTTGGCAATGAAATGAATAATAGAATAAATAATCTTAACAACACCTTGGGCCCAATTTTCTTCTATTAGTTTTAATTGCAAATATTAATAAAGCAACAGGGGAAGTATCTCCGGAATACAGCGAATGAGATATATTAAAAGTTAACGGTTTTATACACACATTTACTTTTAAGCTTCTTAATTGAAATTCATACGTTCATATATTTATTATTGAAGACATTTTTTTTAAATATTTCGTTATGTAGGTATTTAATGTCAAATGACAATCCAATCATGGCCCCTAATAAACTTGATTTATGCGATGATATGGATCAGCCTATGTCCCATTATTTCATAAATTCATCACACAACACTTATTTGACTGGCCATCAGCTGACTGGAAAGTCTTCTGTTGAGATCTACCGACAGTGTCTACTGGCTGGATGCAGGTATGTTGTTTTATAAAATAAAAGCATGTACACACGTTCAATGAAGTTCAAATTGAAGTGTATATTTCTATTCCCCCGACCTTTCGGTAAAGTTATAATGCGATTTTATATTGATTGTATCATTTAGGTGTGTTGAATTGGATTTTTGGAATGGACGAACCGAGGAGCCTGTCATTGTTCATGGTTATACATTTGTTCCTGAGATTTTTGCCAAGGATGTGCTCGAAGCAATCGCAGAAAGCGCATTTAAAACATCCGAATTTCCTGTGATATTGAGTTTTGAAAACCATTGTAATCCTCGGCAACAAGTAAGTCGATATTGTTATAAGTTTCCAGTGTAATATGTACATATATATTTTAATATCCTCTTTGCGGTCCTCTGTGTAACCATCATTCTCCAAGAAGAAAATTTTCTTTATAATAAGTACTCTTATGAGCAGACGTTCTTAATGCTTGTTCAAAAAAATATTCTTTTGTGTTCCACTTTACATCCTTGCACTTTTCCACTTCAACATCAATGAGAAGGTAAGTGCACTTGTTAGTCCGCAATGACTATGTATTGTGTCTTGGAAGCTCGCGCAACTATTATTTTTCGAAAAAGGACAGCAGCGAAAGATTTTTTGAAATCTCTTAGATACACTTAGCCTAGATGCCAACAAAATGTATATATTTACATATTGTTATACTTGCACAAAAAACCGTGTTCTTATTTCCACTTAACCTCACTAAAAAGTTAAGTATTTATCTCATAACCTTTTCATTTGTGTAGACTCGATTGTCGACCTCAGGTGAACTTCATTTGCTTGAAGTATTTCCATTGCATGTAATAATTGTAAAGAAGTTTTAACGTAATTATTTAATTTAACCATATAAATTGTGGAAAGGACGTCAAAATTTGGGTAGGCCAGTATAAGGGTTTTTTTTTTGTTTCTTTCAATGGCACCATTGTATTTCCCTCACGTACTTAAAATGCGGACTAACAAGTAATCATAATCCCCTCACTTCATATCGCGTCAAGCTGTGCCAGTGATTCTTCTTTAAATATAATTAGTTTTTTTGTTGACACCATTTCATTATTCCCTGCTAAAACGAATGGCCACCATAGTAACCTTCAATTAGGAACCATTAACAAATCATCAAAAACCACTATTATCATAGCCACCCGACGCACGACATTATAATTTATTGCTTGGATTTTAGGCGCACCCATATCCGTAGGTACAGTTAGTCTACAGTCTAGGTTGTAAAAATACATACTTATAAAAAACAAAAGTCGTCACCATAAGGTGCAACAAAGTCGGTAAGTATGTCCAAAGTGCTTGTAAATACAGTAATACCCATTTTTATTTATTTAAAGTAGTCATGATTGAAGTATTGCTAACTTAAGTAGTAAATTGTTGTATTTAAACTTTGATGTAGGCTAAAATTGCTAACTATTGCCGTGATATCTTTGGAGACATGTTGCTAGATAAACCGCTTGACTCGCATCCTTTGGAGGCAAATTGTGAACTACCTCCTCCATCGTCATTGAGAAGAAAAATTATAATTAAAAATAAGAAGAAACATCATCACCACCATCACCATCATAAAAGTAAGGCAGGCATGCAATCTCAAGCAAAACTGACGACAGCGAACTCAGGTAAAATAAATATGAATATTTTTACAAATCAAAAAAAAAAATATTTTTAAATTTAAATTTGAAAAATTTATTAAAAAAAAAAAGAGGCAAGGAGATAGAAAAATTAGCACAGTCCGTGTTCAATTTTATTTCACTGAGATAAAAACTCACAAAAACATGCCTATTCATAGGAGATTCAATCCGTTTCAATTGGAATGTATAATTTATGGAAACTGCAATATTGTGTATACCACTGTGTTGAACTCTTTAAACTAAGTTCGATTTTGTATTTTGAACATAATTTGAAGTGTCAAATATTATTTTGTTAAAGGCGATTCAAAAACTTATCTCATGTAGACGAAAGTTTTGTATGACACAGTCGTTCACTTTATTTTTCTTGTATTGGAAAAACGAAAAACAAAGTGCTTAGTGAAATATTAAATATATTGGCAACATCTCTTCGAGGTTATTTGCACTAAATATTTTTTTTCAAGTCATTCTGAATAAAAGTTTCGGAGATACAGCCTTGCGAAGCTGCGCACTCAATTGAATCACGAGGTTTATTTGAGGTTATCCAAACTTTAAATGCGTTTTTCTCGAAACTGTGTTTTCAAAGTCGGTTGTCAAAAATTCTCGAAAACCACTCAACCGATCTTTGAAGTTTTACGCAGGTCTTCGAGATGCAATTCACGTGCAAATTTTACCAAAATTATCAATTTTTTGTAAAAAGGTCTTCCAAAAATCCAATTTTCATAATTTTTTTCCCTTGTCCAAATTCAAGTTTATGGTCTTAACTAAAACACGAATTTGTTTTTTCACTTCTGATGATCCTGTCATGAGTTCTACAGTCAACGCGAATGCACCTTTTTTTCGAGGCATCACCGGAAATGACGTCACAATGACTGAGTTTTGAATATTTTCCTTTGAAAATTTCAGAAATTCTTTTTCAAATGTATATCTTGAAGTCAGTAAAAAGTTTGAATAAAATATTTTATTTTTATATAAATTTTTTTTTTTTTTAAAATAGAACCTTATTTTCCCCGAATAAACCCATGTAACCCCATAAATACCGTAAGCTGGATTATATACAATATTAACCACTCCTTCAACTCGAATACGTTACAATTTCTCTTTAATCATAAAAACACAAAAGAAAGGGCATTTAAAAATTATTTTAAGGAAGACCATCTTTTTTTAAAGAAACATAACCTTAATTTTCATCCGCATTATCGAACTTTTTTAGAACAATTTGTCTTATCAGTTATAAACAAAGATTATGACATCAGCAGTAACATTTAACAAAATTTTGGGCATAATAAATAAGTAAATTCAATGAAAATCTTTAAAAAACTGAACTTGTTGCAGTTGCACTAATATAAAATTTAAATTGAACACTAAAAAACACAAACCACTGAAATGCAAGTGACACAGATGGTTAGATACTACGAAAAACACAAAACGAGGACATTGTCTTCCGGTCGAAAGATAAAATGGGTGGGCTTGTGTGCAATAAGTTTCTCCCTATTTATAAACCATTTAACAAAAAAAAAAAAATAAAAAAATAACTTTAAACTGCAGCAATGAAAACAGAAGAGTAACAATTGAACTTTTATCTTTAATTTCAATGGAATTTTACAGTTGATGCCAGCAAAATGACATCTACCGCTCCAATCCAGCAACAGGTTTCCATTCAGGATGACGGAGTTTCTTCTGTAATGGGAGGAGGAGTAGGTGGAGGACTGACAACGACACAATCAACTGGAAACAGTGATATTGGAAGTCATGCACCACCATTGCAGGTATGCCTTTTGTTCGTTCATTCTCTTTCAATACATAATGTAGGTAGATAACGTTTTTCTCTACCGAGCATAAGCTCTTACAGATAACAGATCTTTACATATTACAAAAAATATAACACTTATTTTTAAATTAGTTCATTTTCAAGACCACGTTTTAGTCGGTATCTATTCAAATGGAAGTTAATTATGCTACTTGCAGAATTGTACAAACGCGAACATCTTGAAATTGTTTTATTAACAAAGAAATTTGCATAGTTCCATCGGAATTTTTTATTTTATGGAATGACTACTTGTACGTTTGCTCTAGGATTTAGGGAATTATTCTTAAATAATCGATTAGAGAATAACGTTAGATACATACGTATATAGAAATTTGTTTAATAATCTTAAAAAATTTTTTTTCCAGCAAATTCGACAGAGTTCAAAAGACAGCACAGGGTCATCGGACACAGATAGTTCAAGTGATGATGAATCACTTCCCAATACTGCTCCCAATCCACCAATTGGAACAGAAATAGCGCCAGAAAAGGCTCAGAGAGAAACTGAGGCTGGTGCAGAGATATCGGCTCTTGTAAACTATGTACAACCAGTGCATTTTAGTTCTTTTGAAAATGCGGAAAGTATGTTTTTGTAATATGTCATTAAGAAATATTCATTTAAGATATTTTATTATAGAAAAAAATCGTTGCTATGAAATGTCATCATTTGACGAGAAGCAGGCTACAACTTTACTAAAAGAGCGGCCTATCGAGTTTGTCAACTATAATAAGCATCAATTGTCTAGAGTGTACCCAGCGGGAACGCGATTTGATAGTTCAAACTTTATGCCACAGGTTTGTAAACCCGACCCTTTTCTTACGATTTTTTTTAACATTATTATAATTTCAATTTTATTATATGTAGCTATTTTGGAACGCTGGTTGTCAGTTAGTCGCTTTAAACTTCCAAACTCTGGACTTAGCGATGCAATTAAATTTGGGTATTTTTGAATATAATGATCGAACGGGTTATTTACTCAAACCCGAGTTTATGCGACGGACTGACAGACGACTAGATCCATTTGCAGAGAGCACGGTAAGTTTATAAGCAATTATTTAGGCGGTCGAGATATTTTTTTTTTGTATTTCGGTACCATACACTTTTTAAAATTTACTTTTTTTAACTTTCGCAGGTGGATGGCATCATCGCTGGAACTGTCTCAATAACGGTGCTTTCCGGCCAATTTCTCACCGACAAACGAGTTGGCACTTACGTTGAAGTCGACATGTTT
Organism: Ferdinandea cuprea; assembly: GCA_963576555.1. Lineage (NCBI taxonomy): Eukaryota > Metazoa > Arthropoda > Insecta > Diptera > Syrphidae > Ferdinandea > Ferdinandea cuprea. The sequence goes on from OY754958.1 coordinate 358,814, forward strand.
GGACTTCCGGCGGATACGGTTCGTAAAAAGTTTCGAACGAAAATTGTGCGCGACAATGGTATAAACCCAGTATTCGACGAAGAGCCTTTTGTTTTTAAAAAAGTAAATACGCGTCCAAAATGAATAAAATCAAAATAATCTTATGGCTGAATTTCGATTTCAGGTTGTCCTACCCGAGTTGGCTAGTATACGAATAGCTGCATTCGAGGAGAGTGGAAAATTCATCGGCCACCGGGTATTACCTGTTATTGGTTTATGTCCCGGCTATCGCCATGTAAATCTCCGTACTGAAGTGGGTCAGCCGATGGGCTTGGCCTCACTGTTCCTATGCATTGTAGTTAAGGATTACGTTCCAGATGATCTTTCAAATTTTGCGGAGGCACTAGCTAATCCAATTAAATACCAAAGTGAACTTGAAAAAAGAGACAAACAATTGGCAGTGCTTACTGAAGACACGGAACCTGTGCAGGAAGACGATATAACAAACTCATGTGAGTTTTTCTAAAACTGTTGGAATGTTAGGCAGTTGTGGTTGAATATAACTTCTTTTTTTTTAAATTTATTATATGGATTAGTATTTTTCAGTTTTTGCATATATTTTATTTATTTCTTTTTATTTTCGGTGTCGTTCCTTTTGAATTTGTTGTTTTGTGTTTGAAACACCAATATGCTTGGCTTTGTACACAAATCTGACCCCATAGTCGTTTTTGTACAAGTAGGTCAGAAAAAAGAACTCAGGCCTGTGGAATCGATCACAATAAGCCCAAAGCATCGAACAAGCATAACAGCGGCCACATCCATGAGCGTCGAAATTCCATCTGATTTCGATGCTGAGAGTACATCAACAACGATCCAATCAATTCAGCATCAACACTCACTGGATCAAACTGTGAATACCTCCATTCGTCAAGTTGAGTCTGTTCCATTCGATGTGGATACAGTTGTGGCAGAACCACTAGATAAAATTCTCGATCATAAATTAGTGCGTGAAAAGCGACTTGAAATGGAGAAAAAACTAGAATCTCTGCGAAAAAAACACGATAAGGAAAAGATAAAAATAGCCGCTCAAAAGCTGAGTCCCCTGGATGGAACTAAGAAACCAAAATTCTCGATGACCAACAAATTGGTGAAGCGACTAAGTAGCAAAAGTCTGTAAGTTACTGCCGTAGAGGTTGCCTCATTTAAGAGGCAGTTTCACATGCGTTAATTTAAACAGAAGTTGTCTCTCCTCTAGCGATCCTAGTGTAGAAGTGCCTCCATGTCCGCTCGATGCGGGAGCGATCCCTGAAAGCAGTGATGAGAACGCAACAGATGGAGATAAGACTGGTATTGCTAGAAGCCATTCGGAGCGATTGTTGGCTTCATGTCGGGAACATTCAGCAAGCTATCGTGAATTACAGGAAAAGTATCACGAGGCCATCTATTCGACGGCGGAAAAAGTTATGAAAACCTCTCAATCAAATCAAATGAAGCAATTGAAGACATCACTTGATAAGGTCACGAGTGAAGTAATGCATCAGCTACAAGAAGCCCGGCGAAATGAGGTAAAGAATTTGGCTACTGTCCACAGAGATCGTGATGAATTGGTGAGGTAAGATTGTGCCTTTTGCAAATATACTGCATATTTGGTTTTTTTCTATTATTCTTGTTATTTTAAGAATGAAGAGAGAGGTAGCCAGCTCTGTTGTTGAAAGAGGAGTGGCTGAACGAGTGCGTCTAAAGCAGACTTATGACAGGCGAACGGACGAACTTCAGAAACAGCATGATCTTGTCAAAAAAGCTCTCGCTGAACACAGGGCTAAAGTAAGATAATTTTTGAAACTAAAATGAATTCGAATACATTTTTTATTATTTCTAGGCACGTCATATACTTGAAAAAGAAGTAGACTCTCGAAGCTGCGTTTCTAACTATGGTTTCTTGGTACTCTTTCACAACACCTCAACAAGCTCGATGGCAAATAACATCTTATTAGATGGTGCTTCCGGAACAACAGCTGCAGCCAATAATACAACACTTCTAATGGAATTGTAAAGACAAACCTGAGCAAAGAAAACCAACCTCACCTACCAGCAATTTTGAAATTATTGTGAACAAAAAACAGTATTTTTTACTCTCGATTTATCATGTAAAAGTCTTAAACATACACGCAACTAAAAGCAAATTAATGTATGTAGTACTAACTAAAATTTAAGTATGCGCAAGCAAACGGAGAAACATACGAATTAAGTTAAGCTTATATGGAGCACACATAACTCGAAAAAATTGTGTGTCTCTTGTAAGTGTCAAGTAGATAGAGTAACTGCAAACTTCTACTAACAAGTGATGGATTCGATTGGATAATTTATTGTCTGTATTATATGTTTCGATTACTCCATTCTCACCTTTGAATCAAATCAAATCGAATCTTCTATTATTATAAAATATTTGTTTAAATTTCTTTATATTATATCCAATGCTAGTCTCTAATATTATAAAACAAAACTGCATATAAGTACACACATACACACATACTCAAGTGCATCATCCTTTAAAGTAATCGCTTCTTGTTTTCCTAACATTAAAATGTTTAAAGGCGAAACGGAAAAGAAACACTTTAGGATCCTAGTCCAAAAAGAATCTCAGTGAAATTCGTAGTTTATATGAGTAGGTCAAATAGAGGTGCCGAGCATTTTAAAAATGGTGCCTAAAAGCCTATAAAAAAACCCTTTTTATATTCTACTTAGCAGGTAGCTACCTTGTTGTATTACGTATCTAATCTGTTAGGGAATATACGTTTAATTAGTTTTAATTCTTCTTCGTTTTTTTTTTGTAGATGTTGAACTGTTCGGATGGATTTTTTGTTCATTTATTTATTTAAAATTTATTTAATTTTTGTTTAGTTCTTAAACTAAAAACAATTTGTTTACATTTGATATTTGTTTTAAGACTTGTAATTCGCCCGAATAAAACTAATTTATAAACAAAATAGCTTATGTTTTTATTTAACTGAATTTTTATGACTATCAAATTTGGTTTGGTTGTTTTTTCTATTAGTTGAATAAGATTTCGCGGCCAGCTGTCCCTTTTTTTCGGCAAGGTTATGATCATTACTGTAGGAATCATAACCCTTTCACATTACTGCATCCCCATATATTCAAAGCGGGAAACCACGGGCCTTAATTTGTTTTTTTTTTTTGAATAGGAAAATCATTACTTATTGCTTTAGTAAAAGTCTTTATACATACCTTGGAAATATATAATTTCTTGGACTCTATTGTTAGATAATAAAAATAAATTTATCGCCATTTTTGTGTATGCTCTCACTTGTTTGATAGGGTAAGTAGTTTATTTTGAAAGTTGAGGACTCAACAGTCTTACTCAGCATGCGATTTGGACCACTTATACTTCTTATTTTGATCAGACGATGCGTCTTCTTTTGACCTTTCTAATGTGTTAATAATCGCAAATATCCTAAAAATGAATTTAGACGGGTTACACTCTAAGTTTACGAATACCTTTAGTGTAGTTTTTGGCTTGAAAGTTATTCTTGTGATCCATTAAGGTTCTTCATAAGTCGTTAAAACTACAAAAAAATATGGTTTTTCACTATGTGGTCAACTTATTCAACTGTGTCAAAGTCTTTATTCATACGCCTAGTCGATCATCACTCATAGTCATTTAGTTAATGTTAACCCTTAACTACCTACCTCTTATTTCAGCCACATAACTACCCACCTGCAGTATCTGAAACGAATGTCTTCTTAGCTCTTGTTAAAACGAATATGACATAAGAAAGTATACTAACCACGGGGGAGCGCGCGCATATGTTACCTCGACGACCTACAGTTCCGTATTATAGGTAGGGGGGAGGGGAAGGTACAATGACGCGAAAAGAATAAAAACGCGATTGCAAAGAGTTATAACTAAAAACAAAATCGCCAGAGTCTGAGAGACTCCAGATAGGTAGTTAAGGGTTAATATATTCGATCACAGGAGAGTTCATAATCGAAGGTCATACTTAATAATTTGTTTGCTATTTTCATAGACATCACGCCTATGCTTCTTAATTATACAGATTTACTTGTCATTTCTTGGAGAAAATAATTTATTAGGTATGCTCTTCGCTTTCCCATTTCGTTTAGTTTATGTTGATGAAATAAAATAAGTTTATTTATTTTTGATTTTTAAAACAATTTACTCTTTAGTCTCAACTTAAGTAAAGTTCCACCATTGGAAAGGTTTTGCTTTAAAAACACTTACTACATCAAACGTTCAAACACTCGATTTCATGACTAATTCTGTATCTGTATTTTTTTAAGATTAAACTAATTTTTTTGCAAGTAACTAATTGCCCGAAAAAATAATTAAAACGCCAAAAAAATGTATGAAAAGTCGAAAAGTTCCTTTATGCTTTCTAAAAAATCCAAGAATCTGCCGTTAGTTTGAGTTAATTTTTTTTTCAAACCTGTTTAACGGTTAATGTAGGCAAAGATCTAAAATTTGAATAAATTCAACAGAAAACTTTAACACTTTGAAGAGTGTAAGCCTATATATATATAATATACGTACTTTGTGTTCTTTAATTTTATTTTGATTGAAAACTTAGGGCTTATCTTGTCGGCAACATTACATAGCATAAATAATGCACACATACATAATAAATTGCGTCGGATATTTTCAAAGTTGAGAAAATCAAGAACTTTTTTTGGATTTCTTGCAAAAATCAAAGAACACGCCCGAAGGTTAATATATTTTTAAATTACAAATTTATTTTATTAAATTTGTGTTAATATTGCATAACGAGACATAGTAGGATAATTAAATGGAAAGTTAGAAAAAAAAAACGAAAGACTATTGCATGTTAGGATATAGAAATAGCTCCACTATTAGAATTATTGTCAAACCTGTTTGAATTTTGTTTTGGATTTTTTTTTCTTTTTTTGAGAAATTGTTATAGATGCAGATAATATAAATAAGGTTTTTAGTAAGTAGAAAGAAACAAAACTAATAATAATAAAATTTAAGAACTTAGTAACGAAAACGTGTAGCTGTAGAAAATTTAGATTCGATAAAGAACAAACTGACGACAATCAATGTAAAACGATATATCAGTTCCAACGTTCTACTTTAATAATCAATAATAATTGTTTTATGAACCTTAACCTCCTTTGAAATCCCACTTAAGGCTTAAACAATCGGATACATCAACTAAATCTAGAAAGACCAGACAATGACCACTTAAAAAACTAATACCAATCGATGATAACTAATCTAAAACACATCGTTAATGTTGGACAATATTTTGTATATAACTGGACAACTGCTTCCATTGAGTATCTAGTACAATTACCTCCCTTCACAATGCATATTGTTTTGTTGATAACGTGTTTTTCTTTGGCATTTGCTAAAACCTTGCCAACTTCAAAATTAAGTTTTCCAACCGGTGACATTATCAACGGCGAAGAAGCAGTTCCCCATGCAGCACCGTATATCGTTTCATTGAAGACAAATTCCCATTTCTGTGCCGGTTCGATAATAAGTGAAAACTTAGTACTTACGGCGGCACACTGTCTGGTTAACAAGAAATTCGATGTAGTCGCTGGATTGCATAACCGTCGCAATGAAACTGGAGCAACAGTACGCCATGCTCTACTAAGTGCATCGAAAAAGCACGAATCGTATGGTGGTGGGGTTGGTCCGTACGATATTGGTCTTGTCAAGATTGATCCACCATTCGAGTTCAGTTCTTCAGTAAACAAAATTCAGCTGCCGGCCGCAGGTAAGACCCACTCTGGAGAGGGGACCCTTTTCGGTTGGGGCCGCATTAACACTGGAAATTCATTGCCAAACAATTTACAAACCGTTGATACTTTGATTATTGAATATAACAAATGTAAGGACAACTTACCGTATGGAGCACCAATTCACTCCACAAACGTTTGTTCGAACTCTAACAAAGAAAATGGAACCAGTATTTCGGCGTGTAATGGAGATTCTGGTGGTCCATTAGTTCAGTATGTCAAGGGTGGGAAAGCTGAACTAGTTGGAATTGTTTCATGGGGATATGTGCCGTGTGGTGCTAAGAACCAACCGTCTGTGTACACTCATACTTCGGCATATATTGATTGGATTAAGAAAAATTCCAACTTTTAATAATACAAATAGATAGAAACTGAATAAAAATACCTGTGCTCCGGATTTCTTTGGATTTTGTTTTATTATTCTATATAGGTTTATAAAGTTAGATTGCTTTGAGTCTGAATACCTTCTGAATATTACATTGCATATGTGAATGTATTTTTGTTTTCTTAAGTAGACAAGTATTAATCTAAGAATACACAGTTTTCTGGACGGCAAAACCACCTTAAATGTTGTAAACTGCTTGTAAACGTAGATGTTCGTTTTTTAAATATTTTTACGTGTTAATCGGTGTCGTTTTTACTTATGTGTCTATAAATATTTAATATACATTGTAGGTTTTTCCGTTGTTATAACTTATGTCCTCTAGCATCCCTAGCATTTCAAATTTTATGCAAAATGCTTTAGATTTTTTTTTTTGATTAATTGAAATACGGCGTTCGGTACTTTTTTTTTCTCTTTATATTATTCTAAAAAGAAACACTATTTTCGATAGAATCCTGATATCATTAAATCAGTCCTGGGACTTGGAGATGTCCCATGCATGCAAAACGTCATAATTTGTCAATGATCGAATTTCGTGGATGATTTAATGGAAGGGTTTCCGAAAATCGTATTCATAGTTAGATGTTGTTAGCAAATATTTTACAGCTTATACAGATTCTCTCTCTTTTGACGAGGCTATGTTATATATTGAGAAAACGCTCTACAGCGTCCTTTTGTGAGTTCTGACCGTATAAAATTGTATGGTGACGTGAAATAACACCAAAGGATATAAAGCCAAATTTCAAATTTGTCATTTTTTCACTTTTAGAAACGAAATAAGACCAATTTGGCTTTATTTCACTATGCAAAACGAGATAATGTCAAAAAATTAATGGAAATAAAGCCAAAAAAATCGTGGTCTGCAACCCTGTTTAGTTTCACTGTTAGATTTGGAGTAGGTGCGAAGATGGGTATATGTCAAATGCGCTTTATTTCGGTTTTTGAAACGAAATAAAGCCAAAACAAAAACTTTGGTCTTATTTCAATTTTTTGAATTTGGCTTTATTTTTCACGTCACCAAATTGTATCATCTGATTTGTGTTGACGTATAAAAATGATCATCCTTTGAAGGAATTGTTGCTTACTTTACATTGCCCGCATCCATTAAATATTCTTTTGCAGTATCTACATATCTAGTTTGTATTGTGCGGCTTTTCATTTTATTTTAATTTTTTTTATTTAGTCTAAATCACCTAAATTTACCAAACACCGCAACTGAAGGATGTTGCTGTACATTTTACTTTTGGCCTGTTATTAACTTCATTCTTTGGAGAACTTACTGAATGTACAGGCTTTATTTTGCGTTTTTTTTTCATAGCATGTGTACAAATTGGTGTCGTATTGAATGTTACTTGTACTTACTATACATATATTCTTAAATGTAAATATGAAAAACATTAATTTGAATGTATTTCCTCAAATATTGTACAAGTGGGTACACTTTCTAGAATGTAATGAAAACTTTTAGTTACTTCGTGCCTTTTATTATCGGAAAGAAACAACAAATAAATAAATAAAGATTTAAACTAACGTTGTATATGACCTATTTTAATGATTTCCCTACGTTTATTGCTAACTTAAATACATAAGATCAAAAATCAAAAATATTGAAACAAGACAGTGTAGACAGAGGAATCGATTCGATATCTCCTCTAAAGCAATACTTTTTGTAACTGCAAATTACTATTTATAGCAACTAAAATATGAGTATGATTACAGTGATGATGAGATTGTTATTATTAGTTTAACGACTATATATTTGTTAAATGGAAGTAGTGAATTCCGTTAACAGAATTTTATTTAAACTTTGATGTATGGAGGACTCTACCAAAAGAAATATTTAATCTTTCAAAGGTACCTACTATGCCAAATAATACCTTTGTTTTAGGAGAAATAAAAAAAAAATAAGTGTTAATAATCAGTGTTTTCTAATTTTGTTATAGCAAAAAAAAAAATACAAAACCTATCAGACATTTTGCTGTTAGAATAAATACAAAAGTTATTAATTTGTTCAATATTAATTATTAATGCATATTAACGAAACACGTTTGAAACAAAAGATTCAAGTTAAATAATTTAATTCAATAAGTAGAAATATGTCATATACTATATCTCTAGTAAATCGTTAAAATTTATTAAAAATATACATGTGTAAATTCGTCAACGACGTTGTCTTTTGTTCGTTTAAATAATTAAAATCTAGAACCTTAACAGGCTTAATTTGTCCTAAATCGAGGCTACAAGAGCTGCACCAGAGCCATACTCACAATTGCACCCATCGCAAGTCCTAAACTTAATGACGCTGCCATTATCGATGAAGCCATCTCTTTTTCGTGTTGCATAACTGACCTGAAGACAAAGTTATAATTATAAATAAATTCGTAATAAATTATTATTGGTAAGAGTAAATTTTTGCGATTAATGTGGAATTTGACATCGATTAAGATTTTAGGGAACAGAAAAGAAATTTAATGAATCTCAATGACATATGGATGCGAAACGTCGTTTGTCGGCACCAATTTGTAGGAAGTGAATAAAAACTATCAGATGAGTTAAAACAACAAATTTTCGATGATGTTGGCATACTCCTATATTTATATTGCTTTAACCCATTTTAGGCTAGAGGTGCGAAACGCACCAGCTAATTTGCAATTTTCTACAAGTGAACTGGAAAATTATATCACGACACACCAAGGCGCATATGTTAGTTTAAACCTTTGTTAACATATATAATTTTTCGTTGAATCGTCCATTTACCTGGCTAAGGGTGAGGGAGCGTGAGGGCATTTTCGCGAAAAAAACAGCTTTTAAAATAATCGCGGAAAATTAATGAAAAAACCAAAATTGAAAATTACTCCCAATAAAAGTCACACATGTATATGTATATTCTACATTTTACGTAAGAAATATGTAGAATGCAATCCCCCATTGTTCACGTCAGTCGCAACGACGCAAAGGTGAGTGGTGCTCCATTCGCCTGAACCGATATACAAATTTAAAAAATGAGCACCCTTCGCTTTATACATTGCAGGTGTCATTTGGCCTATGTATGACGGGTGTCATTTGTGTATTGACTAGCATCAGAGAGCATTTGGGTATTGTTTCTGACTGGATAAAACACCAGCCCAGACACCAACAACTACTACTGGTCCTAAAATCCATCACTGGAATGCCAAATCAATCGTGTTGCTATGACTCGCGATCGTTTCCATCGAATAAAACATGAAAATACGTGCGATAACCAGAAATTGGATGTGAACAACAAATTTGCGAAGGTGACGCCACTAAACGATCTCATGAACGAAAAGTTCATGCAGTTCGGAATTTTTGCGCACGAACTTTCCATTAATGAACAAATGATTGCACATTGTGGGCGACAAGAAAACCCATTCGGTTCGGGTTCATATACTGGGATTCGTGCTCGTCGGAAGGGCATCTGTTTTCATTTATCCCATATGGGGGTGCAAGTGCAACGAAAGATCCGGAATCCATCGAATATGGTTTCGGCGAAACAGTGGTTATAAAGCTGTTCGCAAAATTGGAAACGCCACTTCAGCACAGCGTCACGTTTGACAATTTTTTTACTTCTCGTAAGCTTTTGTGCCGCTCATCATCACTCGGCTACTTTGCAACTGACACCATCCATGAAAATCGTACAAACGAGGCCAGGCTAGTTGACGTTCGCTTAAAAAAGGCACGAGAAACATTAGCTTTCGCATTCGACAAAAACCATGAAATCGTTATGGCAAGATGGAATGACAATTCGGTCATTACGATTGCACCAAACCATGAAGAGATTGAGCCGCTGCATCATGCTAAGCGTTGGGACCGGAAAAATAAAAAAAGATGCAATCCAGACTGCCTTGTATAAATATAATCAACGGATGGGCGGTATAGACTTATTCGACAATTCGATGAACAACTATCGCATTCGTGTGCGCGTGCGCGGGAAGAAATTCTGGTTTAAAAAATAAGTCGGCTAGTTTAATAGTTATTTTAAAAAAAAAACAAATTCCTAACAAATTCAAAAAGTGGCCACAGTTTTATACATAAATAGTTCATAGTAAGTCTACTTACTTTGGTGCCATTATAAGAATTATGTTTGCCAGATATCCATTACTAACAGCAAATGCAAAAATCATTCCAATAAATATGAGATCAGAGTGGATAAGAGTCGGCAGAAAATAGTGTAACTTCGTGTTTGACATCAGGAACAATGGAATGAAGAAAAATCGCGTTATAGTCATCAGAAATATCAAATGTGGATCATTTCGGGGCTAAAAAAAAAATACATATTCATATATAACAAATAGAAATTTCTATCCAAATCACTTGTCTTACTTTCTCTATCAATCCAGCAAATATGCGACCTAAATAATCACCAGAGTTGAAGCACAAGTAATTCACTACCGGCATAAAGTAAACATCTGAAAGTATTCAAACAGATCTCAAAATAAAAAAGCAAGGAAACGTCTCAAATGTTATGGGTTACCATTCCATTTATATCCATGTCCAGCGTTCTGTGATTCCATAAGCACAGTAACCGCCGGATAGACTGACAGAGTAACTGCAAACAGTATACATATGCAAATGCAGTATAAGTAAATTTTTCCAAAGACTTCTCTGAAATTTGGCTCCAAGACCAGGCCAGACTTAGCTGAACTCGATGGTATTATAAGGTCTCCTTGAACATAGTATTTGAAAAACTTTTGTCTTGACATGATTATGTACGTAACAGTTGAAAGTAGGATAATAACTATTCCTATTGAAAAGTACACAAATGCTGTTGTCTTTGCTGAAGCTCCGTAAGTGAGAGCGAGGATGAATGCGAGTGCAGTGAAAATTCCCCCTAACGCTTGTCCGCTTACAACCGCTGTCATATACTCGGATGGGAACAGTCCTGCAATACCAAAAAGTCCACCGGACATCACTGCAGACGCAACTAGAAATATATAAAAATGTTCATGATTAATTGAAACTGTTTTTTATTTAATGTTATTAGTTCGAATGAAAAAATTAAATATATATAAATAAATAAAAACCAATGTTTATTTACAGGAAGCATTTAAAAAGAAGGATGTGAAACAGATGTTAAATGCTCGCAAACTATATCAGTTAGGAAGTCACGTCCCATTTTAACTTTAAAAGGAATTTTTTTGGAATCTTTTTCAGAAGAATACTTTCAATGTCATAATGTACATTATATATGGTACACTATTAGATGAGACATGAATTCAAGTATAGTGCAATTAATTATAAAAAAAACAGTATTAAAATGACACAACACCTGTGCAAAAACCATAAAATAAAAATACCGAACTGATTGAATAATTTCAAGTGACAAAAGCTGCATTCGTTCACCGTCATTCGTTCACCTTCATTACAGCGCATGTGTGGAAAAGAGCAGTAAAAGAGCATAGAAGGTGCATTTAACAACCTGAATACTAGAACCATTATATTCTCTCTTGAGGAGTCACAGTTTCTGACAAACTGGGTTAGGACTATGCTTAACAGTAGAGTTATTAACAGCAGCCCAGGGGACTGTGCGAAAAGTATTAGTTGTGGAACACCGCAAGGGGGAGTCCTATCTCGTCTAATGTGGAACATCTCGTTTAACAAAATTCTTATATCCCTTGTCAGCGGAGGTATTAAGATAGTCGCTTATGAGGATTACGTTGTTGTACTAATAACAGAAATGTACATTTCCACCATTAGAGATATTATGGAATCTGTGGACGGAACAAAACGGTCTGGCGGTTAATCCGATAAAGACCGAACTTATTCTGTTCACCAGGAAATATAAGGTACCCAAACATGCGGAATACTGAATACTGAAATAATGAGGAAAGGACTTAATGCCTTTTATGCATGTAGAAAGGCCTTTGGGGGAAACTGGGGCTTACAACCGAACATTCTGCAATGGCTATACACCGCGATTGTGAGACCCATTGTTACCTACGATTCAGTTGTCTGGTGGGAGGCGGCTAAAACCAAATCCCATTTTAAGAACATGAACAAGGTGCAGAGAATCACTTGTTTGGGCATAACAGGCGCAATTAAATCCACACCGCAACTAGGTCTGGAAACGCTATTGAACCTGCAACCTACTGAGCTATTCACTAAGAACACGGCAGCCAAAGCCAGATTAAGAAGGAACAAAACTTGGAAGTCTAATTATTACGGACACTCAAGCATACTTGACATCTTTGATCGGAAGGTACTCATGTCACTTACAGATTACGAGAAACCCAGGTATGGCTTCGAGAAAAATTACAGACTCACTATACCCGAAAGGTATATCCGTCGGATGGTTCAAAAACAGAAGAAGGTTCAGGAGCTGGCGTATTCACAGAAAGACTTGCTTTCAACCAGTCATTTCGACTGACTGATCACTGCAGTGTCTTCCAAACTGAGATATATGCGGACGAATTGACCAGATACAGCACTGATAGGAACCCTCAATTAGCGGACGGAGAGGTGCTACCGCCTCTCAACACCGGTAAGACCTTTATTGACGGCGTCACCACACAACTGGCTAAGGAACAATGCAGCGACACCAACGGTTGCGTCATAATCCGTAGTCTGTGGCCCGTTGCTGACACCAAAAGATCAAAATCCCTAGTCTCTCTTAATAGAAGTCAAATCCAGATGTCAAATTCTAGCCACATCAGAAGGGACATAGCTTACATCGCTTGAGGAAGCCTAGACATTTCGCAGCGTTCTTGGCGACGTTGAATATGTGGTCGTTCCAACGAAGTTTGTCGTTAACACACATACCGAGGATGGAAAGCCTTTCGGTTTCAGCGATGCAAGTGGCATTCATGGATAATGGCAGAGTATTGGGGGTTCTCTTCAATGACAGAAGACAGCATTGCTTGATATCTTGAGGCTTCCGCTTTCTATTTTGTTTAGCCATTCTCTTGGAAAATGTCTTTTGTTATTTAACTTTTTAAGAAAGGAACAAAAGATGATATAAGTAGCTTCTATCGAGAACACGTGCAAATAAAGTGCAGCCCACTACTGGCGTTACATTAAAGAACGTTTGTTTGAGTGTCAAAAAAAAGTCTTAAGTCTTAGTAAACTTTAAACATGCTCGCATTTAGGGTGTAAATCAAAATGCTGAACTTAGCAACCTTATGAAGCTTCATTGCAATATTTAATTTATCTATAAATAATTACTTTGTGTAAGCAATTAATAAATGAGCATTTATTTATCCCAACAGATAAATTAAATATTGCAATGAGGCTTCATAAGGTTTACCAACCGTCGTAAAAGATTATAAAGTTTACTTTATAGGTTTTTATCGTGATGGCATACACCCTTCAAGACGGTTTTACGTTTTTAAATGGTTCTGTGTGCTAAACTTATAGAAAGAGTGCGCACTGAAAAGAATCTGAAGACGATCAACATTCACAACAGCTTGGTCATTGTCCACTTTATGGAACATTGTACGCAAAAAGACCTTGTTTAAAAGATATACTGGATACACCACGTACACCGAATGACCATCGTTTGCATCGAAATTTCGGTGAATATTTACAAAATCGGCTGGTATTTGATCCGAAAATATGTGGCTTATTTTTTGGTCAAGTCGTAAGTTTGGTTAGTCGCGGGGCTTTGCTCTTGATGCTTTAATGAACCTTCCCTGATATATATATTTCGGGATTTACGCTGAAACCATCTCTAGCTAAAGTGAAGTGGCCTCTGCTACCATGCGCATTGGAATTTTGAAGAATTTGCGCGAGAATTTTCCTTCGACGCCTGTCTTATGGATATGGCGTCCGATGCAATGGCACCAGAAATCCTTCTGCGACAAGACTACTACATAAACTTTTCTCAGGTAATAGAATGGCTTCGCACAGTCTCTGAATGTCATCGTAGTTTCACATATGGTTTCAAAACCGGACAGTCTGGTGCTGGAGTCTTTGTGGAATGCAAGGATATTAGACTTTACTTAGATTTCTATCCAAATGGCTATGCCCCGCTTATTGTGAACAACAGGTGGAGAGCAAGAAGCATTCGCGTTTTCAGCACTGATTAATCCTCTTAGCCTGCCCAAGATAGTGATCGAACTCAAACTTTCTCTGAATTTGGTCGGAAGGCTGAACACAGTGAATATTGTCTGGGTCTGAGCTTTTTATGCAAGAACAAAAATTAGGACCTGAACCTGCGTTGCGTGGTTGCCTGCATAGTCATGTCTTTCATTGATGCGCGCGTTTCTCCTGAACACAAGTTTCAGTGGTGCGACTGCGATGCATGCAGACTGACCACACGGCTTCGTACGGACGTTTGCAAAACATCTGCGCCTTTCCTTCCATCTCTCAGGAGAATCGACTTGTAGGCATCTTTTCGGGCCACAAAGCTTTTGCTAAAACTTTAGAAAGCTCTAATCTTGAAATCTTTCGAAGAGTACACGTTACTTTACTTTAAAAGCTTTTCTTTAAATCAGACAGAACATAATCCAATTTGCAGATGGGCAGTTGCTCTAATTAATGATCGAAAACGAAAACCAAAACGTCGATACAAAGCGATTCGATTAACATTTGAATATAGGACGAAACTGAGCACCAGATAAAGTCTAATATTGACTTCTAACTGACAGTGAATGTTTTTCCTTTTATGCGAGTGATGTGACAGCAAATAAACAAAATGTGGATGTGGAGCAGTGCGAAAACGAAAAAAGTAACTAAAACGTCAAGTGTCAGAAATTTAAACAACAATTTAAGTTCAAAGTAATAGGGATTACTAATGATGTAACTAATGTAACTTATGTTACTACTAACACCAAATTCCATAAAATGAGAAGAAAAACGGACTGTGGGTTGTGTTCATGTATCCCGTAAGGGCATATTAACCATGACAGTGGGTGTCGACGGTGTTAGGCTTTATTTGGTGGCACGAGTCCAGGGAGGTGCAAGTTAAATCCCCAGCGGGGAACTACAATGCGTAGTTAAGCTATGATGAGAAAAAGCTTAATTCTGGCGAGTAAAGAAAATACAAAAAACAGACGGAATAGGTTAAGTCAGAGAAGTAAAATCTTTGATAGTATTCAAGTACACTATTCACGCAACGATTATGTATCTCTATAATAAAAACATCATAAAAGAAGAAATAGGCAAGCATGTCGTGTTCATGGAATCACACGCCTAACTAACTTAAAACAAGGAAATGCAAATATATAATAAGTTTTGAACTCACTATTGATAACGACTACGGTTGCCATAGTCATGAGGAAGAATCCATTTTGCCAAGCGTCTGTATCAACCTCAACAAATGTTGTGGTTATAATAAATATCGTTAATATAATCAATAAATTTCCAGTCATCTTTAAACGCAGTGATACTCGATGGCCATAGATCGCATTAAGTATTAGAAACGTTGTTCCAGATATAGATGCAGTTATCGTCAGGTCACATGTAAAATTTTTCTGCATTGGAGTGAGATCAGGCTCAGGATTTGTGTCATTCAATGTTGTATTACGAAATTTGTACAGCCAATACTAAAATGCAAAAATAAAATTAAAAAAGCTAAACAAAGGCTAGATACTTGACTCATTTTTTATGCAGATAAGCGAATTGAATTTGTTTAATCGCGATGACACACTTTTGTTGTTGTATTTTTTTTGCATTGTGTACTTACATCTTCTGCTGTTACAAAAAAATTCCATGGAGCCATGGTCGCAGCGCCAAGTAAATAGAACACCAAATAGGTGTAGTTGAAGCGGTCATCGGGGCGTATACCTTGGCTGTGTTGGGGAACAATATCGTAGGGTCCGTCATCTTGTCCTCCAAATCTGTTATCCAAAACATCGTCTTGTGGCTCTTCATTTTGCACTAAAATTTCTTCGTCATCTAATCGTGCAGCCATTATTGTGATTGTAAAATTTGTCTTGTGTGTCTTTTGTAAATGATATGCGCTTTTGGTTTCACTGCTGAAGTACTAAAGTAAACTATGGCTAAATTGCACTTGTAGTGCCTAGATATTTCAACTAATCGTAGGGCAGCTTTCCTAGGCTTATCTTCTTGTTCATAGTGTTTGGCCACAAATCATATTTTCATTTTGCTTGGTGTTTGTTTTGAAAAAAAGGAAAACGATTTGACATTTATCAGCTGTTTTAAGTAGTGACTATTTGCCACCTATATTTCAAAAAGATGCTTTACTGTTTCGAAAATAGAGGGCGAAATGCAAAATTAGGAGAAAGATGATTTCACCTTTGGACAATGTTACTCTCAAACTGTGGTTTGCTTATATTTTTACTACTGGTTATATTTAATTTTCTGCACAAAAGTTATTTTATTATAGTGCTTTCCATTAAAAACGATATAATTTCTAATTTTCGTATTGTTTTTTTAATGAAACATCAGAATTACCTTTTGATGGATTTTAACTATATATATCAATTGATACTTGAAACATGATGATGTTTTAGAGTACTTACCACACATTTTTGAAAATTGAAAAATTTAAATCGTAAATTTTAAATCTTTTCTTGGTAGGTACCTATATATACGAATAATTTAATGACTTCTTATGACAGTAGTTTGTTTTAGAAGCTTGTTCGACTTAGGCAAGAGGTGGGAAAAACCGACAATTTTTTGATATTTTGGCGTACTAAGCAGATCATTTTAGTCTTGAAATGTGCAATTTAATTTGCAATAATGCAATTCAACGGAAAAAAAAGAATTTTATATGCAAATATGTATATGAATTTTAAGTGAACATTCTATATCACTGGTATTCGGCTAGAAATAAATGACAACGGAAATGGAACTGGAACTCAATTCTATATAAGATAGTAAAATCATCACTCAGAAAGTCGTCTATGTTAAAAGCCTTTGACAAGCAAGTGACAAAAAAAAAACAATTGAAATTAAAATCAATCATTCTGTGTGTGTTTAAGGAATTTATTTTGTTTTACCTGAGTTGAATTTAAAGGAATTTTTTTTAAAAATTTTCAAAATTTTGTTCAGTGATGAGGCTCATATTGGGTTAAATGGCTAAGTTAAAATTGCCGCATTTGGAGCGAAGAGAATCCACATGAGAACCTTGAAACGCCATTACATCCATAAAAACTGACTGGTGGAGTCATTTGGCCATACTTCTTCCAAAATGATGCTGGAGAGTCAGTTACCGTTAATGGAGACCAGTATAGAGCCATGATAACTGACTATTTTGTTCCCGAATCGGATGGAATGAATGTGGATGAGATGTGGTTCCAACAAGACGGCGCTACGTGCCACACATCGTACGTCACAATTAATTTATTGAAGGAAACATTCGATGAGCGCATAATTTCGCGGAATGGACTTGTCAGTTGGCCACCAAGATCGTATGATTTGACACCATTGGATTATTTTCTTTGGGGATGTGTGAAGTCGCTCGCCAACGCCAACAAACCAGAAACGTTAGGGGACTTGGAAGCCGACATTCGTGGCGCTATTGCCGACATACAGGCCCAAATGTTTGAAAAAGTGGTTGAAAATTGGACTTGTCTTTATTCGAACCAGCCGCCGCGGCCACATGCCCGAAATCATATTTAAACATTAATGGCATAAAATTAACCTTCCAATAAAGCAAAATTGATTAAAATGATTTTCTTGTGTTTTATTTCAATTCAAAGTTCTATACCTCTAAAAAAAACACCCTTTAGTTCAGGCTTTATGTACTCTACCTACCTCTAGACGGGTACAAGCTAAATTCACTAAGGTCTGCGCGAACAAAATTATCAACAAAATAAAACAATGCCTGAAAAACCAATTTTTTTTCTATTTAATATTTCACAAAATTTTTCGTATAAATAGTTATACGATGAGCAGGTTTTATCATTTAAAAACCTTTTTGTCTTTAACAAACTCAATTAATTTTTCTTTCATTTTCGCAAATTGTTTTTGTTTACATCAATTCAAAAATAAAAACGGATTCTGTCAAAATCAGTAATTTCAGACTATAATTATTAGTAGTAAGTAATTTTTTTTCTGCGTGGTGGCTGCATTGATGCCTCGCAGCTAATTTAGAAATAGAGACAACTTGCAGCACGAATTGACATGCAGCCAGCAGTGTGTCATATTCCAAATAAAATCAGTTCGCCGCATGGCTTTCGCTGCACATCTGTTTCGTCCAAGTTTAAAATTAGTGGCTTTGCACTTTTGACAAAGGGTAACAAAAATTCCATGTTCCCACTACTCTCTGAATTTGTAAGGCCACTCATGCCGATCATCAGACTCCAATTTTTTTTTCTGGTTTATTTCTGTTCACTGTTCTCGAAAAAAGGTACACTTTGCGTGGCTAGACCAGAGATCTGGTCAGGCGTGCGCATTATGCTCTATGCCAGCGCAGCAAAATATTCGCCCCGGAATCAATGGGAT
The DNA here is from genome assembly GCA_963576555.1 of Ferdinandea cuprea. NCBI lineage: Eukaryota > Metazoa > Arthropoda > Insecta > Diptera > Syrphidae > Ferdinandea > Ferdinandea cuprea. The sequence goes on from OY754958.1 coordinate 377,343, forward strand.
TTCTATTGTCTATCGATATAAGCACCATTTTTCAAAACGCCCGAACAAGTCTTGCATTTTATTCTATGTTCTTTCTTTTACTTCTATCAGATTTTTTTTAACAATCCGTCGGCCTTGGTAATAATAGTGATCAAAGCCCTGGAAGTGTCAGCAATGAGATCTAAGCTGTTAAAACATTGCCCAGAATCTCTTAACCAGATTTTCAACAGATGCAGAATCTCCCTCGGCTGAAGGAGAAATAATAGATTCATGCTAGTACCAATCACAAGCCACAAAAATGGCAGGAATGCCATTATCGAAATCTAACGACCCCACAAAAAGAAATTTGAGTAGAGCGGCTGATAACGAATCTTTATATTTAACTGTAGGTCCGAATATTGGCTTAAGAGTAAACTGATGAACAGTCTTGGCATAACGGGTATTGCGGGTGAACTGTTCAAAGGGTGGAATGCAACTGGATATTTCGTTTGAGCACTTGTAGTGGAAGGCAGGAGACATTGCGACGATGACTAAGAGAGTCAAGCGATTGTCTCTGTCTCTGTCGTTAAAAAGTTTAATCGCATGTTTTTGAATTCCAAACATGTAATTGGAACACCAGGCCGTTTATGAGTATTGTACTCAAGTTTGGTAAATAGCCAGATATAAAAGGGTGAAGTATTCCTTACATAGCTTAAGGGTGCCTAGCCATTTCGCAGTGTTCTTGGCGACGTCGAATATGTGGTCATTTCAACGAAGATTGTCAGACCGCGGTTGGAAAGCCTTTCTGTTTCAGCGATGCAACTGCTATCCATTGATAATGGCAGAGTATATGGGTTTCGCTTTAGTGACAGTACACAGCAATGTATTTTGAAAACATTAAATTCCACTCTATTGGTCTTACCCTACTTACAAATGCTGTCAAGGTCAGAATTTAACATACGTTGCCGTTTCACCTCCTCGCCCGATGATAAGGAACGTGCATTACAAAACGAATATGCGAAGCTAATGGTACTGTCATTAGAAGTGACAGAGAGGAAATCATTGATGAAAATGAGAAAGAGAGTCGGATTTATTTGGTGAGTGACTTTTCGATTAGATATGTCATCAAATAACCAGTGGACCTATTGCCGCGAAAACCATACTGCGAGTCATTAAGAAGTTTTCGGAATTCAAAATATTTCATGAGCTGACGACTGGCTAGGCAAATGCTGTTTTCCATCTTTTCGGAAAGAGCCCTGAAGAATAGGACAGATAGAATAGCTAGAAAGCTGAATTGGACCACATACTCCCTAGGGTTCTGAAATGAAAATTTTTACCACGCCCACATTATAGGAAAACCCGTTTTAAAGATCTAGTTAAAGGCATAAAGGGTTAGAACCTTCACAAGATAAGTAGACACTGCTCTCCTTTATAAGTTTGTCACATAAAGTATTTTGCCACGCCTACTTTTTGTGGGCGTTTTTCACTAAAATTCTGTTTTCTTCGAAAATTTTCATAGAAATCGAAAAAAAAGTCTAATATTATAGCTTTTAAATAGTTTAAAGTTTAATTTTTTATTTTTATCAGCAAATGAAAATGAAATGCAAAAAACCTACTAAAAATAAATCCGAAAAAATATTGCATGTATAGGTAATTTGGTCAACCAAATATCTATAAATAATGTTCTCAAATTGTTTATCTTTTACTAAAACCAATTCTTAATTTCTAGTGCATGGGCTTGGCAAGGCAACTCGTTCCTATATTACAAAAACTCAAAAACAAAATATTGCTTGGGGTTAATCTGCAATGGTAATTAATATATTTTTTTTTATTCGCAAATAAGCAGCTAACTGAAAAGATACCCTTTAAATGTGCATTAGTGAAATAATTAAAGAGACGAATGGGACGAGAAGATCCGGCCGGAGGACGAGGAATACCAAAGCATTTCTCTATAAAAGCTTAAAACCAGTCCAAGCGACAACAACTAAGCATAATCAAAGCGAAAATTAAATTCATTATTTAAGTTTTCGAAGGACGACAGCTGGTAAAAGAAATGGCTTTTACTTCCATAAGGCTGAGGTTAGTCAGCGATGTTTAGTGGGTGGCGGCAGAGTTCCTCAGAACTGAGACACATCTCCCTTAAAATTATGACAGTTGTTGTAAAAGTTATACTTAATTTCAAGTGGACCTAGATCAACAAAGAAAGAAAAGAGACAGAGTGAGTTTCTATTTACTATTTTATTATGTAACTACTGCTGATCCAGTCGGCTTCAATCGAATGGAATTTATGTTTTCACATTTTAGCTATATATACGCGGCTTAATATACATAAATTGACAGCACACGTCTTATTGGGAAGCTTTTTTTAAATCAGTAGCGTGTCATATTTCTCCACCATACTAAATTGAAAGAAAGTGTTTACCCGCAAGTGAATTTACAATTGCATCCAGTGTAGTAAGTCGTCGGAAATTTACCTTTTTGTGGGAATTTTGATGGTAAGAATCCGTCTCGTGGGAAAAATGGAAAAAAATTGGTACGAAAATGCAATTTTGTGGGGAATTCCAAAAAAGTGAAATATGCCGCAATAGAACTGACAGCATTTACAGCCAAACATAACCTTGCATTGTATACGCTAGTACATTTGTTGCAAATTTGTGTTAAGTGGAAAAAAAGTGTTCAAAAATAATTTCGAATCTCATAGCTAAAGTTGAAACGGACAAGTTAGTAAACGAGCAAAGCGACCAATCCTAAGTCAATAACAAAAATATAGAGGCAACGTTGAGGACTACACCAACTGCTGGACTGGAGGCAATTCTTAATTTAACACCTCTGGACCTATACATGGAGGAATCTCCAACCAAAAGTGCTTTAAGGATTAGCCAAACTAACACTTGGAACCCTGGTAATTTTTTTTATGCACAGAAATAAAATCCAGCAATTTAACCGCTGCTGTGAAGAGTTTAAGGCTCTAATCGCAGAACGTCATAAATCTCTGTTGGGTCAATGGACATAGTGACAAAGCCAGCAATGATAGGGCTGACAAATTAGCGAGCTATGAGTCTGTAATGAACCATGATCGAGCACTTCAGTCGATTAAGGCACCACTGTGCGATCTTAGGAAACGAGTGGAGAACAAGATTCTTATAAAATCTAAAAAAAGGTGGAAGGAATTAACTACCTGTTAAGTATCAAGGAAGCCCTGGCCAGAATACAACAGTGGCAGAACCATAAAACTTCTACAGTTCGACGAGTCATCCCCGTGTTAAGCTGACCCTAATGGGGCATAACTTTTCTAAGACATTACGCAATGGAATTAAACCTCAAGGATATATCGAGAACGTGTTGATGAAGAGCTCCATGAGGATATACCTCACTTCCTCTGCCACTATCCGAGTCTCGGTCACTTGAGGAAAAGTCCACAATGGGTTCACGAGATCCACGAGCGCACATCGGATTGGCTGTGGCCTGTGACTGCTGCTTTTCAAAACCCATTTGATTGTACTGCCAATTTATGTTGGAAGGAGTACATACTATATTTTAACGAACTTAAGAGACTAGACTTATTTCGATTGCATATTTTAGGATTGCAGGAGTTAGGTAAATTTAGGCGGATTTTTTTTACATATTGCATTGTATTGTATTCCGAATGGCGATTCACTTCGGTCTAGTACTGCATTGTACTTCAGCAACTAAGCCACACATTTATTTGTGTACATCTGTAGAAGAGGGTTGGCTAGTTCAATTTGATTTAGATCATCTTCATGGTTCTGGTAAAAGCCGCAAATAAACTGTGTTCCCCTTTCGTCATATGTTTTATTTTATAATTTGTGCGTGCAAACACAAACGATAAAGCGACTTTCTAGCTTAACTTACAACGGCGGTGGGAGTTCCTCTCATTGCACTTATAATGCATAAACACGCAAGATGTGGTAGCTTAGTTAGATGTCTCCTGAGAGTCTTCTTCGCAATAATAATAGGTATTACGGTTGAAATATTATAGGTATGAAATACAATTGGCTATTTGATTACTTATAATAGACGTAACGACGAGCAACTAACTAAGAACCACCCATGAGGAGCAAACCTCATTAACAAAACTCTAACTCCAAGGTGGAACAGCATATGCTGAGAGAAAATTGCGAAAATGTCCCTCGGTATTTCAGGCTGACATCCATACCATCGAGACCTGTGCTAATTTAATCTCCCTAAAAGGTATTAAAGGTGCCAGAATACACATCTTCCCGGATAGTCAAGCAGCACTACAGGCATTGCCATCCCATAGTTTAGTATCCAGGTCAGTAAAAAGCTGCTACATTGCTTTACAAAACCTAGCGAAGCAAAATAAAGTCAAATTTGGATGGGAACCGGGCCACCAAGGTATTGCAGGCAACGCAGACGAGCTAGCTAGAGCAGGATCGGAATCTGTCCTCCTAAGACCAGAACCCTATTGCAGTGGGTGCTACTGCTGGGCTACTGCTCTAAGGCTAGTTAATGTTTGAGAAACAAAACTTTGTCTCACCCACTGGGAAAGTTTTCCGGGATTAGGATTGTCTCAAGATTAATCAGGCCTTACTCCTATAAAGAAATCCCAATCTTGAGTAAGGAGAATATTAGGAAGCTGGTGGGCTTTCTCGCAGATCATTGAAACGTGAGGTATCACCTCAACAAAATGAACCTGTGCCAAGAAATCGAGTGTAGATTCTGTCTAGAGTACGATGAAACCTCTGAAGACATTCTATGTGAATGCCCCGCCCTTCTTTGATTAAGACGAAGAATATTCCTTAAAGAGGTCCTTTCAACAGCAGAGTTGATGAACTCTGCAAATAAAGACGTCGTGACTTTCATCAGGGAAATCACACGTCTCATGGGGTAATATCCCTTTTAGATACAATAGACCTTTCTGGTTGCAGTGTCAGCCAAGTGGGCAAGGGAATTAAAAAAAAAAAAGGTAGAACATTGCAAGGATGACTAAGAAAGTCAAGCAATTTCGCAATTTCTCGGTCGTCAATAAGTTTTATCGTACGTTTTTGGATCTTGTAAAGTAGCTGAAAATATAGAATTGTTTCACCGGAGTTATTATTTTACATTTTATTTTGGTGAAGGTACACTATAACGACCTTATATGGGCAAGACGTTATAAGCGGAAAATTTTCTTTCAATTATTTCTTTAATGTTCTCACTAACGAATGTGTTATTTATAGGTGCAGAAGCGTGTTTTGAAAGTTGTTTGTGCTGAGATTGGGAAATATTTTCAAATTAAGATGTACATTAGCATTGCCCTAGGACAGATCGGCTTACATGATGGCCCGAAAGGTAATTTTTAATCCATTTACCAAGGATGTTTGATTCCAAATAATACGCGTTTTCGACAAAAAGAGCTTGATGTCAATGCCTTCCTTTCAAGTACTAAACGCGACTATCTTGCTTTCAACACCGTGATAAATAAAAAAATCACTAAATCACCGAATTTTTCTTGTTAAAAACTCATTGCAGACAAACATTATAACATACATATGTGATTCTTAGAATTTTATTTTATATTTAAAAACAACCGTGTAATAGCAATCCGTGTACTTATATTCTAAGGATCCGTGTTCTTAAGATCCGTTAATCCGGATAATAAGAATACGATTTTGTATTTGGTTAAATGGATTAGTGTGTCCGTGTTTGTTATTTACATGAACAAAATCCTCAGAAATGTGATTGTACTGAAATATTGTTTGTCCCTCACTTTTGTTTGGCAACTTTAATGAAAAAAGGTCATAGTTAGCGCCGGAGCTCTATACGACACAGATCTTAATAGTATATACGTCTTTGCTCGACTGAACATTGTACAACTCCTAAACTCATATAAATTAATCGATGAAAAAAAAATCGTAAATCCCAATTGACACTGTGAATGATTTATTAAATTTTGTTCCACAAGAAGTAATAATCGCTGCATAACTAGTTACCTAATGCTTTTGCGAAATGAGAACCCAGACTTTGGTCCTTCAAGGCTTACCTATACTCACATACGTTTTATTTAATTCCCCTCACCCTGCAAGGCACCACAATGTGCATTGATGGAAATGAATATGACACCATGTTTACAAGTCTCCGAGCAAATCTAGCATTTAATAAAGTGGAAAGATATTTTTCCCACTTGAAAGCAGTGACACAGAAAAAATGGAAAGATTCCGGGAACGAAAACGGAGACGAGCAAGAGGCTGCACAACAGCACATAACTCCACATCTAGCAAGTACAAGTAAAGGTGTGGGATTTGGGTATGGCGTATATAAGCAGCATTCAGGCCAACTCGTCATTTATCTGTGCCGAACGGAACGGAACGAAAGCGCAAAATGATGGAAATTATTTTGGTGGAAAATTTTTTTTTATTGTTGGTCTAGCTCCAGAGGATGCCGAGCAGTGGGAGATGAACTGAAGTTGATTGTGTAGAAGGAGTTTCCTCTATTTTTTCCATTTGTCAAGCAAAAATGAAGTACACTTCTCGAACGACACTATCGCGATATGAAAAATACCGGAAACAACACACTGTTATGTACATATGCATGTAGACATATATGTATATAGACATCCATGGTGAACAGATTTATTTTCAGTACTAGAGTAGAGGGAATGTGGCAAAAACAGTCTCGTACATTCTTTAGCCACCCAATCCCTTCCCTTACGTGTTATTTTCATTCGATCAGAGATAGGAATTTTTCCGCTTTACCAAACGTGTTTCATATTTTTATGACTTTTTGATGTTCCACATTCGATTTGATTAAATGGAAGCGATAAAGAGATCTTTTTACTTGAATATGGTTGAGTGGCTCCGAGCATGAACAAATCTATGAGTTTTTTGGTTTTGTACTCGTGTGTATGTTGGTTTAGCGGTCCCTTTGCACAAGTTTATGAAGAGAAGGGTTGTTTATCGCTTTCGTTGGGGAATTAAAATTGAAGAGTTATATCATTTGAAACAAATTGCATGGATGCCAGGATCTAAACGTTACACTTTTCAAATCGTTTTAGGTTTAAGACCGTAGTAAAAGGAAATCAACTAACATAATAAAACTTTGAAAAAGTTGAGATTTTAAGAAAAAAGATATTAAAATATTTAATATATTCTCGGGATATTCTTTGATCTTTCTTATAAATATATATATATATGCTCCCCAAAGGTCACTTGCGGTTAGATGTTCATTTTGCACAGATATGCAGAGACCCAATTATGGTAATTATGAGCCAATTACTATATACAATGAATTTTGCAACGAAATTGTTTTTAAAATTCACTAACATTAAATTAAAGAAATTTATGTTTACTGAGGTTTACAAAACAAAACCGAAGCCCCATTTATTGTAAATTTGTTTTGTTTACTGTTTAAATATTTATAGAAAACTGAATGTGTTAATTGTATTTCAACTTTATCTATGTCCTTTTGGCACTGCTGATGTTTATAGGAATGCGCATCTGATTGCATCGATTATATCTTATCCATCGCAGACGCACCACCAAATGATATAACTCCACGAGAAACCAAAGTATCAATGGAAGACATGACTACAGATGCAGGCGATCTAACGCAGGTTCGTGTACTAAAAAAACTTCTTCTGAACCTTGCCTAGCAAGCTGATCGGAGACCCAGACTAGATTCGCTGTTTTCAGCCATCAGAAAAAATTCACAGAAAGCATGAGTTCGAGCACTATCTTAGATGAGGTAAGAGGGTCCTACGCATGGAAACACTACCCAAGGGATAGTGAAGTGAAATATTCTCGCATACCACAAAGACTCCAGAACCTGACTCTTGTCCGGTTTTGGAGTAATCTATGAAAATAAGATGGCATTCGTTCTCTGTTTCAGAGGCTCCATTCCGTTGGTATTGAGTGATACGGTTTTCAGCGGACGCTCCATAATAAATATATCAAAGCAGGTGGGCCGTTGTTTGGAGTTTAGCAAACGATGTAGTAATGATAGGAGGAGACTAAAAGAGTTAAGCTTATTGAAGCGAAGTCAGTGCTTATAGTATCTTATTTTCCATTTAGTGGGCACTAGTTGCAAAACAGTTAGATATGAATTTGTGAGGGATTTGTTTCTTGTAACCATCTTATATATTATTATTCCAAGCAAAGACTGCAAAATGTTAGCAGTTCGGCATTTATAAGGATCAGTTCTAACTTGAAATCGATTCAAATGAAAAATTGTTACATAAAGTCAATTCTTATGAAAATGTTAATCAAAACAGTTAGATATGAATTTGTGAGGGATTTGTTTCTTGTAACCATCTTATATATTATTATTCCAAGCAAAGACTGCAAAATGTTAGCAGTTCGGCATTTATAAGGATCAGTTCTACCTTGAAATCCATTCAAACGAAAAATTGTTACATAAAGTCGATTCTTATGAAAATGTTAATCCCATAATCATTTTTTTATCACACATGCAGATAGTACCATGAGTAAGAAAGAAACAAAAAAACTATCTTAGAGACATCATTATGATTGTGTTTGTTTATATCAACGACTTCGATTCAATGCAATGCAATGACAAAGCTGCTTTGTTTCATTTCATAATCATTTCGCAGTTTTCGCACGCTTTCTCACTTATTTTTTCTCAGCTAACTCAGTTCTTTATATTTTTTCATCCCAATCTCTGTGTGCAAACAATTTATTCGTCAATTGAGTGCAAGCAAGGGAAGCAAAGAACTCCCTAAAGAAAAATGCAGTAATGAAATTGAGAATTATATGATTTATAAAGCTTTAACTGATTTTGATTTGAGTTTATGTATTTATGTTACAATTTATGTTGTTTTACTTAAGGTTCCTTTAGTAATAAAACATTGCTTGTTACTGTAATTTGGTAGGTCCTAAAGTACGAACCTATCGGCAAGCGTACCTAATTAATTTTACAAATGCCTTCGAATGTGAATTAGGGTTTAAATTAGTATAAGTACTTATAAGCAATGGAACGCTGAACTTCTAAAGAACGCGGAATAATAGTCACGATGTAGGATGTAGGATGTAGACAGACCAAACTACTGCGCCCGGACATTTGCAAAAGGTCAGCATCTTTTCTTCTATCTCTGAGGAGAATCGACTGTAGGCTGCTTGTAGGCGTTCTTTCGGGCCACCAAGCTTTTGCTAAACACTTAAATGTGTTGGGCTTAAGCGACACCACTACCTGTCCTGCTTGCGGTGAGGAGGATGACACAGCAGAATACTTTCTCTGCAGTTGTCCGGCCTATGCTCGCATCAGGTGGCGGATCTTCGGGGCTGACGTGGTGAGTGCCGAACATCTAAGCTCTTTATCACTGAAGCTCCTTCTCGGTTTTCTTCGAAAGACGGGAAAACTAAGTACATTAATGTAAGGTGTCTGAATGGTAGTACAATGGACCTGTAGTTGTGTCTGAGCGCTCCATCGGATAGCAGCAACCTCCGACAAAAAAAAAAAAAAATAGTCACGATGATTTTGGGGCAATGTGCATTTCATGCCCATTATGTGAGCAGATGTTGTTGTACGAGTACTAAAGGGCCATAATCATCTTTCATTTGGATGAATTGGAAATGCAGGACGTGTGTACTGCGCGATCCATAATTGACATTCTAAAGCAGACTGATTTTGCGATTTACACTGACGGGTCGGGTTTATAATTTTGCAGGAGAAGGCAAAAACTACATAAAGTCGCTTTTGGTCTTTTGGGTTTTCCTTTTTAAAACATACCACAAATTAAATATTCTTCAACTTTTTTACATAAATATTATGTGCATGCTTCCCCTTGTTTTGATGTGCTTAGTAGTTCAGTTTGAATGTTGTGAACTCAGCTGCTATTTTACCCATTATTCGATTTCGTCACTTTGAATTGAATGTTAATATTTATATCAGACTATGTGTCTTCATTTGACCATTCATATGCTACATTAATCTAAAATATTATTAAAATGACGGTTTATACTCCAAGCCGAAGATTTGCTTATCAAAAATGGTGCCGGTCAGTTAAGCGCCATAATTCTAAATGAAATGAAAAAAAAAATTAATGGTAAATGTGTATTTGAAGTCTCCACACCGGATTAACAAAAAAAGCCCAAATGGAATGCAATACTTTGGGGCAAAACCTGCTAATTCGTCCGTAGATAGATACAACAACTGATTTAAGACAAACGATCTTTGTTGGGAATTCATAAATGTAACCTAAGAATTTATAGATATCAGGTTGTCAATAAAGAGTTTGGTTCTCAAATTTCATAATCTCTTCCCTAATTGCAACCTAAATATGTAGCTAGAATTAAGCACAAACTCTGTTAATGAACTTTCTGATTACATTCCTACCTAGTGGATAACTGTCTAAAATTTGACAGGAATAAAGCATTGAACGAAATTATGGCTTCCAACTACAGTTTTGATCCTAATATGACACAGTTCAAAAATCAAATGTAGCTCACGGTTTACCTATCTCAAACAACGTAATTTTTGCATCTATTGCATCAAGCCGTTAAATAAATATTTATAAATTATATGAACACGACTTTTTCCAAAAGAAAATCACATCTCAATTTCAGTCCCAAATCCACCTATCTATGAAACCATAAAAGCTCTATACCTACCTCTTGATCATATTTGACACATTGGAGACAAACGAGTATACAAATAAACTCAATATATCAACATTTACTAAAGGTAAAGTGATTTATAGGGAATGTAATTTTTAAATTTCAGTCAAAACATGTGCCAAAAATACCCAAATAGAATGAAGTACGTTTTCCAAGTGAAGATTACATTTGCAAAATAAACACTTAATGCCATTATTTATTATTCTCGCCGAAAATTCGATTTTGTAAAAATTGCGATTTTATCAAAACATTGGCAAATTTTCAAAGCAAAGGGATGTGATGTCCTCCACACGAACAAGGATCATTCTAGTCGGTCTCCTTCAATAACACAATAACCCTTTGCTATATATGTACATACATATATATGTAATATGTTTATACAAAAAAAAAAAAACACACAGATATGTTTATTTATTTGTGTACGTACAAGTGTCAGGGATGAACAAATAAAATTTAGGAGATTTATGCCTTTGACGCATTCCAGAAAGGATATACACATGTATATGTACTTTCACACTGAGCAAGTATTGTACAGTCAATTTCATATATGATGATATCATGGAGAAGGGGGGCGACTAGTAAATTTATGAGTATGCAGCGTTTCATATCGTGTAGCACCACCACACACTGCAGGATGTGAATAAGTCACAAAATTTACGATTTAATTTTTGAATTGGCAGCAAGGCGAATCGCCATAAACCGAACTTTTATAGCTTAACCAAACAAACAGACCCTTGCCCACCCTCCGTCTCAATTTTGTTTGGAAAAATGAATTGACTATATATTGTGTACATTGAAACACGATTCTTGGAATAAATCGCGTGACATGGTTGTCTTACTTCTTATGTTACTCGAATGGAGTTAGGCAAACGAGAAAAAAAGGCACCCAGTAAAATCTACAATGCGAATGCTTATTAGATAAATACCAACGTTATAGTTTATCGCCAAAGGCAATAATTTGCCTCAAGCGTTAAATTATGAGGATGAAAGAACACAATAAAAAAAGGACTTAATATTATACGTACCTATATGTAAAGCGTGAACGCACATTATCCCCGGAAAATAAAATACTTACACAGCTACAGAAGGAATGAAGAAAAATATTTTCATTTACTAAGCCGTCATAAAAAAAACAACAGCAAACGAAAATAAACGACGCTTTCCAAGCAATAAAATTACAAGACAAACAAATACCATATTCACAGAACCAGGCAGCAGGATAATGATTTTGATATAGCGCAGGTGTAATAAAGCAGAACGCATGCATGCGAAAATGGTGCGCCTTTGTTTGATGTGTGAAATGTGTTATTATTATTATCCAAGCCCCATTTTTCATGTCACAGTCACACATCCATTTTAATATTTAACGCGCGAAGACTTTTAGCTGACCCAAGGATTCTGTTTTTGGTGTTGTAGTCTTTAATAATGTGGGACAATTTATTATACCCTCATTAGCCCAAAAGCTATTTTCACGAGCAGATTGTTATTTGTTACAGCACAGAAATGTGTAAATAAAACAACTAGAGAACAGACAGGACAAGAGTCATAATAAGAAATATATGGGGGACGCACATTTTACCGTCTGTCCTTTTTTAAGGATCTAATGCGTGGAACGTGCGAGTTTAATATTATCTGCCTGCAATGTCCAACTAAAATATAATTTTAATTAATGATTCCCTTAAATGCCACTCGTAAGCGTGTAGGTGGGTTCTGAAACGTATTGTTGATGCTTAAAAATCTAGGAGAAGAAGGCCTTCACGTTTTATGTGTCTCCTCCTCCTTTTAACAATAGGTCGGCGGCTGTGTGTGGGGTTACGACTATACCACGATGTACAAAGGTTGTTGTGATGCAACCAAAAGGAAATTTTATCTCTTCCAAGTTCAGATGTCACCGGCGATACAATGAACTTTTGATATGAGAGCAGTTCGTTTTCATTTCAATGTTTTAGTTTTTCGCCCGTAGATGAAGCTGACGCCTTAGATTCAAATTCAAATTTAAATTCAATTGGACTTGACGAGATTCAGACAGTTTTCGTAAAAGCTATTCTTCCATACATTCTAAAACACATAACGCACCTTTAAAATACAATTTTAACTTCGAATATTTTTCCTTCTGTTTGAAAAAAAAATTATACCAATTCCAAACAGTTTAGGACTGTTGCTATTTTAGCATTTCTTTCCATGGTTTTGGAAAGCATAATGAATATACAGATAAGAAAACATCCAAATATAAATATACATCCAAAGAAAAGCTCTAAAACAACTTTAATAAATGCCATCGTATTGACTGTGACGATGTTACTAAGGCATTTGACACGGTAAACCACAAACTCATGTGTAGCAAGCTGATTAACCAGTTCAAATTGCCTTTCCTTTCAACAATGTTAATCCAGTCATATCTGAACTTCAGATCTCAGGCAGGTTGACCAGTGGAATTCCACAGGGTTCGATACTAGGTCTGCTATTGTTCTCCATGTACATTAATAATTTGCCTCTTTGCCTGCAATGATGTTCAGATACGGAAAATCTTTCCCCTAGGTTTGGTTGAATACGCAGCAGTTGAAGTGAATGAGGATCTAATAAATGCTCAAAGTTGGTCGCAAAAAATTGACTCTGTGTTAATCCATTTAAATCTAAATTCTTGGTAATTTCAAGAAAGTCTATTGACACGTGTGACTTCTTAGAAATATACTTTAGGTTATGTTAAGACAGGGGTGTGATGTAAAAACCATAGCACAACATTAGGCACCGAAGTGCAGTTTGGTACTGCATTCAGGTACATAAGTCACAGTCATTTCACTGCAATTTTGAATGTAAGTTAATACTTTACTTAAATACTTTAACTACAAAATTACATTCACCAGTCATTTTAGCATTCATGACTTGTAAGTTAACACAAGCAGTAAATTGACTGTAAGTTAAAAGACTTTCAGTACTTTGTGACTGCTTGCATTCTGTAAGTGTCCTATATTTTACAGTCAGTAACTCTTTTAACTGCATTCATTTAACTCTAAGTCTTTTAACTGTTTCTAAGTCTTTTTACTATAACTGAAAAAAAAACACCATATTATTTCTGAGACATTAATTCTCAAGGAGTTCTGTTTTAATTGACTCCAGTTATTTTGATAAGCATATCAATTTAAAATGAACGCGTATCGTAAGAACAGTCAAGAATTAGTCTTCTGTATTTTTTAATTAAGCTGAAATTTGGACCACATATTCCGTAGGCTTTCGAAATGGTTAAGTGTACAAATTTTAATACCCCACTACCACGCCCACAATTTAGAAAAAACCGTTTTAAATCTAAAGTTAGAGTGTTACAACCTTCACAAGATATGTATAGGCAATGGCCTTCTTTATTAGATATTCATATAGATGCTGTTTTCTTCCAAAAATTTTCATAGAAACCGAAAAAAAAATTTACAATCTATCTGGCCAATATTTTTTCCAACATCAAAGTTTTTTGTCATGCCCACTTTTTGGGGGCGTTTTTTTTTATAAATTTCATAGAATGAAATAAAATGCTATCCATAATGTTCTTATCGCGTTTTGCTTTGGGGCATATAGAGATATGGATAATGTATTATAATGTTCGCCCCAAGCAGAATGTAGCCTTTCCTTATATTTGCTATTTCTTTTTGCCAAGCTAAAAAGAGTCATGTATGCGAACCATAGATCTGCAATGATATACCGCAATTATTCGTACAATACGAGTAGGTATAAAACCTTTTTCTACGGCTGTAACTTCCTGATCTCCATCGCATTGACTTTAATAACATATGGTGCTGCATTCATCTAGTCATACTAGTTCAAACACAAGCAATGAGAAAAAAATATTGTCAAAATCCGTCCGTGGTATTCATTCACTCTGGTGGTTCTATGTCCGACTCACTCTGCAAATTGAACACGAGGGGGTTACTCACTGCACCGCTGCTGACGGTATGATCCTGGAAGTCTTACCGACAGAAGTAAAAGCTCGTTAAGAGATATAACACTCATCCCTAAAAAGACAAATAAGAAGAACACATTTCGTTCGAAATTTAAAATTCTGAAATGAAATATCAAAAAACATCTTTGGAGAGCTGACATATTTAACAGTGAATTTTCCTGTGATTTATGTATACCCAAGCGCAGGCTAAAAAGAGAAAGTCTTATTGACAGCGAATTTCAGTTTGAGAAACATTAAGATTAAAACACATTATTGCATCCAGGCTGTACTTTGATTTTTTGAAAAAATCAACTGAAATTATTATTCAATTAAAAATCCCTGCGTTAGAGAAATCTGTCCTTTTTTCCCTATGCGTTTATTTTAAAATCGAAAATCCCTACGTGTACGTGATTTTTTTTTTTTGCTATTTAAAACCCGAACTTACCTCTTCTAACCTGGGAAGATTAATTTCTATTTATTGATTGTCATGCCCATTTATCAGCTTTTCCAAGAGTTGCTTGATCCCCTCGGGCTTTGAAGATCATTCTTAAGCTGGGAGCCAGCTTCTGCCTATATAGGATTAATTTTCCTGTTTCCATGCTCTTTCCTCGCTGGATAGTTTTTTTGCGTTGCAGCTTTTTGTACCAATTAAGTCAATTAAGTCCCGTGCAGACTTTGTCCGCTAAAACAAAAATATGAACTTGCGTACCTCATTGAATGAGAATCATATATACTACTCTGAATGTTTGGTGTTGCAGTACCGCAAATCCTGCAATATGAAAGACATTCCATTCTTAGTTTGTGTATTACTGACAAAAAAGAAACATATTCGATGTCGAAAAGAACGCTGCGAATCAAGGAATACTTCACCCATTCTGATCTGGCTACAATTTCTTGGGTGATTATATGTCTCAAGCTTCAGTACAATGCTTCTTGATAGAATCAAAAAGTGCGCGATAAAATCCTTTGTTAAGCGAGACATCACGAATATTCTTTTGCATCGAAATGTCTCCTAACTTTTCCCCCTTAAGTGCTCAAGGGCAATCGCCAGTTGCATTCTTTCCTTAACATATTTTAACTAAAATGCCCGAAATGTTCAGAATGCTCATCAGTACATCCTTAGGCCTGTTTTCAGATGTACAGTAAAATATAGATGTTATTTTCTTAGCCGCACAAGACGAATGTGGGATGATCTTTTACGCTCGGTATTTCCTTGGCTTTAATTGCGTAAAAGAAAAACAATAATCGCACTCTCTAAGCCTTATTTACATATTTCCTGCTATGTAGCTGTTTATTTTATTATAAACGTTATAAGCCTATCAAAAACCCCGTTTAGTGTGAATGTAATAAAAAGTATTAAACTAATACTATAGCATAGTATTTAAACTTGTAGCACTGTCCACTGCCACAAAACATAACGGTAAGATCTTCCACAAATAGTTGACTCATGTTGAGCAGTTGCTTTAGTTTAGCATCAGACTTCAGTGAGTGCAGTGCTTAGTTCTTGTGAAGTGAAGTGTTCTGTTTTAGTGTGGTGCCTTTAGTTAGTTTAGCTTAGAAGCTAAAGTGCAATAAAATCAAAGAAAAATGTTTTTATATTTTTTTTGCATTCGGTTTTATGTGCGCATTATACCTATACAATGTTAAAAAAAAGGAAAGGAAATAAAAAGCTTGATCACGTCAAGATCTGTCGCTTCCCTAATCTGTGCCATTTAAGCTTTAGTGTTTTCTCTGTTTCCCTCATATTTCAAGTAAAGAAAAATAAATGTTGTGTTTCGCTTCGTTGCGGAAAAATGGAAGAAAAATCCAATTGGTTTGTGTTTTTTTTTAATTTCGGCAAAAAATTTTTGTGTCTAACATAAATTTTGCTATGGGTATTTGGTTGTTCGATTTGTGGTTCGCCATTGGTTCAAAGAAGATCTCAATCTGTGTATACGAATGAAAAAAGTAAACAAGCAATCGTGGCGGCCACGAACAAAATGGCGGATGATAATGGTGAGTGAATTTGTTTTCAAACTGACACACATATTCAATTTTATGAACGAAAATATGAATGTAATTCCTATATGAACATTCGACCATTCAGGGTGGTCTGGTTTGGGAAACATGTGTATATTTAAAGATTTATTGGTTCATGAATTCAAAAAAAAAATCTTATAGAAAAGGGATTTTGAGTTGCGGGGTATTTAAAGAAATTCCTTTAGTGAAGAAAACGCTAATAATTATTTAATCAAATTTAAAATCAAAACATTTAAAAATCAATATGCATCGGTTTCTCACCCTGTCATCTAATTCCTTATTTCGTTAATTCCCATGCGGTGTTACTTTCAACATTATAAGGGTGCTAACAATACCTTTTGCACATGCAAATTATAAAAAAAGAAAGTTGTTTGAGTCGCACTCACGGGGCGTGTTGATATACTTTAATTGTAAAATAGTTTAAAATCTCAAAAGAAACGAAGCATTTTTAAATTCGAAAATATTTTTATATACTGCTACATTTTGTTTTTTTACAACTCATATATATAGGAAAAGTGAGAGGAACCGAGTGAGTAAATAACTTTCCCTCAAATAAACTATGTAACTAACTAAATTCCAAGCAGCAAATTTCTTCGGGCACTTTTTTGAAAAAGCTTTTTGTCATTTTTTGATTCTGCTTTCAAAATTAATAATAAATAAGCGAAATGGAACAGAAATGGACTCATTAAAATATCGAATGTTCTCATGAGACATTTATCATTTGAAATTACTAAAGTTATTATACCCTATCTTAAGGGTATAATAATTTTGATACACACAGTTTGTAACACCCCTTAATATTCATCGTAAGCCCCTAGATCAGGTTAAGCCAGGGGGTGATGTAAGAACCATCGCACAATACTAGGCACCGAAGTGGGCCCATCGCGAACCCTGGGGAACCGGCTTAATTTAAAAAAAAAATCGAAACGTTAGACAAAAAACCCAAATACTTTCCCTTTTGAAGCAACCAATTACCCTACAAAAGCCAGAGAAGTGTCCTCTTCATCACTACCCTTGGTTGATTGCTTTCGACTTCTCCAGGTATGGTAGACAATCCCTGTTTAGGGACAATAGAAAAGGTTGTCCATATTAACGTCTAGGCCCCGTCTTGAGGACTCTTCATGTATCGGCTTTTAACCGATTTTGCTACTTCATGTCCCAGGAGCTTCTCTGGGTGCGTGTAAGATACTGCACCCATACCCATGCCGTGGGCAGAGTGTACTTTGCCAACTCTGCCACCGTTACACATTCAACCTTAACACCCACCCATGCGTCGCACAGTCCCAAAACGAAGCGTCTGAGGAATTCTACGGAGAGCTTGTTTCCACAAGCTACAACCTTGCGTCCGCCTTCCCAACCAGCGCCATCGAATTGAAGATCCCCGTTTCCTGAGGCGGATAGTTCCTTCCACACGGCGTCTTGGAACTTCTCTTCGAATTTTTCCACTGGTCGATTGTCAGACGACCGCAAGGCTCCAGCTCGTTTATCACAGCCACGGGAAGCTCGTCTTTCGGGTCGCTTTGCTTACGACGCATTGCGGATGAAGTACTAGCCTTCACCTTTTTTGCATCGTTTGGCTCCAAGGCGTCGTCAGATCTGCCGCTCTTGCTGCTTAAATTGCCCCACCTTCCCTGAGACACTGTCGCCGTCTTTCAGATTGGCCGCGTAAAAGCTAGAGGGTGTTAAATTAGCTTAAATATCCCCCTTTGCAGCAGCGTTACCTGTTTGTGCCTGCCGGGTAAGCGATTCGCTCTCCCAAAAGTGGCATTTTCCCATTCGCTGAGATTGTCGCAACCTTCATATTTGTCTACTTTAGGCTTAGCATTGCGTAGCAAAACCCTTTCCTTTTTAATGGCACTTCCTGTGACTTTTGCAGCAGTGATGGAGGCAGATTGACAACTAGAGCAAGCAACTGTGGAGCAAACATAAAATAACACCCTTTAAAACACGTATTATATTTGCAAAACATTACATATCCCTATCATGCGTTATGGCCGTGAACTTATATTTCAATTGTGATTATGAGCAGAAGCGCAAGCGCAAGCTTAATGCTGCTTAAAATAGTAAAGCTAGGTATAACTTTTATATTAAGAAAATACGACCACATTTCTAATTATTCCAAATCAATATACGACGTTACCTTGGAAAACGTCCTCAAGCTTGAAACGTTAACCTTCATAAACCTCGCTTAAACTTAACTTTCTTTCCCTTTTCCCATATTTTATTTTTTTTATTTTTCTATTTCTTTTCAAACAATAATGTTAAATTATTTCAAAATTAAAATTATAATTAATTTATATTGTTAACATATGTTGTAACTTATAACACATCATGTAAATTAAATAATGAAGTTAATACTATCTAAGAAGATATTTTATATTATTGTTATAAGTCTATACAAATAAATATATAAATTGAAATTGAAAATTGAATAAACAAAAAGAAAAAAAGACAATGATTTTCGATTTGCATGTAAAATTAAGCAAAGATATAAATATATGCCAATATGCGCTTGCGCCACCAAATAAAGTTTCTACGAGCTTCTCGATATCGCATACATTTTTGTTTTATAGGAAATCTTATTACTTTGCCATATTTCAGTGTCCGGCGATGAGTGGCAGCGCTCCATTGTATTGATGACCTGTCAGTGAGTCAGTCTGTTACTGTTTTTGCTAATTTTAGGACTCTGCATGTGCTAAAAATTTCATATCTCTAGCTTAGTTGCTTAGCTGAAAATGTCCTAAGTTGCTTTCTGTAAATAAGAGTTTAATCCCAAAGTTCCTTTTCAATATCTTGCCAAGTATAAAATGTACCTAAATACTATTTGTGAAATTTTTAATAATTACAATACAAACTTGGCGTTCTTTTTTAGATCTCAGTACTTTTTGTGGCTGACTTGTAAGGCAAAAGCGATTTTTGTATAAAAGAACTTGGCTATTCTTTAACATTTATGTTTTTGGTGTGATTTCAATACTTTTTGGAAAGATTTTTTTATGCATGGAAATTTTGGAACATTTTTAAATTGTAGGGAACGTAAACGCCCTTCGAGAAAAATACAATTTGTTTTTTAACTTTCCTTGTTTGCCTTTAAAAGAATTACCGACATCATTACACATTCATAACTATAAAATGAGTTCGATATAAAGGTGGTTGCCACGCTTCTTTTTTGGAATATACACAAAGTTTGTCTCTGTTCTTCAAATCCTTATTCCAAGTATAATTTTATAGCTTTAAGTCGTTTGGGTGCAAAGTTAAAGAAAAGAGGCGTCTACCGCGCCCCTAAATGGAATATAAATAATATTCTATTTTTTCCGAATATGTTCTTAGAATCCAACCCTCATGTAAAAATTAATACTTATAGGTCTTTTGGGAGCTGCGTTTAAAGAAGTTGGCGGTTGCCACGCCCCCTGGATGGAAAATCACGAAAATGTTTCCCTCTGGTTTCTCCGCAAACCCTTTTACTGTGCCAAATTTCAAGGTTGTACGACGATTTAAAGTGCTCCATAGTTTTGATGTTCAGTGAGTTAGTGGTTACTATTTTTGCTAATTTTGGGGCCTTATAACTCAGGAACCGCTCATGTTAAACAGCAGGTATAGAGCCTGCTGTGCATCCCAATAAATCCTGAAAATTTTATGTTTCTAGCTCGGTTGTAAGCGAAGTTAGAGGGCGGGTCAAAATGGCCTGAGTTGGTTCGTGAGTTGAATAAGGGTGTAGTGCCAAAGTTGCTAAAGAACTTGGCTGGGTATTTACCGTGCCCCTTGATAAACTCATAGAATGTGAAATAGTTTTTTGAAATATCGATATGATACTTTACTAGAGATGAACATGAACATGTTTATGTAAAAAAATAAAAAAAACAATGTTATGATTAAATTTTGCTTAAGCACCCCACCCCTAATGGAAAGTGACCTCTTACAGGTTTTAATTTTTCCAATTTTGATGTATTATTTTTCCTTGTTGGAATTACTTAAATATGTCAATGAAACCGCTTACACTATATACAAAGATAACGCAACGCTGGTTTGCGGATATACTACAAGCTAAATAGATTTCCTATGGGAATGTTCCACCTTTTTGGTATATCGTGAAGCTTCTTTTTTTTACTTTATTTCAATTCGTGTTTACCTACTCTACAAATAGAGCCATGAAACGTTATTTTCATATTGCACATGTCCATAAAAGCATGTATTCTCGATTTATACAATTTAAATAGTATTCGGCCAACAGCAAATTTGCTAATAACTTCAGCGCGCATCTGGTTATAAAAAAATAAATATAAAATAGTAAAAACGTAAAAACGAGGGACAGGAGCTAGGAATATGCTTCATATCTTTTAATTAAAAACACAATTCGCGCTTACCAAGAGTGTAGTGTAGATGCACAGTGGAACGCGTTGGATAACACGGTGCAGATAGCCGCAAGGACCAAACTGTCTGGCCGATTATTTATTGCCAGTGACTTTTTGTGGCGCTGCCATTGCCAATGGTGTTGAGTGCATATACATACAACAACTCTGTCTTGCAGGATAGCTAGAAGGTGTTCCTGCTGCTCACTGCTCCAGAATTATACCACGAATATTGAATTGGGAATTGCACGCCCATGCCGCTGTCACCAGAAAGCCCTTTTGCTTTCGTTCACCAGCATATGGTTTACAGCTTGCCGCGGAGCAACTGATGTGGACATTTTTCCCATGGACAGATGGGGCAATCTAGCTTCAATGTATTCTGGTAATGAAAACCTTTTTGAAAATAATAAATTTTCGTTGTTTTTCCCTCCAGTTCTTGTATTCCTTCACTCTGCCCGCACATCCACCCACTCTTGGTCTCATCGGATCGGATTGTTTCTTCTTTGTTTTTTTTTTTTCAGTGAAAATTTGTTTCGCTATTTGCTGGGAATTCTCAAAAGGAAATGCCCTTCAGTAATTTCTCTGTCATTGCTCAGAACAAAAAAAAAAAAATATATACAAGCCATAAATACATGGAAAAGACAGTGGTAGAAGCAAAAGCAAAAGCAAAGAGAAGTAGGTACATACCAAGAGGAATATGACAGATGTCTGGCGTTATGGTAGAAATAAATGTTTCGCG
The DNA here is from genome assembly GCA_963576555.1 of Ferdinandea cuprea. NCBI lineage: Eukaryota > Metazoa > Arthropoda > Insecta > Diptera > Syrphidae > Ferdinandea > Ferdinandea cuprea. Next base: position 398,925 of record OY754958.1, read on the forward strand.
TAGAAAAGGTACTATTTGGAATGAAGTTTCCCTTTTTAATTTCATTTTCATGATTTCAAACAATGAGAGAGCGAACAAACAAAAGGACGAATCTCTGAGTTTTCAAATGGGCACGAAAATTCAACTGGAAACATAATTAAATTCATAACTTAACTTCAACGACAAATGACGGTTATTTGGGAGACAGCCAGAAGGGGGACTGGAAACTCGAAAGCCTACCAAAATGGGAAATATGCTGGAAGGATGTGTTCTGCAAAATTAGATCCAATTACTAGGTACATTTTTGTCGGACTAAGAAAAGTTGAGTTACCTTTTTTCTCTTGCTTTAAAAATTCGCACTCGCAGATCTTAGCCAAAGTTATTTTTTTAGTTCTTGTTGTTGTGCGTTTCTTATGGCACCTGAAGTTGTGGTTTTTTGTGGTTAGAGTCGCACAAATGATATTCGTAGATCATAGGAAAAGGAACTGGTTGGCTTTCTTGCGTAAAATATTAAAATTTTAAACTCAACAACATTTTTATGCATAGCAGTGGTGACCAAGTTGATCCCAATGGTTTTGTGGTAGATGATTTTAGTTTTTTTTTTATATATTTTTGGGTAGACCACTTGGGAAAACCAAAGGAAAGATGAGAGGACAGCACAGAGATAATAGGTTGGCTTTCCCCGAAAAGCCACTTAAAAGTTTTCGCTCAACGTTTTATTAGCATATCATTTCATATTTATAAGGCCAAGAAGTCGTAGCTGCCGCAAGAGAAAATGCTCTAACTTTTCCTCTCTGACAGTGCCCTGTCCTGTGGTGTGTCGTTTTCGGGATTGTTATTTCCTTTATTTTTTCTTTTGCGTTTTGAATTTTTTAACCTTTTTCAATATTTATGTTGAAACATATAAAATATAAATGAACTTATGATTTGGGTGAACTTATGTGAAGACGAAGCATAAGTTTTTTTCAAATGGGCTTCGGGTGAAACTTATAAATATTATGCACGCATCCTGTTAACTTTGTTTATTTGCGTACTTTCTCTTGGCAAGGACAACTTTTACTTTTATTTTTTTGGAAATCAAATCGAAAATTTCAAAAGATGTATGCATCAATTGCTGTTTAGAATTCATTAAAATGTAAATTAAGTGGGTTTATTTTTTCAATGCATTTTTGATCTTTAAAACTTGTATTTTAGGTGTGGTTTTTTGTTTGGATTTTCATGATTTTGCTGTGATTTTATTTTTGAGGTTTTTTAATCTTTGGACAGTTAACTAAATTGTGTAAAATTTTGTTCGGCTCACACAATATAATCTCTCCGGTTAGCATTCATGACAGGTTTTGGGATACGAAGACGTCTTAAGAGTGATTAATTTCTCTAATAAGATGCAAGCGTAGGAAAGGCTTTCATTAATATGATTTTTTTAAATTTCGCATGACTTGATGGATGTAATTGGGAATAGCAAAAAGTAAAGCAACTTTTGAGTGTTTGCTATGCATAATTTATAGCTACATGGTTGATTTGGTAATTTTAGTCATCTGTAGGTTGTCCTTCGATGGGTTGGACTTTTTACTTAACTCTGTTAACCTGATTAATTATTTGAACCTCGAGTTATGGGGTTAATATTTGTTAAAAAATTACAACTGAATCCACATTATTGTCGACCAGGTAAAACTAAAAGAAACAATTCCAGGCCAGGGCGGTATTTGTGTCGGTCATTTTACAAAAAGGGGGGAGGGGAAAGAGCTAGCTCTGGAATTACTCGACTGATTTTATCTTGATTCATGGGGGGGGGGGGCGGTGCAATCTCTGAACTCAACTCAAGCTCAACTCCAGCTACAGGTCTCGAAAATCTTGTGATTAATATTAATCTCCAAAAATGTGGGGGTCAAGGATATGATGGTGCAACTTAGTCCATTGCGCTTTTCATAACTTGAATCTTGATTTGAAAGATGCAGTATGGTGAAATGAAGAAGTCGAGTCATTTTTCGAACTGTGCAATCTATGTATGAGTTTTTTGTCGTTAAAGGTGCATTATCTTTAAAAAAACATTCTATCCGGTATGGTTTTCTGGAAAATGTGACGTCGTTCATGATATGAAACGTAGATTTTGCGATGTTCTCAAAAGCTTAAGCCAAATTATACTAAGTAACAAATAAAAATATAACAAATCTGCAGAGAGAGACGCAGCGCCTCCTAAGAAATAAATAAAATTGAAACGTTTGTCCCTTCTTGTTTTTCAAGATAAAAAAATCATTAATGTGGTTCGATTATTACAGTCGGAAAATATCGATCCGATTTTTGATTGCAATCAGCAATCAAGAAGTTGAGAGAATTAACTGATTACGCATAAAGGATTTTGGATAAGTGAAAAATCGAATATTTTCTATAAAACCCTTTAAATATTTACTTATGAGATTTAGCAATCCTCTAAACGACGAGTTTCTTACCTCAAAGACTGACTTCGAAAAAAAAGGTTTCTGAAAAAATTTCTGTCAGGTAAATATTTTTGAAAGACATCAGTTTCATTCAAAATGTTAAAAAGCTAATCGTTCAAAATTCTTCACGGTCATCGAGGTTTCCAGATCTGTGCACTGCTCTTATAATAATTTTGCCTATTACCACAGTAAAAATTAAAAGATTTTTTTCGCAATTCAAATTAATAAAAAATTACTGGCGAAACCAATAGGAACAAGAAAGACTTAGCAATTGTTTACACACATCTCATCCACATTCATGCCATCCAATTCCGGAACAAAATAGTCGGTTATCATGGCTCTATACCGGTCTCCATTAACGGTAACTGACTCTCCAGCATCATTTCGGAAGAAGTATGGCCCAATGACACCACCAGCCCATAGGGCACACAACACTGACCAAAATTTTGCGGTAAACTTCACGAATGGAACCATTATTTTCGAAATAAATTTGGACAATTTGCAAGCGTTGTTCATTTGTCAACCTCTTCATGATGAAATGGCAAACCAAACTGAACATAAATGACATTAGAGTTGCCAGATTTGACCACAAAATGTCAGTTTTATTTCTATTCGAAAAACTACATATTATATAACAAAGTTGAAATTGTTTTTGACTGGACCTACACAGCGAACGGCTGAACGGATATTGTGATATTTGTTTGATGAATAGGTATTTGCAAGGAGCAGGTTCGTGCATTTAAAAATATTTGATTTTAAGTTTGAAACACCAAGTAATTCAATAATTAGACTTTGAAATAAAAGTGAACTGCTCCTTCGCCTAACTTAATGCAATTAATTTCAGTCTTTAGATCTTAAAAATACGCATATTTTAAGTCCAACATTATATTTCCACATTCTGTACAAGCTTAGCAATTTTAGAAAAATCTTTGCAAAACTCCCATTTTTATTAATATGTTAATTGATTAAGATTTTCAAATTGATCCCAGTGATATTTACCTTGTACTGTTTTCTTTCGTCCAAACATCATCTGTCAATGTGAAAAGTTTTCAGTATACTCTGGCGTTTAATCATGGAAAGACTTACAAACGAGCAACGATTGCAAATTATTGAAATTTATTACCAAAATTCGTGCTCTGTTAAAAATGTGAAAATGCGCTGTTTTATCGAAAAAATTATGTTCAGCGATGAGGCGAACGGCGAACGATATCGAGCCATGATACGCGACTTTTTTTTGGCCCAGTTGGCTGAGTTAAACTTGATTGCCATGTGCTTTCATCAAACGGTGCCACATGCCACATAGCTCGTGAAACAATGGAAATGTTGAAGGATGAATTTGGTGAGCAGCTTATATCTCGAAATGGCCCTGTGAGTTTGCCGCCAAGATCATGCGATTTAACGCCTCTTGATTATTTATTGTGGGGTTATGTAAAGTCGTTATTCTATGTGGACAAACCGAACACGATTGAAGCCTTACAGGAAATCATAAAACTCGAAATTCGTGAAATACAGGCCGAATTGCTCGAAAAAGTGACGCAAAATTGGACCTTCTGAATGGACCATTTGAAATGGAGCCGCGGACAACATTAACATGAAGTTGTCTTTAAAACGTAAATGGCAAAGGCCTATACGTATTCGAAATGAAGTTCGGTGTTCTGAGTCCGAAAGAAAATACTCCCAATAAAATCGCTACTCGCAGAAGTTGACTTAAGGGTAGGTAACATTCAGGTTACCCCCAAGTCGGAAGAAAACCTGCAATGTTACGTGTATTAAATTCAACTGGAGTTGTCTATGTCTTCAATATCGGAGCTTAATTCGTTCAAAGAGTTTTTCCATATGGGCAAGAAATATTTAAATTTTTGGTCAAAAATAGTACGTATACGCCCTACTGTTCCTACTGTTTTTCGGGTTATAATATAATTGGATATTTTCTGAATTCAGCGATTGATCGATAGTAGTCTAAAGGTGGAAGTATAAACAAGTATGTACTGTACATGCATTTTCGAAACTCGATACAATCCAAATGGTGTGTTTTTAATGTTTTACTTAATGTTGTATTAATACGAATTTTTCAATCAATCAGGCATGCACATTTGATGTACGTTTCTATGTTCATTATCGGATTAAAAGTACTTAAGCGCTGAAGCAATGAATGCAGCGAAAAAATTGATTGAAAATTAAACCGAACCAACCCAGACACACCTACTTGTACAAAAAAAAAATAATACATATCTCTTTACATTCACTCAAGTACCATTGCAAATTCACTTTTCAGAATCAGTCGACCTTAAAATTTCAATTACGCGAAAATAAACAAATCTCTGGGTAGATGTTCCACTTGCCTCTGAACAGGACCCGTTTTTCATTTTCATCCTTTTGGAGCATTGGATTGGGATGAAAAAAAAAATCTATGTTTGGGTGCACAAACATCACCACGGCACACACACGTAATTCCTTGTCCTGCCGAATACAAGTTGTAGGTTGTTTTTTTAGTTCTACACTGTTTCTATGTACGAGTAGTACAACATCGGCTCGTTTTAACTTTTTACACATTCCTTTACTCGCTATTGGCTTCAGTGGTAGTTGTAACATTTAGTCGATTTCAGCAATCGGATATAGGTTTGACCATTCAAAAATAAACTGGCAGGTTTGGATAGAGGCGAATCTATCTCATATGTCAAAGTTTGTATCGTGCATGGGTATCAAAATAAAGTAAATGTGTCCGAAAAATGTGTGTGCGGAAATAAATATCCGTACAAGAGTCAATGAGTTAACTGAGAAGAATCGTTTTAAATTTGTCAGTCGAACATTTTCGAGTGTTGGAGCTGGATCCATATACACTATTTTCCTATTCAATTCCAAAAATATACTGAAAAGCCTATACCAACTTTTAGAATATAATGAACAACATATTACAAACAACGATTTTTTGTAATATTTTGTTTGTTTGTTTGAAGAACTCAAGGAAGAAGGCTTCCAGCTTATCTCATATTAACAGTGCCCTTAACGCAATCAGACTCTAGATGAAGCATATGCTTAAACATCAGCGGACGGAATTCGACTTGTGTCGGTACAGCGAAAACAATAACCATCATAACGAAATTTACATAAAAAACCTACAACACTATACGTTTTCTACTGCCCTACTCAATCGAAGACTTTAAACCAGATTACAAAACTTACATCTGTGGACAAGAGCATGGGCCCCAGTTACCGTTGCGATGCTAATGTTTAAAATACTTTTTAGGTCTGACCTTCTCCTGATCTTACCGTACGCAATTTTGGCTTAGTGCCTACCTTTTTCACGACAAGACGGCAGGAGGTAATCGATCTTACTTTATCGAATAGATACTTGAAATACACAGTTATCAGGCCATATGTAGAAGAATTACAAGTCTCATTCCAGGCCATTACCTGTCAAAAGCGAAGTAATCCGAAAAACACCATCCGGTGACGAATTGAATAAAACTGACAAGACAGTTCCTAAACTCAGGCCGAGACAAAAGATAGAGGAGGCCTTTCATGAACTGAATGGAGCCATCGCGAGCTATTTTCAACTGCCATGCTCGGTTAGTAAACCTCAAACAGGTTTCCGTTCCACCATGAAAACTGCTTCGTGTGTGGGGTTCACTTGCAAAGGATGTGGTAAGGCTTTTAAAAATAGCGAAATCCTCAATGCTATTAGGTTATTTAAAGTTTCAAAATGGACTGCTTAATCCAGACTGTAGAAAAATAAATATTAGATAGACTTTCGCAAGTGATGGGGCAGCGAATAAAAAACACTAAGGTAGCAGGGGTGGTATTTCAGTTTAGCAATAACAAATGAACAGATTAGAAATACAAAGATTTTCTACGGAAAAAAAATTGGAGATATCAGGCTCTCATTTCTCTGATTACCATATCTATACTTTTGTACAAATTACTGCACCAGTATTTACTGTTGAGGCTTTCTTGAAGGGAATTTTCATGGTTATCCTTACAAGTGCCTACAGCCTACCTCCCTGGCGAAAGGTTACAGTCATCTGTTTGGGTTGCGGATCTCACTTGAATAAATGGAAATAAGATCTTGCTCCTAAAGATAATGCCTTGTGTTGGGTTTATCTACCAGCATCCAGCATCTAAGGGTCTTATATTGATGGCAGGGTAAAAAAATGTCTTTCTTTTTCTGCGTGATAACATTAAGATGTTGTGACATGTGACAAGGTTGGACATTAAAATTGCCTTAATGTGTTTTTTCCCTTTTCGTCGCATTTTACGACAAGCGCTGCTGAAATATTCTTTCCCCGTTGAAAATTTGTTGAAAACTAACTAATAGTAGTTATAAACTTTGATCCAATCGGACATAAGGGCAAACCACAGTTGTTCTACGACAATCTTTAAGATTGTGGTTATATCATCTTGATATATTTTCCACTTTTAATTTCAACCATTTCAGTAACTTAAAATTTTTAAGACTTACAAATTGCAACAACTTATCTTAACATTCGTCGTCGCCCTTTAACATGAAGCACCAAGTTAATAAGCGAGTAGTAGAAAATTCCAGGAAGAATTGAGGGTAATGAAACTCTTAGAGCGTCTTAGATCCAGCTTAGGCCAAATCAGCTGTCTGTCTATCTGTCTGTCCGGGCGCCGTATGGCAAAACGGTTCGACGTATTTGCTTCGACGTTTTGCGATTACATCTCGGGGCATCTTTTTATATTTGCTTTATCGTTTGAAATAACTGTACCTGCCATACATTTTTTTTTTAAATCACTTATCACTATTTTTGTAGAAAAGGATTCCAAGGATTTTGGTCTTTTTTTGTATTAAGTATACTTGGGATGGGGCCAAAAATACTGCATACTCAATTTTTGTAAAAAAATCGACTAACGGTAATTTATAAATCCACAAATATCTCAAAAACTAATAAAGGGAACTCAAACAAAATTTACTGTTTTTTATATTAAAAAGTTGAACAAATTTGCATACTTCGATTTTTGAAATCATTTCTGTTAAATTTTTTCTTTTATCACGATTTTTTTAAATTTGAATTAAATTCGTTTTCTCAAATTACATAAAAATCGTATGTGCCGTTTTTGAGAAAATCAAATTTTGAAAAACCTAAAATGTGGATTAAATGAATTTGGTACGTGATCAAATGTTACCATTCTTCTTGAGGCGATTTAAAAATGCACGTCACAATACGACGCAATCGTGCACTTTATTTGTATGTCCAATGAGTTGTCATATGTATGTCGATTTGTCTTGAAAAGCCTCAGACCTATTTTAATCGTATCTATGTGTTAAAATGTAAATGAATTTTTTGAATCGCACAGTAGTTTCATAAAAAAATAAAAAATAAATATAAGGCGTAAACTGCCGATACAGGATCCAAAGCCTTGCTTCTCAAATGGAATGGATCTACAGTTTAATGCCGATTCCGATTGACAATTAATTTTTGAGAAGCTTATCATTACAGTTCTTACTCTTGGATATTTTTCAGACGTTCGCAAGAGCGAAAAAAACTTTCAGGTGGTACAGGTCGAAATTTGAACTAGCGACCACTCGCTTAGTGGTCCAACGCACTTAACCACTAAGCCACTGCACCCACTAGTAGTTTCATATAGCTTAATATAACGAGGGCAGAGATCAAAACAGAAAAAGCGAAATGACTCAAAACTATGAAAATGAATATAGGACTTTCTTAAGGCAGAATTGATGTATGTACACCGATTTACGAACAGATTGTGATTTTATTTCAGATTGTCTGCCATTGACTGCACAACCTCAACTCGCTCTTTCGCTATTACTCAGTAGTTCCTTTGAATTCTTTTGCGAAAATTAGCATAAGGTGTGCCAGTGTGCGCATATATTTTCGCAAAGAGCCTGGCCTATTATATCTACTCGTACCTCAGCATAATTCATTTGGAATAAATAACATTAACATAATCCTTCACATAATGCCATTATGTTTAAAGTGGAAATAACATTTTCCTATTACGCCATCACAGGGAGTTTAACACCATAAGTAACTAACTAACTTTTACGTATGCAAATTATTTGAAAGCAGCAGTAAGAGGGCGCAAGGGTTTGCCCAAATGCTCAACCGCTCAACCGAAACTTCTCGGCTCTGTTTAGTTCACACACCGAGATGTACCAAGAGTTTCCGTTAACAACAGCAACAACAGGCAACGCCAATTTTAACCGACGACTTAGACAGAGTTGTTGAGGGTGTAAAGGTTTTTCCGGTGGGAAAACTTTTCATTTGAATGCCTCCTTCATGCGCCTCTTATGCATATATGAATGTACGTTCATTCGAACAGCGTTGGCTGCCTACAACAATACGGTGATGGTGACGGTGAGAATGTCTTTTGCTTCAACTCGTTCTAACGTTTTTCTCTTAGCACCTCTACCTAGGCACCTTCACATTTTACATGCGGAAAGGGCGCCGCATTACACAAAACTCCTATGGACGGGACCTACAAACCTCCCTGACTTTCGTTTGTACTGCCTGCGGTGCAGAGATTGGTTTTTGTAATGAAAACGTGTAATAAATTATGGAGTATTTTCATCCATTTTAACCAGATTTCCATGAATATTTAAGAATAACTTTTCCCGGCTTCTAGCATTTGAGTATGTAAAGGTGATAACAGTGCATAAATGGTCGTATGTATATCCATCCGTTGCTGCAAATACGAACATCTACAACACACGTGAAGCCTTGCAGCCTCATGGGGCATGAGCATAAGCATGAGCCAACCACCTGTTCAGCATATCGAAGTGCGATGTAGGTAGGAGTTGCTTTTCGGCACTTACCTATATTTAAGACAAATAACGGTAAAATATCCTTAAGCAAAATTTTGTGGGCAATTGCCTGGTAAAATGTTTAATCCACTTTCGCAATGACTTTGAAATGTAACCGATATGATGTAGGTACGAAGCTATGTGGGTAGGATAAAAGTTTCAGCTGTGTGCGGTCAATGGCAGCATAATAATTTTATGTGGTTTTTGATATATTTCATGGGGCGATTACAATGGGGTAATTGTTTTGAATTGTGGCATAATTTTATTCATATATTACATTGTAGTGTACATTGTAGTATCTATCCTAAATCCCCACATCTGGCTGAAACGCATCTTTGAAACTGTAGGTCGCTAAGTCATTTACTGAAATAAAGCAACTATTTCAAGTAATACACGGCTCTAAGTTAAAGTCAACCCTACACACGAATCTAGTTAGGTGTAGCTAAGTCACTTTAAGGTTGAGTAGTAATCTAACAGTAGTCAAATTTAGTGTGACTCATTGTGATTCAATTTCACTTTTTTTATTTTATTGTGAACTAGCACAACAGACTTTGAAAGCGTGACAAATGAGAATAATTGGTAAATTGTATTGATCAACTGCATTATCCAACGTACAGATTCGTTATCAAATCTTATTAAAAACCAAACACATATACATAGACATATATTGCAAAATATATACTTACCTATAATGTTTTCTAAATTCTGCAAAATTGTAGCATTGTACTGCATTTAATCGTATATTTTTTCCGTTACTCTTATTTTGAGCACGTAGATTTTTTTCAACAATCATTTTGAAATGTTTAATTATAAATTTTAGACTTTATCGACTTAAATTTGTATTTAAAATGAAAAGCTGAAAAACATAGTTTTTTTAATTTTTACTTAAGGCATCATAACTTTTGTTTTGGGCTTATAAAATCACACAATGCTGCTTACATTTTTTGTGTAATTAAATTGGGTCTACAAAATATGTTAAGTGGTTGTTCAAGCTATATCTAATATTTCTAAAGTTATATCATTTAGAGTAGTTGCACCTCAAAATAGTAGTTATTGATTTCAACTTTATATAACTTGAGTTGGGGGTGATGATAGAACCCTCTACTGTACCGCAATTTTCGCGTCTGAGAAACTAAGCAACTCCGCGAAGTGATATCTAACGGTAGCCTGGCGGTAATCCGACAGAGGCAGTGTTGTGTGCTTGGCGCACTCCTGGCAACGACTATTCAGCTTTGACAAATCATGTATTTGGGCAGCACGGGCTACCACATCTCTAGCAGATTAACAAATAAAAACAAAAAGACTCAGAATAAAATCACCTTTAGTTACAAATGTCTACTAAAATAATATAAATGCTGCACATACGATATTGAAATTGCACATCTTCTAACCCATATAATCATATATCTACATTTTCTGGGAGCAAAGCACTATTACAAATAGTTTTGAATAGTCAAGAGATTATTAAACTTTTCCTATGAACATTTGCGCGTGTAATTTTTTGATTTAATAATGGATCCAAATTGAATTTGTTCTTGCCTTTTTGAGAACATTAGCTAGTCTGGTCGGATGGGATGTATGATCATGAGTAGTAAAATGTCCAATAGTCAAGGTGATTCAGGTAATAATGTGAAGTTATTTTCTGTATTTAAAGAAATAATAAGATCAGATGCATGCTGCGGGGAGAGTACGATAATTTTGGCGTTTATTCTAACGTTAGTTACCGTTCAATTAAGTTGATGTCACACACCATGAAGTTCGTTGAGTGGGTATTAGATGGTCGCCCAAGACAAATAAGTTGGCTGTCTGACGACCAGTGGGGGTTTGTCGGTAAATCAACCACAGATACAATCCAAAGTATAAGGATCATAATGGAAAAGCATTGTGATTCCTTAAAGGACCTGCATATGATTCCGGTTGATTTTTAAAAAGGCATTCGATAGACAGCCAAGAGATTTGATATGGGTAGCGCTAAGACAACGAGGAGTTACTGAAACCTGCGTATGAATGATCATGGACATGTATGAGGGATCGAAGGCAAAAGTCAGATGTCCCGCAGGAGTCACCGATGAATTCCCAATTAAAGTCGGTGTTCACCAGGGAAGTGTCTTAGGTCCTTTGCTCTTTATTGCGGTCCTAGATTATCTGCTTGAGAGAAAAGTGACGGACCCTAAAGTGCATCAGTTATTCTTTCCTGACGATAGAGCTATCATAAGTGATGATCAGACTTTCCTGCAACGAGACTTTGTTGTGGGGGTAGATGCCTTAGAAGGGAATGTGTATCGTATTAGCCAAAAAAAGACAGAGTATCTGTACTGCCCATTCTCTGACCCAAGTCAACCCAATCCGGACATTTATTTGAATGTGGTGGTGGTTCCCAAGTGTGAAAAGTTCAAATATCTGGGGTCAATGATTAACAACGAAGCAAGCGTTGATGACGACATTAATCATCGTGTAAGCGTAGGATGGATAAAGTGGCAGGAAAACTCTGCTATCTTCTGTGATTAAAAAATGTCCCATCAGCTGAAAGGAAGGCTCTATACCGCAGTTGTGCATCTGGCGCTCACATGCCGTTCACAATGCTGAACAATGTACAAACTGTATAAAAAGCAAGTTGACAGCAGCTGAAATGAAGATGCTTCGCATGACAGCAAGAGTAACAAAGCTTAATCGAATTAGAAGTTCCAGAATCCGAGGAAGCCTTCACGTCAAAGAACCCATCTCGAAAAAATTGGAGCACGACCGACTCAGTTGGTATTGTCGTGTTCAAAGGAGGGATCCTATGAATCCCGTCAAAAAGGCAATGGCAATCAACGTTCCCTTACAATCGCGTAAGAGGGGCAGGCCTAAAAACTCCTGCAGATATTTTTTGAGTTCGAACTTGCGAACCCCACAGGCGGATCAGTAGGAATGCAGTAAAGTGGGAGGGTTATGATCCCTATAATCCTGATCAGAATTTCGCCGCTAAATAGAGAGAAGAAGACATATTCTAACATAGCTGCATGTGCATGTTGTGGTAAAAAAAAAATTTAAACTTGAATCTTTCATTAACTGCTGATGTATCCCGGGTATACATTATGCGGAGGATGAATAAAATGGATTTGGAAATTAACCAAGATGAAAGTTTAATATTCATACAAATTGAATTTTTTACGTTCATAGATAGATGATGGAAGCAAACTCGTTATGGCAAAAATGTTCATCCCTAGAAGATTTTCTTTATTTTTTTTCCTTCGTATTGGAAAGTTTTCTTTCTCATATTGTACTGCTGGCTATTTTCATCAAAGAGAAAGTTTTATTTCTGAAAGAGTGTTTCTGATTGCGTTGTTTGAAGCCCTTCCTAAATGATGCAGATGCTGTGCACGAAAAAGCACAGAAATAGAGATATTTTTTTTTGTTTAACGACGAACGAGAAAAACGTGTTCTCGTAACTGAAAATTTATTGTCCAGTAAGTGAGACATATGGACAGAGAATCACATTTCCTTTATTTGACTTTGGTTAACCTTTCTCCACATAGAAAAGTCTGCGAAGAGTTCAAGATATTTTGTTTGTGTGCCTGTGCAGCATATGTGTGTGATATATGTGGTATATGTGGTACAAGGTGATCGTAACTCTGCGCCGCCATTCCTGGCAAATGACATTTTTTTATTGACCACTTGAGATTTGATATCGCACTTCATAAAATTTGTCCCTGTCCAAAGCTGATGATACTTCAGATGCTGCTGGAGCTGGTGGCTGTGCGATTGATGGGGTGGCAATGTCACAGTGGCTCTGTTCATAAAAATGTATAAAACTCAAGTGGGTCTTATATTACCACTGCCACTGGCAGCGGCACTAGGTCTCGTTTCAATTTATTCTGCTGTTTGTGCTCCCGTTTGGCTTCTTTCTAAGATTGGAGCCAATAAAGCTGCCGAGCCGATGTGATTTCCCCACCGTGCCCATGTGTGTGGCATACAAGGGAGTACAAATAACGACCAAAGTTAAAATTTGATAAAGTCAAAGTTGTATGTGTATGTTTTTTTTTTATTTTCTCAGTGTTTGCTCGGATGTACATCGTTTTCATTTTTGCCAATTTTTTTTGTCCGTCCTTCGTCCTGAGTTTGTACAAACACTACGTTCGCTGCGTGAACCAAATGGTAGAAGTTCCTGTTTTATTTTTTTTTCTCTGCTTGGAAAGGGGTTCGGGGCTGGTAGATGCGGTATGATGTTTGACTATATTGACAAGGGAGAGAAAATTTCTTTCATTGAGCTTCACGGACCTTAAGTCATGATGGCAATAAAAAGAAAGCTTGCAAATTGAACGCTGGGTGGCAGAGGATGGTGACGACTTTTATCTCATATTTTGCAAGGACCAAACTCTCATATAAGAGAAATCCTGAAAACAATGTTATCGTTCTACCTTTTAGCCATCTTGATTCCGAGGTATGGTTATTGGCCTTTTTTGCGTTCAAAACAAAGTGTGCACATATGGAGAGGGTGGGTATAGATGTGTCTTGTCGGTATTGTGGTAATTTGAAAGTTTATGAGGAGTTTAGATGAAATTGAATGGCTATGCTGGAACCAAAAGAAAATGAACAAACAAAAAAATATACATATAACAAAAATGAAGGAGAAATTTGCTTTTATGATGCATAAAAGAAGCAATTTTTAAAAAATTATACTCTACTTGTAGGTACGAGGGATACTACGTAGATACTACACCATACAATGGGAAAAGAATTTGCTGACAATTTATTCGTCTGAGTAATTCAATTTAAATGGCAACTGCACACACTGTTTTGCGTTTCGCATGTGGTTAGGTTATATTTGGAAATTTTTTAGGGAAATAAAGTTTTTATTGCGCTTTTGGGTAAATGTTTTTTTTTCTATCGTCTTATAAGATTGTTTATTTCTAAGGGTTTCTGAGTTTAGGTTGTCTTGCCATAAAGTTAGTTCCTATTTTATTTGGTTTAATATATTCTAGTATTTCATTAAATGCAAATATGGATGCAATAATTTGACGCAAATTACAATGTAGACTACCAACTTCTACCAGAATACGGTCAATATTCCAATCCGGAATTGAATTTTATTTTGCTTAAAGCCCACGCCCGTAGGCAATTAATTCACTACTGTTTCAGTTATAGAAGCCTAAATTTAGACTGAAATCTTACTTTTAACTAGTATGATGAGTTGTTCGATTCCATTACATGAAATAGTTGTAGTTGTTGCGATAAGATAAGTACACCATAAATGTATTCTTGCTTCTACGTTCGTCAGACCATTGTATTATATCGGCGAATTTCTCGTACTCCAGCCACACAGTAAAATAACAAGCTCTTAAAAGAACCGTATTGCAATAAGAGAAAGCCAATTGAGAAACTTTAAACGGTTTCTTTAGGAGTTTTAACTGGTTGTTGTGCTTCCTCAACAACGACCTGGATGCCGCTGCTGATATGATTACAAATTTAATTCACCTGGGTATGAAACGCTTTATCCCTAACAGGATAAAGTGTATCAGACCTAAGGAAAACGCGTGGTGTGACTTGAGCTATAATGAAACTATCAGGGCTAAAGAGGTAACTTTTCGGTCATTTAAGGCCAACCCAACTGAGGAAAACCGAAAAAAGTTGAAACGAGCCAGAAATGACTGCAGTGTCATATTCTCCTTCGACTGAAATGGAAGTTGTTGAGGCAAAAAATATTACAAAGTACCTCCGGTAGTAAAAACATTTGGTCATTTGTCAAGAATATTACAAATTCGGCCTCGTCATCTATCCCGACACTCATTTGCAATGACATCCCAGCTGTCAGCTCTTCGGATAAGGCCAATCTGCTTGCTGCTCGTTTTGCTGCTCATTTTGCAGCAATTTGCCTACCGACCAATTGCACTTACGTCCCTTCTTACCAAGCTCATGGAAACGCTGATAAATCGTCAGCTTATGAAATATCTTGAATCGCAGAAACTTCTAAATGACCTGTAGTACGGTTTTCGCAGCAACAAGTCCACTGGTGATCTGATGACATATATAACCGAAAAGTGGAACCAATCTATTCACCATGGTAGTGAAAGCAAGGTCGTTGCGCTTGACATCTCAAAGGCATTTGACAGAGTTTGGCATCAAGCTTTCTTATCGATCGTTTGGGAACTATGTTACCCTTCTTCAACGGATTCAAAATTACCTATCCGACCGTTCAATACAAGTTGTTTTGGACGGTTTCAAGTCTGCAACTTATCAAATAAATGCTGGTGTTCCCCAAGGCTCCGTTTTGTCTCCGACTATCTTACTCATTTTTATCAATGACCTCCTGTCTGTCACTTCTAATCCAATCCATTCCTTTGCTGATGACAGTACCCTCAGCTTTACATATTCGTTTTCTGGGCAACGCCCCTCATCTTCCGTCGTTGAACTGGAACAGAGTGGAATTTAATGCTTCCAAAACGCAATGCTGTCTGCTGTCATTGAAGCGAACCCCTAATTCTCTGCCATTATCCATGGATGGCACTTGCATCGCCGAAACCGAAAGATTTTCCATTCTCGGTATGTGTGTTAATGACAACCTTCGTTGGAATGACCACATATTCAATGTCGCCAAGAATGCTGCGGAATGTCTAGGTTTTCTTAAGCGATGCAAGAAATATTTCACCCCTTCTGATCTGCTAGAATATACAAGGCGTTTATTCGCCCAAAACTTGAGTACAACGCTCATTTCTGGTCTGGTGCACCAATTACATATTTGGAGCTACTTGACAGGATCCAAAAACGTGCGGTAAAACTTATTGGCGATCGAGACATCGCGAAATCTGATGATGATGACTCTCTTAGTCATCGTCGTAATGTCTCCTGCCTGTCATTGTCTTATCGGTATTTCCACCACAAGTGCTCAAATGAAATAGCCAGTTGCATTCTTCCCCTTCAACACTTTAATCGTAATACCCGCCATGCCAAGACTGCTCATTAGTTTATTCTAAAGCCTATATTCGGACGTACTGTGAAATGTAAAGATTCGTTACTTTGCCGCACAACATGAATGTAATTGATCTTGAATTAGCAAACATTTAAAATCATTGTGTGTCGGTTTCTCACCCTGTTGTCTCTTATCCCTTATTTCGTTAATGCCCGTGTTGTGATACTTTACACATTATAAGGGTGCTAACAATACTTTTGCACGTGCACGTAAGAAGAACAACTTTTCTCAGAGAAGTAATAAGCACTGACGCTGTTAAGAATTCTTTTGCTGATAGTATCATCAGCTATATTAGGAACGAAGAAGCTTTACTTACCTAAGCAACTTTCTGACACTTGGTGCAAAAGATCTTGCTAGGTTTCCTATCGCATCGGCAAGTCCGAAGCTTAAAAAAATGCATCTGAAATATACATACGATGTACGCTATGTGATCGCCTGGCAACCTGGCACATTCATTCCTTCATTCCGATTGTCTAACGTTGACTCTGACCAATTTCTTTTAGTGCCTTAATTCAGACCTTACGAAGTCGAACCGCAGAAATAAGAAATCATGCTCACTGCTTCAGCTCAAAAAAATCTAAGAGTTCCGCGATTGGATCAGAATGTTCCACAAGGAAGCGAAGCAACTGGCTTAAAGCCCGAAGCAGAAGCGCTATTCAGGGCAACCACATCCAAAAGGAGCATAGCAACAAAGTTGCGACAGCGGTAACAATTTTATTTCTTGTATAAATGGCATGAAGACATTTACGAAACTTAGTCCTGCATAAAGTCCGACATTTACTTTCAAAAGAACTTATAAGTGTTACTTCTGAAACAAATTCCCTTTCGCAACGGACTACGGAAACTTTAAAAAAAAACCTAAATCTTTTAACATACGCACCTAGATACAGAACTATAATTTTAGCTTGGAACTTGTGGTCCATATTTACCTTGGTTACTCTTATATTCATATTCGTAGAGTGATGCACGTTACGCACATCAAGTTCCTGCATTCATTAGTGTTTGATGAATAAAAGTTTTCGTAGACCTTAGATGACTTCTCCACAGTGTATCTAGAAATTCTTAACTTTTTGCGCTAAACGACAACTAACAAGCACTTTCAAAGTTTCCAATTTTCTAAATGGCCCAATTACGATGGCCAACTACTAAAGTTAAAGGGTTTCTAATGTGCATAGAGATTCCGTCCTCTAATCTCAGCAAATATGGGCTCCATTGAAACGAAATCCCTTTGTTAAACAAAGTATACTTGAAACACCGCTACACCCTTCTACAAAAGACTCGGACATACACACACATACACACATACAGACATAACAGACTACAACCCATATACGCCCCCCCCCCCACACTTTACCGTTATCATTCATAAACTTTTATTAAATCTAACCATGTAGGTAGTACTCTCGCACTATGAGGGTGGCGATGAAGACTGGCACCATCACAACCAGTACAGATGTAGTGTACCACAAACCAGGATCTTAACCCAGACTGCATCCCCACATAAAAGACCATAACAATGTTGGCTAAAAATTAGTAATTGGTTACCTAAAAATCCCAACAGCAAAACAACAATAAGAATATAAGAGAGAGAGAAAAAAAAAACACGCCAGATGAGAGAGTCGAGAGTCGAGAGACGAGACCTAAGAGGCAAGAGATGAGACTACAAAACTTGTTTCACTCAACGAGCAATTAAGACCGAAATTACTTTCCAGGTCATGGCTTGTAATTAAAAGTCAAACTTTTTGGGCATGTTGAAAATAATTTCGCCTCATGTATTCTTTACGTATTCGAATAAGGTTTAATGCAATGAATACGGTGGTAGTCGCTATGTGTACAAGAGCACAAAACCCAAAGATCCAAGAGTGTATGGAGCATAAAAGTTTCTGAGTGTATGGCGGGTGCGTTTTCATTCAAGTTCTATCTGCCGCCTGTAACTGTAACATGTGGGTAAAGGCTTTCCCAACTAATGTGGGGTTTAATTCTTCCCTAAATCCGAAATAAATTTTTAAATTATATGTACATCTGAGTGCTTTGCTCGGAGAACCCTCTTATGAGAAGAGCAACTTGCAAGTGTATAAGGATACAATAATGTCCGTCATGTGTTATGACTTTGTGTGGTTGTAGGACCTTTGTTCGTGTTTTGGCCGCACCACGCCGACCGCAATAAGAGAGGGGGAACAACGTTTAAAACCGAAATCTGACCAAAGATTTGAGTCCTATTTAAAGATTCCTTATTAAATGCGGCAGTTTTAGAAAACCCTTTTGGCTGAGAAACAGCTGCTATATAATGTTTGTTGATCTTCCGATGCATGAGTGATTTTGAACTTAATGTTACTCGGGTTTACATAGCTGTAGAGGACTCGCCATGTGTTTATTATGCTGTTCGACCACATTTCGAGTTTATTGCTAAAATTGTAAACCTACATTAACAAGGCAGTGGCATGTTGTAAGTTGCCAACCCTCGATGACTTAACTATAAAAGGACAGTGGGCATTGGCAAGGGCAAAAGCGGTGATCTGATCGATTTCTATTGAAAATGTTTTAAATTGGATTTTCATTCTTCGAGGATTCACAAAATCTCTCATTCATTTGCTAAGCGTGCTGTAGACCAAAACAGAAAAGATACAAAATAAATAAAACAACACTGTAGTGTATAGCTAGTCGAAGTCGTACCTCCGCTTAGAATGAGATAGGGGGAAAAAATCAAATTAAATTTGAGATTGGCAAAAATGATTTTTCGTTCCTTAGCCGTCAGTGCCATCACAGCTACCACCTACTACCACAAGCATCGTCGTCTTATCCTTGCAATTTGCAAATAAACTACTTTACATTTTCTTATTTAATCCCATCATTCGATCTATTCCCTACGTCTTCTCCTGTGTGTGTGTGTTAAGTCTGTGTGTTGATTCTCGGTATGTATACAATGTCGCATGTGTGTGTGTGTGTGTGTGGGTGTGCCGTGCTGAGAGTGAGAGAAGGTCGTTACAGTACGAAAAATTGGTACCATAGCCGTATGTAGCGCCGCAGTGGTACTCATAGCAGCAGCAGCAGCAGCAGCAGCAGCAACACCAGTCTAAGAAGATGTATCTCAGAGGATTATGTGAAATTCAATTTGCAACTTTAATGTGTTTATTTTGTGTGTGGGAGTGTGATGTGTACGGAGACTGAGGCTGTGCTCATGGTTACTGTGGCTTTGGACTTTATATTGTGCTGGGGGATGGCAGTGGAGGATTTCTGTAAACGATGGCACGAAATTTATCAAAGTACCTACCCAATGTGTAAATAAAAGTTGAAAATTGAATTTAAACCTTCTATTCTGAGAGTTGCACACATAAATAGAAAATCCTTTTTATCCTATCATTTGCGCGATTTCCTTCTTTTGTCGCGTAGCCCCTCTATAAGACTTCTTTTCTTTTGGGTTCTTCCCTCTTCATAAGAATGGAAAGAACTTTCGAGTGTAACTCGATTTGTATCAGTTAAGCATGATGCTTATTACAGAGGGAATTACGCTGAACTTTGAAGATTTCAAATTGTTCTAATGAAAATTGTCTTGAATGCTTTTTTTACGCATTATATAGGTACGTATTACCTACGTACATTCTTTGAACATATTTTATTTGAAAGAGTAGGCAATTCGTAATCAGATGGCATTTTGGCGGCTTTTAAATATGAGTGATTAATTGCGGTAATCAATCGATACCAATGAATCGATTTGGCTCAGAGTGATTTGCAGATGCGGGTATATTTATATGTTTAAATATAAAACACCGGAATCAGTGTTTTGATAATAATCAATATAAAAACTTCCGTTTGAGTTAATACTGGGGCATTGCGACATCAGCGTCCGCGAACAGTATGATACCCAACCCACATCCCTTTAAAAAAAAAACTAAAAATTCGACTGCGCCTTATGAGGATTGCAGTGCCTTGTGAAGGTTTTACCACTCTATCACCTTAACTTTAACTTTGAAACTTATTATTTTAAATTGTTGGCGTATTAAAAAAAATGTACGCTTAGTCCCGATTGTTTGTTTTTGCGGCACGGCACCGCGGCGTGATTTTACGTTCAAGAAGTTCCATATACCAATTATATTGTGATGTGCACACACACTTGCGGTGACGTTCTATCAATGCACCCGAGCATTGATACCGGCTGACTACAACCAAACAAAACCAACAAAATCAGGGGAACGAAATCAACGGAGAGAACTCATTCCAGAAAAGCTCGATGGTGAGAAGATCTCCGGCTAGACAGCTGGCAAAGCCTCAGAGGAGTCCTGATGAAGAAGCGACGCCTCAGAAGTACGTTGATAGTGTTGGATCCAAATAACCAGCCCTCTGTGTTTCAAAAGCTAGAGGGACAAATAAAAGCCCTAGTGGAAATGTTGGAGCATGGTAAAGGGCGATCAATTTACCAACGAATGCGCGATGCAATAGACAGCATCAAAACGCCTACCAAACATCCCCATGGCTGAAGGTGATTTCGTGTCCCAAACGGAGGCTGGAGTCTGTAGAATCGCCGAGCTCGAAACGCTGGCCTAATTCGCAGCCCATAGATGAAGCGAAGAAGGCATCACGTGGTCAAGTGGTGCCACAAAATCAAAACAACGCCGGAAAGAGCAAGAGAGCTCATCCCAAGAAGCACGCCAAACCGACAATAAATGAGCAGACCAAAAAGGGTCAACTACCCGCTGGGATAGTAACTAAAGAACAGGCTAAGGGCGACAGCAGCGCCTGGTTGAAGGTTCCCAAAAAAAAAGCCAACCAAGTCCACGCGGGAAAAAGCGCGACCAGACGCAATCGTGGTGGCAAGCTGTCATACGCCGAAATTCTTCGCAGGGTCAAAGGGGATCCCAAAATCCATAACTTGGGTGAATCGGTTACAAAGATTAGGAGAACGCAGAAAGGAGACCTGTTGTTGCAGCTGCGCGAATCTGGTAACAGAGCCCAGGAAGTATAATTGGTGAAAATCTTGGCGAAGAACCACATCTTAGTCCAGATATCCACTGTAGAAATGAAAGACCTCGATGAAGTTTTCACCAGGAGAGACATCTGCGATACAATCAAAGTGCAGTAATACTTTGTAGTTGCCGTAGGAAATGTGCTCAGCCGTAGGAAGAGCTACGGTGGCACGCAGAGGTGGCGAACAAATTACTGGAATCCGGCATAATCAAAGTCGGCTGGTAAATTGCCGTATTTGTCCCTCCTTGAAAGGCCCTCATTAAATGCTTCAGGTGCCTCGAGTTCGGCCATACGACGCGCCAATGCAAGAGTGAGCATGGCATCCAAGCAGTAAACAAACTATGGAGAAGAAGGTCACATTGGCAAAGAGTGCAAAAAGGACGTATTATGCTTCTGGTGTACGTGACGCCGGGTACTCAAGAAGGCACTGGCTAAATTAATATGATCAATATGGTGGTTATTATAGCTCGGGATTTCAACGCTTAGGCTTCTGATTGTTGAAGTAGAACCACAACGTAAGGGGGAGAGCTCTCTTTAAATCCTTCGCAGTATTGGATGAAAGTCTGGCCAACGAATGTGCAACGGATACGTTCCGGAAATTTACTATTTCTTATAACGGGTGATCCAAGTAGAGATACTTTTTTCAATAGCCTTTTTGACAGATCACGTGTGAGTCGTGTCATGCTGTCATGTTATTTTTGTTTTGTAATGTTTGGAATTTCAAAATGGAAAGACTTACGCGTGAACAACGTTTAGATATTGTTCAACTTTATTATGAAAATTCACGTTCTGTGAGGAATGTGTTTCGTGCACTTCGCTCAACTTATGGTCAACATAATCGGCTTACTGAGCGTACTATTCGCAACACCATCACCCATTTTGAGACCCAGCATTCATTATTGGATAATATTCGACCGAATAGACCACGTCCAGCACGCTGTGAAGAAAATATAGCGGCCGTAGCTGAGAGTGTACACGAAAACCGTAGAGAGTCGATTCGGCGCCGTTCGCAGCAACTCGGACTGACGTATGGAACGACTTGGCGCATTTCACGTCAAGATCTTAAATTGAAAGCGTACAAAATACAGCTTGTGCAACAACTGAAGCCGCTCGACCTTCCCAAGCGACATCGCTTCGCTCTATGGGCTCTTGAAAAGTTCCAAGAAGTTCCGACGTTTTCGAGGCAAATTTTGTTTAGCGATGAGGCCCATTTCTGGCTCAATGGGTATGTAAACAAACAAAGTTGCCACATTTGGGACGAAGAGCAACCTGAAGAGATTGAGAAACTGCCACTTCATCCAGAAAAAACTACGGTTTGGTGTGTGGTAAATAAAACCAAACAAAAATAAACTGTACGAAGCCTATAAGCTGTAGAAACGAAAAAAAAACGTACCAAGACCAAAACGGCAACCGTAATTCAGAGCAGTGTTACCTCTGGAAAATTTCAGAAAGAGGCACCAAAAAGAGTCTTGGCTGAAAGAAGGAGTCCGATAAAAACTTAAACTATTATTAAGTTATTCTGAAAGAAAAACACACGCTGAACGTGTATTTCAAATTAAAGTAGGACAACAAAAGTAACTTCTTTCCAACACAAAATAAAAATATAATTAAATTATTTTATAAGTTAAAACTCAGTAAAAAATATGCAAGCTATAGATACTACCTAAGTATTTGGCAATGTTGTTTCTTATCGTCTAAATAAAGTACTTTAAGTGCAGAGAATATTGACAACCTTAAGTGGGTTGGTTAGTTTATATTTGTCAAAGTTAATTTAGAAAATTTTGCGAAATTTCATGACGAAATTGTGTAAATGATGAAACTAATACTCTTCCAAATGGTTTTCTAATTGGCAATCTCGCCACTGGGTGCAGTGTCTAAGTGGATAAGTGCGTTGGAGCACTACATGTAACACGTGAAAGTTGTTATTCGCTGCCCCACCTCTTGCAAAAATGTTTATTTTAACCTCGAACCAAATCTTTCCAATGTCTTTTCAAAATAACTTCAGAATGCAACCTAACGCTTGTGCTTTCATTTCAAGTAATTTATGTTCTTCGATAATTTTTTCGGGAAAAATAGTTAAAATCTGTTGGCATTTTAATTAAATTTGAATCCTAATACTTCAGTACTGAAATCTTACTATTGTTGGCATTAATGCGTGCATTTATTATATAGCACTAATTCAACGCCAAAACATGCCACAGAGATAGAGAAAGAAAAATTAATGCAGTTTTCCAGTTTTCAAATTCAATTCCATTTTCAGTATGTTTACTTGCAGATGTTTTCAAAAAGAGTTGGATTTTAGTATAAAATGCAGACAATTTAGTTGAATTGTAGCAAAAAGTTTCATATCTTTAAGAGAAATCCAGTTTCGTTGATTTGCAGAAAAATGAGTCACGAGGCACGTTGAGTACTGTATTGTATTTCAGAAATAAATTTGAGTATGATCTTGGTGCTTGAACTCTATTCAGTGATCTGCTCTAAACAGAAAAATATATTTAATGTTAAAAATGTAAGATTAGATGTCCCAAATTTCAGCTTTTTAGCTCAAAATTAAATACCTCTAAAACAGTGACCGAAGGACATTGCTTAGTCGGCATACATTTTGATGCTGATGTGATCAGAAAAACAAACGGACAAACTGTGTTTCAAAATTAATATTCCCTTGAGTTAAGGTAGGTAGGTAGGTAAAGTGGTTGGAATCCAAGTATATGTCAGAAACGAGGAAATAGTACTTTAGAGCCATTTTGAAACCACTGCTGCAACGTAAGGGTAAGGAGAGATTTAAGTTAGAGCTCAATATGAATCCGAAATTAATGGCTGAGATTTCTGAAAGGTCGTCAAATAGTGGTTTGCCATCGCAACATGTGGAACCCATGAAAATTCTGTAAAAATTTGCTGATTTAAACTTAAATGAAAGCATATATGCTGTCAGCAATTTGCCCGAATGAACAAACGATACCTCACAACAATTTATGAATACACAAAGAAATAAAAGCATCTACCAATATATTCAAACTAAGTATGCCATTAAATTGTGCAGACGAAATTTGGTGGTGGGGGATCTCCTTTCAGCAAATGCAAAATTAAATGAAGGGTGCGTTGCATGTGGCTAATTAATTTACATGCAAAGCAGAAATGTAGTATTGCGTCTTAAGGTTATCTGAAAGGCAAATACCTCCCTCTTAAGAGTATATTAGAGCACATGCAGCTCGCCAAGTATGACAGTTCACATATCATATCTGGACAGCAAGGACATTTTGCAAGATGACTCGTGTGTGTCCAGTGATGTTATTTTCTTCACAGCAAAGACAATAATTGGATAATTTTAGTAACAAATTATTCCATTCCCTTTAATTTTTTTTAAACACTATCAGATCTGTGTCGTGGAGTGCTTATAACAGCAGCTGTCGCTAGCAGAAATTTGCCAGCACAAAAGTGCACCACAGGCTCATCATTTAATGCTGGTGTTAGTAAATACGTACACAAAGCAACCATTTATGGATAACACAAACACAAAAGATATAAAAATGTTTTAACAAAGACAACGGATCAGGAGCATCTTTATTACCAGCTATATGTTGCTGTAGGAAAACTATATCACTATTCAGTCTACGTTGAGATAGGGGTAACATTTCAAGAAGTTTGATGCGTTGACCTTAGGGGTGAAGGTTATATGGATCATCCCATGGAAGACCACTAAGGGCAAAATTTATAGAGTTACGTTGAATAGCTTCAATTCGAATTGAGTGAATATTGTAATACGGTCCAAACTTGTAAAGAATATTCTAGATGCGGACGGACGAAACAATTGTACAAAGACTGAATAACGCAGAGGTCGTCAAATTCTTTAGACCACCTCTTAATAAAGCCATGCTGGGCTGGAGTTAGATTTATTAACAATAAAGTTAACAAATAAGTTAATATGACCAATAAAGTAAAGTTTGGGGTCAAAAAAAACTTCGATATCTTTAAAACTATCGACATGACATATGCTCGGTAAAAGAATAATGAAAAATGGAGAGAATACGTTTTCTTGAAAATGTCATATGCTGATATTTAGGTGGGTTTAAAGAGAAGATTTCTGTCATAATGATTGTTAACGGATTTAATGTTCATATCATCTGCGTATATTAAAACATTGCTGGATTTAATGCATGCTTTAACATCATTTATAGCAAGTTTAAATAAAATACGGCCTAAGTGACTTACCTGAGGAACTCCAGACCGAGCAGAAAAATATTCAGAAAACGAGGCTCTAAATTTGACACGATTGATAAAAACAGGTGAGAAACCATACGTCCTGAGTTTAAATCTGATTATCTCATGGGACAGCTGGTCGAAAGACTTAGAGAAGTCGGTGTATATGCAATCAACTTCATTATTATTTTCTAAGGAACTAGAGCATGCACGCAAAAAACATAACAAATTTGTAACGGTGGACCTGTTTCCTACAAATCCATGGTGTTCGTTACGACACAGAAATATTAATTGCTGCATGTAAAATATTTCATAAGTCTACGGAAGCCAGAACTTGGCGTTCTCTTTTCGTCCTCAGTACTTTTCATGGCTCACTTGTCAGGCAAAAGGCATTTTTCCTCATACAATAATTAATTAGCGTTTTTCATATCATATCATTTATTTGTCTGTTGTTTTCATGACACTTTACCAAACAGTTTTAATGCAGAACAAATTCACGTAGCGCATGACACAAATTAAAGTATTTCCCAACTCCCTAAAATATTCTATCGTCACAAATTGAACAATAATTAAAAACATAAAAAAATAAAAATATTCCCGGAATGCAAAGGAATTTCTAATTAAATGAAAAGACAGCCCAAACGTCAAATACTGCGCACCAGACATTATATTACCATGACATTAGAGTAAAACGATGCCAACTCAATAAACTGATTCAAGGTCGCTAATTTAGCTAGCATTCTCAATTCCTTTTCAGTGTCCTCTGGCATTCAAGTAGAAATCCGGAGGGTGAGAACGCTAACGACGACGAGGTATTCTCAAATTGCTAAATCGGCAAAATTTAATTAATCGGAATAAAACTACACTAAGCTCGAACACAACGATAATGATGATGTTAGCGATAGCTTGATTGAGTACAATCGTAAGGGTTGGTAATTTGATCGGTTTTCAAAGGAATTCACTTTTTAGCTTAGTTCTTGTGATCCCCGACACAGCTAGCTGTGATTGATTAAATGTCACCAAAGGAGAAGGACCAACATAAAAAAAAACAAATTGCAAAACTGACCTAACATTCATTTCGAAGAATGTTCTATTTTATCCCTCATCACGTAAATAGAAAGGTATGAGGAACGTACCTACTTCATAGCCTATCCTTCGTCGGAAAAAATAGAGGCTTTTTCGCTTAATTAATATCCTTTTAACTCATTAATTTTCATTATCTTTTATGAGGCAAATATTCAGTGTTATTACGTGTCTTCGCCTCAACTCTCCCCTTCCCATGACAACCCATCTGGCATCTACTACTTCGTTGGCATTGCTTTGCCATGAAAAAGACACCTCAACACAGAAGACGGCCGCAAACGAAAGCTGAAATGGCAGTTCCGCAAGTAATTTTAGTTTCGCTGCTATCAGAGTTCACCCTCGTTTCGAAGACTTGAATTAAATGTGCACATGATACTTTAACCACGATGAAATCGTACCTAAGGTGAGTTTTAAGAAATAAAAAGGGGTAGCCGCTTTCAGTAACAGACTACGTATCGCGCCTCAGGGGAAATCTTGCGTTATAAAATAATAAATTTAATTTGTATGCGTTTCTTGCCTATATTTTTACAAAGAAATATATTCCCTTAAAAATGTTACTGCTTTAAATTAAAATATTTCGGTTTTGTAATTAAAATTGCTTCCGTTTATATAGTTTGGTGGATAATATCGTTCAATTAATACCTAGATAGATATATATAAAGTGGGGAGAGCCTACCCAGTGCTCTGGCACTGCGGATCCTTATAGAGCCTATTGTGCCTTCCGTGGAGGGGTCTTTAAGCAAATGTTTGACTCCGGAGGAAGTCAGGAAGACAAGAATCTTCTCTGGATGCAGGGTAGCAAGGTTTGTTGTTGAGATGATTTCCTCACCGAGGATGTCCTTCCTGTGACGAAAGAGAGCCGTGAAGAGAGGATTAGTCACTCTCTAAACAAAGCCAGTGAGTCAGCCGCTTCATTGCCAGCAAAACCCTGTGGGCTGGGATCCAGTGAAGAATGACTAAGTTTGATTTTGAAGTTTGATTTTATGACAGATGAGTCAAGGGCTTTAAAGGCTGCTTGGCTATCTGAAAAGATAACTATAGTTTTACCTCGTGTATTAGAACTTGAGTTAATTCTAGCGCACTGGTTAATGGCAAAGATTCTGCTTGGAATATGGAAGAGTTCTTGCCAAGGCTGACTTGCTTGAGGCGACTCTCCATAGATTCCATCTTTGATCCATCCGTATACCAGACGAGATCATGTTGTGATGGTTTAATTTTATAGTTTTCCCATTGTTTGTTTGTATGAGTGTTAGACCCACTATGACATTAAGTGGGGGTGGAACGAATACAACCTGTCATACAGTTCCCAGCTAAACGTTCTAACTCGTTCTAGTTTTTTAACTGTGGTGACTTCGTTAGTCCTTGTCCACCAGACTGTAAGAGCATAGGCCATCGCGGGTCGAACCACGAGCGAATATAGCCGGTATATCATCTTGGGTCTAAGGGCCCAGTTATCACCGCAGACTCGAAGGCAGATCCATAAGAATAAGGCTCCATAAAGCTCTGTTTAAGATACGTTCCTCCTCGGGACAATTCCCATGTACTTGGCTTCCCGTGAGAATTCGATCGTTTCGCCATACATAGTGGGACGAATGAGGAGGTCTAGTTTTCTCATCTTGGTAAAAGTCGTCTTAGTCGTCTTGTTTGGATTTACAGAGAGGCCTTGAGGTACTGTAGATAGTGCGTGTATTTGCCACTGACAACAATTGGTACATCATCAGCGTAACCTATGACATCAATCGCTTGGCTTTCCAGCGACTGAAGTAGGTCGTCTATAATGAAGGACGATAGAAGTGGCGAGGGGACGCTCCCTTTTGGGCACCCTCGAGTTGTTATTGTCGAGATTTGTTCCATTAAGCATCGACATTATCCAGCTCCCTATGATTGGTGACACATTCATGTTGTTGAGAGCCCTCTTGGTGGACTCAGAGGATGTGTAATTAAAAGCGCCCTCAATATCCATGAAAGCTACAAGACAGATTTCCTTTAGATTGAATTAATACCTAACATCTACAAAATAAAAACTGTAAGCCTTCTACATCATCAATGAGTGTGTAATAAAAAAAGTACGGATTTAAATACACGAAATAAAAACCAATTCAGGGAAATATAATCTTATTTTAATGAATCGTAAATAGCAACATATTATACTATATTGAGAATAAATAAATGAGCTGTGTAGAAAGAAAAAAGCCAGCAAAATACATGGGATTTTTTTTTGCCTTCATCCGCTAATGTTCTTATGTTCCTTTTACATTTGATGTTGTTTATTTTCTACTTAATTTGATCAAAGCAGTATTTATGTTTATAGTCGGTCGTTGCCAAGGGCCTATTTTAATGAACAGGAGATCATTAGGCGAATATAATTTCACTGGGAGACCACATGTTGAAATCAGACTAGAAAAATAATAAAAAAAAATTCCTTTGATGGTATAAAAAATTCAGTGGGAGGAAATGATGACACAACTTTCAAAGTATTAGGGCTTTATTTCCGTACTTTTGTGTGGCAGTGAATGCAGCTAATTAAACATGCTACGAATAATTGGCAGTCGGAAGGGGATGACAGATGCTGGCGGCATTACGCTATTTTATTTTTTGTCAAAGAAATATTTTGAAGTGCGAATGGCATTCGTTTTTTTTATTAGAAATTAAATTTAATCATTTAATTCGAAATTGTGTTACAAGCAGATTTTTTTTTTACTTTCGTGCATACATTACAGTACTAACGAGATAGTTATCAATCAAACAATCAAGAATTTTATAACCGAAAATTTAGTTTGCTTGTTTTTCTTTTGTTTCGAATTAGTCTACTTAACATTACTTTGCAGATTCAGTTTTGGGAGATGTGCCTTTCAAGTTGTGATGGGTGCATTCGAATGTTTTAATCGATTATAAGCCACTCATGCAAAGCTCATGATATCTCGATTCATGGACCACAATTTTTCGAAGGTACCTCACCTACCTACTTCTATTAAAGCAGCGAGATGAGAACCAAAGACAAGCGCAGAGAGTAAACTCAAATAATCTAGAACTTGAGAACTCGAGAATTTTATTGTTTCTCAACCTTTTGAGTGCTAAATCATTGATGTATTAACACCTACATACTCCGGAATCGGCGTTTTAATTTTGTTTTCTCTTCATTTTCGTAAGTGGGAGACAGGGACATATAACAGCAAAAGATTTCGGACGAAAAGAAGTTTCCGCAAAGGCAAATCTGTGCAAACCGCCCTGCACGAGGTAGTGGGGAAAAATAGAAAAAAGTCTACACTTCGGTGAGTTTAAGTTTGCCGGCTTTCCTCGACATAGAAGGAGCTTTTAACAACGTGGAGTGTGGCGCCATTAAAAGCGCCTTAGTGGACATTGGGTTTGCAACATGCTTGCAAGTAGGAAAACACAGTGTTCTGTTAGAAAAAGCTCAGTTAGAATGTCTGTAAACAGAGGAACCCCCCAGGGGGGAGTCATATCACCACTCTTGTGGGTCCTGATTATTAATCACAAGCCATATGCAGATGACGTGGTCGTAATAGTACAGGGAAAATATTAAAACACCTTAACTGAGGTTATGGCGGTCGCTTTGAAGACTATCAGCAGCTGGGTAAAAAGCTGTGGTCTAAATGCAAACCCTTCCAAAACAAGATACCGCAATTTAAGCTCTCAAAAGTCAATGGAGTGGAATTATTCGTTTCGGACAGTGTGAAGTATCTAGGCGTAATTCTGGACTAGGAACTTATTTGGAAAGGAACGGAAAGAAGAAAAAAGAGTATAATGCTCTTTTTATCTGCAAATAAACGGTGGGAAAGACTTGAGGCTTAAAACCTGCTACGGTGCACTGGTTCGGGTCCTGAGAAAACTTCTTCTGAACCTTGCCTAGCAAGCTCATCCGAGATCTCATTTCCGTGGATGCCAGTGTGACCTGATACCCAGACAAGATTCACTATGTTCAGTCTTCCGACCAAATTCAGAGAAAGCTTGAGTTCTAGCACTAACTTGGACGAGGTAAGAGGGTTTAGAAGCGCTTTTAATGCAGCTTGGCTATCACTGCAGATGCAAATGCCTCTAGCCCTCCACCTGTTGTTCACAATATAGCGCATTGACATTAGGATGGCAAAAATCTCCGCTTGGAAAACAGATGCATGTTTACCCAAGGGGTAGTAAAGTCGTATATCATCGCATTCCACAAAGACACCAGCACCAGACCCCTGCCCGGTTTTGGAGCTATCCGTGAAAATACGATGGCATTCAATCCATGGTTCAGAGTCTGACCGAAGCCATTCCGTTATTTCTGGTGTCATTGCATCAGACGGCATATCCATAAGACAGGGGTCAAAGGATAATTCTCGAGCAAGTTCTTCAAAATTCCAGTGTGCATGGTACCAAAAACAACCTCTCTTTAAGCGAAAGATGGTTTTTAGCGTACATCCCATGATATATAAATCAAGGGGAGTAAGATTCATCAAAGCATCTAGAGCAGAGCCCGGGGTGCTAGGGAAGGCCCCTGTACAGCCGAGACAAGCCGTTCTTTGGAGTTTGGCAAAAGAAGCAGTAACACGTTTCCGCGAAAGCCTGTTCCACCAAACAACTGATGCGTATGAGAGTAGCGGTCTAATCATGGCCGTATAGATCCAAAGGACCCGTTTTGGAGACAAGCCCCATGTCTTACCAAAAGCGCCTTTGCACTGCCAGAAGGTCGACAGCGCTTTATCGGTTTTCGATTCGAC
Organism: Ferdinandea cuprea; assembly: GCA_963576555.1. Taxonomy (NCBI): domain Eukaryota; kingdom Metazoa; phylum Arthropoda; class Insecta; order Diptera; family Syrphidae; genus Ferdinandea; species Ferdinandea cuprea. Next base: position 430,032 of record OY754958.1, read on the forward strand.
ATGTTTGGACCATAGAAGTTTTTTATCAAGGATTACACCCAGATATTTGACTTCATCGGATATAGGGATGGTGACACCTTTAAGCACGAGATGGGACAGGCCAGTGATGATTCTCCTTCTCGTAAAGAGAACAACCGTGGTTTTAAGAGGATTCACTGAAAGCCCATTACTAGTGCACCAGACATCGATCAAATCCAGGGATCTCTGCTCTTGCGAGCAGACAGCCCCTAGATCTGAACCGACAGAAAGAACGGCGATATCATCCGCATAAGCTTGAGTGTAGTTTCCAGGAAAGTTGAAAACCGTAAGCAGAGAGTCTACCACCATACACCATAGGAGGGGATACAGAACACCACCTTGAGGGCAGCCCCTATTTACCCCTGTTATGACGCACTTGCCACAATCCGCATCCGCTACCAACATTCTGTACATTAGCATTGCTTTAATCCACAACACTAAAGTTTCATCTACACCATGCTGTCTGGCTGAGTTACACATACTGTCAAAGGTCGCATTATCAAAAGCACCCTCAATATCGACGAAAATGCCCAACGCGTACTCCTTCCGGTCAAGGGCACTATCAATCCTACCAACAAGGTTTTGAAGCGCAGTCTCGCAGGATTTTCCGCGCTGATAGGCATGTTGCATCTCAGAGAGAGGGTGTGATCGAAGAGCAACTTTGCGCACATGCAGCTCAACCAGTCTTTCCAAACTTTTCAGTAAGGAGGAAGACAGACTTATGGGTCTAAAGCTTTTGGCTAGAGGGTAGTCAGACTTACCAATTTTTGGTATAAAAACCACTTTAACCATTCGCCATGGGGAAGGTATATAGGCCAAGGACAAGCTCGCGGTGAAAATTCTTTTCAACATTGGCAAAACCTGACTTAAACCTTGTTACAGCAAAACTGTATAAATTCCATCCGGACCAGGTGATTTGAAACTCTCAAAAGATGCAATGGCATATTTGATAGCATCATCAGTCACCACTCCCGATGCAAAATACCAGCTGTGCCGCGTGGTATTAGTCGGTTCAAATGTAGCCACAGTCGTTTGAAGGGCTGAAGAACACGTAGTAACCTGATTTCCCGGAAAGTGAGTCTCAAGTAGAAGAGGTCTTTAAGGTCTCTGCAGGGAAATTGGTTGCTTTACCAGGCAAATTGTTTAGGCCTTTTGAATTGTAAATTCAGCTGGTTCCGCCAGGGATCGCCGAGGGCCCGTTTTGGTGCCTAGTGGTGTGCGGTGGATTTCGTTTTAACAACACCCCTGTTTAGCTTAACCTTCGGTAAGTTCTTCAATTCTTTAAATCATTCAATTATGCCTATCAGTACTTCCGAGGTTCCTTATCGATATTATTATTTTTATATTGATTATCAACTAATTGAGAAATGGCAAGTTAAAGACAGTAAAGTCATATAAAAGATAAATTTTGGTTTAATAATGCATGTGTACGTGTATGTGTACGCCATATCAATATTATTGAAAAGTTGTGAATAGCTAAAAGTTAATAAGTTTTTGTTTATTTGCGTGTTCATAGTTCCATTAACATAGTGGATAGGGCTCAGAACGCAAAAATACATCCATTTGGCTTTGAGGAATCTTTACCGTTCTTTGAAAACGTATTATGTGGTACGGTTTTTATGAAATGTACTGCTTGATTTCTATTAAAGTAGAAGCAATGACTAACGGTGTGATCAGACGGTCATACGAACGTGTCCTCCAGATAACATGCTGACGTCAGATAATTTGTGTAATTCGGTTGTCATCTGCTAGATGACACCCGATCACACAGTGTTATCCGTTAGGCCATCTGAGTGTAAAGGTGCGATCAGACGGTTATCCAAACTTGTCACCCAGCTGGCATATTGACGTCACTATGACGTAGAATTTATCACGTCTGAAATAAACAAGTTTTCTGACATCAGCATGTAATCCGAATGACAAGTTTGTATGACCATCTAATCGCACCTTAAGTGCTTTCACATGAACTTTCAACAAAGCAAACGTGTCATCCGATGTAAGATGACTCTATTTAAAATCGAGCGATTACATACGAAGGAACTCAGTAATTCGGATGACACGTTCAATGACATGCCGTATGATAGGCGATCACACGTGATGACAACTTTAGTACAAATTTTACGTCAAAGTGATGTCAGGATTTCATCCGGATGAGAAGTTTGGATGACCGTCTGACCGCACCTTAAGAATTGTTATTTTAAGTGACTTTGGTTATGGCGTTTCAGACCTTTATAATATTTGGTTTTAAATAGATTTGAAAATAGAGATGAAAAATTATTGGAAAAATTTGAATACCTTTGATGACATGAGGATAAAGGCCACGATTTTTTTTACCAAGACCATTTTTCGCTGTGGCGTACATGTGGTGGCATACTTCAGGTAGAATTTTTAATTGGATTTCAGCATGGCGCACCTAGTGTAATTACACACGACGCAAATCCGGATGAAGCGATTCATAAACAATTAAAACCCGTACTCATTCACATCCGACCAGCAAAAGCCGGCTGCTGCAAGAACCATTTAATTATTTAACGCTCTACAGTAATTTGAATGGAAAACGAAACTCTTTAACGACATGACAGACAGAAGATATGTATGTGTACCTCCTATTACTGTGTGCTTGCCAACAATATAATGAATAGCGTGTGCCAAAGAACATCACATCCAATCTGGCCAACACCACTCAATGTGTAATCTGAGGTCCCTGCAATACCATACCATACCAACACAAGACTGTCTCCTGCTCTACCTAAATGGCTGATGCTAACACCCGGTCTCTGATTTCCCCACTCCTTTGCATCGTATTTCGTTTTAATAACATGTTTCAGTTCAGGTAACATGTATGAATTTTTCAAATGTATACAGTCCTCTGATGTCCTTCTTCAGCTCCCATTAGACACTCTCTGAAGGTGGAGTGAAGAGAATTTAATTCGGTAGCTGCCTCTAAAGTGGAATCTCCTCACTGATGATATTCGTTTAATGTCATTATTAGACGTGAGTTTGCGTTCTCCCGGGAGCGCTACACTACACCATTCTGTGCTAAATTGGCTTTAGTTAACAACCACCATGCCACGTAAGCGAAACGGACAAAAACGAGAAGACCATCGACCTACGTCGACTGTTAGCAAATAATGGACTTTGGGGGTTGGTTGTAATATGAAATTTCAGGCTCTGTTAAATGTGTAACGCTATATATGTTCGGACGTGATGGGTCATATAGAGCGGCAATACCTCGTGTCATATCACATGCTTTTTTATCCGTCATTAAACAGTGTGCCGCACTGTGTACGAATCCCACAGCCACAACTTTTCGATTAAATAATTTAAAGTTCCTTTTTGAGAGATGGAGGACACATAAACCCTTTCCCAAGTCCTGTAAACTTATATAATAAAATATAACAGAAAAAAAAAAAAACAAAAAGCAACATTTGTTAAAAAAGGAAAATGTTCTCATTTTGTGTGACTGGAAAGATGATCTGCAAAACTTTTTGCCTGCGGTTGTGTAATAATACTCGTATTTTGTACAAACACGTCATACCACTTACTGGCAGCAACTTTTCTCCATATTTGCCATTGTGGTGTTTTTGTGTTTGTGATGAGGTGGCGAAACAACAAACAGTTTAATGTATGAAAATTGATATCACACTGAAAAGGGATATATGTACCAATACACCTACATAAATGTATAATATATATAAAAGTACTGATACTGGTGAAAGTGTGACATTTTAAGTTGATTACTGTATTAGTAGGAATGCGTATGCGAGCTGGTGTGCTGGGCATTTTTAAAAGCCTTGAACATTGTTTTATAGTTAATAGTAAAATTATTTAAAAGTGTAAAGTGTTAGAAGTGTAGGCTATAGGAAACTCTGATCTATGGTGCTGAGTGCTGGACTATAAGCAGGAAAGGATAGGAGATACTTAACTCTTTTGAGAGAAAAATTCTTCGAAGAATTTATGGCCCTGTGTGCGAAGAGGGCGAATGGAGACGAAGATAAAACCGCGAACTCTATGAGCTGTACCAAGATGTGGATATCGTCCAGGTAGCCAAAACACGCCGACTACATTGGCTCGGCCACATCGAGCGAATGGACAATAATGTTCCAACCAAGAGGATCTTCGGATCCCAGCCCCCAGGTTCGAGATGACAAGGAAGACCGAACTTCCGTTTCAAAGACCAAGACATCGCGGATGCCAGAGCGCTTGGTCTGGATTATCCTGAAGCAGCGTGCCCGGGACCGTAGAGGATGGAAGGCTGCTCTGTCTCAGGCAGACACTCTTCACGGGTCGGGAGCCTTTCAAGTAAAGACTTAGGCGAATCGTGAAAATCGTGAGAAACGCTTGAAGTGTAATTGCTTTTTTTTTAAATATTTTCAAAATCTGCTTTACAATAATAACCAGCGTTAATATGAGCATTTTTATTCTATCATATCTTGGACACTTTTTACCAAATAAGTGTATGTAAATATTCGATACATTTTAAAAAATTAAATTAAAAAAAACATAAGGAAAGGATACAGGCCTATTGGGGCGAGCAGTATGATACCCTATCCATATCCCTATATGCCCTGAAGAAATAAAATGCACGACTGGGTCATACGAAACTTTCTCGGTACATGAAATGCGTTTTTGAACCGCAAAATGAATCGAAAATGTATTTAAATTATCACTTCACTTCAATCACTTTTAAGGTTTTGGAAGCCGTTTTTGAGAAAACGAATTCAATTTATTTAAATTTAACGAAATCGTTATAGGAAAAAAAATTATTTCAAAAATCGAAGTATGCAAATTTTTTTATCTTTATAGTAAAAAAAAATGTAAATTTTTTTAAATTGCCTTTATTAGTTTTCGAGATATTGCCAGTTTTAAAAATTACCGTTAGCCGTTTTTTTTTTCCAAAAACTGAGTATGCAGAATTTTTGACCCTATCCTAAACATACTTAGTACAAAAAAGGACCGAAATCCTTGAAACCACTTTTGAGGAAAATAGTGATAAGTGATTTTCACAAAAAAAATTTAATGGCAGGTACCGTTATTTCAAAAGATAAAGCAAAAAATAAAAAGACGCCCCGAGATGTAACCTCAAGAACCTTATATACGAACTTTGAAGCAAATCCGTCGAACCGTTTAGCCATGCGGTGCCCGGACAGACAGACAGACAGTCCGACGGAGGGCATTGGCGGACCCACTTTTTTGGACTTCTCTATAGTCGTAATATCATCCCTCATACTCAGTTTGAGTTCGATGTTTCCGCACGATAGCAATAACTTTCTCTTAAGTATACTAATGTATACGAGAACAAAAAATATCCGCAGAAGTTTTTAGGCCTGCCTCTCGTACGCGATTGTAAGGGGACGTTGATTGTCATAGCCTTTTTGATGGGGTTCGTAGGATCCCTCCTTTGAACATGGCAATATCAACTGAGTCGGTTGTGCTCCATTTTTTTCGAGATGGGTTCTTTGACATGATGGTATCATCGGATTCTGGAACTTCTAATTCGATCAAGCTTTGTTGAAGTATCTTCTTTTCAGCTGCTGTCCAGCATTGTGAACCGTACGTGACTTTTATTAGAAATTCATCGGTGACTCCTGCGGGACATCTGAATTTTGTCTTCGCTCCCTCATACATGTCCATGATCATCTGTACGTAGGTTTCAGGAACTCCTCGTTGTCTTAGCGCTACCCATATCAGATCTCTTAGTTGTCTATCGAATACGTTTTCAAAATCAACCAGAATCATATGCAGATCCTTTAAGGAATCACAATGCTTTTCCATTATGATCCTTATACTTTGGATTGCATCTGTGGTTGATTTACCCGCGACAAACCAGCACTGGTCATCAGAAGATAACTACCCCTCCACTGATTGGGCATTGGATCACCTCTCATGAGTTTGTAGATTAGAATCTGAGCCCGATATCTCCCATCTTTTTTCATAACTCACTGGGTACCTCATCCGGCCCAACCGCTTTTCTCTTCTTAGAGTTCTTGAACGCTTCCCTATCTTCTTCGACTATTATGTCGGTCACTTCTTCATTGTTGGGGCGGCTCCTCGAAAATATGACAAAGACAATGAAAAGCGATAATTGTGGGGATCAGAAAAATCTTTCGCATTTCTTTTAACTAGCTGAACATATGACATTTTGACCATGTCAGTTTTTTTTATCTTTATATAAACTAAGATCCTTAATTTTGTAGACTTTTATTCACATGCATCTCATCTAGAAGTGGTGTATGACGTAAGATTTTTGGAAGACGATCTGTAATTTTGGATTAGTAAATTTATTATTTCAAAAATAAATTTACTTACTTTTATTTATCTTCATCAAAAATAATATTTCACAACATTAACTTTAAAATATAAATACTTTTTCATTTAATGTTACCATTACCACCATAATTGATAATAATTGAATACACTGAAGTTTAATATTAACTTGTTTCTATTACAAAATCATGGTACTAAGTTGCACCAAAAATACATTTTATGCTCCATTTGTATCAAGTTTTTTAACAACCCGTATTGACTGGATGAAATCGAAGTTTTCTGTCCGAAAGCTGTTTGAGTTCTGTTTGTCAAATGGACAAACAACAAATGTCGCCTTTAAATTTTTAACAAATTTATTCAACTATATACTTTTATTTATTTTAAACAAACATAAATAGCTTTTGCTATTTTAACATCCCATAAAAAAACCTTTTATTGAGTGAGAAGACGGACACATGCCTTTCGTACATACAACTAAAGATGTACGTCTGTCAGTTTTAATAATTGTGCAAGACAAAGCAAAAGCCAAGAAAAATAACCGAAATATATAACAAAGGAGCTTTTAAAATTCGCATCAAATTTCAATTCAACTAAATGGCTATAAAATGGATCAAGTTTCTTAGAGAAACAAATAAAAAAGTGAGCGTGATCTCATTCAAAAAGGATTTGCATGGTGAATGCGGATATTTCCACTTTCATGATTTTACCAGAAGCCATTCAATTCGATATCTAGGAGTCGCGCTGTAATAATTGACGTAATGGATAAACTGCTATTGTTTTTCTTGACTTTTAATTTGATACGAATTTAAATCAGCGTTGTTTGAATTTTAAATTGTCTGGATTTGCATTATTTTAGAGAGGAACGAAGTTTAAAAATTTTATAACAGTGAAATGGAGCTAAGGGAGTAAATAAAGTAAATCTGAATTTAGTTTCATGCAGAAGATCCCAGTGTTTAACTGGGATGCGCATAGTTGTGCACCAAAACGTTTTGTTCTGTTAAACAGCGTTGCACGATTTTACAGACATATGACTATTGATTTGGCAGTCGTACAAACATAGCACAATAAATAGTTGATAAATGCTTTGCATTGATGCATTTGACATCTTCAACTAACTGGAAAATGGGGAATATGTACGTATGTATGTTTTAAGCGCCATGTCATAAAGTGCGTTGGAGTTGCAAGTCTACGGCGATTAACCCAATTAAACTGATTAGTCGTGCGACCATAATACCAGAGATGGTAGGTGATTCACACCGCAGTGGGTTTGCAATTTTAATTTGTTTTTGTTTATATTAGAACAATCTATTGCACTTTTATGATGGGAATAGTAACACAGCGCCGGCATTAAATAAAAAAGGAGATGAGAAATCGATGCAGATTAATTTAAACTATTTGCAGTAAAGCACTCCTCATTCGTTTTGAGCGGCAAAGGAAAGAATCTCTACTTTTCACAGTGCGATCGAATATATGCATAAGGATTGACTGATGAATATAATAGGTTGAATGCATCTTGGTTCAATGAACAACATTAACTTGACTAAGAGAGTCAACTGAAGCAATTTTTCGATCATTTACCAATAAGTTTTCCGCACGTTTTGAATGAGAAACAGAATCGGAGCCAAACGGCACCTTGCGAAACACGCATGGGAAGAGACGGGTATACATGTGTATGAATATTATATACTTTGAAAGGTATTGTGGGGAGGAAATCGTCAATATAATGTTTATGTTTATGCATAACACGTGAGGAAAGTATTGTGTTCTTCTAAACTCTGATGTCGGCCATATGGCAAGGCAACAACTTAGTTACTTCGAGTTGATGCCTAACTAATACATACACGAGGCTATCTTGAAGTTTTTTTTTGTAAGAGGTTGCTACTATCCCATTGAGCGCTCAGACACAACTACAGGTCCATTGTAAAGGGTGATCCATTTCGAGGTTCCCTACTTTTTTAAAGAAAAAAACACAGAAAATTCAAATTTAATGGAGAATGTTTATTATCATTTGAAAGAACATTCTTTGGCATTTATTTTTTGAAGATTATGTCTATCAAATGTTGGCCGTTGCTACGTCGCAGATGGTCCGTCCGTTGAGTCCAATTTTCGATCACTCGTTCGAGCATTTCGACTGGTAACTGGCGAATGACACGTGTGATGTTTTCCTCCAAGGCCTGAATCGAAACGGGTTTGTCGGCATAAGCTGTGGACTTTACATATCCCCACAGGAAAAAGTCTAACGTGTTATATCACACGATCTTGGTGGCCAATCGACCGGCCCAAAACGTGAAATTATGTGCTCACCAATAAGTCCATTGATTGATGCGATGTGTGGGAAGTGGCGCCGTCTTGCTGAAACCAAATGTCGCCGAGATCACGAGCTTCAATTTCAGGCATCAAATGGTCGGTTATCATGGCACGATAACGGTCGCCATTGACGGTTACATTAGCACCGGCATAATTTTTAAAGAAATATGGACCGATGATTCCACCGGCCCACAAACCACACCAAACCGTTGTTTTTTCTGGATGAAGTGGCAGTTCTTCAATCTCTTCAGGTTGCTCTTCGTCCCAAATGCGGCAATTTTGTTTTTTTACATACCCATTGAGCCAGAAATGGGTCTCATCGCTAAACAAAATTTGCCTCGAAAACGTCGGATCTTCTTGGAACTTTTCAAGAGCCCATAGAGGGAAGCGATGTCGCTTGGGAAGGTCGAGCGACTTCAGTTGTTGCACAAGCCGTATTTTGTACGCTTTCAATTTAAGATCTTGACGTAAAATGCGCCAAGTCGTTCCATACGTCTGTCCGAGTTGCTGCGAACGGCGCCGAATCGACTCTCTACGGTCTTCGTGTACACTCTCAGCTACGGCCGCTATATTTTCTTCACAGCGTGCTGGACGTGGTCAATTCGGTCGAATATTATCCAATAATGAATGCTGGGTCTCAAAATGGGTGATGGTGTTGCGAATAGTACGCTCAGTAGGCCGATTATGTTGACCATAAGTTGAGCGAAGTGCACGAAACACATTCCTCACAGAACGTGAATTTTCATAATAAAGTTGAACAATTTGTAAACGTTGTTCACGCGTAAGTCTATCCATTATAAAATGCCAAACAATACTAAACAAAAATAACATGACAGCATGACACGACTCACACGTGATCTGTCAAAAAAGGCTATTGAAAAAAGTATCTCTACTTGGATCACCCGTTACTACCATTCAGACACCTTACATTAATGTACATAGTTTTCCCGTCTTTCGAAGAAAAACGAGAAGGAGCTTCAGTGATAAAGAGCTTGGCAAAAGAAGCAGTAACACGTTTCCGCGAAAGCCTGTTCCAGCAAAAAACTGATGCGTTTGAGAGTATAGATCCAAAGGACCCGTTTCGGAGACAAGCCCCATGTCTTACCAAGAGCGCCTTTACACTCCAAAAAAGTCAGAAAGAAAGCGCTTTATCGGTTTTCGATTCGACATGTTTGGACCATAGAAGTTTTTTATCGAGGATTACACCCAGATATTTGACTTCATCGGATATAGGGATGGTGACACCTTTAAGCACGAGGTGGGACATACCAGTGACGATTCTCCTTTTCGTAAAGAGAACAACCGCGGTTTTAAGAGGATTCACTGAAAGCCCATTACTAGTGCACCAGACATCGATCAAATCCAGGGATATCTGCGCTTGAGAGCAGTTTAATTCAGGTTAAAAGATAGCTACTCCTTAACATGATCGAATTTTCAGCAATTAAGTAAGCATTAGCTCCAATCCATTCTAGTCATCAGGGTTGGGACAAACAAAATCCAAAATCAATTCGTTCTCTGTAACATTAGCTGAACTTACAAAGTGTTTTATTGTTAAATCGAATACCACACATCGGACGCATCCATGAATTAAACAAAATAGTATCTGAAATAAATCTGCAGGCAGGCTCGAAGACGCTTTCGCTAATTAGTCGAATCTTGTCCAAAGGACATTTACTTATAATTGAAAGAGATTTTGCGATTTTTTGTGTTTTTATTTATCAATTTACCCTCACTTGTACCTCGTTGCCGAAATAATAAAACTACCAAAATTTGAGGAACTTGATCGTAAAATATCTCTACGAATATAGGCTACTGAAATTTCTTCATTGGCAATCTTGAATAATAGTTTGATGTAATTGCATTAAAGCCGGTCAGGTTACACCAAAGTGGAGCTTTCATTAAACCCTTCGGCAGAAATTGGAGATAACGCCTTACGTAAGAAGGATTTTTTTTCACAAATCATGTGATAAAATTTGAACAAACTTCTCTCCATTAAACGACGACATTATGATCAGGATTACAGAGATCATAACCCTCCCATTTCACTACATTCCTACTGGTCCGCCTGTAGGGCTCGCTGGTTCGACCTCAAAAGATCCCGATTTTGGATCACTTTATCATTGAGGCCAATCAAACGTTGGTGTTTCTGCATTTATGTGATCCAGGGGTTTTTAGGCTTGCCTCTCTTACGCGATTGTAAGGGAACGTTGATTGCCATTGCCTTTTTAACGGGGTTCGTAGGATCCCTCCTTTTAACATGACAATACCAACTGAGTCGGTTGTGCTCCAATTTTTCGAGATAGATTCTTTGACGTGAAGGCTTCCTCGGATTCTGGAATTTCTAATTCGATCAAGCTTTGTTACTCCTGCTGTCATGCGCAGCATCTTCATCTCAGCTGCTGTCAATTTGCCCTCATACTTTTTGTACATTGTCCAGCATTGTGAACCGTATGTAAGCGCCGGATGCACAACTGCGGTGTAGAGCCTTCCTTTCAGCTTATGGAACATTTTTCAATCACAGAAGAAAGCTGAGTTTTCCTGCCACTTTATCCACCCTACGCTTACACGATGATTAATGTCGTCATCAACGGTTCCTTCGTTGTTAATCATTAATCCCAGATTTTTGAGCTTTTCACACTTGGGAACCACCACAACATTCAAATGAAAGTCGGTAATACTCTGTATATCAATTGGTTAGAATAAAGCTTTATTCTTCTTCTATCTTGCAAACAAAATTTTCTATGTTCGCATTTAACCTTAAAGTTCGTTTTATTTAACGAACACATAGGTAGATACTTTAAGTCAATTCGTTCATAAGTTCATCCTCAGGTCAGACATTTCAGAAGCCCCAATTATAAATATTACTACAAATGACTCCCCAAAGAGCTCGAATGGGAGCTTTTAATTCAAGAGAAAAAAATAATAAAATAGACCAGTGTCACAAGGGAATATGATGGTGCAACATTACGCTACCAAAATGAGGGAATTGCGTGTTACTGATGATTTATAAACACGATTCTCTGTACTGATGGGAATTCACTTGATACCATCGAAGTGAAGTAATCCAAATGAAAGCCAAATTACTCGTAATGGACATCCTTCGACTAATGAGAACCAACAACTCAACCATCATATCGTATGGACTATGGACTTACCTTCGCATAGTGGCAACGTTGCTAAATTCATTTTGGAATTAACAATTTGTTAAAAGTCACTCACTCAAATGATTGATTCACTGGAGGTGTGGTTTCTGGATTGGTAACTGGTGACAATACATAAAGTACATACGTACCTACTCAAAGTTGATGGTCACGTTGCTCCATGGTCCCATATACCCGGTTTATCCAGATGAAACATCGCAATGTTAACTTTCAATTGTTTCCGCATAAATCAATAGGTAGCACTCAGGGCCATCAATTCTGTCCCTGTTTGATAGCTATTATTTCTCCCGACTACTGTGTTGTTCAGCACAAAAACATGTGAAATAACCACTGGCAGTGCAGAGCACGAGCATATGTACATGCAATTTGCAATAATAATAATCACTTCACTCGCAATAGGGCATAACATCAGCAGCAAACTTTCATATATATCGCATACAAAAGATAGCAGCAATATTCATCCGTAAACGTCGTCATCGTTGTAAGGCAGCAGAAGCAGAAGCACAAGTATGAGTACCAGTAGCAGCATCAACAGCAACAGCAACAGCAGAACCATTGATGTGGAGTCCTTGTACCCGATTCCATTTGGATTGCATATAGACATCCATCATTCCCATTTCATGTCATATTGTATATGAATTTGGACTTAAACTGAACATCGTCATTATCTTCCCGGTCATAGAAATGCATTGGGAACAACATAACATCCATTCCTTGTCATAAGCACGATTATTTATGAACAACAGTAGTTATTGCAAGAGTCCTTCTCACAGGAAGGAGAAAGGATTTAATATCACTGTCTTCGAATATTTACACATTCCGTGGGCAATTGTGAGCTAACAAGAACTTGGAGTATGGAATCACGGGCACGACGACGATGACGACTATGACGGCGGTGGCTTTTCAAGGGCTAAATTCATGCAGAGATGCATCTTTTCGAGAGCTTGTCATAAGCAGATAAATATTGTAATATAGAAATATGTTTGCGAGCACTTAATGCTCAATGAATCTGCAAGTGGTGAGCTCGGAGTCCATTAAGAATTGCATATTGCGGGCAGAAGATGAGAACAAACTTAGAAATGTAGGTACCTACTTTTGAAGTATACTTAAAAGGTGGTTTGCTTTTGTAGAGCAACCGCACATTGTCTGCGCGATTAAAAATAAATGTTGTTCAGTGGTTACTGTAGGAGGTTTAAGTTTTAATTGCACTTTAACCATTCAAAGTTATTTTAGTACATATTTTTTTCGGGAACGACGCTAAGTACTTTCGAGTACTTAATTATTTAGATACGTAATGCACAAACAACATTTCCACGCTAAATACGTTCGATTGCTACAACAATGGGATTGAATAATTTCGCTTCTCTTCTTACACAATGGAAAAGAGAGAAACGACAAAAAACAACAGCAAATTTATTAATTACTTGCTGAATAGATCTCTTTTGATCTATTGAAACAAAGACTTGGACTGATTTGGGACAAGTGATTTTATTTACTTGCAGCTTAAATACTATTTTTCTTACACCTAGATCGTTAGATTGTGTGCAATGTGGGAAACTTAATGTGAAAATATTGAATCGTGCATTTGGGAATGAGTGTGTTGGGAAAATCTAATAGGAAGGTCACAGTGGCGTTGACTTAAGTTTCAACATTTCACATAAACGTAATGCTTACTTATTTTGGACTTCCTTTTCACTATACGTTTCCAGTGATGTAATATTCATGTATATACAAAATGAGGTGAACAAGTTTGCCTGAGGTATTTCTCTAGCTGGGGAACTTAATGATCACAAATAAATGTGTTAAATATTCTTTCTAAGATGATGTACCAACTATGAAGAGGCCGGCATGAAGTCTGTACTGGACCTGGCTAATAAAAAACGGGCTGAATACATCAACTTCCGCACGACACCACAGAAAGCAAATATGACATAATTGATACAATTGGAGAGTAAAAAACAAAAATAAATATTAGGCGTAAACGGCCCATACAGGACCTAAAGCCAACCAATGTGTGTGCGAAGTTATATATTTGACACGAATGGAGGGACCTACAGTTTAATGCCCATTCCGAATGGCAATTTATTTTTGAGTAGCTTCTCATGACATTTTTTACTCTTGGATGTTTGTCAGACGTTCGCAAGAGGTGGGGCAGCGAATAAAAACTTTCAAGTGGTACAGGTCGGGATTTGAACCAGCGACCTCTCGCTTAGTGGTCCAACGCACTTAACCACTAAGCCACTGCACCCACGTAGTGGGTACTCTCCAAAATTGGATGTACATTTTGATAAGGAGATCCCTGCACCTTCTAGCTTAGAGGCAGTCATGGATACATTACTGCCAATCCATAGAAACTCTTAGGTTCAGTTAAATTTCGCTTTTCCGCTTAAGGTGGAATATAGATTGAGACAGATGCAGAAATAAGATAACAAGCCTGCAGGAATAACAGTGCAGAGTGTTTCAGTTACTAACGCTTGCAACCTAGTGAAAGAAACCGAAAATAAATCTCCTGGACTGTTTTTTCCATACATTTTAAAGAATACACCTTAGCCACCTCTCTAGGCACAGAAGAGGCAATCAACAAAGGACATACTCAAGCAATTCCAGAGTCACTAACGGAGCAAAAAATTGAGATACATTTAAGTAAATTTATGCTTACACCTCAAGGCCAGGGCTGTCGTTTGTCAATTTCAAAGAGGAGTCCATTGGATGAATTTGGCGAGCCATTTTAGTCAAAGACGAGTCACCGAAAAAGTATAAAATTTTTTTATGTTTTGATTAACCCATGAAGATGTTGGTTTCGGATCTTCTTTGATCGTTTTGTTTATATTTTTCTTGACCGGTAATGGTGTTATTTCTGACTGCGCAGTTTCCTTCGGTTTTCTTATTAAAAATTTTAAATACACAAATTGGTTGCAGCTTAACTGACGCCTAACGAAAAAATAAAAATCGTTAAGCAACTTACTTATCCATTTTAGCCAGACACAAACAAATTGTTCTTAGGAAAACTGCATAACCTATGCCCATTCGAAATTAAAACGTAATGAATCGTGTCTGAGATTGACAATGGATTATGGCTGGTTTACATGTCCACGAATGCATTTTTGCACGAGATTAAAGAGAGATCTCTTCCGTCAATGATTTTAAAGATGTTATAGTGAGACCAGAGATCAAACAGTCTACATTCGGCTGCTACCACGCAAATTAGCATTACCGACCAAAATACGTGTCATGTATTTTTGCAGTAGTCTGTTTAGTATTCTGCATCTCACTTATCCTGCGTGGTAGACTTGTGTGGCCATGTAAACCAGCCATTAGGCAATTGCATTTATAAATCCAAATAGAAATACGCAAATTAGGTATGCAACGAATATTTCTTATTAATTTCTAATGGAAGGCAATTTTTTGGCATTAGGCATTAAAATTTACTTACTTTTGCTTGGTATAAATCCACCATTTTAAATATTTTGGGAGTCATTTTTATGATTAGAGAGTCCGGTGCTCGGCAAGGGAGCCAAAAGCTCCTAAAGCAACCATTCCGGCAGCGCTGCTCAAGGCAGTGATAAGACAGTGGTTAGGTTAGATTAAAACAAAGGTGTGGTGAAACAACATCATCACGTAACACTAGGCACCAAAACGGGCACATCGTGATCCCTGGGCAACCAGTTGAATTTACAATAGTCTTAGAGTGTTTCTACAGGAGACAAAATCCCTATTATTGTTCCAAAGGTTATCTCTGTCTAAGAAGAAAACTTCATTCACACTTTATTTTGTAAGCGTTTCGACAATGATCTATGGAAAAACAGGACGCATAATTCAAAGCTCATAAGGGTTCAAACAATTCAATCAAACTCTTTTGTTCCATCCCCCAAATAGTCTTCAAAAATCATTACCAAAGCAATCTGAACTATAACACCTTTACTGAGGGTTCAGAAGAGAGAAAGAGTAAAATACTGTTAATATAAACATGCCGTGTCCATTCACCCACAAACTAACCCCAACAAAGACAAACATTTAATCCTTAATATGATACCTCATATGAGACGCCATTCTGCAGATACCATACAACCCATGCATTTAGTGATTGCCATCAGACTGTGCTATTCATAATCGGGCTTTTCTTTCTATTCATCAGAGAAGCCCACTTCCCCCATGGCTGGATTTAAAATCACGTCAACATTCCATGACCCCGCAATCAAAATCGAATTAACTCGCAACACATTCGATTCGGAAAAAAGCACAAAGCCAAAGCACACACTAGAAAAATGGAATATTAATGAAGGCCTTAGCCACTGACCCGGTCGGCCCACCCAATGTAGGCATTCATACATATCCTTGCAGCATTTGATCCTAATCAGCAAATTGATTACCGCAGCGCAATTAGCTGGAAGTAATTCGTGATGTGATCAGGTATTTTTTCCATGTTTTCCACTACAATGCGCACATTCCGCTTGTAATTACGTGAAATCCGATTTTCGTAACTCGGTATGCGTAATTAGCTTAATGAACATTGTTGTTTCTGAATTGTCGAACTGAGCTCGAACTCACAGTGCGAGTGTCGGTGCTCCTTGAACGTGAACATCATGAGACCGAAGTGACGGGGGCCCGAGCTGCCCAAAAACACTGTGCAACTATGTAAGGATGATGCTATGGAGCACAACATTGATTGATTCACGCTCGAAGGGTGAAATCCAAGTTGATTATTGTGCGCGTAGTGTATGTTCAGTACACTCATCGTCCTGCTAACATACATACATAACATATAGCATTGCAAAACAACATAAACTGAATTGAAGTCGGGTAGAGGGCGCGTAACTGTTTCTTTAGCATTTTAAAATAGATACGCCTTTCGCCATAGCCAGGGTGTACGAAGGCGAATATTGTGTAGATTTTGTAGGGTGGTGGTTTGCTTTTGCTTTTGCTCTAGCGTTTGCATGTGTTGTGCATTAGTGATTGTTATGTCAATTGTGTGGAGAAGCAAATTATTGTTGTTAACTCCATTC
Organism: Ferdinandea cuprea; assembly: GCA_963576555.1. Taxonomy (NCBI): domain Eukaryota; kingdom Metazoa; phylum Arthropoda; class Insecta; order Diptera; family Syrphidae; genus Ferdinandea; species Ferdinandea cuprea. The sequence continues at coordinate 446,788 of OY754958.1, forward strand.
GCAACGAAATTACAAAGCGTCAGCACCGCAATGTCCAACGACACTGTCTGGCCCAGTGTTGTTCATGCCGCACAAGTAAATTCGAAAATACCGAAATTACAGTGGGTTCCGAGTCCCATTTGCGTTCCAATGGGCTGCAGTCACTGCAGGCAGAGGGATGATGTAAATGCTCTCTATTCTAATCGAGAATTATCGTTCCGTTCTGACCATTCTGGATTCCCAGGACAATGCACAGAGGCGGACGTTCTATGATGCGTTGGTTGTAATGGTGTGTTTTCTCTGTGCTTCCGCATATAATTAGGAATTTGAGTTTACATTGCTCAAATGGGTGGCTTCATCGTACGGTTTGATTGTATTCAATTGAATCTAGTATGTAATGTTAAATGTATGTAATGTGAGAGCTGGGCTTGTATATTTATACCCAGTAAGTGGATGGTGGGTGAAACGTTTCAAATGGTAATGAATAATTAGAAGCTTCGAACTTTTCTCCGTATTAAAGTAGACGGTATTTCTGTGATCCTACCAACGTACAAGCTAAAAAAGATAAAAGAAGTGCTTAAATAATTTTCGATTACACATTCAAAAATATTTTACATTATTCGTTAATTAGAAATAAATTGAATTTAATAATTTGCTTGAGTCTTACAAACTTGATAACCATGGTAAAAGATTGTAATTTTATAATAATTTCTACTTTTCTAAATCATGGAGAATGCTCTTTTTAAAGCCTATATACGTTAAATTAAAAGCAATAAGTTTTTCAAAATAATTAAAAGACGGTTTGGAGCTTTGAAATTCTTAAAAACGTGTTCACTTCTGAAATCACTATTTAATTGCAATAGCAGAAAACTAATAGCTATACTGTTTGAGATTTGAATTACTTCTTGTCCGCCCCAAATGGGGCCTTAAATTTGTAAAAGAGGTCAGGGTCTATATATTTTTGAAGGTCTTAGTACATTAACTTTAGGCTTAAAACAGTTTTTTCCTAATTTTGGGCATGCATCAAAACAAAAAAAAAACATAAGAAAAGGCTACAGTCCGATTGGGGCGAACAGTATGATACCCTATCCATTTCCCTATATGTCCCTAAGAAAAAAGCATTAAGAAGATGATGGATAGCATTTAATTTAATTCTATTATTAAAAAAAAGTTTTTTGAAAAAACCCCCCAAAAAGTGGGCGTGGCCAAAATCTTTGTATGGTTGAAAAAAAAATCTTGTTAAACATTTTTTATCGCTTTCTATGAAAATTTTCGAAGAAAACAGCATTATATTAAAAAACGCCCACATAAAGTAGGCGTGGCAAAAAACTTTATATAACAAACTTATAAAGGAGTGAAGTGCCTACATATCTTGTAATGGTTGTAACACTGTATATCTCTAACTTTAGCTTTAAAACGTTTTTTTCTAAATTGTGGGCGTGGCAGTAAGCGTATTCAAAAATATTTTACACTTAACCATTTCGGAGCCCTAGGGAATATGTGGTCCAAATTTCAGCTTCCTAACTTAATTTGAAAGGCCTAAAAATTGTGCACAGACGGACAGACGGACATTGCTAGGTAGTTTTGAGATTTGGTCCTGATCATAAATATATATACTTTTATGGGTCTACGACGAATATTAAGGGGTGTTACAAACTACGTGTCAAAATTAATATACCCTTAGGATAGGGTATAATTATACTCTACCATATCAGGACCATAGGGTGTATATGTTCCAGTTTTCAGCTTGCGAGCTTTAATAAAGGGTCTATGTTCAGAGTTTCAAGTAAATGCAAAACAACTATATTTTTCTTGGCTTTCCCTTCAGGGTTGCTCCCCCAACGAGGGCAATTGAGACTAAATCAAAATTTACTGAAACATGTATCCAACGTTTTTTTCATCCTGCAGATTATAACGGTTCAGCGGTCTTGGATCTAAGGTCTCTTATTAAACTTGCATGTATTTTTATATAGGTCACCTCCCTCAAGCTCTTGGAGTTTCCCAAGTAACAATTTAGTTTCCATAAGGGCCAAGGTAAGCTATTTTAATATTTATTTTATAAGAGATCTTATGGAAACATATTTTGTGCACTTAAGCGAAGTTATTTACTTTTTTTAAGACCTTTGCTAAAGATCTCTATAAAAGCAATAGTTTCATTTTACATGTTACGCTAAAGTTATTACGGAAATCTTAACGAAATTATATAAATTCTCACACATTAAATTTATTTTCTTATATTTTTTGTTGAATATTTTTGTTCGTATTAATATTTTACATATCAGAGTAAGGATTAAAAATTGATAATTTGATGCTTCTATTTACAGGCCTCATAGAGAATTTTGTGTTTGACTTGGAATAGCAAGCTTTAAAGAAGCTTTTATATTTCAGACCTCAACAAAACTAAATTAATAACTTATCAAATAAAAATATTTCACACCTATGCAAAGCTTGTGAAATTGTTTGCCAAATGTTTTAAAAAAGTTTTTCTAAAAAATAGTAAATATCAGTTAACAATACAATACAAGGTAAATATTTAGTTGGGCTTTTATATAGGTATTAACGCATCTCCTGTCAATCCAGGCTATTATCTTAGCTTGACGATTAATGTGAAAAAATCAACTGAGGAAAGCTATGAACATGCTTTCGGAAAAAAGTTAGGACTCTAGCATTAAATGATTCATAAATATATATTTCATGACGGAAGTTTGAATGAAAATTGGCAGCCATGCCTGCCTTTGTAAAATTGTTTAAAATACATCATTTAAATCTTTTTTCTGGAGTTTGTTTCGTTTTTGAAATCGTACTGAAGTCATCATTGCGGGCGACTTCAACATTCTGGACAGACAACACCCGAAGGAAGGTATGTCGAGATCTTTGCTGAGGTTAATAATCCGACCCAGATTGTAACACGGATACCGGACATATGCGATCAAATCGCCAACACTCTGGACTTGTTTCTTACCTCTCACCCTGATAAATACACTTTAAATGTATTATCGGCTCTAGGTTCGTCAGACCATTGTATCATATTGGCGAATTTCTTGTACTCCAGCCACACAGTTAAAGAACAAGCTCCTAAAAGAACCGTTGGCAATTCGAAAAAGCCAATTGGGAAGCTTTAAATGGTTTCTTTAGGAGTTTTAACTGGTCGTTGTGCTTCTTCAAAAACGACGTGGGTGCCTCTGCCGATATGATAACAAATTTAATTCACCTGGGTATGAAACGTTTTATCTTTAACAGGATAAAGTATATTAGACCTAACGAAAACGCGTGGTGTGACTTGAGCTGTAAAGAAGCTATCAGGGCTAAAGAGGTAAGTTTTCGGTCATTTAAGGCCAACCCAACTGAGGAAAACCGAAAAAAGTTCAAACGAGTCAGAAATGACTGCAATGCCCACATTAATAGTGTCAAATTCTCCTACGACCGAAACGAAAGTCGTTGAAGCAAAAAAATTACAAAGTACCTCCTGTAGTAAAAACTTTTGGTCGTTTGTTAAGAATATTAAAAATTCGGCCTCGTCATCAATCCCGACACTCATTTGCAATGACACTCCAGCTGTCAGCTCTTCGGATAAAGCCAATCTGCTTGCTGCTCATTTTACAGCTAGCTCAACGCTCCCAAATTGTGCTTTATCTCCCCCAGTATTCGAGCGCGTATAACACAAAAACGGCGAATTAAATTTCTATCTGTACTATTCTTCAGGGCTCATTCCGAGAAGATGAAAAACAGCATATGTCCATCCCGTCCCAAAAAAAGGCGAATCTCCCCCCCCCCTCTTCTACTACCGACCAAATGCACTTATTACCACACGTTTTTAAATCCTGTCAAGTAGCTCCATATATGTAATTGGAGCACCGGACCAAATATGAGCGTTATACTCCAGTTTGGGGCAAATAAACGCCTTATAAATGTTTGCCGGATCAGAAGAGGTGAAATATTTCTTGCATCGCTTGAGGAAGCCTAGGCATTTCGCAGCGTTCTTGGCGACATCGAATATGTGGTCATTCCAACGGAGGTTGTCATTAACACACATACGACGCAAGTGCCATCCATGGATAATGGCAGAGAATAAGGGGTTCGCTTCAGTGACAGCAGACAGATTTGCGTTTTGGAAGCATTAAATTCCATTCTGTTGGTTTTAACCCATTTAAGTATGCTGTCAAGATCGAAATTCAATGAGCTTAACATACGTTGCCGTTCAAGCTCCACGCCCGAAGATGAGGGACGTGAATCATAAAACGAATATGCGAAGCTAAGGGTATGTCGTCAGCAAAGGAATGGATTGGATTAGAAGTGACAGACAGGAGGTCATTGATAAAAATGAGACAGAGAGTCGGAGACAAATCGAAGCCTTGGGGGACACCAGCATTGATTTGGTGAGTTGCAGACTTGAAACCTTCCAAAATAACTTGTTTTGAACGGTTCGAGAGGTAATTTCTAATCTATGGAAGAAGGGTTGCATGAAAGCCGCATCGAACATTTTTGGAACCCAGCGTACTTTTTACGGCTGATTAAAAAAACGCTTTGACTGATCAGGTGTGTTTTCTCGGGATTAAAAATTAGTAACAGTAGAACTTTTTATGGCTAACTTGTTAGGCAAAATAAATTCTTGTGAAGCGAACTTGTTTGTCCCTTAGCATTTTGTTGTAATGGCCTACAGCGCCCACATTTATGAAATTTTTGATAAAAAATAATAATTAACATAAAAATAGAATTTAGTTAAAATCTATTTCAATCAACAGTTTACTCCGGGGATTATCAAGTAAAATAAATTTCATGATAAACTCCATGTGGGTGGTTACCTAATCATTATTGCTGGTTGAGGAGACTTTGTATATGTTTATCCACATCCCAGGTAGACATATGTGTGTACCGCCCTTTGCGTTCAAGCCGTCATCTGTGATACATTACATAAACAATACAAAACAAAATGATTTGGCGTTCTCCCAAGTTCTTCTTCTAAAACCTTTAAAGTGCTCTTTTTATTGCCAACACATCCTTGTAATTCTAGCTATTTTCAAGGGGCTCGTAAAGCCCTCATCTCTTTGAAAATACTTGGAGATGTAAACTCATCATCACCAGCAGCTCCTATTAATTAGTGATTCCAGTATGCACGTTACTTTTAATTCGGGCACCACCTATTTCGTCAAACCATAAACACGCTCTCAGGCGAACGATGAATGTGACTTCTGATGGAGTCAAAGGAATGGAAACGTCCTTGTGATGCTGGTCTCAAAAGTCACGGGGTGATGCTGTAAAAGCAAATTGCTGTGCGCTGCTCATTCGTGTCATTGAAGAGCTAATTAAGAAATATGGAGCTTTCTCTCAGCACTCGGTTACGTGACTTGACTGCTTTATGGCGAATTAATTTCTTATTTCGTGTTTGGTTTTAACATTTCTTTTCTTCGTATTCCTTTTTTTTTTGTTATTTTTTTTTTGACGTCATTCGCAGGACAGGGAATTCGCTCAACACTCCTATTATAAGAAACGTCGCACTCGGTACAGTGGGGAGAACTTTTGCCAATGAGTATTTGACAGTTTCTCCATTTTCCATAAATGAAAAACGTGTTTTTCATTTTGACATTTGAAATGGACAGCGAATAGCGTTCTAATCGTTGGCACATCCCAGAAAGAACATTCGCTATCCCATAAGAATAGGACCTTGAAACATTTGCATTTTTGAATTAAAAACAAAACAAAAAAATATTGGTAATGCACGAAACAGTCGGCAACGCCTCTTTCGTTCACCCAGGAAGTGGGTGACAGGGAAGCACTTTAAAAGTTCGAAAAACTTTCCCATTGTGATTACAATTTGATATAAAAGTGACACAGAGGATGGTACAGAATTTGGTAGGAGGAAATCCGGTTCTCCTTCAGCTTTAACCAAAAACTGTTCACTCTGTGTTGGGTTCTGTTCCCGAGCGATTTATGCAAAAATCCCATCAAAAACTAAAGAAGTGCGAGCAAGTGAGAGATGATTCCAAGAGTCGGCCAGGAAAAAGCAGGAACCATAATCTCCGCTAAAAGCATTTAGGTGTTCGTTTGTATTATTGCAGCATAATGCACTCGGTACATTGTTTAGTTGCTAAAAAGTTTCGCCCTCAGAAATATGTTAGCAATGGGAAATGTTTTGCAAATTTACGGTTTTTGCCTTTTGAGGTACATTTTTCGCCGTTTTTCGTTCCTACTGCCTTACACGCTACAGCGACGTCAGGGCTGAAATTCACTTTGTTCTTTTGTTATCGTTCGGCCGCACGACTTATTGTCCGGCCCGACTTTATTGCCATTCCCCTTAAATGCTCATGTATAAATCTAAGCTTTATTCAAATTTTAAATCAAATATCCAGATCAGGGTTATAACATGATGAAGAAACTGAATTCTACACTGACTTTCGCTCACCTCTTCGAATGACCATAACCGATGGAGTCGAGGCAGCAGCGGTAAAGGAGGCCAATGGTGGGAGTTAGTCATTTCAATATGACGCACTCGACAGAATTCAATTTCCATAAACACGATTTTGCTTTAATGTCCGGACATTTGCATAAAAGATGCTCCCTTACTCTGTCGAGAGGAAACACTCTGCAGAATAGAGCACAGTGGAGGCAGCTTCTGTCTCCGTACCGTCATTCGGAAATCTGTAGTTCTGTGACCAAGTTAAAGCCATTCAGCCACTCGTTCAATTTCCCCACCTGAAAATGGATTCAAATTACTTATGCCTTCTCTCAAAAGTTAACATTTATTTAAATCTCTCACTGAATGGACATTTTCAAGAATCCAACCGATTCAATACGGGCGAGTGTACGTAGGTAGGTATGTCACCATTTTGTATGTTGGGAGTCAATGGTCGTCTTGTGCAGTGCGGGAGAGGGGACGAAGCAGTAACGAGCTATATGCCATGTTGGTTGGTGATTTGTATCTGCATTTGTTGCAATCGTAGGTGCTTTCGGCTTATTTTGAGGAATAATATTGTGAAATTCGCACCTAAAACGTCGATGTGGGGTGAGATTATGTGTATATTTGAAATTTGTTAATGGAATACATACGAAGTGACTTATTCTTCAATTATTACATATTATATGAATAAACATTTAAATTATTTCTACCGATAGCGCACTTGATGATAACACGATGATTGGTTGGTGTTACAACAATTGTGTAAGATTTGGGAGAATAGCTTTCTAAAACTATAGCAATGGTGAATTACATATATGGGATCTTTTGTATTGAATCTTATTCATCAAGGGGCGACCACTGTTGGCTTATCCAAATGATAAAAGTTCCAAGAAAAGTTTTCCCTAACAGAAATATATGGCCCTCCGTACTGTACCAATAGTTTGAGAGTTAATAAAGGGTTGTAGCATTCACAATACCCGCAGATTTTAAGCCCTGTACAATGTCTTACACACAACATTTTTCCAAGTGAACCCAATGTTAATTCGTTATTTTGATGTTTTTAAAAAATTGCACGGTTTTACTACAAAGTTCGTACATAAAAGTTTTTGGGGTTACATACTTATTTGTAACCCAATATTTGGGGGGACATCTTTTTATTTTTTGCTTCATCGTTTTAAATAACGGTACCTGCTATACAATTTTTTTTTTGTGAAAATCACTTATCACTAATTTTCTCGAAGGATTTATGTCTTTTTTTATACTGTGGATACTTGCGATGGGGCCAAAAATACTGCATACTCAGTTCTTTGCAAAAAAAAAAAAAATAGAATGACGGTAATTTAAAAAACCGCCAATATCTCAAAAACTAATAAATGGAATTTTGAAAAATTTTACTATTTTTCTTATGAACAAATCTGCATAACAAAATTTTTGGGCAAATCTTTTTTTAATTTTTTTTTTACATCAAAATCGTAGGTGCTGTTTTAAAGAAAATCAAATTTTTGGTATGTGATTAAATTAGAGGCGAATGAATAAAGCACCTCATGGACCGAGAAAGTTTCGAATGACGGAGTCGTGTACTTTATTTTATTTTTACTTATCTACTTTTGCAAATATTTTCAAAGGAAGACTCGACAAATGTATTCGAGTTCTTGCAGATTCAATAACACTATCCTCTTGTTCTTCTTTCCCAATACCAACGAGGTTACGATTGGTAATAAGGCGATCATATCTTGCCGCCTTAACTGCTTGTCCCATTCTGAGGTGACGCAAAGGTCGACTTTACTCATTAACAACATAATGCCATTTTCGTATTTCGCATCGATCCCCTGATATTCACATTCGAAATAAATTAAATCGGTATATACTTACTCCAATCCGGGGACCTGGGCCTCGACCCTCGACAAATAAGCCTCTCCAATTAGCTCGGTTTTTGTCCAACTGTTCAAACCTAGTTGCGCTACCTAAGGCATAGCCTTCATCTACTATCATACTTAGGTTCCATTCATCAGGCACGCATTTATCCGAACAAATCATGGAAATAAGTTGATGCGGTCCTCATTTCATTTTGGTCAGAATGTTGAATTGCAATAATGAATAATTCGCTCTGCCTGACAGCGAAATTTAGGTACGACCCGGATGATGTAAACATTGCAATGTGAAAATAATTCTAGGAGGGTGTCACCTCACCATAACAGCTTTCAATGAATTTTTTAAATCTGGCGAGTAGTTCGAGAGATAGTTCGTTACCCCTCCTTTAAGAACCTCAATGGACAACATCCATGGATATCCATAAAAATAAAAATATAGGCGCCCGTTTCAGAACATTGTGCATGCCTCGTAAGCCTTAGAGAACTTTACTTCAGCATTTCTCCTAATTTAATACTTAACGACTTAAAGAAACGCCTAACGGCGCGTCTATTCACCTAGTATGTAATAACTCTACGTTTATGTTCTTTTTTTGGGAAATTGTTTTTTTTTTCTTTCAAGGCCACTACCTTCCACCTTGATATTTTACAGAAGAGTAAGAACTATACATACCTACCAACAACATATTACTGACTCTCTTATTTTTTAAATAAAATGTCTCAAGATTATCTCAGAAGATGATAGCATAGCAATGTATAAAAATTCTATTAGACACGACATGCCAATGAAAGCATCTGTCAGAAATTTAGATACACTTATCTCCAACCGATACGTAACGTACACCGGAATTTCCAAGGAGTCAATAGCAAAACGACGAAGAAAGGTACCCTTCTAGCTTTCATTATTTCGATGGGGAAAGATGGCAATCCATAATTGAATAAAAATTTAATCTACGTTTCCGTTAAGTGAAGTGATGTTGAAAATCATATTTCATAACTTTAATGGAATCTCAGCAGGCCACAGCAGCTTGTTGAATTTCAACTAGAGATGAAAAGTGTTGGAAACAAATTTAGAGGTTTCGTCCGAATCATTCTACCTTAAATTATTACAGCAAGTTAAAAATAATAATATCAATTCAAAACAAAAATAAATCATTCGCAGATTAACCTAATTTTAAAGATTTATTGATAAGCATTAAAGTGCTTATCCATCCATCATTCCACCTAGCCACTGTGGGGGAAGGGGAAATAGCAGTACAAAGAGAATAATAAATACTTGGCATGCAAAGTGTAATTTGAATTTATCGCCAGCGCAACTGTCAACATCCACAATCTGCGATTACTATCTGACAGGAAGTTTCAACAAAGGCTTTAAGCATTTCACAATTCCCCAACAATAAATGCGAGCCGGGCACCTCACCGAATGGTGCATTGCTTTTCGGAGTACAAATTTAAGGCTTCAATTTTATGAAACTGAACATTTTTTTCTATGTAACTCACAATGGAACAGTTTTTCGAAAGTTCGATGAATTTTACAAGCAGCAGGATGTGAAACTTCGGCAAGTATGCAGTTAATGTATTTCTGGTAAAATTTATAAAAGATTCCAAACGCGCGGAGATTTCTTTTTTCGTGTTTTCAATTTGTTGGCAATAATGAAAAATAAGAGGACCAAAGCCATGTGTTTCTTGCTAGTGCACGTTCTTGTATTAGCATAAAATAAATTATTCATGAACCACTTGTGGATATTTGTGGAGTGTGATTCGTGGTGATGTCCATATTTGGGGGAAATATGTATTATTTCACGCAATTTTTGTTCAACTAAAAGTATCAGATAGTGCATAGATTTTGATTGCTAAGTTTTAATCGTGAATATTCAAAGGTTTGAATTTTTTTTCGGGATAGATTAATCTATCAGATGTGCATGTGTAATGTCGTTTAAAAGTTTATATCTTTAATGAAAATAATTTAGAGATAGGTTGCAGATATTTATTACCAGATGACAATCTCGAATTTTGCAACAAATGCAAGCATAACGCGCTTTTGCAAACACAAAACAACATTTTAAAACGAAAGTTCAAAAGTGCAGTAAAATAAAATGACATAGGTAGGTTTAATTATTAAATGTTACTTTATGTTATATGGACTGGAGAGAGAGAAAACTTGGGCCCCTGACCGAAAAATGCCGGGTACATGTACTTACTTAAGGTACGATTACACGGCCATTTTTACGAGTCCTTTAAATGACGCTGTGACGTCAGAAAAAAATGCCGCTTTAGAGAGACATTTAAGCCACGACTCGCCGTTGGTCATTGGTGAAAAAAGGGCGATCACACGAAATGACTATAATTGCCATTTTTGTCCTAAAATCAAATGACGGACACTACGAGTCATTCCGAATTTTCCGTTGGTATGCCATTAAATGACGAGCAAAAAACTTACGATCACAGACAAACGTCACCTTTCCCATTATTTCAATTTCGCGTCATTTATCTGTTTTGCGATCAGACCGTATTGACCAATGACAAAATATAGCTGCTGTCTTTAGTAAAAAATGTCCAGAACAACTTTTGCGATGATGGTGGAAATTGCGGAGACGGCGTATTTAGCAGCGTGTGTGCTGGAACGCAGTGAAGACGATCTCGATTACGAGCCGTAGATGTGATCCAAAACTAAACTGATAGTTTGGTTCATTTTTGTGTCGCTACGAAAGTGATACGATTAAAAACGAACTAAACCAATTCATATATTTAAATATAAGGATATCAGCCTTGCGGAAATTATTAATATTGTCGATGTTCATTTTCTTCTCAACCCGCATGATATTAGTCTTAAATAAAAGGGTTTGACAATTAGAAATATCTTGTAAATATCTTTAAAATCGTGTAACAAATTGCTGTTGCTATGAATTTTCAGTCGGAGGTCCTTGGAACATCGAAAAAGGTTCTTGAAGCATTCCACCATTTGGAACTGATGATGACGTCACATCACAATACAACCACAACAAAAACAAAAACAGTTCTTTAATTATTACGTTCTTTTGCCACGAGACAAAAATCCAAATGAAAGCACAGATATCGTATTAAATGCTGCGGCTTTTGTCATTTGCGTCGAAAAATGGAATTTTGTGCCTTGTCATTTAGAGGCTGCCATTTAAATGACACAGCAGCCAAAAAGTTTAGTCATTTGTCCTAGGCATCATTAAAGAGCGATCACATGGCCATTTGTTTCCCTCATTTTAATAGCACAAAGTTCATGTCATTTGGTCCGCCATTTTCCTAGACATTTAAATGACGCAGAAAATATTATCCCAAAAATGGTGATCACACGAGCGATCTCTTTTACATGACTGGCAAAAATGGTCGTGTAATCGTACCTTGACACAGCAGCCAAAAAGTTTAGTCATTTGTCCTAGGCATCATTAAAGAGCGATCACATGGCCATTTGTTTCCGTCATTTTAATAGCACAAAATTCATGTCATTTGGTCCGCCATTTTCCTAGACATTTAAATGACGCAGAAAATACTATCCCAAAAATGGTGATCACACGAGCGATTTTGTTTAAATAATTATATAATCGTAATTGATCGAATTATTTCAAAAAGTGGTGATTTCGACTGACCCGCGAGATCCCCTGATTTGATGCCTTTCGATTACTTTCATGGTGATACTTTTAGGAAAAGGTCAACAAACCAACCACAGCTTCGGTGCGTAAGGACAAGAAAAATGTTTCTGAGTTTACACCGAAGTCTGCGAAATTGTTATGCAAAATGTGCAAATATGACCATTTGACCGACATCATATTCCATACATAATATAAAAGACCATTTAATCAATCAATAAAATGTAAATCTATATAATATATGTTCGTACGAAGAGGGTTTTTAATTTTGAGGCTTTCATATAAACGAGCTAAGGATATAAAGTCATGGCAATAAAAAACGATAAAAAGAATATTTTTGAGATTTAAGAATTGAGGATTACTAATTGTTGACGGTATCTCAGTTAAATTTCATTGCAACCGCAAATAGGTATTCAGATGATTCTAAAAACTTCGTGCTTCAAGAAAGTTTTCCAAGGAAACAAAAACTTGCCGAACCTCCGTCTGAAGTAATTTCTTAGAAAGTACAATTAAGGGTACCCCTTATGTGTGTAGCTAACTTTCAAGTTTTATGTTTACAATTTCGACTGTGGGTCAAATAGTTATACACAAATTAAAATAATGTGCTCCCATATAAAACAAGGTATCAAAATGTAGAGCTTCAAACAACCCATATGGTTCTGAAAAGAAAGGCAATTTACGTATTCCTAAATAAATAAATGTATAGGTTTTTAAGTTTTTTAATTTCTGCAACCTCCACTTTCTTATCCCAATTATCGATGATTTAAGTAAAGCCCTACTGACGCTTGTAACTGCATTTAAATTATGACAATATCTCATTTGAGTTTTGAGATATTAATTTTTTGAGCCACTTGCGTATACCACTATATAAATTTTTCTATCTCACTTGTAAGCCGCATTTATCTGATAAAATTACCGCATATTTAAATACCACTTTTACTGTACTTTGTGGTTTCACGAATTCGTTTATACTGCTCTGCAGCTGAAGGTCCAGGCAGTCGTTCGGTAAAAAATTAAGCTGAGGAAAATTAAAGTATTTGACTTAGAAGTGGTTTTTGATACTCCTTTAAACCATCGACCCACTGTTTTTAATTGCCTTAGTACTAAGGTAAATACTGATTATATAAAATGCTTACAATATACGGTGAAACGCTATCTAAATTGTGTACGATCTTGTCATGAGTAAATTTAAGGAATTTAATTACTAAAAAACTCCAAGGGAATACTCAAGACTCGCTAGTGGTATATATTTTTTTTAAATAAATACAAAAAAAAACAAAAGGTTTCAGTTGGGTGTTACAGTTGTACCGCCCGCATCGCGTTAAGGTAACTTTATCTAGTCGATAAGGTTATTTATTTTAAAAGTCAGGATTCAGCGTAAGTTTTACCAAATACTAACCTAATTTTACCGAACCTGATTTACAGTAGCGATTTAAGGCAACTTACCTTCGGAATAAGCAGATAGAATTTGGCCTTAGGCCTTAGGTGGCTTACACCGCGATTTAGGCTAATTTTAAACAGGTTTATCTCTAAGTGTTCACAACTTCAAATAGGAACCCTATGTGGTTTGGTTTTATTAGTTATAAAAGTTCAGATTTTAAAGTTTTATATACCTAGTCTAAAATCTATATATATGAGTTTTGATTTATGTGTTTGGATTATACGCACCTTAAGTTCCACTTAAAACCTGCAATATTCCTTTTCAAAATAATTATTGCAATATATATGGTCTTCCATGTCCCATTAAAACATGCAACTCTTATTATGTTGCTAATAATGACTGCGATTTTTCGATACAGCAATGCATAAAAAAATGATACTTAGTAAATTAAAGTAATCACCTTTATAATATTATTTATATTAAATCGCTTTTAAGTGTCGTTTTAGTGTCGGTATTCTATTCTCAAAACGCGTTCGCTCTCTTTTATTTAACGTTCCACATGAGTTCCACACCAATAACTAATAAATGAAATCGATTCGAAATCAAAATTTATTTTGAATTGTTCTAGTTCTAAAGACAAAAAAATTCATTGTGTCAGGGGCAATGAAACCGATAATAAAATATTTAAATGAGAGCTGAAGTCCAACAAATGTAGTTCAAAGTAGGCAGTTGCTTTTAAGTGCCAGTCGTTTTAAACATAGTTTTTATCTTGAGATATTTTACGGTTCAGAGTTGTAAAAGAATGCAATCTTTTGGTATTGCATTCTTAAAGGTCTCAATCAATGAATTCACCTAAGTGATATAATTCATTCACTTCACTTAAAATTTTAGATTAAAAAATGCAATAAACATTCATCTTGAAGTTTATGTATTCGCATTCTTTAAGAAGCATTACAGGAATACAATCATATTAGTGCATTTACGATGACATTTTTAACGATGTCCTTTTTCAAGGATTCAAATACCTTTTTCAATGTTCCAAGGACCTTCCGTTAAAAGTTTTTTGACACAGCAAGTTGTCAGGTGATTTAATAGACATCTTCGAAAAATGCCCTTTTTTAAGGATTCAACGACCTTTTTCAGAGTTCCAAGGACCTGCCAATGAAAATTTATTACAAAAGCAATTTGCTAGGTGATTTAGTGAATATTTTCGAAAAATGTCCTTCTCAGTGTTTTAAAGGGCCTTTTTCAAGGTTTCAAGGGAAATGCCAACTTCATCGTTGAAAAATGTCCTTCGATTACCCCACGTTTTGTAACATATTTTACGCCCCTTTAGTTTCATAGCCATTTCAAGGTGGTTATAAAGAAGAAGGCAATCTTGAATACAGCATGACGTCTTGTGGCTTACAAGTGCATTTCATGGATATAGCTATTTAAGTTATGAAATCATTAAATAATTGCACAATTTTTTAAAAAAAGCTACCTATTTTTAAATTTGCCCCCTAGGCGTTTTGCAAATTTTTCAACGACAAATATTGGTTTTTTGCCAGTCGTGTTTTGAAATTAAAACGACTCCTGGAATACGAATACGTGTGTAGAACTTTCATTCCACACAAGGAAAACGCTACGAGGCGTTCAACGACATAAAACGACTTAAAAACGCCAGATTCAATACCAAATAAATTAAATCCACGCAGCGGCTAAGAAACAGCGAAATGAAAGAGATATTCTTCGTAAAATTTCAAATGCGACCAATTTTCTTTACATATTGGCAAACGGAACAGTTATAGCTCCCTGCGTTTTTCCAAATAATATTAATATCGTCTGCGTATGCAAATAATAAATAAAACGATTTCAAAAGATCGCTTGCATATAAAAATAGAAATATTAGTCGTAAACGGCCCATACGGGACCTTCAGCATAGCGTCTCCAACAATTGTGTGCTGCTAAAATTTACAAATTAGATTCGCGGCGACCTGCGACCAAAAAAAGTTCTCATGTGACAGAAAGTCAGAATTTACGAATATTCGCCGGTTCGCTCTCATGTGAATGATCCTTAAGGGATTTCAACCCTTTCCACAAGCGGTTCGATTTTGGAATGGAAACAATGCTAAATTTTTAGAATTCTGCTTTATTTCTTTTGGCGTTATTTCACGTCACCCCAAAACTAATTGTCAATTTCTCATGAGACCTTCGCAAAAGATGAGGAGGCGAATAAACATTTCAAGGTGGTACGGTGCGGGACTTAAACCAAGTAGTTCACTAATTCTGGACGTGAAAACAAATCGTATCGCCTTCTCAATAGATCTGAGAGATCACAGTTAGGTCATAACCGCGATTAATGCCACCGACAACTTCCTACATTGGTATCCTATATATAGCTGTCAGAAATAATGAGATGCTGAGGATCGATCTAAGTTTCTTGAGTTTTCCCAGTGTGAATATCTGATATGACATTTTGGCTAAAAACTCGCCTTAGAAGTTGGCGCGAATTATTGCATTTTTCATAGAATTTTTTATGGAATTCTACTTTATAGAACATACATATATTCAACATGGTAGAAAACATCTTTGCTAAATACAATTGAAATCTTAACAGGACTAAGTAACAGAATCGTATACAAACTCATTTAATTATCCTACAGCAATCTTCATCTTAAGTAAATCCTGTTAACAAATCGGAGAGTCATACATGCATTCGACACTAAAGCAAATTAAATAATATTAGTCTGTCCCACTTTCATTCGCATCTTCAAATAGGGTATATAAGCATTATACCACAGACGTATGCTATCCATAGATACACATACTCGAAGGCACTTGTCATTCTTCCTTTTAGTAAACACTTCTATGGAATAAATGTGTTTAAGTATTGTCCGATTTTGTATACGATGCTGGAAACAATCCGATTTATAGAAACCTTATACGAAAGCAGTAGATACTAGATACATCCTCGTGGGATCCAAAACAGAATACCAAATGCGATACTAAAATGATATTTCAATCTAAATCCCAACGATTGTTTTCCTATGGATCATGGATGAAGAAGAAAAAACACAACAAACATACATATTTGGCAAAATAGAATAATCAACGTCAAAGAAAACTGAAAATGAGATTTGAAAATACATAGCTATCTACATATTTATATGTAAACGCATAAACATCTTATGTAAGCTGATCAAGAACAAAAGGAGGAAAGGAATCTTCGGCAAACAGATTTGTGGTTATTCTATGAAAAAGGGTCTTGTTGGCTTCTAACCAAGCGAATGGAACGAACGTCTTTGTATCAGCCTTTCAGTAATCCGCTTTCATAAACTCAACTCATTTTCGAAAATGTTCTATAGCCTATAAATTCATTTAAACAAAAAACAAAATATGTTGAACTCCATGGGCTATGGGGCTATGGTCGTGGTATAAACAAAACAGCTTGCGGTTAGTTGAAGATTTGTGGTCATGGTCACCCCAGGAACTTGATATCTGGTGAACCCGTCTTCGTCTCTTTCGCAAAATCAGAAACTAATTACAAGTCGCTGATGAAAAGTCCGTCCGACCGTCCCATATTAGTCAAATTCGGATCGGTTAGAAACTTTGAAACAATGATGACAAACACTGAAAGGTATTCTAGAAACCAAACCGAACTACATGTGTGTGGATGTGTGAATGTGTGTTGTTTTTCAAGTGAGAAAAATGAAAATTTATTCATGCAAATCCCGGATAATGGATTCTTCACCCTCCGGATGTTTGCTCTTTCCATAATGGGGATAATTTCATTCCACCTCCTTTCGCAAGCAAGAAAGGAGGAACGTGCTTAGATTACTCGTATCTATGCATTACCATCAACAACTAAATGAATCGAAAATGAAGTGACTTGCACTCAAGGACATTCAAGTACAGGGTAACCTACCCGAAGTGCCCAGTATTGCACTCCCAAGTGAGAAAACTAAAAACTAAACAGTCAATAACAAACTCTCTCTCCTTCCGAGATAAACAAACACTCTATTGATTTTGTAGTTCTAGTGCTTTGTTAGATGGATGATGTTTGCGCCCATGTGCAATGCATGTGTGCAGCACATTTGCACGCACCAAGGGAAGCTTTCCGCTTTCGAAGTCTTTGTCCTGGCAATCTAAATATGAGCGGAACAAATAATTACTCACTGAGACAACTAAAAAGGCTGTGCAACTGGCTACGGAATAAAATTTAAATATTTAATTTAATAATTTACATTCGGGCTTAGAATGTGTTTTGTATGTCTTTATTTTTGACGACGTCCTCTAGGGGCTGAACGACTGCGGAGCGAATAAACACGAATTGAAGTGCAGTTGTTCTTAGATAAATATTGACTGACGTACAGAGAGAATTGCTGTGCTTTGTACAGTGCATGTACGATGTACCTACACCGCACTCGGTATCGGTAATGAAGTAACTTACACTTTTGCTTTGAGAAATGACTATTTAAAGAGGAAAGGAAAGAGATGAAACAAAGGTCCTTTTTATAAGGCTCGGCTCTATTTATTCACTCTGAGATGTGGAATATACAAGTATGGAGGACAAAAACTTTTCGTCATCTATCCACGAATGTGTGTTGTGGCCTAAAGCTTGTGCCTCCACAAAAGGTTCTTGTTCTGCTTCATACGCACACAGAAATATAAATTCACAGCCACACAAATACACACACATACATATAGCGAGGATAAAGAGATTTATTCGAAATTGATGATGAGACAAATAGGTCGGATTTGATGGTCGTCCTTGTCACTGAACAGTTAATGCTCCGCACTTTGGGGGTCGCTGTTAACGGCTTTATAATTCCATCATTGTGTGTGCGAGTCCTTTTAAACTGCGATAAACGGGGATTTATTGAATATAATAATAAGAGCTAGGAAAATGAATTCCTATTCGATGATTCCGTTCTCCGATTTATCATGATCCCACAACGACGATGACGACGGAGTCATCCAGCCATTCAATCATTGAGCCAACTGCTCTAAAGCCATCAAATCTGTAATTTCGATGGCTGCCTGCGCTCACAAGTCCTCTTTGGCCATGGACACCAACCACCGAGGAAGAGAAGTCGAGTTTTAGCTTTTGGAATGGAAAAGTGGGTCTCCTTCAAATATACAGTAAAGCTGAACGGAAATGTAGGTATAGCAATAAAGTGGTTTTTATTACATCGCATTTTCTAGATGGGTTAATATCCTATTAAATTGGATTTCAATAATTCGCAGAAATATCCTTGTGCGCTTGCCACATACAAGGGGAGTCACGAGTGTAGTGGAAACATTGATAACATTTTGCCGTTTTATATTTCCGTTCATTGCCTTGCATTGCAAAGGGACTGGCTGGCTCTGGCTGGTTGGTGAGTGTCCTTTATTCCTGATCGATTGTAGTTTATTTCGTTCGAAGAAGAGACTCGTACTCGTACAACACAGCCCGTATCCTGCTGTTTATTGAGTATTGAGGTGAACAAAGAATTTGTAGTAATTTTTGTGCACGCGACATTCGAAAAGTGAAGAGAATGCTTCTGCTACAAATAGGTAATCTCAAGTATAATTCAATTGTATATTGCAGAAGGGAAGGGGATTTCCGTAATCCATTAGTAGACCTAAGCCTCTCGCTATAGGGTGATCTACAACACTCATTTCGGAATGACATGGAATAAGACTTTTTGTACTGTGAACTTTATAGATAGAAGAAAGTCCTTGTCGGAATTACGCGTTGTAAGTAATGGGACATTTGCATCATTTACTGCTATTAAGCATGTGATAACGAATTGTTTTCATATTTCGCCAAAGCGCTACAGAAATATATACAAGAGATAAGTCGCCATTCGCCAACACAACTCTGAATTTGTTCTCAACGATAACGGAAACATACGATTTTTAGGGTTTTAATTTGAATTTGATATTTGGCACAGCGACGGGAAGAAATAATTAAGATTTCCCTTTACTCATGCTCTTTAGATTGCACTTCATTTCTATGAACTTAGTGTGATTTCAATACTGCTTACGCCACCTTTTTAAGATAATCATTATGCCCTACCCTTAGGGCAAATTAATTTTGACACATAGTTTGTAACACAACTATTTATCGTTGACATTTATTTGTGGTCAGGACCAAGACCTAAGACTGTTTAGCAATGTCCATCCGTATCAACTTTTAATGCCTTCAAATTTAGGAAAATATACTCCCTAGGGTCCCGAAATGGTAAAGTGTAAACAATTTTTCAATTTGGCTTTATTGGAAGGATAATTTTATGCCATTATTGTTTAAATATGATTTCGGTCATGTGGCCGCCGTGGTTCGAATAAAGAAAAGTCTAGAGGTCCAATTTTCAACCACTTGAAACATTCGCGGCAATAACGCCACGAATGTTGGCTTCCAAGTCCCCTAACGTTTTTGGGTTGTTGGCGTAGGCGAGCGACTTCACATATTCCCAAGGCAAATAATCCAATAGTGTCAAATCACACGATCTTGGTGGCCAATTGACAGGTCCATACCGCGAAATTATGGGCTCATCGAATGTTTCTTTCAATAAATCGATTGTGACGTGCGCTGTGTGGCATGTAGCGCCGTCTTGTTGGAACCACATCTCATCCACATTCATGCCATCCAATTCGGGAACAAAAGAGTCAGTTATCATAGCTCTATACCGGTCCCCATTAACGGTAACTGACTCTCCAGCAACATTTCGGAAGACGTATGGCCCAATGACTCCACCAGCACATAGAGCACACCAAACAGTCAGTTTTTGTGGATGTAATGGCGTTTTAAGGGTCTCATGTGAATTCTCTTCACTCCAAATGCGGCAATTTTGCTTGTTGACGAAGCCATTCAACCCAAAATGAGCCTCATCACTGAACAAAATTTTGCGATGAAAATAAGCATCGATATCAATCTCATTTTCAGCCCATACACGAAATCACGAAGCATTGCATGGTCTCGCGGCTTTATATCTTGTACAAGCTGGATCTTGTAATTCGTAAGAAATCTTTGCGCAAAATCTTCCATAAAGTTGATGGAAAAAGCTCCAATTGGTGTGCACGGTGGCGAATCGATTCATTCGGGTCCTCTTCAACACTTTGCTCTACAGCGACAATTGTTTCTTCGTGCGCACGGTTCGACGTTTCTGCGGATGCGTATTATCACATAGAGTAAACGATCCATGATTAACCGAATTAATTGCTCTAACAGACGATTATGTCGACCATAAAATAAACGGAGCTTGAGGTAAACTTTGCGAACTGAACCATTATTTTCGAAATAAATTTGCAAGCGTTGTTCGTTTGTCAACCTGTTCATGATAAAATGGCAAACCAAACTGAACATAAATGACATTAGAGTTGCCAGATTTGACCACAAAATGTCAGTTTTATCTCTATTGGAAAAACCAACCTCTAAAAAAACACCCTTTATGAGCATTTTAATTTTAACATATCCTGGACACTGACTACCCAAATTGATTTTTATTAGAAGGCAGTGCCTAACTATTTGATACATTTTGAAAAATTAAAAAAAAAAATTTTTTCCGTAGTTATCACACTAATGGGGAATAATATTAACCTGGGTTAATAAGGTACTGATTAAGGGGCAAGAATTGTCGTCCATGTGAGGGTTAAGCTTGGGTAGGTCCCAATTCGGAACCATTTCGGGTGCTTTCCGAATGCACTACATATTGATAGTTCTGATAACGCAGATTCCATAGTAGTGGGAAGGTACTTCCCTGTTATAAGAAGAACTACATCATCCGCATAAGCGACTATCTTAATCCCTGCTGACAAGGGATTTCAGAAAGTAATTAAGAGGAGAGAGAACTCCACCTTGCGGTGTTTCATATGTTCCATGTTATTGTCAGAAACTGTGACGAACCTAACTCCTTCAGTGAAGAAGTAACGGTTCCTGTATTCAGCACCTTCTACGGCCAGGTCGCGAATTCTGTTAAGGCATTTCTCTAGTTACTTCATGCATCGCTGTTGTCAAAAATCTTGCACTTGCAATTTATGCGTGTTGTGCACTGCACAGAGAACCAGTTTTTCAGTTCCCCGTATATAGTATTCAAATATATTCGCCACCACTAAACCTAAAAGCTGTTTCATCAGCTCATTTAAAGTGGAATGCGTTTTTACAAATTAAAGTTGTTCTTCGTATGAGGTAAATACGGTTCAACAATATGTGACTATGGTGTTAGATACATAAGTGGGTCTACCTATGCACATTTTAATATTGAATGCCGAGCTCCTTTGCAGCCGCACACAGTCTTTCAGAATAGCCAATTTACTGAACAAAACATTATGAAAATATTGAAAAACAAGAAGAAAAAAAAAAGGGGCAAGATGAAACGACGTGGCAAAAATGCATTAAAAAATCAAACAATGATTGATATTCATAACCCTTTCAATATGCACTCAATTGAACATTTTAAACACATCGATTAATGGCGCCGCATGGGTTTTGAATTCGCATAAAACAACTTATTTAACTGTGAAAGAAGAATGAACTCCGGAGACTGCACCAGGACGCTACTGCTAGAGAGAGAGCTGCTGCAGAACGGAGAACAGAATCATGATGGACCGGAATTAAGGCAGGGTACCTCGATTCCACGCGACGAACGACGAGTTTTGTTGTTTCCATAACTGGCGCATCCCATACCTCCTGCATTTTTTGTTTGCATTTACACAAAAGCATCCATTAACACAGCTCTATGGCTCCCTTGGCTGCATGAGTTGCGTTCCGCACCGCTGCTTCCCTATACAGCATACATACAGTCAGGGGTGCCGTAATGGAAATTGTAATCTGAATGTATTTTTTCTCATCGGGCTTTTGTTTTAGTCATACTCGCATTATTTTATTGTAATTTTTTTTTTCCTTTGTATTTTATGCCTGCATTTTGTTGATTTATATTTCTGTGGAAAAATTACTTCTTTTTTGCTTGTCGGGGTAAAACTCACACCATGTGAGGTCCTTTTCTCACTGCGTGGGGTGAAAGTACTGATAGTGTAACTTTAGGCTGATGAATATTCATTTAAGGCGATATGTGGACTGCCTTGGTGGAACATCTTAGACTTGGTGTTCCAAAAGGGTCGAGGTGATTAAAAGTTACCCCAAACCTTTTGAAAGTTTAATCAATTCCAATCAAGAGACAGTAAAGTCACATATCACACTTCAATTAAGTGGAAATTCCGCCCTGTGCTTCGGAACACAACAGTGCGTGGCCAATTCAACTTTCTGATAGCTTCTAATTGGCTACTGATAACACTTCCAGCAGACTGCGCAAAAGTTTTGATGAGGTCGTGACTAATCAATTCTTCGCTGGCTTTCGACGAGATTAACAAGGAGAACCCGAAGAGACCAAACTTTCTTTGCACCTCCTCTCCATATCTATAGTGTATCTAAGAGTTACCAGAATAAAGTACTACCAATACTCAGTTTCACAACACCGAAAGCAACAAAAACAACCTAATTTCCCAGGAGCACAAATCTATATTTGATAGTAATCCACAAGTAAACTTCATCCTCCATTCATGCAGAACCAGAGCTCTTCTTTGGAAGATAAGTTTTTTTTTTCTCTGTCAGCAGTAGATGAGCTCACGAGCACAAGCAAATTACATCTTAATTCGAAAAGTTGGCGGTTAGTTTCGATACTTGGCAGAAGCAACAGCAGCACACTCGCACCCTTAAATCCCCACACTCATGCCGGCTTTCATTAGAACGAATCAATTTGGCTGAAATTTAATAAAATTCATTCCAGCAGCAACCTCCATCCAGCCTCATCACACATCCATTTTTATTACAATCATTTTCGATAATTAGATAAATCAAGTAGGACCATGGGGCGTGCGACTGGGGCTGTTAAGTTGCAGCCGATATAATTAATAGAGAACATCTTTGCAAGTCCCAGAGGTGCTTATGTCGAACAGTTCGTTACTAAAGCCACAAGGCTGTTGATTAGACAGACGACCGACCACAAACAACTCATTAGTATAATGAATGTGCTCCTCTTTCCGTCGGCTAAAATTTAATCCTAAGATGGAAAACCAATCAATCTTAGCGTGCATAAACTCTCCATTTACTCGAATTCGCACGGAGACAAAATGCGTGTGGATGTGGTAATTCCAGGTAACTAGATACCTAACTATTCATAGATATTTTGATATGTTATGTGTACACTCGGGACGAAAAGTAATACATGCTACCATCTAATCTAAGCCATGCAAACTGAACACTGCAAGCGGGCGGCAAATGCTTAGGAAATTATAATTTTTAAAATGGGTCCTCATTCAGGTGAGCTATTGGTAGTTTTCGATATTGATATAATGAAAGATGTTTTCTTTGGCGATCAAAAATCTATGTATCTCTCAGATCATTTCAGTTCTGGCCTTATTTTTAAGTAGAACGCATAAATCAGAATGCGAGAAAGGGGGAAGATGATGCACGTCAGGTTTAAAAATGTAGCAGTAGTATGCAGAAAGCGAAGAGCGTGGAGGAGAATCTGAGGAAGAATTATCTATATTTTACTATACTGATTAGGTGTACCGCTGAGCGTCCGGGAGGAAATGTAGCTGGCTATTTAGTTTGTTGCGCATTTATGGTGAAAATATCGATAAAATAAAGTGAGTGAAGCACATTCGTAATGTCACGATCGACAATAAGTTCATTCCCACTTTCTCGAATTTTGTCAAGTAGCTCCAAATACGTAATTGGTACACCAGTTGGTCAGATCAGAGGGGGTAAAGTATTTAAAAGGTCATTTCAACGAAGTTTGTCATTCCTGCATATACCAAGGATTAGTTTTCAGTGATGCAAGTGTCATTCATGGATAATGGCAGCGTATTCGGATTTAATGTCAAAAGACATATGGTACCTTATTTTGGAACTCTACTGGTTTTATTCCTCTTAAGTATGTGTACTGTCAAAGTCAGAATTTGATGAGATTAATACCCTTCGCATATTAGGGACGAAAGCCAGGAAAAGAATATGAGCTTAGGGTACTCTCATCAGCGATGGAATGGGTTGCATTTTAAGTGAAAGGAGAAAGACATTCCAAGGCAAAACAGTATTTATATGTTGAGTTGCAGACTTGAAAACGTCCTAAAGAACTAGAATTAAATAATACAAAAGGTATATATATCATATCCATTAATTATAGGTTTTTTTTCGATTCAAAAAGATGTCAAATACCTTTAAAATATCAATCACAACGATTTTACGAATAGATTGGTTCCACTTTTCAGTCAGATAGGTCATAAAATAATCAGTGGTAAGAATGCGGCGGGAACCGTAATACCAGTCCCATACTGATAATGATGACGATGACGATGAGCATAATATTAGCTCGATATGTTTGTTTATGAGAAATCAGCATACAAAATATATGCGTTTAGTTAAAACTTTTTAATTTGGATAATTGGGTTTTACAAAACGCCCGAACTTGTTTTTTTTATCTATAGTAGTTCCAAAGTTATAGTTATAAGTTGTGGCTAATTTTTTCGTTGAAGGACTATAAATAGATTTTTTTTAATTTTAATTTTAATTTTAATTTTAATTTTAATTTTAATTTTAATTTTAATTTTAATTTTAATTTTAATTTTAATTTTAATTTTAATTTTAATTTTAATTTTAATTTTAATTTTAATTTTAATTTTAATTTTAATTTTAATTTTAATTTTAATTTTAATTTTAATTTTAATTTTAATTTTAATTTTAATTTTAATTTTAATTTTAATTTTAATTTTAATTTTAATTTTAATTTTAATTTTAATTTTAATTTTAATTTTAATTTTAATTTTAATTTTAATTTTAATTTTAATTTTAATTTTAATTTTAATTTTAATTTTAATTTTAATTTTAATTTTAATTTTAATTTTAATTTTAATTTTAATTTTAATTTTAATTTTCTTCTTTTAATGAACTTCTGGCAGTTCATGTGATTTTACTTTCCTAAATGTGAATTGTTGTACCTCATCACAATTATGTTTCCTCTCCAATTACTTCTGTTGATTTGGATAATCTACAGATTTTCTCATCTAGAGAAAAACGACATCTTAGCACCTTACAAAAACCACATGGGCAACCCGATCATCCAGATTGTCCCTTAAATTAACATTTGCATCCTTATGAACAAACGAATGCTCTACGTCATTCGCTTTGAATATAAATTATTTGCATACAAAGGGAATTGGTCAAGTTTGAAAACCAATGTCGGAGATACGTACGTGAACCAGGATGCAGTAGCAGCAACTCAACTTTCAGTACTATGCGCTAGTTGGTATTTCGCCCAATATCATTAGAAATCCAATTAAAATATTGCATTGCAGAGAAAATTCCCCCTTAAGGACACTCAACCTCACTTGACCCTCTCACCGGTTATTCATAAACAAAGAGAACATATATTCAATGCGATACAAGTCTGTGTATGTGTGTGTGGTTACCATAATGCCCCAGGTAGATTGGGGGCGTATCGACATGTCGTTCAATATCCCTTCGAGTCGTCTATAGTACTCCAGGACATAATGTGGTTTCGATGATGCTGCAGATAAGACAATTCAATTAAATTTAATTATTTTGCCGATGCCATTTATGGGTAATCGAAAATTTTGCGAAATACATAATTCAAGTAGTTGTTTGGTGGGAACTGCTGGGGCGGACACAAGTTGCGGCACCTTATGTCCCAGCTCAAATACCTCTTCAATATAGGAAACCGAAACCAAACAATAACAACAGCAACGAAAAAAAAAAGTTAATTACTATGCCTTTAATATCTTTCCGTACCCACGCACACGTTGGCAAACACACATAAACCGAAGCTATGGTTGGAGTATAATGTTGTGAATAGCGAGGCACTTGTGCTTAGTTGGCAGGACTAAATTATTGAGGATGCGGTCGGATGCTTTCGAATACTAATTTGATTGGACTTGGGTGGGAGCAATTGAAAAGCAATGGTCGCTCCAAATACATATACAAATAAGCATAATAGAGGAAGGTAGATTCTAATTAATCCTCTATTCATTTCACTGCTCTAGGTAACGAATACATGCGGTATATTTAATTAAGACTTCTAAATTGAATAAACTTTCGTCAAGTGGGCAAAACGTTAAGATCGCATTTGTTTGATTTTAATCAGGCAACGTTGTTTGCTTGTATACATTGGTGATTTTTGGGATCAATTTATACAACAAAAGATACAATTATGTTCATGTTTGCAAATGACTTATATCTGAAATCTAAGTGCCAAAACTTGGGTAGCTACATTTTTCTTTTTTGAAACATTTATTTTGGATTTACCGTATAAGTCCATTGCGGTTATGAAATTGAAAATTTATGAGAGGTTTTGGCCAACGAATGCTTGCAACTCTTTTGTGAGTTACCTGCTAAAGCAATTTCTGTGGCGCAAAGAAAACAGAGTTTTATTGTTCATTGTTTTTCTATGGGTTTCGATTATGTGTTGCACCATTTCGTATTGAATAAATTCGTTCCAAAAACTACCAACATTTAAGAGGACTTCGCTCAAAAGCGGTTGAGCTTTACTTAAACCCTAAGTCCTTTCACATTTCGTATACTCCTTGACTAAAAGATGGCTAAATGCCATTATTTAAGACATCGAGCGTTTTTTAATACCAAGTTTATAGTATACAGAAATGATCGTGATATTAGTCACTTAAGATCAACTGGCGTTCGACATTAAAATAGAACAAAATTTACGCTTATACACATCAAACTATTGTTTGTTACTCGACCACATTCTCAAAATGTCTTGATGTGACAGCACTATTTTACTACGATTTTAATTTTTCATGGGATGGGAAGATATAACAAACTAAGGCCCGATTTATTCCGTTTCCATTAAAATTAAAATCGCCATTAAAAATGGAAAGTTTTGAGATTAGGGATTTTAATGGAGCTTGCCTCCATTTACTAATCGGGTATTAAGCTAAAACATCTGTTACCTAAAATGTCAATGGAGGTTTAATGTAGCGTTTCTGTTAATTCACATTGGATCAATACATATCTCTGTTGCTGATTTCGCTGGGGATTGCCGGGTATTGCTTCTGCATGCATTTTATCGCCAAAAGTAACGCGTGCAATCGCTAAAAATCGATCGAGATTCATTTTGATGTCTGACTGCAGACAACGAAAATTCTTATTCGCTCGATTTCCGCGAATAACTGATTGTACTCATATAGAAATCAGCGCAATGGCCTAGTGGTTAAGTGCATTATACGCGTTTACGTATAACTCATTTAAATTACAGAGTGAATGAATAGAAAATTAATTTCGGTTAATGGAGATTCGAATCATTCTACAAAAATTTAATATTTTACTCGTATACATTTTTTTCTGTCGCGAAGATTCATATAATAACATCTGTAATTTTTCTGGTTGAAAATTTATTGAATACTTCATTAATTAACATATAAAATTTCAGTGGGTAAATATGCATAAAACTAAGTTTATTTCATTTCCCACTCGATAACTCATAAAGAGAAGGAACGAGTGACACTTAAATAAAAACTCTTTTCTTTTACAAACACTATCAAAAACAGCACAATTTTGAACACTGAAAAATTATATTTAGCAATATTAGCATTATATTTAGCAATATAATTTTCACTTTTGTTGCACAAATTTTACAAGGTAAACAAACCGATCGACCTAAGAATATGTTTTGTTTCACTTAAATTGAAATGCAGGGTCACCATGTTTGTGTCGAGCAGTGTTGCCGCTGGAAAAATTTCAAAAAGGGGATTAAAAAAATAATAAAATATTATTAAAGCAAAAAAAAAAAAATAATAATAAATAGCAGCTAAAACGTATCACTAAGCATTTAATAATATAAAACAACATTGCAGCTAGCAGGTTTGATTTTGAGTAGGAAAGACCAAGTAATTCAACATTTAGACTTTATCCCAAAAAAAAGTGAACTTTTCCTTCGCCTAATTTAATAAATTTAATTTCAGTCCTTAGAGCTTTGAAATACGCATATTTCAAGTCCAAGTTTATATTTTCGTTGGTGTTCGGTCGCGAACGGTTCGGTGTTGGCGAAAAATTTCGATTTTGTTGTGTTCGTTTTCTTCGATGTTCGCCATGTAGGGCCATGTTCGCGAGCAAACCTAATTTTAGCTGTGAATGAACCATATGCGCATCTTTATAGCACATATTTATTCTTTGAAGAATCAACACGAAATGAATGTTCGCCAAATGTATCGGCGAGCATGTTCGCCGTTTAGGGCTACCTTAATTGACCAAGATTTTCAAATTGATTTCAATGATGTAACTCGATACGTTTATCAAATCTAAAATAAATTGGCAGCGTTCATTACATTTAATTTTTGTATATATTTATTGGTGTTTCGTACTTTTTCATTTTTCGTTTAATATAAAATCAAATCTTTTCCTGAAACGGAAAAAGGGCCCATTTTGATAATATTTGAGAAAGTGGGGGCCAGGGGTCTTGAGGCTTAAAATGGGGCAATTTGTCCCCTAAATGGCCAAACAGCAACGCTGATGTCGAGTAAATGAAAGAGAATAACTTTTTAATTTTGGTTTTAATTGCATAAAAGCATAATACTGCATGGAAATTGTTTGGTAAACGTTTAAATAAGATCTGCATGAAATTATGAAATGTCTTATTGTAGTAAATCCTTTGTCATTTCACGAAAGATCTAGGATCACCTACAAAAATACAAGGCCATGAAATATTGTGTATGTGCATTTAAGTCAGGTAAGTCAGAGCAAGCCAATTCTCAGAACTGTAATTATACAGATAGTTGAATTTCATATACGTGTCACCCAAAACAGGAAAACAACATATCGGCCGAAGTCGCTCAAATTTTCTATTTGGAAATACGTTTGAACCACAAACGGAGCTTTTCCCCGTCAGATATGTGGACTCAAAAACACAGTTTGACATTTTTGTTCTCTGCATGAATTTCTAAAATGAATGCCACGGAGCAGTAATGCAGTTGATTGTGTTAAATGCCCCATTTGATTTGTGAGCTAGGGTAGCTCTTCTTCGTTAAAAACAAAAATAACCATAAGGTATTGACGATTACGATTGATTTATATTAAAATTTGCTTAAATTTTGATTAAAAATATAAACAATTTTATTGAAAAAAAAACAATCCTCACAAAATAATGTATAGTTGCCACCCTGTATGATGGCTAAAATGTTTAAATAAAGTTTAATTCATTCTATGACATCCTTCGACTATGAACATTAGTCGTTCGAATTTCAAAATACAAAAAGTTCATTCGAATGAATAGAGACATTCGAACTATTTATTCGAATCTCAAAATTAGCGTGATCATGTTTCTTTAAGATGATGTCATTTACACTGAATTCTCTACGGCTTTCGACGCAGGGATATTGCTTTTCTAAACGGTTTTGTAAAATAAATTAAGAGGCACGGTAGTGCCCAGCCAAGTTCTCTAGCATTGTTGCCACTACACCCTTATTTACAGGAACTACTCGAGGGCATATTTTCCTCTGAGTATATTTTCTATCTGTGTCAAGTTCCTTAAGTAAGTATCTAAAGCCTTATTTTGTTTAATACTGATATTAATAATGCATAAGCAGGTAATCTTGTCAACAATCAACATATAGCCATTGAAAAAAATTCCATTGGGAAATCTGGAACCCGCCTAAATGCCAACACATGACATTCTCAAGAAAGATATTATAAATGTGTTGTGCTTAATTATGTCCGGGTGTTTTAGACCATTTTGCATTGTCTGTGTTGCTATGTCTGTAATATATATGAAAATACTATCACCTTTTGGTATCTACTTCAATTTCACATCACCATAACTGACCGCTCGGAGGCCCTTAGCCTAGGGCTCTGCGACCCCTTTCATCGGCCCATAGCCTTTCTGTGGACTACCCACCAGTAATATAAAAGTTGAACCTTATACTTGGGAACACCAAATGCACACATCCCATTGGTACTCCATCCAAGGATTACGCCATACTAAAGAAATTCATTGGCCTCGCCAAACACGATCTCTTCAACTGACTTCCTAACTGGTCACTGCGCCCTAAACCATCGTCTCATGGGAAAAAGCTCTACAGATGTGTGTCGACTCTGCCTAGAACAACCAGACACGGCAGAACACATCCTATGCGAATGCCCTGCAATAATCCAAAAGAGTCTGATATGAATTCCACAAAGGACTCACAGAACCTCAGGATATTGCCAAATCATCGGCCTCAATAATCGTAAGGTTCATCAAAGACCTAGGATTGTCGCCAGACCAAATAAATTAGTAACTTCATAAGGTGCAAAAAAGATCTATCCTGGATTAGCACTTCAATCAGCCCCACTCTATAATAAAAAAATCTACTAAGAGATGAGCCTGAGGGAACACTTTTTGTGACGGCAAATTACTGCTCGTGACACAAACCTGATAGTGTACTCGAAATACACTTCTTCTAAAACGAATTCCAACCCAAAAACCATTTCCAGCAAAACTTAACATAAATTGTGCACTTTTAAACACAAAGCTTTGCTTTAGGTACCTACGCCTCATTTCTTTTATTTGTTTGCACAATTAAGGGATAGAGAATGTCGTTCCAGATACATTTTGATAATATGAATATACCAATATAAATTACCTACACACATTTTTCCTTATATGTTCTACGTTTTATCATTTGCCGTGTCTAATACCATAATTAGGTAGCTTCCCTTTGAAAATAACAGTTCCTGGATAAAATCAAATGCGGGAATGTCCGCCCTCATTAAAAGTTTCTTCCCCAAAGTGATAAAACATTCATAATAATTGGGTGTGCTAACTGATATGGAATTGAGGTGTATTGATTGCTGTTTACCACAGAAATTCACTCTGTCAGCAATAGAACTCTATAAAAAAAAGCATACAACAACAACAGAGAAAAACAAAACTGAAGGACAGCGTTCGTGCTTGTTGTCAATATTATAGGTACACTCTATCACTTTTCAGAATTGGATAGCACCTAGTTATATTGATTTGGGCTCGGCCGCTAAGAATACAAAAGTGTCCACTTTCTTCAAAAATAGCACCAATAACTTCTGACATAAGACGTTTATTTAAGCAGGACTTGTGATGCACGCTACGATAAAATCAATTTGGAAATTAAATATTTATTAATTTAGACCTTATAGACATACGTACATATGCATATAAGTTGTGAAATGTGTGGGATATTCTGGAATAAAACATATAAAACTGCATATTCATTGCCAAGCATCCATCGACAGTAAAGAGAGCGGGAGAGAGAGAGAGAGCACTTAACGACTATTTGATGATGCATTTAAAAGTTTATAATTTAATTAAAATAATTAGCCGCCCAATCGCAAGTACTTAATAATTTTAAAAGCATTTGCTTCGGCAACGTTTTGAACGAATTTTATTTTATCCTAGAAAATTGATATTTATTATTTTATTATCGAATAATTGTTTCACCACCATATGGATCTGGAGGGACCCTTGTAGACCCATTAGATTTCATGACTCATTGATGGTTGCAAGTATTTTACAGTTTCACAGGTTAGCTGATGTTTCAAGCTTATTGCAGGACACTGCACTGTCTCTTGAATAAAATTGTGAGTATAGGGTAACTTACCCAGTAGTCAGCCTTTAAGTGTATTTCCTGACTTGGAAAACCAGTTCTTAATAAAGAAAGGAACACGAAATTTAAATTATTTCTATAATGAACTCTTTTTAATAAAGTTTTGTTCAGTGCTCAGCCTCAAAAATCCAGTAGTCAGCCGTTTCAAAACCAGTAGTCAGACACTACTTATTCAATAGAACTGTAAAGAAGCTATAAGGGCTAAAGAGGTAAGTTTTCGGTCATTTAAGGCCAACTCAACAGAGGAAAACTAAAAAAAGTTTAAACGAGACAGAAATGACTACAAAAAGTTGAGGCAAAAAATACTACAAAGTTTCACCGGCAGTGAAAAATGTTGGTCTTTTGTCAAGAATGTTAAAAATTCGGCCACGTCATCTATCTCGACACTCATTTGCAATGACATCCCAGCTGTCAGCACTTTGGATAGAGCTAATCTGGTTGCTGCTCATTTTCCAGCTAGTTCAACCATGCCAGATTAAGCTTTAACTGCCCCTGTACTCGACCGCGTAGAATATTCAATGGGACAAATTTACTTCCGCACTCATACAGTGGCAAGAGTACATCAAAATCTTAACATTCATAAATCCACTGGTCCAGATGGTATTTTCCCTACCGCTCTGAAGAGGTGTTCTTCCACGCTGGCAAAACCACTGCGAAATCTTATCTATCTGTCCTGTTCTTCAGGGCTCTTTCCGAGAAGGTGGAAAACAGCATTTGTCCAGCCCGTCCCAAAAAAAGGTGAATCTTTCTCTCCCTCCTCCTACCGAACAAATGCACTTACGTCCCTTCTTTCCAAGTTCATGGAAACACTGATAAACCGTCAGCTTATGAAATATTTTGAATCGCAGAAACTTCTAAATGACCTGCAGTACGGTTTGCGCGGCAACAGGTGCACTGGTGATTTGATGACATATCTAACCGAAAAGTGGAACCAATCTACATCACCGTGGTGGTGAAAGTAAGGTCGTGGCACTTGATATTTCAAAGGCATTTGACAGAGTTTGGCATCAAGCTTTGCGTGCAGTTGGGATCGATGATACCCTTCTTCAATGGATTAGAAATTACTTTTCGGACCGTTCAATTCAAATTGTTTTGGACGGTTTCAAGTCTGCAACTTACCAAATAAATGCTGGTGTTCCCCAAGGCTCTGTTTTATCTCCGACCCTCTTTCTCATTTTTATCAATGATCTCCTGTCTGTTACTTCTAATTCAATCCATTCCTTTGCTGATGACAGTACCCTCAGCTTAACATATTCGTTTCCTGGGCAACGCCCCTCTTCTTCGGGCGTTAAACTGGAACGTCAACGTATGTTAAGCTCATTGAATTCCGATCTTGACAGCATACTTAAATGGGGTAAAACCAACAGAGTTGAATTTAATGCTTCCAAAACTCAATGCTGTCTGCTGTCATTGAAGGGAACCCCTTATTCTCTGCCAATATCCATGAATGACACAAAAAATAAAAAAATAGGAAATTCTATTTCGTATTGCAGTGAAAACATAAAGAGGAATGGTTTTGGACTTCCTCATACATACTTAAGAAAATATCTGAGCTTTTCATTTCAAGATATGTAGGCACTGCCCTCTTTTGTAAGTTTGTCATATAAAGTTTTTGCCACGCCGACGTTTTGTGGGCGTCTTTTACTAAAATTCTGTTTTCTTCGAAAATTTTCATAGAAAGCGAAAAAAAATGTTTACAAGATTTTTGCCAATATTTTTTCCGACATATCGCCCATACAAAGCTTTTGACCACGCCCATTTTTTGGGGTCGTTTTTTTCGGATTTTTTTTTTTTAATTTAATAGAATGAAATAAAATGCTATCCATCATCTTCTTAATGCTTTTTTTTTGGGGCATATAGGGATATGGATAGGGTATCATACTGTTCGCCCCAAGCGGACTGTAGTCTTTCCTTTTGTTTTTAGTCTCAAATCTGTGCATTTTGCGTGCTGAAATATCTACTATCTTTTTGTCTTTCGTTGCAAGATATTGTTGCAATTATATTAAAATTTTGTGGCTCTTTAGATTTTTTTCGTCCCTGTGTTCAAATCGGTTCGGTACTTTATGAATAGGTATAATTTTATATAATTTAGTAAAATGCACCTGCATACGAAAAAGTTGATTCTTAAGCTACAGTTCAATATAAAATATTTTATGTAGGCACACAGTTATTAACTACAATTTTCGCAAATATATGGCAAAAAGATACATACACCCTTTTATCATTATTTTCTTATTTCCATTTCAAATTCCAATTATTTATGCTCCAAGAACGTTTTCTATATCTGATATTCCCCAAGAAATTTGGTACACGAGTAAGCACACACACAAACGCACATGACATACTTAACTCGTCCATACATACATACATACATATAAATCATCATCATCATCATCTCTCGGACTGTCTTATTAAAGGAAATCTGCTAAAACTCTGGGGACTGAAATAATATTGGATTCTTCTATGCAATAACTTGCGTATGTCAAGGATATTAAATAGCCCTTCGGCTGGCCGATTCCAACTTTTAAGAGATATTAATTTCCGTAATATCACCACGCATTTGCTGGGACGACTTTGCCGCACTCTGTACAACAGCAGCGTGGAGTTGTAGTAATCCCCATCTGGGAAAAAGGTAATTTGTCGGCCACTATTATTGCCGTTTGAATGGAGGCGAAAGTAATTATCGAGGATAAAGTTTTCTTAGCCTAAATAGGGGAATGTAATCTTCTTCATTGGCGAAGAGTGTGGTATTAAGTTTTTCCCATATCCATATCCTGTGTAGGTACATAGGTACTAGCAGTGTACCAGAAGTATCTCTAGATATTTACATATCTCTTACTATAAGGACATGCATACCTTTCCTTTTATTAATTTCAAATGTAAGAGTTTTAATTAACATTCACCTAGAAATTGCAAACAAAAATATTAGTAAAGTGCAAAGTGAGACAACTCGAATGTAAGATGGGATGGGATAGACCAACATTGATATTCCACAAGACACACATCCTCGACGCCAGGCTAGGGACATGAGCGAACACCATTGTCATATCCAATCGCCCACACTACACATCCGCCGCATAAAACAAACCACATTAAGGACATTACATTACGTTGTGGTTGCCGCCATCAAACTACATTACAACGAAAGGTTATAACTTTGCGGGGTAACATAACCCGCATCGGTAGATAGGGCAAGGCCTGCTAGGTAGATATGGTACGCAACCCTTCTCAATATTTGCATGATTCCCAAGGACGGTTACGACTACGACGCAACGAAATTACACACCATGTACGAGTACAAGTATCCATTTCTGCCGAATTCGGTTGAATGTAATTTCTTTCGAAATTGCTTTCAAGGTAAATGATTCAAGAAGTCGTAACGTTTTATATGCGGATGTGTGTGACAGGTTGTGTCGTAGGTGGAACACACACATCCTTCCTGCACTATCAGCGAGTGTGAGGGTACTCATCTAAATGCATATGCTACGTAACATATAGTACTCGTACAAATGAGAAAATGGCAGAATTGTTTTTACGGCGTTGTAAAATTCAATGGGCGTAAAAGCAAAAAGGAGCTGCCATTGCACAGCCTCTTCCTGAGGAGACCACCATCGAAACATATTAATGAATGACGATGATAAACATTGATAAAAGTAGTTCGATGATGCGGTGCTGATTTTGACGATAGAATTTATTGTTGTCGTCGCATTATGATAGCCAAACTTTGAGGGAAGAATGGATATAGAATGGATATTGAATTATTAAATTTAAATAGAAATGTAAATGCAAACTAATTATCAGAAAGCTTAATATACGAGAAAATTGATGATGAAGCATGATTCTTATGTTCGAAAAGAGCTTGTGTGCAGGTTAATGATTTACGTATGTAAATTATCAAAACCTGTTGAGGAATTTAAAACAGGTTTATTGATAAAGGGATACATTTGTTATGTGGGTCGACTTCCAGCTGACCACACTGAACTTTTGTGGTCTAATCTAATTTTAAAGTCGACTTCCCTAAGTTCAAGAATCATTTCGGCCAGTATCTGAGCCAGGAGAGGGATTCGTATTTCACGGATGGTTTCAAAACCTGTCAGGATTAGGTGCTTTCGTGGAATGTGGAAAACGTAAGACGTTTCTCTTCCCTTATCTAATAGCATATGCATTGCGAAGAGCAGGTGGAGAGGTGGAGAACAGGTGGAGAGTTTTCTCAGGATCTCACACAACAGACTGCGGCGCCTAGTCTCCATTCTGACGGGTAACCACGGGGCAATTTAACACATTTGGCTTAAATGATAAAGCTATTTTAAAGCGTTTGTGAAGAAAGTGATGATATTTCCCCTGTGAACGTTCTGTCTTTCGTTTGAACCAAGCTGCAGGCTTTAGGTGCTGACGTGATGAGTGCTGACTGCTGAAATGCTAAGGTCCTTCCCACTGAAGTGCCTTCTCGGCTTTTTGAAAATTTCTTCTTCTAAAGTAAAATTAAGTATCTCTATGAGAGTACAAAAAAACTGAAAGAGTTATACACAAACATGCAATAAATGACATGTGGAAAAGCATAGATACGTCCGTCATTTCGCCTAATCAGCCATTATATGAGATTTAAATTAAATGCGCCATAGTAAATCAACTCCTGTTTATATTTTTTTTTATTGTACGTGACACTAACGAAGTAACACAGCGCGGGCAGTAGGGAACTGAAGAATTTGGAAAAAGGAGATACCGATGCACGTTGGTTTTAAATGTCTGTAAACTATAAAGTGTTTTAGAAAAACAAAGCGGGGTAGAGCATTCCACATTCGTATTGTACGGTTGAGAAAGGAATCCCTGTATTTCACTGTCCGTCCGAATATAGGAATATAGCTTGAGAGGGTGAACTGATGTGAACATGAACATTCCTGGAATGCAACTGGCTATTTTGTTTGAACACTTATGGTGAAAGTAGCGATAAAACAATGACAGTCAGGAGACATTGCGACGATGACTAAGAGAGTCAAGCGATTTCGCAATGTCTCGATTAGCAACAAGTCTTATCACACGTTTTTGAATACTATCAAGTAGTGACAAATATGTTATTGGTGCAC
Source organism: Ferdinandea cuprea (assembly GCA_963576555.1). Lineage (NCBI taxonomy): Eukaryota > Metazoa > Arthropoda > Insecta > Diptera > Syrphidae > Ferdinandea > Ferdinandea cuprea. The sequence goes on from OY754958.1 coordinate 483,720, forward strand.
CAGACCAGATATGAGCGTTGTACTCAAGTTTTTAGCGAATAAACTTTCGCAGCGTTCTTGGCGAAATCGAAATTGTGATCATTCCAACGAAGTAACGAAGTTGTCATTAATACACATACCGTGAATGTCTTTCGGATTCAGCGATAGAAGTGCCATTCATGGATAATGGCAGAGTATTCGGGTTTCGCTTTAATGGCATTGACCCTAACCCACCCATTTTTATGCGTCAGTTTGTCTGTCCAGAAGCCGTATGACTAAACGGGGGACTTACTACAAAGTAAGTTTCACTTATCACTAAGGATTTTAATCTATTTTTAACTTTCTCGTATCCATTAGTATAACGATCGTTTGAAATCGTTAGAACCGTTTTTGAGAAAATCATATTTTTCAAAACTCAAATGTTACTGTTTTTTTAAGGCGATTCATCACATGTACCGAAAAAGTACCGTATGACGCAGACTTGCGCCTGATTTATAAAGTTAAATAAATCTGCGATCTTAAATTTTTTAACCGAACCTTCTTCTTTAATGAAAAGAAATTTCGTTTTCTCAAATATGACTCTACCGATTTTGAACTGATTTTGTATTTTGGACAATTAAGCTGAAGCTGAAATATTACACGAAAATCGTTTTATATTTATATTAAATATAATATGAAGATTTTGAAAGAAATAACGGATAACCAGGTTAACGCCCAACAGCGAAGAGGGCTAGTTACGACTATTATTTTCTTAATAAATTGAACATCTCACAGCGATAAGTGTACCGCTTCGAGAGTGCTCGTGAAGATTGACAATTTGTTAAGTGAAATATGTTATAAATGAAAACAATCAAAACAATTTAGCACACCAAGATATAGTTAAAAAATAGTGGACCATCAGGCTTGATGTCGGTGAATTGAGCTTTTGATAAGGATTTGGTGTTCCATAAGCCGAGACTTTTGATCTTAGTATGCTGTTTATAAGAAATTCGCACTGGACGCTGTTTCTGATTCCTTTAACGCAATCACGTAAGCATATATGACACTATTCATCCTTCTGTACCCTATCGCTTGGTGAAATGTATGGACCTGATATTTCATGAAATAAGTTCGATTACCTTCATAATGTAATGCATCCGTTGTTTTAACTATTCCTATGTAAAGGGTGATCCATTTCGAGGTTCCCTACTTTTTTTAAAGAAAAAAACACAGAAAATTCAACTTTAATGGAGAATGTTTATTATCATTTGAAAGGACATTCTTTGGCATTTATTTTTTGAAGATTATGTCTATCAAATGTTGGCCGTTGCTACGTCGCAGATGGTCCATCCGTTGAGTCCAATTTTCGATCACTCGTTCGAGCATTTCGACTGGTAACTGGCGAATGACACGCGTGATGTTTTCCTCCAAGGCCTGAATCGAAGCGGGTTTGTCGGCATAAGCTGTGGACTTTACATATCCCCACAGGAAAAGTCTAACGGTGTGATATCACACGATCTTGGTGGCCAATCGACCGGCCCAAAACGTGAAATTATGTGCTCACCGAAATGTTCTCTCAATAAGTTCATTGATTGATGCGATATGTGGGAAGTGGCGCCGTCTTGCTGAAACCAAATGTCGCCGAGATCACGAGCTTCAATTTCAGGCATCAAATAGTCGGTTATCATGGCACGATAACGGTCGCCATTGACGGTTACGTTCGCACCGGCATAATTTTTAAAGAAAATGGACCAATGATTCCACCGGCCCACAAACCACACCAAACCGTTGTTTTTTCTGGATGAAGTGGCAGTTCTTCAATCTCTTCAGGTTGCTCTTCGTCCCAAATGTGGCAGTTTTGTTTGTTTACATACCCATTGAGTCAGAAATGGGCCTCATCGCTAAACAATATTTGCCTCGAAAACGTCGGATCTTCTTGGAACTTTTCAAGAGCCCATAGAGCGAAGCGATGTCGCTTGGGAAGGTCGAGTGGCTTCAGTTGTTGCACAAGCTGTATTTTGTACGCTTTCAATTTAAGATCTTGACGTGAAATGCGCCAAGTCGTTCCATACGTCAGTCCGAGTTGCTGCGAACGGCGCCGAATCGACTCTCTACGGTTTTCGTGTACACTCTCATCTACGGCCGCTATATTTTCTTCACAGCGTGCTGGACGTGGTCTATTCGGTCGAATATTATCCAATAATGAATGCTGGGTCTCAAAATGGGTGATGGTGTTGCGAATAGTACGCTCAGTAGGCCGATTATGTTGACCATAAGTTGAGCGAAGTGCACGAAACACATTCCTCACAGAACGTGAATTTTCATAATAAACTTGAACAATTTGTAAACGTTGTTCACGCGTAAGTCTTTCCATTATGAAATGCCGAACAATACTAAACAAAAATAACATGACGGCATGACACGACTCACACGTGATCTGTCAAAAAAGGCTATTGAAAAAAGTATCTCTAGTTGGATCACCCGTTATATGAGATCGTATTTTACCAGATAAGGTGGTGCACCGTGCAGTTACAATTCAGGTTATAATCTTGGCGCAACGTTGGCGTAAAATCTTTCTATATTTCTTTTTACCTACAATGCTGTTGCGAGAAATGTCCAACAAGACCAGATGTTTACATCACTTTATTTTACGAAAGTTGGTATAAAGCAACAAAAATCTTCAGATCGGCATGATATCGGAAAATTGTCCTCCTGACTGAGATTGTCTTCTCATTAACAGGAAAACTCAGTAAACATTATGAGTGTTATGTGACGCAAATGGAAAAGCCTTCGCCATTTTTATGACTCGATCTACTAAAAATATTCTCAATAATGGAATCTAAGCAATTTGTTCCAATTGAAACTAATGGAAATCAAAATGGGAAGTTCGGTTCATTTGTTAGCACATTTGTTTGCTCGTCCGTCCGTATGGCGAAGTGTTCCGTGCGTTCGCCCGAATGACTTTTCACTAGATTAAATTTGCTTTAGATTAGAGCCAGTGCACTTTGCTTGATTAATTTTTTATTTGCCATCGCCTGTATTTCCTTTTTTTTTGTGTGCCTCGTCCAAACCCAAACTGCACATGAAATCCTATATGCGGTAGCACCATCTACCAACCGGCCTGATGATAGTGCCGTTGATGATGGCGGTGAATGGTATAGTATTGATGGTGCTGATAGAAAAGAATCCGAGCAAAAATAAATATTTGCAATCCGATAATGGTTGGTGTAGGGTAATATATGTAGATTTGTTTGATACTCTAAGCTGACATCCGTTCGGGATGACTGCTTGCCCGACGAGCTTAGAGCAGCGAATGCCATTTCTATTGTTATTGGACTCCATTGGGGTTTTATTTTTTTTCATTTTTTTTTTATTCCAATTTAGCTACGGTTTTACATTACTCATTTAAAATGGATTAGATATCAATGTTGGTTGTATAGACAGAAATATTTGTTTGAATGGTAAAGTAATGGATACAATGCAGTGCTTCAAACTGAAATAGATTGGCATTACAGTAGGCCAACAGTACCTACAACGAGTGGTGCAACTAGAACATAATATCGGTTGTATACACATTCCAGAGGTTTTACAATTGTAGACCACATAATTGCGCTAAAAACGCTCGCAAAAAGATACTGATTGAGCTACCTATTGATTTGATACAAATTAATTTTTTTTTTAAAAAAATCTGCATGCACGCCCTTCGAAAGGCAAACAGAAAAATATTAATTAACAAAAGTGCATTTTATCACTCTCACGTGGACATAGTGAGTCAGTTGTTAGTGTGTTGAATTTTTAAGAGCGGGGCTTGTAGGTTCTCATAACTAAAAAGCCCGCCAAGAATTTTTTCATTGGACCGTTTTAAGTGCCCACAGTAAATTTTCGGTCTGAAATATAACTTATAATGTAAATATATACATATAAAGTGCACGACTACGACATAGAAAAATGTTTCTCGTTACATGAAATGCTTTTTTCAATCGCTTAAAAAACAAGTACCAAATTGAATGATATCTGGCAATTCGACTGTACAATATAAAAAAAATCAAAGTCCTTGGATCTGTTTGAAGAAAACCAATTTAATTTAAATATTAGAAAATTTTTATTTTAATTTGTTTTTAATTTCCTTAAAGGGTGATATTTTAAGAGTTATGTTTTTAAGGTTGGCAGCACTTTTTAGTAATAGCGTCCAAACGTCATTTTTGAAAGTGAAAAGTTTTCAGTATACTCTGCCATTTAATCATGAAAAGCCTTACAAACGAGCCACGATTGCAAATTATTGAAATTTATTATCAATAACTTTGCGAAAAATTTGAAGATCCGCTGTTTTATCGAAAAATTGTGTTCAGCGATGAGGCTCATTTTTGGTTCAACGGATATGTAAGTAAGCGAAACTGTCACATCTGGAGTGATGAACAGCCACATGCCATACAAGAATTACTTATGCATCCCGAAAAAACGACAGTTTGGTATGTCTTATAGGATTCATCATCATCGGTCCATTTTTCTTCAGCGACGAAAGTTGAAGTAACGTTACCGCCAACGATGTCGAGTCATGATACGCGACTTTTTTTGCCCCAGTTGGCTGAGTTGACCATGATTGATTTGATGCAAATTTGAGTGTTTTATTCAATTTACGCTTAAAAATCACGCTTTATGTTTAAGTTTTAAGATACATATTGAAGTTTTTGTAAAACATTTTTTTAAAGAAATTTGTGATTAGTTGGTTTTTAAAAAGCATTTGTATTGCATGTTACGTTATTTAAATTTTAAAATGATAAAGCAATACAAAAAAATGCCACATATTACCCTTACTCTATATAAGGACTTTGAAGCAATTTGATCGAACCATTTTGCCATAAGGCTTCTAAACACAGACGCACCCACTTTTATGAAATTCAGCCGTAGACTATTTTTATCATACCTCATTCACAGTTTTAGTTCGAGTTTCAGCACGATTGCAATAACGTTCTCTTTTATATACTGAAAAAATAATATCCGCTATCTTCTTTCGTATCTCTGATGAGGTTGTGAATAAAAATAAAAGGAACAAAACTTTCTCAATTCCCCGGTTCGACCTCAAAGGCCTTCCTGGTAGTGAATAAATCAATGAGGCGAATTAAAAGGTGGTGTTGTTTCAAGTGTGCGATCAAGAGGTTTTTAAACTTAACAACTCTTAGGTATTTTTATGACTTGCTTCAAATATGTGAACCTTCATAATCGATTTTTAGCATTTTATTCTAGTGAATGCTGTATTCCAACTCCAATGAATACTAAAAGAAATAAATAAATATTTTCTTATAATGTTCTCGCTTTACAATTTGCTCATATTTATATGATGAAAAACAAGGAGATAAAATATAATTGTATACCTTTGCCTCTTCTCTTCGCTCTTTAGTTTTGAGTTAATATTAGGTATTTAAGATGTGTCAAAGAAACCTATCGCATTTATGCCCCATGAGCAAGTGTAGCCAAAACGTCTTACAAAAGGCAGCCATGTTGCATTTATTATTTGCAATTATTACTGCTTTATTTTATAGCTGCCGTTAGATTTAAGCAACAGTATTGTTCACTTCATTTGTAGTTTTCATTTTTAAGGTCTCAGAAAAAAAAAATATTGTCGTCCTTCCCTTGGAATTCAGAAAATCTTCTATTCTCCTTGACATGGACTCAACTATGTTGTTGGTAATTTTTATTAGAATATTTATCCTTTCTTTCATAAGAACTGCATTAAAAGAGTCGGGTGGATCGGTTAAAGTTTCGGGAGTGTATGACTGTGCCAGGCGTTGTAAACCTAATTTGAAAAGCGATTACCTGCACAAACGTGTACATTTACTTTTAAGTGTCTTAAAATTGGTGTTAATTTCAAAAAAGGACTTTCAACATGACAACGACCCTAAGCATACAGCCAATATGGTAAATTGATCCAAATAAATAATCTACAGACAAGCGGAGCTCCAATAACAAGCGCGCTTGAAGCCTAACTGTAGGAGTAATAAAAATGGTTAATTCTCTTAACAATTTGCACTGTGACCTTCCTGGAGTACTTGCAATCGCAACTCCTTGTCATAACACTTAACCCTGGAAGTACATGCTTAGTTTTTGTACTTAATGGACATGCTTCGTCTTTTCAGAGGGGTCATTTTCATTTACAGATAGGTACAGTTTGTTCACAAAACAGGAACGTGCGTAGTCGATTAAATGGTAATCCAATTTATAATCAGCATATACATACATACATACATACAATCTTCGATTTTAAAAAAAATAAGCAAATTACCATCTCTAAGTGTAAGCTCTCAGTATCACTTTACGTAATGGTTGTTTGTTGCGCGACTAAGCTTCATCTACCGATCTTCATCTTATAGACCTAAGTTAATGAATAAATGGATTTATTAAACTTTTAAACCTCAGCGAAGGAATTTAACACAATTAGTACCTAAGCTGTGTAAACAGTATTTTGGCTTTTCAATCGGACAACAACAAAGCATGGGTTCCACGCGTCTGTCGTGTTACATGTGTGGGTCTACTTACTGGATGGGGGAGAAGCTCTCGATCTTTGCCTTTTGCCATACCTATGATTTGGAACGAACTACCTATCAGATTGTGTTTTTGTCTGACTAATACAAAAGGTATTACGATTAAGAGAAAACGTAAAATTAAGTATCCTGATCTGCCATCGACTAGAAGACCGACCCTTCATAGTGAAGAACTGCCTGTGCCAGAACCAACTAAAAGTCCCGATCTTAAAACAACCAACCAGAAACAACCGAAAACGAGACATTAGATCCAGACTTTGAACAAGCCTCCTCGTCTAATGAGCCACACCTACTATCTCAAGGAGATCTCAATGATTTGGTACGTGACTTAAATTTGTCTAAACAACAGGCAGAACTTTTGGGCTCTCGATTAAAGGGATGGAATTTATTGCCACCAAAAACAAAAGTATGTTACTTTTGTTATCGAAATATAGAGCTGAAGATTTTTGTTTTCCCAAACTGATCAGCTGGTATTTTGTAATAATGTTCATGGCATAATGTCCGTCTTGGGTATAGAATATAAGGCAGAAGAGTGGCCTTTATTTATCGATCGATCAAAAGTTTGAAGGCTGTTCTTTTACATTACGGCAACAAACTTCCATCTATACCAATAGGTGAGGCTTCGAACATGAAAGATTCTTATGAAACGATTAAATTTATCTCGGAAGATCTGAAAGTGATTGCCCTAATTTTGGGATAACAACTTGGGTATACAAAATACTGATGTTTTATTTGGATAGTAGAGACAGTCAAAAAGGCAATCTCTTATTCCAGGACAAAAAAATATTAAAAATCCTCCATTGGTGCAGCCTGGTAACGTATTCTTACCACCTTTACGCATAAAACTTGGGCTCATGAAAACGGCTTCTTATATTTGAAAGAAAAATTTCAAAAGCTGAGTGAGGCAAAAATTAAAGAGGGCATATTGAGGGCCAACAAATATGCCCTCTTTAATAAGACAATTGATGAAAGATGATATTTTTAAAGAAAAGCTTAGTGATATGGAAAAATCAGCTTGGGAATCTTTCATGAAAATAATTTCAATATTTTCTACGAAATCACCAATCAAGTGACCATAAAAATATTGTCGCGAAGCTGTTATCTACTTATAAAGCTTTGGGTTCTAATATGTCATTGAAAATACATTTTCTTAATTCACATTTAGACTTCTTTCCTGAAAATTTGGGCGCCGTTAGCGATGAACACGGTAAAAGATTTCGCGAAGACATTTGTACTATAGAAAAGCGGTACCAGGGCAAGTGGAGTCCATGTATGCTAGCGGATTACTGCTGGACATTAAAACGAATGGCCCCAATTTCAAAATGAAAAATGAACCCAAAAGTATGAAAAATGGTCCCAATGAAAATCTTATCTGCAAAATAAAAGCCGCCAAGCTTTATTATTTTTTTTAAATTCTTAATGATTTCGTGAAGGTAATGGAATTTGGGAGTCAAACCATCGACTTTAACCATTTGCCTTCTATTAGTCAGGTAATTTCTTTCCATTTTAGCATTGCCAATGGTTTTAGCTTAGCCAAAAGAAGTGTGTGATGCACCCTGTCACATGCTTTTGTAAATTCAATGTAAAGTACATCAACTTGTAATCTTTCATCAAAACTATTAAATATATAATAGGTCAACAAAGCTAAATTAGTAGCACATGATCTACCACGACTATTTGAAATAATTTCTTTTGCCGCGAAAAAGAGTTTATCCTTAACAATACTTTCAAACTATTTTGGTTTTGCAGAAAGATTTGATATAGGCCGATAGTTTACTACTTCTTGTCTTAAACCGCTTTTATAAATAGGTGTTTTGAAAGAAAATTATTCCATTCATTTAGGAAGTTCCCAGTTACAGTCTCCTGTTAAAAATAATTTTAAGTGGATGAAAAACGGAGGATAAACAGTTTTTTAATACTACCACAGGAATTTCGTCTATTGAAATTTTGTTTTTCTATAGCGTTTATTAAATCGTTATCCGAGAACTGCAACACACCGATGTCAAAAACTTCAGGAATCATAATGTTCTGATTTCCCGTTAACTGCACATGCGACTTATTGTACACTGACTTCAAGAAATTAGCGAACAAATTACACGTACTTTTCAAAGCAATCAATAACAATAAAGTTCATACTCTACCTTAAGGAAAAATACTAAGTAATCCACTCAGTTTGCCGATATAACATAACAAAAAAGAATTTACGATTGCGGAAAAAAAGGACCTTTAATCGCGCACTGCCACCACTCAAAGGATCCGCCACTGACTGACTGACTGAGGTCATCCTCAATCACGTCGTTTGTTTATCCGTTTGCTTTACCAAAGCAAACCCACAAAAAAAAACCCTCTACACCTCAAAGCCAAATGGTGCAAAAGGAAAAAAAAACACAGTAATGTACGATGCGAATGGTTATTTTCGCGACGATGGACGATCGTCGGGGACGATCTCTGACTAGAGAGTGCATGTATGATGTAAATACACAAAAATACGGGAGTAGCTGTGTCTAATCGGTGGTAAATTGCCACTGGCAATTAGGTATACGCCGGACGTAAAATCTCTGACCTCGCAGTGATTTGGACCACGTTAATTGGCAATTTGAGCTAAAAAAAACCTACTGGCCGACATTTGCAAATCATAAGGGATGTAAAAATAGGACAATAGTAGAGGATTTTTTTTGTCAGAAATAAAGTTACAAATGTTAGTTAGTACTATCTAACTGTGGTTTTAAATTATTTGAGAAACAATTTTTCTTTCTAGTTCATTTCTAAAAACTAAAAATAATGCGGTTTTATTTTACTAATTTGTTTATTGTACCCTTTAGAATTGTACACTTTCTGTGTTTTCAAATGTTTTATTGGAGAAATTTTATTTATCATCCAAAGAATTGTATTGATAACAATCCATTTCCATATTAAGTTTACCATTGACTACAACTGGTTCGAATTCAAATATCTATCTACAACATTTATCCTATTATCTGAAAATGCCAAATCATAAACTTCAAGACGAAACGAAAAGACACCGTGGTCATCTCAGATTTTGTAAATTAAGCTGAAATGTGGGAATTTGTATTATGTGGGAATTTTTATATATGAAAAAACATAAATTTAAAATTTATTGCGTTAAATATATGTATTTGTTTTATTATAAAATAAAATAAAATGACACAACTTACGACGCGACGCGTTTCGAAATTTAAAATTTCATCTTCTGGCGTTGTTGTTTTGTTACCACCTATTTCCACCACTGTGCTTTTATAAGCAGCTTTGATGTCATCTTGTTTCCTATCCTCCAGTCAATTGTCATATAGTTGATTCCTTTTGAGTGTTAATTTGTCGTTTAAAAGTTTGTCTTGTTCTAACTTATGTGATTTGAATATTTCGTATACCTCTAGTGCGTCTAATAGTCTACCTTTCTTACAAATGTGCAATGGTATAAGGTTGTTGTCAAAGTTTGTATAATTGTGTTGGTTGGCTTTGTATTTTGTTTCGGAATGTGTTCTAGAAATCTGTTGTAAAATGTTCTCTCTGTCTGTCCAATGTAATATTTGCTGCAATCGTCGCATTTGATTTTGTAAACACCTGAGCATGTTTTGGTCTCTTTTTTGTTGTTTGGCTGCAATATTTTTTGGATGTTGTTGTTTGTTTTAAACGTTATATTTATGTTAACTTTCTTGAATTCGCTTACAATTATTTGTGGTAATATGTTTGTAAATTCTATTGAAATGTATTTCTTGTCTGTTATTTCATTGTTATCATTGTTTTTTTCGTAAATCTTCTTATTTCTTTTTACAAGTAGAATGTCTATTACATGTGGATTATATCCATTAACTGATGCTATATGTTTTATAGTGTTAAGTTCTTTGTAATAATCACGTTTATCGATAGGTATATTTAACAATCTATAGTGTCCGCCATCTAACGATTTTTTTTTTCAACTAGTGCTTATTTCGCGAATGGTAACACTTAGCTCATGTCTGATTTTACAGATAATTAGTTTTATCCTTCCGCTGGACGAATATGGTTGTGTATACGCTTGAACAACGAACAACAACAAGGAGTGGCCGTTAGAGTCAATGGCGATCGTTATCGGGCCATGTTGAACGAATTTTTGTTCACAAAAACATTTCTTTTCAACAGGACGGCGCTACATGCCACACAGCCGAAGCTACACTCGATGTTTTGCGCCTTGATTCAAAAAAAATCCTGTATTAATGAAAGCGTTGAAAGCTGTCATTTTTTTGGGAATGAGGGTGGTGTGAATTTTTGTGTTGTTGTCGATTTTCTATATATTTTGTATTGCAATTCATCGTTGATCTTTTTTATTTTAAGGTCCAGAAAGTTTATGGCGTTGTCATGTTCAATTTCAGCGGTGAATTTTATTTTGTAGTTTATGTTATTTAAGTATTTGTCGATATGTTAGATTTGTCTATGTGTTCCATCAAATATTAAAAATGTGTCATCAACATATCTTGCGTATGTTATTATTTTTTTAATATTGTGCGTTTTTGTTTATTTATATGTATTTGTTTTCAAAGTGGTTGAGATAGAAGTTTGCCATTAATCCACTAAGTGGTGATCCCATAGGTAATCCTTCCTCTTGTGTGTAGTATTTATTGTTAAATGTGAAATAATTTTGTGTTTATATTATTTGCAATTATATTTTTAGTCTATTAATTGTTGCGGTTGCTTCTAAATTTGCTTTTACGATTTGTATTGTTTCTTGTACAGGAATATTTGTGTACATGTTAGTTACGTCAAACGTGATCAATTTGTAATTTGGCAATATGTTTATGTCTTTAACTATCTCTAACAGCTCTGTAGTGTTTTTGATACTCTTGTTATTAATAATTCTAGTATTGTCCTTTGATGAGTTTTTGTATCGTTTTAGCAATCTTATAACCTGGTGCAGTATATAGTTTATTAAAGGTCTAATTGGTGTGCCTACTTTATGTATTTTTGGTAGACCGGTGAATTGTGGTGCTTTTTCATTTGCTTGTTTTTGTTTTTGTTTAGCTATGTTGGTGAAGAGGTTATTACATATGTTTATGGCGTTGTTGATTGCTTTTGTGTATTTCTTTGTGGGGTCGTTTTCTAATGTTTTTATGTTGTTTTCGTTTATAAATTGATTTGTTTTTTTTGTATATATTCTTCTTCGTCAATTAGAACGACTGTGTTTCCCTTGTCTGCTTTTGTAATTATTGCATTATTTTGTTTAAATTTTTGTTGTATATTTTTAATATTTGAGATATTCTCTTTGTAATTTTCTGGATAAATTTTTGTGTCTAATATAATTTGAATATATAAATACTTAACTTTTATTGTTATAAACTTAAATTGATGATTCCATTATAAATACTTCTGTAAATAAAATAAAAAAATAATGTTCGAATTCGGTCGGGTACCTATATTGATTGTTTCTTTTAAGATGGCATTCCCAAAATCACTTGCATTTATATCACCTCCATCGCTCTGACTTCCATATACGCCAATATCCTCGGCTGTAAAATTATAGTTGATAATCCAATAGAACCATGACCAACTTTGGAGGATATACCTACTTTTCATCGACAGCCTGCTAATCAATCACTAAGTTGCGTGTCGAACTTCTACATTTGTGCTGTAGACATAAGCCTATGTAGGTTTATGTACCTGGGGCCTTTTTCACATTTCATACAATTTCATTGGAAACATTCCAGTGTATGTTGTATGAAATGTATAATTTAAAATTTTAAAAATTTATCAAAGAGCATGACTCCTACAACTATTGGAAATTTCTTATAGATCAATTATTTTTCAATGTCAAAAAATCCTATTCCCCTTGGAAAAATACATTTGCTAGCGTAATTTCAGTTAAGTTTGCAAGGCGATTTCATGAGCAAACTTATGGACCTTGTGCCTGGGAGTGACTGCGAAGGAATGAATATTTGCGACTCCATTTACATGCCATTTCCAGTTTCAGATAACGAGCGATGATGTGAAAAAGAAAAGATGGTGGTAATTCGCAACAATTATGTAGTAAAAAAACTGTCTCTCTCCTTCAATTCAACCATACCCTCAACATATTAAACTACATCATGTCTGGCCACCTCAACTCGCATTCGCATGTTTTTATACTTCATTTCCTCAATTCAACTTACTTCAATATTGAGGAGACCAATGCATTTCCTAGTCTTCTCAAATCTCAACAGAACAAAATGAAAAAATAGTTATAGGAATAAGGGCCAGGGTCATGCAACGTCATCCGTGTCCTTCATCTTCAGATTCATTCAATTCCTCAACATTAGGTGTTCTTTGCTTTATTTTGTATTTACCTTCTCCTTGAACGTTGTAAAGCCTTTCCCCATTCTTCCTTTATTACAGAATTTATAATGTTGGGCCGGCAAAATTACATAAACAATAATTATAGCAACAAATACTACTTACTTACTTTTTTCGTTTTGAAAGGTCCGTTGCTTCCTTTTCACATCAATTTATTCTGCTGTGTGTGATGTATGAAAATGTATCATACATTGTAGACATACAAAGTATCATACAATTCTGTGAAACAGAATCGTACATTGTATGTAAAATAGGCCCCTGGTTTATTGTTGTAAGTGCAAATATATATTTTTGTTTTCATTTAAATTATTCCAGTAACTACAACTCTGTAGCGCACTGAAAATTTAATTACTCTTCGTGCGAATACCGTTATCTTAGAAGGTGTAATTATTTCCAAAAACAACAGTATCAAATATTTTAAAATCAACCCTAATGATTATCAATATTACCCTAATAATCGAATTCCTATCCTGAAATGCCAGTCACCACATGAATCCTATCGCAAATTCAATTACAAAGAGAATCTCAAAATCGATTAAAATTTTCATAACCGCCACTGTCCGTCCGAGTGTTCTATGGTGATGTACCAACCTACTCCTAGATATACATAGGTATGCATGTGCTTGAAACATACAAGTGGAATTGTGAATACATATTTTGCCATAACATTCCCAACATTGACATTCCAATCAGATCTTCATACAATACAGAGGGAATTCTGCGGTGGCATCCTGTGACACCTACCGCCTGGTGTAAATTAAAATGCCTCATTCGTCGGCTGCTGTTACAAATGCTGCTCCTACTTCCTTCCTTACTGGCCTCGGAAATATGCTCTGCATTATCATTACTACTGTTCCCTTAGCAGTGGATACATATATTAATAATTTCACAAACAATGTTCATTTGCAATTGTCATTATGCTCGCAGCGGGGTACCGTACCGGGACGGGACGGGCACATGCTGAAATTACATATTTGCCAATCCGTTGGTATGCGCATTATAAATGACTGTCAGGCCATCCCGGTTTAATCCTTATTAATTCATAAAATATTGCCGCGCTTGGTGGAATGTGTCGCATACGCCTTGCCCCAACTATTTACGACAAATTTTCTGATGGATCTGATAGGGATGATAAATTCCGTCGATGGCTTATGAATTGTCCACTCATTCAATCGGGGAAATGAGCTTTATGGGCCATTAAATTTGCTTAATGATTGACATTGTTTCGGAGGTGGTGTATTTCCATCCGACAACACAATGTGCATGCATGGACACCAACCAACCAAGCAGAGTGTCAACAAGTAGTCGCTTGGAACGGAGCTGGTGAGCGGCGGCGGATAGCGTGCGGTACCCTTACTATACCTACTTTCAGAGGCAGAACCTTAAAGCATTTTATTGCTCGCAAATGGAATTGTGGCTGTATGACATGAGATAACGAGGAATTATTATTCCCCCAACCATTCGTCCTTCTGTAGGCATACCTGACAGCCCAATCGCCAGCCATCGGGACGGGACAACATAGGTACACAAGTACACAATATGTAATGCACGGTAAATGAATGACGGCTGTTTTGTGGTATTTGATATGCTGACAACTCCAGTTTGTCACTATCCGAGGGCCAAACTCAGACGCAGCTTAATTAAAATTAAATAAATACTCAAATGAATAAATAAGCAAACGAGCCACTTCTATGGCGCAACCTCATATTTCACAAGTCCATTACAGTCGCACTTCACAGTGAAACGATTTCCGTTGACAATGTGCCAAGTGTGCACTTTCGTGCGGATTCCCCTCATTAATTTGGTGCAATCATTTACTCGAGCTGTACAAATTATAATACTACTCGTACATACAATCGCATTCCGCAGAGGTCCTTTTTCTTCGTATTCCATATTCATTCACTGGAATGAACCAAGAACCACATGCTGCAAGCTGCCAAAACGGATTTGCAGCCAATAAAAAGGATCAGGAAGTCGTTCAAGGAACGAACTAGCACTAGCACCAGCACCATACCAGCGACAAGGAGCAACAGAATTTGAAAGAGGGAGAGGGAGAGAGAGAGCGAAAAAAAAATCCCAGAAACAGTATCCTTTTGCCATCAAATAGGTACTAGAGCGAAAATTATTTTTTTTTGCCTCACACACTGCCGGCCATTTGCAAAAACCAATGAAATTTTTATGTACTCTTAGCATAGTGGCCAGTCGGGGCCAGGACAGGACAATCCGTATTATGAACTCTTCTTGGACTAATATTGTTCTCGCTGGCGCTGCTCCGCCTTCGAAAGGAAGTTAATTCGCAGCAATTAGTTGCAAAAAGTATTAGAAAAAAATCTTTCTTCGTGGCGAAGGATCTTTGTTGTTTTCCTTTTTCCGTTGTTCCATCTGCAATTAATGAACCCATTCTATGTTATGGTTTGTGATAGACATCTCGGAGCCGGAAATGTATTTTCTCTCCATCTTTCTAAGTGAGTTGTGACCTGTGTAGGAATTGCTTTTGCAATATACACGATTACATGTCTGTCTGTCTGCCACTAATTGAAGATACCGAATAGCAGCATACATAAAGGATGTGGGCAACGATAACAACAGTGATGAATGGCTGACTAACTCATGCCAATATAACCAGTCCCCGCTTCAAACAAACAAGTGAGCCACGTCACAAACAACACAGGCAGACAAAGATTCCTATCTTTGCAGAATCCTTCTCGTTAACAAATAGTTACTATCAACTCCAGGCATCTTTTAAGTATCAACAGAGACGAACAAAACAAGAAAAAAAGAAGAGAATATGTACATCCAGTCTACTTTCAATCAAATTACCAACGGATGAGGATTTTCGCCATCATGAAAGTCATAATGAAATCCATACACCCACTTGAAGGATTGACGATTTTACGATTCATTTTTTTTTGAGTATCATTCAGCAGATTTGAGCTCGGTTGACGTACCTATGTACATGATGCAAGTTGCTGCCTGTTTAAATGTCGCGTTGACATTGGCACTTTGGCAGGAAACGAAGTCTAATTCAAAATACCTACGCTCTGCCTAAAGATTGTGATTTTAAAAAAAATGGCGCACAAATTATCCTGGACCCACCTTCCATTGCAAAATGCCACATAGTTCGTTTGGCGGCAAACACAGCTATCTTACCTTCTTTATTGCCGCACTTTCATTTTCGTTTCACATTGCTGGGGGAAATTTAATTTTCCCCAAAAGGAAATTAGATGATGGTATCGCAAGGGATATTCGTAGCCAGCCTGGTATGTCTATCTTTTGATTAACATTTTCAAATGGGCTTTTTATGATTATTGTTGTCCCACAGCCAGCGACAACGATATCCAATGACAATCACCGCCAACCCAGACAGACGCATTTTTTTAGAGGACGTACAAAGTGACTTCACCTGATACAAGAACAGCTTATTCGTCCCTAGGGCTAATGTCAAAGCCATGATTATTCGTTCAAGAAGTAAGAGTCTGCTGACTACCGTATTAAGTAATTAAAAATTGAAAAGTGTACCTTGGGCAAGCCATCCATCATTCTATATGTATGTACGCCCACAGTACACATTGACTTTTAATTCTTTTTTTTTTTGCCCGTCAAGGCTAAAGGCATCTGTTGCTTGGTGCTGCCTGCGCCTGTATAGCCTTTATTTTGCACTCTATGTGAGTTAAAACAAATAAATTGTCATTTTCATCAATCAAATATCTGACGGGGATTTTTCATTCAATAATGTAAGTTTATTTAAACGAAATTGATTCTGTCTACTTGCACAGATGATTGATTGCCACATCATCGACGATGGTTACCAGGCTAGCAGCCAATCGCTGGTCGAAAAGAGTGTGCGGGTGACAGTATTATTTCTCGTCCTCTTGCCGCAAAGAGAGGGAATCTAAAAGTCAATATTTGGCAGTTCGTTTGTATTGGTATAAATGTGTGCGTATAGTTGATTGTAAGTCCAAATAGCCATAGGTATGGCTGCATACTTGATAGATGAGTCTCAAATGGCATTTGGGTTATTATGTCTTAAGCTAAAAACTTATCCCTGAGGAAATTGGACGACATGTAGAAATGAAACTGGAAATAAGTAAGTAAATCCGATTTAAGTTGACTACAGATACACACATTAAAAAGTGATAAAGATAAAACTAAAATAAAGTTCACAACTTTGTCGCATGATACTTTCAATCTAAAAAAAATTATTAAAATGCAACCCATAACAATATTCTAATATTAGAGATATTTATTTTCGAAAACATTTTAATACACAGTGAAACTGGCCTAAGTTACTAAGACAGATGGCCAATGCTTATGTTTTTTTCCAAACCGCTATTAATATGCGTTTTTATACTTTTTTATTTTAAAGGGTGTTTTTTAAGAGGTTGGTTTTTCGAAAAGAGATAAAACTGACATTTTGCGGTCAAATCTGGCAACTCTAATGTCATTTATGTTCAGTTTGGTTTGCGATTTCATCATGAACAGGTTGACAAATGAACAACGCTTGCAAATTTATTTCGAAAACAATGGTTCAGTTCGCGAAGTTTACCTCAAGCTCCGTTTATTTTATGGTCGACACAATCGTCTATTAGAGCAATTAATTCGGTTAATCATGGATCGTTTACTCTATGTGATAATACGCATCCGCAGAGACGTCGAACCGTGCGCACGAAGAAACAATTGTCGCTGTAGAGCAAAGTGTTGAAGAGGACCCGAATGAATCGATTCGCCACCGTGCACACCAATTGGAGCTTTGTCCATCAACTTTATGGAACGCCATTACATCCACAAAAACTGACTGTTATTATTTTTTTACTCTATGGGCTTCCGAAATTATGCTATTTGGACTATTTTAGACTATTTTGTTCCCGATTTGGATGGCATGAATGTGGATGAGATGTGGTTCCAACAAGACGGCACTACATGCGACACAGCGGACGTCACAATCGATTTATTGAAGCAAACATTCGATGAGCGCATAATTTCGCGGAATGGACCTGTCAATTGGCCACAAAGACCGTGTGATTTGTGAAGTCGCTCGCCTACGCCAACAAACCAGAAACGTTAGGGGACTTGGAAGGCAACATTCGTGGCATTATTGCCGACATACAGCTCCAAAAAAACACAGAAAATTCAAATTTAATGGAGAATGTTTATTATCATTTGAAAGAACATTCTTTGGCATTTATTTTTTGAAGATTATGTCTATCAAATGTTGGCCGTTGCTACGTCGCAGATGGTCCATCCGTTGAGTTCAATTTTCGATCACTCGTTCGAGCATTTCGACTGGTAACTGGCGAATGACACGCGTGATGTTTTCCTCCAAGGCCTGAATCGAAGCGGGTTTGTCGGCATAAGCTTTTGACTTTACATATCCCCACAGGAAAAAGTCTAACGGTGTGGTGGCCAATCGACCGGCCCAAAACGTGAAATTATGTGCTCACCGAAATGTTCTCTCAATAAGTCCATTGATTGATGCGATGTGTGGGAAGTGGCGCCGTCTTGCTGAAACCAAATGTCGCCGAGATCACGAGCTTCAATTTCAGGCATCAAATAGTCGGTTATCATGGCACGATAACGGTCGCTATTGACGGTTACGTTCGCACCGGCATAATTTTTAAAGAAATATGGACCGATGATTCCACCGGCCCACAAACCACACCAAACCGTTGTTTTTTCTGGATGAAGTGGCAGTTCTTCAATCTCTTCAGGTTGCTCTACGTCCCAAATGCGGCAATTTTGTTTGTTTACATACCCATTGAGCCAGAAATGGTCCTCATCGCTAAGCAAAATTTTCTCGAAAACGTCGGATCTTCTTGGAACTTTTCAAGAGCCCATAGAGTGAAGCGATGTCGCTTGGGAAGGTCGAGCGGCTTCAGTTGTTGCACAAGCTGTATTTTGTACGCTTTCAATTTAAGATCTTGACGTAAAATGCGCCAAGTCGTTCCATACGTCAGTCCGAGTTGCTGCGAACGGCGCCGAATCGACTCTCTTCGTGTACACTCTCAGCTACGGCCGCTATATTTTCTTCACAGCGTACTGGACGTGGTCTATTCGGTCGAATATTATCCAATAATGAATGCTGGGTCTCAAAATGGGTGATGGTGTTGCGAATAGTACACTCAGTAGGCCGATTATGTTGACCATAAGTTGAGCGAAGTGCACGAAACACATTCCCCACAGAATGTGAATTTTCATAATAAAGTTGACCAATTTGTAAACAATTAACGGACAGACAGATAGGCAGACCGACGGAACCACTTTTTTTGGACCTAATATCATCTCTCTTACTCAGTTTGAGTTCGAAATTTCCGCACGATCGCAATAACTTTCTCTTTAGCATACTAATGTATACGAGAAAGTAAAAAAAAAGTATAAAAGCTTCACATAAATGCAACAGCACCTGCATTTAGTTCGTCCAATTTGACGAAGTGAATCGCATTCCTTTTGAATTCATTGTTGTTCGTCTGCTGCAGTCGGTAGGTACGCAGACATATAGATTTAATTAGTTTTGTATTTCTCTCTTCATCTAAATCTAAAATTTGATGAACCCGCTTTCCACTTTATCCAATTCTCTGTTTTTAAGCAGTTACATTGTTTCATTGTTATTCTGGTATTTAAACATAAACAATATGCATGGTTTTTGGTTTATGAAATAAAGTTATCTCACATTTTACAAGAGTGTGTGGCATTTCTTAAAATGCATTTCTGTTACTCCAGCTGAAAAACGTTTCCTTCAAATACATTGGATAAGTATACAGAGACGCCTCGGTGTCCACCGAAAATTCGATTTTAAACTCACCCAATACGTACAACTATGTACAACAAAATAAAGGATTCCAATCCAATTCGTACCTCTTTCCTTTTTATATTACATTCTTATGCATCATTTTGAATTTAAAGCAGCAACAGCTATATATATAGGTACAACAATTGAATACATTTTCAACATACATATGCCATTCAATTGTAAACGAAATTCAATTTGGCCAGAATGCTATATTTTTCTCAGCTCATGAATTCGTTACCAACACACGCACGCAGTCTATTGTTTCCAACTGAAAGGGGATTCATCTTTAGCACCAAGAATTTGTAAATGAGTATCTAGCTAGCTATCTCTGTTTCGGAATAGAGAAATTGATCAATTTTAATTGAATTGCTGCAACATTTTTGTTACCTTGTTTGCCATACTACCGATGGGACGGCCAGCCGCCGGGTGGTCTAAAAACGAAAAATATGTCTTTAGTTTCTTTCCGACAACATTTGTATGCAAATCTCAGTGCAAATGTTTAATTTCAGTTTGTGAAGAATTCCATTGAGAGAATCCTCTATCGTTTTCAATGCATCCACATGCATCAACAGAACCAATAGCTTGACTAAGAAATATTCATTAAACTTTTACCGATGCGCCATTGGCAATTTTCGAAAACAAATTGCAAATGAAACTGATATTCTAGACATGCATTGCAGCTCTTTCTGGGGGAGAATCAGCTCTAAGTAAAGGATTATGTTCATTTCATTTAACTGAGGGTAAAGTACTATATGACTGAACGAACGTCATTGCATCATTGGGCGGAGATGATGCTGCTTTTTGAGGCCCTTTCTATCTTGAAAAGTGAGATATAAATCCCAGCTTTTCACAAAGGACATCACTGTATCACATATATCTACCACTGGCAGTCTCCAAACTGAAAGAAATTGAATAAGAGCGTGCCTACATCCATCCACCATAAGTTATTCAATCGATTTTATTCTGCTGCATAGGTACCCACCATTGTGCCCGACGGGAAATCTTTTAAGAAAGATGCAACTTTATTTTGTGAGTTGCATTGCAATGCATTTTTTTCATGTATTCTGTGTCTGTGTACTTATTTATGTAAATCGGTTCAAAATAAAGATATTAAATCTTGTTTTATGGAAATGCAGTTCCAGTCGAAAATTCTCGAAATATGTAAATTAAATACTTCGGAACAATATGTCTAAAATATTTTGAAAAAAAAAAAATATATGTATGTATTGTTGGGTTGTTGTTAAGCTTTAAATTTTTGGATGTGAATACTTTATTTTTAAGGCAAGAAAAAAACCTTGAAAAAACCTTGGAAGAACTTTAAGGTAGCAAGAACGCAAGTAGCGCTATAGCACCATTTTGATGCCACCACTCATGATGGCCTTTGGGGAATGGGTATTGGTTGTGTATACTCAAATTCACCCGAGATATCTGGAAGGTCGTCGAAGAATGGTTTTCTAAACGTCCTCCGTCTAGTCTTAGTCTTAGAAAGAGTGTTTCACTCCCATTAGGGTCGTTGCAGATGCGGCAGTGGGTATTGTGGGGTATGCTGCGCCTGGCAGCGTGGGTGCTGACTGCCCAGAGGCCCGTACTTACGGCCACCAGCTTATTGATATCCCCTCGCGTTCTGATTATGACGTTTTGGGTTCTAGTTTTGTTGTATTTGAAACAAGTCTTCTTAGAAGTGACACAATTCGTCAGATTCCTCTACCTGGACTCTGCCCTCGTATGAAGAAATTTATTCCTTCACGAACCCCAACAGGGGGAAGAACTCTCACCGCGTAGGATTACGGAAGGGAGGAGCCGATTCTGGCCGCCAGCTCGTGGGCTTAAGCGTTCCCCTCTATATTCCTATGCCCTGGAACCCATATGAGAGAGACTCTCAACAGACGGCCCGCCCTGGAAAGTATATTTCCCATACTCCTCTACGAGCTTAGAATTAGTTTTGTAAACTATCAGCTTGCTGCTGCAGTCTTACTGCGCTACATGAAGCGATTGTTTTGATATGAAGGTCCAGGGGAAGGATGTCCAGAATCACATTGAGCGCCTCCGACGATTCCGATTGCAGCCTAGTTTGGTGATGTTGTAAGCTTTACTTTGGACGGGCCACCAATACAGGATCCCATATGCGAGAATTGGGCATTCCACCGCAGTGTACATCCAAACACCCATCTTTGGTTTAAGTCCCCACTTTTTGCCGAAGGTATTGCTGCATACGTAGAAGTCGATGTTTGCCTTCCGAATCCGCTGTTCAATATTCAGCTTTCAGCTGAGTTTGATGTCCAGAACGAGAGAACGTGGTTATTTAGACGGGGTAGTTCGAAAGTTGGTATTGTGGTCTTAGTGGTGATTAGCGTCAGTTCTGTTTTGCTTCGGTTAATGCCCAGACCACTCCACACGTTGCGGCCCAAGAGCAGATCTTACCCAGCGCCCTTTCCATGATTTCGCTAATAACGTCCGGGAACATCCCTGATACAAGTACGACCACGTCGTCCGCATACGCAACTACTTTAATGTCGTAGCTGTCTTAGTTTGACAGGATTTTATTAAGAACCAGTGCTCTAGTTTCATTCAATGAAGTTTTGATATTAAATTCTATTATTTAAACACTTCTACTACACTTGGCTTGATTGCTATGTAACTTTTTTGCTCTATAAGGCCTAATTTTTGATCTTAAAGTTTATTCTTAACTTCAAGTGAATCTGCGGTAAAAAATGAAACCTTCCTTTAAATGTGTAAGGGGTGCCCCATTAACAAAACATACTAAAACACTTATCTACAAATTTTGTTGGTGGAACAGCATATTAGCCGGTTTTAGATCGTGCATTTTGAGCAAACAAATATTTACTTCATTTAACGATGTCGGGCGATACCGTGTCATCATACCAAATGATATGATGATATGATCCTTGTCACTTTCTCAAAGCTACATAATGCAAAATTAAGATATTTGGCTTTATGTTACGGCACAGTAGCGGGCACCATCGATGGCTATTTTTGAAATAATATGTGCCAAATATTTCGTCGTACCATAAACCGCACCAAAATAGTGTATTTTTCCAGGTGCAGTGACAGCTCGTGTATTGTTGCCTGAGGTTGTTTATCGGATCGAATATGACAGTTTTGCTATTTATTCTCTCCATTTAACGACGACATTATTATTAAATGGATTATACGGATTAAACGGATCATAACCCTCCCACTTCACTGCATTCCTCAAGACCTCAAAAAATATCTGCAGGCCTCCCGATTTTGGATCACTTCATCATTGAGACCAATCAAATGCTGATGATTCTGCATTTGTGTGATCCAGGAGTTTTTAGGCCTGCCTCTCTTACGCGATTGTAAGGGAAGGTTGATCGCCATTGCCTTTTTGACAGGGTTCGTAGGATCCCTCCTTTGGCACCTGACAATACCAACTAAGTCGGTCGTGCTCCAATTTTTTCGAGATGGGTTCTTTGACGTGTAGGTTTCCTCGGATTCTGAAACTTCTAATTCGACAGTTTGCTTATTGACGTACCCATTCAACCAGAAATGAGATGGAATTGAAATAGTCGAAGTGCATCAAACCATTTTTCACAGAGCATGCATTTTGGTAATAAAATTCGTTGTACGAAGAAAAGTCATTGACGAAATTTCGAATTAAAATTTTGAACAGGAAGTCGAAAAAGTGGGTCCCGCAATTCCATCTGTCTTTGTAACTGACCTTCGAGAAGTCGTATGACAAAACCGATTGATTGATTCTGTTCAAAGTTCGTATTCAGTGTCCATAGAAGTTGCATCACAACGAGCCACAACTTTCTGCTATGTCAGAAGCTTTACATGTTTCCCTTAATAAAAAACTTAAACTCCCCTTGCCGTTGCCTAGTAAGTTCTAAATGTAAACATTAAAAACACCTTCATGAATTAATAACCTCTATAAGTACTTAAAAAGGTTTCGAAATAAATTAACTATTTCACACTTTATCAAACACCTTCAGGCATAATATATGAAATATCTTTAATTCACACTTTGTCGGTTACACCATATTCCCCAAAGGGAATATGATACTCAACTCGAAGGTAATTATTTTGTCTGTACTTCTGTGTACAAAGTGATGCTGTAGCGCACATTCCTTATCTTCGGAAAACTTTTGACATCTTCCCCACCAGGTAGGTACATAGGTATCAAACCCCACCTTTGTACCTTTTCGAGCAAGGTACAACAGCATCATTATAGGCCTCCGCTTTAATTACCATTGCCATTGCCATTGTCACTCAAATATCACGCTAATATTTCAAATTTCAGATCGTTCGCCGCACAATAAAAGGGGATATGGCAAACAAACGAATTCTTGTAAGTAATGCGTTTCTCTGACACAAACTGATAGGTAGATCCTGTTCTTTGCTAAATACCTTACGAAAATTCATTAGAGCCCCATGAACGAGATCTATTTCATTCATAATTCAAAATGATGGATTGAAATTATCATCACCAGCCCACACTGCCGGCCGTCCTCCCATTGTAATCTGAATTTTCAAGGAAGCAAAAAGGCATTAATCTCTCGGTCGGTGTTGTCCGCTCGCTGTACTATGTAGTAGGTATTAAGTCGTAGAGATGGCTGTCATCCAGCCAGCAAGCCACCAAGGGGATATCAGTTGCGTGTTGTAGAAGGGGGGGGTGAGACTTTGTTGTGTTGGCATCGATGTCATCGATTTCCTTGTTTCTGCCGAAGGACAATTAAGATTGATATCCAGCAATCTAGTAAAAAGTCCTGAACACAATTGCTGATGTGACGCAATATTCATGCAGAAATTGTATCACTATTTCGCGTTGTGCGGCGCACGTTTTTGCCTTACGTTATTAAGGACAAGGATTAATAGTGATGGTACTGTTCAGTGTGCTGGCACTGCTGCCATAGATACCACCTCCATCGGTGAACTCCTTCTCCGGGATTAGTTTTGATTAAATTTCTTCGATTGACAGGATTTCATGGAATTTGCAATGATGATGATGACAGTCGATCGATAAATGAGCTACGGCATCTTGCATCTGTTATTGTAACCAGCATAGAGTTGATAAATGTGTACCATGAAACTCGAATTCACATAATGTGGGGGTTTGTCGAGTGGATAACTATCGAATCGATGATGGTTGGTTGTTTGGTTGCGCCTGGTAGACACTAGGGTGAGTCCATTTGCTCATTAGCCTAATTAAACAGGAAACCAACACGAATTCTCTGCATGATTGCAACTTGACGTTTGAAATATGGCAAACAAAAGTAAAGTGTACATACGGTACGCCCGGCAACTTGGTGTAGGTGCATTAATTTACAGTCATTCCAGTCCATTAATTAGCCATGTAAATAAGTTTAATTGCTATGGTGTCTGATGCCTCTGCTTCCATATCTCTATGCAACACGCGCTAGTGGATCCATCAATTTTCCATTTTGTTTGGATATGGATCCATGTGGGCTAACACCCCGCATCATTAAAGCTTGATGCATAGGCATTTGGAAATGCTTTCAGATTGATTTGGTAATGTTAGTCTGGAATCGCATTCATTCTATGAGCGGAGGAAACAATGATCGGCAATTAATTCTGCGGAAACCACCCACGCGAACATCAACATATCCATCGCCTGCCGCCATCGTCATCGTCATCGTCATCGTCACTTAGCGAAGAACATGAATTTTCAATAAAAACCAATAAGCGTCATTATGGTATCCGGGTGTATGCCCTCATGCTTCTCATTATTAATGTTTCCATTTGTCGCCTTGTCACCCCCTTCCCCCCGGGGACCACTTTGCTTTTACCATCGCCAATTGAAAGAAATCGACACAGGACCGACCTACTTTTGAATTCGGTTCGGACAGCATCAGCATCAGTATCAGTATCAGCATCAGCGATGGCGAAAGTGGCAGAGACGAAGGCAAACGAATGCCCAGGAGCACTATATAATCTTAAGTGTGGAGACATTTATCAATTTATGTGAAGAAAAGCAAGGACATTCATCACAACCACACAGATGTAAAGCTTCAAAGGCCCTTGGGACTAGGACTTACTTTTAAAAGCAGCGATCTGTCAATTATTTTCTCATCAATACTGGATTTTTTCGACAGCGACATTAGTTATCAATTTTGGGTACCGTATATGTACTTGAACCTAACGTGCAAACGAATGTTGCCAACTTCAGAAAGGATTAAACTTTTATTCGTAAATTCGCATTCAATTCAGTTGTAAATAAAGTGTGTGCTAATGAAAGGCCATAACAGACTTAAGACGTGACATAGAATGTGAAATTTTACATATACTTAAAAGAATTGCTAAGGGCTGTTTGTTATTGTTTGGCAAGGGCTTTTTCTGATAATTCGAATTAGCATCTTGAATTCCCAAAATCCATGCGCCAAAATGCATTTAAAAATATTGCAGACATCAAAACAAAGAATGTTTTTTAAGCACTTACTGCTAAGCACAGCATTAAATATTTAAATTTCTTACTATTTTGACCGCCAAATACTTTTTTAGAAGCGAAAGGATACAGCTCGCTTGGTCGGACTGCCCATATTCCTATCACCCAAGTTTATTGTGGCTTTGCGACTTTGAGGAAATTCTTGCACTTATTTTGCAAAACTAACTAAAGTCCTAAGTAAAATTTTAAGTAAAGTGTGTTAATCGGTATCAGGACATTCCGGCGTATTTTTGTATGGCTGGTGTTATTTTTTTTTTTAATTTTTAAAGGAATTTAAGAAAATAACAAAGCTTTTGGTTAAAAATGTCTACATAAACTAGGTTCGGCAATATTGTTATGCGGCAAAATAGTTTAGGGGAAGACTCTTAACTTAAATAAGATCAAGTTTAATTTTAAACGGTTTTGTGGAGAGTATTCGTGAAATCTTAACAATTGAACAATTTAGGGTTCTAGGGAAAATATGTTTCAAATGTAATTATTCAAGACCTTTACCAGTGACGGACGGAAGGATAGTATGGATGGGGACAAATCTATCTGTGCAGCCCTACTTCATAGGGACTTATAAAGCGACTAAAAGGTACATATGCATCGCATTAAGGCAATTTGTACGACCTGGTAAGCCTAAGAAGGCGTTTAATTCGCGAGTGTGTATGTGGGTCTGAAGGTTGGCACAACTGGGGCACAGCGGTGTACGGAAAGGAAGATCTTTCTTTCTTTCTACTTACGTAACGGGCTCCCGACCCATGGAGAGTCTCTGTTTGAGACAAAGTAGTCTTCCATACTTTACGGTCCCGAGCACGCTGCTTCCAGTTATCTAGATCAAGCGCTCTGGCATCCGCGATGGATGTGTCTTTGAAACTGAGGTTCGTTCTTTCTTGTTGTCTAGGGGCTGGGATTCAAAGATTTTCTTGGCTCTAGCACTATTGTCCATTCGTTCGATGTAACCGAGCTAATGTAGTCGACGTGTTTTGGCTTTCTGAACTACATCCACATCTTGGTTAAGCACATAGAGTTTGCGGTTCTATCTTTTTCTCTCAATGGAGTTTGGTATCTGCTCACCTTTTCTGCATATCGTCCAGCACTCAGCACTATAGAACAGAACTGGCAGGATCAATGTTTTATAGGCTTACTCTAGGTCTCTCGAGTTAGGAGCTTTGAACCCATTTATTTTGCCAAACCAAAGTAGGGACGGTTTCCTAGGGTAATTCTTCGTTGAATCTCCACTAATGTGTCGTTTGCAGAGATAATGTTAACCATGATGCAAGTAAACTCCTTAACCACCTCGATGCTTCTGCTTTCAGCAGTTACGTTTGGTCCTAGATGGTGGACAGATGCTTGTTTGTTTTTTGATAGCATATAATTAGTCTTGTCCTCAGTTACTTCATGAGGTCTTTTTCGGGATTTGTCTTGATAAGTGTGTTGCAAAACGGTTTAAGTCATTCAAACAGTACGTTGGATAGGATCTTATATAAACCAAACCGAAGTAGGAGCAGGGATATGCCTCGAATTATAGATCACACAAATACAAGAATACCAAACTACTAAGCCTGCTAAAACTGTCTGGGATCAAACATCAACTTAAAGGCTACATGAAAAATGGCCCCAAAAATGCTAATGGAAAACAACAACATGGACATTTCAGTGATTTGAGATCATTTTTTTATATTTTTGGGGCCATATTTCATTTTATTGGCGGCCATTTTTAATTTCAAAATCGGAGCAACGAAGTTACGTGAGCGTTACCTGTCGCCTGCGGAATGAGGGTTGCTCCGCTCGGGGTATGCGCTTTTCGTCAGGCAGGCGCCTATGGCAACAGTACCTGAGTGGGCCGCTACGCGGGATTAAGGGATTTCTACCATGGGTCCGTGGACCTTATGTCAACTTACTAAATTTACATAGACATAATGTTTGTGGACCTTATATCACCCCGCCTTTTTCCATACAAATTTGTGGGTCCATTTTTCTTTTTTGGTTTGGGGCCATTTTTCATGGGGGCGTGATTTTTCATTTTGAAAAAATAGATCGAATTTTTTGGGCCATTTTTCATGTAGCCCAACTTTACAGGCAACTTTACAGGCAAAGAACTGAACTGACTTAGGTATAGAATATATTCACTTTAAAATGCAACCTGGAAAACATGACCTAGCTAAAAAATTGCTACTTGTAAACTAAAGCCGTAGTTGGCTGTTATTAAAAGAAAAATCTTTGATGGAAAACTTAAATAACATGTCTACACTGATTGGCTCTAAGGATTTGATCCCTTTTCGCAAAGGAGATTGAACTCCTATTAATTGGTACTATTGATTAGTGGACACTGCCTCATAGGAATGCAATAGGTATAAATTTAACAAGACTTAGCTAAAGCATCTTCCGTTTTTAGGATGGTCGGGGAAGGGTAGGAAATAATTTTTTACATGTCCTACATTATCTAAAAAATAAAGCACTACCTTGGAGCATCTAATAACTTTACTAACCTTGACACTCAAGGGATTTGACTCTAAAGAATACATCTACCATACTTTACTTAACCTAACCTAAGCTGTTATATGTAGTTTTTGGCAAGACTATTTTAACACTTTTTTCATAAATGTTAATGAAAATGTTTAACTAAGTTTACAAATTCATTGATATATTAATGAGCATCCCATCTCAACACTTACATCATAAATAACAAAACAGCTTAAGAATGTGTTCTAACCCATGTTCTGTTGCCCATCTTTACAGTATCCTTTGCTCTATCCGCAGTGTTTTAACACATACGCTACATTTCTATACTCTCTTCTTTCAGCTTTCCTTTCATGCAGGAGAGGCTTTTGTTGTTATATTTGAGTTTATGCCTTTGGATTATAAAAAAACCTTTGGGGCGCTTTTACCGTCCTTGTCACTCCGATGCGCTGTTCCGCTTTGCAACCACAGCATTGTCCTCTTTGTAGCTGCTACGGTAGCGATAATCATTTTTAAAATGACAAGATATATCGGGGCCTTCGTTATGCACGCTACTTTCATTTGATCTGAAAATTGCGATAATGCTTTCGCCAGAACCATGTCGCTTATCGAAGGTATTCAGTAAATTCGTATTCATTCTTGCCTTTATTTCATCTTATTGTGTTGAGAATAGAATATCATTTTTTGGTTCCTAGGATAAAATTTTCGCTTTTTTCCCCATCATCTGCCTTTGGTGTCGCAAGCAACAGAACACAATGAACAGAAAGCATATACACACGTACAGCTGTGTATGAATGTTTGGTTCTGTCATCGGAACTATGACTGGGAATTTTACACCGATGTGTTTCACCTCAGAGTCAGGCAGAGAGAGAGTGCAGAAAAAAAGGTCAGATTTAATGTTTAGATAAACCTGATTAAAATGAAATTATTTTCTAAGGTGTGCCAGCTATGTATATTGATGGTACAAGTACAATATGGTAAAAGTGTGTGGATTCAGCATTGATGAGTGTGATTGCGGAGTTTGTGGTTGCGGAGGTAATCCTATTAAAAATTCTGCATCAAGACACAAAGATTCGGAAAGATAACTGCGAATAAATGTTAATATATTTTAAACGTTCGTACAATGAATTCACACATGCTCATACTTTTCAGTGTTGACTTTTTAGGCTTTTGAGTGGTTGGATGCAGAATAAAGGCTGGGTAGTTGTTTCACGGCTTGCTACAACCGATTACTAGGGTCGTTTGTAGACTACACCACAGAAAAGGGCCTAAAACCTAACTTAATCAACTGCCATGCGTCGGTTGTTATGTTTTAGGCAGGAATGGAAAAGATTTTCATCATTTAAAGGCCGATTATTTTGAACGGCAAAGCTGATGATCTGATAAAATCCTTGCCTCGGATTTGTGTCATACGTTTCAAATGGTATGTATACAAACATTACAAATAAAGTGCATAACTGCGTCATACGAAACTTTCTCGGTACATGAAATGCATTTTTGAACCGCAAAATGAATCGAAAATGTATTTAAATCACTTTTAAGGTTTTGGAAAATTAGATTTTCTCAAAAACGGCAACTCCGATTTTAATTTAAAAATTACCGTTAGTCGATTTTTTTTCCAAAACCTATGTATGCAGAATTTTTCACTACATCCCAATTATCGGTAGTACAAAAAATGACGAAAATCCTTGAAACCACTTTCAAGAAAAATAGTGATAAGTGATTTTCACAAAATATGACAGGTACCGCTATTTCAATAGATAAAGCAAAAACTAAAAAGATGCCCCGGGATGTAACCCCAAGCACCTTATATACGAACTTTGAAGCAAATTTATCGAACCGTTTCGCCATACGGTACACGGACAGACAGACAGGCAGACAGACAGACGGACGGATGGCATTGGCGTACCCACTTTTTTGGACTTCTCTATAGTCGTAATATCATCCCTCATACTAAGTTTGAGTTCGAAATTTCCGCACGATCACAATAACTTTTTCTTTAGTATACTAACGTATACGAGAAAGTTAAAAAGCGGTAAGAATATAATGGATAGTATTTTATTACATTTCATGGAATTTATAAAAAAAAAATTTTTTTAAAAAACCCCTCCAAAAAGTGTGCGTGGCCAAATACCTTATATATAGGTGATATACTAGTTTATACTTTTCATTCGTTTTCTATAGAAAATTTCTATGAAAACAACCTATTGTTAAAAAACGTCCTCAACACGAAGGCGTGAAAAAAATCTTTGTATGGCAAGCTTGTGACGGAGTTCAGTATCCACGTATTTTGTTGAGGTTCTAACACTTCATCTCTTCGACTATAGTCTTAAAACGATTTTTCTCTAAATTGTGGGCGTGTCAGTGGGCGTTTTTACATTTTTTTTAACACTTTAGCATTTTGGGACCCTGGGCGGTATATGTTCCAAATTTCACCTTCTTGGCATAAACAGTTGATTACTGACGGACGGAACGACAAACATTGCTAAATAGTCTTAGGTTTGGGTCCTGATCATAAATATATATACTTTATATACAAACTATGTGTCGAAATTAATATACCCTTAGGGGTACCAGTTAGGGGTTTAACTGATAGGTCCTAAGTCCTGTAGAATTTGTGAGAGTCAGGGTTTTTAAGACCTGCCACATTTAATACGTGAATGCTCCTGTTATGTTTGTTGTTTTTACAGCGCCGGCGATCACTCTGAACCTAGATGTTACAATTGCCCATGTATGTGACCATTTCTTCTTTTGTGAACATTTATCATAAGAGTTACTTATGTATAATTGTTGAGAAGCGATATACTTCGCGTCCCTGCTCCACAGATATTTAAAGGAAATATCAATTCTGGTGAATTTAATTTTCAAGGGGCACCGTACTTCCCAGATAACTTTTCTAGCAACTGCCTTTATTTCATATTTTATATTTTCACCCCTCTAACTCTTTATTGGCTTGTTGAGGTATACCTAAATATTGAAACATACAAAATTGCAAAGAACTTTATTAGTTCTTGAGGAGATTATAGAAATTCACCAATTTGCTTGGCTTTTTCACTGATAAATTGTATTTAGCTTATTTCTTGCGAAACGTTAATTCGTAACGTTAATTAAATTGAAGTGGCGGAAGATAATTCTACGTAAGAGACTGCGTACGTCTGTCAGCTCAAAATAATTAAAGAGTCCACAATATTCTGAAGTTGAAGAAGAAACCTAACCACCGAGCGGCTGACTTTAAACTCGAACCGCTGAATCTTCGAAATTGCGATGCCCGGCAAACCACGGAAGTGCGGGGTATTGAAGAGGTGTTCAAGGTGCATTAACAGCAAGTGCTAAATAGGCATTATGTCAAGAGAGTGTTAGGGCAAGAAGAGGACTCGAGGTCTAGTCAATAGTGAAGAAATTCCTCTTCCCAGTATAGAAGGGGTCGGTTAGGCCATTCAAAGGCCTAAAACAAACAAGTCTTCTGGCTCGGTTGTTTTGCCAGCTGAACTCTTAAAATAAAGTCAAATTATGTATTTGAGTCGTTAAGCAAAAATGGGTACCTTTGCAAAATCAAGCCCGTTTACCGGACTATAATGTTCAATCTGACGCATCTAAAAAACGCGATCATATGCCTTAAAAAATAATATAAATAAATGTGAAAATACCCAAGAACGCGTACAAAGATTTAGTTAAACAAAAAGCAGAAGGACCAGTTGCTGAAGTTGTTGTAAACAATTTCAAAGCCGTCTATACTGCGAATGAAGGACTCAAGATTATAAAGGAAATAAATGACTAATGAATTAAATGGCGCTGAAAACTTTAAATCACCTTCACATATTTCAGACGATGACGACGTCTGTCTCCACTGGTCGCTGCCTACGTGGAGATGTCCTTCAGATCTCTCAAAGATTTTTAAGGTGGTAAAGGGTGTTTTTTTTTAGAGGTATAGAACTTCGAATTGAAATAAAACACAAGAAAATCGTTTTAATGTCCATCAGTTTGGCTTTATTGGAGGGATAATTTTATGCCATTAATGTTTAAATATGATTTCGGGCATGTGGCCGCTGCGGCTGGTTCGAATAATGACAAGTCTAGAGGTCCAATTTTTAACCACTTTCTCAAGCATTTGGACAATAACGCTACGAATGTTGGCTTCCAAGTCCCCTAACGTTTCTTGTTTGTTGGCGTAGGCGAGCGACTTCACATATCCCCAAAAAAATAATCCAATGGTTTCAAATCACACGATCTTGGTGGCCATTGACAGGTCCATTCCGCGAAATTATGCGCTGATCGAATGTTTCCTTCAATAAATCGATTTTGACGTCGGGAATAAAATAGTCGGTTATCATGGCTCTATACCGGTCTCCATTAACGGTAACTGACTCTACAGCATCATTTCGGAAGAAGTATGGCCCAATGACTCCACCAGCCCATAGAGTACACCAAACAGTCAGTTTTTGTGGATGTAATGGCGTTTCAGTGGTCTCTTCACTCCAAATGCGGCAATTTTGCTTGTTGATTCAACCCGAAATGAGCCTTATCACTGAACAAAATTTGGCGATGAAAATTCTTGTACAAGCTTTAATTCTTGTACAAGCTGGACCTTGTAAGGTCGCCAGAACAGATCTTTGTGCAAAATCTTCCATAAAGTTGATGGACAAAGCTCCAATTCGGGTCCTCTTCAACACTTTGCTCTACAGCGGCAATTGTTCGGTGCGCTCTGTTCGACGTCTCTGCGGATGCGTATTATCATATAGAGTAAACGTAGTGCGAAAATGATCCTTGGTTAACCGGATTAATTGCTCTGATTATGTCAACCATAAATGATTATGTAACGGAGCTTGCGGTTAACTTCGCGAACTGAACCATTATTTTCGAAATAAATTTGCACGATTTGCAAGCGTTGTTCATTTATCAACCTGTTTATGATGAAATGGCAAACCAAACTGAACATAAATGACATTAGAGTTGCCAGATTTGACCACAAAATTTCAGTTCTATCTCTATGCGAAAAACCAACCTCTAAAAAAAACACTCTTTACAATCTATTTTTTTATTTTACGTACAGAGGTGGGGACCTCATCTACACACCAAAAAAATGTTTTCACCTTAGATAGATGCGTTTCAAACACAAAGTGATTTTTTTGGTATTGCCGCACATTTTCGTTATTTTAATTTTATCTTGACCTATGCCACTTGTTCAACTTTGCCTTCTACGATCTACCTATATTAAATAGCTGAATTCTATTAACGAGTCTTAGTTAGCTATACAAATCAAAAGATGGACATTAAGAATTGATTTCATCATTTTTTTCGTTTAAAGAAACAACATTCATTTATGTGTCGGTATCAATTATTTTCCATTGTTTTGCTAACAATTTCAATTTCACTAGATACATATTTTAAAAGTTAATTCAAGATTCTCCAATACTGGTTATGAATTTGCATGGCTTGTAAGTGTAGATAGGTAGCTACATATTTGCATAGCCCTGAACCAGCTTATAGTAATACAAACAGCAAACATCTTGGGCAAATCTATTCTTAATTGGTACTTCAAAATGTCTGTTGCATTCCTTCTCTTACAAAGTTCGGACAGTCAAGTATACAGCGACCTTGAACTAGTTTGCTGATTCTGGTTCGAAGCTGTCTGCCACAACCAATGAAATTAAATTTAACGATAATGAATATCATATAGAAATATATTTACAATTGTATCCTCAGATTGTTGGTTGGTATACATTTAATTCAATTCTATCGTCCTTGCAACCATTCATTCGTGTTTCGTATTTCCTTCATTCCATTATCGTTTGGGAAACTTGCATCCCTCCATCCAGACAGTAGTTTTTATATTTCCAATGCTACACGAAAATATTTTGTACATGAATTGAAATTTTGTATTCACTCTGTGCCAAAAAGCCAAAAAGCCAAACGAAGAAAAGCTAAGAAAAACGTCAAAAATAAAATACATTCATGTACCTACATAATATCGTTTGGGGAAGAAAAAAAATGAAATACCCTTTTGAGGTATGCCTTCGCCGTATTAATTTACCAGATATTGGCATTCACCAAAAGAGATGGGAGCGATGATGATGATAATAATAATAATCCTTTCGGAAACGTGTACAAAAACATATTATCAAGAATTTAAAGGGTAAATATTGCGGTTTTATGATCCGGAAGGGAAATACATAATTCATGAGAGCATTCCATTTGGCAATATAACTGAAGAAACTAAGAATACCGCATCGGAGAAAATCCATCACCGAGGGAGGACTCTTTGCATTTAAATTGTGAATCTATACCCTCTATCTACACCCACCCTGGCTGCACACCAATTCGAGTGAAGCTCTACGTTTGACCTTAGATACGTGTAGCCAGGGTAAAGCAATTTTTTGTTGTTTTTTTTTTTTTTAATAATAACGGCGACACTTTTTTGACAAAAATTCATAGATAAAAATTTTACTCTTAAATGCATTATAGAGACCCCACAATCTTGGCATAGAGAAAATCTTGAAATTAAAAATTCCCAAAATTACCCCCAAAGATACGTAACATCTTCCTTGGAATGTACCTATGCCTGTTTACATTTGAGAAAGATTTTATGAAATTCTTCTCAGAACCTGTGTTTAACTTGAGCGTAATTCTCAGCAATGGAGGGATGTAATAGCTTACCAGCGAGGTTGAGAAGGATTTAAAATTAGTTTCGTAAAGTTGCACTTTTGAAAGCGTTCTTTTGCCAGCCATGTTCATCGACATCTGTTAGAGACCCGAAACAAATTCTGGCACGATTGGGGTGATGTCTGTATGCAATTGATGCTCCGACGTAGATACGGAGATATGTAGGTAGGTAGATATCTACATAGTTAGAGGTTAGTAATAAAGTTTCCACTTCAGAGCCAGGGTGCAAACTTTAATTAATAAAATATTTCTTTTTGACATTTCGAGGTGAAGCAGTTTTTGATGTGTTTGCTAAGGGAAGCGTAATTGCACAGCTTTCAACTTTTACAAGATGAATTTGTTTACTATGTACTTTGCAAGGGGCCACGAACATGATAGACAATCTATGAAAAGATACAAGTCACTGGTAATGAGCATTTTTTGTTTGCATAACATATTCGAGGCTGACTCGGAACGAACATAAAAAGTTATGGGCGGGACGAATACATTCTGTACTATCTTCTTCTGGCCACATAAAATTATGGCGGACCATTAAAAACATAACAATACCCCGTTCAAGTGTGCGTGTTACATTATATCAAAGTTGTAATCAGAATAAGCACTTCACACTTGATTGCGGCGCAAATAAAAAACGTTTTAAAATGGGTGACATGGCAAGATGGCTCTGCACACGAGTTGATACGTACATAAACCTACCAACCAACATGCTGCTGCTTCAGCTCCAGTTCCTACTGTGGCGTTATGAAACCATTCCGCAGAACTTCATTGTCACCGCAATCATTGTCGTCATTGCGAGGAGTAGGTAGATGGGTACCTACAACAGCAAAAGTTAATTATAGCTCTGAGGAAACAAAACCAAAAAGCAAATTTATGTTATGTTCTTGCTGTTTACCGTATATGCGGCTGTGTGCGTGGTATCCTGACGACGTTATTTTTTTTTCACAGTAGGTACACGAAGCGCATCCTTTCAATGTAGGTAAGGTACCTATATTGCAGAGGCACAGCCAGCGTTGGCTTACGATACGAGTATATTTTCCATCCTGCGCTCTCTCACTCACTATGATAAAACCGTCTAAGTTAATTAGAAATAATGGCAAGGTGCAAACAAGACGGGCAATGAAATCCACTTTAATGCCTACAGCTGGAATATATATGAGCTTTGCTGGATTAATGGCTTATTTGCACAAAGTTCCTTTATTAGCGGTTGATCCTAATTACTATTTATTGCTATAGGTATAAAAAAGAAAAACATTTTCCCTGTAAACGACACTTCTGAGACGCGTAACTAATTAAACATTCACGTTGAACTGTGAATAGAATTCTTGGAGTGAGGTATAATTGGTATTTATTAAATATGACTCAGGATTTCACCTACAACAGGTAGGTATTCTGAAGGATATTTTAAAACCACACTTAAACAATTAGCAATTTCATTGCAGTCGGATCAAATTAAAGCACTTCACACGGTGTGATTTCTCACATACTCGTAATACTTTTTTTTACTTATAATCTCCTCTCGTTTGTTATTCGTTTTATTAATTTAAGAAATTCGCCTACAGCTAACAGAAGCTTATTTGAAAAGTAAAAATCTAAGAAAAATAGTTTGGGAATTTTATTAAATAGTATTTTAGTTGAATTTAGTATATATTTTTAGTATTATAATGACGATGGACGTCACGGCGGTGATAGAGTTCCGTGAAGCAAATTGATGACGAGATCATCGACTACTATCTTCTGCACGGTTATCGTCTTCATAATATAAAATAAATAAAGTGCACGACTGCGTCATACGAAACATTCTTGAATGCGTTCTTGAATCGCAAAATGAATCGAAAATGAATGGTGACAAATTTATTTATATCACTTTTCAGGTTTTGAAAAATTAGATAGATCACCTTTAACATAATTTTGCAAAATTATCAAAATCGTTAGAGCCGTTTTTGAGAAAACTAATTTAATTGAAATTTAAGAAAATCGTTATACGCAAAAAAAATGTAAAAAAAATTATTTCAAAAATCTAAGTACGCAAGATGGATGCTCGACTTGATAGTATAAAAAAATTAGTAAAATTTTTTGAAGTTCCTCTTGTTAATTTTCGAGATTTGGCGGTTTTATAAATTACAGTTAATCGATTTTTTTCCAAAAACTGAGTATGCAGTATTTTTGACCCCCTCCTAAGTATCCTTAGTACAAAAGAAGACCGAAATTCTTGAAACCGTCTTGGAGAAAATTAGTGATAAGTGGTTGTCACCAAAAAAATTGTATGGCGGGTACCGTTATTTCAAACGGTAAAGCAGAAACTAAGAAGATGCCGCGAGATGTAACCCCAAAAACCTTATATACGAACATTGAAGATGTAGCCCACCTACAGCAATTCAAAAACACAGAACCTTATACGTAGGACGCGTACGACGTCCAGGCTGGTGGCCAAATGTACGGGTCACTGGCCGATAGGTACGCGCGCGGCAAAACTCAGAATACCCCATAATACCTTCTGTCGCAGTTGTCTGAACGTTAACGAGAGTGAAACTGTGCCTCATCTCCTCTGCAAGTGTCCGGCCTTAATGAAACCAGATATCGCGCACTGGCCAAGCTCTTTTTTGATGACCACGCGGATATCTCCAATATTAATTTTAACAACATTAAATACCACAGGTTGGTTTTAAGTTATATTTACAATTCATTCTTTTTCTCACAGGTCCCGTGTGTGGTGGCATCAAAATGGCGCTGCGCCTAAGCGCTTATTGAGCTCTCCTCCATGCTAGTAATCAGGGAGCAACTACTTTACCTACCTACCAACTATACTGCGGAGGAAAAGTGCATATTTGCATATTAAAAAATTAAAAATAGATACAGTAAAACAAAATATTAAAAATTATGCTGAAACTTCCCTGTCAATACTCAACCTCTGATTTACATGAAAAAGCTAATGTCATTCATCTCAGAAAGGATTCGCCAAACTCTTGACTCCTTTCATATTAGATATAATTTCCTCTCACTAATAACTTACTAATGTAATTTAAAATACGACTGCCACGTGTTAAAATTGCAAATCAAATAAATTAACAAATAAATAAATAAATTAACATATAAATAAATTAAATAAATATATTATTTATTTTTTGATATGTGGGAATTTCTCGTTGTTTCCACACCTTTCTGCACTTTGCCAAATTACCGGCAGATTTCAACTCTGATTTACGAGGGCGCAGCCCCGAATAGTTAAAATCGACCTGAGATTTGGCGATGACGCGCCACGTCTCCCACAAGGGAAGAACTTGACTGAGTCGACGACCAAAGTAGACCAACTTCTTGCGTTTCACACATTTACAAATTATGTGCACACTTTCCCGCAACTTAAGTTCAAGCATTCCCCAATTGAGACAAAGTGTGACTAAACTGCTACGGTTGTATTTTCGAAGTGTAGCCGTACACATGAGAGCAGCATACAAATTCTTAAGAGAATAGATGTAACCTTCCGCCAAATAGGTGGACGTCAATACGCAATAATCGCCTATGCAAGGCGCATAACACTCTTTCATTGCAGCAAGTGCGGGTGATTTGTTCCATAAAGACATCTATATTAACGACATCCAGAAAGAAATATATATATTTTATTTAAGCCATATCAAGTACCTGCATACGAATTTTAAATTTCTGAATATGTTTCAAAAGGAGCTATCAACTTGTTCGTGTATATGTGTATCATATTCATCTATGAACATGACTCTTGAGAGCATTCTTGTGAGTTCATCCATCTAAAACGAATTTCAAAAACAATATTTGTGTTCCTCTGTGCGGCATGTACATACTTACATACATGTATGTTTTGTTCAGCAGAAGAATACCACCTACTGAGATGTTTTCGACAATAAATAGTTCGTCAATATAAAAAATTCAAAAGAAAACTTCTCTGAAAATCTTCAACTCTCGTTTAGAAACCGAGGAGTTCTTCTCTATAGGAAGAAGCATCATTTAAGTTATCTTCAAGTGTGAGCTTTGCTGTGTGAACGTTTACCAACAGAATTCAAGAAATGACTTGATTGTGTCCTAATTGGGTCGGACATGGAACATTTCCTTTCCTTGCTAAACTTTAAATAAATACCTAAAAAGGTGTAAAATAGAGAAAAGATAAAATACTGGTTTTTGGGTCTTCATTGTGCCAAGGCATCTGGTAATCCTTTGAGTTTTCGATTAACCATCCATAAGTCCGTCCCTCATCAAAAACCACAGCAGCAAGAGTCCTCTTCTCTGAGTTTATGTATGTATCTATCTACACACACATAATTTAGACTATAGACTGGTGCAGAGGCACTAATTATAGAGATTTCGGTTCATGAATATTCACTAGAACGCACCTACCTATCTTTAGGTTCCTTGCTGCAATCCTTTTGCCAACTACTCGATATCGGCTTCAAAACTCAACTCAACTCAACGAATGATGATGCGACGAGGGCCCAAGGAGGCGGCTGAAAGAGGAACCAAATTTCCTCTCGAATGCTAATAAGAAAAGTTTCAATGATATAACTTTTCTCGTTTAAATTAAAATTGACATGAAATTTGTAGCTAATGTTATGTGGAACGATGATGGTGGTATATGTAGGTATGTGCATACGAACGTGCAAAACGGATTCAGATTAGTCAAGTTTTTGGCTGATGAGGAATGACGACTACCACGACGATGGGACGCTTCACTCCAATGTTAAAAGTTAGGCGGTTATTTTTTTAATTTTTTTGTTTTTCTATGAAGTTGGTTTATTGAACTGAACTATTAATGCATTTAGTGCTGTGCCACTTAACCAGGATAATTGAAACACTATTTTATTATTATGGCTAATAGTTTGAGTATCGTCTCTTAAAAAAACATCACGGATTGATATAGTATACTTAAGTATCTAGGGTAGATACTATACGTAACAATGAGGTGGTTTTAAGGAAAATCTGTTTTCATTACTTTTTTTTTCTTTATAAATAAGGAAAGGGATGTTGCAGGTTTTTCTATATTATTCCATAGTATTTGGCTCTCTATCGATTTTCTGATTTTTAAGCTAAATTTTACCAATCCTAGTTCAGAGGGTTCAGGCTCGAATATCATCTCACGAACAGATAAAAAATTACTTGAATATGAAGAATCATTAAGTGTTCTGAAACCAATATCGTTTCTTGTTTAAATAAAATATATTTTCACTTTGCAGGGAACATGAAGGAAAACAAAATTTTTTTTTCTTAATATTTTACTTGGCTTCTCAAACCAATTATTGGGATCATTACCCTCCTGGTCTGCCTGTGAGGCTGCTGGTTATTAGCCCGAAAATGTCTGCATGCCTCCCGTCTGCATGCTAGTCATATGCTAGTTTTGTTTCATCTGTGTAATCCACGACTGAACTCGATATTGACTTTTTGACGAAGTTCGTTCTTCGAAATATCAACTTTCTTGATGGGTTCTTTGACTTCAAGGCCTCTCTTTGAACTTCCAATTCGATCAGGCGGAAACTTAGAACCACGCAATAATTTTGGATTTCAGTTCATTAAGAGCTGAGGCTATAATGTTTGAGAAACTTAAAGAAATTGTTTATTATGGCCTGGTCCAATCTAGGCCCCCTATAAAATGGGTTGACTTGCTCAAGCGAAACATACAAAAACAAAATACAACCTTTGATTTAAAAAAAGCATTAACACGACACCAAGAACATAGTTTCCAACTGATTATAAATAAAAAAAAATTTCAAAATTTAAAATATATATATATTTATTAAAGCGCTGGGGTATTGTTTAAATCATGATCTGAATGCTTACAGTCTTCGTCAGTCAGCATTAATTTTCAATGAGATTATTAAATCGATATCTATCTTAAAGAACAGGTTTCTTTTAATTTTTTTTAATAAATATGTACTTGAATTTGATAAGTATTAATTTAAATTTTTTAACAGAAAATATAACTGATACCAGAATTGTTAAAGAATGCAATCTTTGATGAATTTTAATTTTTGATTGCATTCATTGACCTCAATTTGATATTGCGGAAATTTTGCGTTCAAACGAGTGGACAGCTTTTGCATTCATTTGTATTCCTTTGCATTAAAATACATTACATACATTTCCATTAATATATTATTGAAATTTATTGAATGCTTACCGCAGATTATATATTGGTAAATCTTGGATATGTATATAAAAAATCAAGCCTGGATATACTATTTTTTTGTTGAACTGGGCGCCACAAGGCGATGATTAAATTTGGGATTTCGGCAAAACTTATCTAGCTTTGTCGCGTGAATCTATAGAACATGAATATAAAATAATAAATGAAGTATACTTAGCGCAATATAAAATAATGCAATAATTTACTTTGGGGAATACAGGCCGAAGTCAAAGCAATCACGGAAGTTGTAGGCAATGAGGCGGCAATAATGACAATGGTGAGTTAATACTTACGGATAAATATTACTGGTGGGATGAGGTCTACCCATAATCTCTGTGATCTCTCACGGCGGAGGTGACAAAGACCCACACGTGTACAAAATTATCTTTATTTGTCATGTCACATGATGGCTGATTTAAGTGAAGCAATTCATTGTATTAGGAGTTTTAAGATAGCTCAAAGCTAGTTTGCTTTGAATAGCTAAGTTTAAAAATCATCTTGATAAAAATGAGTTCAAATGTGTATATCAAAGCTATTCAGTTGCTACTGAACCTTAACCTTATTTAATTAACCCTGCTCAGTAATTTGATCTGATAACAAAAATAAAAGCTTTCTTTCGAATAAGTTAGACTAATTTTCAGTCAATTTGATATCTTCTTCTTTCCATTTAACGACGGGATTATGATCAGGGATAACCCTCCGACTTCACTGCATTCCTACTGGTCAAAAAATGTCTGCAGGCCTCCCGATTTTAGATCACTTCATCATTGAGGCCAATCAAATGCTGATGTTTCTGCATTTGTGTGATCCAGGAATTTTTAGGCCAGCCCCCTTTTTGGCAAATACAATACCCATTCTCTTCCAAAACATCTACCCAAACATCAAGTGCTCATTGCAGGGTAGTCTGATCATCACTTATGATGGCTGCATCGTCAGCAAAGAATAACTGATGCACTTTAGGGTCCGACACTTCTCCCTCAATCAGATAATCTAGGACCGTAATAAAGAGCAAAGGACTTAAGACACTTCCCTGGTGAACACCGACTTGTATTGGAAATTCATCGGTGGCACCTGCGGGACATCTGACTTTTGTCTTCGCTCCCTAGTACATGTCCATGATCATTCATACGCAGGTTTCAGGAACTCCTCGTTGTCCTACGAACATCGCTACACCTATCAGATCTCTTGGTTGTCTATCAAATGCCTTTTTAAAAGTCAACCAGAATCATATGCATATCCTTTAAGGAATCACAATGCCTTTACATTATGATCCTTATACTTTGGATTGCATCTGTGGTTGATTTACCCCCGACAAACCCGCACTGGTCATTCAGACAGCCGTATTATTTGTCTTAGGCGACCATCTTCATGGTGTGTGACATCAACTTAATTGAACGGTAATTATCAAAGTTTCGAGTATCTCCCTTTCCTTTGTGCAAAGGAAGAAGATAACTTTCCCTCCACTGATTGGGCATTGGATCACCTCTCATGAGTTTGGAGATAAGAATCATGAGCCATCTGAGCCCGATGTCTCCCATCCTTTTCCAGAACTCACTGGGTACCTCATCCGGCCCAACCGCTTTTCTCTTCTTGGAGTTCTTGACCGCTTTCCCAACTTCTTCGACTGTTATGTCGGTCACTTTTTCATTGTTGCGGGCGGCTCCTGGAAAATATAGCCGGCGAAACTGTTCGTTTAAAAGCTGCTCGCAATACTCTCGCCACCTGTGTACAATTTTTTCGTCGCCCGCAAGTAGTTGGCCTTGAGCATTGTTAATGAACTTCGGCGAACGAATTTTTGATATGAAACGGATTGCTGTATACCCAACACCGAATATTTGGCTGTCGATATGACATGAAATAATGGTCCCACGAAAAATGTCCCCAAACCAAAAATGAAAAATGTCCCTAAAAATGTATATTGAAAACAAGGCGGGATGACATAAGGCCCACGGACGTTATGTCTGTTTCAAATGGACCTTAATCCCGTCATACAGGTACGTACGTATGACTGCGGCTTGAAAAACGCTGCTGTGATTAAGGAGGTTAAAGGACACCCGAATGTCTAGGTTTTACGAGAAGACAACAACACCTACTTCCTCATCAGTGTATATTAACAGAAATTAGCTGTATAAGACATCGCGATTCGTCTACTTCGATCTGTCCTGTATTGAGTGATTGCAGCCGGAGTTTAAAAGTTCAATAGATCTTTCGCTTGGACCGTAGCCCAAACTTTCAAAATTAACTTCTGATGGAGTACAGAATGAACTTGTTGTCATCTCATTAAAATAATGCCTTTGATCAAACTCGGGTACACCCCACACATATGTCGAGACTACCCGCTACTACGATGTTCCTTTCGTACCTACTACTTTTTATTAAAACCAATTACTGCCTGCCCATTTTATAGTAAAAAAAAAACCTTCATACCAATTATTAAAATGCAGCATCATCACACAGACAGAATATAAATACATATTCGTAAGCTGTCGGAAAAAATAAATTAAAATTACCAATCAAACGCATCCCATCAGCATCGAAATATTCAATTTGAATACGAACCTATGTGAATTTTGTGTGGCCACTTCTCAATCCCGCATAAATTTTCACCTCATAAAAAGTCGAAATGTTTTCATCATCGCGTGGAACTCGTTCGCCGCAGTTCAATCATCTATCAAATGTGGAAAAAGTGCTTTCCAATGTTCGGTCTCCATCAAGGCAAGGGTTGGGTAGCAGCCGCGCCATACTGCATACATTCATTATTATGCCTTTGGTGAACATTAAAATTCTCTGCCCGAAGTGCTGCAGACAACACTTCGATGTAAAATCAAAGAAAATCCGCCTCAAACTTGATGGAGCACTAGGACGTGCGAATTGCAGAATTCGTTATAGCAGAGCAGCGAATAACGAACGTGTTCATCTCCCCTCTTGTAAGCGGCAATAACCCGACTTTCAGGATATGGTATGAAAGTGGTACTAATTAGGCCATTACCGAGCTGCAAGGACGATCCCAATGTAATCAAAAATTAATACCGAAGTTCTATGACTGTGGTCGTAAAAACATTGTCGCATTCAAAAAGGCATAATACTCGTGTCATGCATGCAGAAATGTCAGCCAATAAAGTGTCTACCGCCAACATAAAGCGTTAAAACCAAACGACAACCATGA
This sequence comes from Ferdinandea cuprea, assembly GCA_963576555.1. Lineage (NCBI taxonomy): Eukaryota > Metazoa > Arthropoda > Insecta > Diptera > Syrphidae > Ferdinandea > Ferdinandea cuprea. The sequence goes on from OY754958.1 coordinate 528,186, forward strand.
CGACGACGACGATGTCGACGATCTACAGTAGCAGTAGCAGTAGCAGTAGCAGTAACAGCAGAAGTAATGTCTCGCATTGGAGTTCATTCTTAGGCGACTGTCGTAAATGGCACCCGCAGACTACGAATCTTCGTATATTTACGATGTGGTCCCTTGGATTATGCAAATTTGGCAGCTAAGGCGCCACATCCGCTCCATCCATCACTTGTGCTGTGTGTGCGTGTGAATGTTGGATAAGTGTTGATTGCGCAACAAGGACTTTTAGGAACAGTTAAATAATCGTGCATAATTGAAAAAAATCAGTCAACAATATCAGCAACAAATATGTAAGTATGTACGTCGTTTGATTGATGGATTAGCCATTTATTTAATTTATTGTTCGCAAGACCACGCATGGCTACCCGTGCGTCGTGGTTAGGAGTTGCTGTCAATCAAGTGGTGCGAAAATGATGGCGGCCTCTATATCGATGAATGATGACGGTATTTGGGGCAAGTAGGTATTACGTCTTCAGTTAGTATGCCATTGAAACGTAGCTGACTTCCCACATTGAATGTCCATTAATAATATCGGTTTATTTTCCTTCCTTCGTGGGGTTGCTTTGCTGTTGGTTTGCAAAAGACTAGACAAAGTGAACAAGATTACTAAAGATGCGAGAAAAACAAAAAACATTCTTCTGACTTAATTGCTTGCCAACGAGTTTCTTTTTTTTTAGAGTTTTCAGTTTCCTTCTGTTTTATTGAATTTTTGAGTAGAATTTATGCTGCTCACATCGCAAGGAAAACAAAGTACAATGACAGCTCCGGAAAATTGCACACGATAAAATGACAGGCCATTTATAACAATGAACACCTAATTAAGAAATATAGGACATTGTTTGGCGTAAGGTGAAGGGACATCACCGAGTACGTGACTAGGGTTTTGTACGTTCTTTCTCAGCTCGCCGCTCATGACCTTTTAATTTCTTGTGTTCGGTATTTTTCTCCTGTCATCTGTGCTCATTCACTTGTGCTTTGCACTTTCGACGACATACCGGCTTTTCGTCTTCGCTTCGTCCTTGAGTTTTGGTGACGATGCCATGGCATGTCGTGGGGCGATGTGGCGGGAATGACTTGGCAGCAGTGACCCCCGACAATTGTGTGTTTGTCCTGTAAACAGTATAAAGTGAGATGGATCATTATTTAATTAAAAAGAGTGACGGGAAAGATAAATTCCTGAAATTTATTTGAAACTGGTGCAGACGCCGAAAGAGAGAGAAGTTGGGTAGTATAGTAATATGATGAAAACTTTATTTGAGGAATCCCGTCGACTTTGAAAAGGAATTCAATTTTTTGGTTTTGTTCATAAGATTTTGAGTCAAACAACGCCCAGTAATCGGCGCCATACAGTCGTACGGACAGGATGCTGGGTTAGGGTTTTAAACAATTTTATTTTTCCAAGCCGCTATACCTACCTACCAAACGATATCTTCGGATCTCTGCCCGAGTTGATGTTTGCTGATGTTTATTACAAGAAAGTCAGTACAAAATAGAGCTAGTCACAAGTAGAGAGGTGCAGATTCAGCGAGGAGCAAAAATGCACTGCACATGGAAAAAACCATTTAAGAGTTTAAGGGCAATCATATCATATCATAATCACTTTCGAATGAATTGAAAATGAATGGTGACAACTTTATTTAAATCACTTTTTAGGTTTTGAAAAATTTGATTTTCTCAGAAACGGCAAGTACGATTTGATGTAATTTCGCACTTTTAACATAATTGATAAAAATCCAAAAAAATTATCAAAATCGTTAGAACCGTTTTTGAGAAAACGAATTTAATTTAAATTTAAGAAAATCGCTATATGAAAAAAAAACTTTAAAAAATTATTTCAAAAAGCGGAGTATGCAAATTTGTTCGATTTAATAGTATTTTTTTTTTAAGAATTGGGCTGATTAGCACTGCGACCAGGATAGATCTTTTGTGCATCCTATGAAGTTACTGATTTATTTGGCCTGGCGAAAATTCTAGGTCTTTGATGAACCTTACTATTATTGAGGCCGATGATTTTGCAATATCCTGAGGTTCTGTGAGCCCTTTGTTGCAGCATTTGAGACTCTTTTGGATTATTGCAGGGCATTCGCAGAGGACGTGTTCTGTCGTTTCTGGTTGTTCTAGGCAGAGTCGACACACATCTGTACAGCTTTTACCCGTTTTCATGAAACAATGGTTCAGGTCGCAATGACCAGTTAGGTAGTCAGTTACGATCTTAGCGTCAAGTTTGCTCATAAAGAGGATCTGAGGAGCTCGTTTTTTGTTGGTGAGGACAATGAATTTGATTAGCATGGCATAATCCTTGAATGGAGTGTAGAGTAGAGTATTGAGTCAAAATTTTATATTGCTGGTGGGTATTCCACAGAAGGGCTCTGGGCCGATGAAAGGGGTCGCAGAGCCTTTTTGTGCTAGCTCATCGGCCTCTTCATTGCCGAGAATTCCTTCGTGTTCTGGGACCCAACAAAGAGTCACTCTGTTGTGGGACATAAGTTGTTTAAGAATGGTTAGACAGTTCCAAACAAGTTGAGAGTTGAACTTGTAGGAGTTAAGAGCTTTGAGTGCTGCTTGACTGTCTGAGAGGATGCAAATGTCCGTTCTTCTGAAATTTCGCCTTAAGCATTCTCTTACGCATAGGTCAATGGCATGAACTTCTGCTTTGAAGATTGATGTTATGTGTGATTTGCTCACTACTTAATTCGTGCATGTAGTGGTGAGAGGTCAACGAGTTCCTCTATGGCAGCAGAAGGACAGGAGCGCGTGGAGTTCATTGATGACGATTGACCAGAGTAGGGGAGACAGGGATAACCTTTAAGAGCTTTTATAGTGATGGATGTCGGGCCAAGTTGGATCTGCTGCTCAATATTGTTCGTATCCAGCTTATGGCGGCACTTTTAATGGAGGAGTAGGACGCATTGTCGAAGGCCCCAGCAATGTCTAGAAAGGACATTGAACATACACCTAATAGTATAAAAAAATCAGTAAAATTTTTTGGGGTTCCCTATATCAGTTTTCGAGGTAATGGCGGTTTTAGAAATTGCCGTTAATCGATTTTTTTCCCAAAAACTGACAAAAAAAGACCAAAATTCTTGAAATCATTTTTGAGAAAAAAAAATCGTATGGCAGGTTACGTTATTTAAACCGATAAAGCAAAAAGTAAAAAGATGCCCCGAGAAGCAAATCCGTCAAATCGTTTCGTCATACGGCGCCCGGACAGACAGACAGACAGGCAGACCGACGGAACCACTTTTTTGGACTTCTCTATAGTCGTAATATCATCCCACATACTTAGTTTGAGTTCGAAATTTCCGCACGATCGCTATAACTATCTCTTTAGTATACTAATGGATACGAGAAAGTTAAAAGTCAAAGTTTTTAAAAGAAAATCTTTGATCAGGCACTACTTTAATATGTTCTAAAAAAGTTGTATAAATTTCATTCAAATCCTCCGAGCGGTTTTTGAATGAATGACAGTTTTGACCCGACAATCAAAAGTTAAAAGACTTTTTAGGTGAACATTCTGGTGGACCGAATATGAAATAAATGTGAATGTAACCACGTCCAAATTTTGGAATCAAATTTGGTTATATTGAAAACATTTTGTAAAATTTAATTCAATTTAACTTTAGGGTAGACTATAAATATGCAAACCTCAAATCATGTGCAGAAACGGTTTCATGTTTTTTCAAAATAAAAATCTAATCTAATCTAATATACAATGAAGAGGAGTCGTATTTTTTTATAAATTGAACATACTGTCCGTCCTTCTGTTATTCCGTTTTCGTAAGTTATAGCAGAACTTTTTTCAGATACAATTTCTAAAATACTACTAAACAATGCATTCGAACATTATCTGCTTGGCAGATAATGCAGCCAAAATGTACCCACTATATATCGCTGTCACGCATACATATGCAACACCGCCCGTATAACTTTTAAATTATTCACAAAACTGCATTCGAAGCTCTGGTATCTCAGGTATTGCATGCCGTTTCCGGTCGAACGCAAGCATCCGCTTCGCTTTCAAAAGTAAACAATTTTAACTACCAATTCAGTTGGCAAGATAATACCCACGGCGAGACAAAGTTTATCATTTCGTATAAGAGATGGCAGTGCCACATCCCACGTGTATCTACACAATATGTATCGCTAACCAATAACAATCTACCTAACTATATAGCTATATATTTACCCAAGAACTCTAATACTCATTCTCTTATGGTTTCTTCGCACACTTGATAAATAATCAAAAAATAATTTTCGCCTTGTTATCGTGCTAGGAAAAAACTTCACTCTAGGGAATACAACGACTTCCAAGACGCAGCGCTCTCCTTATTAAATTATTCCATGGATGTTACCTGCTCCGCAAACACCACGAACCGCACAAACAAATCGACCCACGTAAGGAGCTGTGATGAGAGAAAAACAAATATTTTATTTATGGGTATCTCAATGGAGATTGCAAGCTTTATCCCCTATCTTTTGGCCTTGTGTCTCTGGCTCTGCGTTCGTATATACGTGATCTGAAACTTCAAAGCTAATAATTTGGTAATCAATTACTGATATTTGCCAACCACTAACGGTGACGTGATCAATACACTGCGAATTAGTCGAGTAGTGAGAAAAACACTAAACACTGACACACACCGAATAGCACGCACAAGGTTGGTTTATCCCTAACTCAGTTCGACATCCCTCCTATAATGGGCTCCATGAAATTACGGTTTTGGAAAGGGGACACTTCGGTCCTACGGGGTGGGTGATATCACCCACGAATAGATTATCATTTCATATATCATTTGTGCAATGTCAAAATGTCATGTGTAATATTTCACCATTATTTTCTCCTTATCTTCCAGCCACGCTATTAAAACCGCGACAACGAAGTCACATTGGTGAAGCAAGAAATAAGGATGAATGCGCGTGGAGCGCTGAAAAAAACGCTGTCGCTTTCTTCTTCCCAGAATGTGAACGGAGCACAGAGATGGCTCTTTGCTGCGATGCGACATGTGGGTTTTACGCATTATAAACTGTCGGTGTAACAGACTCACAGAGCACAGGCCAGGGACGTAGCTGTCATGATTCTGTTGTCAAATTTATGACTTATCAGCTTAATATGAAGCTGACATTATATCATGAGCTGTATGCTGCTGTGCTTTTATGAAAATTGAAATCAAGGTTTTCGGCATCTCCGCTGTAGGTACGTACGAGAATGTCTATGTTGTAACAGCGGATCCGTTTTCTCCTTATAGCATACTGTTTTCTAACAGTCCGTTTTGTTGGTATAAATCTTTCATTATTTGGTGGTGTTTTCCTGCGTTCCAGCGGTGGAGTACCCACCTAGTAAATCTGGGACACATGTCGCCAAAGTGAACCAGAAGACGACAATAAATTATTATACTTTTGGAAGGACCTGAAAAATTGACGAGAACACGTTAGATGAAGCAGCACTATTTTAACGATTTTAAAGGTTTTTATCTTATAAAATGTAGTCAGGTAGAGTACACAAGGCTAACAGAACATGGGAGCATTTTTCAAAGTTTTCAGACCCGTACGAAATCAGATCGTTGTAGGCAATGTCCGTTCCATCCATTTTAAAAACAGTTTTTATTTATCAAATAGCTGAGTGTCCGGCCGTGCTTATTATAAAAGAAATTAGCGGATTACTTTATTGAAGTGACAGATTGCTTTCATTGCAGAGAAAATATAAATATTTCGTGGGAAACTACATTTAAAGTAAATACTCTGATTGATAATAACTCAGTCGAAACCTACGAACTTGTTCGTATATAAGCTAAAGGTCCTAGAAAATGTCGTTATAGTGATTTTGACCGAATTGCAAATTTAACATATGTTTTTGGTCTGGCTTTGGCCGTAGAATTTTTCTACAAACCAAATTACTTATTTCTGATTTAAACTTTTCTTTAAATCTATTTTTATTATTTCACTGATTGAAATCGATTTCAATGAACAGCTGATATTCGTTTCTACAATTTGGAACACAATCGTTCCACTGATGTGTTCGATTACCATCTGTCAGTTTTACTTTCAATTATTAACTGTACCCATAAAACCTTTCACTGGCAGAAATTTTTCATGATTGCTATAACTGACTTGTCAAAAAAAATAAATATCTGCCCCTTTACATACACTAGGGGAAACAATTAAAGGATAAAAAAAAAAATTCCGAGAAAAATGGTCGGACAGCAAATATAAAAAATGGAAATTGTAGCTCCAAGTATCTATTTTCTGGATCTGAAATTCCACATGTTTTAGCACCAGCAGTATTATGGTAATTTTGAGTTAATTACCGAAAAAAAACAGTCTACCGACTTGGTCTGTTGTGTCCGGACTTAACCACCATATGAGCCAGATACCTTGTTCACATAATCACAGAGAAAGTTTAGGGTGGGTTTTAAAAAATTAAATAAATTTTCTGCTTTTTTGAAAAAAAAAATTGGCATTTTGTTTTTTTGGAAAATCAAGTGCTGAATTTAAAATATCGAGGAAATCACTAATGTTGAGTGTGGCTTTTACAGTTCTACAGTTTACCCACAAAAACCCCACGAAGATTCAATTTAATCCCGCCAGCTGTTTGTTTGTTATACTCGATTGAATTTTTGAAAAAAAAAATAAAGGATCGCTTTCCACTAAAAAGCTCATAATCTTCAAGAAAATAAAAAAAAAATTTAAAATGTTTTTCAGAAGAAATGAGACCCGGTGGCTTGTTAACTCCACTGTATTTAATGACTACAAACTCATCCTGAAGTGTGTGTGTGTGTTGTGTCGCTCGTACTAATTTGTTGAAAAACGAGTATTGCCACCCCTATTCTCAATCACGGCTCTTAAACGTTGAGCTATGTTAATTTAGCAGGTAATTTTATTCCGAATTTTGTGAAGTGCGCTTTCCAAAGCGGCTAAGTTCAGCGATGGCTCGATGGCGACCTTGTCCGGGACAAAGATGGTATTCGTTCGTCTCTTGGAATCTGACGAGAAAGATACGACCGATTGACTAACACCCATACGGGTAGCAATGACACTTTGAGGGTAGCCTCCTTCGATGAGATTAACTAAGCGGCAATAAATGCCGTCTTTTCATGATTAGTGATGCAGCTAGTCTTTTGGTTACAAATGAATAAACAAAAACAAAAAAAAAATGGAAAGAAAACGAGAAGCCACTAAGAAACGCAAAATTTGTTCAAAGAAAAAACATGCCCTTTGTATCCATTTGCTTACACTCGCTGTCTTCGCTCTCAGCTATCGAATTTCGGTACCGAACGCGATGATGCGGCAAGTCGACTCGTATACGACGACCATTGGTCATCGTTGTCGTACCATACTACTGCTATTTGGGACTGACCGTCATTGGTTATGATTGTGCTAGCCCTTTTGCTATTGCATTCAACATCTTGTTGGCGGTCTCAACTACCGCTATATGGGAGCGATCGATGTTTGTATGAGGTGCGATATGGTTTGCTGTTTGATTTGTGCGATTTGGTGCTATTGCGAATGACAACAATTAGAAATTAATAAATCTGATTTCTTTTATATTTTTTTTTAGTGCGATCCTATAATTTTTTCAAAAATTCAATCGGGTATAACAAACAAACAGCTGGCGGGGTTAAATTGAATCTTTGTGGGTATATTGAACTATAAAAGGCACACTCAACATTATGGATGATATCGATATTTTCAATTCAGCACTTAAAAAAAAAGAAAAAAAAAAATTTTTAAAAAAGCAAAAACTTATCCTTGTAGAAAATTTATTCAAGCTTTTAAAACTCACCCTATACTTTCTGTGCGATTATTGATTGCTTATATGTCGATAATCGAAGACAAAATGGTCCGTTTTCATTCAAAGACCGATATATCGGAAAGAAAAGGTCGTATCAAGGACTTTAAAAAACCAAATTGAAGCTGATTGAACAATATATGGCTCATATGGTGGATAAGTCGGGATACAACAGACCAGTGCTTTTTTCAAAATTACTCAAATACTGCTTAAGCCAAAAAATGTGGAATTTCAGATCCAGAAACTAGATACTTGGAGCTAAAATTCTATTTTTTATATCTGCTGCCATTACACTTCTTCGCGATTAGTTATTTAAAATAATTCACAATTTCTTATTTATCTCCGGCCTATTATAAAATGTTTTTGGTGGCACTTTTCAGGGGGTTTTACTCGCGCCAAGTTTAGCCTCTATTTCAGTACTAGAGTCTAGATGGCGCTATTTTAAAACAATCCCATTATATAAAATCTAAGAATGGATCCTTTATTAGCACGTATGTATACACACCATCCATTAATTACATTGAAAATATAAGTTATAAAATCAAAACCATTGTGACAGAACCCATTATATTACGTGGAACCATTCCAAATTTCAGCTTCGTAGGCCTTCCAATGCCAGCACGTAATTTGAAATCAAATCATTTTTCGCATAGGTACATAATGTAGAATTTCATTGCGCTGAAAATGTACTGTTATGATACAGGGGGTTACAGTTGAGTTTACTTATTGGACACTTTTTTGATTCAATCAGCATTTGCCGAATAGAAATCTGCATCATCTATATGCAGGTTTACTATTTATAAGTGTTTGATTTGTTTACCAATTCTTGGAGTAGTAAACTCTTTTAAAATATTTTCTCGAATTCAGACGTTCACATTACCAAACAAACATGCAATTTGATTTTCTATTCAGAAGGGCATACATATGGTGAAATGCACCATCGACTTGATGTTAACACTATCTGCAGCCATAATTCGATGTCATCTTCACTCGAATAATAAACTTCATCTCCAAGTGCTGTGTTCCTATTTCTAAAAGGCAAATGCATTCCTTTTCCTACTCCCAAAACCAGATACATACATATGCAAATTTCAAACACTGCCAGCTACTATATTCCATTGCATTTTCTGCTACACCCACATGACACATAAACATTTGCTTAATTGCACAGTAATGGCCCCTGTTGACAAGGAAAAGGCATCACAGCTTTAAATTAGCATAAAACTATTTAGCCGTCACACCCCTTCCACTGAAGTCCGTGTTCATTTGACACTTTTCAGATGGAGTGGAATTTTCGCACATTCAGCACTGTTGTCACCACATCGTAATTCTCTCTGCAGGATTTGAGGCAAACAAAGAAAAAATTGAATCACCTTTGAAACTTATTCCATCTTCGATTATGAAAAATCTCGTCCTCTCGTTATCACTGTAATTTATTTGCTTTTAATAACTTCCGCTCGCTTTCGTATTGACACAATAGCCACATACCTATCGATATACCGATAAAGAACCATTCACCAGCATAACAATGAACAGTTTTTTTCTCTCTATCTATCTCCACCTGTCATCGTTTATATATATAAAAATAAAAGTTAAGCTGTCGATTTTGTTTGGAGACCGCCCTTCATATTATTGTCCAGTTGCCTGCTAAAATGTTGATAACCATTTGACAATGTGTTGCTATAGTTCGGCAAAACTTTAAACTCTCATCTGCAGCAGCAGACAAAGTATAAGGAATAAGAAAAATATCAATACGGATGCGAGAATCCTCTATGGGAAACTTTTCTCCTAATCAAAACTTTTGCATGGGTTCGGCTTTATCCGATCTTGGTATGTCTATCGCCCCATCAATTTGAAGCGTCCACCTAAAACATTTGTCTTCAAACAAAATATTGGAAAAAAAAATATATTTGAACAAAAACTTTTCGCATTTTTTTTTTTTTACCAAAAAGGATGTTCCACCAACAATACAAAGAAATAAAGAAAACTAAAACAAATATAAAGGAAGACACTTGGTGCCTCTACAGTTTTCCAGAAGTTGGTTCTATTCAAGAAAACTATGCCATTTAGATCATGTCCTGAATTTGATTTAAAATAAATATGCTCGAAATCGTCCCCAATCAAATGACCAAAAACGTGCGTTTTGACTACAACACAGTATCGGTGGTGATGGCTATTGCTATTGTATACCTAGCTAAAATCCGATGAATGCTTTGTTACTGTTGCGGATCATTAATCTCCAGCAAGTTGCTGATAATGTTCAAATATTCGTGCCATTACATAAGAATAGCGCTCTACAAGATTATGTAAGCGGAAAAATGGCTTTTTGCGTAAACACTCATTTGCTGGGCAAATAAACCTGCAATTGCTGGTCCCAGAACGACGACCACGAAAGGCCTGCTCATAATCTCATCTGTAGCTGCTGCGTCACGTTTGATTGAAACGAACTACATATACAAGAATAATGGGGTGGCTGTGGCTCTGCCGCCAGCAGCCTATTCGGGACATGAAAGGACATCAATAGCAACTGCGGTGGTAATTTGGTTCAGTTGGCAACATATTCCACTCATGTACCTCATGTATACCTGAATCGTTTTAGTTTTACAATACAACACACTACGCCCACGCAAAAGTGGACAAAATATCCCAGAAAACAACGTTCAAATCCTAAAGCCGAGCCATATAATAAAACGAAACGAAGAAGACAAATATCTGCGAAATCCTTAATGAGGAAACTTTACGAGGGTATGATGAGCGTGACTAATGAAAGGTTTTTGTTTTTTTTTTAATTAATAGCTAACCGAAAAATTTGTTTATATGGTAAAGTTTTGGCCACAAGGGTGTGTCCCTTTATGCTCATAGTCTCTGCATATGCATATTCGACGTAGCAGCACACATGTTTAGTAGTAATTTACGAGTATCGGAGGATTGAAAAACTTTATTTGATAATGATGATGCCATGGCAGGTGTCACTTGGAATGAATCCATAATAATAGACGACACATCCTTCATGGAAATGGATTTTTCAAATGCGTTTTTTATGGTTATGGGAATTTAATAGCAAAATGTGTTATTAATGATTTATTTCATGTGATGATCTTAAATCTCTTAACAACGAATTAGGAAGCGGATTTTATGTTTTTTTTTTCTCATTAGCAGTGGCTTTTTTTTCTAGAGAATATGTTTATTCGAATTTTTAGGACTATTCATGTTTTTCTCTGCAAGTTGTGCGTGCGAAACAAATATTTGTGGAAATATTTTGGTTTAATCCTTTTGTTTTCATTAATAAAATGACCTTCTGCTTCAAAGCCAAAGGTGTTTTTTTTACAGATGTGTGGCTTAGGATTATAAGTGAATTTTCTCTCAGAAAACGCCGTTATTCTTTGTACTGTAAATAATTTAGGACCTCTTATTTTCGACGACAAATTAGTGGAAAGGGGTACCCGAAATTATCTAATACCGATGCTCAATTAATAAAAACGCTTATTTTGTTGTGAGTCAGGGTCGATTCACAGAGGCAACTTTGGTATTGATGAGGGGAACGTGGCATGCTTGTGGTTGCTTGGCTCAGCTTGTCGGGCCGGGGTGATTCTTATTCCCTTACTATATACCACCTGCCCAACGAAGTTTTATCCATGCCAAAGGTAAAAATAAAAAAATTATGTAGACCTCGGACAGACTATAAGGATAGGATGTCCACGGACTTAGGCCAATACAAAAACAGAAGGAAAGGCTACAGTCCCCTAGGGCGAACAGTATGATGCCCTATCCATTTCCCTATATGATGAATGGCATTTAAAAAGCGGGCGTGGCCAAAAACTTTGTATGGGCGATATATTGGAAACATTTTTGGCTAAATATCTTGTTATACATTTTTTTTCAGTTTCTATAAACATTTTCGAAGCAAACAGCATTTTAGTGAAAAACGCCCACAAAAAGTAGGCGTGGCAAAAACCTTGATATGACAAACTTATAAAGGAGAGCAGCGGCTATATATCTTGTAAAGGTTGTAACACTCTATCTCTCTAACTATAGCTTTAAAACGGTTTTTTTTTCTAAATTTTGGGCCTGGCAGTGGGCGTACTCAAAAAATGTTTACACTTAACCATTTCGGAGCCCTTGGGAGTATGTGTTCCAAATTTCAGCTTCCTAGCTCAATTTTAAAGGCATAACAATTGCGTACAAACAGACGGACGGATGGACATTGCTAAAGGATTCCTGATCATAAATATATATACTTATATGGGTCTACGACGAATATTAAGGGGTGTTACAAACAATGTGTCAAAATTAATATACCCTTAGGATATGGTATAAAGAAAGATGAAGGACAGACATCACGAAGATAACCTAACTAACCTAAGCTTACTCTAAAGTTATCTAAATGGTGAAGCTAACCCCTAGGTATACCTATTCTAACTTAACTATATTCTGATTAAAAACGGGGCGGAGGGATATTAAAAGGTAGTACGAATAAGCCGAGTAGGGACTCAAGCAGGTGGGGTTAAAAGTGGACGTGGCTGCCACGTAATCTACTTCGTAAATTTTTAAAAATTCTTTTAACTACTAATGTATCCGAGCTAATACAAATATATTATCCGGGTAATTAATGGATCCTGATTTTATAATCCGTGTAATTAACTGACCATTCCTTGGCCGGTTAATAAAAGTCGCCGTACGTCTTTTTAGCGGTTCCAATTACATCTTGGTTAAAAATCATTCTAACTAAAAGTAACTGATTTTAAGGACATTAAAGTATAATCGCCTTTTTTGAGGCTTCAAGGATATTTTTCAAGGTTTCAAGAACTCCGGATATAAAATCATAGCAAAATCAAATAGTTAGGTTAATCTTACTACATTTTTCAAAAAAGTCCCTTCCAAGGACCTTTTTCTAGGTAACAAGGACCTCCGAATCCCTTTGGAACCTAAAACCATAAAATGTTTCTTGAAACATCATTTCCACAAAATATCCTTGGACACTTCGTAATATACATAGTATAAGAAGTTGATGTTTCCTAACTGAAATCCTAGCATTCTTAAAAGATACGTTTTACAAATATATACTTCTTTCCATATTCCTTAAGCGTACATTGAAAATTCTCATTCGTTATACTAGGAGGTAATAAGAATCCGTATATTAAGAACCTGGATTTTTATTTGGCGAACTTAGTTATTCGGAATCCGGGTGTTTGCTAAGTATACGAAAAAATCATGAGCTCTACTATGCATGTAGATCTTAAACTCTGCGGATTAGTAAGCCCACATTCACATAGCTATATTTTTATCCTTTAGAGTATACGTTATATGCTTCTGATGTAAAATTTTGTATTTGTGAAATTAATTTTCCCGAATACAGACCGAAATCTCGTGCATATGTTTATACGGCATAATTCACAGTTATGAATATTTTGTGTATACCTACATGCAAATTCGAATAGAAAAAGTCGCTGCGTGTATCAAGTATCGAAAAAAGTCGTATCGAGCGGACGTCGGGTGAATGAGGGCTAAAGTGAGTGGGGTTGACGGGCCTTATGTTTATATTTCATATTGTCAATTAACATCAGTTTACCTATAAAAAATCAGTTTACCACATAAAAGTTGTTATTCGCTGCCGCACATCTTCCAAAATTCTGAAAAACTACCAAGAGTAAGAGCTGTCAAGAGATGTAAAATGTAAAATGACCGCAGGAACCTGCATTAAGCTGTAGGACCCTTATTCGTTTTAAAAAATATATCTTCGAACACACAATGATTGGATAAGCTATGATTTGCCGTTTACGCCTTAATATTTTTTTATTTATGAATAAGGCTGTAGCCAATAAACAATTTAATAAAGAAGAATATGAAAATTTTGGGCCAACATTATAAAATAGCTAAATATAGAGGCTAAATATATTACGGTATTGTTATAAGAGTAGAAGGGGAGGAGTAGAAGATACAACCGCGAACTCTATGAGCTGTACCAAGATGTGGATGTTGTCCTAAAAGCCAAAACTCGTCGACTACATTGGCTCGGTCACATCGAGCGAATGGACAATAATGCTCTAGCTATGAAGATCTTTCAGTCGCAGTCCACAGATTCGAGATGACAAGGAAGACCGACCCCCCACCAAGGAAGGGTGCTTGGTCTGGATAACTGGAAGCAGCATGTCCAGGATCACAGAGGATGGAAAGCTGCCGTGTCTCAGGCAGGGTCGGGAGCACGTTAAGCAAGGTAAAGTAGATATGAGTGTAGGTATAGCAAATACAAAATTAAAAGAAAAAACAACGGTGTGATATATGAAATTTATTCGGGCCTAGGACTTGACGGAACCCTAGATAAAACATTAATGCCATTATGTATGTTGGAACTACAGCACGGATATATCGATGTTGTCGAGCTCGCCTACAGAAAGTCGTCGGTTAACGTCGTTCTATATCTAATATACTTTTAGTATATTCATCACGAATTGAAAAAATCACCCGTCATATTTTTGGCGATGACCGCATTCATTAACCCGAATGTTTTACATAAAAAATTAAAATAAGTGGAGCATTCTGCACGTTGGCAACAGTTGATTTGAACTCTGCTATGGATACACTGAAAATCGGCATGGAGTTGGCCTTTTGAATAGTCTTGAAAAGATAGAATGTCCGCGTCAACAGAAAAGTTATCTACTATCTTCAACAAATCTATCTGGGTATGCGGCGATATCTTCATTAACTGATAAACCGTCGCTTTTGATAGCAGTAACTTCGAGGAGTTGACATGCCCTACAGGAATGATGATCACATCTAGCTGTCCATTCCCCAGCTCCAGCCAAGAAGAACTTGGGCATTCAGCTCCTCTTAGGGAAATTTGTAATTTCGCGCAAAGATCCTCACAGAAGGCAAGTGGCTTTTATCAAACGGATCGTAGCTCAAATCAAATCGTTCCTACCGATTACCATAAACATTGTTGAGAATTGAAAATCAAAATCAAACCGCAAGGAGATTACCCACACAATTACCCTCCGCCGCTCCGCTCCGACAAGGAAGGTACACAATGCGCCACCCGTTTGACATGTGTTCCAATCCTTCCTGTTGTTTGATTTTTGGCACTAATACTTAACTTGTTCTTTTCATGAATAATACAAGGGTTTCCCTCTCCTCAGATACCGATTGTTTAACATAAATTTCGAACTCGATTGAGCATTGCGAATGTGGCGCTCGTTCGTACTCCTTTTGTTTTTCTGTGTGTGTGTTTTTTTTTATCATTTTATTCTAGTCCGCCGGGCGATATAGTGACGCATCTAAGTGCATTTTACCACTACCAATGCCAAACCGACGATTTTGTATGGATGTATTTATGTGCATACATCTCTTTAACAATGTAATAGCAAATCGAAGTGTTTCCTTGGCTTCGCACACATAACATTCGAGATAAACAGCAAAAATAGAATCCTTCCGCCCTTGTACCTGTCTGCCAGTCGCCAGAGTACTACGTTACGTACTGCCTTCTTCTTTTCGCCGCACCACATCATACCTACTGCTTCATCTCCGGCTCCATTTCGAGTCCTTCCTGGCACGGTCTTGGGGGAATGTGAATTCTGGATTTGGTGTTTTTTCCGTATTGTGTTTTTCCGATAGGTATTTGTGTGTTTGCTTGTATATTTGCCTTTATCATTGTCACACATTTTGGTGTGAGGTACGTATATCTATAATGTAGCTATAGGTATGTGTAATTTATACTTTGTATTTGCACACGAACCCGAAGATAAACACAATTTGTAATGTGTGACATTCAATTGAGAGGAAAATTGAATTTACGGGATTGCAATATTTTATTTAGCTAAGCAATAAAAAACGCGGATGTTGAAGGGAGCATAGACAGGTTGTCCAAAGCCTTTGAAGAAGGGCAAGTGGTAAATTTTAATACGCTCTGTACAAGGATATCTTTGTCAGGATGACAATGGCGAACAGTAGGATATGAATTCCCTTTGGAATATCTATCTGTTGCATTGCACGCTTTCCAAGTTACATAAAAAAAACGACTTCCTACGAACGTAGCTGATAGAAGGTAACGTTTTTTGATATCGGATGGTCGTACCGTGGTAATTATTCAAAAGTGCTGACTTAAGTTGATTTCTTTCTGTATGTATCTAATCGTCATTTTTGTACGATACACCCGATGTATGTATGAATATTTAACGAAGAACACGACAATTGTGCTCTCCATAATCTAAATATGGTTGATTTATCGACAGACGTCTAAGGGCGATAATAAATTTAAAATTCGAAATCAATGCACGCCTCTTCGTCGTCGTTCCATTTGTGCCACCTACACTAATCCCTTGGCAATCAGCAGTCTCCCGGTCCTGAGGGGAAGGCATTCGTGTGATTACCTTGATGTAGAATGAATTGCTTTCCTCACTTCGGGCAAATGTGGGCGGCGGCAATAGACCATAGACTAGATACCTAGTTGACCACCCTTTTGGAGTAAGCAAGAGAAGCTATGCAAATCAACACAGACAGGCAAGGCATTACAATTCAAAATAATACGATGCGGAGCCAGGATGACAGATGATATTAATAATGACGGTCTTTAGGGAATTCATGGGACTATGATGTCCAATGTTCATGCATTTCAGAGTAAGATCTGGAAACGTTGGTTCCGGGAGCTAAATGGAATGTTTGTATATATTAAGTGAACCACACAACCCGAGACTGTGGAAAACTCCAACCACTTGTCTCTAACATGAGTCATATAGCCACCAATACCATCATCATGGTAATGACGACATCAGCTGAAAGATGATAATGGTCCTATAGTTGCATGAAGTCAGGGAATCATTAAGTTGATGCATCATCCGTCAGTTGGATAATGTTGATATTTTGCAAAATGTTGAAGGAATCGCTGACTTTTCGGTGTCACCTTCTCGAAATCGGGAAAACATTCACTCCCCGTTTTTTTTTTTTTACCGTAGATATCATCTACCTACCTTTGCTTTAGCTTTAGCTTGAAAATGGAGTGGATTGGTGTTCATTTTTCTTTCTATGCTTGCTGTTGCTACATCTATTCAGAGTTCGAAGAAGACAGAATTTACATTCATCATCTCTCTTGGAAGGAATTCCTGTGAGCGCTCTTTCACCATTTTTTCATCCCCTTAGGTCTTTCCGTTTCACGGGTTCATCACTTGTTTTTTTTTTGTTTTTTTGTTGTCGTTCTCCAACTCCTTTACTTTTTAGCAATATGTGGATGATGTAGGAAAGTAAAGCGAAGGAAAAATGTCAAGACATCGGAGGCAATGAAAAACGTAGCACTCGGTTGTTATATGACAGGACTGGCGGTGTATATGCATCATGTTGGGCGCGGAAGCGGGGTGTAATCAATCTTGCTTGATTGAAGGAATCAATTACGATTTATTATGACAATTTAATTGAAAAGGAAATGTAGACTTTTGAATATTTGACTGAGCGTAAACGCTCAAGACTAAGAGTTTTCTTTTTATTTTATGTTTGTTTTAAATTTGTTGTGAGCTTCATGAGTTCATTGTTGGGTGGGACATTCTAAATATTTTCATTTTGCTTTAAAGTACATTTTGTATATTTTTTTGTATATTTCCGGGATCTATATCTAAAGCATGTTACCGGCGAATTTATAGACCAACATTTTACTGGCAACTCTATCATATGAGACTATGAATCATATAATAAACAGTTTTTACTGGATAACTTACAGGGCCGTTGAGAGAAATCTCGGGCCTTCGACCGAAAAATTCCGGGTAAAGATAATCGTTAAATGATTTGAATGTAGATGTAGATAGAGTAAACCTTACTCAAATAAATTAGAGTGTGGTCTAAGAGAATTACAATATTTTGTCTTAAATTATCTTTTAAAAGCTAATTTGAAGTATAAAAACATTTTCAGTCGTAAAAAAACTACATACATTTTAATGGCATTGTGTTCGACTTCACAAAATTTTTAACTTTCTCGTATACATTAGTATACTAAAGAGAAAGTTATTGCGATCGTGCGAAAATTTCGAACTCAAACTGAGTATGAGGGATGACATTACGACTATAGAGAAGTTAAAAAAAATGGGTCCGCTAATGCCGTCCGTCGGTCTGCCTGTCTGTCCGGGGCTGTATGGCGAAACAGTTTGACGGATTTGCTTCAAAGTTCGTATATAAGGTTCTTGGGGTTACATCTCGGGCACCTTTTTATATTTTTGCTTTATCTTTTGAAATAACGGTACCTGCCAACAAATTTTTTGTGAAAATCACTTATCACAATTTTTCTCAAAAGTGGTTCCAAGGATTTCGGGTTTTTTTGTACTAAGGATGTCTAGGATGGGGCCAAAAATTGTGCATACTCAGTTTTGGGAAAAAAATCGATAATTTATAAAACGGGCAATATCTCAAAAACTAATAAAGGGAACTTAAAACAAAATTATAGTTTTTTTTATACTATAAACTCAAACAAATCTGCATACTTAGATTTTTTAAATAATATTTTTTCATTTAAATTCGTTTTCTTAAAAACGGCGATAACGATTTTGATAATTTTTTGTATTTCAAACAATTATGTTAAAAGTGTACAATGTGCGAAGTAACATCAAAATCGTGGGTGCCGTTTTTGAGAAAATCTAATTTTAAAACCAAAAAAGTGATTTAAATACATTTTCGATTCATTTCGCGGTTCAAAAACGTATATCATGTACCGAAAAAGTTTCGTATGATGCAGTCGTGCACCTTTTTTTATTTTATATACGAACTCTTCTAGCTTTATAAACAGCATAATGACTTATAATTAAAAATCTAATTTTCTCGGCTTCGATACAAAGAGTATCCTTCGCGCTTGTATAGGCACGTTGTGTGAAATTTTCCTTTTGATGGGGTTCGTAGGGAGCTTGCGACCCATTTTTATAATCAAAGTTCCTTGGAAAAGTATACTAAAAAAACATTCCACACTATTTTTTAATGATGTCCTTTTCTGGTTACTGATAACTCGGGTGCGACAGAAATAAATGGGACCTACAGTTTAATGCCGACCTCGAAAAGCAATATTTTTTTTGAAATGGATGTTTGTCAGATTTTCGCAAGAGCTGGTGCAGCGAATACAAATTTTTGTATTGTGCCAGTTGTATTTGAACCGGGGACCCTTGTCTTAGTTGTTATACGCCCATAACCACTAAGCCACTTCATTGTAGGATAAAACAAATAAAAATAAAGTGCACGACTGCGTGATACATGACTTTAGGTGCCCAACAAAGAATGGCAACATTTGATTACATATCAAATTTACTTAAACCACTGTTTAAGTTTTGGGAAAATTATATTGCCTCAATAGCGGCTCTAACGATTTTTTATGTAATTTTCACATTGGACGCTTTTAAACAATTGCTCAAAATGCAAATTTTGATCAACAGCAGTAGATCCATTTTTGAGAAAAAGAATTTAATTTAAATTTAAAATAACCGTTATAAATTATTTCAAAAATCGAAGTACGTTGATTTGTTCAAATTAACAGTCAACCAAATTCATAAAATATTTTGGAATTGTGTTTTAGGTTTAAAGATATTGGCGGTTTTCCATAATACTGTTATTCGACATTATATCAAAAAACTGAGTAGTATACAGTTTTCGCAGGCCCATCTCAACTATCCAAGGTACAAAAACAGATCAAAACCCTTGAAACCATTTGTGAGAAAATTAGAATAAGTAATTTAGTGTTTTTTTTTTGATTTTATGCCTAGTACCGTGGGTTAAAGCTAAACGGACAAACAGACAGGAAGGCAGACCGACGGATGGTATTGGCGGACCGAAAGTACTTCTTTTTAGTCATAATGCAGCGCCAGGATAGACAGACAGACCGACGGACGGCATTAGCGGACAAACTTTTTTGACTTCCCTATAGTCGTTATATCATCCCTCATACTCAATTTGAGTTCAAAATTTCCGTAGGATAGCAATAAATTCTCTTAAGTGTACTAATATATCCGAGAAAATTGAAAAAGCTTTACAAATAGCTATTCTGTTTTCCAATTGGTAGGTCTTAACACCATTGAGGTTGAGTAGATTCCCTCGAATATCATGTTATTATTTAGCGACCTCTGAATAAGAAAAATTGAAAATATTGTAGTAGCAGAGATACTTAGTGTTCTAATACATTTTTACCTAAACACTATTTTATAAAAATCATAAAGGCGTTCTTCAAAGGCGTTTGAAAGGCCTTAAGTCCTAAAGTCCTTAAGTTCTTTCTTTAAAGCTTTTCAATCAATTTTTGACATACAAACATAGGTATTTACCAGTACTCCCAGACACATTTCTCACTGAGTTTTTAATTTACCTTAAAATTGTTTTGACAATTTTATTCAGGTGCTCTAAACCTATGACAGGCATGGCGCGATGTACCTACTTGCACGTACAAAATGTAATTCAAATTAAACTTGTTGGGGAAAATATATAAGGTGTATCTTATAATTACAGAGCAGAGAGTTGACAACAAAAATGTCCATGTTTATTTTTTAGAGTGGAATTTTTGGAAACTAGTTAAAGAGTTAACAAAAAAAAGGGTGTGGCGCATATCTTTGTTCTCTGAGTTTGAAACTTACTAGCGTATCAACTAAGTGGGACTCTGAGACTTCAGAAAATACTGTGAAAATTGAATTGATCTTAATGTATCTATTCAGTCACCATTTTAACTTGAAGCTCAGCCTGGTATAATACTCCTTACAAAAGGATAACAAAAGCAAAATAAAATATCCTCGAAACAAAAACCGAATTGTTAAAAAAAAGCTCATACAAAATGGCTACTGCCTGTAGATCCGCTGCATTAAATCATGTTAAATAATCTTAAAAAAAATTTAGGATTTAAAATGTTGCAAAGTTTCATCATATCTTGAAGGGCCCACCGCGGATAAGAATCCGAACTAATTGCTCTGGAAAGCTACGAAAGGTATCAAAGAGCCAACAACGTCGGGGCCTTTTATTGGACAAGATATCACTTTTACTGATAATATCAAAGGCATTTAAAGAAAGAATGAAGACGAGTGCCGATTAATACCTGACTACAAACTGGTTTTCAGAATGAAATCGGAAAAGCACTACAAGTGACAAAACAAATTTGATCTACCGTTTTTCTTGTTGTCTCACAGGCTTCTAATGGCATACGGGATTGAATCATAAGCTTAAATTGGCCTTTTCATGGTGGTTATATGAGATACAAAGTTTTTATCCAGCGGATAGATACTTCCGTGTTAAGCCCAGAAACGAGTACATACTATGAATTCAAAGAAATCGCGTCATGACTTCCACAAGGAAGTAAAGAATAAGACTATCAACAGCGTTTTTGAGTGGACTAGGACGAAGAAGAACGTTTATATTTATTACTTACAAAAATGTAAATACACTACCCATTTATTCCGTACGCAAATGAAGCTATGTGAATGAAATTAGATTATTAATATAATTAATTAATTAATGGTATATCGAAAATAGTGTTATCCGCAGAGACTTGAATGTGGGTACAAAAAATAAAATAAATTCGCCTTCGTGGCCTTTTCAATAACGATATGCTATTAACTTTGTACGATGCAAATTTACTGGGCCGCCCAACTAAAACTTACCGCAGCCGACCGACTAAAACTAACCATTTGAACTACCGCAATAAGATTGCTGTTGGCCGTACAAGCATGTGCCTCCAAAATTTATTTGTGATTTCAATGTTGCGTCAAAAATCAAGCAGATTACTTAGAAATCGCCCCATATTTTGTTTGTAATGAATACAAAGTTTATTAAAAACTAAATGCCTCTGTTCACTGTTATACGGTGCTAGCTTGTCGTTGTTTTTTTGTATACCCTATCCTAAGGGTATATTAATTTTGACACATAGTTTGTAACACCTCTTAATATTCGTCGTAGACCCATAAAAGTATATATATTTATGATCAGGACCAAATCCTAGGACTATCTAGCAATGTCCGTCCGTCCGTCCGCCCGTACGCAATTTTTACGCCTTTAAAATTAAGCTAGGAAGCTGAAATTTGGACCACATATTCCCTAGGGCTCCGAAATGGTTAAGTGTAAATTTTTTTGAATACGTCCACTCCCACGCAAACAATTTAGAAAAACAGTTTTAAAGCTAAAGTTAGAGAGATAAAGTGTTACAGCCTTCACAAGATATGTAGGCACTGCCCTTCTCTATAAGCTTGTCATTTGAAGGTTTTTGGCAAGCCTACTTTTTGTGGCCGTTTTTCACTAAAATGCTGTTTTCATCGAAAATTTTCATAGAAACCGAAAAAAATGATTAACAATATATTTAGCCAATATCACACATACAAAGTTTTTGGGTGGGTGCAGTGGGTTAGTGGTTAAGTGCGTTGGACCACTAAGCGAGAGGTCGCTGGTTCAAATCCTGACCTGTACCACCTGAAAGTTTTTATTCGCTACCCCACCTCTTGCGAACGTCTGACAAATATCCAAGAGTAAGAAATGTCATGAAAAGCTTCTCAAAAATAAATTGCCGTTCGGAATCAGCATTAAACTGTAGGTCCCTCCATTCGTGTCAAAAATTTAACTTAGCACACATAATGGTTGGAGAAGCTAGGCTTTAGGTCCTGTATGGGCCGCTTACGCCTAATATTTGTTTAATTTTTTTTACAAAGATTTGGCCACGCCCTCTTTTTGGAGGCATTTTTTCAAAATATATATATTTTTTTTAATTTAATAGAATGAAATTAAATGCTATCCATCAGCTTCTTAATGCTTTTTTCTTTGGGGCATAAAGGGATATGGATAGGCTTTCATACTGTTCGCCCCAAGCGGACTGTAGCCTTTCCTTATGTTTTTTTTATTCTACATAGTCTTTTATTTGTGGACTGGTCCAATTCCTTACAAAAAACGAATGTTCATTTAGATAATTTATGAATTGATTAAAATTTAAAAATAATAAAAAATATCTAGTAGATTTAGAATTGTTGGGAAAAATGACATTTATTTGTTGCATGAACTAGTATTGTTAGAAGTTGTAGGGCACACGTTCTATTCAAATTATGTATATTAGGTATCATTTTTATGTGAAAGAACTAGAGGGCGTACTTCTGTTTAGTCCTGGAAATGAATTCCAAAAATCAAATACATTTCATACTTTATTTCTCCCTTTATCTTAGCACTATCAATATAATGGAGCGACGGTGCACTTAATTTTCGGAATACACGCACATAAACACGACTAGAAAACACTAGAGGACAAACCATGTGTGTATATGTCTTACTCACTCGACTGAAAGTGACGAAATTCTAACCCTTTAGCGAAGTGCTGACAGATAGCCGGAAATATGTGAGCCCATTTGCACACCCGTCCCAAAAATACTAACGAAAAGCTTCGCAATTAATTCGATGCGATTAATCGACGTCCGGTCTATAGAATGTGTGTGTGTGTGTGGATGGCTCCTATACCTTATCTGTATATGGATATGCATGGGCCACCTTGTTATAGTGCGAGAGAAATCAAAGAGGATTCACTAACCCACACGTTTTGCACGTATATTTGCGTGCTAACTTCTAATTAATTGACATATCTAAATGGAAGCAATCCGTTTTATTTTCGGTAGAACGTGTGGAAGTACTTTTATTGGAGGCTTTTTTCATGCCGTAAAAAATCGAGCTAGCAAAGCAATGGCGCGTGAAAAGGATTATCTTATGCCAGGGGTGTCGTTGGGCTGGTAGTATTTCGACATGCATAAGTTAATTTCCGTAGGTTCCGTCTGAATGTAGTGAACAGGAAATTCATTTCGGATTTAAGGGCTGACTGTGGTTAAATGATATGCAAATTTATTTGCATTGAAATATTGATAAGACGACTTTGAAGTTAGAATAATTTCAGTTTAGTAAAATATTTAAAAGGAATTAAATACCTAAGTGGAAGGTATTAATTTGGCTGGCTAAAATTACAATTTTATATTAAGAGGATGTTAATATTTATTTCAGTTCCGTTTATAGTCAATAATAATTGCGAGATCAAAAATTAATTTGATTTGAGTGAACGAAGCATTCAAATTTGAATCATTGTCTTAAAAAATTCATACTTATTCTATTTTGGTCATTCCAAATTGATATAGGAAATTCCAGAAAGACTGCCCATTTTCTGCCCCAAGCCAACCCATTCCAGACATTTATTTGAATGGGGTGGTGGTTCCCAAGTGTGAAAAGTTCAATTATCTGGGATCAATGATTAACAACGAAGCAAGCGTTGATGACGACATCAATCATCGTGTTTGCGTAGGGTGGATGAAGTGGCAGGACAACCCTGCCATCTTTTGTGACCGAAAAATGTCCCCTAATCTGAAAGGAAGGCTCTACATCGCAGTTGTGCGTCCGGCGCTCACATGCGGTTCACAGTGCTGGACAATGTACAAAAATTATAAGGGGAAAGGGAACAGCAGCTGAGGTGAAGATGCTAACAAAGCTTGATCGAGCTAGAAGTTCAAGAATCCGAGGAAGCCTTCACCCATCTCGAAATAATTAGAGCACGACCGACTCAGTTGGAATTGTCATGTTCAAAGGAGGGATCCTACGAACCCCGTCAAAAAGGAAATGACAATCAACGTTCCCTTACAATCGCGTAAGAGAGGCAAGCCTAAAAACTCCTGGATCACACAAATGCAGAAACATTAGCATACCTTTGATTGGCCTCAATGATGAAGTGAGGGTTATGATTTCTGTAATCCTGACCATAATCTCGTCCTTAAATGGGGAGAAGAAGTAAATAACCAAATTGATTTGGAAAAGTGAATTGCGCGAAAATAGACATATTTTACTGTAAACAATTCCATCTCGAAATACAACTTCCTATCGCAAATCAATAATCCAAACCTAGTTTATTTAAGACACGTCGTGATTAACGAAAAATATGTGATTTGTGAGTTGCTATTGAAAATATTGCAATTGGTGATTTTTAATTCTTTCCGTGTATCAATTGAGACTAAGGTATGGCTACCCCGAAGCAACGGACCTAACTTAATTGTCATTTCAATAACTCTATGCTACAAACTCTAAATGAAACCTATCTAGTGCCTCCGTTGGGATTTTTCCTGCCAAACACATGTAGAAACGGCAATTAAAACTACTGGAAAGAAAATAACCTATTAAGTGATTAAAAATCTTACAGTGTTATTAGCATGTGCGGTGTGTGGCTAGATGAAAAATTTTCAAAAGAAAGATTTTAACAAAAGTATTTGGCTCAATACAAAAGTATGCCTCACCATTAAACATTTGATCCCGAGAAAGTTCTTACAGACACAATTTTTGTTTTAATTAAGGGCCTGACTAAACCTTGGTGATAGTGGTATTGCAACACTTCAATTTTAAAGGCAAATCATCTCTGAACCAGTGACAGACGGAAGGACGGAGATTGCTAAATAGACATATCTCTTGATCACAGATGAGGAATCTACCAGATAGTCAACTCGAGAGAGAATCTCTGACCTTGCCTACAAGCTAAGTCGAACTGATAAGCTCCACATAATTTGTACTTATATGGGCTTTTACGTGCAAATCAAATGGGCGGCTGCCATGAAATGTCATTTGCTATAACAAGAAGTTGGGAACAGTTGATGAATTTCAGCAGATTACACCTCACAATTTGGGCGTGTAAAATGAATATGGGGTGAATATGGATTTATAAAAACATGCTTACCACACAATACACAATAAAATATTATAATTCTCAATGAAAAGCTGTGTTTTAACCAATTTATTCTAATTTTTAATCAAAATAATATTGATTAACGTGACTAATATATAATAAGTAAGTTGATAATACATATTTGGTTTACATTAAATTTAAGTATAACTTTAGAAACACGGATTTCGTTATGGATGGTTATATTGAAGTATTTAAGTACTTAAATGCTACTTCTCCACCAAAAAAATAAACCGAGATTAAGCATCTTTCAGCTTGATCGCATTTTTGCTTTAAAATTGAGAACGTAATTGACATTTCAAAAGAGAACAGATGCTTGTTCTTGAACGTCAAACAAAGCGAAAATAAAATTAAAATCGGTTGCTATAGTTTAATGAGTGGAAAAAGAATGAAAATATTATTAGCACACTATTTTAGTCTTCAAACCAATATCAAGGTTTTAATGGTTTCATTGGCCGAGAGAAGTCGCATACACAGAAAACACCGCCGTCAGTGCTTGATGAATATTATGGTTGCTAGGAGGAAAAAAATTGAAATTAAAAAAAAGATATGAGCTATGTTGAGAGTAGGAGAGTAGTGTAGAGTCGTATAGAATGTGTTCGCAATCCGAATTTTCATGCAAACGAAGTTTATTACCTAGATTTATTTTTAAATCTAGGTAATAAACTCGGTATGTGTGTTAATGACAACCTTCGTTGGAATGACCACATATTCAATGTCGCCAAGAACGCTGCGAAATGTCTAGGCTTCCTTAAGCGATGCAAGAAATATTTCACCCTTTCTGATCGGGCAAAAATTTATAAGGCGTTGATTTGAGTATAACGCTCATATCTGGTCCGGTGCTCCAATTACATTTTTGGGGCTACTTGACAGGATTAAAAAACGTGCGGAAAAACTTATTGGCGATCGAGACATCGCGAAACACACTTGACTCTCTTAGTCTAATGTCTCCCGCTTGTCATTGTTTTTATTTCCACCATAAGTGCTCGAACGAAATAGCCAGTTGCATTCCACCCCTACAACATTTCAACCGCAATACTCGTCATGCTAGGAATGCACATCAGTTTACCCTTAAGCCTGTTTTCGGACGTACTGTAAAATATAGAGATTCCTTTCTCAACCGTACAATACGAATGTGGAATGCTCTACCACGCTCTGTTTTTCCTTTGCATTATAATTTACAAACATTTAAAACCAACGTGCATCGGTTTCTCCCTTTTTCTAATCCTTCATTTCCCTAATGTCCGCACTGTGTCACTTCATTATAAGGGTATCCAAAGTCCCTTTAGTGCGCGCACATTATAACAAAATAAAAAACCCTTCTGTTCTCCTTCTTCTGTCTATCACTTACTATAAATTTTAAAATAAAGCATATTAACTTATAGAAAAAATTTCCAAAGCCGCCTAAGAAAACAAACAGCTAAGAAACTTCATTGACTAAAGGTACAAATACAAAAATGATTAAAAATGCTTCTTTTCCACTTTTTTGTAATATTTATGCAATAATACAATAAAATATACAACTTATCTAATTTTATTAACCAAAATGGAAAAAGTATAACAACGTAAGAGTGTTTCTTTTAAGGCAGATAAAAAATAGAGAACTATTTCTAATAACTGCAAAAAATATTCGAATTAAATTATAACAATTTTGTATTTATTGGGTTACTAATTTTTTATTTGGTCATAAACATTAACATTAAAACATCTATCAAATTGAATCACATAAACTCAACACTACGCAGCACTTCCTATTTTCCAGCACATCCGCCGTGACCAGATGTTTTGTTGTTGCGATTTGGATATGTTGCAAAACTCCCCACACTTATATTCTTGGCGGGTAATCGAGTAAATTGGATCTAACTTCATGTGTATGGCTCACACGTATTCACAGATAGGAAAATTGAGAGATTTAAATATTTTTTGCGAGTTGAAAGTGATAGGCGATTGCAGAGTTGACTATCTGGTTAATTATTCATCTGTGCTCTTGATGCTGATCACAAATATAACGAACTCTGCTGTTACTGCGAAATTCGTTTGGATCTTTTTTTTATGCCCATCTTGGCAAGTCACAATATCCCGTTGCTGCAACACTGCTTTTAAATTATCAAAACAGGTATAAAGTCTCGCCAGATTGTGTAATAATAAAGAATAAAATTCAATTAGAAAGTAATTTTTAATAAGTCGTATTTGTACACTATTTAGATATGACATAAGAATATAGCATAGGGTATAGAACGTAACTTCAAGAAATGTCTCCTCGTCATCATGTACGTATGTATGTACTATGTAACTACGAGTTGGTACAACTCACATCGTATATCGCCCAAGTACTTCAATCCAACTCATTTCATCGAATTCAATCAATTGACAAAATGATGTGAAAATATTTATCACTTCAAGTGGAAAACTCACTTCGAGTATCTCAAGTGCGCAACAATCATTTCGTACACGGGTACGAGATCATAATAATCTTCAAGCAGGGACAATATCTCATCTTGTCTGTGGAAAACATTCTTGTGCTGAAAACACGACAAGCAAAAAAAAAAAAAAATCGCAGTTATAAGCACAGGTCCCCTGTATTTATTCCACTCCACACATGACACATCCATACAATCTCTCCCTAAACGACTTATAAAACCAAATACACTAGCAATAGTCGAAGGAGATAGATGTGGGATTGCACATTGCATACAGCACTGAGCACAGAGCACAGAGAATATTCCATTTTTTATTTTTTCACTTTTGAAACCTCTTATCCCAGGCAGAAGAAATAGAGGAAACATATTCACTCGGTAGATCGAAATTATGTGTTCGATTTCATCAGAGTCCGTCCTCAAGCAGCTGTACTTGAGAGAAGGACACGGGAGATTACTTCAATTATTCCTTGTTATTCATTTTTCAATAAACACCCTCCTCAGTCCATACCCACCGTTAGACGATGATCTGATCTTCCGCTGTTGCTTTTGCAAGCAACAACAGAGAAAAAATTCCGATACCTATATAGCAATCGAGCCCTTTTTATGGAATGACATGCCAGGACAACGATGACAACGAAAAAAAATGAACAGAGAAGGAGACATTTAGATTGGAAATCCACCCTTATAAATTTCAAAGCCCGAGGCTAAATGCCATGGCAGCCTTGGACTTGTAAAATATTCATTTCGGATACAGTTATAGGGTCCAGGATTCAATTTTCTTCTAGGACAATTTATGACCACCTGCTTCAGGATATATGTCAGTCGAGTTGTTGTTTAGGTACAAGCATACGTATACGAAGTTTGCTATAACGCTTTGGCTTGCTGTGGCCCAAGAGTCTCATAAACCCGCCTAAAAGGTGTTGGCAATAGGGATGGACCGCATTTATTATGTGCTTTAATGGCTGACCAGAGGAAGGAGTCCGTTCATTTGTCTTACAGTGAAGTGGTTACGAAAGAGATTTCACTTGGCAAGGCTACACATACAGAACGTCTAATTAGCAAAAGATTTAGTATCACTTTCCACCTTTTCTCCCACCCCAGGCTTGCTCAGATTTGTTGGGTTTAATGTTAAGATGGGTGCAGTAGTTTTGTAAAGGTAGGGCAGAATATTTTTTCCCTACTCATTATCAGCGGATGTTTTAATGAAGGTACAAAATGTTCCTTCAGGAGCTTTGTGTTCATTAAAAGTTTGAAGGAATTTTTGGAATTTAACACTGTATTTTTCCAGCAAACTCCGATCCTAAAAAACAACAACACCATGACAGCGTTGAGTACATAGTACTCAGTACTATCTATATCTAGGTATTGAAAGCAAGTACTCTGTGCACTGAGAGAACAATATCGTATAACGAAACTTTCGCTGTCTTACTTCGTGATTGCCTGCTTCACTCTTCGCAGCTATCGTTGTGTGCACACGCTGCAACAATGGCAGCGAATAGCGCAAAGCCGAAGATCTCACTTTGTATATCCCTACAATGGAAAAAAGAACAAAATAAAAGGGGTAAACTCAGAAACTTTGACGTATGAAATTTTACAAATGTTCTCGAGGCTGATGACTGCATGATGAGCACTTTATTACTGATACTGTTCGTACTATTGGAGTATAATACAGGCTTTGTCATCCTTTGCTTTGGCATTCAACCCGCAAAATTTTCCCAGCACACAGAAACGGCATCTATCTAAGAGAGAGAGAGGCGCAACCCAAGCACACACAAGATACTCAATCAAGCCCGAGGACATAGTGGCTGAAAAAATAAAACAGAACACATATTGGTTGGGTTGCCATTGCCGTACCATTGGCATACAAATAGAAAACTCTTGGCCCATTTGAAATGTCCACCCCGGCCCGACCCACACAAAGGAAAGGACTTTTCAATATTTCAAACAGTAAAAATCAGCCCGGTACAATTGATGAGGATAGGGTATTTGCGGGACCACGTATAAATATCTCTGGTCCTAGCAAAGACCCGCCATGAATCATTGAAACTGAAAATTGAAAATTCAATGTACTGGCCTCTAGACGGGGCAAAGGATAATCGTAAGGAAAAAAAAAATATTTGGTTCGGCTGAAACAAATTTGCGAATGTGTTTCCCTGTTGCGAGGAGTCATGTAAGCGTCTCGTTGTCGTGGTTGTGGGGGATTTTCGGTGACAAATTAATTTCTGTTCATGGCTTTGTGAATATGTGTATGGGAAAGAACTTTCCGCAGGAGCACATCAGACATGAGTTTCGTTTAGAAGTGACCGTGCGAAAATGATGAATACTGGGGGATGACAAATCACGAAGATGGAGACATATTTTTGTTTTAAGCGCGAATATTTCCCAGCAAAAGGCGGGTACAATGCTTGTGCGCAGTATAAAAAATACTGGGAAATTATTCCAAATGGAAACTTTCAACAGGTACATTTATGGGTTTTGTTGTTGCACGCATGAGAAAGAATACCCAATGGCAGAGAGTTTTCACAAAAGTAATAGATTTTGATGTAGTTGTATGTATTTGTTTTTTGTTTTTTTTATTCTTTTCTTCTTTAAAACATCCACACCGCTGAAATGTAGGGAAGTGTGCGTTTAACAAGTTTATGTGTAGGTCACGTTGCGTGGAACAGTTGTGAGTGAAACTTTTGTACCAATTGAATGGATAGTTTTTTTTTAAGAAATATTGGTACATATTTTCTAAAACTTACTAAAACAACTTTATTTGTGTAATATATACATATACCAATTTTCATTAAGAATGCAGGTTGTTAAAGGCGGGATATCGGCAGTTTCTTAACATCAATGGAAGTCTATCAACACAAAAAAAAAATCGAAATGCTACCAGAGATTACCGATGGTCGTAAACGGAAGAGAGAAAAAAAAAATAATAAAGGCAAACACGTGTTGAATGAGGCAGTTCTAAAATCGCAGGATCACACAAATGTTACAACACTAGGCCTCAGCACTAGAAGGCCTGTCATAACTTTGTTTGCGACAAGTCAAAAGCTGACTGCTAGGTATCCTGTTAAAGTGTGAAAGAATGTTATACCTGGTAGCTAATTGGAAAGAAAAAGGCTGCTTTAAAAAAATATCGCTGCATTTAAAGAATCGTTAAAATTGGAAATCAAATCAATTGAAAACTTTCTCACCACAAACAAAATGGAAAAAATTGATCACATACCAAATTTAAAGTGATTTACACTTTATAAGTTTGGAAAAATTCATACTTTATAAGCTCCAAAAACCATTATAACTAATTCGAAGATTTAAAACTTCGAATTGAAATAAAACACAAGAAAATCGTTTTAATGTCCATCAATTTGGCTTTATTGGAAGGATAATTTTATGCCATTAATGTTCAAATATGAATATCGGGCATGTGGCCGCCGCGGCTGGTTCGAATAAAGACAAGTCTAGAGGTCCAATTTTTAACCACTTTTTCAAGAATTTGGCGCTGTATAACGCCACGAATGTTGGCTTCCAAGTCCCCTAACGTTTCTGGTTTGTTGGCGTAGGCGAGCGACTTCACATATCCCAAACGAAAATAATCCAATGGTGTCTAATCAGATCTTGGTGGCCAATTGACAGGTCCATTCCGCGAAATTAGGCGCTCATCGAATGTTTCCTTCAATAAATAAATTGTGACGTGCGCTGTGTGACATGTAGCGCCGTCTTGTTGGAACCAAATCTCATCCACACGCTCCACGCACTTAATTACATGCTCCAGCATCATTTCGGAAGAGGTTTGGCCCAATGACTCCACCAGCCTAAAGAGCACACCAAACAGTCAGTTTTTGTGGATGTAATGGCGTTTCAAGGGTCTCATGTGGATTCTCCTCACTCCAAATGCGGCAATTTTGCTTGTTGACGTAGCCTCATCACTGAAAAAAAATTTCGCGGTAAACTTCGCGAACTGAACCATTATTTTCGAAATAAATTTGCACGATTTGTCCGAAATACAAAAACAGATTATAATAGTTAAGGCCGTTCTTGGGAAAACCAATTATTCCTATTTACATTTAAGAAAAAAATGGTTTTAAATAAATCATTTAACGAATTAAAGCGCGCAGACATTTTCAACTTAAAGGACGCCGCACATCAATAGGTAACGGAAAGGATTTAAAGGGAATGTAAGGAATGGGAATTCTGATCCTCCGCGCATTAGTGCGGGATTCCTTGGACTTTTGCTGGAAAAATGATTTGTATGGACTAGCTTCATATAGTTTAAGTGTATGTTTTCTTTTATTTTGCAATGGGCACTTCCGATAGACAATTTGTGACTTTGTGTGTAGTTATTCATTTATTTATATCGCAACGATGGGGTTAACCACAAATTATAATGATGAATAGTTCTTCATTCATATTAATTAGTTAAAAAACGTAAAACTGCGTGACAATGTCAAGTCAATATATCTTAGAAATTGAGCAATACGGGCAACAGGGGCTTAAGTCACAAAATGCAGGCTTTCAAAAAACTAGATTTACAAATTATATATGTTCTCGAACCCAAACATTTTTTTTCTCAAGAAATTTTTCAATGTATCTATATTAAACGTTGTGGGTGCAGTGGCTTAGTGGTTAAGTGCTAAGCGAGGGTTCAGTGGTTCAAGTCCCAACCCGTACCACCTGAAAGTTTGTATTTGCCCACCCCCACCTCTGCGAACATCTAAAAAACATTCTAGGGTAATAATTGTCATGATAAGCTTCTTAAAAATAAAAGGCCTGTAAGGGCGGCTTACACCTAATATTTATTTATATTAAAATTTACTTTTACAATTCCTTATGAAAAGATGAATTGTTATCGAGATTCTAATGAAATAAGTTGAAATTCGACTTAAGACCATACTCCCTATGATTTAATTTCGTATAGAAATCCGATCCCTTCCGCGCTGTTCCGATCCGAGGTAGTGTGCGGATTCTAACTTAATTACATGCTTGTTTTTTAAAATGTCCACTCCCTTCCTATCCTTTTCGTTCCGCGATTGTGTGCGGTGTGCTTAAATGTAAAAACTTACAGTAACTTTTTTTCAGTTCTCTCTAGTAGTTTTTGAGAAATTTGCCTTTTATCCCTTTTTTTTTGCCCATTCATTTAAAACGCTAAACCAAAAAAAAAATAATAAAAAATTGCGCCGCGAGATGTTACCCGGAAAACTATTAATATGAATCTTTTAATAAATCCGTCGAAAATTTTCTTCATATTGCTCCCAGACATTTAAAAATTCTTCTTAGCACTTTAAATGTTAATTGTGTCTTCAGATAAAAAGCTCCTTTTAAACCATTCTAAGACAAAATCACTTACAATTTATAAACATTTATTGATGTCCCGCCTGTCTCCTGTTTTATTATGTGGAGTTGTGGAGTTGTGGAGTTGAAGTGGAAATGGTTTCTAAAATAAAAAATCTTGACATTGTTGTCAATAGTAACTTCACTTGGAGCGATCACATTAATTCGGTTGTTTCTAAAATCTATGGAGCTCTGCGGGGTCTTTTAGTATGCCAATCGCCGTTAAACTGAAATTGGCAAAGGCCCTGATTGTACCCTTAATTATATATGGCTGAGAGTTATTTGCCTGCACTGGTGCTATGTCAAGGCGTAAATTAAAAGTTGCGTTCAATTCTGTAGCAAGATTTGTATGTAGCAAGATTTGTATACTCTCGTCAAATATTAGGATGCAGTCTGGAACAATTTTTGAACTATAGAGCTTGCGCTTTATTTTTCAAAATTATGAATGATAAACAACATATTTATCTTTATATTAAAATAGTTTTTTCACATTCGTTCTATCGGTATCAGACTCTTTATATACACATGTACGGTATCATGTAGGCAATTTTTTATCTTTGCCATTCGCCGTCGCACAGACGTTTTTTTGCCGTTATTTTTTTCTCATTTTAGTACGCGTCATTGATGTTAGCTCCATTTTACTATATTTTAATTTATATATTTATTGAAGAGTTTAATAAAACTTAATTTAATTTTTCCTTTCCTTTGTTAATTTAAATTTTCCCATTTCTTTCCTTACTTAATGTTTTATTATTTTATTATTATTATTTTAAACTGTGCACACTTAAAGAATTTATTTTCTTATTGTATAGGACCTAAAGCCTAGTTTCTCAAACCATTGTGTGTGCGAAGTTATATTTTTGACACGAATGAAGGGACCTACAGTTTAATGCCAATTACGAAAGGCAATTTATTTTTGAGAAGCTTCTCATGACATTTCTTATTCTTGGATGTTTGTCAGACGTTTGCAAGAGGTGGGGCAGTGAATAAAAAATTTCAGGTGGTACAGGTCGGCATTTGAACCAGCGACCTCTCACTTAGTGGTCCAACGTACTTAACCACTAATCCACTGCACCCAAAGTAAAATATTTATGTTACTTTATTTGGTACAAGCCTAACAAAACGTCCAAACCGGTTTTAAAACTTTCTGTGTTTAAAAGCAGCAGTTTGGCAAATCGACCGAGCATCCAATGCATTTGATTATATTTAATATCGAGCTCTTCCTGTTTTTATTTCTATTTGCGTACGTTATTTACATTTCTGTAAGTAAAATTAACGTGCGTGGATTTGGTTTCATTAAGCGCAATACGTTAAGTCTTTGTCCACTCAAAAACCCTGGCGATAGCCCGTTGGAGCTCGCGTGTCGCTAATTCAACCGTATTACTCACAGCTTATATAGCTGTAGATTAAAAAACATAAGGAAAGGCTATATTTCGCTTGGGGCGAACAGTATGATACCCTATCCATATCCCTATATGCCCCAAAGAAAAAATCATTAAGAAGATGATGATGATGATGATAAATTAAAAAAAAAAAGTTGAAAAAAAGTGGACGTGGCCAAAAACTTTTGTATGGGGGATATATTGGAAATAATATGGGCTAAACATTAAATTAAATCTTGTTAAACATTTTTTGTCGGTTTCTATGAAAATTAATTCTTAATTTTATATTCAAACAGCCTTTTAGTGATAAAGGCCTTTATCTTGTAAAGGTTGTAACACTCTAGCTTTAAAAAGGTTTTTTCTGAAATGTGGGCGTGGCAGAGGGCTTATTAAAAAAAAATGTATACTCGATCATTTCGGGACCTTAGGGAGTATATGCTCCTAGCTTTAATTTAAAGTCCTACAAATTGTTGACGGATAATCGGACATTGCTTAATAGTCTTAGGTTTTGGTCCTGATCATAAATATATACACTTTTATAGTTCTACGACGAATATTAAGGGGTTACAAACTATGAGTCAAAATTAATATACCTACGTTTAGGATAGGGTATAATAAAATCGGACCCAGAACGCATCCTTGTGGAACTCCTGCTGCGATTTCTCTAAATTCGGAATATTCGTTTGCGTGCGTGCCGGAGCAAATATTTTCCTCCTCTAGGGCTTTTTTATTTCATTAGTTAATCTGCTATAAACCTGGGCAATTGTGGAATACCTTTGATATTATTGGCAAAAGTGAAATTGGTCTATTCGATTTCCTTTCCGGGCTTTGGAACCATAATGACTTTAGCTACCTTCCGTTGTTGTGGAACGTACACTAGTCTAAACGAAGCATTGATTAGATAAGCGAGCATGATTAGTGCTTTCCTAGGCAACTCTTTAAGGACCTCCCAAGTAATAAAATCCTATTCAGAAGCATTGTTTAATTTCAATTTTTGTGCTTTGCGATATAAAAATCTATAAGGTCTGGAGTTTTCGACGAATCCGACGGCTAATACGTCGGTTTACCTGTCGAGAAAAAGTCTAATCCGAATTCAATACCGGCTACGGATAGGAATCTAGCCTTTGATGTACTACAACTGTAGAACCCCAGAAGGTGTGTTTTGCATTAAAATTGACACCTACATATATCGAAATTTTGACCAAATGAGTCGAAGATACTTCTAAAATCATTTTTCACTAGCTTTTCCCTTGGAGGGGTATAAATATACGCAATATCATGAGTTTCGCCCTCGAAATTATATTGCACATTCATGAATGAGCTTGCATAGCTGAGTCCCATAAATGTCCTTATTTTGTTATGTGTGTTAATAATATCGAACGACCACAGAAATGTCTGGGATTTCTGAAATATTTCACGCCTTCTGATCCAAGAACATTTTATAACTTTATTTTTTATTGCACATATCTGGTCTGAGCACCAATTAAGTATTTTGAGTTTCATGTCAAAATTCAAAATCGCACAATAAGACTCATTGACCATCGAGAAGTGGCGAAATAGTTTACCTCTCTTAGTCATATAGTTACAATGTCCATGCCCAACCTTGTCTCATGGTTACTTCCATCATATGGGGGTAATTTTATATTTATTTTTGGGGCTTTTTTCTTGGAGGGTTATTTCCTGGAGCCGAAACCTTTCAGTAGATTCATAGCCTTTGTTTGGAGACCTCAAAACTAGCACTAGACATGGCTCTAAACTAATAAAAAAAAAATATTTTTTTTTGCATCTAATTTTTCATTCCCTAATATTTTATCTCCGACAAAATTTCCATAAATCTCGATATTCCCTATATATTTGAGGCTTAAATATCCATTTTTTTTATATGACATATCTTTTTACTTACTCACTTTTTCCATTCGGAAGAATGTTGAATCGTTTGTCAGAATTTTACCAAATTTTTTCTTTGAAATATCAATATGAAAACTTTTTTCGTAGACGCCTGCCTACCTGAGGGAAAACACCTAGCTAGCGAGGCAATGAAGTTGCGTAAGCTTTGCCTACCACCTGTGGAGAGAAAGTTGTAATCTCTTTATTCAAGCTCTCCAGTTACTAGTTAGATCAGTGCAAATATTTGTTGAAGTAAATAAATTTCATTCTAAGAAATAGATTTTTAAGCTTTGATATCTCCGAAACTATGCCGAAGACTTTCACTTTTCGTACTTATTTAATATTTTTTGGTCTCAGTAGAGATTTCCAGCCACTTTATCCACCCTGCACTGACACATTGTCTTAAGACGCCTCTTTGGTGGACACCGACTTTGGCAAATTGGTTATCAGAGTTTCGAATATTATTTTAATTAAAAATTCTTCGACTGTAATGTCGATGACTTCTCCTTCAGAGGGATCTGGAAGGTAAGCAGTTAAATTATTTGTTTAATTAAGTAAATCTATCACAATATTGCTGCCACATGTTTATTATTTTGTTGTCATTCGCTGTAAAAGAGGATCCTGATCTTTCGGGTCAGTTGCTTTATGCAACTGGTCATCTAATGCTGTCAATCAGGGTTTCACTTTCGCCTCTGCTATAAGTGGCATTACTAAGACTTTATTCAGCAGAAAAATACTTGGTACTTATTTAATATTTTTTGGTCTCAGTAGAGATTTCCAGCCACTTTATCCACCCTGCACTGACACATTGTCTTAAGACGCCTCTTTGGTGGACACCGACTTTGGCAAATTGGTTATCAGAGTTTCGAATATTATTTTAATTAGAAATTCTTCGACTGTAATGTCGATGACTTCTCCTTCAGAGGGATCTGGAAGGTAAGCAGTTAAATTATTTGTTTAATTAAGTAAATCTATCACAATATTGCTGCCACATGTTTATTATTTTGTTGTCATTCGCTGTAAAAGAGGATCCTGATCTTTCGGGTCAGTTGCTTTATGCAACTGGTCATCTAATGCTGTCAATCAGGGTTTCACTTTCGCCTCTGCTATAAGTGGCATTACTAAGACTTTATTCAGCAGAAAAATACTTGGTGCTGTATTTTTGGTGCCGTCCTCCATGATAATCTTCTTTGGACTTCCAGGTATCTGACTTGAAATTACTGCCAACAAAAAATCCTTCCACACATCACCTTTCCGTAGTAGAAAATGTTGTAAACTTTTGCCTTAGTGCTTGGTTTTTATTTTATAATACTTCTTCAATAAAATTTCCCAAAAGTGACTTATTCCCTTTAGTCGCCCTCTACGTTACGCACTATTTTTGGCCAACCATAAGCTAAATATTCAAATTCTCGTAAGCATTACAGCATGACTAACGTGACTACTTATTGGGAAGCAAATTTCGGTACACAAAAGTAATATTTCACAAATCATAGTTTTATTATTTGGTATTCTTAAAAGTGTTTGTACCTACT
Source organism: Ferdinandea cuprea (assembly GCA_963576555.1). Classification (NCBI taxonomy): domain Eukaryota; kingdom Metazoa; phylum Arthropoda; class Insecta; order Diptera; family Syrphidae; genus Ferdinandea; species Ferdinandea cuprea. Next base: position 566,213 of record OY754958.1, read on the forward strand.
TAAGTTTACTTGTTAAGGTTTTAATTGTCAATCAATTGTTCTTCGAACATTTTTGGCTGGGTTTAGGAAGGTTTCCTTACGTTTCAATACGTAGGCGGAAGTGTAGGCGGAAGGTAAGTTTTTTTTCCGTTGTGTTGAAAAATTCCACCCATAGTTGGTTAGTAGTAACGCTTTTTTTGCTATGACTGAATTTTTCCAAGGATTTCCAAGGATTACGGGTTATTGGTCGAGTGCCAGACCAAAGGAAGTTCGAAATTAAACAAACTAAACGTATTCGATGCACTCCGCTGATATGAAAATTAAGAGAAGAACACCAGGTATAGTTAAAACTCTATAACCCTATAATATTTAAAATATTAATACGATCCGTAAAATGGTCGAGATACTATCAGTTAGTACACGTTCTTTCGTTAAATTGAGTTCTGGACAAAAAATTATTTTTATGTCGCTATTCAAGCGGTTCTACGAAAACATCGAGTTTTTTGACACGCAAACGCTTTCAGTTACTTTAACTATACATTAAAGAGTGCTGCCTACACAAATAAGTAAATTACAGTCAATACGGTAGAGATGTTGATTGTTGATGTAAATAGATTTATTTTTTGAATTATAAATGCAAACTTTTTGCCTACTTGATCGCGGTAAAGAGAATTTTGGAGTAACCAAGGTAATTTTTTTATTCGACATCGCACAGTTTGTTAAATGGTATTTGGTCGCAGGCTTTAAAAGTCAAAATGCAGATGAAGAATATTAACGATCGATGTATGAAGTACCCATAATGGGAAAATGTCCTGCTAGGATATAGTTTTGGTACACCGGTTCACAGTGTCCAATTTCGGTACCGTACCGGAAATTCCGGAACAGGTGGTCACTTGACTTAGTTTTGACATAAGGTTAATACCACTTAAGTTAATTATAGTGGATCCTCAAGTTTTCCCGCATGAATATTTTTTGGCCATCCCTGCACGCTGCAATAATAATTTTAATATATGAAGGGTGATTTTTTAAACGTAGTTTTAAGTCTATAATTGGTGGCCAAATTGCAGGGCAATTTTGAAAGATAAACTGCTCACCAAATTCATCCTTCAACATTTCCATTGTTTCACGAGCTGTGTGGCATGTGGCACTGTCTTTATGAAAGCACATGTCAAAAAAGTTCAATTCTGCCAACTGGGGCAAATAAAAATCGCGTATCTTAGCTCGATATTTCAGATCATGGCTTTTCACTTTGACAGATGACTTTTGCCATTACTAACCAGTGCTGGCAATCTGAAAAACTTAACTCTTAAAAAATCATCCTTTATTATTTATAATTTTATTGCTGACGACAAACGAGGATCATAATTCTACGAGCCACTTGATGTTCATTTGCATCAAAATCCGGGGGCCGTACGGCAGTGTCTATCGCCATTCCTATATAACGGCCATAGCGGGCCCGGCCTACAAACTATAAATGCAACATCAGTATCTTTGGGTTTACCTTAGTAACAAAGTGATACATAATCGTAATGCCTACCGATATTCCGCAGGTCACCCAAATAGGCACATTAGTGAGTATGTAGTCAACTGGATAATTCTGTTTTGTTCATAACCTCTGTGTCAGACTCAAAGCTTAAGTTAAAATTTGGAACTTACTAGGTAAGTACGATTTTTGACCATTTCAATCACGATAGGATTAAGTTCCCTCTCAACAAATTTTAGTATTTTCCTACTGGCAAATTGTTCGCTTTAGCTAGGTTAGGTTCCTACAACGAACTTTGCTTTTGATTAATCAACTCACATAAGGCCCGCAATCTACGGTGTTATTCAATCGAACAACCCACACTGAAATGCAGTCAAAGCCGGCAGGTTTTCGATAACCAAAAGCCCTTCTTTGGCGAATCTGTTCAATCAGCGTTCCATCTAGTCATTAAGCGGTATTGAAATCGGAGTAGTTTCTCTGAAAAGGGACTGCCATTGCATTGCACATCGCCTCGCCATATGCAATACAAATATCCACGCTAAAGCATTGAAAGCTGGCTGGCCTGTTTACTTGTTCCTAATTGGCATCCTCGTTGTCGTCGCCATCGTCGTAGTCGTAGTCGTCGTCGTCGGTCTATGTCATTTAAATATCGTTTGAAGGCTTATATTCTGTACCAATCATTCCAACAGAAAGGCTGAAAGGCAGGTGACATTCTCCAACCGAACATACCGTTTTCATTCAAACATATAACAGCCCTCGTGTGTGTAACAGAGATCCGCTTGCGAATCTGATTTAAGCAGCTGCGGATGGTTTATACCACAGAGTCACGAGACGAAAAGGTAGGTAATGGGAGACTGTGTGTGTGTTTTTTTTTTTTTTTTGTTAATATTTCATGAAAACAGTTTTCCTTCTCATCAGTGTGTTTAAGGACCCACTTTCGTTTGTTTGCCTTAGTCCTTCCGTTGCGCTTTCATGTCGCTGTGTACGGTTTCACTTATGCATCTTTTACCATATATATATAAAATTTAACTTCGAGGACTTTCATAAAATGCAAATTTGCGTCAATATGAGTCTATGACGCTGGCAAATGCAAACACCCATGGTATAGCAGCAGGCACCAGCACCAGCACCAGCTAGGAAGGAGTATAGGTACTTGGTACTTGATGTCACCTGCAGTGTGCTTGGAAGTGCGCCACTGCACCCGTTTCTACTCTTTTCATTGGAGGAATAACTAATGACTCCTGCCCCCGAAACAGTGTCTGGTGAGGACATTGTGACGCTTTTATACCACGATGCCTGCGCTTTTATGCCGTGATGTCTTTTATAATAATGATGCTGATGCACATATATTATGGTACGCTACCAATAGTATTTATAGTTAAACGTTGAGTGTGAGAGTTTGAGAGCGCCAATAAGCCAAGCCAACGACTCGTCCGTCTCTCATTTTATTGAGATGCGACCTACAGTGGAATTTGAGTGTCTTTTCTCAATATCTTTTCTGCGGCCTCTCTTTCTTTCAGCCCTAAGCGCACTGTCATCAAGAGCACTTAACGTAGCACTCTACCTCAAGGGCACTTTATTATGTAGCTGACTCCCCCATGCTACAACTCAATTTGTTTACGGTGCTCCAACGTCCTTGTGTCCCATTAATCTCCATCCTAATGCATAATTTTTCTAATTAAGTCAATACAAGTGCAAACAAAACTTTGGAACGGAGGACACGATGCCTTCTCGTTACGTTTCTCATTAGGGAAATGTGACATTTATCTATGTGTGTAGGTGTGTATATGAAACACAAAATGAGAGAAAAAAAAACGATTGGTCATGGTTTAATAAGCAATCGTCGACTGTCTGTCAAATGAAAATCATTCATTCGTTTATGAAAACACGACAAAATGCATTAATTATCGAAATTAGATAATTGTTACCTTTCCTTAAACTGCCTGAGAAAATTAGAGTATGAGCGAGACAAAATGTTGGAATGTTTGTTACCGAACGATGGTGGTGCTTGGAAGGGTTTAACAATTAATTATCGCTGGGGTCAGATATAATATTTTGTAACCCAACCCACATCCGTTTGGTATTTAACTCATACCGTTTGTACAAAGGTCCTTTCATGCAGTGTTGTAGTAAATTTATTGGAGTTCCCTTCCGATATTTCTGGAAATTTGATCTCAGAAGTTTTCATTTTTAAACCCAAGTTTAAGTTAGAATTTTCGCTCAATAATAATGTCTAGTGAAATCAATTATTGGTTCAGCGAAACGTGGAAGTTAAAGAGTATTTAAAAAAAATAATAATGTCCAGAAGCTAAGCCGTTTTTGGTTCAGAGATCGAATGTAGAGTTTTTGGGAAAAATTGTCGCAGTGTTTGCTTTTTGCTTGAAATAAACGGCTCTAATGATTTTTATGTGTTTTTTTGACAAGCAGTCTTTAATGGAAAAATACAACCAAGCCTTTAATTTAATTTTAATTTTGGTGTGGACGAACGCCCCCATTTATTAGGCTTATTACAAGCTATACTAACTAAGATTTATGAACTTATCTGGAAGAAATTGGGAAGGAGATCGAGTTTGAGACAGGCAGTGCTGCGGTTGAAATCAAAAACCGTAAGTTTTTTTTACCTTTGGCAGCATACGGAAAATTAGTTCGTTGGAACCATAAGAGGTCCGGTGGGTCGGTAAAGAAAAAAGAGCAGGACAACGTAAATTACGAGGGTTAGTGTTGAAGAAAATAGATTTGTGAATAGACGTGAGATCGATAGAACCTGTCGATGGAGTCTGTAAATGAAGAAAATCTCTGCTATGTTCCTGCGTTCTTCGTTTATGTGTTCAAGTTTATAAGTTTAAGGCGGTCTTGATAGGGAGGCAGGATAAGAGGGTCGTTCCAGGGTAAACCTCGAAGAGCGAATCGAAGAAACTGTGAATGAAGAGAATGTCTGCTACGTCCCTGCATTTTTCAAGGGTATTCAAGTTTATAAGTTTAAGGCGGTTTTGATAGGGAGGCAGGAAAAGAGGGTCGTTCCAGGGACGTTGAATGCTCTCGATTCTGGATAAATGAACTCGCTGAAAGGGCGACCACACTTGACTGGCGTATTCGAGAAGGGGGCGAACAAAGGAAATGTAGAGGGATCTTGTCACATAAGGGTTGGGGAATTCTTCCGTTTAACAAAACCAAGTGAAGAGTTAGCTTTTAGAATTATCTGATCAATGTGCGAATGGATGTTTAGGTCCCTGTTGTGCAGGGATATAGGCTGACCAAAGGGAAGGTATATACGGGGAGGGGACTGGTTGCGCTTACGAGAAAAGGTAATAGATTGACATTTGGCGATGTTAAGCTCTAAGCAATTTTTGAGGCGCCAAATCAAAAGATTATCAAGGTCTTGCTGAAGGAGACTAGAGTCTTGTGGGGAAGAAATGGGTTTGAAAAATTTAGTATCGTCAGCGTGAAGAGAGAGGAAGGAATGTTTAGTGACGGGACCCAAAGAGAAGCGAACTTAGATGGCTACCTTGAGGGACAACAGAGGTTGCCATGAAAGGAGCTGAGAGGAAGGATCTGAAGCGAACACTATAATATCGGCTTTCTGGGTAAGAGGAAACTCATTTTAACAATATAGGTTCGAAACTTAAGGCAGACATTTTTAAGATTATTAATTGATGAGATTTCTTATCAAAAGCCTTACTAAAATCGGTTGCAATTACATCGACTTATTTTCCATTCTCTAAGGCAGAGAGGGAAATAGAGACTCGACGAGGTTTTTAGTAGTTGATCTGCCTTTCAGGAAGCCATGTTGGCAAGGGCAGATGATAAACTTACTTTGAAAGCTTAAAGCTTCGTATAAAATACTCTCAAAGGGTTTGGGTATGTGAGAAAGTTTAGCAATGGGACGATAGTTGATTACTTCGTTCTTTGATCCATTTTTGTGTATCGGGGTTATACAAGAGGTCTTCAAAACCTGAGGAAATTCTCCTTGTGAAAGAGATAGATGAAAAAGTTTGGAAAGGGGAAGCGAAAGGTTGGAAGAAATTTTTTTAAGAAATATGGCGGAGACACCGTCTGGACCGGGTATGAATCCGTCATTGAGATTTTGTAACTTAAATTCGATAAGAGTAGGAGGAGGGGTCCGGTACGAAAGAGTTATCGGCAGAAGATTGTTTGAGCCGTTTTTGAGATTGTAGTGGTTATGAACAACAGAGTGAGTTAGGGCATTGCCCAGAGGAACGAAAAAGCTAAAATTTAGGGTGAACTGATGAAAATAAATTTGTATGTTTCGATTGAAAGGTTAAAGGGATTCCACCCTTGCAGCAACTGGCTATTTCGTTCGAGCACTTACGAGCAATAACGATAAAATAATGACAGGCAGGTGACATTGCGAGGATAAATGAGATGGTCAAGCGATTTCTCGATCTGCCAAGTTGCTCAAAATTTTTAATTAGTCAGAAGGAGGAATATTTATTATTTCGCAGCATTCTTGGCGACATCGAATATGTGGTCATTTTAACGTACATGCGAATGCCATTTGCCAAGTTTGCCTTCAATAACAGAAGACAACCTTTTGGAAGCATTAAATTCTCCTCTATTAGTTATACCCCACTTAAGTATGCTGTTAAGGTAATAATTAAGTGAGCTTAACATACGGTTCCGTTCCAGCTCTACGTCTGATGATAAGGGATGTGAGAAGCTTAGGGTACTGTTATCGGCGAAGGAATGGAATTGACTAAAATTGACAGGCAAATAATCACTCATAAAATTGAGAAAGAGAGTCTGTGCCATGGAGAACACCAGCATTTACTTGGTGAGTTGCAGACATAAAGCCGTCCAAACCAACTTCAATTGAACATTACACTTTTCCAGCTACATATGTTGTCAATGTGTGCTTTTGTGGTCAAATACGGGGGGATGAAGCACAATCATACCTATGTGAATTTTGTTATTTGTGACATAAGCTAAGGTGCTACCTTATATGACAGCAGTTAAAACTACTACAAAAACATAAGAAAAGGCTACAGTCCGCTTGGGGAGAACAGTATGATACCCTATCCATTTGCCTATATACCCTAAAGAAAAAAGCGTTAAGAAGATGATGGATAGCATTTTATTTCATTCTCTGAAATTTATAAACAATTTTTTTTTAGGAAACGCCTCCAAAAAGTTGAAACCGCCCACAAGTACGAAGTGTTACTGGTGTAATTGGAGTTGTGAGTTTGGACAGCTCAGCAAACTCGTTAAAAGTAGAATTGCGATCCAAATTTGTGCTTCTTTAAATGAAACATTGGCATATTAATTGCCTACAGATGTGTAACTTTAGCCAAATAAAATGAAATTCCGGATTGGAACATTGGCCATAATATGGTTGATGTTAGTAGGCTACATCACTACATAAATAGACAACGAGAAGTGATGGGGACAATATCCGATGACGATTGTTTTACTTAATTTCAAAACAGTGTTTTTTGTTAGAAACATCTGCGAATACCGGAAAAGATTTGCACTTAAACCTCGAAAGTTACTCACATCGACTCTAAAATTTCTTGTTATACACTTTTAAACATCATCATAGCTCTTCCACATTTTATGCAATTTGGCAAGAGGACGAACATTTTTTTTTCTCCTCTTATCATTTATTTGTGTTACCTAGTTTCTACTCTGTCATGTTTATATTGAGCGAACATGTTTTTCCTTACTTAAAATTACAAAGTATGTTTATTGTTCTTTTTCATAAATTATGTATAATTTTTATATATCTTGCACAGACAGCCAGACCTTTTCCTAAGTTAGCGTTTATACTTTTGTTCATGTAAAAATAAAAATAATAATGTACAATTTATGTACAATTAAAAGTCTCAATAAAAAATATACATCCATACATAGACTCCAAAATTCCTAAATATCGAAGAAAATAACTCAAAAAGTACAACTCAGAGCCGTTTCGTATGCCTTAGTTTTTAGAGCTTCCTGCCAAAATTACGTCTGCAGAGATTGTAACAATCCGAACTACAATGGCTACAACGGCTACTCACTTAGAGTCACAAAAAAAATCACCAGCAACAATAAAAATAATAATGTGCAATTTATGACGTCTCAATAAAAAATATACATCCATACATAGACTCCAAAATTCCTAAATATCGAAGAAAATAACTCAAAAAGTACAACTCAGAGCCGTTTCGTATGCCTTAGTTTTTAGAGCTTCCTGCCAAAATTACGTCTGCAGAGATTGTAACAATCCAAACTACAATGGCTACAACGGCTACTCACTTAGAGTCACAAAAAAAATCACCAGCAACAATAAAAATAATAATGTGCAATTTATGACGTCTCAATAAAAAATATACATCCATACATACACTCCAAAATTCCTAAATATCACGGGAAAAATCTTAAAAAGTACAACTCAGACGCTACCTAAGTCGAGCCGCAACGTTTATATCATACATTAGCTTTCCAAAACAAAGCACCACAGGTGTTAAGCCCGTTTTTACGACCCGCTATTCGGCCATTGCCTTGTATAATGCGATTCAAAGATGTAGCGAATCCTGGAAAAATAACTGCCTACAGAGCTTGTAACAAACCGAAGTACAACGGCTACATCTCACTTAGAGTCACAGAAAAAATCACCAACTTTCAGTCTTTTCTCTGTTTTTTTATAAACCTTAGGTAATCCATATTAATTATGGACCGAGCATTAGCAATTTGTAAAATTGCTGTATCTAAGACTGACCGATCCATCGGAATAACGTGCCTTTCATGATTTTTCGAAAACAAAAAAATGCTCCATATTGTTTTATGTGTATGTATGTCCCTAATCTAAACTCAATAAATTACATTGCACACACCGAACTTTATCTTAATAAAAAATATCTTCGGGTGCACTATGCGCACGTAAAGAAAATTAAGAAAACTTCGGTTTACTTACGTAAGTTCTTGAGACAGTTTCGAAGATAAACGCACAAAGCAAGCACTTTTGCGTGTGTCCGTCTTAATGACCTTTGATAGAATGTAGACATTTTTCCTCCTTGAACTCATTCAACTTTTAATTAAATTACCCTGGCAATGGTTGCCACATGTTTTACTCTGACATACAACCGTTCTGCTAAAACGAATCTGCTAAATAACCGCCTTTGGCCAGTCATGACTGGGGGGTTATTTTATTTTCTCTTGGTTGTCAGCAATCGCCATTTTCAACATAAAACTACTGTTGCCAAAATTTAGATGTTGAAAAATAGAAAAGAAAACGAAAAAAACTTCAAGGCTCTTTTACTCAAGAAGGTTGTCATATAAATGGCATTGTCTGTAGGTACGTTAAAATAACCAACGCGGCCGGCAACGGCGTGTGTCAAATAACCACCTAACGCCATCACCATCCTCGCATCCCAGATGAAGTTTTTCCTATGGCTGGTGGCGTACACCGATAAGTTTCTTAGGGAAAACTATGCGCTTCGACACCAACTGCGGCAGCAACATGAGCTTACTCCTGCTCGCTGTGTAGGAAAACATGTTCCTCTTAAAAACTTTGGTTATGTCATCTGTTGTTCGGGTGAAGACGGTTTGTGTGAGCATGAGGGTGGGAAATACTTTTTTGATTTGTTCAACGTAAGCTGGTGACTCCGAGATATGGTGCAAGTTGGTGTTGATCGTCGTAGGTATGAGTAGATAGGTAAAGTACGTACATATGTGCATGGCAACTACCTGTGAGGAAAGTAAACTAAAACTTCCGCAAAATTTCTACCTTAATTTGTGAAAGAGTCCTTAAGTGAAGGGGTTGGAAGAACGAGTTAAGAGTTAAATTTTTCCAAAGTACACATTTGAAAATTTACCCCAAAAACCCAAACACAAACATATGGGAGACGACACACATTCGCTGGGCCCATGTCTCCCAGTTGTGCAGACGTCCTTTTGAGTTAAAGTGTAAGTTTTTGAGAAAATTTAAATTTGCGGTGTGCAAAGTTGGGGACAGATGGTGGCTGCGTTTCCTTGGCAACAGTCTTCGTTTGGCAGGGAAGGGCGGAGTGCAGGAGAAGTAGAGCACTACTAGTGTCTGTATCTTTCTCAACGCAGGGAAGCATAACATCAGAAGAGAAATTCTACCCCAAGCATATAAACTATTCACACATTACCAAGGCGACCGGCTGCGAAACATGTAGCCTGCTTGCGGGCACAAGATTTATTATGGCATTCCAGGATTCCCTAAATAACGCATCATATGCACATTTCATGATCCTTGGCACACACATAAGTACTCCTCGTTTTCGTATTCGTATTCGTATTCGTATTCCCAACAAAACAAGCAAAAACTCTAAGAATTTTCCTTCCATTGTCCAGTTTAATTGAAAATCAAAATCGAAGCTCTACATATATACGAAATCCTGAATTGAAATCCATACTGGAGGGGAGTTGGTAGCATTACATGCCCAACGAGGGAGGACAAGGAAGATAGAAAGGATATGTTGAGATGTTGCACAACAGAAAGTAATGTGCACATAAAAATAAAACATTTCTCACCCGTTTTGAGAGATCTTAAGAAATTGAAAATCTTATGGACGATACTTTCAGACAACAATGGGCGATTGAATTATTTATTACACAAGGTGCACCCAATACCACCCACCACCGACCAATGTCCACATTTTACCCTCTGCTGTCACCCTTCTGTTCAGTTCGGTGTCAAATGACATTTTCTGCAGATAATCCAGCGACCATTCGGAACAATAAACGGAAAAGGACAAACACCACTCATACGGCAGAACAACAATACCCTGAAACTATTGGGAGACCGTTTTAGAAATCGATGTGTAGGTAGCTAAGCACTTTTTGCTGACAAATCCAACAACCCTCCAACTTCACTTGTTTCAGGGTAGGTACAGTATAATAGGAACCGGACCACCTCTTCTTCTTCGTTTGTGGTTTATTATCGGTGGATTGGCTATCGATATAAAGCGATGAAGATGGACGAACGGCCACACAAAAGGGAAAACCCTCTTGAGACCATTGAGCTGATGCAAATTACTCTGACGAACTTAATGGATACCGAAAACGATCCCTTGCTAAACTTATTGAAACTTTAGCGATGATGTAAAAGTGGAAGTGACAGGCACTTCAGCAATGATCTCTCAATCAAAATGTTTTCCACTCACCTACGATTGGTTTTCTATTGTTAAGTTTTTGCTTCTCTTTCTCCCGTTGCCGTATCGCTTCGTGCTTGTTTCCTTCCCAATCACTCATACTGACTTATACGTGTCAAATCGAAAGTTAACGTAACAATCCTCATGCGTAAGTGCGTAATCGCCACAAGTGTGGAGGCTAATGAAAGCCAATTAGCTTCTATCAGTCAGGTGGTAGCACACTAAGGTGTACCACAAAGGCAGCCACTATTCACAGTAGTATCTATGTAGGTACACCCCAAGAAAAGAAACAATCGCCTTCGCCTTCGCCTTCGCCTTAATTCGTCTCGATTAACTCTCAGAAGGTTAACATGTCTGTGGCTTGTCATGATTCATGTTGGCCGTGCCGGTGGAGTACTTTTGGACATTCGGCACAATAGGTGGCCCGGTTGCTTGCCGGTGATGATGATGATGACGGCTGTGGGTGACTCTGGAGTGGGTAATGGTGGCAAAAGGTTTTGATAAAATACTGCTACTACTGCAGGGGAAATAATGGAAGTCATTAGCAATGATAAATGTTGCCGAGCTATATGAAAGCAAGCACAGGTCGACGTCGTCGTCGTTGTAGTCACCTTTTACCATTATTTCACCTGCTCGATTAGCAGTCCCATTTACTGGGTATTTTCGGCCGCCCGGCGGATGTATGTGCTTCTTATTGTTTTTATCTTTGTTTAGCTGCTGGACTTAATCGGTGATTTTTATTTTTCTGTTGTGGTCTAATTGAATGGACTTCATCCTGTTTGGTCGGGCGTGGTACATGTTAGATTCTCCTTTAGTAAGCCAAAGCAAAGACAATAGCGGAGCTAATAAGTCACGCAAGCGAGATTTCAGCACAAGTGGATTTCATGACCAAAATTGGATTTGAGAGAATGAGTCTGCTTATGACAATACAGCATCATCACTTGCCTTTATGTATGTATTTGGTTTTTTTTTGTGTGTGGCTTTGCTATGGTGTTTAAGTCGGAAACAATGAAAGACGAACATGGTATTGCTAGTTGGAACTGTTGTCATAAAGATAAGTGGATTCTTGGAGATCTTCCCAGTAAAGAAAAATACTGAAGTTTGGAAAAGAAAGGATTTGGTCTTTATATTTGAAAATATACACATTGGATTGCAGCTTGCGCTTGACATTTCTTTTATAGCTAGCTAGTTTGATTGCAATGTACATCCGAAACTATCTGGATATTTTTGGTTTGGGATAGTAAAACTAGTCCTTTGGTAAATGGAGTAAGCTTTTTACGAAAATAAGTCTATTAATGTGTGTTGGCATATTATGTACAGGCGTGTGTGTTGTATTTGTGGACAGATAAACGGTATATGGAAATAAGTTCTCTATATAAACAGAGGCTTAAAGGTACCTCTACCTATAACATTAATATAAGTACGTTTCGAACAAACTATTAAACGCATGAGTTAGAACTTAAATCATAAAAAAACGTGGGTGCAGTGGCTAAGTGCGTTGGACCACTAAGCGAGTAGTCGGTGGTTCAAATTCCTGACCTGTACCACCTGAAAGTTTTTATTCACTGCCCACACCTGCGAACGTCTGACAAATATTCAGGAATGAGAAATGTCATTAGAAGCTTCTAAAAAATAAATTGCCGTTCGGAATCGGCATTAAACTGTAGGTCCCTCCTTTCGTGTCAAAAATATAACTTCGCACACAAAATGGTTGGAGAAGCTAGGCTTTAGGTCCTGTACGGTCCGTTTACGCCTAGTATTTATTTTATTTAAGGTAAAAGAACGTGATAAGGAGGGACAGTCGCCAAAGTAAAAGGACCAATACTCAAATTTGTACTAGTCCACGATTTTACTCCTTGCCTGATTTTCTTTTAATTCAATAGGGTAATGACCACACTTATCGAAGTGATACCATTATTTATATATTTTTTTTTAATCCTTGTATTCATGTGTACAAATAAAATATTTTACATACTTTGCGTAAACATGCATGCTGCTTAACCTTCTTTACTAAGGGAAATTAAAAAGCTGCCATATCCTTTGAAATGAATATCTTCAACTTAATCTTGAGATTTTTCACTTATAGGAAGTTAGTTAAGTTCTCGGTTAGTTAAGTTCAAAAAAAGTAGATCCGTAAATGCCGTCCGTCGGTCTGTCCTTGTGTCTGTCCGGGCGCCGTATGTCAAAACGGCCAGACGGATTTGCTTCAAAGTTCGCGTATAAGGTTTTTAGGGCTACGTCTCGGGGCATCTTTTAATTTTTTTTGCTTTATCGTTCGAAATAACAGTACCTGCCATGCAATTTTTTTTGCGAAAATCACTTATCACTATTTCTAGAAAATGATTCCAATGATTTTGGTCTTTTTATAGTAAGGATATGTGGGAGTGGCCAAAAATACTGCACACGCAGTGTTTGGAAAAAATTCGCTTAGCGGTAATTTATAAAACGGCGAGGTGCTATTTCATCTGAGCACTATTGGTGGAAAATAAAATGAAATATGAGACGTATGAGACGAAACGTTACGACTATGTTTAAGTGCATCAAACGATTGCGTTATATTTCTGTCACCTATGAGTTTTATCCAGCGTTTGAATTGCTTCAGTCGAAGTAGCCAAAGTTCTTTAATTTGTGCTTTTCACAGCTTTGACTGCCAATCAAATCCTTAAAATCAACCTTTGCTTCTGCTTATGCTTCTGAAAAAATCGGCAGCCACAGTCGAAGAAAAAGCAGAAATCGATCAATGATGAAAAGCAACGATTGACAATTTTTCATTTTGCTTAGCTGTTGCTTTCGGTCAGCAGCATGAGTCGAAACAAAAATGCAAAAGCAAACCAAATGAAACTCATAGCAGTTTTTCAAATACTGGTTTTATCGCTCGTTTTTTGTGCACCCAGCTAGATATGACAATTATACTCAAGTTTGGGCCGTGTGAATGTCTTATAAATCATAGCCAGATCAGAAGGGGTAAAGAATTTCTTGCACCGGTAGAGAAAACCTAGACATTGCGCGGCGTTCTTGGCAACATCTAATAAAATAAAAAGTAATTTCATCGATGCAAGTGTCATTCATGGATAATGCGGATTATTAAGGTTTCCCTTTAATGCCATTACGTTTGGAAGGCATACAATTCTACACGGTTAACTGAAACCCATCTCAAAATGCTATAGCATATGGTGTCGCTCCATTTGCACCAGCGAAGAAGATGGACTAGAGTTTTGAAAGAAAAATTAGAAACTTCGCTGACGATACGAATGAATGTCATTTGAAATTCGTGTAGACCACCTCCGTGCCTCTCATAAGTCAATCTTTAAATTATAGTTTGAATTTAGGTTTAGTGTATATCCTGTTTTATTCATGTGCTTTTTATTATGTGCAAAGTTACTATAAGAACGCAGAAAATGTTTGGGCGTACAAGTTTTTTTTGTCAGCTTTTAACGATCTTCGTAAGCTCCAATTGGATCGAAAAATTTATGTTGACCGTGATGTACTTAAATATGAATAATTAGTTACATATGAGCAAATAATAATATGTTCTTTTGTATGAAGCAAAATACAAAAGTGGGCTCTAGGCATCCATACCCGTTTAGGTAAAATATTTTTGATTATTGACTCGATGGCAACGCATAACGAAGTAGAAATTTATAAAGCGAAGATCATCATCAATAGCGCATTAGAGGAATGTATGGTGCAAGTACGACAGATCGTTTTATGAAGTAATCATTATGGAAAATTTGTTCACTTTTTGAAGCTCTGAATCAAACTTTCACGAGTATAATCACCTTAGCTTCAGTTCATCTTTTATTAACAATACTGGCTTCGTTTTCGTCAATACCAGACTCGCCCAGTTATTTAATGGTGAATTTATTTTGCTGCTTCGTTAGACATAATACAAAATTCTTCTGACTTATTTATTTGAGATTTTGTGTGACCATACCCAACATTGCGGACGGTATTCTATTAACTAAGGTGAGATGCAGTATTTTGCTGCTTTTACCAACGTTCATACAAATGTGTACTTAGACATACTGAGCAACATGATAAAACCAAAACGGGCATGACAAGTAAACCAGTGTTTATCCTTTCGTTGGTAATATCACTCACCTTAATTTTTGCTCACTTCCTGTCATGTAGTCATGTCATGTCATCATTCATATATATGGAATATATAATACTGCTCAGAACTACCCGTTGAACTTGTACAGCGAATAACACTTATAGCACGTCGCCCTTTTGCCGTACTAACTAAGTCGCACAAAACATACATACCTACACATGTACACATCCCCCTCAGCGGGGGTGAGAATGTCATTTACTAATGCGCCCCACATACTCCATGAAGGAGAAGACCATTATCCAACCAACAAACACATCCCGTATCCCCAATGGATCGCTCTCATTCGAAGCAACTGCGGCGTACAAATGTTCATCATTGTTTCTGACAGAATACAATGCTATCACCAGGTCTCCTCCATCCATGCTACAACTTTTAGCTGTCTGCGCTAATGGCATGCACAGGTCCTGGAAATGAAAATTCTCCCAGGTATAGCGCAAAACACAAAAAAAAAACCTACGACACAGTCAGAGGACGAACATTCTAAAAATGTGTACACGCTACTCACATTTAATTTTTCAGTGTTTCACATTTTGTTTCGATTCTTACTCTTGTTACCCGATGTCAACCGAAAATAAAACCAAACATGTGTTAGTACATGTGAGTCTTCCACTCTGCCGCGCACAACAGTACGATACGATGTCCCGCACCGCGTAATCGTCCCGCACAAACAGAAATCCGCATGAAATCATCACATGGAATTGTGGGCCTGAATTTTTCATACTCCGATGAATTAGTACCGTGGATATTTATGGGATAGGTACCTACAGACATACAAACGTACAGCTGTATTCTCGGGACACAATTAAGGGGGGTAAACGTGCTGACTGATTCAAAAGCCACGACATCCTTGATTCGCCTTCACAATTACATTCGGCTGCAATTGAAACTTCCACTTAGTTTCGTGTGTCAGACATAGTCGTGGTGTGGTGTGGTGTGGTGTGGTGTCGTGACAAGATGCGATTTGAATCTAAACAATTTCCAAAATATTAAAATGCTATTAAATCGACACTGTTTTCTAATGGAATACTACTGGTAGCGAGGGGGCGACTGATTGCAACTCAATTGGTTATCGACCAATCCTGCGAAAAAAGAATCTAGTTGCCATTGACTATGAGTTCTTTCAATTCATCTAAATATACACTTTGTGAATAATTTGACGCCATTGTTGATAGACAAAAGCTAATCACAAAGAGATATAACGAATATACATATAATGAACTATATTATAGTACAAATAAAATAAATTTTGCTTTATGAGCCAATTGATTTGAAATCTTGCACGTTAATAAAAAAGTATAAATTATTAGAGACCGTCAAAACGTAATAGCTTTGTAGGTTTTATGTACATACACGGCACGGGATCGGGAAACTATTTGGTGGAGATGGAGATGGCAAATAAAAGGAATGGGAAATAACTGATCTCTCAGATATACAGGGTGTTACCGACTTTATGTTCAATTCTTTGGGCTATGAAATATGGACTTTTCTAGGAAAATAATTGAGAAGCGTTTTTGAATCGAATTTTTGAATTTTTTTTAAAAAAATTTTAAAATTTTTTTTTTTGAAAAATCTAGGTTTTTAGGTATGCAGATTTGTTTGAGTTTATAGTATAAAAAAAAAATGTATATTTTTTTGAAGTTCCCTTTATTAGTTTTCGAGTTTTGAGCCCATCTTAAACATCCTTAGTACAAAAAAAGACAAAAATCCTTGAAACCACTTTCGAGTAAAATAGTGATAAGTGATTTTCACAAAAAAATTTGTATGGCAGGTACCGTTATTTCAAAAGATAAAGCAAAAAATAAGGAGATGCCCGAGATGTAACCCCAAGAACCTTATATACTAACTTTGAAGCAAATCCGTCGAACCGTTTCGCCATACGGCGCCCGGACAGACAGACAGACCGACGAACGGCATTGGCAGACCCACTTTTTTGGACTTCTCTATAGTTGTAATATTATCCCTCGAAATTCGAAATTTCCGTACGATCGCAATAACTTTATCTTTAGTAAAAAATTAAAAGAGAAAATTTGCTTTTTAAGAAATTGTTCTAGGGTAAAGGCCTAAACTTCAGTTTTTACTCCAGTTGCCGATAATTTATTAAAAGTGCTACTTTGGTGTATCCTGTCGGTTAGAAGAAAAAAAGGTTTAGAAGAAAAAATGTCCTGTGCTTTCAATAAACTACCTTCTTTTGAAATTTGAGACATAACATTCTTAAGCAGTAAACTAATATTCACACACACATATCGGTTTGCTTAACCTTATTATATTATTTTTTTACCGAAAACCCACTGCAAAAGAACACGTATCTTGTGTGGTATGGCTTAAACTTTGTATGTTATGTATTTAAATACAAACTGGGCGCAATCGAATGTTTCCTTATAGAAAATACAGGAGAAGGTTCAGAAAAGTACTTGCAATTCCAATTACACATCTCAAAGTATTTTGCACAAAATACTGGAAAGGATGAAAAGTACTTTCAAAATCAGAAAGTCTTAAAAACCAGAATTCAAATATATTCAATACTACACGTATGAGCACCAAAAATACATAGAATTAATGGTAATTCAGAGGTCCTTCGATCAATGTAAAACAGATTACAATTTGGTGTAAATAGTTTGAAAGATATTTATAATCGATTTTTATTGATGTTTTGATCTTAGCCTTTGAATTGTCAAAAATACAACAGCGATAAAAAAATGAATTAAATTGACATTTTAAAATTATTATATGAAAAAAAAAATTTAATTAAATTAAAAAAATCTAAAATACTTTTGTTTCACTTCATAGATCAAAAGAAATGAGTGTCTTTTTTAATTCGTCCATAATATCTTTAATAAATATTGCCATTTGTGTTAAGTGTATGCAATATCTTTTTAGAAAAACTCAATACGCAGTATTCTTGGCCCCATACCACAGGTATTCCAAATACATAAACAGTCTAAATTTGAAAACAGTGAACGTTTTTGAAAAAAATTGAATAGTGGTTAATACACACTGGAACTCTAAATACGGACTTACTATTTACTTAGATACTTGAAGCAGATCTTGGTCGAACTCATTTGTCATACGGTTTCTGACCAGACAGACGGCGATTGGTGGAATATAGCTTTTATTTTATTATACTAATTTATACCACAAAATTAAAAGCAGTGACTTAAATAGTACGTATACGTCTAAGTCACGTTCTATCATCGAACAATCTTTTATAAATACTTGCGTTCAGTATGCCGAATACTTTTCGCCCGTGCGTTACATATTTTGATGATTTAAATTTTTACTTTAGCACATTTATTTCATATGTGGACTTTTCAAAAATACTGCTTACTCCGTTTTTGAAAAAAAAAATCGATTAACGGTAATTTAAAAGGCCGCCAATATCTCGAAAATCAACAAAGGGAACTTCAAAAAATTTTACTAATTTTTTTATATTATTAAGTCAAACAAACTTTCATACTTAGATTTTCGAAATAATATTTTTAAAATTTTTTTTTTTTAAATAACAATTTCTTAAATTTAAATTAAATTCGTTTTCTCAAAAACGGCTCTAACGGTTTTGATAATTTTGAACAATTATGTTAAAAGTGTCCAATATACGAAATTATATAAAAATCGTTGGTACCGTTTTTGAATTTTTCCAAACATGAAATGTCATATAAATAAATTTGTCAACATTCATTTTCAATTCAATTTGCGATTCAAAAACGCATCAATGACGCAGTTGTGCACTTTATTTAATATGTCATCTGTCCATTTACGTTCCTGCTAATTTGCAGAGCAGCACATCGCTTAATAAATTAAGTTTGTCGTAATAAAGGGACTCAGATGAAGGTATCACAACTTGGCAATTCTAATATCCATGTGAGAAAATTATAACATCTTAATTCTACCGGGCAAAATGTACATGCGAGACCATGGCTTTTTCATTTTTAAAAACACGAACGAAAGGTACATGATTATGTTGGTATGTCGGGATTATGGGATTTCAACCCTCTTTCCACAGGCGGCAGGTACCGCTAATGAAACTTCGTTGCTCTAATTTTGAAGGCATTTTAATATTTGGTTTGCTGCCATTTTTCATTTATTTTTGAAAAGTTTAGGGTAACCAAAAAATTATACCAAAAAATTAAAAATGGCCCTAAAAAAATTAAAATTTTGCTCCAACGATATCAAGATTGCCCCAAATCATATACGTTTTCGTGTTGTTATTTTCCATGTACATTTTTGGAGCCGTTTTACCCTTTGGGTATGGGGCAATATTTCATGGCGTTAACAAGCGAATTGCCACATTGGGGAAACAAAGAATCCGCTCGATATCGAAAAAACACCATTGTATGACCAAAAAGTTAATGTTTAGGCCGGCGTTTGCCCCGAAACCATCATCGGACCATTTCTCTTTAAAAAAAGCCGAAACAGTCGATGGGAATCGATATTGGTGGATGTTGGCTCATAAAGGCTGAAAAAGATCTACACACCGAAAATAAAATAAAATCACTTTTTGCAGCAAAAATGTGAACACAGACACTCTTTCGATTTGGAACACATAGGTACATTAAAAATAAATTTTACAGAGAATTTTGTGTAATAAAAATGTGGTAAAAAATAGTCAATTTTGAAAGTAATGATAGATTGCTAATTCAAACGTTTTGTTTCGAATTTGATAATTAGTGTTATTTTTATAAACACAGGGATGTATGCAAATGGAAAAATGAATGAAAAACAAATAGCAACCGTGAACACGCTGAATTTCCAATTGAATTCCAATTGATTCGGTTGCATTAGATTTCAGTGTAGATAATCATCATGAATAAAGCTTTTATTATGTTGATATAAGCGCCATGTGGGTACACATAGGATTAGCATTTGATAAATTTGCGTAAGTAGGTAGGTACTTACCACAGTGCAATGAAAAGTTTTTGTTATCAAGTTGCATGCGAAAAAATTTAGAATAATATTTTTTGAATCATGTTTGATTTAATTCTGTTAAAAAGAACTTGTTTCATTATGGTAATTTAAGTAATTTTTAATATTGTTGGCGCGCACGGCTTGCACGGTAAGTATGTAAGTAAAGTATATTTAAAATTTTAATATGATAGATGATAATATTTCGATTATTTTCCTACTTTTTCTTACCTCTGTTTAGGTCTTGGGTTTCACAGTTTCAAAATATTAAATTTATTTTATTGTCTTGGGAAAAGGCGCGCACTCAATTGAATCATGAGGTTTATTTGAGGATATCCAAACTTTTTTCTCGAAACTGTGTTTTCAAAGCTGGTTGTCAAAAGTTCTCGAAAACTACTCAACCGATCTTGATGAAATCTTACACAGGCCTTCGAGAAACAATCCACAAGAACTTCCACGAAGGATTTTTTTTTCAATCACAACTATTTAAAAAAACAGAATGTTGGGCAAATTTTACCAAAATTTTATATTTTTTTGTAATCTGCCAACAACCAATTTTCGTCCAAATTCTAGTTTATGGTCTCAACTTCATACGATCCTGTCACGAGTTCTACTATCAACTTTTTTTCGAGGGTTCTCTGGAAATGACACCACAATGGCGGAGTTTTGAATGTTTACGCTTTTGCCATTTACGTTTTAAAGACAACTTCATGTAAATGTTGTCCGCGGCTCCATTACAAATGACCCATTCGGAAGGTGCAATTTTGCATCACTTTTTCGAGCATTTCGGCCTGTATTCCACGAATTACGAGTGTTAAGTTATCCTGTAAGGCTTCAATTGTGTTCGGCTTGTCCATATAGACTAACGACTTTACATAACCCCACAAGAAATAATCAAGAGGCGTTAAATCCCATGATCTTGGCGGCCAACTCACAGGGCCATTTCGAGAGATAAACTGCTCACTAAATTCATCCTTCAACATTTCCATTGTTTCACGAGCTGTGTGGCATGTGGCACCGTCTTGATGAAACCACATGTCAACCAAGTTTTAACTCAGCCAACTGGGGCAAAAAAAAGTCGCTCATCATGGCTCGATATCATTCGCCGTTGACAGTAATGTTACTTCCACGGTCGTCTTTGAAGAAAAATGGATCGATAATGATGAAGCCTATTAATCATACTGTCGTTTTTTCGGGATGCATCGGTATTTCTTGTATGGCATGTGGCTGTTCATCACTCCAGATTCGAAAGTTTTGTTTATTTACGTATCCGTTTAGCCAGAATGAGCCTCATCGCTGAACACAATTTTTCAATAAAACAGCGGATTTTCATGGGGCTGTTCTATGGCCCATTCTCCAAAAATTAGACGTTGTGGTAGGTCGTTGAATTTTATAGTCTTTCAAACCTAAATCGAGACGAATTGACATTTCACGATCCTCATTAACATTGGACGCTACGACTGCAATATACTCTTCGGTACGCACTGTACGCACTGTACGCATGCGAGTCGATGGTTTAATGTTCAACAAACTAATATTGGTGATAACAGCACGAATTGCTGATTCACCAGGTCGATTACACATTTTTCACAGAGCACGAATTTTGATAATAAATTTCAATAATTTGCAATCGTTGCTCGTTTGCAGAGTATACTGAAAACTTTTCACTTTGACAGAAGACGTTTGGACGCCATTACTAACCAGTGCTGCCAACCTAAAAAAACTTAACTCTTAAAAAATTACCCTTTATATCTTTAAGACAGTAAAAACTTTGAATAAAATATTTTATTTTGTGTTTAAAAAAAACTTGTTGGAAATAAACTCTTTTTCCACGAATAAACCCATGTAACCCCTTAACCTAAACTTATTATGAAAACATATATAAAGCCGTAATACATCAAAGTCCAAGCGGAGGTATAAAAGAGCTTGGAAAATAGAATGGAGTAGATATTTTGAAAGAGTAGAGCAGGAAAAGTGTCATGTTTGCTGGTTCAACCTCTTAACGCTTCGGCAGGGTTCCCATTTTTTGAAAAGTTTATTACTGAAGAAAAACGAATATACATATACTCAAACGGTAGTAGCTTTCGTAAAAATAAAAATTAATTAATAATTCTCCCTCTTTTTTTTCTAGTCACAACTGTTTTCCTCAAAAACACTTCAGTTCTTTGTTGAAGAACATATCACAAAATACTCTTTATTTCCTTTTTTATGGGATTCACATATGGCATTGACTATCCTATTTCAATCGCCACTCTCATGTGTTATCGCGTGTTTAACAGCAGTCAAACTGAAATTGTTTTTATGCTAAACTTCACTTCAAAACACTTTCGCCTCGGGTAAGTGAGTTTGTTCCCACTGCAATTTAAATGATAGCGACAACTTTCAATATACACGACTAGGTTTGTTGTACAAAAGACCATGGGGTCATGCATATTTACCTGTATGTAGAGTTTATATGAAATTTGACATGGATTCACTAACACATGTGTAATATAGGTAAGCGCATACTACAAGTAAATAGATTTAACAAGAGACAACCTACAAGGTCTGATTGGAAGTGGTTTATATTTTGCTCAGGTTATATGTATGTTAGACAGCGATCGGTTGTGATACGCCTGATATTATTTATCTAAGTATTTATACTAGCTATTCGTGACCGACGTCGACCGACGTGAATTTAATATCTATCGAAGGTTCCTATATGGGTATATTACTTACCTTCATTGTCTTTTCGTCCGGAGAACTTTCATATAATATCGATGCTTCAATAACGTTATTCATCAGCTTTATTGCTATTGCATAGTTTCGGTTGTTCCAGGTAGATGAATTAATTTCGAAAAATTGTTTTATTTTCATTCAAACAATTTGTTTATGAGCAAGGCTGACCTACATTCAAAAGATTTTTCTCAAGTCAACAACGAAATCAATTTGCAAATACCAAAGTGAAAATACAGCGCCATCTAGTATAATTCAACTTATCTATAAACATTTCAATAATCATAGAAAGAGGAGCATTCAGTCTGATATATATTTTCTTAACTATGTCGATTCAACTTTCATTTAACTGTCCAAAATTGTATCACCAAACTTATTTTATTTTGTGAATTTGAGCGAAATCGTATCTGCCATAAATACGAGAAATGGTAATATCGAGACGACAGCGCCACCTATCAAGTTCGAACTTGAGAGACCTTCCTACAGACTTAACAATGTATTGCCCAATTATTGTGTCAATCGGTCCAGCGGCAGTCAATTTTTAGACTGCCCCACCCCGAACAATCATTTTTATATACTAAAATGTTTTAAAACAAAATAAATAGTATCGCGCATACAAATCAACTGTCAGATGTGGACACTCCCAAAGGCCACCAACCGTAAAATGCGAAAAATACGAACATACCCAGTTTCTGGAATTTTTTTTAGCCTAAGCCTGAAATAAAGCTGTACGAACAAAACAAAATAAAGTGCACAATACTTTCATACGAAACTTTCTTGATTCTTTCTTAATTCAAATTTAAGCAAATCGTTATATAAACAAAAAATTAAAAAAAAAAAATTATTTTAAAAATCGAAGTACAGATTCAGCAGATTCGTTCGAAATTCCCATTATTAGTTTTTTATCTACCGATCTTCATCTTCAATAGACTATTTCAAGTAATTACAAAAACATATAAATTAAAAGTTAATGAATATATGGTCTTTTTAAAATCTGCTCGCGACAAGCAAATTTCATTGCAAAATTTAATACTACCATAATTGGTTCTTTGCTTATATGTATCAAATGAACTTCTATCCCGCAGTGACATTTGGGTAGCATATATATTTAAGAGAAGTATCAATTCTGGTGAATTAATATGATAATTTAGAATATCGCGACCGAAGTTGCATCGAGACTGAAACTTAAGGTTTGCAGACCAACAAAATTGCATCTTCCCTCATAATTAGAAAGCTCATCAAACATATTTAATTTACAAACCGCGTACCTCTTGAAGTTTTTAAGGACTCTTTCGCATATAAGTTCGTGAACTTAATATGGCGAATCCCAAATTACAGAATAATATTCTAAATATGGTCCGACTAATGAGCAATAAATATTTTAAGGCTATATACATCTCGAAAGTCTTTACTATTACGTTTAAGGAAGCCTAACAATGAGGAAGGAAGCCTTGGCAATGACATAATCATAATGAAAAAAGAAACTTAACTTATTGTCAAATATGACATCTAGATCTTTCACTTTATCAAAACGCTGAAGTCTAAGATCATTTATAAAATAATTATGCAAAATTGTAGTACTAATACGATATGCTGAAAAAGGTGAAAAAACTTTTCATTTATAAATGTTAAGTTCCAAAGCATTACGATTGCCCCACTTGATAGCAATCAGTTACATTTTTTAACCGAGAAAATAATTTGAAATCTTGCGCGAAAGTCAGAATCTTATAAAATTTAAATATTTCATGAACATCATTTATAAATAATGTAAATAGCAACGGGCCCAAATGACTGCCGTGTGGAACACCTGAAGTAATTTCTATAACGCGAGAAGTCAAACCATCGACTCAAAATTACTATACTCTCGGGTAGAGTATAAAAACCCAAAGCTGGTGCTTGACAGAATCAAACTTCATATGTGTGCGAATCATACTTCACACAAGACAGTACAGAAGCAGACGATAGTATACATAAGCAATAGGTTTTATGTTTATTCGACGCTAGTACTCTGATAAGCAATTGGAGTACTGTACTGCCATACTCTTTCAAAATATAAAAAATATAAACTCCATGTATTTTTCAAGCTCTTTAATTTAATGTATTACGGCTTTGTATATGTTTTCACTTTATATTTGTTTATATATGCTACAGTCACACTCACACACGGCTACATAAATTTTGGCCCCAAACGAAAAATGGCCCAAAACAAAATATGAAAGATTTCCCCAAAATTTTGTATGGGAAACAGCAACATGAAAATTTCAGTTATTTGGGGCCATTTTTCATATTTTTGGGGCCATATTTCATTTTGTTTGGGGCCATTTTTCATTTTATAGTTTGGGGTCAGTTTGACATAAGTCCCAAATTGTCTGTGAGATATATAGCAAAACGTTCTGAATTTAAAAATAATAAACAAACAAATTCTACAAATGACTACTGCAAAATAAATGCCGCCTAGCTTTAGATATTATTTTTTTGAAAATTCTTAATGATTTCGTGAATGTAATGGGATATGGGGGTGCATGCTGCCCCCCTGCATGGTTTAACTGGAGTAGACGCGTGATTGGGTATGCGCAAACTTTGTTTATACCCAATAAATCTTTGCATATACCTAACCTCACACATACTCCGAAACTAACAGTGAAACCTAGCAGGGGGTTGCAGGGGCAGCATGGCCCCCATATTCCATTCGATGATTCTTTATAATTGCAATAACTTTTAATGGGAAAATGTAGCCTCTTTTCCCAAAGTTTGGGGTAATTTTTCATAATGAATTTTGTAAGTATTATGAAGTATGTAAGTATAAGTAAGGAGTCAGTTGCTTTTTACCCATGTCTACCGTATCTTTGGCAAGACATGGGGGCGAATCCCAAAATAATTCTGTAAATATATACTGCAATATGGCAGCCTAGTCTGGTAGCAAGCCGCGTGCAAGGCGACCAATCTGAAGTTAATAGCAAAAATACAAAATGTGCAGACTACACCAACTGCTGAACTGGAGGCAATTCTCAATCGGACACCTCTGAACTTATCTAAACTGATTAGCCAAACTAACACTAGAAACCCAGGCAATTTTGACCTTGCACAGGTTTTACGTAAGTACGTTGGTAACACTGTCAATTCTGACTATATGTCCCGCCAACTGGACTTTGACAGACCATTCTCTTGCTCCTTCCCGAGCAGAGATGAATGGATTACGAATGAACTCATGAAGTTCTCCATCCGCACAAATGGATCTAAGATGGGCTGTCGAACCGGTGCCGGAAAATACTAAGAAGAACTAATTATAAACTGCTCAATCAGGCTTCCTAACAGCATAATCAGTGCCTTCCAAGTTCGCCGCTGCCGCGAAGAGTTCAGGATTCCGAGCAATTTAATAGATCAAACCACCATTCTGGGATTTTAGAAAACGAGTGAAGAATGAGATTTGTATGAAACCTAATAACAGGCAGAAAAAAACAAACGACCTGTGAGGTATCACAGAAGCTTTGGCCAGAATATAACAGTGGCCGGGCCATTAAACTTCTACAGTTTGACAGGTCATCACTGTCTAAGCTGATAGGGGTCAACTTCCTAAGAAATCATACAAAGTTGAATCTCAAGAATGACAATATATGCAGAGGCTGTGGTGACGAATAGATCCAAAAAGGCAATCCTCACTTCCTCTGTTTCTGTCCGAGTGAAGTAAGGCACTTAGAATCCACGACTTACAAGAAATTTATTTTGTCTCACTCTCTGAACTTTACTGGTTTCTGAAGATATCATGATGGCTGGACGGCACCGAGTAAAGAGACACGGAGTCTTGGTTAAGATGTTTATTGATGTAGAACCAGGACTGTCTAGGATCATAGCGCCTCCTCAAAAAGATATTGGGATTAAATATATACCCCAAGCCAACAAAAAATTTTTTACTTGTCCGAATTCAAAATATTGGCATACATATGCATATCGGTATAACGTGAGTGATTGCCTTTACGCTCGACATGATAAAACACAGCGGTAACTGGAAAAGGCAACTTGCAGCTTTGTTTGTTTTTTTTTTTTTTCATATGCAATAACTCATCTTAGAGTTCTTTAATGTTTTTAAATTTCGGTAGATTTATTGTTGAGTTATTTTCATAACACAAAATGATAGCTTATTACCTTTGCGGCAGAGATTATGAAAATCTTCATCATTTCAT
The DNA here is from genome assembly GCA_963576555.1 of Ferdinandea cuprea. Classification (NCBI taxonomy): domain Eukaryota; kingdom Metazoa; phylum Arthropoda; class Insecta; order Diptera; family Syrphidae; genus Ferdinandea; species Ferdinandea cuprea. The sequence continues at coordinate 592,703 of OY754958.1, forward strand.
CTGGTAATCCTAAAAGTATGGTCATCTTTTTTTTAAAAAAACAAGAAAAAAATTAGTCCCACCAACTAAAATCTGAAGGGTACTTTCAAATTAAATTAAATTTATGTAGGTATCAACATTTTTTCAGTTCTCTTACCACTCTCTCTCTCTACGCTCATATTTTTCTCGACTGTTAACTAATGGCGGGAGTGGTTGTTTTCATCTTCGTTTTGGTTTTTTTTTTTTTTTTTTTTTTGCCTGTGTCCCACCGCAATTGATATAATGAAACTGCTGGCAGGAAAACAACCCAAATAAAATTTCATTACCGTCGAGACACAACAACGACACACGAAAGCAAGAAAAGGACCGTCTCTGGCACTTACTTCCAGTTCACTCCCTTCGAACAAATTCAATTATAATGAAGAATAGAACTTAATGAACTCGCCACCATTGCCGCCGCGAAGATGAAAACGATTTTTTTTCCCTGAAATAAAAAATAATTTCAAAACGACGTCTTTTTGCATGCGGCAAGCGGCAAGCGGCAAAGGCCGCCTGTGAATAGGCACTCATTTAAATAATACCCAATGTATCTGTAGTGTATTACTACTACATAGCTAGCCTTTTTTCCCTTTTACTTGAGCTTCAGTCAGAGCACTGCTGAGCTAGCTCACTCCCTCGGTTAATGTGCGGCGATGGTCTGTCATGAAGATTGAAAGTAAGTAATCACCCGCTATTATGAGTGGAATGAATAATAATACAATTACATTTAGTTATCAGTGGATGAGAAAACATTTTCGACTCTGCAATTGGAATCGTTGCCAAAAAGCAGACAAACAGCAAACCGACATAGGTACGAACTACGTATACCCACAAAAAACACATTCAGTGCCAATCATTCAAAAGCAACTTAATCAATTCTAATTTGGAGGACGATGACGAAGAAAATGGGTTTCCTCCAAATTCCGAATAATCTATGTTCGTCATCATCATCCCCTAAAAATCGCCTTCACTTTCGCCTCATAAGCAGTGATTTCTGCTGTTTGTATAGTCGTATCCTGCTGCTACTACCACTATTCCAGCACTCGTATACAGATCAATGGGCATACTAACCCCCGGCGGGTGATTTCATTTATTTACAAGATACAACATTGACTATTATTAAAAGCCCATGCCTATCGAGCATAGGCTTGTACTACAAGTGGTGAGCTGCTACCCTAACGCAGCAACAGGAATGAACAGCAAATCGCAAGGGTGGACTATCGCCTGGATGGGGGTGAATTGCATGCGGCAACCAACAAGTTTCATGCTTAAACGTTTAGAAGTAAAATCGCTTAGGGTTGAATAAATTGTGGCCTGGGGCACTTGCACCCCCGGCTCTGCTGCTACTCTTATTTTCTTCTTTTCTTTCCACTCTTCGGCGAAGCTTTTTGAAATAATTTCAAGTGACATACCCTCAAACAGGGGGAGACCGACTGGCGCTGCATATGTGCGTCCAGAATAATGACATCTAAATGGATTTCCAATAACTGAGAATAGTAGTGGTGGTGGATGATGGTGGTTAGTTTGAAAGAGGACAACCCTCTTGCATGTATTGCTTGCTGGTAACATATGGCGTTCAGCCATCGCCGCACCCTCTATTAAGAAAATTGAAAGTCATCGCAATGACAATTTGCCACAGCTACGACTTTATCAGGGTGGTTGAGTCGACGAGTCAAATTTGTTCGAAATTTTTGATTGAGACTGAGAGAGTGATGCATGCGTGACGGCAGGATACACATATGTATGTATGTGCCGTGTCTTCTTTGGCTTTAGCTACTACGAGGAGATTGGCATACCGCAAATCTACATGCTTTTGCATCCTTAGAGTCTGTGCATATTATGGTATACTACACGTTTGGAAGTGTCTTTCTGGTGTTATTCAATGCCTCACACCGTTATTATTACAGAAAAGTTCTCATTTTAATTGGAAGCGCACGTTTGTTCTGTGGTTAAATTACGACTAACACGTGACTTTGATATCAAACGATGTTTAAGGATCTTTTTCTCCTTTCTACCGAATCAGTTCGTGAATCAGAGTTAAAGTTTCTTCAATTCGACTCCTGTTCCTATAGATACCCATGACAGATTTATATCTTGTCACAATGGCATACGTATATACAAAGTCAAATTCAACACAACAAGCAGCACAGCTCCCTTTGTGTGTGCAAGTTGAGTAATTAACACATAGAACGGCAGTCAGATCAACCATCTACGACATGTGTTACTAACAATGGAAATTTTTGAAACTTTTAATTCCACTTGAAATTTTCGAACGAAGCAAACTACTTGCGAACCGTGTACTATGCTCTGCTGTGCTGTGCACATATCACAGAGCACACACAAACAGCACCCTTGTGTACGCCCAGAGGGGGTTGTGAAAATTATTTTAAATTTAAAAACTTTCCAGCAGCGAATGTGCCGCAAAATAGCACGGCCACAAGCGAAACGGAAATGCGATTCTACCATAATCTCCTAATGGATGCTCAAAACAAGTTTGCAAGTAGTTTTCAAAAATTACTAATAGTGTCAGTATTAAGCGAGGTATGCCTGCTTGCCTCTTCTTCTCTTTTTCCAATTCGTGGGCTATGCATATTTTATTATGTCACAGGGTAAAAGAAAAAAAAATCCCACGCATTCTAGACTATCCAACTCCTACATCGGCTGAAAGATAATTATGATTGAGAGTTAAAGAGGCAATAGATGAAATATGAGTATGAGGAACCTCAATACTATTCCGAAGTAGAATGTACGTATGTATGTATACAAGAGTGTTTTGTATATGTTTTCCTTCGAATACAGACCGAAGAATAAAGGGAAAATAGAAACTACAAGTGTCTCGTACGCAGGTCCGTTATTACATTCATGAAAACAGGGACTTTCTCGCAGGGAATTTTATAGCCTCAATGAGTGAGATTTTTCCCAGATGAATGAGTGGGAAAATTCGTTTGAGCCAATTGCATTATGTTGTTTAAAGACGGTATTTCTACTACTGCTTTATTCTTATTTGGCTACTTTCCATGGCACGATATATTTTTACTGCATCTCCTTGGTTTAGTTGAAGAAATGATACTATCGCTGTCACCGATTACCCTAAGTTTTTTGCCACATATATGGGCTTTTATTGCTGTCTGGGGCTTTAAAAAGGTGATATCAGCTCGAGATTTTGCGAACAATGCAACCGACTTAGCAACTTCTGTCACTGTCAAGACCTTAGCTGAACAAAATAGTTTGAGGACTTCGAAATAAATTCATTCAGCAATGTCAGTATCCATTTTGAAGCCATCCTCATACGCACGCATTCATCTACACTAAGAAACGAGGTGACGAATGATCTATGCTGGAGTGGATTCAACTAAGTTTAACTGCTAAAACTTAGAGAAAGGGTGAGAGAATCGCACCGTGAGGTATTTTTTAAGAGGTATAGAACTTCGAATTTGTTTTAATGTCCATCATTGGAAGGATAATTTTATGCCATTAATGTTTAAATATGATATCGGGCATTGGACGCCGCGGCTGGTTCGAATAAAGACAAGTCTAGAGGTCCAATTTTCAACCACTTTTCCAACCACTTGGGGCTGTATGTCGGCAATAACGCCACGAATGTTGGCTTCCAAGTCCCCGAACGTTTCTGGTTTGTTGGCGTAGGCGAGTGACTTCACATATCCCCAAAGAAAATAATCCAATGCTGTCTAATCACACGATCTTGGTGGCCAATTGACAGGTCCATTCCGCGAAATTATGCGCTCATCGAATGTTTCCTTCAATGAATCGATTGTGGCGTGCGCTGTGTGGCATGTAGCGCCGTCTTGTTGGAACCACATCTCATCCACATTCATGCCATCCAATTCGGTTACAGCTGCCAGATTTGACCACAAAATGTCAGTCTTATCTCTATTCGAAAAACCAACCTTTAAAAGAAACACCCTTTAGTACGCAGCAATATAACTTCTATATAAAGTTGAAAAGTGTGCGAAGAAATGCTACCCTTCTTAAATCTAATCTAGTGCCCTAAATTCGTAAAATTGTATTTCGTACTCCGAGTGCGACCCTAATACAATTTTTGATTACTTTTGATTTTCCGCAAAAAAAAATCAATTAGATACAAAGATTTAAAATACATATTCCGACAGCAAAGCGTTAAGCTCTATAGTCATAGTTCTACTGCATGGAAGTGTAGGTTATGTTAGGTTAATGTGCTGGGACAATTATGTTTTGGGGTTATGACCCCGTGAAACTTATGCGCAACCAATGAGTTGTTTAGCCATCTCGAGGAATTTTAGAATTTCGGCAAGATATTTATAGACCTGCTAGAAAGTTCTGGAAGAAATTCTGAGAAGGTCTGACTTCTGGGCCTTTGACTTTATGACTTTATCTTTTTCATATCAACGGTTAAACGGGAGGAATTTCGCCTTTCCTGTAAAATGTTCAAACAAACCCAAACATAGAATTCGAGCACAATTCGTTTTTCATTTGTTTCTACAAAAGCACTTTGTTCCCAGTTTAATTCTCTGTTTAATGTTACAGAGGATTTTTGCCTTAGAATCCGTCTGACTCTGGTTCAGGTTTGAACTCTTCCTTGCCAGTTAACTAGACTTTTTATTGTTGAAAACCTGGCAAAATCTTACGTTATGCTACGTGTCAGGAAACTGTAGCTCTTTCTATGCCATATATTTTTGTTTATTGCGGCTTGGGCCTAAATAAAAGGCTTATATCAGTGTGTAGTATTGCAATCACTGCATTATGATGATTAGCGGGTGTTGCTGCTTTCAGGTTCGCCAATTAGTGATTGGAGAAAAAATGAGGAATGTTCTAGTGAAAACTATGCGATGAGTAGTGCAGTGTGTGCATACAATATAGACCATGTTTTTCATATTTATGTAGAATTTGGGCATATACCATTCAGACTGAATTCCTAGATCACAGTTTGGCTTAATCAAAGTGTACAGTTTGAAGCCGTTTCTTCTATGAAAAGATCCAAAGGTTTTTAATTGAGTGAGATCTCTAATCTCGTTCTGTCAGTGGTTCTCATAGCCGCCATGGTGCTATTACCGGCCGGTAAATTAAACCGATGTGTGGGTGTGAATGTTGGTTTACTGCAAATATTTTTCTTGAGCACACGAATCTACGAAAAATGATTATATTATTTAGAGATAGATTTTACTTGTTGAAAGTCAAACATTTTATTGCTCTGATTTCAAGTTAGTAAACTAAAAAGCAGCAAAAATTAAAACAATTCCTAAAACAATAGATAAATTAATATTTAACATCCATATTACAGCATAGCTTCAGGATCCCTAGCTTAGTGGTGCAACGCACTTAACAACTGAGCCACTGCACATGACTATGCTGCTTTAATATGAAAATATCGAAAAACTAATGACTAACCGCAATTTTTATTTTTTAAGTTAAATGAAAATTAAGAACTTTTCTGCATTTGTCTATAAAATTCCCACCATATGTTTGCGTTTTTCATACGAAACTCATATTGACAAATTTTCCACCCAAATACCTATCTGCGACCTAGTACCTACCACGATAATTTCCCAGTTTTCCTATATTTGGGAAATTCTATTCAATGCATTTTAGAGCATGAGTTGAATTTGCTTTCCCGTTGCCGTTCCCATTCCCAGCCCTCAAGGAACGTGTTCAGGAAATCAACAAATGGGTCTCTTATTCACCACAAAATAAACAGAGTACACAACACACTATGTGAAAAGTCCCAACCGTGGGAAATTCACTACCCTACCCTCTCACAACAATTTGGAACACTTGTGAGCACGACCAACAATAACAACTACACACAAAGACCGTTGTTGTTCTCATCTCTACCCATTTACGAACGAAACGAATTGAAAATCAGATATTTCAGTTCTCAAAGTCTCACCACGCGTACTCAAAAACAACCCTTCTGTCCGCTGCGTCCCATCGAAGAATTCCTCATTTGAACCCCCATAATAGGGATCTCCCAACAAGTGAAACTCCGCGCATATCCTTTAGATCCTGTGCTCGTCTTCTCTCGTTTCGTATATAACTGCGCGTTTGTTCGCCTCACGAATCAGTCGTCGTGATACCATTGAAACCAACGCAAGGGTCGTTACGAAAGGCAGCCCCCTAATCACAACAACAAAAACTAGTTCATAAAGTAGAGAAAATATTTTGAAAATACCAAAGAAAAAAGTGTATTTTCATTCAGTTGTTCTATCGTTCGGTGATTTGGAAAAATTAAACTCAGTTTTTTGTCATTTCGTTGCATTTCGGGCAAAATGTGGTACATACTCAGTTAAGCCGGCTTCGATTGACCCTTCCTTTTCTGTGTAGGTGGCTTGACAGGTTTTTTGTTCTTCATCGACGGGTTTTATTTTCTCAGCTCAGTGAAAAATAAATAAATATAATGTAATGAAAATTTTCTTCATTTGATATTCGTACCGTGTTACAGATGTCCCGTCGACGACGACGATTTTTCGGCACCGTGCTGAAGTGAGTGTTTTTTTTCGGTTATTTTGAAGTGTGAGTGTGAGAGCGCTGGGAAAATCCCTATTAACGAAAATATGTAAATTCAGTGTGTATTCAATTTCGTATGAAAAGAAGAGAAGGGAAAAGTAAAGAATAAAAAAGTGGAAGTGGAAGTGGAAAATCATCCAGTACTGGTACGAATAGTGAAAATCCTGTTTTCATTGTCCTCCATATATACCCGCCCGCCCGCCATCTACCCCCCCAACCGTCACCCTAGACCGCATTTGCCAGCAGTTCTCGGCCCCTTTCCACACACACAAATTGAATGTACTTGTGTTGTTAAGCGGCACTTGAATTCGGTTGTACAATCTTCTGTACCTCATGCATGTCCTTTTTTGTGTGCTCCAGGCTCGTAAGGATTATGTAAATTTTATTATTATTATTATTATTTTTTTCGGACACAAGGACACCTTTTAAGTTTGGATTGTTTTTACCCTATTTTTTTTTCTGTTGTTCTCTTCCTTACTCACAATTTGCGGTTTATATTGCCGTTCCTATGGTAAATTCCTTACTTTGGAAAAAATAAAACAGGAAAATGTCTATTAGAGTCATTTTAGGGAATAATTCCAGCTAATTTTCTGCGAAAAGGACGTATTTTCACATTTATTTGTTGCTTCTACCCTTGCACACGTAATAATCTAGAAAGTGGGTGTCTCTCCAGGACAATTTTATTACATGGTGCAAAGCAGCAGATGTTTGGATAAGTAGTCTTGAAGAAAGCCATGAATTGCTTTTCATTCGTTTGCACTACACTGGCCTGCCACTGCCACCCACCAAATGTCCTTGCAAAAGGATATCATTGATGTTCATTATTATGTACATAATATATGTTTGTATGTATGTACCTATGCGCTATTGTATTGAAGCCAATTTTAAAATTGCAACGAAACATATGATATTGCCAACGAAGGGAACGCTACGCATGTAGAGAAACAGCAGCATCGTCGTCAATTCCAGAGACTTTAGATAAAAGCGAGCAAACGCAAGAAAGAGAACAAGACTTGCAGCTGCCGAATAGAGTATGTGTGTCAATGTTCGAATCTTAAGATTGCATTATTTAGTTGTTAGCCTCTTTTAGGGTAGGTACATGTACGACTAAATAAGTTGTGTGTGGCTTTTCGAAAAAGTGCACCCTTCTCTTCTCCTCTTCGCTCTCACTCTCTGGTGAAATATTTTAAAACTTTCGCAAGGACACATGAACAATGCATACCATGCAACAACAGTCCTCCGCAACCCTTTTCTTGGGAACTGCGAAACTTACTTGTTAGATGCATTTAGGACCAACATCTACTATAAACACACCAATCAACGTCTTCTCGCAAAGTAGTTGCATGTTGAGTGCAAAATAAAGCAATTGCAGTTTATTTTTTCCTTCTTCATTCCATTTACTGTTGTTTCTGCACTGGTAGTTGCATCAGTAGTTTGAAGTCTCATGCAACTATATAAGCGAATCTTCTACAAAGCAGAAACAAAAAAAAAAAAACACTAAGCATACAAAATAGAGTCTGCCTGGCATTTTACGATGCCACCGTAATAGCGCAAATGGCAAATCCCTTTTAGTATAATATTCAAGTCATTTCCAGACAATAAAATTAAAATTCAATTAAAATTATGTACAGCTTTGGAATTTAAGGAGGCTATTTTGGAATTAGAAAATATTCAACGAAAAAACCTTTTAGCTTGGTAGTAAATGAGTAATGAGCCGCCACGTGACAGGGACTGCATGAAATATTACGAGGTTGTATAATTTTGGGAAAATATTTTCGCTAAACATAAATACCAACAACCACAAATGTCACGCTTTGATTAATAATAATGTTTATTTATTAGGTCCAATGCGACTAACTAACTATTTCATAATAGCCTTAAACGATTCATTACCTTTTGTTAATAATTAAAATATGTAAATAAATTTATGGGAATTTTAATGAGTGTACAAACATATATGTTTATATTTTTTTAATATTTGACAATAAACAGAAGGTACGAAGAACGGGTATTCGAATTCAAATGAGAAGTAAAGATTCTTTCAATCGAATGATCCAATTCAGAGTCTTAAGGCTTTTTGTCGTAACTACGTATGTACTTGCTGGGCACAGTGGCTCAATGGCTAGCGTTAGTGTGTTGGACTACTGAGCGTGGGTTGACAGTTTCTTATCCACCTACGTTTTTCGCTGCGCTAGCTTTTGCAAAATTCTGACAAACATCCCCGAGTATAAGTTGTCATGAGAACAATCCATCTGTCACTTGTCATAGAATGAAGGAAAAATATAATTCCATACAGTAGAGGCAATATTACCAAACAAGTAATTGGGTGAATTAAGTGAACGACTGCGTCATATCCCTCGATAATTAGAATTTCCGATGATGCGAATTTCTTAAAAATGCGAATTGGCAAAACCTTATATATAGGTGAATTTCTGACATTTTCGAACTCTATGATGAGAATTTCTTTGTATATTTCTTTTGTTCTTTTTGCATAAGAATTAATTTTTTTCTGTCCGTACCTGTTTAATGCTATTTCAACAGTTTTTATAATTATAAAGCGTTCTTGTATATGGCAAGCATCTTTTCCACGTGATTTGTTATAGGCACAAATATTATAATATGTCAAACCTAACATAAATATGTCCTTATTTCTAAGTTCCCTGCGGGTGTTACTATCATTTATTCGCAGAATAAATTATGTGCGAGTGATTTATAAGGTATCGTTGTCTCAATAAGATTGTTTCAAATTAATTGAATTTTCATCGGGGAAAAGACGAAGAAATTCAAAAAGACCTTATTTTAATTGAATTCACATTATCCAATGTAAACATTATACTTTTGAATTTTGGACACTTTGGCTTTCAAAATTCATCATAGATTTAAAAACTTCAAATATGTTTCAATGTATATCCCCATGTTACCTGTGCAATTTTAAAGAAAGTAGGTACTTCTCATTGTACAGCAAATTTTAAAAATAAATACAAATACAAATAGATATGATGAGATAGTGACGTTATTCTAAAGTAGAAACTGTTATTCGCCCAAAGTTTCCAAAATATAAAAACTAACAAAAATCGTAAAAGTCCTATATTAAGAAATGAAGTGCTTAATAAACCATTTGTATGGTAGGACCGATATCCTAAGTTTTAAAGCAAAAATAAAGTTGATTTTGAAATCGAATCCGCCGAACCGTTTCGCTATTCAGCTTCTGGAGAAGTAACACTCAAGAGATTAAACTAATTCAACACATTATTGTGATAATATGGCAATCGCCAAAAGTGTTACTACATAAAACTCAATACCACCTACATTTAGAAAAAGTGTTTGTAACTAATTTGAGGATGAGTGTGATGTCTTAAAAATGCATTTGAAATAAGTTTCTACCCATTTTTGCAATATTATTCCGAGATGGGTTTTTTGGACGTAAAGGCTTGTGCGAATCTTTGAACTTCCAAATTTACCAAGGCTTCGTTACTCCTGCTGTCATGCGAAGCTTCCTCATCTCAGCTGTTGTCACTGGCATACGTAACTCGATCTTTACACTTTACACTTTTGCATCCGCATCTAGAGTATGCATCAGAAGTTTATATGCCGTAGGTACTACATCGCATGTACTCGAACCGAGTTGAGTCACATTGTACCCAACAATAGACATTGTAAAGCCGTCTACTTTTAACAAGGTTTGCCATGCGAAGCCTCCGCTTAATTTCTAATATAAAAGTCACCACCAATATCATACGACTTGACATGGTTGAAATGAGTTTAGGTAAGCTTTAATAGCTAACTGTTTCCAACTTATTCTAAATGGCATTATAGAGAAATCTGAGTATTTATATATATTTTTTCAGAATAATAAGTAATTTGATTTATAAAAATTTTTTTTATTTAAAAAAAATAAATAATCAAATTTATTTCTAAAATTTTATCAAATACCTTCCTGGTGTTCTTGCCCAGACCCAAACATAAAAATAAAAAACAAAACAAAATCTTAAAGTAATTTTTGAGAAATTCAGTGTATAAAAAGCATTTTGTGTGAAAAGTGCCTTTATTTAAATGGGTAATCGAAAATAAAATAAACCCTTGAATTATTTGTATTTCACATACGAATTTGGAGAAAATAATAAAATAATTTTAAATATGCCAATGGCTTGTGCAGACTTAATCATTTTTATTACTTTCTGAACAAATCGGGGTTTTTCAATAGTTTTATTTTGACATTTCATCACGCCATTTATCCGAAATAATCCTGCCGACAATAAACAGCATGTGTTGGAAATGCATAGAATTGATTACTTATCACATAAAAATAACTTTGGTCAATGAAAGGTATTTCCATTTTCAAGGGCTTGTTGCTTTTTGAGGCTCTTGGAATGACTTGTCTATCCATTGTTGGATGCGATGGACAATACGCATTATTTGGCCTTGTGCTTTGAAATGTAGAAACATTAAACAAACTTTGAAAATAGTTGTTGAAGAATGTTTTTTTTTATTTAGGTATTAATGGGAATTTCATTTTTTTATAGATATTTCATGAACACTCGAACGAAGCCGACTAGAACATTTAGTAAGATATGACTGCTTAGTATCAGAATATGTTTCTTTTATAAAAGCAAACCAATTGTACGGCATATAGCTTTGAGGTTATACTAACACATTCTACAAACTTATTAAAACAGAATTCTATAAACAAGCTATATGTGGCTAGCGTCGAGGACGAAATATGTAAAGTCATTTGCACACAAGGAACGCATTGCCTGCGCAACCGTCGCAATATTGCAATGTCTTGAATTTTCAACGAGGCAAATTAAGTGCGCTCAATAATCCCAAAGGCCATTTGAATTGGCAGATCTCGATTTAACCTCGTGTTTTGGCAGCAAAAGCAGGTGCCTCTGCGGTATTCATAATGTCCCACGGCCGTTTTTCGACCTTCCTTCGAAACTTTTCGATTTTGTATATTTAATATAACAAATATTATTTCGATAATTTCAAAAATCAAAGTCCAAAATAGTAACACGGAACGAGTGCAAAATATAGAAAATGGTTATTTTCAGAAGCTATTGGATTACGGCCTATTAAAATTAGTCTAATATCCCTAACATTTTAAGATCAAAAATTCAAAAGAAACTAAATTAATTTGTTTATTTTATATTACAATATTTTAAAATAAATAAAATCACTATGCCATCACATAATTTCCATAGACCTTATGTCAGCCCGCCAGTGATAACATATGCGACTTTAAAGACGATGAAATGATGGTGTGTCTTGCCCAGAAATATGTCCAGGATTTGCTTTCACAATCGGTCAATCTGACGGGCCGGAAGAAACACTGCTACGTGCCGATTAGTGTGTTGCAGAAGAGTCTGAGACATTCACACATTACGTTGAATAGGATCTTATATGCGACATTAACCAGGGATATGTAATGATAGTCCTTACAAGGACAAAAGCGACATTGATTTTCAAAGCGGAACTAAAATTTACAAAGAAAGTGTAAACTTTTCAATTAAAATTTCAAAAAAAATATTTTTTTTATAATCCCGAATTTCTTAATTTACATTTTTCTTTATTACGACCTCTTGTAAACTGCACTTCATTCAAGGGAATTTGTATTTCGAAAAAAATTACGGTTATTTTCTGTGTTTCTTTGTTTTCTTTTTTGTTGGAGGTTGCTTCTATGGAATTGGCTACAGGTCCATTGTACTACCATGCAGATACCTTGCAAAAATGTATTTAGTTTTCCCGTCTTTCGAAGAAAGATGATTAGGAGCTTCAGTGAAGAAGAGCTGAGAGATAGAAGGAAAAGTCACAGACTTTTTGCAAATATCCAGGCGCAGTACTTTGGTTCATCGCAGTCGTGACACCAAAACTTTTGGGCACTAGAAACCCAGGAACCGATTGGCAGCATGTAGGAGATCTCATTTCCTTAAAAGCCAGTGTGACCTGGAACCCAGAAATGATTCACTATGTCCACCCTTCCGACCAAATTCAGAGAAACATATTTTCCGTGTTACTTGTAAAACAAATATTACTATACAAGCACTTGTTGAAATGTAGTTGTAGTTTTGTGTAATAGGTATGCTATCATCCATGGTGCAGTGGCTTATCTGACATCCAAGAGTAAGAAATGTCATGCGAAGCTTCTCAAAAATAAAATTGTCGTTCGGAATCGGCAGTAAACTGTAGGTGCCACCATTCGTGTCAAAAACATAACTTCGCACACACAATGGTTGGAGAAGCTAGGCTTCAGGTCCCGTATGGGCCGTATGGGCCGTATGGGCCTATACAGGGTTGTATATTTTTATTTTTTTTTGTATATATATTTCCTTCACTCGAACTTAATTGATGATTTGATGCATGCGCCCTACGAAACATCACCTCCGTATTTGAAAAGCTCTGCAGATAACACCATCAGAACCGGTCTTGTTGTTGTTAAGGCTTTTGTTTATAGCTAGACGAACCTCTACTATACTGGTCGGGGGCTGGCTGTTCTTCATTAACTGGGCGTGGGTTCTCTTCTTGCCACATCACTTTCTTCTACATGGTGCCCAATCTGCGCGTTCGCTGTTTCGAAGAGCCTTTGAGCCGGCGTTCTTTGTAGGCTCTGGCTACTCCAGGAGTGCGTACAACGCCGATTTTTGTCTTCTGAGCTGTTCAAAGATTCTTCTCGTTGGACGTGGTCAGAGTCGACGTTTGCTCCCCGGAAAGTGTGCACGTTCAAGACGTTAGGTTCGTGCCTCGTATCGTTAAGCATCATGTTGCTATTGAAATAATGGTCACACAAATGTAACTTCTGCTCCTTAGTCGTCTTTTGAGACAAATCCTTTATTGAGCGCTGCTCTGCAGGGATATACATGTCTCTACATGGGAGCTCGACCTGAAAAAACTAAATTTTGTTAATTTATTTTTGTTCGATTTTTGTTCTTATCAACTTTTTGCAGTCTATTGTCAATTTTATTATTGCAGTTCATTCGTCGCTTTCATTGATATGGCAAGTGAACGGAAGAACCGCACTCCGTGGACCAAAATCCGTTTTTCCTGTTAATATACAATATTTGCAAGATATTTCATCAAGGAATACCAATACATGGATTGTTCCAAAAATCAAAACATTCCATTCCTTGGGGTTTGAAGTTGTAAACTGTTGTACAATCAAATAAGAAATTAATTATCACTTACATCAACTTTAGCCTCAAATAAGGTCCCAATTATAGCGAAATGTAAAGAGTACTTACATAACGTAAATGGCTTCCGATCCGAGAAGAGTCCCTGCCTGAGACACGGTAGCCATCCATCCTCTGCGATCTTGGGCACGATGATTCTAATTATTCAAACCGTGGTTAAGTGATTGTGGTTTCGAACCTGCAGCATTATTGTCCACATCTTGGGGCAGCTCATATAGATCGCGGTGGTACCTTCTTCTCAATTCGCCATGTTCACATACACGACCAAATATCCGTCAAAAAATGTTGCTCTCGAAGTGGCTCAGTGTAGACTCTCTTCTCTTGCTTGTCGTCCAGTACTCGGCACCGCATAGCTGAACTGGTGAGGTTCTTTAAAGCAGAATAACCTTTGTCCTTCGAGTTGGTAATTTTGAACTCATTTTATTCGCCAAACCGTAGTAGCAGCAGTTTCCAAGGTTATTTCTTCTTCGGATCTCCACTAAGTTGTCATTCATGTGGTTACACCAAGGTAGATGAACTACTTAACTACCTCGAAGTTGCTGCTATTATTTGCCGAGTAATTCTCAACTGATGATATACCTATAAAGAGCGGAACATTAAGAACATTGAAGCCAACACATCAACGAATAATTTCTGTGAATCGACTTACGGTCAACAAGTACGCCTTTGTCTGTTACATTTGAAGAAACAAATGCTGTTTAGAGAGCAAAAGAGCAAAACATTTTTTTATTTCCGATTGTGTTTTACGTATGTATGTGTAAAACTTTGGCTGAGCTTGAGCCTTGTAGTAGAAAAATCAAAACCGGCGTAACTCCAACAAACTTTGGCGGATTCTCAAGGTCATCATTATTTCGCATCCGGCGTACGAAAACAAAAGAACATGTGATGTACATTTTAAAATAGAAAATAGTTCTAAAGATGTTTACATATATTCGCTTTAGCGTGGATGACTTTAGTAACTTGAGCTAGGATGGAAGTATACCCGTCATTCATTAAATCCCTGGGAGTACCCGTCTATAGACACAATATTCAACATCACGAGCCTTTGGGTTGCAGACAGACCAAACTAATGTAACCGAATGTCTGGGAGGAGTCTGCGGCATTTTTGCTATCACTAACAAGAAAGGACTGCGCATACTGACGTTCTGTGCTATTCATAAGTGATACAACGATCTGTAGAAAAGGCGAAAACATGGAATATCACTTCATCTCTGACCTTTTAAGCCTATGCTCCAACCCGGCTCCAAACTCAAGGTTTCCAGGTTTTCAAATCGTTCATGTAGAACATTTTTGTTTTGAGATGTTTTACTACGCTTTACTACGAGTAGCTAGTATAAACTACTATATAGCTATTGACAACTCGTAGAGTGTAGATTAAGCGTGGCACGTTTACATGAACATGAACCAACTAACCGCGAGAATAACGTCGGTTACACATAGAGTCTTAACGGTTACTAACTCTTTTTTTGCCAAGTGTTTGTGACAGTGCAAACTTAATATAAAAGAGTACATTTTTCGAAAAAGATGTTAAATATATTTAAATTGTGCGGGTATTAGATGACAAATAATACGGCTGTCTGACGACCAGTGCGGGTTTGTCGCTGGTAAATCAACCACAGATGCAATCTAAAGTATAAGGATCATAATGGAAAAGCATTGTGATTCCTTAAAGGATCAGCATATGATTCTGGTTGATTTTGAAAAATCATCGATAGACAACCAAGAAATCTGATATGGGTAGAGCTAAGACAACGAGGAGTTACTGAAACCTACATACAGACGATCATGGACATGTACGAGGGATCGAAGACAAAAGTCAGATGTCCCGCAGGAGTCACCGATGAATTTCCAATAAAAGTCAGTGTTCACCAGGGAAGTGTCTTAAGACCTTTGCTCTTTATTACGGCCCTAGATTATCTGCTTGAGGGAAAGGTGACAGACCCTAAAATGCATCAGTTATTCTTTGCTGACGATGGAGCCAACATAAGTGATGATCAGACTTTCCTGCAACGAGCAATTGATGTTTGGGTAGATATTTTAGAGGGAAATGGGTATCGTATTAGCCAAAAAAAGACAGAGTATCTGTACTGCTCATTCTCTGACCCAAGCCAACCCATTCCAGACATTTATTTGGTGGTTCCCAAGTGTGAAAAGTTCAATTATCAGGGATCAATGATCACATCGAAGCAACCGTTGATGACGACATCAATCATAGTGTAAGCGTAGGGTGGATGAAGTGGCAGGAACACTGCCATTTTCTGTGACCGAAAAATGTCCTCTAAGCTGAAAGGAAGACTCTACACCGCAGTTGTGCGTCCGGCGCTCACATACGGTTCACAATGCTGGGCAAGTTGCCAGCAGCTAAAATGAATATGCTTCGCATAACAGCAAGAGTAACAAAGCTTGATCGAATTAGAAGTTCCAGAATGCGAGGAAGCCTTCACCCATCTCGAAAAAACTGGAGCACGACCGACTCAGTTGGTATTGACATGATCAAAAGAGGGACCCTACGAACTCCGTAAAAAAGGCAATGGCAATCAACGTACCCTTACAATCGCGTAAGAGAGACAGCCTAAAAACTCCCGAATCACAAGAATTCAGAAACACTAGCATTTCATTGGCCTCAATGATGAAGTAATCCAAAATCGGGATGCCTGCAGATATCTTTTGAGGTCGAAACGGCGGACCAGTAGGAATACAGTGAAGTGGGAGGGTTATGATCCCTGTAATCCTGATCATAATCTCGTCGTTAAATGCAGAGAAAAAGAAAATAATTTATTTTATAACAAAATAAAAAAATTAAAAATTCGAAGATAGATTCATAGAGTGGCGAGTGAAACTGGCAAAAAGTTTTGCAATTTTAATTGCGCACATCATGTGATTTTATCTGATTAACAAGATGCTACATGGCTATAACCTAATAAAGCAATCAACGCTTACAACTTCTTATTTAAAATCAATTTTTCAATATGACTTTCTAATTTAAATTTTATTAAAAATTTGTCGGGGACGAAACAAATTTATTAACAACAGCACAACAGCCACAACAAAATAAGCAGATCCGTATGTTTTATGACTATCTAAACCAAAAATTTACTCGAACACTACCAGGGATTTGTTTGACGTTTCAGTCAGCCATCGAAAAATAGAACCTATTAAAATATTATTGCATTCAAGTTGCAAGTCCACTGCAAGTCCACTATAAGCTAACAATCCCTATACCCTCATATAGTTCGCACGATCATCGTTCAAAAAATCTGTAAGCTTAGGTGACTTGCAATTGCCTTGTAACACAGTTCAAAATCAGTCAACCGCTTTTCAACTGCTTTGTGAAACTTGTAATAAAATATTAGGCGTAAACGGCCCATACAGGACCTAAAGCCTAGCTTCTCTAACCATTGTGTATGCGAAGTTATATTTTTGACACGAATGGCGGGATCTACAGTTTAATGCCGATTCCGAACGGCAAATTATTTTTGAGAAGCTTCTCATAACATTTCTTGCTCTTGGATATTTGTCAGACGTTCGCAAGAGGTGGGGCAGCGAATAAAATGGAGGTTTCACGAGATTTTGAAAAACCTCGGATTTCAATGCAGTGTGAAAATGGTATTAGCTTTGAGCTTAGGTTAAATAAGACCTATTTCGCCCAATTCAATTTTGTTCTTTGTACATTTGCCGAACTTTTTATCGCTGTAGCCATTTTTAAGTTTAAAGATATTATAAACATTTAAAATCTGGTGGCCCGCAGCCCGGATATTTGAGCAATTCTCGGAGTCTTCGGTCCAAAATACTCCTGTTTTCTTAGAGTGTTTATATGTAATGGTGTATCGGAAAATGCATCCCTAGTTTTATGGCTTCAATCATTTGGTTTTAGTAGTGAGTTAGTATTTGCTATTCCCCGTATGCCCAATGGATTTTTGGTGCATCTAAGCAAAGCATCTTCATTCTGCGCAATGTTAGTATTCTTTACTTAAGTGTCGCTGTTTGCAGTAATAGTCAAATTTTAAATTAATCGAAAAACTAATTCCTCAAATTCTAATTATTTTAATATAAAAATATCATTCAAACTCAGTCCCGTATCTGATCAAAATAATTTTGAAAAAAAAAAAAAATAACAATAATCTCATCAATAAATTGTTTTTATTTTCTTTGCAGGAAATAGATACGAATAAGCGTTCACGGGGAAAAAAATGTGTTGAGAAATTCTAAGTGTGTACAAAAGAGCGCATAAAGTGATGAAAAATCAAAGAAAAGTAAAGTCCTTTAGGCCATACCCAAAAGTGTAATGCAAATTGTCGAAATTGTGAGAACAGAATGTGGATTAGGAATTTAGCCGAGGGGTTCCGCAACAAGTCAAGGTATGTATCTACATTATACGTTGTACAACATACAACATAGAACGCAATCGATATCATGCCCCTTCTACAACTTTGTATGGCATTATGAATTTCCTACTCCTATCTATTATATAAATTCCACAGCAAAGTGAACAAGAAAAGGACGCCCGTCTGCCATGCCAGCCCAGCCCAGCTCGTTCCCTTATCAAAGGCCTTTAAATTAAATTCGATTAGGGAAGTAGATTCTTTATCACTTTTCTTATATCTAATTCGAATCAGAATACAATAAAGAGCCAATAATACACACACACTGCCGGCGGGCTAGGATGTGCGAAAAATTGCTCAGTTCTCGTCATTTTATCGACATTGATATGACTGGCAAGGAGAAAGGTTCCAATAGGCCGGGAAGATAAGATATAAAATGATCCCGCATTTTGGATGCCGAACGCCGGATGCCGCATCCCGCGTTCAACAACAGTCTACTCCCAACTCTACACCCATCCTCCCAATCTGTGTCGTTCAATCAAATTCAAATTTCTATTTATTTATGCAAGGCAAAGAAATAAATCTTTCCAGATAGGGAAGGCCAACCAGCCATTGTGTAACCCTATCAAGGCGACCGGCGCGGCGCGCGGCGGCAATGCTAGGCATGTATGAAACTCGAAAAAATGACTGAGGAAAAAAGGATCAATCCTTAATCTAAATAAGTGCGAGATAATTCCTTTTTCATTGAAAATCGAAAAGCGAAAATCGAGAAACGGAAAACGAAAATCCCACCATTTGAACTTACAAAAAAAAAAAAAAAACAGCCACTCCTTTTGTCGCTTGCGGGATTTCCCAGATTTTCTGATTGTGCGGATCTGCGTTCGCGGATAGCTGTACCAACTGTACCCACACATACAAACAGACCAGTTGTTGTGGTCGAAGGACGATAATTTTGGAAATTTCCATTCCATTCGGCCATGAATTATTCAGATAATAATGAATTTAAAATTTTAAGGAGTTTATATTTCGCATCCTGTGTTGACACCGTCCATTGCGGGCGGGAAATAAAACTTGATTTATTTACTAGAGTATATGGCAACAGGTATCGCCTCCACCACTCCACATCAATTCTATTGAGAGTCGATGAAAGTGTACACATTCGTCGTGTCCTTTTTTTCGATTTTACTTTTATAGATCCTTTTATGGTTTATTGAAGAAAACTTTTGAATGAGTATTTTGCGCCCCATCGTCGACGTCTCAAATGTCCGACTACCTCGGTCAATGATGATGGCTATAAGTTTGCTTGTGTGTTTTATTATATATGTTCTATTCTTGTATGAGTGTGCGTATGCATGTCATTTCAACCAACAACGGGGAGAGTTTTATTGAATGCTTAAGTGAAAATGTGTCCATTAGATGCGAACGAACTGGTCGTTTTATTGCCCAATTTTAATCGGTTCGAAATCGCTTTTTAAAATTCTTGTCAAGTTTTCACGAACACAAAATGTGTAGCGAGATGATTATTTTAGGGATACTTTTTAGGAAAGTGTGTTCTTTTTACCTCGACTGATTCGATTTTTGTCCCTTGTGAAAGGACACGAGTTTCCGGAGATGGCATTTTACGTTTAACTCGTTTTTTTTTTGTTTCCTGTTCTCGAGTGAATGGGTTTGAATTTGTAGATTTGGGAGCAATTTTATGTCATTCTGTGCAAAAAAAAACAAAAAATAAAATGCTATCCTTTGAAATTTGCAAAATTTCTTTATTCTATTTATGGTTAACTGTTTTCGTAGTTGAGCACGAAATAAGTTATTGTAGGTATGTAGGTAGAGGACACTGGGGCGTAAAGTAAAAAAATTGTCATCATCAATTAGCAACAACGAGCGATTGCGATTAATGTATAGGAAACTACATTGGAAATCTGAATGACCTTAACCGTCATCTGGAGTGATGGAGAACAATGTTTTGACCTATTAGGCCTTTGCTCGACACGCAATTGTTGTACGTAGGTAGCTACTATGTAGGCAAATGATAAATTTATTTCACAGTTGACACGCTAATGCAATTTCATGCTAACGCATATTAGCAACCCTGCGGGATAGTCAGGAAAAGTCATGCACGGTTAGGTGTATGTATGTACATACCACATAGGTGTTACATGCGTGTGACATAGCTATTTTATGAAAACGTGAAATCGCTGCCCCACAGAGTTTCAGTCGCTCCATTTTTTATTTACAAATTTCACTGTCTACCTTCATGAAGCAAACAACAACAATAAGAACAACGTCCAAATCACTTTCCAACTCTGGTAGTCCCCTCGTTTTCAACTAGCTCCTGGATGGGAAGCAAAAATGTGTGCATGAACAAAAAGGAAACTCAGCGCGTATACTGTACATACATATATACAACACATACACTGCGCAATAAATTCGGTTTCAATTTATGATTAAATGATTTATGGTAGATGGAGCCATGCGTTTAAAGATACATATTATTCAAAATTAAATTTTTATTCCAAAACAACAAGAATATATATATGCACAGCAACAGCAAGAACAAATTGTCGGTCATGTTTCGTAACTGAGAGTATTTTTTTTTTTAAGTGTTCGTAAACGAAACACGAGTTGTCTATTGATTGTTGCGAGGAGGCCTGAAAAATACAACTTGCTGTCAGGATAAAAAGAAAATTTGTGCTGCTCTTTCTCATTTCTTTTTTTTTACTTTTTATTTTTTTTTCAGCGTCGGAAAGTAATAAATATTCTCGAATCAACAGAAATGATGTAAATTCATAAATCATGTTGAGAGTTTTCAGTGTTTTTGAACGGCGACGGTTTTAGTCCCTTTTGTTGTCGGGTTCCGACCAAACACAGTTGCTATTTGAAAGGTTTATTGAAACACAAAATTCAAGAGGATGGAACTGCCTGTGATTTAAAAGATTGTATAGAAACTGCTGAAAGGAATGGGGTGGGCGGGCGTTCGCTTTATATTCCCTGAAAAGCTGTAATGACAATTCATTTAGAAGCTTTAAAACTTTAATTTGCGTTAATGGAAATTTACAATCGATCCAATGTCATGCACACTGGTTTGTGGCAGCTATATACATATTATTGTTGTTATAAGCTTCAAGCTGAAAATACAAAATTATTTATTTAATAAGCTGGAAAATGTAGGAGGTACCAGTTTTAAGATCTGTCAAAATCAATAATAGGCAGTTTGGTGGAACATTGGAATAAAAGATAATATCCTTAGATCGTAAGCAGAGACTTTTCAAGAGCGGATATACGATCTTCTTAAACCCCTATGCTACCATACGAAGTACCAGGGCACTATTTTAATTTTAATGTGGCTTAAAGTTTTTAATGTTTATTTGAACAACAAAATGCAATGGTTTGAAAAGAAAAATATGGAAAAAAATATCTGACGAACGGAGTATCGCCCATCAAGACTCAATATTTTTCCTTCGATCATACCGCCACTCTCAAGAACCAACCTCAGAGAACCAGTGGAATACAAGATCAGAATGAAAGCCAATAATAGATGGACATTTTTAACCACCTGTGATATATCGCGAAAACTATGGCCAGAAAGAACATCGCTGTCTAAGCTGGTTGGTCCTTTAACTGGTCATAGTTTTCTAAGAAACCACAAGATGAAAATAAATCTCAAGAATGATGAAATTTTTAGAGGCTGCGGTGACGAAGAGCTCCTCGACGACGCCCCTCACTATCTCTGCCATTTTGCGGATCTTTGTGACTTGTGGAGCAGAAAACTTTGATAACCTTTCTTCCAAAACATTGAAGAATTGTCAGATGTCTTAATCTCTAATCCTTACAGGTTTCTGAAGACATCAGGATAGCTTGATAGAATTGAGTAGCCATTAGCGGAGGGAATTAACCACAAGCGGGGTATAACAATGGGTTCATAAGGACCTAGGTGTGTCAGCGAAGAGAATGTTCTTCCTTGTCAAGTCATTTAACCTATCCTTAACCAACTATTAAGTTATAATTTCTTTTAATATACCCGTTAAGTTATATTTTTATTTCTATTTCTTGAGGTATTTATTCTTAACCACGTCAAGGATTTGCCATTTTTTTTGTCAGAAGACTATTGTTATGATTAAGATTTTATTTTAGGCCAGAGACAGATAAGAGGGTTCATTACTAATAAAATAATATAATCGTATACGTTGGCCCATTTCGATTTAATCTCTTCCACAACACAACACAACACTCCTAAAAACCACTTTAGAACAAATACTAAATATAAAAAAACAACAATTATTGTTATACTCTGTCCAACATAATTTGGCAGTACATGTCTTATGGGGAAGCTTTCTCGAAACTAGTCGCATGCTATCTTTTCCTACCATAATAAATTGAAAGAAACCCCTCATAAAGTGTTTACCCTTTACCCTCCAGTGAATTTTCAATTGCATTTGACGTAAATTCAATACGTCCTATGCAGTCCACATCTGAGTGTGCACTGATTGGCTGTGACCTGTCGCTGCTGCTATTCAACGCCCATTTAATTGATGTGCATTCGGAGTTACCAATGTCTGTTTGGTAACTCGTTTATTTTTTTCTATCTATTATTTGTTAGAAATGGCTTCAAAATCATCCAAAGACTTAAGTGCTGAAACAAAAAAATTGTTGACGCAAAAAAAAAATCTGAAAAATCTGAAAAATAAAACAGTAGCTGATAATTTTTCGCAACAAAAATAGTACCAAAGGCCACAACTCGCCTCCAATCTGGCAAATTTTGCATCAGTTTTTTTTTTTCAAATAACGAACTTCCGACGCTGTATATAATAATGCATGAGGTAGGACGCAGTGCAAACGTCACTAAAATTAGAAGGTCTTCTCTGCATATGGTTAAAAAAAAAAACTAGGTATTAAATTTGCCCATCGTCAGCGAAAGAGTGTTCTTTTGGAAAGAACTGGTTTTATTTATTAAAAATAAAACAATTTAAAAAAAAATTTCAATTTAAAAAAAAGCTTGGTAACCCTACATAATATTCTTTCAAGGTGTTTGCTGATTTGAAATCCTTAGTACGGAAACCCTGTAATTAGAATAGCACCTTACGGAAAACAAAAGAGTGCCAATGAGAGGAAAACATCAATAACTTCCCTGTACCGCCAATTTATGTTGGACAAAGTATAGCAATAGTGTGATCAAATGATTCGCAATGTATTATCGCATTCTGATAGACAAGGTCTTCTGCGTCGGAATCCCCAGCGTTGTCTGTTAACCAATCAACATCTTCATCACTGTCATGGTTTGCAAAACACGAACATCACATGGGAAATAGTTTAACACCCATATACATACATACATATCACTTGACAAAATTACTCAATTTGTATATATAGGGTCCGCCAAGTAATTTTTTTTTTTGAAACAGGGCACAAAACATCGAGTGCAGCTTCGGCTGTGTGGCACGTAGCGCCGTCCTGTTGAAACCAAATGTTGCCAATATCCTCCTCTTCAACATGGCCAGTTAACCATCGTCATTGACTGTAACGGCCACTCCTTGTTGTTGTTGTTCGTTGTTCAAGCGTATACACAACCATATTCGTTCAGCAGAAGGATAAAACTAATTATCTGTCATATCAGACATGAGCTAAGTGTTACTATTTGCGAAATAAGCACTAGTTAAAAAAAAAAAAACGTTAGATGGCGGAGATCTATATATATACTCTGAAAAGTGAAGTTTGTTCCCACCAACATGTTACAACAGAATCCGACAGCTAATCAAGTTAAAGTTAAGGGATTACAAACGTTTTTCAACAGGTTGTACTGTTTAAGTAGCTACATTTCTCGCTTGGGGAATATGCTTTTTGGCGCGCAGGCGCCTATGACAACAGTTTTCTTATGGTATTTTCGAGATAAAAATTGCAGTAAAATAATACTTGTAAGAAGGCTTTTTCCTACCAATAAAAAGTTATTTTTCCTGGACTGTATACACAAATTTAGCCCCTTCAGTCCCTATAGTAAAAATAGCACTAAATATATATATATATATATGTAACAAGAGCTAGTTATACGAACTAGAAAATGAGCATTTAAAGGCCATAGAGGGCGCAAATTGCAGCTTCTTCAACCATTGTTTGCGCGAAGTTATATGTTTTAAACGAATAAAAAGGACCAAAAAAAAAATTATTTATTTATTTATTTATTTTATTTATTTTATTTATTTTATTTAATTTGAAATGCTTAAAAAACAGTAAGATACAATATCGTATAAGTTTGTCTTAAGCTAATTAACCCTTTTATAATTTTATAATTATAATTCAAATAGTAAAGAGCTGCAAAAGTAGAAAGATTTTCAATTTCATGAATGGAAATATACAACTATATCTTAACTTTTAATTGATATACAGTATTAAATTTATATTCATATTTACAAAACTACGTATTTACAGAAAAATGAGCCTTTAAGCTTTTTTTTATACTTGTTGTATTTTACGTTTCTTTAATGTAACGTGGTAGAGAATTCCACAGGCGCGCAGCGTTGACAAAAAATTGACGTTCTGATGTAATTCATGAACAGCGAGGATGAATTAATTGATGACACCTCCGCGTGGATGCCATCACAATTCGATTAAAACAGTATTGAGGTTGCTGTGTTGACAAGATATCGGATAACAATATCACAGTGCGAAGTTTAAGATAATTTTCGAAATGCATACCAAGCAGACGATTTGCAAAACCAGACACTCTATCATATCTACGTAAACCAAAGACATATCGTATAGTACTGTTAAACGCGACATTGAGCTTTCTTGCACTTACATAGTTGGACTTACTAAAAAGTTCACATCCATAGATTAAGATCGGTATTATCGAGCTCTTGGCAAGTAAAAAATTTAGAAGCTTTTTATGACAATTTACAATTATCTTGGCAGCGAAAAACTTAAAAACTTTGGATACTTGGATCCAAAAATCCCACAACGCAAAATGTGCTTTGAAATTTGGTGGAAATGTCTATAAATTAGTGAAGGAATGTTTGGTACCGGTTCAGTAGTAATAGTGCTTTTCGCCCACAAACATGAATTCTAGTGATATTTGGTTCCTAGGTCTATACTTTACTTAATCGGAAAACTGCATTCAGAAAAACTAAATAATAAACTTTTAATACACATCTACAAAAGATAGATGTAGGTACCTACTTTACGTATGTAGGTAGTAAGGTAACATCTGTTATTTCCAAGGGACGTGAATACCTACTTAAAAATTCCAATATAACCATTCGAACTGTCGTAACACTGAGACTTGGTAATTACTTCGTACATGACTAAATTTTTGTATGAAATACACGTTCAGCTTACTATTCAATAAATTTTAAAGCCGTTGAGATGCTCAACCGATACCTTTTCTGATAAGCCAGCCAGAAGCATCAGACCCATCAAAGATTCGAACACAAAAGAAGGAGAAGATTAAAAAATCGAACAAACAAAAAATCTTCCCTATATTGAGAATGACTTTTTTTTCGCCAAGCTGTCTAATATTTTTGTCACGTAAAAGCTGAACAACTGTTCTGAATCGACATTTCAGCGAGTAGTCATTATTCTTCGCGTCGTCGCCGTCAACGCTATTCCAAGAATGTCATAAAAATCTAAATTAAATGGGACATCGTCTTGCCTTCGCAATCCAATCCAAGCAACCCGACCGATTTTCTTTCCCTTATGCTTTATCGATGCTTATTTTTCACCATTTCACTATCGCTATACTTAGTCACATTGAAATCCCATGAAAAGGGAGTGGCACTTCGACCTCTCCAAATTCAAAGTGGCAGTTTGTACAATATTCGCCGCCATTTGACTGAATCTCAATCACGCTGATTGCCCAAGCAACCATCGTTGGGAAACGTTTTTCTCCATAATGGGTGAGAGTGTTTAAACACAAACCCTCCATTTGTAAATATATACTCACTGCATCAAGAGCCGAAATTACACCACTTCGTCAGAGTAAACCCAAGCACCCCATCCGCACCCCAAAATACAAAGCCATATGTTGTTTAGAACGTTTTGACGGAAATCATCTAAAAATAAATAAGGAGATTAGGCCAACGAATAAAAAAAATGTTTTTCCCAGAATTCGCAATTTTCTAAAATGGGAAAATTACTTATGCCCCATTTACAGAAACTTTCTGTGCTCAGAAATTCAGAAAAAAGGATCAACTAACGAAAAAAAAAAAATATTCTCCAAAAAACCCTATTACGCACATGTAAGCGGAGGAGAGCAAAAAAAGAAATATTCCGAATATGATGTTAAAAATTAAGTTTCTAACCACCCTCCCGTGCCAGCACCAGTCATCCATTTGTAATCCTAATCCACCCCAGGACGACACGAAGCAGAGCCGACAGTAGACTTCGCTGTCGACGTCACTAGTACATTTTCACCGCGTATATCATACACATAGGAGTAGGTACATAAAATAAAAAAAACAAAAGCTACAAATGTACGCGAGCATAAAAAAGGATACAAATTTCCATTTCATTTGAAGCGAAATCATATGAGATTTATCCAGTGCGCCCTCCTCAGTGTAGCAACCATCACACACAGCGGCACTCTCCCCAGGACGATATCTGCCTGCCTATTCGCAGTCCTAGAAAAGAGACAGCTAAATAATAAATGCCGAAAGCGCGCAAGAGAAAGAATGCTAAGCAAATCGAGGGACTTAGAGGCAATAAACCGCAAAATTTGTTTATGTTTTTCTCGAGCGAATATGGAAAAATGTTTGTTCCTGGCCGAAACGGAACCACCCCCGTGCGTCGTTAAACCCATTGTTCAACTATAGTAGCACCCACACATACAAAAGAATCAGCATCGGCATCGGCAACGGCAATGGCAACGACACTGGCACTGGCACAGGCACCGGCACCCAGCATCTGTGCGACTTATATTAAAATTCCTGCTCAACAATAAGCACCGCAGCAAGCAACAGCAATTTCTTCTCTGTTGGGGGCGAAGTTCGGCCCAAAATTGGATTTCCCATTCCCCTAGGAATATTTGGAAGACGTACACATACACTTACACATACATACGCCCGAGACGAAAAGACGTCGAGGACGAGTCGAACGAAGATGACTATGGACGTGCAAAATTGAGCGTAAATCGAAATATAAAACAAGAAATCACCGATGGTTTTTGGAAATCGTCTCGCTACACACATGTGCAACCCGAAATTAAGGATTCATTATACGAGTTCAAGGGTGGGGTTCGGGGATCGGATCCGGTTCCACATGAATCTCTATTTTCTGGTATGGTATGCAATATTGTCCAAATTTAAAATTCAATACTCAAAAACAATAACAATAACACAGGAAACTGCCACTAAACTGGTAGCGAAACGATGGCGCATTTCCTTCTGCAATAAATCGCACTCTCTCAAAACCCATACTCAAATGGCACTCGTTGTAGTTGTTTGACTCGTGCAGCGAAGAGTTTATTTTTAAACAACGATTTCCGGGAACATTATTTGAATGCAGACACACTCAACACAGACACAAACATCCTTGGAATTCATGAGCCTCGGGAGCCTGCAGAAAAAGGACTGAAATTAGAATATTTTATGCGATCCTTGAAGTCTCAACTATTTCAAATATTTGTGCATACAAATGCCAACCTCGACTAGGCCTCCTTTCGTCAAGTCCTATGTGCTGTGCCGGTACCGATACCTAGACTCCTTCTTTTGGACTTTTGGTGGGTGGAATGCAGTTCAATCTACAACCGAAACGAAATTTATTTATTTGGTGCACGAAAGCCATAGGCAAATGGAATTCCTCGAAAGCGCACTCAAAACACATACAAATTGCTACGCCTACTAGTATCTGTATGTGTATAGAGCTATGACGACGACTACGAGTACATATCTGCGAAGCCGGAATACCGACCAGATAACAAGCGAAACAGCAGCAGACGACGAAAAAGAACCAAATCAGCCTCGTCCTTGCCCTCCTCCTCCTCCATCCCATTTAAATCAGCGTGGTGAGAGTCCTCCAAACAAAAAAGAAGGAACTCAAATGGACTGTGTTCCTAGCCAAAAAGTCGTTAGATTTCGGTTCAGTCAAAAAGTTTTCGCTGAAAAAGTTGTGTCCTTTCAATTTGATGGCGATGAAGTTGACGATGGCGTCTACTACCGGTTGGGCAGGGGGGTAACGATCAACGTATAGCAGCTTCTTTACGATAATAATTTCGACGGGGATCGCTCTCGATTTGCATTCGTGTTGTGTGAATATACACAGATGGAATTAGAACTGGGGGACACTCTCATTGCAGTCCGTTTTTCCTCGTACCTCTCTGTATGGTTGACATTTTGAAAGTTTTATCATCAGAATGTTAGATTTGGAGTCCGTGGACTCATTCCACTTTACGCTAGTATGTAGTTGTTGCACGTCTGAACGTTTTTCGGTCTTAGAAGGTCTTTTGTTTCTCGCATTGGCAAAATGGAAATCGATTGCAAAAGCCTATTGATCCCTCATTTGCATATTTGCACTTTTGCCATGGATCTGTGCTGCATGCAGCATGCATACCTATACGTGCCATGAACCAAAACGACTCAGACCGAAAGCATTATATGATTCTTTTTTTTTTATACTGAGCAAAGAGCCAGGTCGTCTGGTTTTCAAAATTTTTGCAAACCCATGTTTTGCAAAGAGGAAATGTGAAAATTTTAAATGGAAGGCTTTTAAGTCTGAATTCCAGCCAACGACGACGACAACGACGGTGTTAGAGGGCCTTTCGCACCTGACCTGTCTGCGTGCAACAGGGAATGTGTGAAATCACCAGCTATATGAATGTGAATGTGGTTAGGATGCGTAATAGGAAATTTGTATGCAAAAAAATGCAATTGACATTCTGTAGAACCATTGCAACCTAAGTTGACTACTGTAAATACAATGCATTTATACATTGAGTATACAGTCTGAGTATAACAATGTTAAGGTGATTGTGCAGACGAATTAAAAATACAACAAATAAAACAAAACTATTTAGCATGGCTAATACGTATGTAATGTACGACAAGAACGACAGTACCATATTAGATGGCTAAAGATGCTAGTGCGGTAAAGAGGATTTAAAACTCGGTCAAATGAATTGATAAATGCAGTTCGGCAATACAGATACAAATTGTTTTGTTGCAAAACTAAATTGAGCGGTATTTTTTAACAACGAACTGAAGGTAATCGTATCACTTGAAGTAATGTTTGTCACATATATCAACCCAAGCTTAATAGGTGTATTCTTATGGCACTCACGAATTGTTAAGAGCATTTAAGTGGCTAATAAATAAATTGACTTTGAAGACTTTTGTTCGCTTAAAAGTTTCGAAGAATGCAACAGTTTAGGACAGTTTTCTCTGTTTACCTTATCTTTCTAAACAAAAAAACTGTCCCCTAGGATGCGTAAAATAACTCAGCATCTAACATGCGGACATACTTTGAATACATTCGAAATATATTCACTTTAGAGTCCCAAAATGTTCATTTTTCAAAACAGCCCACTACCACCCAGTAATCTAAGTCACACCTATTGAATGCAAGATCTTTCTTCCTTAATAATGTATCCATGCAATCATTGATACACGCCCAGTTTTTGAAAGCGCTTTATGATTAATTTAATTTTATTTAATTTTTTATGAAATTTATATAAAATATGTGTGAAATATTGGAAAACTATTGGCTAAACACAAAAAATAGCTTGGTTACAATTCTTACCCGCTATCTCTTAAACCTTAGACTCAAAACGGTTTTTCTACATTGTGGGAGTGGCATTGGTCTTATTCTTCTACACTTAACCATTTCCGGAGAATATGTTCTTTGCTTCCACCTTTCTAGCTTAAATTTTAAACGCGAAAATTCATACAGACGGACATTAAATCTTATTCTTAGTCTTAGCTTTTTAGTCCTGCATTTATTTATTTTCAATTGTCTAGCTGTACAAATTTCCTGGTGAGCTTTTCTTTAAGTCGCATCTACATTTAAAACCATATACAGGATATAAATAAATATGACCGTTTGGGGCAGATGTGAACAAAACGGTCTGTCGATAAGGGTTCTTTGACTTAGAAGTTTCCCGGGGTCTTTAACTCTCCAATTGACGACTTAAAGTGTAATATTTTTAAATTTTTAAATTTAGAAGTGAAAAAAAAACATCCAAGTGTAGTTGTTATTAGTGCTAGTTGATCTAAATAATAGAATACAAGTCTTTTAGAATATGTGGAACATATGTTAAAAGTGCTGCCGTCGATTCGACGAAGCATGTCGTTTATGTACAAAAAAGAGGCATGTATCTAAAGGGTGTTTTTTTAGAGGTATAGAACTTCGAATTGAAATAAAACACAAGAAAATTTAATGTCTATCAATTTGGCTTTATTGAAAGGATAATTTTATGCCATTAATGTTTGAATACGATTTTGGGCATGTGGCCGTCGCGGCTGGTTCGAATAAAGACAAGTCTAGAGGTCCGCTTTTCAACCACTTTATCAAGCATTTGGGGCTGTATGTCGGCAATAACGCCCCGAATGTTGGCTTCCAAGTCCCCGGCTCGGCGGTTTGTCATCGGATGTTTCCTTCAATAAATCGATTGTGACGTGCGATGTGTTGCATGTAGCGCGGTCTTGTTGGAACCACATCTCATCCACATTCATGCCATCCAATTGGGGAACAAAATAGTCGGTTATCATGGCTCTATACCGGTCTCCATTGACGGTAACTGATTCTCCAGCATCATTTCGGAAGAAGTATGGCCCAATCACTCCACCAGCCCATAGAGCACACCAAACAGTCAGGTTTTGTGGATGTAATGCGTTTCAAGGGTCTCATGTGGATCCTCTTCACTCCAAATGCGGCAAATTTTGCTTGTTGACGTAGCCATTCAACCCAAAATGAGCCTCATCACTGAACAAAATTTTGCGGTAAACTTCGCAAACTGAACCATTATTTTCGAAATAAATTTGCACGATATGCAAGCGTTGTTCATTTGTCAACCTCTCCATGGTGAAATGGCAAACCAAACTGAACATAAATGACACTAGAATTGCCAGTTTTGACCACAAAATGTCAGTTTTCTACATTTCTATTCGAAAAACCAACCTCTAAAAAAACACCCTTTACTTCCATCAGACATAAGTCTGATGATATGAGAGCCTGAGATTCTAACCACCCGAAAGAACACGTCAACTATACCGCAAAGCTGTATCTGATTTATTTTAAGAAAACAATTTTTTTTACTTCCAATTTAGAGATAAGTATGACAACTACATGGCAATTGAATTCTAAAAGAAACATTTACGCATAAACACCAAAGAAGTTTCCATTTTTTCCCTCAAGCCTTTATTTGACTCGTTGTGAATTTATTTTGGAACAATAAAAAATATGAATAAACGTTCATCAGTCACCACTTTGCGGCCATGCACGTGCCTTATGTATAGGTACCTCTGGGAAGTTTATAACCAAAAATAAAGCCCATGTTTGGACACTTGAAAGAGTTTTCCATTTAGTTTGCTAGATGTAAACTCTAATAGGTACTTTCAGCCAACAATACCCCCTAGGCCCTGTCATTGTTGTGACAATCCCACAAAATTCATAACCAAAGCAAGCAATCAAACATTTACCTTTGAGCTTGCCCAGTTGATAGGAACAGTCTTCCCCCATTTGAGTAGGACCAGCTACGTTTGAACAAAAAAAAAAAATTTTGCTTGTGGAACTTAATTTGCCAATAGCGGCAGAAATAATTGTTGTGAATTCCAAACACACAGACACACAGAAGCAAGAAAAAAGGAGTGTAGTATCGTGCGGAAATGATGTTGGTGCTTGTGGATGTGGGCCAAATTCAATCCAAACATTCAGTTGAACGGAAACAGGAATTTTTGTTGGCATTCCTTCTTTTTTTTCCCACTCGAGGTATGCTTCAGTGGTCCTGAGCTGAGCGAAGACTGACTTTTTTTCCGCAGATTATTTCTACCAGTCGGAGTTTTTCATCTGAAAGGATACCACATAAACACGAAACAGGGAGCGACGATGAGTAGAAATAGATAGACAAAAAAAAAAAAAAAACAACAACAAAAGAACAAAAACGTAGGTACCCTATGTATACATCCTGTAGCGAGGAATCGATCCGTCAGGCGTATACCATGTACGTCCCACTTTTTGGGAGGGATTTTCAGTTTCATCTAAATGCACTGCTGCACTTGCAAAAATTTCCCAAAAGGATAATTTTCACATGTGGATTTTGGATATCACCCTCACCCGCACTCTTCTTCATGAGTTTCACCCCTGCCTTTATCATCCTTTGCCTTCGGGGCAAAGAAAGGGCTACAAATTTTAATTTCAAAATGAAACTGCAAAAAGCTCGATATCGCAGTGAAGCCACGAAAGCTTACCCCCCATATCTCCAGGGTTCAATAATAATAAACACTTTGCAATAGTTGTGTGCGATAGAGTGTCCTACATATTTTGCAATCTACCCTTGAGAGTACGAAATATGATTACGAAAACAGTTTTTTTCTTTTTTTGTACTCTGTTCTTCGTTGCCCAACCCACTTTGAAATTCGCATGCTTTAATGTTGCTCCCGATGATCCATTTCCACCCCCACTGGCTCGACTATGCGGCCGAGTTAAGGAAAAAACTTAAAAATGAATCGAATATTTTTTTAGTTGCTGCAAAGTTGGTTGGTGTATATTTTTTATGAACCCTCGGCGGGGTGGTCTGTATACTATATATACAAACTGGTCGACGAAACAATTGCTTTTGACGATAGGGCTGTGTTCCGATGTGCAGACAACGAGCAGAGATGATTTTCAAGCTTCGTATGCTAACCTCAACAGTATGATCATTTCTTCGTTCTTCGAATTACACAAGAGAAAGGAAGTATAAATTTGCTCATTTTTTCCTTTTGTCTTACATTCAGTAAAAATTGTTGCTGTTCTGTTTATTATCAGTTCTTGCTGCTGCTGCTCTAGTTAAAGAAGAAAAGAGCACATTAGTTCTGCAAGGAGCTGTCATAGAATTTGAAAGTTTGAGAGGTAGCCTTGTTGTAGTCTAATACAACACGTAGTCGTTGTTGAAATATGTTTTCACCAGATATTTTTCTGTATGTGTGTGTAGATCTGTGTACGTATTTGTAAGGAAAAGTCGGTTGTCGGTACCAGGAGTTTTTTTTTCTTTTCTTTGTTTTGTTCGTTCTATCGGTCCGGTGAATATGGCACAGGAAATTTGAACACAACTGAAGAACAAAGTGATGGCAAACTTTTCGTATTATACTAGCAACGAAAGAACGAACTAAGCGAGCTAATTGTATTCAACCCCCACTGTTTTCGAAAACACTGTTTGAGCGTTGGAAATGCGTTTTGCCTATTAGACTCATACACTCATTTTAGCCCACCGTTTTGAGGTCATTCCATTTCAAACAAATATGTATGTACATACATGCTCCGCATGAAGGACCACATTTAATTTTATCATGGACATGATAATTGAATATTTCACACTTTTAATGTTGGTCAAATAATATATCATGTTTCGCCGCTGGCATTTTAAAATGCGAACAATCACGAACAACAAACACATAACATTACTGATTACCTAATTAATAAACACTTTAACGATATTTAATGAAATTGAAAGACTTACCACTGGTGATTCTATGGGAAATTAATTTTGTTACTATAAATGGGACGCGAATTGGTCGTAACATCCTTTGAAGAAATCCTTTTTTATTTCACTCGCAAAACGAAACTAAATTAGTAAACATATTGAAGTAAATTGGGATTGTGGCTAGACTAATAAATACGATATACTTGGCTATGAGTAATTTAAATAATATCTTCATTTTTACATGTATGTGAAATTTATTTTCATATTTTTTAAAATTTTAAAATTTATTTAATAATACTTTCTATGAAGAATTTTTAAATGTTGTTTTCACATTTCAAAAAACGAAGTATTTTTTTTTTTGCCTGAATATTAATTACAAATTCCTGAATATTAAATAAAAATATTCTTGATTTTTAAATCAAAAGGCTTCACGCAGGATACACATTAAAACTTATGTACAGCTTAGATGATTTGCGTCACAAGCACACACACTTTGCTGCGAGTAAAGTAAATAAATTATGTGGCACAAGTTTTGGCCCCGGTGAGGCTTTCAAAGCTCCTGGATGTGAAGGTTCATCCCCAGCTATTGATGCACAGGATTAGACCTCACTATAGAAGAATTCCTGGCTGATTACTAATCGCTGGGGACCAATCAGTCTGACATAATTTTGAAACTCACTAATTTCCATATCAAAGGACGATTCTGTTCAACATAAATTATCAGGACAGGCCTTATTGGAGCTTTTTTTCTAAGAATGGTGACTGTAGATACTCTCACAAGAATTGCCACTGGATTAAAACCCAAACCACTGACTCACGAAGGAGTTGTTGTTGCAAGTTCCCTCAAATTTGCATACACAGAATGAGAATGATCGTCTCTTTTGCTCTCGCCATTATCATCAAAGTAAATAAACATGAAGAGCTTTCAGGTTTTGTATCAGCAACAGCCTATCTTCGCTTTACTGGCAATTTTGTTAAACAGAGTCTTTTCTCTGAATCCATCCATATATATGCGTAGAGAAAAGGCAAATTTACGAAGGATACTCTCAACTATTTTGGTAAAATAGAAGAAGCAATAGAATCACCGGCCCCTTAAGGAAAATACTTCACTCAAATTGAATTACAAAGAAAACCAAAAGGACATATTTATGCATATGCGTTTGCAGTGACAGCCAAGCTGCATTGAAAGGTCACACTGGCATCCAGGGATATAAGATCTCCGATGAGCTTGCTAGGCAAGGTTCAGTAGAAGTTTTCTCAGGACCCGAACCTGTGTTGGGTCTACCTGCATCTTTAGTCGTGTCTTCTATTGATTCTTGGGTTTCTCGTGAACACAAGATTTTGTGGCGCGATTGCGGTGGAACCAAACTACTGCGCCCGGACATTTGCAAAATGTCTGTATCTTTTCTTTTATCTCTTAGAAGAATTGACTGTTGGCTGCTTGTAGGCATCCTTTCCGGTCACCAAGCTTTCGCTAAACACTTAAATGTATTGGGCTTAAGCGATACCACTATCATTCCTACTTGCGGTGAGGAAGATGACACAGCAGAACACTTTCTCTGTAGTTGTCCGGCCTATGCTCACATCCGCTGGCTGATTTTCGGGGCGGACGTGGTTAGTGCCGAACATCTAAGCTCGTCATCAATGAAGCTCCTTTGCATCTTTCTTCGTAAGATATGAAAACAAAGTACATTAATATAAGGTGTCTAAATGGTAGTTCAATGGACCAGAAGTTGTGTCTATGCGCTCCATCGGATAGTAGCAACCTCAAAAAAAAAGTAAATAGTAATACGAATCCAACTATAAGTTCCTTCGTAAACGTCCTCTTTCCTTGTGTTAATACGTATGCAATGTGTGTATGCAACTTGTAAATTCTTAGGGGACGCCATCTTAGGAGTTGCGGTCTATGACCAATTGCTCCAACCTCTGCGCGTACCTCTTAAGGAAATCGGACATACTTCAGAAGTATTTATACAAATTCCCTTTACATGTATCAGTTTCCATGAAAAATTTAAAACTACTTAAAGGTTCAAAACTTTCTGAAATAGGGCGGTATTAGCACGTGATTTTGCTATGAAGTTGTCTATCGAACGTCTGATAACAGTATGATACCCTATCCATATCTCTATGTGCCCCAAAGAAAAAAGGGTGTAGAACATGATGGATAGCATTTTATATCATTTTATGAAATTTAAAAAAAAATCTGGGTGATATAATAGAAAAAATATTGGCTAAATATGTTGTTATATAATTTTTTCGTTTTCTACAGTATTTTACGGAGAAATCTACATATTGGTAAAAAACGTCCCCAAAAATTAGACGTGGGAAAAACTTGCAAAGGAGTTCAGTGTCTACATATTTTGTTAAGGTTCTAACCCTTCATCTCTTCAACAACAGCTTTAAAACAATTTTTTCTAAATTATGGGCGTGGAAGGGGCGTCTTTAAAAAATTTTAAAACTACCATTTCGGGACCCTGGGGAGTATATGGTCCAAATTTCAGTTTCCTCGCATCAATTCAAAGCCCTAAAAAGTTGATACGAACAGACGGGCGGACGGACATTACTAAATAGTCGTAGGTTTTGGTCCTGATCATAAATATATATACTCTTACGGGTCTACGACGAATATTAAGGGGTGTTACATTATATGTGTCAAGATTAATATACCCTTCAGGATAAAATCAAAAATTAAAACGACCACCTTTATATATTAATCAAAATTGTTTTCCGAGAAAGCTGTTTTCAGTTAGAATAAATTTTACACATTTTAGATTTTACACCCAACCTCGAACAAAATTGTAGACTTTGATCTATGCTTTTCTGATGAGTTCAATAATACTGTATTTTCTCTTTATGAGCATTTATGTTGAATCACCTTGTTTTTTCATTTCATGAACTTATAATTCAATTTCCTTCTTAGACAATTAAATTAGTTTTTTTGCGATATTAGAGCTAAGAAAAGAAGATACGGTTTAAAAAAATTTTAGCTTTATCAAGCTTTTTAAATCAAGGGTCCGCCATCTAACGTTTTTTTTCAACTAGTGCTTATTTCGCGAATGGAAACACTTAGCTCATGTCTGATTTGACAGATAATTAGTTTTATCCTTCCGCTGAACGAATATGGTTGTGTAGACGCTTGAACAACGAACAACAACAAGGTGTGGCCGTTACAGTCAATGGCGATCGTTATCGGGCCATGTTGAACGAATTTTTGTTCACAAAAAATTGAAGAGGAGGATATTGGCAACATTTGGTTTTAACAGGATGGCGCTACGTGCCACACAGCTACACTCGATGTTTTGCGCCTTGTTTAAATAAAAAGTTATTTGGCGGACCCATATATTTGGCGAGTTTGGTAGGTTTTGAAAGATAAAAATAAATATTAGGCGTAAACGGCCCATACAGGACACAAAGCCTACCTTCCCTCACAGATCTTAGCATCGACGATAAGGAAGTGGAATTGTTTAGCCTCGTCTACCGCTATGTGATAAGTCGTTGCTCCTGATCTTAGAATACAATTTATAATAAGCTGTTTGCACTCTACTTTAGTGTTAGGATTAGGATGACGTTAACAGTCAAACAAAGTCAGAGGTTAGCAGTGTGTTTGTCCACCCATCACAGCTTCAGCCTTATAACACACCTACACAGTCTCAGTGAAATAAATTAATTTTCAAGAGACTTTTGAGAGAAATGTCTGAAGGCATGCGAATGAATTCGAGATAATGTTCTGTAAAAACGCCACCGTTAAGAAGAGCTAGGTTTTATATCCCTTCTTTTCAATAAATGCCGATCATATTTGCAATCAATTGGATTTCTCCCTAAAATTTAGTTCATTAAATACGACCAACACTTTCCTACATTCTTAAACTGATTCGGGTTTTGACACACAAATTATTCTTCGAACCATGAACAGTTGAAGCAATTTGACAATTATCATTCTTAGAGCTACAAATACCATCTACAATCTTTACCTATATAAGCACCTTGTGATGGATCCTTATGATCCTATACATCAGCGTGTGAAAAGCAAAAGGAGGCCAATGACTAGACCAGATTGCTAGCAATTTATGTAGGTACACTTCGTATAGCTTCTTTGCATCTGACGGATTTAACAAATGAATACGTGATGATGTCTTTTATCCGTCCACCTAACCTTTCTATCAACTCTTCCACCTGCTGACGATGCTGCTGATGATGATGACGTCGGTGCTTTAGTATGATGAAGTGGTGGTGTCATGGATTTTTTCTAGGGCATCATACTAGCACCGAACTATCAAGCACGATGAACGAATCAACCTACCTACAACCAACCACCACCCGAGGATAATAATTCGATTCCATCTAAAGCCAACAACACACTGTATGTCCAACACAGAGATACAAACATAGAACACATGACCCACTCTGACGATGGAAAGTGTTCTGCCTGCATCCTATACCAACCGACCACCTACCAATTTCGCTTGCTTTCGTTTCCCCCCCTTTCACGGAGAGGTATTTCTGGAACATTTATCACTTTTAATGTCGAAACCTTTGGAAGAAGAGCGCGTTTTGGTTTGCCGTTTGTCGTTTCGTTCATTTCGTTTTATTTTCTTCATTCTCTTTTCCCACCTACCATCCATACGTCGTCGTTCAGGAGGCGTGCAATCCCTTTTTTAGAGCCCGCAATAAGGACATTAAAGGATTTTAAATTCCTGTGTAGGCGACTATTTCGCTCCGAGCTATGGCACACATACTACTCTCTTGAACACACATAAGTCGTAACATGGTATCAAATGAACCTTAATCGTAAAATATCCTTTTTTAAGGCTGTGACATGCCTGCCTTTTGTTACTCATTCACTGTAAGGAATCAGGAGTTCTTTTCATATTTTCCCCTCTGCTTTTTGTGAATGCTGAAAAGGTTTCCTTTCAGCCACTGAAATTGAGTTCATTTGCCATTGCCATTGCGAGGTGCTGGCTATATGTATTTTTGCGTAGGTATACGAAAATACTCGATTACCGTGCTGTTTTTCTTTATAAAATTGTTTTATTATTTTTTTTTTCATGGAAATACCAATTATTATGTTATATTTCCTCCCCCAAATTGTTCTGTTTGGGAAGTATGTACGAGTATTTTTATATACGTACGTATTTTTTTTTTGTTGCAGGGAATCGTGAAATTAACGCAAACATCAAATTAATTTGGTGGTCATTCAATACGGATGGGCCGTTCTTTTGTACTACGGTAATCTCCCAAGCGGCACTATAACATACAACATACTCGCATATGCGATTAAAATCAGATCATTTGAGATGGGCATGGTGCCGGGGTCGGTCGTCGGTCGTCGGTCGTCGGTCGTCGGTCGTAGGGCTGTGGAAGTTACAAATCAGAAATCAATATCGAATTTCTATTATCCTTATCAACAGAGAAGGATTTAGCGTCGTCCTGGGTGTTTTCCTGGTATTAATAGCAAAAGTGATTTTGCCTGGACTTCGGTTTCACATAGCCATAATACGGACCGGCGTTTTCTTAATCTAATTATCCTGGAGTTTATTTACACTCCAACGCCATTAATTTCTTTGTCCTAGAACGGCAACAGCATCAGTGGTTGGCTTGGTGCTCGCCTCGCATCATTTGCAGAGAAGAACGTTGCTTTCGTGTTCGCATAGGGGAAAATTAATTTTCCATTCAGCAGAAGAAGAAGGTCGGTGTCGGTGTAGAGTTGATGTGGCTGTTTCCAATTTCATCGGGTCTGTTGAATGCTGCTGTGCTCTTGTAAGTTGTAAACTGAAGGCGTTCAATTGTGAAGTACAGTTTGAATGCAATAATGCCCGGAACACTAGTGTACTTTGTTTTGAATTAAAATCAGTAAGTGATAAGTCGTTGTAAGGTTTTCGATTTGCAACCTGACCACTGCAGTTTAACTGTAAGTTGGTATTTCTAGTTATTTATGGTCATTACTTATATACACTTATAACTGCGCAGGATAGGATAACGTACCTTACGAAATCGTACCATTGACATGTACCCTTTTTCTTCTATATAATTATTAATTTTGAGTCCAAATATGATTAAGATGATGCCCAGCGACCAGACATAGTCCATTACTTGTAGTAGTCTGTCCCACACGCTTACTAAGCCTTATTTAAAATTAGGTGTTACAGGAGACTTTATACAGTATTTCATTTTGGTACGTTAAAAGTACAGTGGACACCCCCTAAATCGATTTTTCATGTTTCAGGGAGTTTCGACATTGAGGATGGTTTTGAGGATGGTTTTCAAAAACTGCATATCACATCAAAAAGCATGCATACATTAAGGTTCCTATTCGATAGAGATCATGCTTATAGAGTTTTGGAGGAGTAATCTTCGGACAGACGTTGCCTTTTCTTTGGACGAAATGTACATTGGTATGGCCGGAAAGATTATACTTTATATCGAACGGTTACAACTTTGTTTGCTCTCGTTTACCGCTAGACCCATTTTGCAGCTTCTGTTATCATACTCTCGAACGCCCCAGTGCAGTGACAGCTAGCCGCGCTTTACCAATAATATCAATATCGTCGGCTTATTACACTATTCTTTTAAGTATGATGCCTTAATATTTTTTAAACATTAAAATCCTTGGTAAGGTCTTTGCCTAGTTTATCTGAGATGCGAAAACTAGACCTTGGTTTGTGTAACCCGTGTCATATGCGCGAGGGTAAAATCGATAAAGGGCAATGCTGAGTATTGATCTGACCTTCTTTGAGCATTCTCCAGGAGCTGACCTAGTGTGAATATTTGGTCAATCATGGAATTACGGGGTCTAACGCCACAGTTAGTACTGAAGACAACTGAAGTTGTCTTCAAACCATCACTATAAAAGGCACCGTTGGAATTACTCTCGATAAAAAACATAACTGGAATTCGTATATAAAGTCCGCCACCGAAGGGGCAACTAGAGCCATGTGGGCCCGTCGACGCTTGTATGGCAGAACTTGGGGTCTCAGTCCCAGAATGATTTTCTGGCTATATACAATGACTGTCAGATCCATCATCTCGTATGCGGCCGTTGTCTGGTGGCCCAAAGTACTTGAACGTACAATGGCAAATAAGCTACAGAAACTGCAGCGTATTGCTTGTCTCGGCATAACAGGTGCGATGCGCTTGAGGCCATTGTTGGGATCTCACCCCTGCAGATCTTCATTAAAAAGGCAGCTGTCACAAGCGCTATTTAGCTGCAACTTGAATATAAGTTTAATACGGTGGACCTTTTGGGTCACCTGAAAATACTTAGAGAAATACATGTCTTACTGCATCCCTGATATTATCGTAAGGGGGTTCATGTTTGGGAATTTATAAGACATTGAATTATTAGATCGCTCTATGTGGGCAAATGGTGTTCCGACACTAGATACCAGAAGTTCGATCTGGTACACCGATGGATCAAAAAAGGAGCCTTGAGTTGGAACTGGCGTCTTTGGACCCAACACCAATGGGAATGTGTCCCATGGTATTTCAGGCAAAAATCCATGCCATTAAGATCTGTGCCAGAATTCATATCTTCTCGGATAGACAAGCGGCACTGCAGGCACTATCATCTAACACTGTAAATTCGGCGACAGTGAAGTGCTGCTACATTGCCTTGCAAAAACCTAGCCAAGCATAACATGGTCAAATATGGATGTGTTCCTGGTCTACAAGGTATAGCAGGCAACGAATCTGCAGACGAGCTGGCTACAGCTGGATCAGAATCTGCATTCTTAGGACCGGAATACTATTGCCTTGATATAGGAAGATTCGATCCAATTCTACACCGACGGGTCAAAAACAAGTGATGGGGGGGAGTGGAGGCATCTTCTCAGACAGACTAAATCTTAGTCTCTCCTTTCGTCTTCCTAATCATTGTAGTGATTTCTAGGCGGAAATTATGGCGATCAAGGAAGTCTTGTCCTGGCTAAAGAATAACGTGGTATCCGTAAAGGATATTCGAATCTTTTCGGACAGTAAGGCGGTGTCTGGACTCTGTCTCTATTAATTAATGGCCCTAGATTGCCGATCATCTCTAAAGGAGATGGCAGAGCAGTTCAACATTCACCTGTGCTGGGTGCCGGCGCATAGAGACATTCTGGGTAACTGCAAG
Source organism: Ferdinandea cuprea (assembly GCA_963576555.1). Classification (NCBI taxonomy): domain Eukaryota; kingdom Metazoa; phylum Arthropoda; class Insecta; order Diptera; family Syrphidae; genus Ferdinandea; species Ferdinandea cuprea. Next base: position 634,433 of record OY754958.1, read on the forward strand.
TCTGACGAACTCGCCAAACTTACAACTACCCTCCCAATCTTGCTTCAAAAAGGCTCCTTAGGCAAACTATTGTTAAAACTGGATGCAATAGAAAAAACGGACAGCTGGTACTACATGTCTGACAACGAAGCAGATTTGGCCTTAGCTCGATCAAAGACGCTCTAAGAGTTTTTTCCCCCTTAACAGATCGGACATTAGTGCTAAAATTGGTCTGTATCAGGACATTGTCTGATAGGCAGTCATGCAGCAAGGCTTGGCACTTGCATGGATGAGGAGAAGGAAGAGATAACTTTACACATCCGATTCGCATCACTCTGCTCCCCCCTGGAAACGAAATCTCCATCTAGGCGCTTACTTCTGTAATGATCTTAACGATCTAAACTCGACCGACCCAAAATGTCTCTCACGCTTTATAAGCAGCTCGAAATCCACAGTCTTATTAAGTGCAGCTTTAGAAAAATAGTTTCAAATTGTTTCAAAATTTATTTTATGTTCAAAACAGCTCTTTACAAGAGTTTAACCTTCCAAATCGTTCATGTGTGTAGATGTTTTAGTTTTGATACGTACAAAAAGACCCGTAATTTAAAGGAAAATTTCGAACTCTCACAAGTAGTGACAAATGAAAACACTTTAAGACGTACCCGATGGTATTTTTAACCTCATACTTATAGCTCAGCATTTCAACCCATCAACCGCAAATTCCACAATTCGGAGAAATTAATTGGGCGTCAATTTGATTAAGGTTTACTACAGAAAGCTTGTAAATAGGGTTCCCGATAGAGCAAATCACATTTTCGCAATTAACTTGCACCATCAAAAATCTCATAACAGTACCCGACAATCGATTTCGTATTTCGCAACTCCCGCGCTGCAGAAGTACATACCTACAATCAACTTGCACATGCTATAGTGCATCCAATTTCTCTAGCTCCTCTTTGTGGTTAGCTAATTCAAAATTGTCGAGTCAATTCTTTCCGCGAAAAACAAAAAGGAATTAATTAAAACGAATTTTACGTGACTTGGCTGCGAGATTAAGTAAACGCTGCCTTGCTGACGTTCCTTTCAATAGAAACGGAATGTAAAATAAATGCAGAAAATACAATCTAACTCGCTCGACGCAAATGCTTGAGTGCTATAGATGAGTTCCCATTGTTCGTTCGTTGGCTGCCGAAATTTCTTTAATTACCATCTCCCTCCCACACAAGTGCCGCGTCACAGTACAAGCATTTCGAAACACGACCAAACAAAGATGGACAAAAAAAATAAAAAAAAAAAATGGAAAAACTAGAGTGCCCAACAGAAATTCTCAACTACTCGAAACAGTGGTCAAGGATCGTCACAATGCATGGCTATGGCTATGGCTATATGTATGTATGTATCACTTCGCCGCATACAAGTGGGAGGAGAACACATCATTGGAGGCTGCTACCAAACCGCGAAACAATTCTCTACTGTCCACATAACACCGCAATAACACCGGTCTGAGTGGAGCCACCGGGTCGTAGTAAAAGCATGTAGTTGTAGCCCCATTGCAACAAAATAGTTAGCTAGATTAAAATTTAACCAGCAAAACCCCTCCAGAACCACCAAGGAAATGGGAACCACGACGACGACGACGACGACGATGACGATGAAGGCAATGGAAATGGAATGGGAATGGGAATTGAAATGGGCACGGTTATGGGTATTCACGGCATACGCGACTTAGGCAAACTTTTAAATGGAAACTTATTCTCGTGATTTGCATAAAATTTTAGTGCAAATGTGAAGAGGAGTGCTACAGCTTTTACAGTTTCCTTTAACTATCGTTTTGTTGTTTTCTTTTTTCGATTTCTGTTCTTTTTGTACGGTTTTATGGTTTTGAACTTTTTGTTTGTCGTTGTTTCACGAATCCCGACGAGGACACTACTGCGGTCTGTGTCTGTCCGCTTCGTGTTTGGTGGAGACCTGCGACGCGACCCACAAAATGCTTTCCTTGTTTTTTATTTAATTTAATTTTTTTACGGCGCAGCGCGCGGCGGGCACGTTTAGTACAACAACATTTGTGCCGGTCCGTCCGGGCTATTATTGGGTTTTAGTGTTATTTCGCTCGTTTGAACGAGTGACACCAACAACGGGAGGAGGTTCGCTTACAGTTCTCGAAAGTTTTTTACACAAATGATGGCGGGGGAGGGGGGAAATAATTGCACTTAACACCTTTAACCCCCACAATAGATTAATAAGGGTTTATTTTTTCTCTGGAGCTGGATAGGAAGTGGAGGTCTAGTTTGTTGTGCTTCAGTTTGTTACTATGGGAGTCAACCCAATTCCTGATGGCACCACTATCAGCGAACATCCAATTCGGGTTAGCTTATCTAATTCTGGTAATTAATTGCATGGCCTGTATCCCTCGCCTTGCTATCCACATAGACGGACGGCACGGCGGTGTTGCATGGCAGATAAAAACCATGTGACGACATAAAGGGGACACCTTTTCAAGGGAGAAAAGATAAATGTGACTTGATTAACGACAGTAATTTTCGCAAAACGAACTGACGGAACGGAAATTGAAGAAGGGAAGCAAGAAACAGCCAAATATGATACCACCCATCCACCCACCATCACTAGAAGGTATCTGCAGAGCAGAAAAAAATGCTTATTATCCTGTTAAGCTAATTTTGTTATGTTCTTGTGGGAGGCGACTGTCGCTCGGTTTGTCTTTCTGAATTTCTTCTCGCTCGTTTGGTATAATTACCTTCCTGGCCACAGTGGCAACGATACAACAGTAGTGGTAGCGTTTACAGCATTAATAGCAACGCAAATTTTAAAACAAAAAAATAAACAACAGCAACGGGTGGCTAGGGTGGGAGCCACTCGCAAAATTACTCTGCAGGGAGAAATGATAAATCTGGCATTCAGAATCCAATATTAAGTGGAACCGGCAGATCTGGGTAGGAGGTGGTGTTTTGGTGTAGTGGTGTGGGCCATGGTGTCAGCAGAACAGAGCAGCACCCTGAAAAGTCAGATATGTACTTTGAATGTGCCACAAGTGCTTGCCCGGTTTCCTCTTGTTTTCTTATTTTTTTTTTTTTTTTTGTGGAGCTGCTGGCTTAGAATAATAAATAAACGTAAATTCAGTCTTTAGGGGGCCCTTTGCCTTCGCACTACCCTGGCTACCCAACCCGACCCGGTAACTGTATCTGTGTGCACGTTTCTGTATGCGAAACTACGCAAGGAGAAAATTAAATCACTTTGATACGGGGTTGATGGTCGTTTTTAATGTGGGACAACATTTCAAGCAGCAAATGCGGATAAAGTTTGGACTTGGACGTTTTTCGTAATAAAAAATGTGTACGTAATAAGAAAAATTCTGCACGAGCATCCATGGTAACGGAAAATTCAAGGAAATGAAAATTAGATTCCTTGTCCTTTGCTTATTTTATTAAAGTAACTATATAATTCTATTATATACACAAAGGTTTTTCAGGATTCTCCATAAGACGGCCAACGACCGATGACGGTTGAAAAGACGCAAACTGTGTCCTTTGTTTTTGTTTCTGCTTTATTGCTGGCAAGTATTTTGTTTAAAAATTCACAAATAACAGCGTCCGCTTTGTGGTGTGCGGTATAATTGGTGAGATACACTGAGCGGAGGGATACTTTATTTTCAAAACATATCCTCAGTACTCAGTTACTTCTGAAAATAAGGACACTGGACTGGAATTATTGCCAAACCTGTCGGTTGTTGATAGCGAATTAATTTTTGGAAGCACTTTAAATTGAATTAGATCGAGGTAAATGATAAATTTAAGCGCGCTTACCGGTAAACGGAATTCAGTAGAAGTGTAAGAATACCATTTCTAGAGAGAAAAAAAAAATAAAATTACATGCCGTTGTTTACACTTAAATCTGATCGAAGTAATTTCTGGGAATCTATCCTTAAAAAAATTGAATGACGGTTCAAGTTTAGGCCGTTGAAGTGAAAATCTCTTAAAAACCACTGAGTAGGTTTTGGATATTTTATATTTATATTTGTGTGTTTAAGAAATGTATTGGCTCCTAAACTAGAAACTAAAAAATGTTATGTTACTTTTAGTTTTGAGATGTAAGCAAAACGAAAAAAAAATGTTTTCAAGCTTAAGAGTATTCAAAAGATCGTTCTTACATATTTTGGGGGAGTTTTTGAGCGAAATCTACGTTTTTGTTCGTAAATTCCATAGAAAATCATAGCAATATGTATGACCAAAATTTAGAGCATAATTTCCCAAATATTTCATCAATAACAGCTTTTTTGCCATTCCTATATTTTGGGGGCGTTTAACTCAAATAAGATAAAAAGGAAACGTTGAAAAATTGTCCAACAATTCTGTTTGTCAATTAACAATTTGTCTATAGAAAATTGTTTGCCACGCACACTGTTTTAGGAGCATTTTAACAAACAAGTAATCCAGCACCCACTAATGGGTAGAAATGATGATAGAAATATGAATCGGGTATCAAAATTTCGGCCAAAGCGAACTATAGCCTTTCCATAAATTTTACCTTTATTGCATCATTACATGTACTTTAAACCTGCATTTTACATTTAAACACAATTGCAAGTCATATTGACACAGGCATCACCAACTGTCAACTGCAGTTTTGCCCGAATTTGTCTTTGAATGTGTCATATATTTTTTTCCGTTCAAAACTTCAATATTATCAGGATGAAGATAACTTGCAAAACATTTAATTACATTTATTAAAATCAGTTGTTTTTTATTAAAAAATTAGATTTTCTTAAATACGTCTCCAACGATGTTGATGTATTTTGCACATTGGAGACTTTCAACCGAATTGTCCAAAATACAAAAACAGTTAAAAAAATAATTTTACTTAAATTTAAGAAAATCGTTCTACGAACAAAAAAATAAAACAAGTTACTGCAAAAATTTAAGTACAAATATTTGTTCAACGTAGGAGTATAAAAAATACAATAAAATATTTGGTTTTTCAAAAACTGGTGGTTTTATAAATTACCATTATTCAAAATTTATGAAAAATATGGAAATGCAGTATTCTCAGTCCGACCCCAAGTAGTGTAGGCTTACCAGTACCCCGTCTCCCAACTCCTTTTCCGCCTTTGCAGCAGGCCAATAAATTAATTTTATCACATCATATCTTCAAACCATCTTTTTATTCTTAAAACTTTTGCATTTTAAGTTCAAAAGACTTGATTGTTCTTATGCATTTCTATTTTTATTTTATTTTATTGAAAAATATCGATTTGCGCCAGTATCAGCCACCGAAATTCAGTAACCGGCCATCTTTGAACCAGTATTCGGCCATTCCACCTTTTCTTAGAAAAATTATATTGAAAACATTGAAATTAAACACGGACAATAAGTTGATTACTGAATTTAATAACAACTTAAAAATTTAAATAAATTACGCCGGCATAATGGACCAGGACAGGCCAAAATAAGGCTTTATATAAACTCTCCGCTTTCTGGTAAATATTCCCAAAACGAGAGCTCCAGTATGTGTAATAAAGAATGTAATTTAACATAGATATAAAGGATTCAACAGATTCTACTTAAACGATAAGTCCGATGAAATAGAAAGCAACCTTATGCAAAATCCGCTGCCTTCTTATATTTTAGAGCAAGCCATTTTTCTTTATATGTTTTATTGAGTTTCTAGATGAAGTATATGCATTTAAAGCAAACATCTTTTGTGGCCGGTTACTCTGAACTATTAATAAATGGGTTTGCATTCCCAAACAAATGACGCTAAAACTTAAGATTTATGGTTAGTCCATTAATTTTTGCAAAATCTAAAACGAACTTTTTGATATTTTACCGAGGTTCGTAAATTGTGCATTTCTGGTGGTTAGTTTCATGTTTAAAGCAGCCTAATTTTACCAACGATGTTCATAAGTCTATAAAAACCGCCTCGAACTGGCGTGACTGGCCGGGTATTGGTACTAGAGAGCTGCATGGCTTCACTCACAACATACGTTAAATTGAATGGACTCGAATTAAAAAGAATTGAGTGATTGCGAGGCACACAATGAAACGAAGTTAACGAAAACTTGACGAAACACTAATTAATCGCGTTATGGGCAGGCAGTAATGGGACGTTCCATTAAGCTGGCTTAAACTCATTAAAGTGCATTATGGTTGGCCCATTTGGTTTGAATATTGTGCGTCCGAGTTCTACCTGACCGCTCTCACTCACTTAAACATATTCGGCATCGCATTCTATTTCATTCAACTCATTCTTGGCATTGTTCATTTGATCATGTTTTTTACTCTACTAATGTAAATTAGAAAAACGGATCAAAAGAAATGAGATGGATCACAGGTACCGGGCAGACAGACATACCGACGGACGCCATTGGCGGGCCAACTATTTCTGACTTCTAGAGTCGAATATCATCCCTCATACTCAATTTGAGTTCGAAATTTCCGCACGATCGCAATAACTGCGATCAAAAATGTCTTGTCTCATACTTTTTTTTGTATATAACTACGGTGACTAACGACGAGAAAGGGAGTGACTACGACTAAGATCTGAAGTGAACCTTATATTACTAATATATTGAGCTGTTTTTAAATAAACAGAATTTGTATGCATATAAGTATTGTGTTTTTTTTTCTTCAATTTTTGAGACTGCAATGGATTTAAAAAATGTAAGCCTTGAACGTAGCAGTCTTTGTCTTTCTCAAAGAGTAGCTGTAGCTAATCACTAATGCTAGGTTGCTAATGACTCGCTTCGCTATAGCACCAATCGTATAAGTATAAAAACAAAACACCCAACTTATTTTATTCTATGTAAATTTGTAAATGTACTTTCTAATCCATAAATACCTGCTACCTACCTAGATATCATTTGCTTTAATCACAGTGCCTATTTTTGAATATTTTTTCTATACAAACATGTACTTCTAAATATAGTAGTTGTCAAAGCATCAACGATTAAGAGGATGCGACTGACAGATTTTGCGTCGCCTCAGGAGCAATGTTTCTACGTTACCATGTTAGGTATTGGTTAAAAATGTTGTACCTTCCTATGAAACCTTGATGTAGGCATGTAAAACATATTGGTAAACCCGTATTTCAGTAACACAAGAGTCATTAAAAAATTCATGCCATGCTTCACTTCCCTTGATATTCATTTGTATTTTATTTTTTTTTAAATACCTACCCACGTCAAAAACACTCTAAACGTTTTATTGTTTATGCGTCCTCTACCTCGGGTAGGTACCCAACGACCTACCTTTATTTAATATAAATGCAAAAGGACCTTTAAATTAAATTGCTAATTCATCATTATTATGCACTATGTATAGATATTATTATGCGTATGTGACGTCTGTCAAAGTCTCTACCGCAAAAACACCTGTTGTTAAATAGGTACCTACCCATTCGCGGAGCAAGAAATCAAATTTGGCTCCCAACTCTGGGAATTACGGCTTTAACGTTTGTTATGTTTATTTATCGCTTAATTGGATTGGGTTGGCGTAATTGGTACTGGCACTGGCACCGGCACTAGCACACATTGACGTTTTTCATTTGATTTTCCGCCCTGCGACGATATTTGGAATTCATTATATATAATCGGTGGGGCTTATTTTACGTTGACGAGCCAACCAACGTAATTGCTCTTTTCACCGCTAATTAATAACTTCTGCCAGGCTGCTCAAGAGGATGTCGATGGTAGCTCTATGTACCTACATCTATGTCGACTAGGTACGTACTTATGTAGTTATATTGGCGATGATTTACGTATAAAGATAGAGGCACAGGAGTACGAGTGACGATGACGATGACGCGACGACGATGCCGTTTAATCCCTTACGTGCTCGTTGGTTCGCTCGAATTCAAATGAAAAATAAACAGCATATAATTTTTTTTTAAGGTGGGGGGTTTTGGGCTTTGAAGGTGGCGTAGGCAGAAGAAGTAGCGGTTTTTGCTTCTTAATTAGTTTCAATCGAATTCCGTACCAGCTCCTACCAACGTTGAGCGTAAGGTGGCAGTAGTGTAGTGATTCCATTCAGAGCAGAGTACCTTCAGCAAGCCTTCCATATCCTTAACCACTTGAATTTGTTCATGCTTGCATTCGTTTCAATGGAACGAAATATACGATTGATCGAGTTTGTTTGACGTTAAACCAAGAGGGCGTGTTTGGGTTTGAGGATCTGGCGTTCAATTATCGGAGATTCCACTACACTGCATTCCTGGAAATGGGGATGCTCTCGAATGTGGTCTCAAGTGGAAGAGAGAACATGAACTAATTAGTGGTTTGCTATATGATTGGCGCAACAGTTCAATTATAGATTTTGAAGTGGTTAATTACGATGCATGGTAGAATTGGCGAGAATGCTTAAATAATGAAACAGTTTGTGGTTTTGTGTGGGGTCTCTCTCTTTTGCTCTGCGAAGGATGACTCCCTGAGTTCATCAATTTTGTTTATTTGTGATTTTTACGTAGAAAAATCTTTTTCCATTTCATGTCCTGATGTTTAGTTGTAATTAAAATGGGGTGGACTGAGTAACAGGTACATTTCCATTATAAAACGGAATGTGAATTCACTAGTTACATACTTATCGATTTGGCTTTCAAAGTTGTCATCCGAGTTTTTTTGGGTCGCTTATTAATAACGATGATAGTGACATCATAACAATAGCTGAAAGAAGGTCAAAAATATGAAAGTTTTGAGTAAACAATGGGTAGGTGAATACAATTAAAATGTCGGAGTTTGTTGATTTTTGATTTTCCAAAAAAAGGCTCACAATTTGAATCCCACCGATTGTCAGCAATTATAGGGAGGCATTTTGTTGAACTGTTTAACTAAGTGGTGTTTATGTTCTTTAATATTTATTGTTTATTTAGCATTTAATTACCCGCTGCCTAAGTGTTTTGTGAGAATTTCGTGTAGATTGGTTGATGTTGAAAAGAGGAGTGGACGGGAGTTAATACCAATTTGTCATTCTTTGATAAGTTGTTATCGGGTAGAAAAACTTTTGTGGTGACGTTATAAAGTTTTCCTGTTATTATAAAACTGTTTTTCTTTTTCTTAAGAAAGTTGTCTTAACTTTTAATATTAAGGTGCGTATCCTTTTTTTTTTAATTAGTTGGATGGGGGATTATGACAGTTTCCGCAGTCAAAATTGAACGTGAAAGCCGAATGAATCCTATCTTAAATGTTGCTCCGAAGCCCCTTATATCAAAAATATGTCCGTCTGGTAGTTCAAAATGCAACTGGATTACCTTGGTGCATATTTGTACCAATAAGTACTTTTTTTTCCTTTAAACATATAAGTCCAAAATGTTGTATCTTTCTATCTAAAGGGTGATTTTTTAAGAGTCAAATTTTTCAGGTTGGGAATGCCTTGTGTGCAGTGGCTTAGTGGCTAAGTGCGTTAGTCCACTAAGCGAGAGGTCGCTGGTTCAAATCCTGACCTCTACCACCTGAAAGTTTTTATTCGCTGCCCCACCTCTTGCGAACGTCTGACAAACAGCCAAGAGTGAGAAATGTCAATGGAAGCTTCTCAAAAATAAATTGCCTTTCGGAATTGGCATTAAACTTTTAAAAATATTTATAACTTCGCACACACAATGGTTGGAGAAGCTAGGCTTTAGGTCCTGTATGGCCGTTTACGCCTAATATTTATTTATTTTTTTAATGCCGTCCAAACGTGTATGAGTTGGCCGCCAAGATCATGCGATTTAACCTTTCTTGATTATTGCTTGTGGGGTTATGTAAAGTATTTGATGCAAATTTGAGTGTTTGATTCGATTTTTAAAAAAATTACGCTTAAAAAATCACCATTTATTAGGCGCAAACAGACCATATAGGACCTAAAGCCTAGCTTCTCCAACCATTTTGTGTACGAAAATATATTTTGACACGAATGGAGGGACCTACAGTTTAATGCCGATTTCGAACTGCAAGTTTAATTTAGCGATTTCATGACATTTCCTACTCTTAGACGTTCGCAATAGGTTGGGCAGCGAATAAAAATTTTAAGGTAGTAGTCCAATGCACTTAACCACTAAGCCACTGCACTCACGTCTTATACTTATATCCAAATCATGGGTCATTTAAAATATGATTCATGCAGTTTCCTTTCAAGTCCAAAATTTACTGCGTGTTCTTCGGTTACATACTTAAAAGTTTTTAACTTCGCCTTAAGCAGATTTATCCCGTCGCTACGATAGTATCATCTTCTTGCGGTATTTCACGAGTATATAAAGAAATAAAATCGGTGCAAGAACGCTTCCTTGTGGAACTCCTCGGAATACTCGTTCCCGTTTTTAACACGAAAGAGTCTGTCAGCTCAATAAGAGCTTAGGATCTCATAAGGTTGTTTTAGGAGAGAGTTTTTTTTTAAGTTTATATTTTAATCCCTTATGCCATACCTAGATAAACAAATTTTACTGGGAAATTTAATTCCGCTCTTTTTGATTACTCTTTTTTTATGAGAAGTATTGTTCCCCGCTGAACTTTGTAAAGCTTCGATAAATTAATTTTCTTCGTCTTCGAGTTCGTATGATGTTCGTAGAGATCTCTACAGGTCGATTTTATTTATGCAGTCTTTTCTGAAGCAGTCCCATTAGTTCTTGCGCTAGCCAGCCGCCGCTAAAAATTATAAAAATGACGGGCGAGTGGTCAGAAGATAGATTAAAATTTTCGTAAATTTTTAGCAGAGCTTTTCGATATCTTAGTATTAAATAATAATTAATAAATATGTATAATATTAGGTAACCAATAAAAGCCCATAACATAACAGAACCTAAAACCTATACCTTGTATTTCCTCCAATCAATTTTTTTCTTTAAGTAGCGAACTTTTTAGCTGGTTTTTAGCTACAGTTGGTTTTAAAAGAGGTGGGTCACTATTCCAACGCATAAGGCACTGAGCTATCGCTAAAAAAAATAAAGTGCGAGACCGTGTAATAAGAATCATTCCCACTTTATAATTAGCAATTTTTAATCGCAAAATGAATAAAAAGTTGGATGTATTTCATGTTTTCGACACGAGGCCGACAATTGTGGAACTCAGTTTTCTGCATTCTAGAATCGATTGAATTCAATTTTAGCTACATATCGAAGTCTAAAATATATATATCTTAATATTGCATACATAAATATTTCCTATAAGCATAGGTTTAGCTACGTGAAAATGATTCTTTTAACTTCGAGCTATCCCACATAATGTTGGGTTCTTAAAGACAAAGACTTTAACTCAAAATATTCAAGGCATCATGTCACTCTCTCACGATTCATTTGTATGTATAAAAAAGAATTCAGAAAAATCAATATCATTTATGGAACGTAAGCTCATAAAACACCTCTTTTGATGTAACGTGATTGCATGTGGACAACATTACCAAGGTAGGCAAACAACCTGCAGCCCCAATTAATTTCCTTTGAATATGTAAATTAATGAAAACGACAATATTTTCCCAAAGCAAGCATTCTAATGGTTTGCAGAGAGTGAGATCAAAGTGAATTACATTCTCTCCCCCCACCACTTTGGTACAGTACAGTACAGAACAGACTACAGACTATCTTTGTGAAGAGGCCAAGCAGTAGGCATACCGTACCGACACGACATGGCACAGTGATATCAACAGCCAATGATGGGGCTACCGTACTATACGTATTTATAAGCAACGAGAATGTGAGGCAGAGGCAAAGGTAGGGGCATGTGTGCTCCATCACCAGTGTGCGTTTGTTTGCCTCATGTTTGTTTTAAGGATTCACTGATTCAATTTCGCCGAATATACGTGCCGTATATGAGTATCATAGACTACGTGTGCTTGTGGCTGCAGTCAGCCTCTCGACAGCCGACAAGCAGCCAACAGTATTACCAATCACGTTCAGCAAATAATGCAGCAAACATATTTCGCCAAAAAGCAAATAAATTTGGCTTTCATTTTAAATTAAAAGCAACCATGTTGCCCCCACCAAAGAGCTATTCGATGAGTCCTCCAACCCGCTGGTTCAGTATCAACAAAGGCTCCTTCATAGCGGCAGCACCACTTCTGTTTCCACCATCATCATCGTCATCATCGTCGCCGTGTCGTAGTCACAGCCATCATCATCATCATCATCATCATCATCAACATCATCGTCATTGTCATCATAACATCCAGGCGCATGGGTTCAGTATGTGGGTATGGGTATTAGAAAAGGTATCGCTTAACAAACCCTGTAACCTGCAATACAGCAGCAGAGCAGCAATCTGTGTAATGATGGTGAACGCGATCCTGGCGGGGAATATGAAAGCAAAGAACTCCACCCACCATACATACATCTGTGGAATACACCATCCGCGGGAGTTTAGGAGTTGCAAATTGCCGAAGACTGGGATCATTTACTCGTGCCACACATAAGCGGCGTTCATCTAACTCGCAGCTATCGTGTACGTGCTTGTGTGTACACGGGTGAGTGGGTGTGTCAAGGACGAAAAATCAATACCGCTACAGAGTCGAGAGAAATCACAAGAATTTTAATAAAAACCAATTATTTGCACTTAGACGTTGTCCCAATTCTTTCTTTCTTCGACTTGCTGCTGAGATTAAAAGCACTCCGCCCCTCCGTTTGTTTGTTTGTTTGTTTGTATTTCTATCCTTTCCATCTATGTACAAAAGAATGAAAAGAAAATGGTCCTCTGATCTAATCGAAATGTTGTTATGGTGATGAAAATGGAATGTCGCCGCTTGACATGCATGTTTTCTTTGTATTTCTTTGATTCTAATCAGTGCAAAGGCATGAAAATAGCCTGAGGTGCAGTAACCTACAAATCATCACATTCATACGTAGTGAGTATAATATTCGAAACCTTTAAGGAATCGGCTAGGCTCCTAGTTATCTTTTCTATCTGTGATTGCGCGCGTTCATATAGAGAAAGAAACCGGAAATTAAATCGAGTTTGACTTTCATTCTAACAAAAGAGCTTTAGACAAATTGATGTGATAGGTGATATGCCTTAACGTTCTCCATATTGACATTGAAATTGATTACCCAGTCTGCTCTTCCGGTAATTTCGCCTTTCTATATGAATAACCATCCAAACTTGGCTGTGGGAAAATGAAAATGAAAATGAAAATGAAAAGTCACCGAGGTCCGAAAATCTCTCACAGCTTATACGTCCATTAGTCTACAACTAAAAGACAACTTTAGACTAAAGCTCACCGTCATTATCCCTGGTAAAGATGCGGGGAAGCCACTAAGGCCATAAGCTCATTAAGGCGTTTCAACATTTCCGCTTAGTTGGTATCGAAAGCCTTCGTGCAAGCAAAAGGCGCTACAACATGGGCGATGTCGGTCCTTTTATGTATACGTGGGTGATGGCGAGGATGTGCCCCTCACAAAATGGGTTTAAAATAACTTTCTAAAATCTTCGCTCCAATAACTTCACAAGATGATGATGATGATGATGATGATGATGATGATGATGATGATGGGGATGATGGCGACTGGCGATGTGGATGAAAATAGTGGTAGTGAAGGCAATCTGGCATTGAATGCTGCGATGGAGCTATGGAAGATGTTTCCATTTCCGGTCTGGATGGAGCGGCCACTGCAATTTATAATAGTTTAGATACTTCAAATTGTGAATTGAAGCAATATGAAATGGATAACGTTGTGTTATTCGTTTTTGTAACAAACTGAGTTCAATGCATGAATGCCATTCGGAAAGCATCATCAATTTGTTATGATTTGCTCATTCATCAATTGCATTCAATTAATATTATATATACTTACATAACATACATATAATATTATTACGTGAATACATTACTTTGTATGTATGTATGTACCTATGCCGAAGGCAGCCTGTTTATTTAGAAACTGATAGTGTTATCTTTATACTTGTTTTTGAAAGTTTTAATATTTCTTACTTAAAATTTGGAAACAATTTGGCTGAAGTTCAAAACGGTTCATGGTTCGAGGTTAACAAAATTAATTTTTATTTGTTTCTAACTTGGTTTTGTCGAATATTGTTGCAATATATTTATCGAAAATCGTTATTGTTTTCAGGTTTGACTTCGAAGATAAATACAGGCCTCCTGGTTTCATGCACTTCGTCCATGAAATAAATATTCACCTAAAGTATTTTTAAACTGCTTACCTACATTGTTGCTATATTTGGCTGATAGCTGATATATAGTCGTAGATCAAGAATTAGAGGTTAGGTGACCGACCACCTGTACCGGAATGACCGGTGCAGTACCGAAATTAGGCACTGTGTACCGGTGTAACGTAGCTAAGCGTTGTCGGTACACACAAATATACCGAAATCATAGCAGAAAAAAGTGAAGCCATGTGGTCACTTTATATCTCTTCATCTACATTTTAACCTTTTAAGCCTGCAACCAAATGACCTTCGACGTAGAATATGTCGTTAAATATATTTACATTTCTATTTATTTACTGTGTAAGAGGCGAAACTAACAATTCTGCGATTCAGTCGATGTCGAATACCAAAATTTTGCTAATGGCTGCTCCATAACTCACTTCTGCGATCAAGTAGGTAAATGTGTTTCATAAATAATACAAAAAAATTCCATCAAATCTCCATCATATTGTGTGGGCAGCACATTTATACAGTTAAATTAATTGAAAGCGGCTTCATCTTGGAAAACTCAGCACACAGCTGTGCTGAATGCAATTGAACGTAAGCACGAGTACTAACTGATGATATGTCGCCCATTTTACGGTTCATATTAATATTTTTAGTACATAGTACTAATTCTCTTATAAGCGGTGTGGCGAATATATTTAGAATTGTATCGTTCAATTTGACCATCTCTTGATCTTCGTTTGGTCTGCACTCAAGCAACCACAAGCATTAAACAAGCTGAAGCCTCTGCAAAGTTGATTACATCGAAGAACCGTTTTGACATGGAATCCCTCGATACTGAATTTTTCGATCAATTTACTTTTTTGACAAAATATGTAACCGGTGACAAAAATTCACTCATGACAAGAAAATAGCGTTGCTACTGCCAAACGATGGGTGGAATTCTTTTGACACTTCGCAAAAAAGCATTCCTTCCAACCATTTACTGAAAATCGCCGTGTACATTCTCAGTTTGCCGGGCACTTAGGTGAGAGAGAGCTCATATGGAAAATATGGTCCACGGAGAATTTAAAGTGACCTTCCGTACGTCGGGTACAACATAAAAATGTCATGACCTGAGTTCTTCGTGTTCTTGCCAGCCAAAAATGCTCAAAGAAGTCGCTTCTGACGGAATAAAACTACAGTACAGATATGTCTTATTTTTGCGTACCGAAATTTGCTTCGCGATAAGTGGTCACGCTAGGTATAGGTATCTTTTCGGTTGGACTTAACTTTATAATTCAGTCCTCCTGACCGTATTGGCGATCCTGGCTAAAGATAAACGTAGTTTTCCCTTCTTGAGGTATTAGCCAACTCATATATATGATCGATTTAAATATTGAATAAACTCATCATGTTGGGTGTTTAATGTGTCTGACTTTTGTACGAATTTAGTTGGGATCTCCTGAAGTTGTTTGAACTTTTGAGGACATTCTGGATAGCAACTTGTAAAACAAAAGAACAATTCTAGTAAATTTACTCACTTTACAAATTTCGCAGACCAAAGCTTCCATACGTTCAAAAAATTGCTTGCGTTGAAAATTGTTATGAGATAACCGTAATCCGGTTGTAACAAATAAATTTGGACAGTTTTTCAACATTCTTAATTCGGTTAAGAGTAGACGCGTTGATTGTAAATATCAAAGACAAAGATTTGGAAAATTCGTTTAAACTTAAAGAGAACATTCCTATTTTACACACTTTTATTGCTTCTAATGTGAGGAAAGTTGCCAGCCCTTTTTCGATTGCATAAATGTCACCATGTGGTGAGGATTGCCTAAACCACATTTTACAAAATGCATGTTTAAACGTAGCAAAATTTGTATTTCTTTTTTGAAACCTCAAACCAAATTATTTTTACAACAAAGGACCTTGTATTGCCCCACCTATTTGAATAGTTGACAGCATTTTCTGAACAACATCACTATACTTTGAGTTGGTCAATGCTCTCTGTCTTTTATTATTTTCTTCAATTAACTTATTTGGTATAGGGAAACGGCAGGCGGTATGGTCCATTAGCATCCATCTTGTGTGTGTCCTTGCACAAAGACCAAAACCATTGGGATGAAGGAAAATGAAACTTTTGTCTGCAAAACCAGAAAGACGAAATCTACCCTTTCGGTTCACAGTCACCACTGGAACTTGAATTTGAATCGAACACACTCACTTACGATGTTACGAGGACCAACAGCAACAACAAAAAAATTGCCTTTCAGTCAGAATTAGTGGTTTGTTCGATTTCTGCGTACTGAGTTAACATTCGTTCTGTGGTAGCTTCGATAGACACATAAATTGCAAAATTCTCCAAGGAAAACATAACAGACGAAACAAAGAGGAAAAAAAAAATAGAAAAAACATTTTTAGTTCAAAAAAAAAAAGGGAAATTCGAAAACTTAATTGAACTGCAAGGCCCTTCGATACACATACTTTGCCTTCGGATCTCAGGCCACATTCACATTTTCCAATTTTGCAGTTCTTCCAAATGGAGTTCGCTTCAAAGGACCGCATGGGTTTCGCATGCTGCCCCCTTGAGCTTTCATGAAACTACACAACTTTTAGTAGGGAATGATTGAGTTAGGCGCACTTGAATGGCTTAATTCGAATTTGTTTGGGAAGCCCAAATAAATCGAAATAAACGAGTTGATCGAATAATCGCATTTCTGTGCGAGTGTGTTGTGTGTGGTGAAGCAATTTTCTTGAATGCACACTGGGGAAACAAAACACAAAGAAAGGTCATTCTCTCTCTGGCTGTGTAGAATACATATGTACGTACTATATGTATGTTTATCGGCTAATTGTGTGTGCTTGTGTCACTCAAAAGTCAGCAGCAATAGTCAAACATTCCGTTTATAGTTGGACCTTGGGCTGGACACTAATCAGTGATTTTTGAAATTGTCAAACATCAACCACACCCACGCCCATGTGTCATTCCAACCTTATACAATGACACAATAGCAGCAATGGAATCTTTTATTCCATTCACATCGCAACATGTAATTCGGATGTAACGTCCACAATTCGATGTCATGTAAAATGCTGGCTCTCCTAAAGTGAACATGTGTCGGATGTTTTAAATGGAGGATATGAAGCCAGCAGGATAAGGGAGCGCCACCGCCGCTCAATGGTAATTGTTAGTACTGCGAGTGAATGGATAGACAGACAGACATTGTGTTGCGAATAATAAAATAAGATAACCAAGTGTAGCATGTTCAAAAGTGTATCGTACGTAGTTGGTTACATGTGTTTCTTATTGTAAGGCTATTGCACAATATGGATGTGACATATAAATACTATAATATGGTATCTTAAGATGTTGAGATAAAGGGGAAAGCTAAATCGTGTTGCATCATAAGTGCACAATATGAGAAAGTTGCTTTGTGTTTGGTTTATAATTTAACGAATATAGATAGCTGGAATACTGAAACGCGTATAATTTCCCTGCATCCCAGTTTGAAGCCATCATGTATGCAAAATCTCCTAGTCTATCTCTATCCGCTCAGTTAAAGTAAGCTTAAGTCCAGTGATATGTATGAATTTAATACATACTGAAACAAATAATTAAGGCAAAAAATCTGTCGCAAGAGGTGGTGCAATAGTAATACGGTGGTATTACTGGCTGTTTCGAACCTGCCCGTTCAGCAGACCAATAGACTTACCACTGCACAGATAGTTTTTTATAGCAGTATTTACTATCTATTTTGCTTTGGATGTAAATTCTATTGAACAACATTTTTATTTATTATAAGTTTTGGTGTTGTGTCATGATTGGAATGTGGAGGAAATGTTTTAGAAATCTTGCAGATCCTGAGCAAGTTTTGATATTTAGATGAAGGGGTTAGGAATCAGTGCTTTGATTCGACTTATTTATTAATAAATTATTGATGTCGCACACACTTTTCGGAAAGTATTTTACTAATCCTCCATATAATAATAGCTAAGTCAATTTTCCGTTCTTTGCATAAGTTTCAGTCAGTTTTTCTTGGAACCCGAAACGCCCACGAAGCTGAAATTTGGAATATATGTAGGCCATGGCGTAAAAATGTGCAGGAATATATATTTTTTTTTCTTAATATCAAGGCCGAGGCGACTTATAAGCACTTTAAGCTTATATCGCCATCTATATTGGAGAATGGATTACTCAATAATCATAGTGGTTGTGAAATAAATCGAAGTTAAGGCTTAACTATATTTGGCAAAAAGTGCAAAAAGTGACTTTTTCAATGCTCACATACACACGCTGCAGCCCCTTCGTGTTCAGAAACTGGTCTCATAATCTATTTTGACTTTTAACGCTCTAAGAAAGTATGAAAGAAAACAAGAAGCATTTGCCAACGAAAGACAGAAATATTTGCATTAGAGTCATCTAAGAGTAAGATCAGTAACTAGTGAAAGCTTTTTTGTGTAAATGTATTCGTTTTTTTTTTCAACTTTCACAAAGTGTGTCACTTAGAAATTGGAGGTAGAGAGTGGAGTGTTTCAAATCAAGAAGGTTTTTAGTTTTTTAATACCATTCTTCGAGGGTTCCTGAGGGGAATCGAAGAAGGGTATTCAGAACCCTAGAACGTGTATAAGTAGTAATTGCGATTGTGACATTACAACTGAATGCCCTGTCTTTTCAGTCTCGACTTCTGTTCATAGAAAGTCGCGTTGTTTTTGCTCTACTGTAGCTTGGCCACATTTATCTGGATATTAATCAGCAGTCTCCATCCGATGTTGGCTTTCATTTTAAGAATTCCGAGGAGGTTATTGCCTTGACTGCCCCGAGCGGAATCTAAACGGCTTCTGAATGGTTCGAAATTTTCGAACTCAAGTAAGGGTAATATAAAACTTATCAAGCGAATACCAGCTACTCTTGGAATTCAAGCACTAATTATTGACTGAGTCGATAGCCACGATTGGTTTTCAATGGTTTTCAATGAGTATGTTTAAGTATGATTTGTCGGCAGCCTCACGGATAGCAAGTAGCTTCGCTAGAAACACATTTGCAGTATCCGTTGTTCTATAGGATTTTTAGATGACTTTCAGATAACTTTCTGACAGATAACTTTCGAATCGTCTGTGTAGATTTTTACGTCTGAGTCCATCTTCCAACTTTAATATATGTTGTATGCCTTATTTTGAGTACGCAGTCCGTTTACGAAATTGGGTGTTTTTTGGTGATGATTGAAAAAAGCATCAGCTCCCTTTTACTTGGGTTATTAAAAGAGTACACTTTCTGGCTAACTTTCATCAAGGCATTTTCCATAATTTAACTTATAACGTACGGGAACTTACTTGGCTTGAGTTGTATTTCTGACGGCAAATATGGTTAGTGTAGCCTTTACGAAATACACATCATTGAGATAAAGGCCCGTAGTAGGTTTAGGTAGTAGGTGGGTTATACATTGAGAATTGTTTTTAATACTATCACGTCTGCATTCTTTCGTCCGATATGCCTTCTGAAGCAATCCTAGGAAGCAGACAATGCATTCCCCTAGGTTGCGCCTATAATTTCCTTTTTATTAAGGCATGTCCGCGGACGGAAGCAATGCAAAACTAATTTTCAAAATATCTAGAGCACCTGACTCGGAATGTTTCTTGAATGCATCGCAAGAATCAATCCAGAATGAATCTGGCAGAATGCATCCAAGGCATGAATCCAAAATGTATTGTGAGGATGAACTTAGAATAAAATTCAAGAGAAATAAAACAACGAAATACAGTGACTAACAAGTGCATTTTATTCAATGATATTTTTTTTTAATTCATATGATTTATAAACTTACAATATTGAAAATAGCATCTAAATTGTCCGCTGCTTCTCCCTTGGCAGGATCTATAGAAAAATTAAAACATATTTTGAAATCAACTTAAGGCTCTTAGTTTTATAAAATGGTACGTACCTAAAAGTGGCGAGGCATCTGGGGAATAGGGCACAGTAAACTTGGTGGCTGCATTAAAGCTTAAATAAGTTGTAATTATTTATAATTGCTATTAAGTAATGAGATGGCAAAACATACTTGGCGAATTTGATCACTTTTATTGTTTCCAGTACATTTTTTCTGAAAATAAATAAAAAAATCCATTTATTCGGCAGTTTTTCAGAAAAAGCTGTGTGTAATATATAGTACTTACCAGGCAATATTTACTCTCCAATATTTTTTTAAAACTTTGAGATTATTTCTATTTAATTATTTATAAGGCAGTGAACAGCGAAGCAACTGCGTATTACAAATAACACTGAAGTGAATCGCAATATCCGAAAGTCATAATAGAATGCAGGCACAAACCGGTTACGCCAAGTACGCGACAGATAATAATATGCGTTAGCAAAAATTCTACATGTCCAAAAAATTCCGTAGACATCAAAAACTCATTACAGGGAATTCTTTTGTTTTAACTTTAAGGGTAAGTCAGAGATTTCTTCTGAATGCATCGTTAATACATCACAGAGAATGTTTTTTTAAAAAACCTATCGCTTCCAAATAACTTCTTTGAGAATGTCTTCCCAAATTTCCCGCTGGGATGTTTGCTTACTAAGTCCCGGCACACAAAATGTAATGAAGAAACTTCAAGGATGTTAGATTATATCTGGATTAACTGACATGTGATTCAACGAATATGGGAAAGCAGACTCATTAATTTTAAAATCATTCACCTAGCTGATGGCGGATATTAGTTTCCTTGTTGGACATGAAGTTGTTTCTAGGATATGCTTTCCTGCTATTTTGTAATGTAACTGTCACTGTCACTGTCACTCTGGCTGCATCTTTCCCCAGATGTGATTCACCTCTTCTATAATGTATGATTGTATTGATGGGTTTAATATTGTTGCACATATTAGTTAGATATCAACCCGTCCGCTTTTCAGACATACACATCCATAATACGCCGGACAGGAATCTGGCATCTTTTTACCCCTCGTTTTTAAAAATAAAAAAATTGCATTCCTTAAAAAGAAATTCATGTTGGTTGTATACGTACGACCATATTTAATTGCTATGAGAGACATACTTTCGTAGGTAGGTACCTACTTCCTTTAAGGTGTGGACCTTGTAGGCAGTTATTATTAAGGGCAATGTCAGCATGTCAAAATGTCGCATTAATTAATTCTCTATGTGTGAGAAACGAAATGTCATGACAACAAAACGAACTTATGCACGAGATCTCATCCTTTCTCATAATGCCTGTGTTGTACTATACATTTTACCTGCGATGCGACAGGTGGAGAGACACGACAAACAAGTACACATAAGCGTACAAAATCGCAATAGTAATGTGCACACAACGATAAAAGGACATGACACAAACTTTGCGTTCGTTCACTTGTCGAAATGACAGCTCCTTTAAACGGTCGGCATTGTTGGGAGAACAAAAAATAAATTAATTGCACGCGTGATGAAAAGCCACTCAGTCTGTCTGACACTGAATTAGTGATTGTGATTGTGATTGCGATTGCGATTGCGACATCCCGATCCCATATGCCAGGCAGACAGCGCGGCGTTTCAGAGTCCCATAAAGTTTCAAAATAAATTGCTGACCTCAATGTTAAACTGTTGCACAAGTTTCTTTTGCATACTTTTTCGTACACACAGTTGCAGACACAGCCACAGACACAAGCACACGCAAGTCAGCGTGGACATATTTGTCAAGCCTTCAGTATGGCAAATTTAAGCTGTGGATATCTGCTGAGTTACTCCGATAAGGGTGTGCTGTACCTTTTCTCTGCGTCATTTGCATTTTTTGTCAATTTCTTTAAACTCTATGAAGAAGAAAGCAAGAAGACGAAGTTAGAGTTTCCGTCAGAACGATGGACATTTTTTTCGTCTGGCTTGGCACTTTCTTTTCGGGAAACTTCATTTCAAAGTTGAGTCTTTGTACGGACCGCGAATGCTATTATGGGTGCCTCGAAGGACTCGTAAATGATTTGCAATTAACGAAAAAAAAGGAACTGTGTCCCAATTTGCAATGGGGATGTCCAAATCAAGACCACGAATCATGGTCGTAGTTGGCAACTTTTTATTTCAGTTTGTCCTTTTTTTTTGCGAAGCAGAAGAGTTTCAATGTGCTGACTTGTGGAAAAGTAAATGAGTGCTGCAACATTTTTCACCACTGTCATCCCATTGTGCACATTGCATGTACTCCCACGCGACCTTACCATTATTTTTTTTCTGTTCTCGGTTTTTTTTTGTCTAACTTTGTGGAAACTTTGGACTTATATAGGTGGGAAAGAAGAGTGAAAGAGCACGAATTAAATGTAACAATTTTAAAGGTAAGTTTTGTGGTGTTTTTCGCGATGTTTGGGGGCTGAATTGTTCGCAAGCGGCAGCACCAGGATGTTTATGCGGTCTTGAACCCTTGTTTTGTTCAAAGGGGGAGGGGGGGGGGGTGTACGAAGGGTGCGTTGGGCTGCCTGACTCAAATTGGTGGCAGTCGCTGTATTAAGTTATGTAAAGGCGAAAAGTTCGCCGCCTGCTCTCCCGCATTTCGGTGAATAATTTAGAAATTCCTTTTTTCGTTGCTTCCATTTTGTACTCTGTTGCTGTAATATTTCAGCGGGGGAAGTTGGTTACTGGCACTTGCTGTCAGGACATGGGAGAGATTTGTTGTTAATTTACATGGAAATTTCATAAACGTCGAGGAGTTCAAAAATTGGTTGCTTAAGATTTGAATATTTAATGCTTACAAAATTAGACGTCATACTGAAAATGTTTGACACTTGGATGGGTTGGTTTGATGAGAAGTTTTTGATTAAATTTAAAAGGCACGAGAACCTGCTGTGTGGTGCGCTGCGCTGCGCTATGCTGGTGGCCTGCTCTTGTTCTGGTTTGCGTTCACGTTCACGTTCACATTCAGCCCACCCACTATGGGATGGAGAAAAGGCTCAATAGCGACCCTTAATTTCGCCATCATCATTATTCATTGGCAGCGATGAAATTCTAATCAAAAAACAATTGATTTTATCTGAAGCCCTTTTGGCAAGTGACAGTGGCAAGGAAATGAGTGTTATTTTCCTTCCTATCCTCAAAGTTGTTCGTTTTGACGTAGTACAACGAAAGAACCAGGTGGAAGTGGATAATAAGACAAACAAATTAGTTGATTTGAATTAGGAAGCGAATAATTACCACATTATGTAACACACCTGTTACATTCCAAAGTTTGTTCCAAACATTTGGTGGTCAATGCCCAAATTTTTTGTTGACAATATTTTAATTTTGGTTGGATATTTATTTTTTACATAATAAATGTGTTCCTGCCTACGGCAATAGATCCTAAGATTTGTAACTCGAAACGGGGTCAAACGACTGAACCTTGAAATATAGATTGCCTGCTATTTTTAGTACTGAAAATGATACTACCTGCTCAGTTTGAAGGGGGTTGTGTTGTCAATTTCCGAAACAATTTACAAAACAACAATGAATTTTGTGGAATTTCTTTGGTGAAGGATATTATATATTTATTCCGTCTATTTGCGTCGTTGGATAAGTGCCTGCGGTAGCATGGACCAATGCCAAAATATTTTACCATGAGGGTTGGATACAACACTTTCGACTGTTGATATCTGAAAATGATGTATAATATACCATGATGTTAATATATTTAAATATAACTTACCTAAACCCAAAAAATAAGTCTTCCAAAAGTGGTACCCTATGATAGTAAATAGTAAATGATATAAGCTGTGGTGGACTTTATAGGTCCTTAATGATAAAAGAGTGAAAAGTGATGTACCATTTTCCTTTGACACGCCATCCATTTTCTTCGTTAACTACATTAACAGATCTTTCAGGTCTCACAATAAACCAATTTTAACGAGTAAGGTGTCAAAATAAAATTACTTTTCTGGAAAATGGTATGGATGGTATGAATAGGTTGATAGTTGGCAAATATAAGAACCAAAGTTTTATTTCGAAATAATGAGAAGGTATGCGAATTTCTTAAAATTTATTTCTACCCGCATCTGTCAGAATTCGTCTTTCGTTATAATTCAGCATTTTTTAACTGACACGTGCATTGATAAACCTTAGGAGTTCGTCAAATTAGGAATATAAACCCCCAACTTCATAATTTATGTGGGAACAGAGAATGTGGAAAAGTCACATAATTTGAAATTGAATTAAGTCTTTGAGTTTTGTTGAATCGACAAAGTCATACGGAAATATTTTCTCAATCCCACAACAAATAAATAAATCAATCAATTTTGTGTTAATAATTAATTAACAAATAAATGTGTAATATGAACTGTTCTATGTGGCAGACATGAAAGCCAACATAAATTTTATCGAATGGTTTGAATAAACCAGCAATAATTATTGATTACCACCACGCAAGTTACGTTTAGTAAAGGACGGCGCGGCACCTTTTTGGGGGCAAGTTATAGGTTCATCATTTAAATGCATCATTGCGTATCAAGCGAGATCCATAAGAAAACATGTAAATAGTTTTATCGCATCGCTTTACTCTGTACGCAATCTTAAGGTGCGATTAGACGGTCATCCGACCATGTCTCCCAGATGACATGCTGACGTCAGAAAACTTGTGTAATTCAGTTGCCATCTGCATGTTATCTGCGAGCGTATCATCTACTAGAGGACACCCGATCCTACAATTTCATCCGTTCGGTGATCCGCGTGTCATTTTAGCCCAAAATGGATGATGCTGCCATCCGGTTGACATGCCTGGATGGCAGGCGATCACCCTAGATGACAGTAATGACACGGATGACACTCATGGTGGTAAATCGAACAGAGTCATCCGTCGGACCTTCTCATTCGGATAACATGCTGTCAAAAAAAATGGTCATACAGGCGATCACACGGTAAACAAAATCAGTCATTTGGATGGCATAAAAATCGTGTCATCTAGCATGTCATCCGATTGACACTTTCAAAAACATCCTACATGACAAGCAATCACACGGATAAACGCATTTCTGTCTCGTTAAACCACTTCCTTCAGAACAAAATTATTGGAACAAAAAAACTCATATTTAAATTTTCACCTAGTTAAATTTCATGTACTTTAAGTTTTAAGGAAATCCAACTAAACAATATTTTTCCCTGTGCATTTCCTTAAGTGCTAAAGTTCTACCGGAGATTAGGTACATTTTTAAGGCTCCTGAAACTCAACGATATTATTTTTGAATCTAAGCTGAGAGACTTAGCAATTCTCACAACATGAGCAAGATCTTTTCTACTATCAATATGACATAGATAAAGAATAGGTATAAATAACACACGTGACGATGAAGGATATTAAAAGGTGGAAGGACATGCAGATGTTTGCAAAATTCAAAGTTACCTGGCTCAAACTAATAAAAATTAAAAATCTTTTTTCAACTCTTATTTAAAATCAATTTTTCTTGAAACAAACATTTCTATCTCCGACAAATTTTCTTAAAATTTTATAAAAGCAAATCATTTGAATGTTTTAGATAAATTAATTTTAAATGAGAAGCAATGAAACAGTTAAATAATGTTGAGTTGCGTAAATAAAATCATTTACATTTTTAACATATTCTTCGCAATTAAATAAGGTCTGCAATATGTATTAAGTGGTTTTTATAGCTATTTCTAAAACTATATCAATCAGAGTAGATATATCTCAAAATTAAAAATGTGTATTTAAAAGCACTACAGCTTCCGTCATACCATTTTTATTTCGTTGAAAACTTAGTAGTCTCATCCTGTTGGACTTTAATTTTGTTGGGATACCCGGACTTATTTGCTGCCTATATTTTGGGATATAACGAGTATTGGTTATTTCTAGGGACCTTAGTTACTTCCTTGAAAAACTCCAGACTGAGCAGTCCGAAGTGGACTGATTCGAAATCTGTTAACTAAAACGCGTCTTTAAATTATGAAACACGAAATCTATCTACTTATTGCAGTGGCAGATTTCAGAAGTCAGGACACTTTTGGGAAAATTTTCGGGACACATTCTTTTGGATTTTCTATTCAAAATTTATTTTTTTAGTTCCAGCTCATAGTCAATGATCAAAGACTTAAAATTTAAAAAAAAAATTAGCACAACATCGCTGAAAACTTAACGTTTACAGTGCTACAGGCTCTGGTGACGTTATATTGCTAACATTTTTCTAGCGTTACTTTAAAAAAATTAACAAATGTTACCTAACCAACTTTTGCCGAGCGGAGAAAGACCAAGAATTTATCGCATTATACGATTCATTTTCCAAACTATGGTATGGATGCAAACTAACGTTTGATACCTTAAAGGATGTGCTCATTGGCTGCTGCTCGATTTGGCTTCACCTATCAAGTTTTTGTTAAACGCCTGTTAAGCTGCAGCCGGTGGTATTTTATGAAAAGTATTGTTACCTTTCTAATGTTTTCGATTGATGAAACAAGTAAAAAAAAAAATATCCTAAATTCATGCTATTCAGAGTAGAAATGTAAAAACATTATTGACCTAATGGCAACAGCGAATTGGGTTTAAAAAATAAATGAAATGGTTTTCCTACAAAATATGTTTTCTTTTCCATTCGCCCTCTCCTTAAGCGGTAGCACTTAATTTTAATTTCTTTGGGAGTGGGTGGCTGACGGAAAATATGTTCACATTTTCCATTCAATTTGGCACCAATCACCAGTACTCTGTAGACAAAGCAAAAGCGGCATAACAGGCAATTTGGCCCAGACGACATGTGGCACCCACAATACGATTTGTGCCTTCGTCCCACATTCTATTGTATTCCCAAAAGACTGTCGTATTTTATTTTAAAACGCTTCCCCATGTAAATTGACCTACCCCCTTATGATCCAAAGCACTCTCTACCTTTTTCAAGCCATACAGAGGTATACATAGATTGATGATATATAGAAAGACGGCCTGCCGGCCGGCGCTGCATGGCATGACATATCACCCTCCGAAGGGTCAAGGGGTTGCGCCTCGTATATTGAAAATCAATATTCTTGATAAATATTTATAAATGATAATGAAGTCATCCCTCAGCAGAATGTGTCTCAATGAGATTGTGTGCGAAGAATATAATAATTTCGTCGAATTAAAATGGAAACTATACTTCAGGCGCTAGACACGTCTTCATCTTTTTCTATATGTACATCAACCACCTCCCTATGGGGATCATCTTCAAGGCAAGGCGGGTGGGGCTATGATTGATTATCATTGCTTCCAGGACTTAACGATAAAATGCTCAAAATAGTTGGTAATGACAAGGTAAAATGAAAATAGTAAAGAAGAAAAAGAAATAAAAAAAATAGGGAACTTCCCACCGCATGTCAAGCCTCCTTCCACCCTTCGGTGGGGTGAAGTAATTGCAAGATATTGGGAAATTAGAAGTCTGACGGCCATAAATCATTTCTATTACTGTAATTATCGATGGCTCTTGAGAACGGGAGAGCAAACGAGCGGGTTTCACACTAATTGACGCTCAATCAAAAGGTGAAATTTTTAATTATAGTTTTATTTAATTGCTTAATCAGGTTGTGCCCTCGTTTTCTAATTCATTTACGTTTTCCCACATTTTGGGGCATAATAACAGGGTGTCCACTCTTTAATTTATTGTGAGTCGATAGTTGTATGTATTTTGATTGTCAAATAGTGTGAAATTGAAATTAACAACAACAACAAATAACATTTCGATATTTTCTCATTTCAGCATGGACTACACAAGCTTGGGTTGCTGCGCGTTAGCTTTTGTTTTGTACATAAACACCCTAAACTTTGGATTCGTCTATGATGACAGGTAAGAAGACTTTGCGTTTGACGGAGGGATATCCTCTCAGCGGGTGATGGCGACAAATTGTTTTAATTTCAATAAACTCCTGCACGTGAAGCAGGCCTTGTAGAAGTATATTGGATTTACACGAACGCCACGCCACGGGGGATGTAAGCCTGATGGTGTCTGGCGTGCCAGTGAAAATACCATTACAACGAACAAGTACAGGAAAACAGATTAAACTTCTTGCCACGTGGGAGCGCTTTTTCCATCATATTCTTTTTTCCACATCTACTATAGTTCACCTTTAGGGATGAGTCAACAAGAATCCAAATCATTATCGATTGCTGTCAACGTCGAAGTCTTTATAATCTGTTTTCTCTCGTAGGTCATCGTTTCACAAGATGGTGCCGTAAAATCCTTAAAGACTCACATAAAATCTTTTGTTCACACATGTTATGTACTCTTTAATGGCTTCCGAGAGCTCCTTAGACACCCATTCGCTACGACTTAGGCAAGAATAGATTTGCAAGTCTATGCTTTCAGTTTTCCGAGGGAGTTTCAGCAAAATTAAGATCAAGGCAAGAGACAGTCAACTTAATCTTTTCCTTCTCCTCGCAGCCGGGATAATGGAATTCCTTTATAGTTTCCACTCTTTCATGTGGTTGGAACGTACCCAACCCAACCCACATGGCTATGGCTAACCCCCCTCGCCATCTGACTGACAATCATCTTTATCCCTTTTGGCGGTATTTGTTTGGGCGGTGTATGTGCGGTGCGAGTGCGAGTGCGACTCGACTATGTGACATGTGAGTTTAACCTTTGAGGTGAATATATTCTGATTTTATTCACAATTTTCTTTGTGGAACATTTTTATGGCTTTAAAGATTTCCTTTAGGAAAACATTTCCTCTGCATACATACATTTATATCACGGACACTCACAAATACCTATACTACTGCCATCAAGCAGAGGCATTATTTTCCTATGTAAACAGAGAGAGGTACATAATCCGGTCTTGTGTTTTCTATGGCTAAACGATTTTTGGTTTTTTTTTGCTTTCTTTCCCTCTTGAATATCGGGTTGCCAGTCAAGAGGTGAAAGACGGTAGACCCGTCCTTAAGCAAATCGATGCGGGTATTTAGTTTTACCCCCGAAAAAAAAATATTGAGTGGGGTTTCTTGTGCTTTTTGGTTAATGGCAATAATGCTTTTCTTTCCCCCTTTACATCGTCCCTTTTCACAACCCGATTAGAATCACAATTTCCAATCAGTCGGGGGAAGGACTCGAAACAATCGAAAATGAACAGATTTTTATGGCGCGCCTAATTTATGAGCCAATGTAAAATCACAGTGTTATCGAGCGTAACAATGTCCAATTCATAAACCGAGGATGGATAGATGGCGATATATTCAATATGAAGTATAATATTCGCATTGCGCGGTGAAATCCTCTTTATTGTCATGGCGACGCTTGCAGGACTTTTTTTTAACACCCGACTGAAGTGCTCTGCTGCAAAGGTTATTGTCATATCTGTTGTCTAGGGTATAATCTCTTTAACTTCTGGCGTATTTCCTTTGAAATCTGGTTTAAGGCCTATTTACCATTTTGGAAGGAAACCCCTTCCATCTTACCAAAAAGTTTCTGAAATACCTCTCTCTTCACAAAAAAAAAAAATCGTTCATCTGCCTTCAGCCGATTTTCATCATGTGTCAATTGAATGCGTAAATTTACTGCCTTGTGTCATTAACACCCTATTCACCGAATTTAAAAAAAAAAAAACCAAAAGTTATCAGATATGCCAAAAGGCCATTTTGTTCCGGTGCGGAGTGGTGAAGTTATTTCTAAAAGTTCAACAACAACAACAATAATATACTACAATAACAAGGAGGGATTCAACCTTTTGAAAGATTGCCTCATTTAAGAACTGTTTTCTTTATTTGTTTTGTTTTTTTTTTTTTTCTGGCAATAAAAACTTTTGTAAATATGACAAACAAATTGAGAGGACGAGAAGGACGAGACAGGCTTAGAAAAAAATAAGAAAAAAAAAAGACGAGAATGTAAAGTTTGTGGGAAATCATTTTATGGGACAGGAGTATGTCTTTTGATAGGTTTGTTCTTTGGGTATTTGATTCAAGGATTATAAAAAAAGAGATATAAAATATCCCATATCCTTGTTTATCGTAAACCTATGTCTAACAGAGAACAATTTTCTAGCGCTGTATTACCAAACATTTTTTGTTGGTGATTTGTTCTCATGCTTAAATGATTTTCAATGTTGCAGATTATCCCGAACATGTGTCGGATACTGTGAGGGTTCGTTGAACACGAATAAATAGACTATTGTCTTGGTAAAAAATGCGTGTATGTGAATTTTGGAATTATGAACAGCTCTTATATTTCCAAAGATGAGATGTACGGGGAGTTATTCTTTTCGGTTTTTAGTTATTATTACAGGGATGAGCATTTTATATGAGTTTGTGGAGCGGCAGACAAGGGTTTCTACAAGTGAAGTCAATCAGAAAATATTGCGTACAGCATGTGTCTTCGTGTCGATGTTGCTATGACAGTATGCTCTGGGAATATTTATTTTCAACTTCAGACTATTTACATTTTAAAAAGATACCCGCACTAAATAGCAGATACATTTTTTTTAATGTTTTTTTTTTCGCTCACAATCATGAAGAAGGCACTAAACTGATATCAATCTGTAATAATTTTTAGGACTTTCACCCTCTGGTGTGTCGCCACACCAATTTCTAAGTCATCAACTGCAAAACGTGTTTGCATAATTTGTGGGCATTTTATGCAAATTCATTAGGTTGCAGACAAAAGGAAGTTTCAAAGACCAATATAAATAATCGTGATCATTTTTGGAAAGTGGTCCAAGAAACATAGAATACTATTCCAATTTCTACATGCAGGGCACTGGTCGAATCTATGTCCACGCAGATGTCGCGCTGTACTGAAAAACAGCGGAGAGGTCACTAAATATTGAAAAATCAAAGATTTAGTCAACATTATGTAAGTAAAATACAATAACCTGAACGGTTGAGATAAATATTCCGTTATTCTGTTCAAACGGAGATCGCATTCCCTGAAAAGGGTACTACGTTTTAATGTACAAATGAGTTTCATTACTTCCGTACTTTTAGTAAAACAAATTTCAATGTCCCTATTAGTATACCTTAAAAAACATCGACCGCAAAACTCAAAAACTATGCATCCAAAAGTAAATACCAAATTTTTCCGATAAGTGACGCAAGGACAAGAAGAAGAATTCTGTATTTCCTCAATTGTCTTCTTCACCTGTAACCAGTCAGCTAATGTTACTGAGAGTGAAATTAACATTAAAAGAATAGAAAATTGCACGCGCACTTCTTTCCAGAATTAGCCTGCCTAGTTAATTATATAATATGATATGATTTTTTTGTTGCCATTCTTTTTGCAGATCAGTTAAATGATCCTTTGGTTTTATTCGCTACGCCGACTTTCCCCCAACCCGTTAAAATTTAAATTATTCTTAAACTTGCAACATGCATAACTTCACCAACTAAAGCAATAAAATAAACTCTTTATTCAATCTTGACGACGCGACGTGACCAAATTCCCGGCCTTATTTACGACTTTGCTGCGACATTAAACACTGAGAAACTGTAAACAGAATTAGCGCGCCCACACCACTACAATGTATGTATGTATGCACCTACTTAGGTAGCTCCTCTTATCACCTACTAAGAAGCAGACCGCAACATTTACGCAAACTTACAATTTGCTTTTGATTGTGAGTGATTGGCGAGTTAATTTCAATTTGGCAGCGCATCAAATCAACAAACAGCTATGACAATCCCCTGTGGTATGGCGAACAATCCGCTTATCGAAATCTTAAGCCCATTGGCTCGGCCGTAATCAGGCTAATTAATATACGAAATTATTTCGCGCACCCAATTACCGTATCTGCGATGATGATGACGATGAGTATTCCCTCTTTTCACTTGCAGACGTGCCATCTTGAGTAACACAGATGTGGCTGGGACCACCCCTTGGCAACAGGCCTTCCTCCACGACTACTGGGGAACACCATTGACGGATTCAGGCTCCCACGGCTCCTACCGGCCGCTGTGCGTGTTGAGTTTTAAGTTGAACTACATCCTGGGCGGTTACACCCCATGGGGCTACCATCTAATTAACAACTTAATGCATTGTCTGGCCACCGGGCTGGTGGTAAAATTGGCCCGGAATTTCCTTTCATCGATGTGGGGTATTGTGGCGACGGGTGCACTATTCGCTGCCCATCCAATTCACACGGAGGCGGTGGCCGGTATTGTTGGTCGAGCTGACCTCGCCGCATGCATATTCTACCTGCTAACTTATTTAACATACATCCGGCACATTGTATGGCGCGAGAGAAACGACAGCCGCCAGTGGTTGGCCATCAGCTTGACCATTGTACTTTCATTGTGCGCTCTGCTATTCAAGGAAACGGCCATCACATCGCTTCTTGTCTGCGGCATTTTCGATGTCATCCGTGGATTATGCGGATTCGGCGATAAGGTATGTACCTATGGGCTTCGCCTAGATTTTAATTAAATTTAATTAGCATCTTCCATTGATTAAACTGAACATTTACTTGCAGAATCGCTATCGCTCGCTGGGTATTCTAGCTCTGGCGCTGGCGTGCACAGTCTATATGCGGCTGCAGGTGTTGCCGCGACCACAGCACTATTTTTCAACAGCGGATAATCCCATCGCTAAGTCGAATTCGATGTGGACGCGTTTCCTAACATTCCTCTATCTGCCGGTTTTCAACTTCAAGCTTCTGGTCAATCCTACGGTGCTCAGCTTCGATTGGGGAATGGATGCTATTCCGCGGATAACATCGCTGTGGGATAAGCGAAACGTGTTGAGTGCTGGATTTTACACTACACTTGCATTGGTCCTGTGGCTGAGCACCAAGAGGCTGGCAGAGAGACAAATTTCGGGTTCACACCGCTACCAACGGCCGCTACTGCACCAGCAGCAGCATCAATATCACCACCATCGAAAATCCAGGACGAAGAAAAAGTACACGATAATAAATCAAAATCCAATCGATGGTTTGCTACCTGAATACACACCCTGTGTAGAGGTGGCATCAACATTGGTTTTAAAGAAGGACTGCATATGCAGGGTGTGCAAGCAGGAGCTTACTGCACGCCACACCAGCTCTTGTCGGGCGATGAACAACAACAATAGCGTATTAGCGACAGGCGTCTTCAGTGAATGTGCTTGTGAACAATTGCTGTTGGACCGAATAGACATGGTCCAGCAGCAACAGTCTAAAGCGGATGTCGAAGCCGATCAGCAATGCCGCATTACACCGCGCAGCAGCCGAAGTAGCAGTAGCTGCAGCAATAGCACTACAGCGAGTAGTAAGAGTTCGAGTAGTGGGGCTAGCAGCTGCACCTCGACCAGCTTCAATGTAAATAGTAAATTTAATAGCCTTCTTATCGGCAGCAACTCTGGGATGTACAATGCCAGTGTTCTGTTGATGGTGCTGGCTTTCATCACGCTTCCATTTCTACCTGCAACGAATTTATTTTTTTACGTCGGCTTTGTGGTGGCCGAACGGCTTTTATATCTCCCTAGTGTAGGCTATTGCCTGTTGGTTGGTTTTGGCATCGGAAAGCTTATGGAACCACTTAAGCAAAAGCGAAACAAGAGAATCGCGGTAATTCTCTGTTTAAGTTTGACCCTAAGCATGCTCAGCGTGCGAACGTTTAGGCGCAACTTAGATTGGAGAGACGAGGAGAGCCTGTATAGGAGTGCGATTGGTGTTAACCCGCCAAAAGGTAAGATTGCTATTAATAACTCTTCTATCAATCCTATGAAGACGAATAAGATATGTTTTTTTTTCTTTTTTTCATTGCATTCAGCGCTCGGAAATTTGGGAAGTGTCCTTAGCTCGCAAGCGCGATATGCCGAAGCGAAAGAAGTACTCCTAGAAGCGATTAAGCATCGACCTAATATGGCCGATGTTCACTTTAATCTGTAAGTACACATAGTTTTTAATATTTCGAATATAAGAAACTACTCGAAAAACTGGTAAACTACCTACTTAAGAGGCTACTCAGGTTATAGGTACCTATCTACGATCGGGTAAAATAAAAACGTGTGTAACATGTGTAAGAGCCATATCTTGGACCAAATTGTCTACAAAATTTTTGACATTGTCTTAGAAACAAAAAAGCGTTCTGATGTCGAGGCAATTTCAATGAAATATATTAAATATATCTATAAATATTAATTCTTATAATTTTTGATTAAAACTGCGAGAAACATGTTGCTGGTATGACCTTTTTAAACTTAACGGTTCTTATTACCCACCCGGATTGCGGATAAATAATTTTGTCAAATAAAAATCCGAATCCTTAATATCCGGATAGACGGATTTTAATTATCCGGATCTAAGTATGCGGCTTTTTAATATACGGATTCATATTGTACGAATTTTAAATACAGTTTACGTCCAGTGTAACGATTGAGTATTTTCGATATATTGAGCTTGGTTTATTATATCTTAAAGGCAGTGTTGGGCATTAGTTAACTAAATAAAGAAATGTATTGCATTAAAAAGTCAACAAAAACTTTTGTAAAAACGAAAACAAATGTTAGACCATGAACTGAGAACTTCGATGTCTGTTCAAGGATATACTGCAAACATAGTATTTGAAGTGTTAAAAGGAAAATTTGTAATGTCAATATAATAATGTTTGAATAGTCAGGATATTTTTAGGATATTTTTGTGAAATGTCGCTTTCTTGGAGCTCAAAGGACTATTTTCAATTTTACAGGACTTTACGGTAAAAAATCATTACAATCGAAAATAGTTACGTTATTCTAAGGACATTTGACAAAAATATAGGCTCGAAAAAGGAAATTTGTCAGAAAAGTTCTTAGAATCACACGAGTATTTCCGGTTACAATGCTTATTACCCGAAAAGTCATTAAATCTTTTATTAACCAGCTAAAAAATCGACTGTTTAATTACACGGATTATTATATATCCGGACAATAAACTAAATATACGGATATCCGGATATCTGGGAATAGGTGTAATTAAAAAATGCGTATAATTATAATTATCCGGATATAAATCCGGATCCATTAAGAAACCGGATATCCGTGTTCGTAATTATCCGGATAAGAGTGGGCTCGAGTTCTTATAATAGGGATTTGATATTGCTGTGCAAATATAATCAACATTTCAGGTGCACTTTTCCATTTTTGAGCAAAAAAAAACATTTAAACTGGTCATCTTTTGTACTTATGTTCCACTTTGGGACCTCTTTTCTATAAATCAGTATGTATACAAAACTGGGTTTTATTTCATACTGGTAAGTCCGTCCAGCTTCGCTGGGGAAAATGCTATTTAAAATAAATAAATCTGGTGAAAAAAAAATTTACTTTAAGTTTTCCCAATTTTTTTAATTTTACAAGCCATTTTTACAATTTTTCTCTGCGTTAGAACCCTATTTAGAAGTTCGTCTTAAAAAGAGCCATATCGGTTAAGATCTTCTCAGGTGAATTATATTTTTAAATACTATTTTTTTCTTATATGTTTACTAAACAAGGTTTGTGTCTGAATAAGCATCGATGCTCACCAAACATGTTGCTCTACGGATGCACAGACTCAGATGCTTTTCACAATTTTTTCCAATTTCAAAGGCGTTTCACATAGATGTTGCGGTTTAGGATCATCAGTGGACTGCCCTAAATACATACAATCCATATGTACTTTTCTTCTCGGTTTCTTGAATTATGACACCGCCCACAACATTTTCACTTCGAAGACATTAACAGTGGAAGCCAGTTTGCCCAGTTTTTTTTTCTTCCCGAAGATACATACATGATACAGCAATTCAAATTTTCAAAACTCAGCGAAGGGAAATTTTCCCTTTCGGGCAGTGCGAAGTATCTGGGTGTAATTCTAGTAGTTTCGTATATGTCATGATCTACTTCCAAATAGTGCAATTATAACCGATGAAATACCTGCCTTGTTTGACTTCGACAATCTGTATTATAAATTATATCCGGGTTGGGAGGATTGACAAAGAAATGCCAAGATGGTAGAGAAAAGAACTTGTTCTGATATCTTCTCAGAAGATCCACCCACAAGTAATATATAAGACTACTGGACACAAGCAGTGTCTTTCAATCAGAGATCCAGGTTCAGGCTGTCCTCAGGATGGGTGAGGTAATGCAGATGAGATCAGTATCCAGAAAAGATATCGCCATCTGCCCGCAATTAAGGCATTATAATCAGCCAACATCAAACCATTATGCAGTCATACGAGGGTAAGACGATGCCAAGACAATAGGTCGTCAAGTATTGATTTCGAAAACCTAGAGGAAATAGAGGGAACGAACTTCAAAGGCTTTCTTTGGGTTCATTTGATCTCGAATGAGAATCTATGAAGATAATTTTTACTACCATAGATATTTGTTGAGTTAATAAAAGCACCCAAGACTTTCAAGGTTTCGACCAATTGGAGTTAACATTATAGCTGGTACACCATGATGTACAGGTGGTCATAAATAGTCCGATACTGTCGGTATCTTGTAGCTGTATTATATTCAAAACATATTTTCCATTGATGACAAACATCAACATACCTATAGTCGACATCCATTTAAAGTTAATAATGGTGCATATCCAGACACTATCGTAATCTCCGAAAGTACTTTGGCTTTTTAGCAAACTCTGTCGTCGATACACTGACATAAGCACCGATATGCTATATCTATTTCGTTTCCGTCTTCCAATAACATTCACTTGTATAAAAAAAATAATGCTCAAATCCGGTTGAATTGCATGTATACGCTACGAGTATAACCCAAAAACAGAGCTCGGCCTGTGTGCCACCCAGGGCCACCTACCCCACACATAGCTGTGAAAAGTATAACTGTTCATGTTCCAGTTTCAAATGTCCCATTCGCTGCTGTGCAAGTTTTTTTTATATTGCTTTTTGTTGGCCCCTTTTTGCCTGTAATCCTGCTCCTGCTGATGTTTAAAAAAAGGCAGCTTTGCACTCCGCCTTTAAGAACAGGAGCTACGGGATCTTTCCGCTTATTTTTACTCTGCTCTCATTGCAACTAAATTCCAGTTTTTAATCCTCCATCCTATCCTGCAGCATGTAGCATACATTTACTGTCCCACTGCCTGTCGTACACCCTGCTTCGGCATTGACTACCCCCAGAACCAGAGTGCGGAGCAGTTCCGCTGCTGGTAGTGGATGTGTCTTTGTTGTGTCCTTAGGCTAGTTTTGAATGAGAATTCTTGTTTCCTTAAATTACAGTGATGTGATATCAATGGCAGTGGCAGATGGCTTATGCCGTGTTTCTGTGTGCACAACGCAGACAGGTATGAGTGTAGGTAGATGCGATGACGACGTGCATATACATAGTTTATACTTCCCGTTTTATATCTGTAACGGATGTTAAGTAGATGCGATACTACTAGCAGATCCTTCGTCCGTGCTCATCACTCTACGCAGTGGTGAATGCCATTCAAATGCTGTTAATGCGCTTGGTAGCTATGTAGCAGAACATCGTTGCAACACCCATAACCCACAACCCACAACCCACTAC
This sequence comes from Ferdinandea cuprea, assembly GCA_963576555.1. Classification (NCBI taxonomy): domain Eukaryota; kingdom Metazoa; phylum Arthropoda; class Insecta; order Diptera; family Syrphidae; genus Ferdinandea; species Ferdinandea cuprea. The sequence continues at coordinate 671,836 of OY754958.1, forward strand.
AGCGACAACCCCCACTCAGTCAGTCACTCGACACTGCTGGCACTCGTTCCATTCCCACGGCGTTGCTATGGAAATCCTGCTTTTTTTCTGCGCACCAGTTGTTTGAATGGAATCGGATTTTAGAGCAAGTGTATAATTCGCATTTTTGTCGTCGCCATTCACAACAGTTGGGGAAGAATGAGATTGTAGTGGGTATGGCAGGATGTTTGGTGACAGAAGAACTGTGCATATTTTCGCATCTGATTGTATGCATCCCTCCTCCCCCGATCTCTGGGAGTGAATGCCCATTCACCTTTTCACATTTTCGGTGGAAAAAGGAAAAGCACTTAGTTTGCTCCTTTGCGGCGACAACACTATTCAAAGGACTGCCGACCAAACGGCACAGGTATCGGATTCTAAACGAGGCTGTGCATTTGACATCCTTTGTGGCATCTTCGTGTGGAATAGCTAATGGCAGCGGGACGAGATGTATAGACATTCATCTTTATCCTTTGGCATTCTATGCAGTTTTTTTTTCACTCTTTTTAGCTTTCAAAAGAAGATCAAATTCAATAGTAAGTCGGGTGAAGAAGGACGAGAATTATATGCATGGCTTTCTTAGCCGTCTTCGTCTGCCATTTTGCGAAGCAAAGAATGACAGGCAAGGGAGAATAGAATTTCTTTGAGAACAGCATAAGAACGCCAATGATATAATAGGCTTTTAGTTTTGGAGACAATATAATGTAGTGGTATAGGTAAAAATGTATTTGTGTCTTATTCGGATATGCTTTTAGGTTTCCTCTTTTCCTCTTGCAGTTTTCGAATTAAGGTGAAGAAGGCTTTTATTTTGGTTCCTTCATTATTTGCGGTTATTTCGCAGTACGCAAATTTATCCTCATGGAATGCACTTTTCATTGCTAAGAAAGGCGTTAGATGGATAATGCGATTCAAGTGATCAGAAGACAGCTCAAAGCTGGTACCAGTAACAGTAACGGATGGTCGAAATGATCCAGCTGTTTTCTAAATCACTTGTGGCATCACCCGGCATCTAGACATTATAATTTTAGATAAGTGTTTGCTTTCATAGCTGACTCCCACCTAAATTCCCTGCTTAGTAATCTGCAAGACACTTATTTTTTCAGTAAGCCCTAAGTTATTAACAAAGGAAAGCCACGATACGTACCTACTCTGCAGTTGCCAAATATTTTCAGTGATTTTATAAACTGATTTTATTAACCATATTTAAAACTAAAGGTAGGGCATCTATATAAGGAAGCAATTAACGTATCGAGTTTATAATGTATGTACTTAATGAGTGTAGAAAGATTAGGTGTGCTGTGAGACAGTAATTAACTAATCGGGTAGAATGTACAAGTAAGCAACTCCTAACTAGGATCTAACTTCCTCGGGTGCTACAATGCAACAAATTCGAAGGACCAGACGTCATAACACCAGTCGTTTTTTTAACTCAAAAAAGGGAAGGTCACCCAGCAAAAGCCTCTTAAGAAGTAAAACAACGCAAGGTTCTACTTCCTTAATAAGGAAGCGGCAGGAATGATAACGACTGACTGCTTATGCTGGTGACATTGTTGTAGTATTTTTAAGGAGCTATTTAAATACTTATGCTCTCAGAAAACTAAATACAAACGATTAACATATTTTTACGACATTCTTGCGGACTGCGCCTCTGATAGTGTCCTCCCAGTTAAGCCTTGTTTATGCTGTTAACACAGTATATTTGTATTATATATTATATTGTTACAATCACGTATGTAGCGGAATAGCGGAATATAAACAAAACTAACCAGACTGGCACAACAAGAGAAATTCTTAACAAACTGCTGACAAGGCTGACCACACGATTTTAAGAATAGCAAAGGAAGAGAGAAATGTATCGAAAATGTGGCCATTTTAAAAAATGATAGTTGATAGATAAATGGTGATTATTTTAGAGGTTGGTTTTTCGAATAGAGAGTAAACTGACATTTTGTGGTCAAATATGGGAACTCTAATTTCATTTATGTTCAGTGTGGTTTGCCATTTCATCATAAACAGGTTGACAAGTTAACAACGCTTACAATTCGTGGAAATTTATTTCGAAAATAATGGTTCAGTAAGCTTAGTTTATTGCAAGCAATTTTGTTCAGTGATGAGGTTAATTGTGGGTAGGGTGGCTACGTCAACAATGGATACCGGTATAGAGCCATGATAACTGACTATTTTGTTCCCAAATTGGATGGCATGAATGTGGATGAGATGTGGTTCCAACAAGACGGCGCTACATTCCACACAGCGCACGTCACAATCGATTTATTAAAGGAAACATTCGATGAGCGCATAATTTCGCGGAATGGACCTTTCAATTGGCTACCAAGATCGTATGATTTGACACCATTGGATTATTTTCTTTTGGGGATTTGTGAAGTCGCTCGCCTACGCCAACAAACCAGAAACGTTACGGGACTTGGAAGTTATCATTCGTGGCGTTATTGCCAACATACAGCCCCAAATGCTTGAAAAAGTGGTTGAAAACGGAACCTCTAGACTTGTCTTTATTCGAACCAGCGACGGCGGCCACATGCCCGAAATCATATTTAATCATTAATGACATAAAATTATCCTTCCAATAAATCCAAATTAATGGACATTAAAACGATTTTCCGGTGTTTTATTTTAATTCAAAGTTTAATACCTCTAAAAAAACACCCTGTACATATAACTATAATAGATAGACAACCTTAAAAAATTGCTATGAAGTATCTCAGCATATATAAAATAAAGTGAGAAATGATAAAAGACATTTACAAGGAACAATGTTTGAGTCAGGAACTAAAAACTTAGAATCTATGGACGGCATCTTAGAAGCGCTATAGAAGCTGCAAATTAGCAGAGTAGCAGATGATATTGTCATGTTCAACGTAATGACCATACGAACCCCGTCAAAAAGGCAACCAACGTTCCTATACATGTGCAAAAGCGAGACAAAACTCGTAGAGCGGATAAATACGACACTGGAATATGATTCGCCTCAGTGTCAAAGTGATCCGAAACCGAAAGACCTGCAATCGGCTAACACCACATGCGGTCCAGTAGGGATGTTTTAAAGTAACAGAGCTTTGATCCCTGTAATTCAATTCATATACTAAAAGTTGTAACAGTTGAAAAACTGTCCGCTGGGTAAGCATACGGGCAATGACGAAGCGGAAAGCAAAGACTAATCAACTTAACTTATTCTGTTTGAGCAGGAATTGACTTTTTGGAAAAAAAAAAAAATTTAATAACGATATACCAACAACTCTGAGATTTCCGAAAGCTTCCATAGTGTGCTGTAACTAGCCCTGGCTGAATTCGGACAGCCCAATAGAAAGTATATGTATTTTTTTTTGCCAGTGACCAGTGCTTACGGCTGTGGTGAAGGTTTTTGATTGTTTTTAGCGAAGTCTTTCTTGAGATGATATAATTTATCAGGATTGTCCAACTATGAAACCCAATGGGTGATTGACAATGTCCTAAAAGGAGCCGACTAGAGTTAGCCATGCCGTGCATAACCAGTTTTTTCCAAATTACGGAGACTCAGTGTTTAAATTTAATATTTGATCAACTATTATTATTCATGCAATTCAACATCAATTCTTAGCAAACAATTCATAGGTATAACAGAATACAAAAAAATAGGGATGAATTCTATCTAAAAAACAAAAAACAATACCTTCATTCCCTAGTAGAAGTAGAGGAAATGTCTGCCTTACCCTAAGAAATATATATGTACATGCCTACAACACGACAGCTTAAAAGTTAATATGGGTTTTCAGTTAGCAATGTCAGTGATATTTTTCTCACCGACAACCAACATGTCCATCACGTAGCCAAGCCCTTTGATCTGCATTCATTTATAATATTTAACACAGCAAATAAACCTTAGATAATTTTCCCAACGTACTCGCAGCTCAAACCAAACCATAACGTCACATAAAATCGTTTGAAGGTTGTCAAATCGACCACCTTTACGTGGGCAAGCACGTAGGAAACCCCTCCACCCCACTCGTTTGTTATAAATTCGTTAAAGTTTCGATTGACTCTTCTTCATTCAAAGAATCCAGCCCAGCATTGATGCTGCCGCTGCTTATCTTTCTGACACAGGCCGGTTTGGTTCAATAAATAGGAGGGGTGAACGGTGTGCCATCATTAGGCCCAAATGGAGTCCACATTACACGTAGATACAAACAACCTGTCATGGCGTTCTCAGTCTATGGTTACCAACCCAATCCTAACTCGAATTCATTCAACAGGGATGGATAGGAGTCAGTAAATCTTTACAGAACCCAAAAGTAAAACCAACAAAAAAGAGAAACCGAAGAGAAAACCGTCTATACTGGTGAGGTGAACACCACCGATAACAAAAAGTGATGATCATTGAACCGAATAATTTGATTCCTACTCTTTTATCAGAGCAGGGATGAATGAGTGGATTGATGGATGTACGTTCACCAAACCGATGGGCTGTAAGGACCAGCCAACCAACAAAGGATGAAACTGTTTTATTTGTGTAGCCGTAATCCTTGGTATAAAAAATTAAAAGAACGTAGAGGGGGTTGAATGAACAAAAAAAAAAAAAAATCGCGAAGCCGGATGCTAACTGAAGAGCGAAGTTGGGTTGTGGTGGGTAAGGAATTATCTCCACCTGCTAACCTACCTTGTATAATCCCAAGAATTTTATTTACTTTCCTTCCGCTGGGTGGTTTCAATAAGTTTATAGGGGCCAATCCTTTTTCTCACGACTATTGAGTATGTATATGACTACCAGAGCGTTACCATTATTTTGCTTTGTTACTTTTCCTTAAGTTGAATCACTTACACCCGAGTGCGGAACAGGGTGAATGTTAATTTAACTTCCAAGAATCTCCGCATCAACAGAATTATGATTAATTTTCAATTATTTCTTTATTTCTCTCTAATTCTAGGGGAATTCTGCATCAGAATCAGCAGAACTTTAAGAATGCGGTGGAAAATTTTCAGCGGGCGATACAGTTCCGCCCCAATCTTGCAGGTAATTTACTGGAAACACTCTCACTCTTGGCTATTAGAGCAATTACGACTTTCTTTCTTGTGCATGTTTTTTCCTCACACAAAACAGTTGCTTATTTGAACCTGGGAACATCGCTGATAGCCATGGGCAAGTGCCATGAAGCAGCCAAAGTATTGCAAGAGGGAACAAAGACAGACGGCGCTGGAGTTAGGGATCGCGCTGCCCATGAAAATGCACGCATGTCGGCATATCTGCAGCTAGGAAATCTGTATGCGGAACAGGGAAAACTGCAACGTGCTCTTGCAGTTTACAGGGAAGCGATGCATTCGCTACCCGCTTATTATCAGCGGGAGGTGCTTTATCATAGAATAGGTGATGTGCTGGCTCGTTTGCAGCAGTGGGACGAAGCGGAAAAGCATCATAGAGCGGCGTTGCAGATTCAGCCGGATCACGTGGCCGCTCATCTGTCATATGGAAACATGTTGGCAAGGAATGTAAGTATGCACAATTTACAATTTTTTTTTTTTCGAACGTCTTAAAGTGTTAACCATAAATTAAATTTGTGTCACTTACTCATCAATTATTAATGAGCCAAGTTTGATCTATAACTCTCAAACAAACTCAAACTTAAACTGCAATCTTTTGCTTTACTTATTCTAAGATATACCTACCTATGGCAGAAAAGCTGCAATCGTATAGCTTATAAAAATAGGTACCAAACCTAGCTTTCACTTGAAAATGTGACAGTGTTAGATTGACTATAAGCTGTCATTTATCACCTTATCCGATTTAATCTTTACTTACTTTACTTAATGGACTCCCGAACCGTGAAGAGTCCCTGCCTGATACAAGGCAGACTTCCATCCTCTACGTTCGCGATGGACTGGTTTTAAATGGCGGTTCGATATTCCAAGTCATCTCGAATCTGGAGGATGCGTTTCTATGATCCTCTTAGTGGGAACATCATTTTCCATTGGCACATTCGACAGTTTAGGCTCTTTGGACTTTATCCACATAGCTGACCAGATAGCTGTCGAAGAATTTTTTCTCTCGCAGTATCCCAGTATGAAATTTCCTGCTTATCGTCCAGCAATCGGCGCCGTTCAGCAGAACTGGGAGAATAAATCTTTTATAGAGCATTTACTTTGTCCTTCGGGTCAGGAGTTTTGAACCCATTTGCCTCGCCAAATCAAAGTAGCGGCGGTTTCTTTGAGTAATTCTTGAATTTGGGGCTATTAGTGTTAACATTTCCATTGGTAGCATATATTCAAGACAAACAAACTTCGCCTTTACTTGTTTAGTCCAAACCCCGTTTGCTGTTACGAATAATAAGAAAAAGCTGAAAGTTCCTCAATATCTTGGAAACTGACTGAAAACAAACTGTGATAGCAGCTATGTCACGGCTTTACACGGCCGATTATAAGAATATATATATATATCTTCTCTATGTTATGTGCTGGCCACAATGTCCCTTTGGTTAACGATTTTCGCCTGTTATTTTGATCAAAAGACCATGTTAGGAGACATATAGTCACAGCTAACGATGTTGTATACAAACATTTTTAGAACCTGTGCTGCCCTAAGAGTTTCGCGTTCCAGTAACCAATATGAAATTAAATAGCCAGTTGCATTCCACCCCTACAGCAGTTCAACCCTAATACTCGCCATGCTAGAAGTGCACATTAGTTCACCCTTAAGTCTATATTCGGATGGACAGTGGAATACAAGGAATCGTTTCTCAACCGTACAATACGAATGTGGAATGCTCTACCACGCTCTGTTTTTTCTACACATTAATAGTTTACAGACATTAAAAACCAACGTGCATCGGTTTCTCCTTTTTCCTAATCCTTCACTTCCTTAATGCCCGCACTGTGTTACTTAATTATAAGGGTATCCAAAATCCCCTTAGTACGCGTACATTATAAAAAAAAACCAATGCGTGTATGTCCAGACCAGTCGTAGCAATTTGAGAATGGCTTCCAACTCACCGGCTGATGTCGTACCGATTGCACTATTTGTCCCTATGCATGCTAGTCATCTTTTTATTCTTGTAATTATCTTAAGATTGGTTCTTTTCATCTGCGGTTTTCCACAATTCCATATGAGTATTGGTTGCATACTTGCCGTGTGCATCTTTATTAATATCTCGTATATTTTCTCCTTTCTCACAGAGTAGCAGGACGTCGGAAGCCGAGTTGTGGTTTAAACGAGCGTTGCGCCTAGCTCCTGAACAGCCTAGCGTCTATCACCACTACGGTAAGTTGTTTTTGTTCGCAAATGAAGCTTATCATTGACAGAGAACTTATTTATTTTTTAGCGGAGTTTCTAACAGGACTATCGCGAGCAGAAGAAGCTCTCTATTACCGACTTAGAGCAGCAGAGCTGTCGCCCGACGACTATTCACTAGCAGTGGCAGTAGCTACAGCCTTAAGACTCTTAGATAGAAAAGTTGAAGCAGAATCGTGGTATCGAAAAGTAAGTTGCTCCCCTTATTCATGCATCCTCGAACAAAACTCAAGCTACATTCAAACCATTAGGCAGTCGTATTACGACCGGACGATGCACGAGCTCATACAAACCTAGGAGCTATATTGCACTTGTTAGGACGCACAAATAACGCTGCGGCTAGTTATAAGGAAGCCTTAAGACTGCAACCGGGTGATCCAACCACATTAGGAAATCTCGCCAAACTTGGCATAACCGAAATGAAATAATATCAACTCAACCAATACTTACAATATTTAAACAGCTCCCACTACACACATAAAAACCTATACATTATAAAACAAACTATCATGTAATATCAGCAAACTATCAGCGTTGTATAGTTCTTACAAACAAAAATAAGCCCAAATGTGGACGACGAATATATGTAATGTAATGTACATATATGAATCTCACACGCAAATATCATTCTCAATTGCCCGAGCGAGGGGACTTATATACATATGTAATTACATGTCCCCTCTTACGTGACGACTAAAGCGAACAATAAACTCAATTAATAATATTAACGATATTTTAGTAAACAATTCAAAGAAAAAATAATAATAATAAAAAGAAAGGAATTTACTTGATTATTGTACATATACATATATAAAGATGAGGGTTACAAAGAGGGAGAGAGAAACAGGAGGAGGCCAAGGACCGGCCGGCCTCGAGGAAGGACCTACCAACCTTTATTATATATTGTTATTATTGTAAATGCCATGTAAATAACTTGTAGATATTTAATAACTGATAATAATTACGATGGAACAAAATGTGAACCCAACAAATGTCCTATATTTGTGTATTTTTATAAAATAAAAGAAAATGTCGGTAAAAGTTGAAAAGAACTAAAATATAGTAGCATGATATGTCATCTTCACACACAGAAACAATTTATTGATTTTATTGTTGATTTGCTGTTGACTTCCTCCCTCAGGAAACGCGCATGTTGTGAACTGAATGAACAACACATACACAAAGAAATGTAAAAACAAAACAGAAAAAAAAAATCTCTAAGGTCCTTCCTCCCTGAGCGGAGTGATGTGAGGAATTTCTTTTATAAGCCACAGTTCTGTTTTCGATTTTATTTGAAAAAAAAAAACAAAAAACTCATTTTTATTTATTTCTAAATTCAAAAACGAAATTATAAAAAAAAGTTAAAAATAAATATATATATATATACATACATATATAACATGCAAATTAAAAGTTGTTTGTTTTCTTTGTGGATATATTGTGTGTAAATGGAAATGGGAATTACCTATTCAGGAACTGAAAAGTCCTCACCGTGACGTAAGTATTTAACAATATAAATCCAGGTACGATGTAACCAACAGGAGCCAAGGCCGAGCCAAGTCGCCCGCAGCGGACACCAACACAAAAGCGCACACACACACACACACACACATTTATAAAGACGAGGAGTATTCAACTACTTAATACCCTTTTGATAAGTCAAGTCAAAAACCCAGAAAGCATTTCGCACAAAACATCCACATTGACCCTTATCAAAATTCAAGTTGTTGAATCCCTTTTCCAAACGGTTCCAGTGCGTTGCGTCGACTGCCTGGCTGGCCAAACCAAAGTGTAGTAAGTCCAGGCCGAATTCCTTCCCATCCCCTGCACTGGGATTACAAAACTTTGGACATTGTCGAATTAAGGACCTATCAGAAACAAACAAATATCCCAAAATGACGGGTGTAGAGAGACTAGCGCTGCCAGCTATCTGAAGTACGGACGAAATCCTTTTTTAATTAAGTAATGCAAACTTCCAGCCATATGTTTTGGGGTTATCTGCCAGCCGTTGCGCTACGTTCGCATACGTCTCTAGCATTACAACGACCCCCTACGAGTAGATGTCTTTGATTGAGATTTAATTTCGAGTTGGGCGTGGGTTGATTTACGATAATAAAAACAAAATAAACATGCATTTTGTGTAAATACCCTACCCCCCTTGTAAGCTCTGCGGTTTGTTATACATCGTGTAAAACAAGTGGCAATCATCCTTTGCCTACTTACGTAATGAGTGCAATAGAAATTGAATTGCTGCCATTAGCAGTGCAGTACTGCAATGCTCTGTTATGTTAAATCTGCGGCATTTTTTAAGTTTCCTCTCCTGTGCATACAGGCTTCGCACAAATAGGCACGATAAGAAACTGCATCCTCTCCAGTAACGAGGGATGATGGATTCCGTTCAATGGACAAAACAGAAAAAAAAAATACTGGCGTTGGCGGTTACTCTTCCATTGAAAGGATAATTCTGTTGAATTGTGTTAACCACGACTAATTGCAGCAACAGCGTAGATCCGCCTGAAGTTGGAAGTAACTGAAAAGATGAAACAAAGTAGGTATACAAATTTAAGTGCCATTGCTGAGGTTTTCTTTGAAGTACTACTCGAGGACAGAAATGATGAAAGCGGGCCAATATTAAGACATAAATGTTACATTTTGTTTGTGAGTGGCAACCACTTGGTGAAATGTCTCGATGGCTTTTTAATGAAGGATTAGGCAGCATGGAGATGTGTTGATTATTAATGTTGGCACAATGTGTGTACGCAAGTAATTTATATTTCCTAAAAGAAGCCGCAAACGAAATAGCACATTATTTTAGTCTCTTTATTTATTTATATTTTGAAGTTTTGGTTACTTAACAAATTATAGTTTAAAGATATCAATTAATTGCTGCTATATGTGGTTTTTTAAGTAAGTTTTTAAGTAAAATATTGATTTTTTAACCCATTTCCCAGGGATCGGGGTCCATACCGTAAAATCGGCTTCAAATAGGTGCACAGTGATCCCAGGGATGGGAAACCATCTATTTTTAACAAATAAATAATTTGAAGTGAATTTGGCGGTCCATCATACAGTCTTGATAAAGTTTTCTAGTGACCACTAGGAACAAAAACTAAAAAATTTATTTTATTTACACTGCCCAGCATTTTTTTGTTACTAATTAATTTTTGAAATTAACAGTTTATAATTAATGTCAATAAAAGAATTAAATTTCTTCAAACAATGAACGAACTATTTTAGTGCGACTTTCGTTGTTGCAAACTTGAGGACAAATAAAAACTGATTTTTTAAGCGTTGTTAATTTTTTTTGTAGTAATCGATAAATAGGCGTATGGCATTTACGTTTTAAAGACAACTTCATGTAAATGTGGTCCGCGGCTCCGTTTCAAATGGTGCAATTTTGCGTCACTTTTTCGATCATTTCCAAGTTATGTTTTCCGGAAGGCTTCAATCGTGTTGGGCTTGTCCATATAGACTAACGACTTTACATAACCTCACAAGCAATAATCAAGAGGCGTTAAAACGCATGATCTTGGCGACCAACTCACAGGGCCATTTGGAGAGATAAGCAGCTCACCAAATTCATCCTTCAACATTTCTATTGTTTCACGAGCTGTGTGGCATGTGGCACCATCTTGATGAAACCACATGGCAATCAAGTTCAACTCAGCCAACTGGGGCAACAAAAAAAAAAACGGTAATGTTACTTCCACGGTAGTCTTTGAAAAAAATGGACCGATGATGATGAAGCTTATAAACCATACCAAACTGTCGTTTTTTCGGGATGCATCCGTAATTCTTGTATGGCATGTGGCTATTAATCACTCCAGTTGCGACAGTTTTGCTTATTTACGTATCCATTGAGCCCGAAAGGAACACAATCGCTGAACATAATTTTTCGATAAGACAGCGGATTTTCAAATTTTTTCACAGAGCACGAATTTTGATAATAAATTATAATAATTTACAATCGTTGCTCGTTTGTAAGTCTTTACATGATTACATGGAAGAGGACACTGAAAACTTTTCACTTTGACAGAAGACGTTTGGACGCCATTACTAACCAGTGCTACCAACCTGAAAAACTTAACTCTTATAAAATCACTCTTTAGTTTACTTCAGGGATAGTATTTCGTCACTTTAAGCTGGCTGAACTGGAAACATCATTATATTCATTTTCAGATTTATTTTACGGTGGATTTTGTTGAAGTATTTAAGAAAATAAATTAATACCTAATAATACAATTTATTACTATTTAAAACAAAATATGTTCTTAGCTCGAATGTTATGTCGAATATCTGCACATTGTACGGATTTCTGTCGCAGGTCCCGTTGTATCGGCTCGCAAGTAGTCTTGTATCGGCTGCACTTCTTTATCTGCTCGTTTGTTGCACCGCATAACTAAAAATATGTGGTGGTTGTTGCTCGTGATCATATGTAATTTGGTGTTTTTTTTTGCGTGGATTTACCATGTTATTTCACTTATAAATATTTTAGAATCGATTCTAGATACATGCCAAATGTGCTCGAGTTGATAAAACAAATTGCTTATCAGTGATCGCGGAGAACGCAGAAAGAGAATTTAAAAATTCCAGAATTTCGTAATAAAATAAAATAATAGGCAAAACTTAAGAAAAGGCTACAATCCGCTTGTAACGAACAGTATAATACCCTATCCATATCCCTATATGACCCAAATAAAAAAATTTAAGAACATAATGGATGTTATTTTATTTCAAAAAATTTTGAAATTTTCTGTACAAGAAGATAGGTGGAAAATCTTTTCTTACTCACTACAAACATCCCAACGGAGGCACCTGCTTTACCAACAACAATGTGTGGTTACATCTTATTGTGCTAATTCAAAAGGTTTTATCCTTTGTAGTGGGCGCACAAGATTTCTCTGATCTAAAATTTGAAATACAGCATCATAGCAATCGCCAAGAACGCAAGTGTGTTGTTTACGCGCGAAATTTCGTTTTCCACGGTAGTAGTAGCTAGATCTCTGTGAATATCAGCGTTTCTGATATACCACGGCGCATTTACGATTCTTCGTAGAACTTTATTTTGGAAAGTCTGCAAAATATTAACATTACTTGCTTTTTACAACCCCAAAGATGTATACAGGTTTCAGCACTTGCTTGTATAAAAGCAGCTTGTTTTACATGCTGAGTTTGGAAAATCTTTCAATCAACAAATGCATTTGATTATATCTGAGAACGAGCTCCTCGCGTTTCTTTTTTAGATGCGATTTCCATTTTAATTTTGCGTCTAGTGTCATTTAGCCCCATTTGCTAAAATAAATACGGAATTTTTACCGAGTCAATATAAATTGCTGACATTTCTAACGGCTGATCCAAGTAGAAATACTTTTGTCAATAGCCTTTTTTGACAGATCACGTGTGAGTCGTGTCATGCTGTCATGTAATTTTTGTTTAGTATTGTTTGGCATTTCATAATAGAAAGACTTACGCGTGAACAACGTTTACAAATTGTTCAACTTTATTATGAAAATTCACGTTCTGTGAGGAATGTGTTTCGTGCACTTCGCTCAACTTATGGTCAACATAATCGGCCTACTGAACGTACTATTCGCAACACCATCACCCATTTTGAGACCCAGCATTCATTATTGGATAATATTCGACCGAATAGACCACGTCCAGCACGCTGTGAAGAAAATATAGCGGCCGTAGCTGAGAGTGTACACGAAGACCGTAGAGAGTCGATTCGGCGCCGTTCGCAGCAACTGGGACTGACGTATGGAACGACTTGGCGCATTTTACGTCAAGATCTTAAATTGAAAGCGTACAAAATACAGCTTGTGCAACAACTGAAGCCGCTCGACCTTCCAAGAAGATCCGACGTTTTCGAGGCAAATTTTGTTTAGCGATGAGGCCCATTTCTGGCTCAATGGGTATGTAAACAAACAAAATTGCCGCATTTGGGACGAAGAGCAACCTGAAGAGATTGAAGAACTGCCACTTCATCCAGAAATAACAACGGTTTGGTGTGGTTTGTGGGCCGGTGGAATCATCGGTCCATATTTCTTTAAAAATTATGCCGGTGCGAACGCAACCGTCAATAGCGACCGTTATCGTGCCATGATAACCGACTATTTGATGCCTGAAATTGAAGCTCGTGATCTCGGCGACATTTGGTTTCAGCAAGACGGCGCCACTTCCCACACATCGCATCAATCAATGAACTTATTGAGAGAACATTTCGGTGAGCACATAATTTCACGTTTTGGGCCGGTCGATTGGCCACCAAGATCGTGTGATATCACACCGTTAGACTTTTTCCTGTGGGGATATGTAAAGTCCAAAGCTTTTGCCGACAAACCCGCTTCGATTCAGGCCTTGGAGGAAAACATCACGCGTGTCATTCGCCAGTTACCAGTCGAAATGCTCGAACGAGTGATCGAAAATTGGACTCAACGGATGAACCATCTGCGACGTAGCAAGGGCCAACATTTGATAGACATAATCTTCAAAAAATAAATGCCAAAGAATGTTCTTTCAAATGGTAATAAACATTCTCCATTAAATTTGAAGTTTCTGTGTTTTTTCTATAAAAAAGGAGGGAACCTCGAAATGGATCACCCTTTATTAGTAAAATTCATGTGCGTGGTTTTTGTCTCTAGCTCGTTGAAGCTTATTTGTTGCGGAAAGAATCGAGTCGCCTACAGCTTATATGGCCGTATCATCCGCGAACGTCGCTGCGATAGTATCCGATTTTTGCGGTATATCTCGAGTATATCTATAGTGTGTATATCTCGAGTGTATAAAAGAAACAAGAACGCTTCGTTGTGCAATTGCTGTCGCGATTTATTTGAATTCGGAGTACTCGTTTCCTTGTTTAACACGAAAGAATTTTTCCGAAAGAGAAATAATATTATCACAAGACCACCTAGCCATTTAAGCGGGGTCCTCATTCATTCTTTCAACAGCGTCATCCATCAAACCAACTGGAAAATTAATATAAATTTATACATCAATATATATGTGCTAGATATGATATGAATGATTTTTTTTTCTACAAACGATAGTTTTCTTCAATGACACCTTAAATGTAGACAAGTCAATAACAAATTATATATTTATAGTTCCAAATGCACAATAAATATAGATGTTTGTTTAGAGCCATAACATCTGGACCCGATTGCTGCTACAATGGCCGACTTTATTCATTCGCAACAGAATGAGATGTGAGGAAGTCGTAACTATTCAAGTACAAATTAACATTTCGAAGCAAGTGGTGCCGGGTGTACAATATTGTGGTACCTAAAGTAAGTAGCTTAGTACCCAAATGAACTGAAAAGTGCCACGTTTATAAGCCATGAATTTAAATATATATTGATAATTTCCACAGATTTTTTATTTAATTTAAATTACAATAAACCATTAAACTTTTGACTGCAATTTGAAGTATCAATAAGAAATTAACAACGACAAATAGTGAATACTAATTGCAACTTCATATGTCATAAGTCAATCCTTTATTTGGAATGTTTTGTTCCTTGTTAATATCCTTTTTCAAACTGTGGAAGACCACGGAGTAAAAAAGGCCTTGAATCAACAAACGGTAGTACCTAGTGATATCCCAAGGTATCGATATTCTTTTGACATATGTATACTTTGACCAGTGTCGATTCATTAATTCTTCTGAAAACAATTAAAAATTATGAGAAGATAGAATTGTTTAGTGCTAGAACTCCACTAAAGCTTTTTACTTGCTTATTTCACTTAACGGGCTCCTGACCTATGAAGAGTCTCTGCCTAAAACACAGCAGGCTTCCATTCTTTGCAGTTCAGGGCACGCAGCTTATCAAGACCAAGATTGGTACATCTCAATGAGTCTCATAGAGTCCCCTGTTGTATCTTCTCCCCCATTCGCCCTCATCGCACACAGGACCATACATTTTTCGAAGAATACCGCTTACACTTTATTCTTCAAGTTAGTAATCATTTATTGTTGTCCTATGGTAATTCTTCGATGAATCTCCACTAAGGAGTCGTTTGCGGAGTTGGTGTTAACCCCGAAGTAGTGTGTCCTAGCAGGTGGACAGATGTCTGTTGAATGCGTGTATTTGGTTTTATCGTCGATAACTTCAAGACGTCTCATATTCTTCAGTTGCCCTTCGTAGATTTCAACCTTGCAAATAGATAGTTGTCATCATTTGTGTCTCGTTATTAAAGAGAGTGAGTGTGCAGTAAAAACAAAACGCACGTGTGCAGAAGTGTATATAATGTGTACAATAAAGAGTTTTACGTTTGTATATGCACATACGACTTGTTGCCGGTTGCCATATAAAAAAATACAGTGCGGCCATTTATCGAAATCATTTTTTGAGTGACATCAATAGTCACAGTTGGGTTGTTGTCGACATTGGAGCAGTAGCTAGCTTTTTCGGTCATCATCCAACACAGATGGACAAGTTAAGCAATTAGTTGCCAAACCTAGACTGGCTCTGTATAAATTCTTCCAATAGATGCTAAAAAAATAGCTCTGAAATCGATTCCATCAACCACATTTCTATTAGCTTGATGAATTTTTGTCGCTTTGTTCCAATTAAATATCTGTGGCCAATATTACAAAAAAAAGTCATATAGAATAGAGAAGAACTGCTACGTAGATATAACGTAACATTTTCTGTTTATGAAAATTTACAGATATCAATTGCCTAGGCTTAATTAACTAAAAAGAATAACAATGAAACCATGATGTTGAGTATGCTTCACTCTGCAGAAGGCAACGCGGAATGAAATGCAATGAAAATGAAGTGTAAGACGAGCAATGTCTTTCAAATGACAAATCAGGACAAGTGGCACCTAGAGCCCGCACGTTCTTCTGCTAATTGGAGAGATATATCTATTTTAAAAATTAATGAGAATCCCAAGCAGCAAAACACTCTGAAGTACAAGTTTCTATTTACGTTCAAGTATTTAGCAGCATCCTCGCAGTATCGTAGCATTTCTCACGGCACATTTAACAAAGATTTTTATATTATTTTATTTTTTTAATTATTATACCGACAAAATAAAAATTTTCGGACGTGCTCGAGTGGTGAAAACATCAGAGTTCCACCCGGAAGGTGTGTTTTTGCACTACTTACCCAAGTGGCCGCCGCCACCACCATCACCATAACCATCACCACCAACATCCAACGATTCAGCCAACCAACCATCCGAACAGACCAACAAAACCAACTACACTCAGTGTCACCACCAAAACCACCGCCCATTCACCTTTGCCAAAGAGGAAGAGTGCTGCGATGTTGTGATGCTGTGATGCTGTGATGCTGATGCCACCACACAAAATGTTGTGTCTGTGAAAAGATTTGCAACAAAGTGACTCGAACGAATTAGTACTCGTTTTCCACGATTTCCCTGGTTTTCCTTGTCATTCCATCATCTTAGCCTTCAGGTAGTCATTCAGTCATTGCTAAAGGATTTCTCCAGGTGGAGCAGTGAGTTGTGCTCGTCCTCGTCCTCGTCGACGACGACAACGACGATTTCTTTTTATACCCTATCCTAAGGGTATATTAATTTTGACACATAGTTTGTAACACGCCTTAATATTCGTCGTAGACCCATAAAAGTATATATATTTATGATCAGGACCAAATCCTAAGACTATCTAGCAATGTCCGTCCGTCCGTCCGTCCGTCCGTCCGTCCGTCCGTCCGTCCGTACGCAATTTTTAGGCCTTTAAATTCAAGCTAGAAAGCTGAAATTTGGACCACATACTCCCTAGGGCTCCGAAATGGTTAAGTGTAAAATTTTTTGGAATACGCCCACTGCCACGCCCACAATTTAGAAAAAACCGATTTAAAGCTACAGATGGACAGATAGAGGGTTATAACCTTTACAAGATATGTAGGCACTGCCCTCCTTTATAAGTTTGTCATATAAAGTTTTTTGCCACGCCTACTTTTTGTGGGCGTTTTTCACTAAAATGCTGTTTTCTTCGATAATTTTCATAGAAACCGAAAAAAAGTGTTTAACAAGATATTTAGCCAATATTTTTTCCAATATATCGCCCATACAAAGTTTTTGGCCACGCCCACTTTTTGGGGGCGTTTTTTCAAAAAATGTTTTTTTTTCTAAATTTTATAGAATGAAATAAAATGCTATCCATCATCTTCTTAAGGTTTTCTTTGGGGCATATAGGGATAGGGATAGGGTATCATACTGTTCGCTCCAAGCGGACTGTAGCCTTTCCTTATGTTTTTCCATCATTTGCTACCTATTGCTAGATAATGATGATGATGCTGATGATGATGGAGATGATGATGATGATGGGATAGCCAGCGGTGGAATTCATTCCGATTGCTTTCGAATTTCATCTCGTCTTCATTGTGATTTCTGATGGCACTGCCACTCGTAAAGTTGAGAATGATGTATCTCGTTTTTAAGTAGAAAAAAGTTCTTACACAGATGCAGAAGGGATGCATCCCGCCGAGCCGTGGCAACCGCATGCAATCTGGTATTTCCATTGTACCTTGTCAAACGAAAAAATCCTTCGGCACTCAACTCGCCTAGGAGTGTCATTGCAGATTTGTTTAATGAATTAGATTCTCGTGAAAACGAGATCACAAATCTCCTCTAAGACGACAGAGAGGGTGCGTAAGGGTGCAATTAACGAAATAGTAAAATGCTTGTAACAGGATTGAAACGGGCGGCGATGCTCTGAGCACTTCGTCGAAAACGAATTTCCACGACGACAAAGTTCCTAAAGGAAAATTAATTTGTTATTTTATTTCAGGGTTCAACTGTAAGAAATTAAATGCAAGATAAGGTGCTTTCAACTCTTCACCTAAATGAAACTGAAGGAATAAGAGGATAGAATAGAAAAGTTCTGCCAAGTCGACAATACGACGTCGTCGTCGAAGACGACACAAAGAGCGAGGTAGACGATGACAACGCAAGACGCAATTCAATGTACGGGCGATTGCATACTTGGAGCATTTTCAACTCGTGCGGAGAAGATTCCATTTCTATGAAAACAAGGTATCAGTGAGCTTATTAAACTTTTGTAAAGAATACAGAAAGTGAATACCATTGTCGACCGGAGTAACAAATGTTTTGCTAAGCTCCATAAAACTCGCTCCGCGCAGTAAGTTATGACACAGCCCAACTGCCATTTACATTTGCCTGTGGAACGGGCACCATAAGGGCTATAAAGGGTTACCTACATCTACCTACATACCCACTACCTAGTGGTCGTCGTGCGAAAGGAGTGAAATTAATAATAAGTTATCTCGTGTTGACAGGAAATTACACTTTTGAGTTATGCTTCGCCGCATGATTGCCGTGGCTAATAAAAGATATTTGCTTCGCGCACCTTCATAAATAATGGCCAATATTAGCACAACACTTTATTGCGGCAAAATAAAAGATTGCTATACAAGCCGTTTGTTTGCACCGTTAATGCCGTTAATGTATGTGGGTATTGTAGTACTGAAAACATTTACATTAATTTAAAACAAAACAAAAAATACTTAACTAAGTACCTAGAAAGGTACGGTACATTATGTGGCAAGGAGTATGGGTTTAACTCGAAAAAATGCCATCGTTGTGTGACTATATTTATCAGCAGAACTTATTCCTAGCTATTATAGGAAGAGAAGTTGTAAGAAAAAATGTTGTGAAACATTTTACAAAACGAATTAGATCCGTGTTTTTGGTAGTTCTTGTTGAAACCTCTTTGTACTTGGCTAATAATTGTTATTTTGTCAAAATGAACAATGTAGTGGACCGACTTCCGAATGGGCTTTGGTGCTTTTCTTTTTTTACTTTTTTTTCCAAGGCCGAGTGGTCAAGTAGATGCCCAGAGTTATGTAATTACGTAATACTTTTGTATGCGTAGACGCACATACTCTCTTTCTTTGGCTTGGCTGAAGCTGGTACCCACGCACACCCACGCGTTGGGAGGAAATGGTGTTTTCTTCACTAAACATATATGCGTATGTTTTTATATAGTACAACCAATTCTAACCAAGGCAAAGGGAGTACCGATTTGGAATTGTTGCGATGTCGCTCGTGAGTTTCCGAAAGAGTTGATGGTACGACAGGGCAAAGAGTGTCATCTTTCTTACGTAATTTTTTTGTATGCTGGTTCCGAAAAACCACCTTGCCTACTTGACAATTGCTGTTCGGTGGGCACCGGCATCCCACTTTGTTAAACGCAGTGACGACGCTTACAGAAATCAAGGCAATAGTTAGTTGGTCTGTACTCCTGGATTAAACCGCTACCTTGCCATATTTTAAAGATTAAGAAGTTTCCCATTGAATCCGTTTTTTTATAATATTTTTATTTTAAATCAAAGTGAACGTTGCTTAAGCAAACGTGGTTTAAAATGAATACCACCCCGCGAGATCAAAGTGCGGGGTATTCCCTCTTAATTTAACATGAAGTGAGCGATAGCAGAACTCACCCCGTGATTTTCTAATCAAAATCCTAAACAAAACGCGTGTGGGATTCCGGTTTCTTCAACGTGCTTCCGAAATAAGAGCAAGGCATAGCTCGCCTAAGTAGACGGGACTCCTAAGTTACCCCAAGCCCTAAAAAAAAGAATCCAAGACCTCTATATACTATATACACCAGTATCTATTCAGTGTAATTGACTAAATCACTTGTTCCAACAAAAAAATAATGGGAAACGAGTGCACCAGACAATATTTAGGTTAGGTTAGGTTAAACAGTAGAGTGCTGAAAGCGAAATCCGCCACACAATACTAGGCACCATACAGGGCCCATTGCGATCCCTGGGAGAACCTTCTGAATTCAAAATTCAAAAGGTAGAAAAAAAACCTAAACAATTTCCCTGCAGAGACCTAAGAGGCCCTTGCCATCTATTTCCTCTAAGTTTTCGAAGAAGTAGGACCCTCTCTCGCCAATCATGTCATTCAAAAGGGTGATCCATTTCGAGGTTCCCTACTTTTTTAAAGAAAAAAACACAGAAAATTCAAATTTAATGGAGAATGTTTATTATCATTTGAAAGAACATTCTTTGGCATTTATTTTTTGAAGATAATGTCTATCAAATGTTGGCCCTTGCTACGTCGCAGATGGTTCATCCGTTGAGTCCAATTTTCGATCACTCGTTCGAGCATTTCGACTGGTAACTGGCGAATGACACGCGTGATGTTTTCCTCCAAGACCTGAATCGAAGCGGGTTTGTCGGCATAAGCTTTTGACTTTACATATCCCCACAGGAAAAAATCTAACGGTGTGATATCACACGATCTTGGTGGCCAATCGACCGGCCCAAAACGTGAAATTATGTGCTCACCGAAATGTTCTCTCAATAAGTCCATTGATTGATGCGATGTGTGGGAAGTGGCGCCGTCTTGCTGAAACCAAATGTCGCCGAGATCACGAGCTTCAATTTCAGGCATCAAATAGTCGGTTATCATGGCACGATAATGGTCGCCATTGACGGTTACGTTCGCACCGGTATAATTTTTAAAGAAATATGGACCGATGATTCCACAGGCCAAACCGTAGTTTTTTCTGGATGAAGTGGCAGTTCTTCAATCTCTTCAGGTTGCTCTTCGTCCCAAATGTGGCAATTTTGTTTGTTTACATACCCATTGAGCCAGAAATGGGCCTCATCGCTAAACAATATTTGCCTCGAAAACGTCGGATCTTCTTGGAACTTTTCAAGAGCCCATAGAGCGAAGCGATGTCGCTTGGGAAGGTCGAGCGGTTTCAATTGTTGCACAAGCTGTATTTTGTACGCTTTCAATTTAAGATCTTGACGTAAAATGCGCCAAGTCGTTCCATACGTCAGTCCGAGTTGCTGCGAACGGCGCCGAATCGACTCTCTACGGTCTTCGTGTACACTCTCAGCTACGGCCGCTATATTTTCTTCACAGCGTGCTGGACATGGTCTATTCGGTCGAATATTATTCAATAATGAATGCTGGGTCTCAAAATGGGTGATGGTGTTGCGAATAGTACGCTCAGTAGGCCGATTATGTTGACCATAAGTTGAGCGAAGTGCACGAAACACATTCCTCACAGAACGTGAATTTTCATAATAAAGTTGAACAATTTGTAAACGTTGTTCACGCGTAAGTCTTTCCATTATGAAATTCCAAACAATACTAAACAAAAAACATAAGGAAAGGCTACAGTCCGCTTGGAGCGAACAGTATGAGACCCTATCCCTATATGCCCCAAAAAAAACCTTAAGAAGATGATGGATAGCATTTTATTTCATTCTATAAAATTTAGAAAAAAAAAATATTTTTTTAAAAAACGCCCCCAAAAAGTGGGCGTGGCCAACAACTTTGTATGGGCGTTATATTGGAAAAAATATTGGCTAAATATCTTGTTAAACATTTTTTTTCGGTTTCTATGAAAATTATCGAAGAAAACAGCATTTTAGTGAAAAACGCCCACTAAAAGTAGGCGTGGCAAAAAACTTTATATGACAAACTTATAAAGTAGGGCAGTGCCTACATATCTTGTAAAGGTTATATCCCTCTATCTGTCCATCTGTAGCTTTAAATCGGTTTTTTCTAAATTGTGGGCGTGGCAGTGGGCGTATTCAAAAAATTTTTACACTTAACCATTTCGGAGCCCTAGGGAGTATGTGGTCCAAATTTCAGCTTTCTAGCTTGAATTTAAAGGCCTAAAAATTGCGTACGGACGGACGGACGGACGGACGGACGGACATTGCTAAATAGTCTTAGGATTTGGTTCTGATCATAAATATATATACTTTTATGGGTCTACGACGAATATTAAGGGGTGTTACAAACTATGTGTCAAAATTAATATACCCTTAGGAGACACTACTCACACGTGATTTGTCAAAAAAGGCTATTGAAAAAAGTATCTTTACTTGGATCACCCGTTATTTCCCCAAAAATTTTCTTCGACTGCGCGTTATTGCCTCACATTCACACAGTATATGTGTTATGTCCTGCAGCATGCAGATCTCCGCAGTATCTACATATATCTGTATCTGCTAATCCGAGACTCTTTACATGTTTCTGCAGGAGACCCAAAAAAAAATAGAGAATAATTTTTAAACTTATTATGTTAAACAATATATTTCATTTAAAATAAAAGCCCCCAAAAGTGGACTCGGCTAAAAATTTTGTATGGATTGTGGAATATTAAAAATTGTACTGTCTTAATATCTTGTTATACATTTTTTTTTGTTTTGTAAGGAAATTTTCGAAGAAAATAAACTTATGTTAAAAAATGCCCACTTTTTGGGGCGATTTTGTTACAAAAAAAAACATGTTTAACATAATATTTAAAAAAAAAATTATCTATACAACGTTTTTGGGCATACCCACTGTTTGAAGGCTTTTTTTTTTTCAAAAATGCTGTTTCTAATGCAATCTAATCTAAATAACAGAACATTTAGAAAATATTCTCCTATATAGTCTACTGTTTGGAGTATTTTTTTTTAAAAAAGAGCTTCCTTATGAATTTATTAAAGAAAACGAAATAAATTGTCATCCATCGTGTTTTCAATACCTTATCGTCCCCCTTAGGCCAGAAACAAGAATGTGCAAGAATGAATTTGAATATTAATTGCTCTCGTAGAATTTGTAGGTTTGGTTTCTGAGACATTGTGAGATTTTATTGTTTCCTACCGCTAGATTCCCATTCTAGATTTTTGAAAAATATAGAACTACCAAAGGTTTATGAAACTAACAAATTTACTTAAAATTGGAAAATTTGCACAGTCAAGCTTCTGGCTTGAGTGTGACGATATGTCATCGCCTTCGAACTGCGAATCTCTTTCTACTTATGGGCAAAAAATTCCTTCCTCCCTACAGTGGCTAAGAGCACCACAGATGGAGCCTGGCTACCTACATTTTCTGTTACATTTATTTCATGCCTAACCACTGGTTTATTTTCGGATGACCCATCGCGAATAAAATGCAACCCCTAATTCAAAATTTACACAATTTAAATATCAACCATTAATCATTTCCTAATTCATCCGTTCTTTTTTTGCCCGGATGAATGCCGACAATACACATACTCGTAATTAAAAACTTAAATCCAAGAGGACAGCATCCTTGCACGTGCCAGTTATCCGATTGAATCCCCATTTTGATAGATGGTCGTAATTCATTAGCTCAATTAAATAATGCGATCCCTCTTGTAATTCAAGCATCGTTATCATTAGTAACACAATATTACTATGTGACACCTTATGAGAAACGCAAATGAAAAGAATGATGAAAGCATTTTTTTTTATTTTAATATTTACTTGGCTGTCTAATACGCTTTTATCTAAAGACGCAGATTGTATATGTATGGAAATATTTCCATTGAAAATGTTGTGAACTTTCGTCATCGTTGTAGGTATGGGGGAAATAAAGCCAACGCAATTGTGGGACAAGGATCAAAGTGTAAATATTGTCAAAAGTCTTTTCTAATCCTCCTTTGAAAGAGATAAGGATAGGTAGGTATCTGGGAGCAGTAACAGTATCTATTTATCGAACGTGCTGAATTGCAGAGCAAAAGAAAAGGGTTCAGCTTACAAGAGCCTCAATACCTTAACCAAAGTATTCATATTTTTATAATAGGGTGGTTCAGCTAATGTACAAGAACATTTTCATTATTATTCTTTATAAACTTAATCTTATACATTATTATATTTAAGAGAAAGTATGTAATTAGTAGTGTCTACATTTTGAAATCAAACGTCAAATGAAGTATGATAAAAACTTAAATCCCCCATATAATAATAGTTAAGTCAACTTTCTGTCCGCATAATAGTTGTGACTCAAATCCAAGTTACACTTAGAATATGGCGCCATCTAGATTGGAGTAGATTATAGTTAACAGATAATTCAATACTTCAACCGTAATTGTAATAAAGAATGCCGGCTTAATGTGGCGCGTGTAAAGGCGACCGAAAAGCGGCACGACATTATTGATTAACATATGGTAATAAAGGAAGTGCGACATTTTGTAACAGGTTGGAGATAAATAGATTTTGGATATTAGTGGGAAATCAGTTTGTGAATTATTTTCCACCATTAATGACTAAGAGATCTGTGTTACATTACAAGTAATTAGTTACAATTCGAGAGGAACATTAAGCCAACTTACTAAATAAAGGTTATCATTTCAAATACGAGTCAATTATTAACAATATGTTTCCATTTTTTTTACGGTTAGCGTTCTTTGTATAAATATAAGGAGATTTTATTAAAATTGTTAGTATGAGTAATTCTGCCACTAATCAATATTAATTTTTTTTTCGTTTAACGAGGGAGAAGAACAATTCGAATGTTAAAGAACTATTTAAATTATACCGCGTTGTATGAATACATTTAATAGCAAGTTCGCATTGACCTGAAATGCGCAATATCAGGGCAAATATTAAGTTTTAGATCCTATAAATAATGTCAGCATGAATTTGAAATTATTTAAAATGTTGAAGGTTCAGCAAGAACAGAAAAACTTCATTTCATTTTTTATCCTATAATGTTGAATTTCGTTGCGCTGAAAATTAACTGTTGTAATACATGGGGCAACAGTTGGGTTTACTTTTGTTGTTTTTGATTTGGTCATTGCCTTATATTTTTTATAATGTACGCACACTAAAGATACTTTGGATACCCTTATAATGAAGTGACACAGTGCGGGCATTAGGAAAATGAAGGATTAGAGAAAGGGAGAAACCGATGCACGTTGGTTTTAAATGTTGTAAACTATAATGCAAAGGAAAAACAGAGCATTCCACATTCGTATTGTACGGTTGAGAAAGGAATCTTTTGATTTCACAGTACGGCCTTTTATTTCACAGTCAGGCTTAAGGATAAACTGATGTGCATTCCTAGCATGGCGAGTATTGCGGTTGAACCTCTGTAGGGGTGGAATGCAACTGGCTATTTCATATGAGCACTTTTGGTGGAAATACCGATAAAACAATGATAGGCAGGAGACAATACGACGATGACTGAGAGAGTCAATTTAAATTGGAAAATGCAGTGAAGATGCGAGAAGGTTTTGTTTTTAGGTGATTCGAAATAGAAACGAAAAACATGGTTTTATATATAAATTTAATAATAATAATTAACGACATTGCCTATAGGGACTTTGGGTTATTACGACCGAGTTGATAGGTCTCAACTGAGCTAATATCCTATCGACTTCAAATATAGTTTCCCCTCAATATTTGAAAAATCTCTTGTTCCGATAGTAAAACTAATTTCTATTAACACGGGCTAGGCCGGGCATACAGCTAGTATAATAATAATGGCGACGGATTTGCTTTAAATTCGTATATAGGATTTTTTAGATAATATTTTCATGTATATTTATTTTTTTGCTCTATTAATTTAAAATTTCTAATCACAAATTTTTCCAACATAACTCCAACGATTTACAATTGTTTTCGTATTTTAGGCAACTAAGTGGAAAGTGCCCAATATGCAAAACTGTGTCCATATCAATTCAGCCGTTTTGAAATTATATTTAAAAAAAAAAGAAATGTAATTTTAATAAATTGTAATAATTACTTAACGGGCTCCCGACCCGTGAAGACCCATCCGACCCATCCTCTGCGATCCCGGGCACGCTGCTTCCAGTTGTCCAGACCAAGCACTCTGGCATCTGCGATGGCTTGGTCTTTAAAAAGAAGGTTCGGTCTTCCTTTTCGTCTCCAACCTGGGGGCTGCGATTCGAAGATCCTCTTGGCTGGAGCGTTGTTGTCCATTCGCTAGATGTGACCGAGCGAATGTAATCGACGAGTTTTGACTTTTTGGACTACATCCAGATCGTGGTACAGCTTATAGAGCTCGCGGTTTTATCTTCCCCTTCATTTGCCCTCCTCGCACACAGAACCATATATCCGCCGAACATATTTTTTTTCCAATGAGCCTAGTATTAACTCTCCTTTCCTGCTTATTGTCCAGCGATTGTCGCCGTATAATAGAACTGGCAGAGTAAGGGTTCCATAGAGTATACAATTTGTCCTTCGAGTTAGGAGTTCTGAACCCAATTGTTTCTCTATTCGTGGAGTTGATATTTACTTTGTAACAAATTGAATAGAGATTCTGAATTCTTTTTCAAGTTGGGATTCCAAATCGCATCTCATATTGTGACAACGTTTTGTATAAAGAATTTTATTACATATGGTTTTATTTAACGAGCAGAATTTTTTAACACTTTTCTACAAAAATAGGATAACTGTAAAAATAAGAACCAAAGTATTGCATAAGCGTAAACAAAAAGAGCAGCGAATTCATGGACTATTCGTTAAAGTCTACTCCGGACACCTACCTTCCTCTTGCTGTTTATCAGAAAACTCTTAACTTAAATGTCAGTGTATTACTTAGAATGTAGATTAACTACTTGGAAACCATTTCGTAAGTGCACATGGGAGTCGGTGATCACGAGTGGTGATCTCACGAGTGAAGAACGAAACATTTTTCCCTTTTTTAAAATTATTAATCATAAAAAACTGACTAGTTAGGTTTTTCGGATATTTTTATTTTATAAAACAGCCTTAATACAATTCCGTAGTTCTTGGCTCTACAAAAGATTTGAAGCAAGGGCACTTTTTTAATTTAACTGGTAATCCATGAAAACGAAGAGTCACACTAAATTTAATTTGTTATGTTTTTCTTATAAATTTCTTAAAAATATTATGCCACTACCAAGCATCACTAACCAAAGAAAGTGATACAGTCAGTTGTTTGTCAGACTTTCGCAATAGGTTAGGAAATGAACAAAGGTGGACCTAAAGTGAACTTGAAGCTGGAACAAGTCGCTTGGCAGTTTAATGCATTAACCACTGCATTCGACATTACTATCAACACAGTTGCGTTTGCATTTGAAATCCATTCTGCACACAATTTTTTTAGCGGTATCTATATGGGCTTTAAAAAAAAACTAAGATTTTTGCCATTTTTAATTACATTCCATAGAGCTAGGAACTTTTCTTAACTTTGCCTTTTAATTTGTTGAAGGGTATTCCTGCTCAGTGTCAGACTTTCGCAAGAGGGAGGGCAGCAAATAAATTTAAAATTTAAGGGTGCAGGGGCGTGATTTGAAGCAGCGACCCTTCGCTTAGTGGTCAAACGAACTTAAGCACTAAAAACCACTGCACCAATTTTTGTCTAAAGGAGCATAATTTCATAGTACAAATGCAATGCATCCCGTGAACTTAATAACAGAGAAAGGGGAGCACTATACAGAGCGTCGGCGTCGTCTATGTCCTACCGCTAACAATGCATTTAAAGTAGCATTGTATTTTAAGTATCTAAACCTGACAAAAAAGTTACAAATTTCGATTCTCCATTATTCAAATAAGCAACATTTAACATTTTGTACATTCCTTGAAGAACCAGAAGACCGGAAATTGATTGGTTAAAAATATCCCAAGAACAACATTCTAAATTATGAATGAATTGAATCAATATATTATTGGGGTGGTGAGAAAACAATAATTATAATCAACTATCCTGGGGCACTGCGAAAGCCACAAATATTTAGATTGACGTCAGTGATATGCTTTGTCGCATTGTCACCAGACTCACACAAGAATACAAAACATTTCAGAGCCCTGGATTAGCGTAAAGTAGTCGAAATATTCATAAAATCGCCGCCAATTGTAAGAGAATAAAATTACGAGCTCGGCCCACCCTAACGTAGGTATGTCCCTGTAAAGCCATAATAACAACATTGGCAAAATAAAATATTCCTCACAAAAGGATTATGGGAATAGGTGAAAGACAAACTGGCGAGGAGGATGGAATGCACGATTGTGTATCGGAAAGACGACAGTTATGAGTCCTCCAAAAGAGGATATTCAAAAGCAGACTTGATATCCTCTCGAGCTAAAGCACAAGCAAAGCGACCAAACGACCGTCCAAACTTTTATTCGCTTCTCGCTCTCTCTCTCTCTCTCTCTGCCTTTCTCTTTGCCAACTTGAGTCTTTTACGAAAATCAAGAGGGTGTATAAGGTTGAAGGATGAATGAAACTTGTGCTTATCATGTTACGATAAGCACCAGCACCAACTTACACAAAGAGAAAGAGCTAAGAGCGGGCAGAAAATAATGGAAAACCTACATAAAGGGTTGCAAGCTGTTGCTGGTTGAAAAAACAGGTGCCGCCGCACCATCACCTTACGTCCCTGTGGCTCTAGTATCATCATTTTTCAGCAGCAATTCGACTCTATGTTGAAGGGTCGATGGCATTATTAAGTGCAATCGATGCCTCTCTAGATGCCGTCGTTGTCGGAAATAGGACAAGAGCTAGGCAAACAAACAAATGCAACATTGGCTGGCATTGCATAAGATACGAATATTTTCAGCATACACTTGGATCAAAATATTTATGCAACACAAGCCCCCGGGGGCATGGCTGGCAAGTGCGTTCTTTTCATGATGTCGCCCGAAGTGCAAGTCATCGTGTGACAAAGATAAGCATCGTTCGCTTTTGTCTCCCAAAGCTATACGTGTGGAGTGTGGTTCTCTCGGACTGAAATCGTACGCCAAAGTTCAACAAGTACGGTATCTTGAATTTTAGTGCTGGTTTCTTGTGTCTACGATTTTAATAATGAGGAAATAATTTTCCGTTGCTTTGAGCAGGCATGCATCGAAAGATAGCTGCGACTGTGTTGTCTCCGAATGCCAAATGATATTAATTTCAATTTCTACTGCAAAAGGAGAAACGTAAGAATGAGATATTCTGTTTTCAGATTACAAATTTCTTTTTAGCCCAATGCAAGGACTTAAGTACAAATAAGTGTTTGTCTGTTTCGCAGTGCGAAAACGATCCATGGTTAATTAAGATGGACAATTATGTAGACCATAAAATAAAACGGAGCTGGCGGCAAACTTCGTGAACTGAACCATTATTTTCGAAATAAATTTGCACGGTTTGCAAGCGTTGTTCATTTGTCAAACTGTTGTTGAAACCTGGTTTGGCAAAACCAAACTGAAAATAAATGGTTAGAGTTGCAAGATTCGACCACAAAATGTCAGTTTTATCTCTATTCGAAAAACCAATTAATCGGCGATTAAAAAGCTTAAATTTAACCCAGATAAAACTGTAAGCATGATCTGCTCTTATGGATCTAATTGATTTTGCTTTAATTTTTTTCCATGGTAATCAGATTAGTGCAAAATACCTCGGATATTAAATCAACTCCTCACTTACCTGCTGCAATGCGGCTAATGATTCTATTACAAAAATTTACTACGCTCTACGCAGCCTAAACTATTCAGCTAACTCATTACAGCAGAGTCTTAAAATCCGTTTAATTAAGACACTGGTTATGTCATTCCTTCTGTTTAAATGATCCGTGTATTTGTGTTCGGTGTATCCGTATTTTGACTACGATTGTAAACATTAATTTAAAGTTGCATTTTATGATTGTGATCGTTTTACTTATGGAATCCCAAGCTATTGCAGTGTATCACGTGTTAAAGTTGTCTAAAGAAGTTTAACTTCTACTTAAATTTTCGTAACTTTAGGATTTTCACTGTCTTTCGGAAAAAGCTTAAAAAAATTCTTTCGGATGACCGCGTCACAATTTGACTTCTATTTTGTACTAAGCCATATTTTACTTTGAATTCTAAATATACATACTTATCTTTTACATGTTTTTAAATTTATTATTTATTCGTTGTGAAAAGAATATTAATCTTGTGACACTTGTTAAAACCTCTTACTTTTTATATTATTTAATAATTTAATGCTTAAACTTAAGAAAAAACATTAGGAAAGGCTACTGTCGAAAATGAATGGCGGCGAATTTATTGAAATCATTTTTAAGGTTTTAAAAAATTAAATTTTTTCTCAAAAACGGCAGCTATAATTTTGATGTAATTTCGCACATTGGATACTTTTAATATAGTTGCTCAAAATCTAAAAAAAAATATCACAATCGTTATAGCCGTTTTTGAGGAAACGAATTTAATTTAAATTTAACAATATTGTTATAAGAAAAAATTTAAACAAAATTATTTCAAAAATAGAAGTATGGAATTTTGTTCAACTTAATAATATAAGAAAAACAACAAAAATCTTTGGCGTTCGCTTCGTTGTTTTTCGAGATATTGGCAGTTTTATAAATTACCGTTAATCGATTTTTTTCCAAAAACTGAGTATGCAGTATTTTGGGCCCCATCCTAAGTACAAAAAAAACCAAAATCCTTGGAATTATTTTCTAGAAAAATAGTGATAAGTGATTTTCAGCAAAAAAATTGGATGGCAGGTACCGTTATTTCAAACGATAAAGCAAAATATAAAAAGATGCCCTGAGATGTAATCCCAAAAACCTTATATACGAACTTTGATGCAAATCAAATGAAGGATTTCTTGACAGTGAGCGTATGAAAAAATATTTAACCTTTTTGGAACTCTAGGGCATAAGTAGTCCAAATTTCGGCTAACTAACTTCAATTTAAAGGCCTACCAATTGCAGACGGACGGACATTATTAAATAGTCTTAGGTTTGAGTCCTGATCACAAATGTATGTATATTTAGGGGTATATATATTTAGGGTATAAAAATAATCATCATTAGTATTACATGAAGCCCGGTTTTGTCGTCGACTCTCTATTTCATTTCTTATGCCTCCTGAGTACTTTGTAATTTTTGATGCTTTCAATTTCTTCGTCGATAACAGTACCATCAGCTTTTCATATTCTTTTCCTGTTCAGGAAAACGAACGCTCATCTGCATCTCCTTTTTTCCCACAATCCCTAAATTTCCTTAATTTCCATACTTACTTTGTTTGTTCATCAGAAGAGTTAGCTAAATTTAGTGCGCGCGTAGAATTCAAATAAAATTAGCTGTAGGACTGACAAACAATTTATTTGTCTCCTCTTCGGTGAAAAAGTACACATATGTGGATTTAATATTTAATTTAATTTTATTTGTTCTGAAGTAGTTTTCATCGTACTCTTTTTGAGAATCAAAAGAGAACGTATAAGTTCTCTTAAAAAGCCTTAGGTTCAAATTTTAAGTCGTTATTTTTGCGCTTTTTTATTGTAGTTAAACTCATTGTCAGTGATGTTGCGTAGGAAAGCTTCTCTCGGTGATAAGTAAAAAAAAAACAATTTCAACAATAACTTTTATATCCAAAATCGAATCAAAGGTATAGTGGAAGTATTATTTTATCAATAAATAATTAAAGCAACTAGTTCTATTTCGGTTTTATAAGTTACCGCCTCCCAAACATTAAGAACACATACATATGTGTATTATGGGTTACAACACTCGAGAAAGTTCCCTTTGACTAGCCAACATATATGTACTTTGGTGATTTTAGCAAACAAAAATGTTAACTCAATTGCTCACCTTTTAATTTACTTTTCTGGTGACCATTTGAAATTTGAAATTTTAGATCTTTTTTGAATGATAGTGATGTAGATCTTTCCGATAATGAGGATGATTACTTTGAATCAATTTTAAACAAAGTTATCGGCGATAAAGTTTCAGAAGAGGATGACATTCAATGTCCAAGTGCCGAAGTTCTTTGTAATGTAGAAGAATATTTGGATCCATTGCATGAGAATACTGCAATGAAAAATCTGACCGAAGATGCTAACTGGCCAAAAATCATGAGATTATATTATTAGTGTATTTATTATCCTAGATTTCCGATTCGAGCTATTGATAAAAATCACTTACTTTTCGACAAGAACATACGTGAAGGCATTTTGGATGCATTCTTTGAGTATTTGGAAATACCTTTCTGGGAAGAATCAGCTCGAATAACCAATTGTTATGCCTTCCAAGAGCGGAACCATCGTCCCCTAGATACATCATCAGAGGAACTTCTTCATTTGACTGGGATTCATATTCTGATGGGTTGTTTAGGATACCCACAGCTGAAAATGTAATGGTCAAATTCATTTCGGGTGTCGAAAATAGCTGACCGCACGGGCAGAAATGGTTTCTGTGAACTTCGAAAGTTTATTCGATTCACCGAAGCCAAAAGTATTCTACAAAAGCAAAAGTTTGCAGAGATCGCTCCAGCACCACATTTCGCCCACAAACAGATAAAAATGAATCACCTGGAACTTCATCGTTTTTAGAAAGAAGAATAGTTAACATCCCTCTAATAGCTGAGGAGCGTTACGACTGCTTTGACCATTTTCTACAGTTCATGGATTCAAAAGATGCCTCATAGTGCCGTGCACCAAACTGTTACACGTACTTTGTGCACAAAGTGCAAATTATACCTGTGTACAAACGCAAACAACTGTTTCGTTACCTATCACAGGAAACAATAAATTTTTACCTAACTCTTTAGTTGCTATGATATTTTATGAAGTACCTTAATTTGAGTCTGAAATACAACAAATATTAAATATTTTTAACTTTTTGTTGTTTATTTATTTATTTTTCCCTATTTACCTACAATAATATTCATTTTTGCTTTATAAAAAATAAAAAGACTGTAAATGAATTGAAGTTAAGTTATTATTCTGGTCCAATGATAAATAATTTTAAAAAACAAAAAAAAAATTGTTTACTACCTACTCACCCGACGTTCACATATGTGTACCATAAAAAAGTAATTATTGCAAATAAAAAATTAACAAAATTATTTGTCAAAATCAATTATATAACCCTTTTTTAGCAAGAAACAATGCACTTTTTGATCGAGACCGAATTGAGACAAAACAAAAACGGCTGAATTGTAATTTAATTTTGATATAAATATTTACAATGTTTATCGTTATAACATAGGTTTCGATAGAAAATATAACTTTCTATGGTATTTTCCTGGCAGAAATATTGTTAAGTTGACCCCAATCAACTATACAAAATGTTTCTTAGTGAATTTTTATGTTAGCCATTGCAGTTTGAAGTCAATTGTGACCACAAAGTCATGTAACCCAAATTGTTTTTTTAATTAACATTTTATAAATGTACACTTGGACGCATCCTGGCAGACAATACTTGCTTCAGTAATTTCGTCCAGAATCTTACCGCCCACTAAGCCAATTGATATTATGGAATGTCTCCTAGAAATGTCCTGCTGAAAAAACAATCCAATTGCACCCATAGCTCATCACTAAGTCAACTTGTTGCTGCACCCAGAATCCCGATTTCTACACAAATCGTCAGACAATAGCATGAGAGGTGTACAAGCACAAAAAAGTCACCGGCTAAGAACACGAAGAGAAAGGACAGCTCTTGCTGGCTCCGGACCAAAATTTTCATCGCTCTGGGAGCTGGGGAAAAGAGAAGGAGTGACGGAAAAATTAGCTGTTGCTAGCACCATCAGCAATAGATGCACATTGCAAAAAGCTGTGCTTCGTGATGAATGAATTTTCTTCTTGTTCGTTCGTCTGCCGGGAAATTAAAGACATATTTCAGACCCAGATCCAGAGCAGCAACACCAACACCAACACCACCACCGAAAACAGTAATAGTAGTAGAACCAGTATCTTAATCCCAAACATTTGCCATCTTAACCCCAACACCAGTCAGAAGACAACCTAGGACTCACCGACCGACCAACCGACCGACACGAAGGATCCGCCAAGCGTTGCGCTACGGATGAAGACACCGCCTCAGCAGAAGATTTTTTTTTGTTTCGGTTTTTTTTTTTTTGTTGCGGAAAGCCAACGACTAAGGAATTGTGTTGCCCTGTTCGACGAAGGATGCAATAAAGAATTGTGTACATAAAATGGATACCTAAAAGGTCAGAAACTGTTACGAACAGACGGGTCAGGCATGATTTATGTATATCCCTTCAAGGAAAAGGATGACTTGACGCAAGTAAGATATGCCCTGCCCAACCCATTGTATGTGGGAGGTCACCAAATAGCCAAATAGCCGGCTGGACGGCATAGCGAGGCGAACTGTTTAGGATATCTTCAGTGATTTACCAAACGGAGCTAAACATTACTTGCACAGTTCGCCATTACACCACCGAACGACCGACCGGGTCTTGCGACTGGTAGGTACATTATCACCATTTATAAGATGGGGGGATTAGATTGATATGTACCATCGTTTACTGCTTCCTACAGCCTCCAATATGTAATCGTTTCTTCATCACACACATAGGTAATACCCGCGCTGTCGTGTATTTTCCGGCATTTTCCATTTAAGTGGGAAAAACCCTGATGACTTGTTAAGGCAGGACGGCCCAAGCGGGGTTGGTAGGTACCTATCTAGGTAGGTACATAATATTTTTTTCCCCATTAAATGAGACGCTATTCGTCAACGATGTCGCCGCCAAACGCGCACAATACCTAATAAGAGTGCGCTGCTTTGGCATTCATGAACACTGACGCAGCCGTGTAATTAAAAGTGTGCATCAACTGAAGTTTCCTAATTAACTTGAAGCTAACACTAATTTAGCAAAGTTTAATTACTCCCAGTCACGTAAGGCTGGGCCACAATAGCCGACGGCGGCATCTGCAGCGGCACATAGCTGTAATGTGTGGCAAAGTACGATTGCAGGCAGTTGTTGTGCTGTGCTCTGAACCAACAATTCACGATGGCGCTGTGGTCTGGTCTGGCCGTGAGGTGGTCTTTGTTTTGGATAGATAAATAAATAGAAAAACAAAATCAGTTTGGTGTGTGACGGATGAGCTTTGGAGAGCACAACATCTTAAGATTTTGCCCCACGGTGGTGGGGATGAAGATTTCTTTCTTCTTCTTCTTTTCGACAATCCGACAAGAAACGAATTTTCCTTCTCACATCCCATGGGTGATTCCAATCACGTAGGTAGCTAGCTACGAATTTCTAAGGATTATAGAGCTGATGTTTCCCTTTGATGTTTACAAATTTTTATCGGATCGCAAACAAATTTTACTCACTTCTACTCGGAATATTAACTATCGGATATTGTTGATTGAGGCCAAATACACATTACCTACAATTTATGAATTACGTGAAATGCAAGCAAATAAGTACGTAGCTTTGATATGTCGGGATTTTTTTCTTCTTTTTTCGTTTTTTGTAAGAAAAATGTAACCTACCTCGTAGGACTCACGAATGGAGAATTGGATATTGGATGTTCTGCTTTGGCTTTGACTGCATTCGGTGAGATCTGAGATTTCTGTTGAAAAGGTGACATCTGAGACGAAAGCGGTAGTTCGTGCGGAAGGGATGAATCTTGCAATATCACAGAGATTCGAACCACATCTGGAGTTGAAGAGCGATTTTGATTAATTCCATTGGACTTCCTCGGAACATATTAATGTAATGAGTTCCCAATTACTTATTGTTCAGTGCTATGCTATGGTAAATATCCTTAAAAAGAACATGAATAATAGGCGTTAAGTTAACTGTCCGTACTTCTGTTGACACGAATGAAAGCTACATACAGCGTTATACCGGATCGGATCGGCAATTCTGAGAACTTGTTCATCTTTGATATTTGTCAGACTTGTCAAGTGGTGTTATTGAGAGATGTTATTGAGTAAATAGAATTTAATTAAATATGTATACAAAGCAGTCATTTAAATGACGCTTGTGTGATCGCCATTTTTGGGCTGACATTTTCGGTGTCATTTAAATGACTAGGAAAATGGCGGACAAAATGACATGAAT
This sequence comes from Ferdinandea cuprea, assembly GCA_963576555.1. Taxonomy (NCBI): domain Eukaryota; kingdom Metazoa; phylum Arthropoda; class Insecta; order Diptera; family Syrphidae; genus Ferdinandea; species Ferdinandea cuprea. The sequence continues at coordinate 707,662 of OY754958.1, forward strand.
TTTGTGCCATTTAAATGACGGAAACAAATGGTCATGTAATCGCTCTTCAATGACGCCTAGGACAAATGACTAAACTTTCGGGCTGTTGTGTCATTTAAATGGCAGCCTCTAAAAAATTACAAGGCATGAAATAGAGCATTTAATACGATACATGTGCTTCCTTTTGGATTTTTTCTCGTGGCGAAAGGACATAATTATTAATAAACTTAATTCTTATTCTTGTGGTTGTGTGTTATGTGACGTCATCATCAATTGCAAAAGGTGGAATGATTTTTTTCCCCACACACATACTATGGGCATTAAATAAAAGGTTTTGAAGAGTAGAACAAGAAAATATTGACATTCTTGAGAAATGTCCTTTTAAAAGGATTCAATTTGATACGAGATTTTATAGACATATATAAAAAATGTCCTTTTTTAAGGATTCAAGGACCTTTTTCGATGTTTCAAGAACCTCCGAGTGTATGAAGTTACATAGCGCATTTGGTTCTACTTGTCAAACCCTTTCATTTAAGGCCCATATCATTTGAGAAGAAAATATTATGGCTTAATGGCTAATCGCACCTTAAGTAGGAAGCATAATATAATATTTAAGACATGATTGATTTCGTTATTACCTACCATAAATCGGGTTAGCTTATATTTACATATGCACATTCAAGTGTCGCCTTCCATCCATAAATGTAATTCTCTGCATTCTTTTGCATAGCTTTTATTCTGATATGCCAACAATTGATTAGAATATGGCTCCTCCACCCACATACTCCCTATGTATGCGTTTCAGAACATAGTCTTAAACTGCTCCAATCCGAATTATTACCTCATAATAACGTTTCGAGTAGCTATATTCGTATCACAATTGGAATAGACGTTTTTTTGGGTACAATACAGGGGGGGGGGGTGATTTTTTTTGATTGTTTTTGTGACCTAATATCATGTTGGTTTCTTGTTCCCTTCGGGACCGGCGGGAATTTGAAACAAAAAAATTATTTTGAAACTTCGGTTCTAAAGTACATAAGAGAAATTTGAGTGTATCCTGATGTCTTCAATTTGGTGCAAAATTTTGCAATCAATGAAAGAAACGCAATTTATCAAGGCAGAGATGAAATTCTAAATCTTCAAAGTTCGATTTGCAATAAATATACTAAATATTTACACATATATAAAAAAAACCGTTCAAAGAAAAGCATTACAACGAACCAACGGAATTACACTAACAATTTTTTTCCATAAAAACTCACCCTTCCACCAGTAAAATAAAAAAAATGTTTATCCAAATGATTCATTGGGTGACGTTAATTAACGCCAAATTTGGTATTATTTCACTTTCAGAAATGAAATAAAACCAATTTGGCTTTATTTCACTATTCAAAACGCAATAATGTCAAAAAAATTTATGGAAATAAAGCCAAAAAATCGAATGCAATAGATTTGGTTAGATTTGGAGTAGGCGCGAAGTTGGGTATATGCAAAGATTTATTGGGTTTAAAAAATGGCCAACCTCGTATTTGTATTTGTATTTATTTTTGAAATTTTCTGTACAATAAGAAAATAAATTCTTTAAGAGTGCACAGTTTAAATAAGGTTTTTAAAATAATTAAAAGTTAAATAGTAAAAATAATAATAATAATAATAAAACATTCAGTAAGGAAAAAAAATAGGATAATTAAAGTTAAACTAACTGCAAAGGAAAATTAAAAACACGATTAAATAAAGTTTTGTAAAATCTTAATTATAAAAAAAAATTTAAAGTAAAATTGGGCTAACATCAATGACCCGTACTAAAATGGGAAAAAACTAACGACAAAAAACGTCTGTGCTCGACCATAGTTCTTATACTGAGAGGAAGTTGGTTATAAAGGCGAATGATAAAAATGAAAAATTGCCTACGTGATACCGTACAAGTGTATACGAAGGGTCCGATACTGTAAGAACGAAGCGAGTGTGAAAAAACTATTTTACTATAAAGATAAACAGGTTGTTTATCACTTAAAATTTTGAAAAATAAAGCGCAAGCTCTATAGTTAAGAAATTGGTCCAGACTGCATCCTAGTATTTGGCGAGAATAGCTTGAAACATGATCATATCTACGCAAGTTAAACACAAATCTAGCCACAGAATTGAATGCAACGTTTAGTTTTCGCCTTGAGATAGCATCAGTGCAGGCAAATAACTCACAGCCATACATTATTAAGGGTACAATCAGAGCTTTTGCCAATTTCAGTTTAACGGCAATTGGTATAGTGTCTTGGCATACTGAAAGACCCCGCAAAGCTTCATAGGTTTTAGAAACCACTGAATTAATATGATCGCTCCAAGTGAGGTTACTATTAATAACAATACCAAGATTTTTTATTTTAGAAACCATTTCAACTTCAACTCCACATACTAAAATAGGAGGCAGACGGGACATTAATAAATGTTTATAGATTGTAATTGATTTAGTCTTAGAAGGATTTAAAAGAAGCTGGTTTTCTGACGACCATTTAACTATTGAAGTTAGATCCTCGTTAATTTTTTCAACAGCATCTTCCATCAATCCAACAGGAAAGTGAAAATAAATTTGTACATCGTCAGCATAAATATGAAAAAGACAATTATGTATAACAAGTGGTAAATCATTAATGAACAAAGAGAATAACAATGGACCAATTATTGAACCTTGAGGCACACCACAATTAACATTTAAGAGCGACGAATGGGATTGATTGCAAAAGACAGACTGAGCTCTATTTGTAAGATAAGACGAGATTAACTTCACGGAAAGATGAGAAAAATTGAAGTAAGTTACAAGCTTGTTACAGAGAATATCAGGACGGACAGAGTCGAAAGCCTTAGAAAAATCCAATAATGTAATCAAAATGACTTCATCTCTGTCAATAGCTACCCGTATATCATCCGTGACTTTAATCAGGGCAGTTATGCAACTGTGACCTGAACGAGTCAGCAATTTATTAAACTCAATGTATTGCTTAATTTGAGCGCTTATAATTAACTCGAAAGCCTTAGAAAGAAAAGGTAGGATGGCGATGGGTCGATATTCCGTGCCTTTTCTATTTTTTGGAATAGGTATAATTTTTGTTTGTTTCCACTGATTCGGATAGTTCGAGGACATTAGGATGGTATTGAAAATATATGTAACATATTTTAGTACATACGGTAAAATCATTTTTAAAAACTTCGGGTGAATATTGTCCATACCCATACTATCAGATTTTATAGACAAAATAGTTTTCGCAACAGAAAAGGAGTCTACTCTATCAAAAATTACAGTGTCAGATAAAGGGTAAGACACTTCATATACCAACGGCTCCCTAACAAACATTCTGTTCAATTCTTCAATATCTATATCATCAATGGAATGCAAGTTATTTTTATTGCACAATCCGATCTTTTTAATTTCCCTCCACAGAAAAGTTGAAGAGCGGCTGGTATTAAATTTGTTTGTAAAATGCAATGACTTAGCTCTTTTAATCATTAAGTTAACTGAGTTTCTCAATCTTTTGAATTCAGTAAACATTTCTGAACATTCATTTATTTCGTACCTAATCCAAATCTTACAATGAAACCAAGCAGGGGGTTGCTGGGTTTTTGAATTTGGATTTATTTCGTTTGGCGTTATTTCACGTCAACGATTCAATAATATCACAAATTACTAATAATATAAAACAAAGTTGAAATTCTTTTGACCGTACCTACACAGCGAATGGCTAAACGGATTTTAGTAATTTTTTTTGATGACTAAGCTATGGAACAGGTTTGTCTATGTAAAAATTTGATTTTTTCAAAATAATTTAACAATTCGACTTTGAACGAAAAAAAATAGTCAAATTCTCCTGCGCCTAATATAATGAAATTAATTTCAGTTGAATATTTCAAGTCCAATATGATATTTCTACAGGTTCTAAATGCTCAGAAATTTCAGTACCAAACTAATTTTTTGATTAATATGTTAATTGACCAAGATTTTCAAATTAATCTTAGTCATGTTTACTTTTTATAGTTCCCTTTTGGCGTCTATTCGTGATTTTTAAAGAGCACAAATAAGTACTATGGCAGCGGTAATACAAAAGCAAGAGCGAATTATTTCTCTTCTTTCCTGTTTTATGCCTGTATTTACCTGATGAAGTCCATGTCGAATGGTTTTGTGCATCTGCTGAAGCGTTAAGGTTATGTGTGTGTCAATTCCGATGACGTTCCAATGTTTTCTATAATTATCGGAGAGGATTTTTGGGTATCTTCCCCTCCTTTTTTTTATTACTTCAAAAAGGCCTAGAACTATGTCTATATATACGTTTTTGCGTAATTGAGCCAGTTCACGCACATAATTATAGAACTGGGCAGTGGAATCCATTTTGGCGATCGACTTCACTTATCCCCAAAGAAAATAATCCAATGGTGTCAAATCACCCGATCTTGGTGTCCAATTGCCTGGTCCATTCCGCGAAATTATGCGCTCATCGAATGTTTCCTTCAATAAATCGATTGTGACGTGCGGTGTGTGGCATGTAGCGCCGTCTTGTTGGAACCACATCTCATCCACATTCATAAGGTCGTAAGAAGAGATCATTGCGCAAAATCTTCCATAAAGTTGATGGCCAAAGCTCCAATTGCTGTGAACGGTGGCGAATCGATTTATTTGGAGCCGGAATTACCCTCACTTTGAAAATGCGACTCCTTCATATAACTTAACTTTATATGCAAATGTAAGTTCTTCATGGATAAGGATTTAAAAGAAAAATGAATGTAAACTATTTTGCGCGTTTGACGGTCATTCGCTGATGTCGCTCAGTTGGCAATTTTATGTATTTCATGGCAATATCGTAAATTTTTGGTGAACATCAGTAATCGATTGGAAAAGCGACATAGTTCTTTAACTTTTAACGCTTACAGTTTCTTGAACGAAAAGATGTCAGCAACTTTTTACAATACACTCAAAAAAATAGAATATACAAAATTACCTTATCCGACTTAGGTAAATATTTCTATATAAAAATAAGATAACTTAGCTCCAAATAGGTAATGGAAGTTAAGTTAAGTGGTCTTAAATATTTTAAGGGAATTAACCAAGGAAATATGTTATTTTATGCTATAAAGAAATATTCCTCTGCCTTAGAAATGTGCTGATGGTGAAAACCTATTGTAAAATTACCTTAGATATGGTTAATCTCTGTCACGTTAATAAGACAATTTTCTAACGTGTAATGTTGGAATGGGCTAAATTTATATACAATCGAGTAATGTTCCAAAGCAAACTAGTTAAAATTGTTTTACGCACTATTTAAAATTGTACTAAGGTAAACGCTTAAACTATAAAGTAATTTTTTACCAAATAAGTACACGTAAACTTTACCCAGATATCTTGTGAAACTATTTTCTACTTACCTTAGTTTCTAAAGTAAATCTTCAAAATAAGTTTATTTTAGCAAGTCGATATGGAAATATAGTGAAAATCTGATTTATTCTAGGGATTAAAGGCATGTTACTTTAGGAATCAGCATGTTCAAAACGGCCATAGTATTTATGTGTCTTATTCCGCTATTTACACAAATTTTACAAACTTTACTAACAAATCGGGACAAAATATTTTATGTATAGGTAGATATGTAAGTAATATTGAAAATGCATATAAATTATATAAAACTAAGGACTATTTGTGTACATGTTTGCTCTCTGTTTGGTTACGAATAATTAGCTTAAATGATATGCTATGCTTCAATACGCAGACAAAGACGAAGATTGAAGACTTCAATTTAATTAAACTCATGTAGAAAGCAGCATAAACATTCTAAATATAATACTAACATGTGGTTATAAACAAACTATCAGTGGCCCGTACCAATGACAAATAAAGTGAAGGCTTCAATCGAACTTCCTCCGAAAAATAAAATGTTTAGTTAGGGGCCAGTTATATCTATCATTGAAATGCATCATTGGAACAAATCAGTGGAATAGTTGTTTAATTTTTTTGACAAGTCGGTTATAGCAATCATTGACAAATTTCTGTCAGTGGAAGGGCACTGATATAGGTTTTAAGGTTAGAGTTGATCATTGAAAGTAAAACTGACAGCTGAGAATAGCATGAGAACCGAACACATCAGTGGAACGATTATGTTCCAAATTGTAGAAACGATTATCAGCTGTTCATTGAACCCGAGTTTTGTCAGTGAACTAATAAAAAAAGATTTAAAGAAAAGTTCCAATCAGAATTAAGTAATTTTGTTTGTGGAAAAATTCTGTAAGTGATTAGCTTTATTTTCATACCATTTAGAGCCAATATTGTTTGCTTAGTCGTCTTAAAATCGCAAAACAAAAAGTTAAATGATGTATTTCAATGAAAGCTATAACTGGGGCCTTAAGCCCGAGTGCCTTAGTACGCAAAATAATGTTCAAACGGTTGGTCTTTTATAGACTATTAAAAAGACGTATTATTGTTTTTTGTTTTTTTTTAAATGTTTCTTCATATACAGTAAATTACGCTTGTAAGAAACATGCATACAAAAAAAGAAAAACACGTTTATAAGAAACCTAAATGTAAGACCAATGTAAGAAACATATTAATATTAAGAATTTTCCTGCAACACCGACACTCATTTTTCTGAAATATAATGTATAGTAGAAACTTTTTTATGACACAAAAAAAGTTTCATCTAAATGATCCTTAAATTTGAACGAACACGCGCTTAATAATAGCCAAAAGTGTCAGTTCAGTGGTGTATGTGTTCATTTGTGAAATTGAAGTGAAGAATTAAAAAAAAAATGCACGAGATAATATTTCATATAAAACGAAACTTATAATATTGGAAGAAGAAGCAGCGATTGGAAGAGGAAGAAAAATGTGATCAAATATTAATAACCACGCTGCCTACTAAGGCCGAAGCTTGGAGAGCTTTTTTTGCTCTAAAGGTTTATTTAAACAGCGATGAGGAATATGACAGCTACCTCGAACAAATTGAAGATTTTCTTTTCAAACAATGTGAGAGCTTCCTCACTCAAATTACTGATATTTTGAAGAAACTTACGTTTTAATTATTTTGTAACTATGCTACATACATAGATACCTAAAATCTGCTGGTTTAACTGCAGTATACCTATATATTTATTAGTTTTTAAATTATCTTAATCTTATTTATTTGAAATAAAGTGAATATGATTTTTTTTTTTTTCTGAAAGGATATTTTTTATAAGAAACTTCTGTTTCTTACGTCCGTGCTTTTCTTATAAGAAAATTTGTTCTTTTATCCTTGTATATCCTAAACAGAACATAAAAAAACACACGCTTAAAAGAAACAAAAATTGTGGCATTTTGAAGTTTATTATAAGCGTCATTAACTGTACACAAGGAACTGTACAAGGAAGAATTGCTATGAAGTGCATTTATCTTATAAAGATTTAAGGGCTTCATTACTGCATTGAATTGCCCTGAGAACATCCGACAGAGAAACTTCTTTTCATTCGTCACAGGAAAATCTAAAATTAAACGCGAAGTCTTTCAGGTGGAGAAGAGATCCACAAATTCCACTACAAGACACCCATTCTTATACATCATCCTTGATTACACAAGCTTCATTACCGCAAGCCATATTTAAAAGGAATTGACTAGATCACTTTTATTGATAAAGGGAATTATGCGGTGTTAGCGGAAATGCAATGGGAGGTTTTGATATTTATTTATTTTTTTTTTTGATTTTTATATTAAGGTTTAGCGTTTTTGTTTGTTTTTTTATTAATTTTTTTATGCGGCGTTAGCGGAAATGTGATTGAAATAGGTCAGTTTTATTGTCAAAACACAGAACACAAACTGAAAATTAGATTGCACGAGTTCACTATTTGATAAATGGAAATATTAATTATTTACAGGCGGGAGAGAATTGGAAATACGTCCACACTGGTCAGAGTCTTAGTAAGTGAAGAAACGATTCTCTTAGAAAAGTCACCTACAGTATTGATGTAAGACGCTTTAAATATTTAAAAAAAAGGCTTTATTTCGTGGAGCGTTACCTTATGTCACCTTTATGCGGCGTTCTGACCAATTAGTCGATATACAAAACTATATATTTGTTGGGCCACTGCAAGGCAAATGATCAATCAGATCAATCAGAATTGTTTATTGAAATGAAAAGTGTAGGTTACTAAACTGCGCACCATTGCATAAAATTATAAATAATTTACCAATGCATTCAAAACTATTAATTTCATCCTCTTTTTTTGTTGCGCATTCTATAAACTATTTATAATGAAACAAAACTCTGAACAGCAGCCCGCAAAACTCACGGGAAATTTTCATCGACCCATTTCTATTTAATACGCTACAAATTGACACATTATGGAAAACTTTTAACCCGAACAACTTTTCTATACTGCTATTCACTGATAATAATTTTCTGCAACTTTATCCTGTGCCATCCGAAAATCCCTCTAAAAATACACCATTCAACAATTCTGTTTTTCCAAATCACTAATTCAACCCTCCAAGCCGGTGGTGGCCCTTGCTGTAGTACCTATCTGTTTTTTTTTCGTTTTTTTTTTAAGAAAAACTCCAGAAAGAACTTCATTAAACAAATAGGACTTGAAGAGCTTAAAAGATCAGCAAGTCATCCAAAAATCGGAACCCCTACATCAAAACGTCTGCGATATCTCTCCCTGGATGTGCGATGAGTACCTACTAGTCCATAGGTAGGATGTGAAATAATCACTCCACTCGTATTGCGGACGAAAAAGAAGGAAAACTTTTTTCTTCAATTCGTCAGTTCAAGCTATCCGAAAAGTTCTCAACTCAGATCCAGCAGCTCTCTAACATCCAACAAGGATGACAAAAACAGAAAACAAACAAGACTGCTGTCTATTTCTTTTTTGCCTTTTTCTTGTGTACTTTTTCCTGTATCTCTTGTCGCCCAGACTTCCTTGGATGGTGCTGGCGAATAAAGTTTTCGTGCCTCTACCAAAGTCAGTCCATCGTCGGTCGGTTGTTTGACGAAAGACAAATTTTCTGCCAAACATCTATCCATCCAATAAAACTCGCCCTCGAAGAATCGTGGCCTAGGTGCACGTGCAATGCCCAGCGGGGTGCAACAACAAAAGCGGAAGTAGTTTTAGCCCCAAAAGTCAATTACAAAAATTTTCTCGAAAAAGGCGAGGAATCTTCGGTGGAAAGGATGACCAAACTTTTCTAGACGAAGACGAAAATTTGAGACGTTCTTCGAGTATAGTTTGGAAGAGCTTGGAGACTCGCTTTAAAAAAAAGAAGGAAAATGATTAAAAGTTTGAAATCAAGTTTACTCTTACTTCAGTCTGTACTCGTCGTATACGATTGCGATGTGCGCATTGGAAGGGGGAGTCACAATGTTGGGGTGCTAATATGAAGTTCTATCGCATGTATTTCACTGACACCCGTCGTTGCTGTCGCTCGTGTACATGACAAAATGAAAGTGGCACAATATGACATATCATGTTCCTCACATGTTGCCGCACGGACGTGCCTTCACGAGTTCAACAATACGAACCAAAAGCAAACGTTCATTCACATACGTATCCCTATCCATGTCCTTGTACGCTATCCCCTGATTTTCGCACTTATTCGTTGCTTTGTGTGCAAAGTCGGAAGGAAGTGAAATATTGAAGAAAGTGAAGATGACGTCTTACACCACAGCTTTTGCTGTCATATAGTTGGTTATGGTTTATCTTTTCATTTCAATAGTTTTCGTCCCAGCAATATTGTGTGGGGTATATTAATTTTGGGAACATAGTTTGCTATGTTATTTAAGGACAAGGTGTTTTGTTTATGCTCGAAATTTGACTAACGAGTAACGGTCCAAGGAAGCGATTTATCGGGAACTAACCTTACGCTGGCAAAATTTCTAAGTGGAAAATTTCAAATTGCTACTTAAGTTTTGTTAAAGTTTCTTAAGTTATCGAAGTGATTCTTATAATGATTTAAATTTTATTTTATAGGTCTATTGACTGGTAGAACGCTTTTAAGAGTTCAACGACTAATATTTTTTAAAATCGAAATATATGGCCTTGTGACAAGGCTCACTTTTGATTCAATGCACTTGTAAATAAGCGAAGTTGACACTTCTAGAAAAAGGATAGAGGATCAATTGGCGATCAGTGTAAGGTCCACTTTGTTAAGACAATCTACAAGAACAGCAAGACTCAATAAAACCCAGTATATTGATTCGCTTAGGTCTCAAAATGGACCAGTGAATCGACTTCTGGTGATCATGTCATTTCACCACTAAATTCGTCTACATTCCTTTCTGTGGAGCCATATAATATCTTGGGCGTGTGCTAATAAACCTGATGAAAAAGGCCTGATCTCAGAAACAGACCTGCTAAAGAAATTCAGCACAAAATTTAGAGCATAAAGTGCATATCAGTTTTCGCAAAAGCCGTGATCGGCAGTACGGTTTTCGCAGCAACAGGTCCACTGGTGATTTGATGGCATATCTAACCGAAAAGTGGAACCAATCTATTCACCACGGTGGTGACAGTAAGGTCGTTGCGCTTGGTATTTAAAAAGCATTTGACAGAGTTTTGCATCAAGCTCTCTTGTCGAAAATGTGTGCTCGTCGATCGATGACACCCTTCTTTCGGAACGTTCAATTCAAGTTGTTTTGGACGGTTTCAAGTCTGTAACTTACCAAATAAATTCTGGTGTTGGCCAAAGCTCCGCTTTGTCTCCGACTCTCTTTCTCATTTTTATAAATGATCTGCTGCCTGTTACTTCTAATCCTATTCATTCCTTCGCCGATGACAGCACCCTTAGCTTTACATATTCGTTTTTTGGGCAACCCTCATTAAATTGCTTCATTTTTATATATTTGCAATAAAATTGAATACGCAAAGTACTTGTTTACTCAAGAGATGTCGTAGGCTTGTTGTTTAAAGCTGAATAAAACGTATGAGTCTCAAATATTATAGCAAAATGTTATTGCGAAACAGTGGCGTAGATAACTCAATGAGGGGAAGGTATATGAGATCAACTTTGATTAGACCTCAACCCATATTGTACATATGTATAACCAAAATAAGCACAAGTTTTCTTGTAGAAGCTCGGATACTAAGAAATAGAGTGGTTATCATAATTTTTTAATTTAAGTGGAGGCGAAAATCTATTCAGTCCTCTTAATACATGCTAGAAATAACTTAAGCGCACTTAACCATCTAGAAAACTAATTAAAAACTAGATAAAACTTAAGAACTAAGATTGGTGAAGATGATCGAGTTTAAGGCGGGAAGTACTGGACTTAGAAATCGAACACGCAGGTAGGCAGGTAGCCAGATTTTGGTCTTGTTCCTGATACTTAGTGACTGAAGGGTTTGAAAGTAATTGGTAATTGGCGAGCTACTGCTAGCTGCTTGACTGTCCGTGAATATATGGAATTTTCTTTAATTGCATGGAGCTCTGCCTGAAATACACTGGGACTTTTTCCCATGGGTATTGAGACATTTTTGTTTGGACCGTAGCCAGCCCCCACCCCAGAGTCCATTTTTGAACCATCCGTATACCACATTAGGCCAACAATGCTTCTCTCTTTGTGATTTCAGTAGAGAAAAATTTATCGAAAAATAGTTTTTTTTTTGTTGTTCAATCTGTTACCGCGCAGATCATGTCAAGTTCGGGAATTTCCGATAGCAGTTGCATTAATTCTATGTTTTTACCAATGGTTTGCTCTTTAGTTTGTTTCAAACTTGCAGCGCTGCATATTGCCACTTTTTTATGAAAATGTGTAGGGGTGTCAGTCCTATTATAGCTTCTATTGCTACCGGAAATACCAATGCATGCGAGCAGTTATATCTTATTTAGTCTTTTTATCGCGGACTTCTGGGTGGTTTTCTTCCACCATATAATAGAAGCGTATGTTTTAATAGGCCTGATCATTGCTGTATAGATCCAGTGCGTGTGATACCCCAGGTTTTTCCAAACATGCGGCGGCAGGCATAGAAAGCGTTCGATGCTTTTTTAGTTTTGTTATTCAGGTGCGAGTCTTTTATCCAAGATTGATTGTATTAATGCAAATTAATTTAGCAATATTTATGCTGGTAGCCAGTTCTACGCTTTTTTTTAAATTGAATCAAATTTAATGCTCTTACTGAAATTTGGTTGGTTGATAGAGTTGTGCTGTCGCTGTGGTTTTTATTTTCTGTGTACGGATTTTCCAGGGGTTTTTATTTTTTTTTAAACTTTTTCATCTATTATATCCTTTTCACTTTTAATGCATCTCTTTAGATCCTCGTGGTACTCTTGTTCTACTTCAACAACTTTCGACAGGCCACCCATTTTGACTTAAGCCAATCCAGCTGTTCGAGTTATTTTTATGTTATCTGGAAGTTTTCAAAGCTGCCTTGATGCATCCGAATTTTTATTAGTTAAACTCGTATGAATTTCTTCTTTCTTCATTCTTCCGTCGGGATCAAGTTAATACATTGAGGATGTTAAGGCAGTTGAATGTTACAAAAATGTTTTGAAGGTCGTGTAAGCCATCAGGATTGAAAATATAGCCAGGGTCTCCTTATTGCTAACAGCGATCATTTTGACGTATTTAATAAATGCACAGAATTATTGCGCGATTAGGATTTAGAAGGCACGGGTGGTCAAGCCAGATAAGAGTGAGAAGCACAGGCAAATCATTATGTCTACCCTAAAAATGTTGGTGCCGCACGTCACTGATCACATGTACGAACGAACATTTAACTCCTTGTCATACAAAATGCCAGGTTCACAAGAAAGCATATATCTCTTACCACTCGCTGCTCGAGTATTTCTTTTGCCTAAGAATCGCGCACACTATTATGACCACGAATGGTTTTCCACATAGTTTTACAACAGCCCGCGAATAAATTCAGATAAACTATTCAAATGTTTTTGTTTATCTCAAAAATTGTAATATATATAAAAAACAAACACATCCCTTACGTTGTTATCATCAGAGTGTTCTTTGGATCTGTGACCGACTGACTCAATCTGACTGAATTTTTTCGTCAAGGATATTCCAACCAACGTGCCTACAAAGAAGTTAAAAATTATTCGTAATAAAATTGAAGCGTAATAGGTACCTACTCCATTATCAGAAGGATAAAAACAAATGTATCCTCGTCTGTGATCGCCTTAATATTTTTATTCGAGATTGACTATCGTCAAATGCTTGTGTTTGTTTTGAAATCCTAAAAACAATAATAAAATTACCCCTTAAACGTACCTTCCATTCAATTTTATCGATACGTATCATTTACTTTCTAAGCTTTTCGAGGCCTAACCCATTTCATTCGACTACGTAATGGGTGGAACCATTCTATCAAATGTGACAATTTCCCTTCAAATGACAAGCATTTCGTTATTTTCTTCCCTTTTTCCTGTTTGTTCAGTTTTAGATCTCACCAATGTTTGAAGGCCCTGTCGCCCCACCCTTCATTTGATATCTCTGTTATTACCTGGCAGAGAAATCACCACGAGCAACTTTTAGCTTGACCATTTACTGAACAGAACTGTTTAGTTGTTCCTGCCATATGTGATGCATTAGCAACAGAGCCCATTTGAAAACACATTACTTTCGCTTTCGTAGTAGGGCAGAGCAACAGACAATTTTCGGAGAGTCCGAACCAAATGACGGCCATGTGTGTCGTAAATAATAATGTCCCACTTGCTTTCACATAAAGGATCCGGTAGTTTTGCTAAGGTTTCATCTACCCCCCTATTACTACATTATACTACCCGACGAATGACCATTTCCCACCTAACGCTACAAATGGCATAGGCCTATATCGTTGCCTTGCTGTTTCTTGGCCATGGCTTGGCAAGGCAAGGAATTTAGGTTCGACCGAAATACAGCAACAGCAGCAGCAGTCGAGCAATCCCTGGGTTCGAGTTAAGTGCTTTCACAAGGCAATAAAATGCCATTTTGCCTTTGCAATTTGTAAACCAAATTACCAAATTAAAGGAATGAAGCGCTTCTCCGAAAAAAAGAAAACAATAATAAATTATGTATACGACTTGGTGTGGACTCATGCACTTCGGTCTATCTAACACATCTGGTGTTGGTGTTGTATCATTGTATCTGTTTCTGTTTCTGTTTCTGTACTCACAAAATGCTCATTACAGTCATTCATTCTCTGTGCACAAAAAGAAGACGACGATTTTCAAGCAACCCGCACTTCTTTTGCGTTCACACGTCTCCACTCCACAATATGATACACATCCATAAATATGTAAATGTACGATTTTTTTTTTTTTTTTTGGCACTACTTACACATTTGCACAAGCAATGGCGTCATAACATTTCTTGAGCTTCAAAGAAGTCTATTAAAATAAGTTCTATATACAATAGATATTCCTTTGGGTGTATAATGGATTAGAATCATTTCATTTGCACTTATTTCCTTTACAAGGAGAGAAAAAAAAGGAGAAATGGCCCATTAAGTTCACATGCTCACTCCGGACTAGGAAGAAGCAAGCGTTTTAAGGACCGAATTGGGATCGATATACGGCAGATTCTGTTTATGATCGTATAATAATTCTCAATGACCCTCGAAATTAGTCGGAGATGCTTTTGTCTGGCTACATAATTGGGTAAATAAATTTATATGTTGAAGAAGCCGTTAATGGCGGTAGAATGATATGTTATTATGTTTACTCGATTTGGATAATTGTGTTATAAAGTCTCGAAAAAATAATAAATTTTTAAAACAGAATAATCGCTAATGAGACAAATAGATTTGTATTTAACAAAATACAATGAGGAAATATTATGTTGATATATATGTATGTATAGGATAAAAGTACCAGTACCCGGCTACTTCGCATTAGATTCTTAGTAATAAGAAAACAAAAATACGTATTGAATAAAGAGAATACATGAATTTGTATGTATGTCATTAATAACACTGATTTTTGTTACACGGTAGCTGTTTTGCGATTTATGCTACTACTACTTTCTACTTTCTTTTAAAAAAAGGATGTTCCATAACCCGCAGCGTTTAACTTTCTCGTATACATTAGTGCACTAAAGAGAAAGTTATTGCTATCATGCGGTATAACCTAAGTATAAGGGATGTCTGTCTGTCCGGGAGTCGTATAGAAAAACGGTTCGACGGATTCGTATCGAAGTTCATATATGAGTAGAAATTTGTTTATTTATCGTTTTAAATAGCGATACCTGAAAAACATTTTTTTTTGTGAAAATTAATGATCACATTTTCTCAAAAATAGTTCCAAGAATTTTTGTCTTTTTTCTTACTATGTATTCGGCGTTGGGGCCGAAAATACTGTTTACCCATTTACCCAAAATTCGAATAACGCAATTTATAAAACTATGAATAGCTCAAAAACTAATAGGGAATTCCGAAAAATTTTACTATTTTATTTACGTTATTGTAGGTGCCGTTTTTTGAGAAAATCAATTTTTTCAAAACCTAAAAAGTGATATAATCATAATCGATTCATTTTGCTATTCAAAAACGCATCTCATGTACAGAGTAAGTTTCGTATGACGCAGTTTAGTTTCCAAAAATAATATTAACTTAAAAATGCATAAAAGCAGTTAGATAATGCAAAACGGGTTTTCTTTTCAAATAAAAATTACAAAGTAATTTTGCGCTTATGTGATCAGGTGAATTAAATAGCCTACGACTTGGAGAAATATTTAAGAGGTCAGGCACTGGTGCACATGCCCTTTAGAGGTAAGGTGCGTTTTGAAATTACTTAAATTGTATGTTATCTGTGCTTGGGTTCAAACTCATTTCAGATAATCTAAAATTCCACTTGAACTTATATATAATTCGCTGAATACCGTAGTTTGAACATTAAATCGACAAAGTGTTATTAAATGTTAATTTATTTTAATTAAAGACTTAAGCAGTTATAACCAATTCATAAAAACGTTAGGAAAAGATGTAAAAAATATAAGTGAACAAAAAGACGTATAATAGACTAAGCCTCAGTTTAATAGGTTCAGCTATTAATTTCGGATAGTTATCTAACTAACACATAAAAGTATCCGACAGTTAAAGGTGGCTAATATATTTTTCCCAATTCATTCTCAAAGTCTCTCATTAAATTAGTGGAATTAGAGAGAAAGATGTATTAACCACATACACAAACTAACACGTGTTTATGAATTTAAACTTTTTCCACACACTATTGATGGAGACTGCGCAGACCTAATTCGGCACCATATCATTGTTGAGGTTGTTTCACAAAAAAAGGAAGTAAGTATTGTTTTTTACTAATCGCCTCAATTTGTGATTTCCCGAGCACTGTTAAGTCGTACAGAAACCAAAAAACTTTGGAAAAGTTTCTGTAAATGGTTGTCAAATTGTAAAATAGAACTTCTGCAAAGCATTTGCATTATATCGCCCTGATTATGATTTAAAGTCTTGAAATGATTCATGAAACGTGGTAACAAATATGTACAATTAATTTAATTAAGAAAAAGAAAATATTAATATAGTTCCTATAAAGCATCTTAAAAGATTTCTACTTCAATGTCAATGTTTTTTGATAGAAACTCAATTTTTAAATACATGGTGTTAGTAAACCGCATCGAGTTAAGCCGCATAAAGAATCTATGAATTTAATTTTTTTTAAAGCTTCATCTTAATTTTAATGAAAGGCATTCATAAGTAGCAATGTAAGTCAAGACTAGGGTAAGTGGTTGCTTCTGTCAAAAGCTTTACAGAAGCTCTAAGGAAGTATTGGGCTGTCGAACCTTAAAGATTTGCTTCTCAGGGATATTGAAATGATATTTGGGAATGGCGAAGTTAGAGGCAAGGAGAGCACCAATTTTCTTATGCTATCTGTATTCTTTAAAAAAAAATAGGTATGGCAACCGCCCATATATATCATATATCTAACTCAGCCTTCAGTCATGAAGTTTTAAGTGGCGAAATTTTTCCTCGAATAGGGGTCTGAAAATCTTACCAAAAGTCCTAAGACTCTTAAATTTTACACTATTTCAATATATAAAAAATCTTTGCAAAACCAATTATCATAACAAAAACATATGAAAATGTGGAAGAAGTTAAATTGAGACAACTCTGGGTTATGAAAGAAGTTATATGTTTTTAAAAGATTTCACATTTTGCTTTTTCTACTTGACAAATTTTCCATTTTAAAGTTCTATAAGTACTTCAAAAACAAGAAAAGAGAGTCCAAATTAATTTGATTCCAAAGTTGCTAGATAACTTTGAATTTATTTAATTAAAAAACAGAGCACGCCCCGATTTTGTCAAACCTCAGTAATGCCTCACATGTCAAAGGTTCCGTGAGGCAGCGCGCTGATTGAAAATCGTTACACTTGAACGATACTGTTAGGCAGTTTCAATCTGATATATGTGCATTTCTATATACCTCTATTTACAGTTATTAAGAAACAAATTATTGTATATACGCTCTAAGGATGAAACGATTAAGATAAAACGAAAGCAACAAATGCTCTTGATATGAAGTATATCTTTCTAAAAATGGAAGCGAATTAACAAGAACTTACATTAACTCACTCTGTCAGTAAAACCAATTGGTCAAATGCCAAGTATGAAAAGTAAAATATACAAAGACAAAAAAACATGAAAAGAAAACATAAAACAATTAACAACCGTCCATGGTAGTAGATGATTTGCACTTAATTTCTTAACCTGACACCTTGTTATAATTTTCACAATTTTCTTGACCACTACGTCGCACGCCATATTCACCTGTTGCGAAATCACACACACATACTACACAACCGCACCCTTAGGATAAAGGACATGTCAGTAACTCACGCTTTCTAACTTGTTCACTATAATGGGTCTGGGGCATATGGCTAATCCTAAATGCTGTTATGCTTTTAGCGGCACGAGCTTGGGCAATAAATGAGTCTTACAGTGAGGACCTACATGTTTTATTTATCTGTTGTGTTATTCTCTGACTGTGATACATCTCAGTACATATGTATGTATGTATATAAAAAGTATAGATGAAATACATAACATACGTTTCTGACAGATACTTTATGTGCATGATGAATGCGCCCCATTTGAGTCTCAACAGCGGCGTGAAAAAGCAATTTTCCACTTAAAGTTTTGGGTTGTGATTGTGAGGTTGTTAAAATTGAATTAATTTCCACGAACTCACAGAGTGAGCACCGACAAGCAAAATAAATGGCCAAACACGACCCAAACTAATTCCAGCATTTTTCATTTACCCAGCCGTACCTAGCCCCAACCTCCATCATTGCGAGCACTGAAAATGTCCCTTCCTAATTGAAATTACCTCATTAAACAGGCAACTCAACTCAATTCAAGGGTGAAATAAAGAGAGCAGAAAAAGGCCAGTAATAGGAATAAATGAATGAAATCCATAATACTTAGGGACCACACGACCTTATATCGAAAAGAAGCTTCGGGAGAATAGCTATTGCCTGGCATGCCGCCAGATACGTTTGCGATTGCCAAGGAGAGTGGTCTCTGTCCGGGGGCTGCCGTGCCATGTCTTCCACAGATACATGGGTACATACATACTGAAATAATCTAAAAAAATAAATAACAAAATTTTGTATGTACACTACAAGAGCGGAAGCCTTATCTGCCAGGACGACACCGTTTTCGAAGCAGCAAACTATTAGAAGTGTGCAAAGCGAAGCGACTAAACTATCCTTGCACTATACACGCTCTCGTACCATTCCGGATAATATATTGGTTTTTCGAAAATTCGGGCTTCCCGTCGGGACAGGCGCAGGGACACGGACAGGGAAAGCATGTGGGATATTCTCACTTCAACTTAATAAACGGCTATGTGAGAAGACCCGTTGAAGAACTTTTAATTAGCCAACTTCAATTACACGAGCAATTAAATTCTACTGGCGAAGATTGCCCAACAAATTACCCAGCAATACGGTTGCTTTTTTGTTAAATGAAAGCCCGCCAATGTCAAGTCGAAGGAGGCCATAAATTCTTGTCTCGCGAGCGAGCGAGCTAACGAACGAGCAGTAAAAAATAATCAAAGACTGTGCCTGTGCCAGAACCAGTGCCAGTGCCAGTGCTAGTGTCATTGCGATTTTACCATTGGCGGCGCGGTATTTCAATGAAAAGCTCACATTAATCGTGCATAAATGTACGACGACAAGAGTGTGATACTGACACCGCTTCGCCGAACACGAGTCGTCATCGTCAGTTGTCACATGCCGTGTAAAACATCCTACATCCGCCTCCGACTCCGACTCCGAGCCAACCTCCAATTAGGGATGCCTTTTGAATTTAAATGAGCCACGCACGAGGACTCTCTGGGTTACTAGTAGCGGTTAGATGTCACTTCATCTTGGCGAACTTTGTGTAATGTTCAATGGCTCCAAACAGAGTGATTCGTGCAGAGCTGTTGTAGAGCTGTAGAGCTGTAGAGCTATAGAGCAAACCTTGGCGAGTCTACGAGGGTGTTGTGACTTCTTCCAATTATGATTTCTTTTGCACTGAAAAGTCCTTTTCATATGCTAATAACAATTTGCTGTAATGAACTCACCCAGACCCACCAGTGGCAGTGGGAGCTCTGAGTGAGAGCAATCTTATTTTGCGGTGAATTCATGTTGCGCGCCTCTTTACGGGTTAAGGTCGCACATAATTTTGCTAATAAAAAAGGGCGCACTGGATTTACACAGTGGATTGCGGATGGCGTATCCACATAACATGCCTTCTGCATTCTGTCAGCCATAGAAGAAGCAGTTGATAGCAGTTAAAAGCAACGTTTATGCGCTCTAAGTGTGCGGGTATAAGACTTCCTTTTATGTAGAATAGAAAAGGTGGCTTGTAGTGGAAGTGAAACTTTTGAGGGAATCTAATTAGAGATGGCCGTCTTTATGCGTACACCAAGGTATACCCAACACTACACCGCAATATGTGGCTGTGCAGGAAATGGTTCTGACTCCAGTCGTCTTTTGTCGTCCTCCTTTTGTGTGTATGTGTGTGTCTAGGACTTATTTTTTTTTTTATTTTATTTTCTTCCTCTTAGTAGTAGTGTCAGTTCAGTGTACGCCAGTGTAAATTTAATTTGAAAGTTGATTCCCATTTTCCTTCGTTGGCTTTATAACTTTTGTTTGTTCGCCTGATGCAATTACAGTTTAACAGACAATTTTCGGAAATGAGAATTCAGTGGAGCTTCCTGGCGAGCTAACTAACACTTTTCACTCTTTCGTAGTTGGTAGGTACTCTTGGTTGTTTTTTTTTTTATTTTTTCTTCGTTTGTTCTTCTTAAGTACGAAAATTTGTACATCCTTCTTTGCTGACTCTTGAAGATGTGTCAACAGAAATAAGGGGTCTGCTTCTCTAATGGAAGTCATGTAACAAGTATGCAGAGCCACATCAACATTATAATTACGCATCCAATTCGCAAAACCACGATGACGAAAAAAAAAAAAGCAAACTCGGGCCAAATTACGTATTCTCTGCGTGAGATCATTTTACATCCCTGAATCCGAATCGGATACATTTCGTGTAGCAACACTTTCCGTTGTGCTTTGATGTTTGATCCTGCTATACAAATTTAATAAGGCACGCGGCCTACATTTGCAGGAGTCACATGCCACACCACACCTAACACAGTAGTGTTCTTTGCTACATACAAGTGTTCTTTCCAGGCCGTTGATGTAGCAAGCGGACGAACGCGCATCGCAACTCAAAGGAACTAAGAAAACAGCACGCAGAGCTGAACCCACTCCTGCTGACGAAACTACGCCAATGTGAACGCAATCGCCGGCCACCCAACTACATACATATGTTTGTATTCCATGTGTATTTGAATATCCTGCCGAGAAAGAGAGCGACGTACGTGCAATGAATTTAATAAATACATACAAATTGTTTATTTTTATCCAAGCTTAGTTGACGGGTGGTGAATATGTTGGCTCTCCTCGATGACTAGCTGTTGCCGCTTAGGCACCACGGGGAGTGCGATTCGAAGCGAATTCTTTCTGTTTAATTCCTCGCACATACGACGAACGGAACGCGAGCGGAATATTTCCCCCTTGGTTAGAAATTTTCACTTGGATGAGTCGAACTTTTCCCAAAAACAACAAAAACCCCCCGAATTCAATATAGGTATACGATTCGTGATGAAATGCAAAAAAGTCTAAACTTGCCTGAGGATATTAAAGAATTGGTATAGGTAGGTAAGGCATACTTATAATATAGTCGTCCGTGAGGCAAAGATGTAACCTGCTTCGCAGAAGTGTATAGCTGTGTGTTTGAAATTAGGTACTAATTTCGGATTAGGTTAGCAGAAATTACTTTCGAAGCGTTGGCTTCTTCGCAAAAAAACACTTTTATGTATGAACTTTTTAATCTCTTATAAACACTTTACAATTTTATATTTAAGAAGATTTGTCATCCAAATAAAAAGAAAAACAAAACATATATATGTTTAACATGTAACATAAAAATGTTTGGAGATTACCTTACTCTATGGGACTCCTGAAAAAACACCTTCCCCGCATTGGCCTCTCACCGGACCCTACATGTAGACTTTGTTTAGAGAGTGACGAGTCCTCTCTTTACATACTCATGGAGTGCCCGGCTCTCTTTCGTCTCAGGAAGGACAACCTCGGTGAGGAAATCATCATACCAACATACATTGCTATCCTGCATCCAGAGAAGATTCCCGTCTTCCTGACTTCCTCCGGAGTCAAACATTTGCTCTAGGACCCCTCCAGGGAAGGCACAATAGGCTCTATAAGGAGACGCAGTGCCAGAGCTCCATGTAGGCTCTCCCGACTTGGTATCTATCTATTCACTATATAGGAATGCTAAAACTTTGATTTTGGACTACCGGATTCTTGAGGAACCAACATTCATTGAACCCACAAGCAACTCTTGTGGCTCTATGTCCAACTCACTCTGCAAACTGAGCTTGAGGTTGCTACTCACTACACCGCTGCTGACGGTATGATCCAGGAAGTCTCACCCACGGAAGCAAACCTGACCATTTCATCGGGCAATCCCTCCTCTACTTCTGATTCGAAAAGAAAGAAGAAGCGACCCAAGCTCGTTAAGAGATATAACACTCCTCCATAAAGCTCTTGCGTCTGCCAGCGCCCTGTCTTCATTAGCAGCAAGAAAAAAGTACATACGAACGGAAACTGTTGCCCGTGCAGTTGTAAAGAATGATGCAGGTGCTATAACCAATGCAGCATGCAACAGCAGTGAACAGAGCTTTGACGACGCGGACGTCTCCGATTGTATGTGTGCGTCAAGAAGACCACGTGTCAAACGTAGAGCAGCTAATGTGCGAGTTAAGAACTCTTCTTACAAGTCTTTAAAGATGCAAACCTAGTACCAAACCATAAGAAAATGTATTTTTGTTTCTCCTGTCAATCGCTTATTTATTACATTATTTCTGTGAAGTAATATGGTTACTACTATTTATTACAAAAGCCTTCCTATACTTATTCGTAACTTGCATTTTTTGAGAGAATTTAAAAGAATTTATCCCCACTCCTCTAAATTTAGGAAGTTACTTGAAGTTACTTGAAAAAGTAAAGCAATAAATCTAATATGTACCCAGTGATAAAACATAAAAAAACAAAACATCCCTACAGGACATAGAAAAAATCCCTACCTTTTCCCTACACCGTAATAGTTTCCCTATCATCTCAATACATAACTATTTTACCCACACAATAAAAAATAAAATAAATCTAATCATACTTCTGAGAACAAAAGGATTTATTTTTTCTTTCTACTCGACAAATTATGTCATGTCTATTCATTCCTTACCGAATATCAACGAACGTGTAGGTAAACAATTATTTACCTAAATAATATGAACATATTTCGTTCGAAATTTAAGAATCTTGAAATGATATATCAAAAAACACCTTTGGAGAGCTGACATATTTAACAGTGTATTTCTCCGTGATTTACATATACATATATACCCAGACGCAGGCAAAAAAGAGAAAGTCTTATTGACGGCGAATTTCAGTTTTGAGAAACATCAAGATTAAAAGATTTTTTGAGAAAATCAATTGAAATTATTATTTAATTAAAAATCCCTGCGTTAGAGAAATCTGTCCTCTTTTCCCTATGCGTTTATTTTCAAATCAAATTTCAATCCATTTTCAAATGGATTTTTCCCTACATGTATATCACTGGTACCGGAAGAATTTCTTTTGCTATTTAAAACCGGAATGATGATTAATTTCTTCTTTATTCATTGTCATTTATTTTTCCTCAGTTCTTGATATAACGCCCATTTCATCAGCTTTTCCAAGTGCTGCTTCAACACTTAGGTCTTCGAAGATCATGGCAGATCATGACTCTTCGATCTTCTTCAGCTAGGGTTGGCCTATATAGGATTATTTTTCCTGTTTCCATGCTCTTTCCTGGCTGACATAGTTTTTTTTGTGTTTATGTTTCATTTAAGTCTCCTGCAGACTCTGTCCGCTATATAATGTACAAACTATGCACTTGCATACCTCATTGAATGAGAATCATATAATTATAATACTCTGAATGTTTGGTGTCATAGTTCCGCAAATCCTGCAATATAAAGGACTTTCCACTCTCAGTTTGTGTATTAATGACAAACAGGTAACGTATTCGATGTCGACAAGAACGCTGCAAATCAAGAAATACTTTACCCATTCTGATCTGGCTACAATTTATTGAGTGATTATTTGTCTCAAGCTTCAGTGCAATGGTTCTTGATAGAATCCAAAAGTGCGCGATATAGCCCTTTGGTGAGCGAGACATTACGAATATTCTTTTGCGTCGCAATGTCTCCTGCCTGTCTTTTCCTCCTAAAGTGCTCAAGGGGAATCGCCAGTTGCATTCTTTCCTTAAAATATTTTAACTACAATGCCCGCAATGTTTAGAATGCTCATCAGTTTATCCTTAGGATTCTTTTCAGACGTACAGTAAAATATAGACGTTCTTTTCTTAACCACACAAGGCGAATGTGGGATGATTTTTCACACTCGGTACTTCGTTGGCTCTAATCGCGTCAAATAAAAATCATAATAATTGCTGGGCCTAATTTACATATTTCCTATGTATGCTGTATATGTAGCTGTTTATTTTATTATAAACGTTATAAGGTTATCAAAACCCCGTTTAGTGTGAATTTAAAAAAAAGTATTAAACTAATACTATAGTATAGTATTCAAATATGCAGCTCTGTCCACTGCCACAAAACTTAACGGTAAGATCTTCCACAAATAGTTGACACAAGTTCAGCAGTTGCTTCAGTTTAGCATCAGACTTTAGTGAGTGCAGTGTTTAGTTCTGAATGAAGTGTTCGCTTTTGGTGTGCGTTCTTCTTTTGTGTTGAGCTGTAAAGAAACTAAAGTGCAATAAAATCAAAGAAAAATGTGTTAGTATTTCTTTTGCATCCGTTTTTATGTGCGCATTTCCAGGTATCAGGTGAAAAAAATAAAATAAAATAAAAAGCTTGATCACGTCAAGATCTGTCTAATCTGTGCCATTTTAAGCTTTAGTGTTGTCTATGTTTCTCTCCTATTTCAAGTAAAGAAAAATAAATGTAGTGTTTCGCTTCGTTGCAGAAAAATGGAAGATAACTTGAATTGTGTATTTTTTTGTAGCCATTTTGGTTTTCGTTTTTTTTTTTAATTTCGGCAAAAAAGGTTTGTGTCCATCGTAAATTTTGCGATGGGTATTCGGTTGTTAGATTTGTGGTTCGTCATTGGCTCAAAGATCTCAATCTACGTATACGAATGAAAAAAGTGAACAAGCAATCGTGGCCACGAACAAAATGGCGGATGATAATGGTGAGTGAATTTGTTTTCAAACTGACACACATATTTAAAGATTTATTGGTTCATGAATTCTAAAAAACATCTTATAGAAAAGGGATTTTGAGTTGCGGGGTATTTAAAGAAATTCCTTTAGTGAAGAAAGCGCTAATAATTATTTAATCACATTTTAAATCAAAACATTTAAAAATCAATGTGCATCGGTTTCTCCAACTGTCTTCTAATTCCTTATTTCCTTAATTCCTATTCGGTGTTACTTTCAACATTATAAGGGTGCTAACAATCCCTTTTGCACGTGCAAATTATAAACAAAAAAAAATTGTTTGGTTCGTACTTCACGCGCCGTATTGCTATAATATAATTGTAAAATACTTATTAATCTCAAAAGAAATGAAGCATTTTTATATTATATTCGAAAATATTTTTATATATGTAGGTACTGAAAACTGCTTCAAGCTGTTTTTTTTACAACTCATAGCGGTTCGCAGCAGTTGGTGTTATTTCTCTCTGCGCAGGTTAATTCGATTTTCTCATTAAATTAAATTACCTATGCCCATTCGAGTGTTTGACATTGACATTGTATTAGGGACGTGCATTTAATACTCGAAGTAGAGATGTGCACATTGCTTATGAAACGAACAACTGTTATCAATTTGTAATAGAAGGCGCTGCTAAACTTATGATTTTTGTTCTTTATAAATCTAAAATTTTAAAAATTTGTGAAGCCATTTTCAGCCCAGTATAGTAAAAATAGGAGGCACCGAGAGATAATAACTTCCCCTCAAATAAACTATGTAACTAACTAAATTTCACTTAAGAACTTTTTTGAAACTGCGGTTTGTCATTTAATTTTTGGTTCTGCTTTTAAAAATAATAATAAAACATAAGGGAAGGCTACAGTACGCTTGGAACGAACAGTATTTTACCCTATCCATATCTTTATATGGGCGTGGGCGTGGGCGTAATATTGAGAATTGTATTGTCTATTAAATTCGTTATACATTTTTTTTCGATTTCTAAGGAAATTTTCGAGGAAAACAACGTTTTGTTAAAAAAAAAAACATGTCCCAAAAAAGAAGGCGTCGCAAAACTTTATTATTATTATTATTGTGGCAAATTTGTTAAGGAGTTCAGCGTCTACATATTTGGTGAAGGCCATAGGGCTTAGTTATTTAGGCTTAGTTGTGGGCGTGGCAGTGGGCGTACCAAAAAAACACAAGCACTCTACCATTTCGGGTCCATTGGCAGTGTATATGTATTCAAAATTTCAGCTTCGTAGTGGCCACTGTAAATGGTCTGTTCAGGAGCTAAGGTTAAGTTTCTCCAACCATTGTGGTGCGAAGATTAATGACACAAAACGAACAGCTTAATGCCGATTCCGAATGACAATTTATTTTTGTTAGACAGTCTTGGGGCAGCGAGTAGAAACATTTATATGGTACGGGTAGAATTTGAACCTGAAACCCCTTGCCCTTAACCACTTAGCCGCTGCAACCACATCACCATTCAGTCCGCCTGTCAATCCATATCTCGAAAACCATTTAACCGATTTAAGAGTTTTTTCTTTGTCCATATTGGTTTTAAAGGGGCGAATGAGATGCAAAGGTGTACAGATAAAAGTGTGAGTGGCAAAAGCGATTAAGGCTACCTTTCGAACAACTCGTTCGATTTTAAAAATTATTTTAACGTTTCAGCATTGTGAAACTTTCTAAATCAGTATAGAATATATTTCGGGGAGGAAATAGGTGGCATAGACTCGTAGGCAGGCATAGACTTGTCTAAAATAATCTCTCAAAAAATCCGACCCTGACGAACGCTGATCTAAAGTCTCTCAAAAAAGAAAAAAAATTCTGATAAAATATAAAGCTATAAATTGTCAAAGTAAGCCCTAACACCGTCGTCAGAGAGGGAGAGAAAACAATATAAAGTTTTCTTTAAAATAAGTAAAGTTACTCATGCATATTTATAAACACCTAAATACAATTCAACGAATTAAATAACAAATGCAATTATCCCATTCTCTTGACTTGTAACTTAGATTTGTACTTTTATCAAATCGCATAAACAAATTTGCCTTTTCTGCATATCATGTGGCTTCAACATCACCATCAAATTACTTCAATTACAGAATGTCAATACGAGAAATGCGAAATAGTCCTGGAATGTGTAATGTGTCAACTTCAGATTGAATGCAAGGCATTGTGCCTGCCGTTGGCCCAAGTTACTGCGGATTGTGGCAATAATTATCGTACGGCATATTCTTCCAATGTGAGGTTACACATATCTATCTGTAGAGAACTGCATACACACATATTTTAGCCATTAGTTTGTTGCTTGGCACTAATTGCACGTAATTAATTCGAAGCACGATTTTGTTGATCACCAGGCATTTGGTTTGGTTTGGTTTGGTTTTTAGATGTATGTGTATGGGTATGCCGTTCCCGTACCCACATGTGTTTCGAGTTGTTGCACTAGAAATACCACCTAATATTTTGTGTGAGTTGGTGTTAAAGCTATATTGCTGGCGACTTTGTGCATTTAAGAGCTTTCCTTTCACTAAATATCTATTGTGTAAAATTTAATTTTTCTATTGAACCGTACATGTGTTTGTTTAAAGGAACGTAAAGTGTACGCACTCTATACACTAGAAAGACATAAGACACTTTAAACGATTACGGTATCCCAATGATTTACCTTCTTCACCTTAGTTTCCTAAACTCAATATTTAATCATGCTCACACATCTTACCACATGGTCTATTACCGCATTGCCAGCGGGTGTTTCGATAGCAATATCTATATGAGAATGATCACATGAAAAAGTCCTTTTATATCTTCGGTCCTGTGTGAGTCGTCGTCTTGGTTGTTTCCTTCGGCTATGGCATTAAACAAGGATATTCACCGATTACTTGTTCACCATTTCCCATTTGCCATTTGCCCAAGTGTAAACAGAATCCGAAAAATAAACGATAGGTGCTGTTGTCAGAGTCATCTCCAGAGCAACTAGTATTGCCCACTTAAGAAGAAAGGTCGGTCTTCCAAAAATGGAGACGAGATTATGCGACGCATTTAGCAGTCATTTTTATTTCCGCAAACTGTGTTGATGTTCGAGACCAGGTGGTCCTTCTGCTTGTTATCTATAGTTATCCATAGAATCCTCTCATTTACCTATCTCTATCGAATATCGCTAAAAGTAATTATGTGATAAAGATGTACACCGTGTAGTTGCCCCATTCAATCAGCTCTTATCCTTTTGTTTTTAGGGATACAGTGCCACGTTCTTACGTACGTGGTAAGTACATTCCGAGTATAACCACAAAGACAATTATATGCCACTCAGAACTGCATGCATAGGTATACCTTTTCTTTGGCCCATTGATTGACGTTTCGTACAGAAGTAGACCGGGGCAAAAGTTCATTCTACATTCGTCTGGCAGCCGGATGTGATGCCAATTATTCTGGAGATGTGCTGCATCTGATTGGCCTCAGGTGCTAGTAGCTGGAATGAATGTGCATAAATACAGGCAGCCTCATCCATAGACGTTCAGTTATGAACACTTTGTCTGTGAACACTTCCAATTACACGTTCCATTACGATGGCAATAGCCATTGGGGAAATCCAATATGTATTTTCATTGCAAAATCCTTGGGTGCACAGCACATACAATGGAGGCGCTGTATTTTAAAATGCCTACGTATACCTGAGTTGGAAATCGGTGCCAGCAGCTGCAGATTCACCGGACACATCGAGTGTGCCAATATGACAATGTGAGCCGGTTATAAATTCCGGTAAAAACTTTGGCTTTTCGACCACCACCAAAAGGTAAGGGTGCCTTATTCCAAACTATTCGTCGCGTCCACTAACCAGACCGGGTTTATATATGTAGGCTATGGTACCTACGACGCGAAATGAAACTGTGTTTTAGGTTCGTTATTTCATCTGTGAACAAGGGAATGGCATTCATGGTTCCTAGGGGATAGTATTTGGTGCAATAAAATTGAAATTTGACCTCAAACTTCCCGTAATTTCTCAGTTACCTGCAGCAGACAGCTGGCCACAGGCAATAATCCTTCGAAACGACATTGGATAGTGTTTTAAGTATTAGGCAAGGCCCAATGTTTAATATTTCAGTATAGACAACTCTGTGATTTAAAGCATAGAATTCAAGTTTAAAATCGAATTTTGATTTCCTGATTTATACAATCTCTGGGGCATGACAGTTTTCTCTATCTTAATGTTGATCTTTTGTCGAATGAAGTTAGAAGGCATCTCTATTTGTTAGTATAAAATAATAAACTAGGATAATAATTGAAGGAAATCTTGATTTCATAAAGGATTTCCATGATTTTGTTTATTTATGCGCTTAAAAAAGGCGGGGCACAGTAATGTCTTAATGTACAATAATATTTGCAAATGGCGTGAAATGTCATTTGGTGGGCTCGGCGGGTTTCATCCAGGTCAATTCTAAAACGAAAATTTTTTGCACATGCTGAAGAACGGGGCTGTAATTTCGATCAATTCCTATGTTCATCTCCCTTTTAACATGTAGGAAAATATGCCCAAGAAAATATCAGAACAGAACAGAGTTTGGTTGTCGAATTAGGACATTATAACAAGAGTAGTTGCTTACCGCAAAACAGCTTTAATTACAGCATTTAATGTTTGTTGTTGTTGTTTCATAAAACCATTCAAAATGTCTCAGAAGCCATTTTAAAAAAAATTTAGTCTATCTTTAAAGGATGGACCCTACGAACACCATCAGAAAGGCGATGTCAATCAAGGTCCTTGATGACACAAATATAACAACAGTGGTCAAAAATCGAGAGGCGATCACACCTTCACTAAAAGGTGTCCACCAGTCTTTCTCTTAAGGGCGAATTAGGTAACTCAACAGGCAGATATGAAATGGAGTGAAGCTGGATAGGGATCATAATCTCTTTATCCTAAATTCACCTTAGTAAAGGTGGCGCGAAAGTTGTTACCCTATGTTCTTTGGCTGTAATTTTTTGTATAAATATTCCTTAAGGACTTTGAAAATCTGAGAATTGTTGACATATGTCCCATTGACCCATCCTGTTGGAACAAGAGTTACCAACAGTGGTATTTTAGCCCGGAGACTTCGGGAATTTGCTCAAATGGCTGCGGGCCTAGCGGAAATTTCTCCGGACGCAATACGCCAATTTCTGACAGTAATCACTGATCTGTTTATTTTGCTGTGGCTTCTGTGTTTTCTTAATAAATTTCTTTTTATACTCCACAAATTTTCTATAAAATTTAAATTAGAAGGACATATGTATGTTTTGTATGTTTTTGAAAAATTGAAGTTTAGGAAGTTGTAAGCGTCGATTGTTTTATTTGGTAGGAAGCCATGTAGCTTCCTGTTAGTTAGATAAAATCACATGATGTGCACAATTAAATTTCTGCCAGTTTCATTTACCACTCTATGAACCTACCCTCAATTTTTTAATTTTTTATTTTTTTATAAAAGAAATTATAATCAAAAATTAATGAAAAAATATATTTAATATCTTTTTGGTAAAAGGGACTCTTTTATTTTAAGTATGCAACACTTGGCAACAAAAAAATCTCCGGGCCGGGCCTTTGATAGAGTCGGTAATCGTGGTTCGAACCACATATGTTCTCTAGTTTCAGTTCCTACATTTGTGGAATTCGAAAGTTGTTGATCATGGCTCTGCAGTACTCTCCGTCTCCAGTAGTATATATATATTAGGCGTAAATGGCCCATACAGGACCTAAAGCCTAGCTACTCCAACCATTGTATTTTTGAGAAGCTTCTCATGACATTTCTTACTCTTGGATGTTTGTCAGACGTTCGCAAGAGGTGGGGCAGCGAATAAAAACTTTCAGCTGGTACAGGTCGGTATTTGTACCGGCGACCTCTTGCTTAGTGATCCAACGCACTTAACCACTAACCCACTGCATCCACAAAGTAGTTTTCGAAAAAATGAGGCCCGGTGACACCGCTAGCGTAAACAGCACACCCGCATACACTTTTAGCGGTTCGTGGGTTATACCCAAATTTTCAGTGCCCCAGGAGTGATAATTTTGCTTATTCGCATATCCACAGATGTGGAAATAGGCTTCGTCGCTCATGATGCCTTCGATCAAAAGTTGTCTCCCTCGTGGGTAGGGATTCAGAATGGCTTGAGCGTAGGTCACATGTGCTTGGCGGTCCACATCTAAAAGCTAATTCACTCTTTGCAATTTCCTTGCGCATCGTCTGGTCGATACTGCGGGGTTCTCTGCGTCATCTTTAACCACAGCATCTTCTCAGCAGAATAGCTGCTCCGCGGCCGTCCATTTCGTGTCTTTTTGCAGAAATTTGAAAAAAAAACTAAAAACAAAGGATCCGTTAATTCGAATTAAATAAAAAATTTATAGAAAGTTGAGGCTTTCCAAATTTCTATGGCTTTGTTCTCGAGTTCTGACCGCAAACAATATATTCTGTATATTTTTTTTCTTTATAAAACATCAGAAAAAACATTTTTTTATAATACACTAACTGTACCCTGCGCGAATTGCATTGCCTTGAATGATATTACAGTAATAATTAATACATTTTGAGTAATTTCGAAAAAATTGTGACATTGCAGCTTTTGGTTTCAATTCGATGTTTATTGAAATGCTGTGGGATACACAATATTTCTTGTTTTTCCATCTGGTGCGTAAACGAATAAATCAGAAGGTTTTCCGGCGCGTAAGCAGGCCACATAGAGCTGCCCAATTTAAGAAGCATGGATTCTCCAAATTTAATCCACAGACTTGCAACGATTGTCCTTGTGCCTTGTTGGCAGTCATTGCGAAAGCAAATCACACTGCGAACTGCAAATGTTTGAATTCGAATCGCATATCTGTCGGGATACGTGGCAACAGTACATCTTCATCCTTGAATTTTCCAGTCAAAATTGTTGCCTCGATAACATTGTTCATTATTTTCTTGACTGAGAATCTGTTTCTTTTGCAAAGACGTGGTGCATTTATGTTTCGGAGAAGACTGATGGGTACGCCAATTTTCAATGTAAGAACGTGCGGTGGTATGCCATCAAGCGAATTCAAGAATTCCGTAGCGATGGACTTATATGTTGTCGTTTGACATCGATGTTTTTGGCCGGTAATACAGCACGCGTACTGAGCCACTGATGATTTTTGTAGTTCTGTGCAATGTTTGGGAAAACTTGTTGCACCAATTGGTCTATGCTTTCTGTGATCTTGAAAGCATAGTTTGATGGAAACACTGCGTAGTTTCTATAATTTGCATATCCATTAATTGCTTTGCTTTGTAGTTGTAGTTGTACACGCATGTTGGTTTTCAAAGTCAATTTCTATAAATGAAGCCATAAAACTGATGATTTGAGACATGCATTAAGTTCATCAGCGGGTGTTGAACATGGTATAACCGGCAGTGTTTTTCAAAAATTTCAATTCGATTGAATTATTTATCTAAATTAATTTGACTCACAATGAAATGCACAAAACTATTCGAAAAACGAAAATATTGTCTGTTCAATGTCAGCCGGACATGAATTTCACAATTTACATAAATTCTTACGTCACCCACTCACAATGGGCCTTTACGGTGTCCGAGTGAAATTTGCTTCTGGTGCAAAACAGCCATCCTAACCTTTGTCACCCACAACTCGAAACGTCATAATTCGTTTGCTTTTTTCATTTCAATTCAAATCATCATGATTGCAATATATGAAATTCATTGGAATGACAGTGTCGAAAATTGGTCGAACCAACTCCGAAACCTTCTTGCTAAAGATCATCATATGATCAAATGCATAGTTTACGATTCTATAAAGGACATACAGACAAACATTCATTTATATATATAAAGATTTCTTACAGACTAAATTGCACAATAAACCTCATTGCTGAAAATTTACTAACATTTAATATTATTTTATCACAGATTATTTAAAAAATATTTTGAAAGGAAAAGCTACATTAAAACCTTTATTTACCTTTATAATGTGTGACTTTCGGCTTGGAAACCAGAGAAGAATACCAATGGCAAACCAATGAATTTCTGTTTAAGAATGAAAAATCATAAACAGTATTAATAAATAATACGGAAGAAATGTGAATTTTCTAGGCATTCGTTAGCCAAATTCTTCGGCTAAAATTGTTGCGTTGTTACACATTTACTTGGTAATGTGAGAGAAGTAGCAATCAGGAAGGCAGAGCCCACAATCAAAATTTATGTTGACCTTTGAAATATGACGACACTAAGATATCAATATTTCCGTGTCAAACGTACAACAGCCTGTAATTGGACATGTAATATAATAAAAAATAAGGAGCGTGCGTTTGAATTAATATTCGCGTCACATCCATAAATAAAGGCTAAATATACTTTCGACAAATCGCACTCCCATACGTTTTTTTGTGAAAGTTTCACGAAATTACTCTTTTATGCACGAACGAAATCCTTCGTGATTATTATTTCCACAGGCAGCAAGGACCTTCCTTTTACAGTGTCAACGCATACCATATTGACGAAAATTTACCTCGAATTTACATCACCATCAATCAATAGTATCTTAGTTACTTCGCTCCACCCTACCCCTAAGCGACGACGAGTGTCAAGTTACACCGTAGAAAAAATATTACTTCCGTTGTCGCTTCGCCATTGTCAGGAAAATAAATTTGTTTAATACTGCCTCAGTTCTAGCGTTTTCAATTTCAGTCGCTTCCTTTGATTTTTGTTTATCGCCTACCACCACTGCTGTGCTACCCACTACCCACTACCCACTCCCTTTTCGTGTTCTTTGTTTAGGACCGCAGCGCACAGATCTCTCCCAGATTTCGGTTTCAATATTCTTTGAAAATTATTTATTTCGTTTGATTTTGACTGCGTAGAGTTTGGGGCGGCATCAAGGTGATTGCATTCATAAGTACTGGAGTGGGGTGGCGTGGTTTTGCCATCAAATCGAATTCCGCGCGCTTTCAATCATAGCCATCTGAAGGAATTTGTTTTGCAGCTCTTCTTGGAAGGAATGCGCGACGGAATTGATTTAACCTTCGCCTTGTTTACTTAGGCTTGCCGCAAAATTTTACTTTTCAATTTGCACGCAAACCCCTCTTTGCCCTTTCGGTTTCTTTGCGTCTTTAACACTGGGTGGGTGGGTGTATCCATTAACAGGCTTTTCTTTCAACTGCTTCCAAGGGTCTTATGCTTAAGGAACTTTTTGTAAAATGTTTGTATTCAATTTGGTTTTCGTCACATCCTTTCGTAATCAGATGTGTGTGATTGTGATTGTACAAGTATGGGTGAACCATGTACACATACTGATGTGACTAGGCTCCTAGAAGCGGAAGTAGATGTGTAGAACGAGGACATGGTGCTTTGTGTGATATGCTTCCTATTGTCATTTTTCATTTCGGTTCTGCAGAATCAAAAGACGACGATGACTATGCTAACACCGAGGAAGCAGTGCACAAGCCAAAATAACAAAAAAGGGAGCCTTGTAAAGGGCGATGAGGCGCTGGGAAGGGGAGGAAATTGTGCGGGAATAGAAATTTTCTCAAAAGGACCATTATTGCGGACATGAGCTGAGTGAAAGTGTGTGGTTCCCTTACACAAAAACTGATACTGTGGTCGATACTCGCACTAGCGAACTGTGTGGACGAAATGCGCTCCAACATCGTTTGACAAAAACTATTAACTCTAACGATGGATGCGACGAGCATAGGATGAAGGATGCGGCCAGTACGTAAATCATTGAATTCGATTGGTGAAAATTTAATTGAAATGTCAGAGGGATATCAATCTATTGAAATTCTTGCGGATCGGAGCCCAGAGAAGGGTGAGCTCGAGGGCGGCTTTCCACTCCTCGCTTTGTTTATTCTAAGTGAAATCGAAGGACATGATGATTCCCAAATCGAATAACACACAGCAACGTCGACGTTGCATAATCGACAATAAGGACGCTCTGCACTAACTATACTCATATAATGACGAAGTGTGGGGGTGTATGGTACTGCTATATATACAGCTTCACCATCGGATTGACATTGCTACATAACGATTTTCCACTCGAATTGACTAACTGACACCACCAGAGTGGTGTTGCCTTCTCATATACCATAGCAAAATATCCCCCGATAGATGACAAGGCTGCAGGAAGATGGGACGATTACGTATGAAACAAATGGCAAAGCTGGAAAATCAGATATAATATTTCCAAGGGGCAGTCGCTCATCACAATATGGGTGCGTGATGGATACAATGTGTACCTACTTCGCTTCTCAGGAACCAGGAGAGAATATATCAAAATTGAATTACTTTTCGAATTGGAACTCCATGTGTCGGGAAATCTGTCAATATATCATCATGCGCGCCACACTGGTATGGGAAAGTTTGGGCTGTTGACAAAAATGTTCGCATTATTTCTTTTTTGTTTAAATTCAATAAACACTGGAGCACGGATTTCCTACATTTATCTTATGTCATGGCAATGGCTTATGTCATGGGTGATGGGTAGGCAGTCTATTTCACATGGACGGCGGCTTGGAAAAAATAACATTTGCGAGCGAGAATACGCGTGTTGTAGAACTCCCAACACTTAAACCAAACTGGATGATATTTATAGCCACCGGACGGAAGTCATGTGCCGGAAAATATAAGTGCGACTCGGTTTTGTCACTTCGCCAGATGCCATGCTCTTCATCAAAGGGATTTTTGGCCGGCACCCATATGACCAAGCAGTATACCCTGAAAATACTACGCAAAAAAAAAATGGAAATCGTCGAGTGGAAGATACTGGATAAAAGGTCCAAAAAGAAATACTCGACGCCATAAAAAAAAAATAAACGAAGTCGGAAGCCGAGACGACATGTGGTTTCGCAGCCAAAATTCTGAATACATTGCACTTGAGAATGGATTCAGTGTTCCCAGAATAATAGAATGCCACTTTTATTTATCCATATGGTTGCAATCTTGGGTTGATTTTAAATGCATTATGCTCCTTGACCAATATAAAAGGGTAAATCGGTTGGACAATGCATCATTTTAACACAATTTGAAGTGCAGATAATCCGTGTTTTTTCTTTATATTAAATGATTATGATCTACTTTTGGATGTATTTATAGAAATGCATGTTTAGTTTCCGTGGAATATTTGCATACAAAATTCATTATGCGCAAATAATGCAAAAAAAATTCTTTTTCGATATCCTGTCTTTTTATACCTTAGTTGTCGGTTGAATTAACCATAAGATAGTGTTAAGATTGAGTTAGCTTGTGTGTTCTCCTACCAAAGATACAGCTAACCACCTCAAAAGAAAGCGATCATGTTTCGTAATACTGTATATAATTTAGTTGGCCTTGAGCCTTATGGAACTTCCGGGAACGAATTTCTCCCTCTCTGTGCGGCTTTCTTGTAGGATTGTTATGGCCTGTTTGAACTAGTTTTATCGATGCTCATATTTAGCGTACAAGGTATTTCTCACTGCTCATAATCCCGGTTCTCTATATAAAGGATGATTCTTTAAGCGTAGTTTTTTTTAAAAATCGAATAAAACACCCAAATTTGCAACAAATATTCAAAATTTGTATTGTAATCGATAAATAGGCCTTTTTCATTTACGTTTTAAACATAACTTCATGTATATGTTGTCCGCGGCTTCATTTCAAATGGTCCATTCGGAAGGTCCAATTTTAATCACTTTTTCGAGCATTTTCCTATATTCAACGACCTGCGCGTGTTATGTTATCCTGAAACGCTTCAATCATATTCGGCAGCTAACTCACAGGGCCATTTCGAGAGACAAGCTGCTCACCAAATTCATCCTTCAACATTTCCATTGTTTGACGAGCTGTGTGACATGTGGCACTGTCTTGATGAAACCACATGGCAACCAAGTTCAACTCAGGCAACTGGGGTAAAAATAAGTCGCGTATCATGGCTCGATTTCATTCGCCGTTGACGGTAACGTTACTTCCACGATCGTCTTTGAAGGAAAATGGACCGATGATGCCACCAGCCCATAAACCACACCAAACTGTCGTTTTTTTCGGGATGCATCGGTTATTCTGATATGGCATGAGGCTGTTCATCACTCCAGATGCGACAGTTTTGCTTATTTACGTATGCCAGAAATGAGTCTCATCGCTGAACACAATGTTTCGATAAAACAGCGGATTTTCACATTTTTCACAGAGCACGCATTTTGATAATAAATTTCATTATTTTGCAATCGTTGCTCGTTTTTAAGTCTTTCCATGATTAAATGACTGAAAACTTCCCACTTTGACACATGACGTTTGGACGGCATTACTAACCAGTGCTGCCAACCCGAAAAAAACTTAACTCTTTAAAAATCACCCTTTACTTTGCTTGAATTTGCGGCAATTCATATTCGCGGAATCTTACCAGCGATTAAAATTACCATATCGTCTCTATTATTCATTACTTTTAGCAAGCTTTAAGAGCCGCTTCTATTCCCTACCTTTGCTTCATCTGCCACTAATAAGTTGCTTTTTCATGTTGGTAGTGCTCGTTAATCCTGTTACAGCTCTATATATGATCGACGCGGGGTATCTCAAATTCTCTGTGCCTTTCCCTTTTCATTCATTATCTTTTTCGGTATTGCTTTCTTCGCCTCTTTCTTTGTCCATATTGTACCAATTCATTCGTTTCTTTTTTTACACGAATACTCGCGGGTGATTGCTT
Organism: Ferdinandea cuprea; assembly: GCA_963576555.1. Taxonomy (NCBI): domain Eukaryota; kingdom Metazoa; phylum Arthropoda; class Insecta; order Diptera; family Syrphidae; genus Ferdinandea; species Ferdinandea cuprea. Next base: position 745,097 of record OY754958.1, read on the forward strand.
TTTAAATCCAGTGAATAATGAAAGTCCAAGCTTCGTTCCCTATAAAAAGGGAACTCGGAATGTGAACGAAACGCAGGTCTAAGGTGTCAGGAAATTCAAACATAAGCGTTATTGGCGTTCGTGATTTTAAGACTGCTATTGAAAAAAATGTCTTTTGGTAGGTATAATAGACCGTTGAGGAAGTTCCAGTTATGACGGTAGAACAAGAATTTGAAACGTTAAACTGTTGTGTCCCATTTTTGATGCAAACGCATTCTCCGTTCGTTCAACCTGCAAAGCCATTGCACTATGTTGAAACGATACTGCTGTGTTTTAACTTGTCGACTCATCAAAGCCAATGTACTGGCAATGTTATTGCCCGCTGCAATAACATTGTTCGGCTTACGCAGCAATATCGTTTCAGTTTCGCAACAGCAGGTCAACCAACGGATAATCGCTGATTTGACTTCCGAACCTACCTCAAGTTTCGACTAGAACGACAGGTAAACGGCGAGTCGTAATTTGATCGCGAAAAGGTGCGGTCGTTTTTATTTTGTTTCTTTATTTTTTTTTTTTTTTTATTTCAGTCGGTAAGAAACTAACAAAACTATTAAACTTTGTTTCGCTGTGACAATAAACAAATCCCAGGAACAGACACTTAATACTGCGGGTATGGATGTTTTCTTCACGGTCGGTTGCACCTACGTTGAATGCTCTCGAAGGTTTTATTTCGTTTGGCGTTATTTCACGTCACCGCTCTCGAGTGTAAACCTGCTAACTCTTTAAATGAAAATTTTACACCAGAAAGAAAAACTTAACCAAATCACTTTTTGCCTCTTTATAATAAAATTCAAAATATGATTTCTGTGTTTTCTAAACAATAAAAGAAATCAACCTTACTTCAACCTTACATCAACCTTACTTCGAATTGAATTAATTTTTGTATCAGACGATGCGTCTTCTTTTGAACTATCTAATGGTAAAAAAATCTCACTCTCTCAACCGACGTAATGGCAACAATTCAAACTTAGATTTTGAAATTGCGTCATTTTGGGCGTTAAAGGGTTAACCGCCTTAGCTCAAGTTGTGAACGCTTAGAAAAATAGTAATTTGTCTATTAAATTTAAAAATTTGTCGGAAGAACAATTAATACTTGATATCTTTAAAAAAGGGTCGAAAGAGTTTGCTTGCGAGAATCTCAACTTTGCCGCATGGACTCCCTAAGTGCAAGTTCGATTTCTGGTGGGAGAATATTTTTCGAATTGAGCACCAGCACCACACAAAAAAATCGTACGTATTCGTTGGGAAACTCTTGAGTTTCATTTTTAAAATAAATTAAACATAAGAACCATCCCTTATTACTGTGAGGTAAATTTATCCATCAGCCTGTCTGACACACTGTGCACACATGCAGAAAGCTTTTAAAGTTCCTACCTGCATGTACCTGTCTACACCCCGAGTATCAATCCAATTTAATTGTATTAATTGTTATAGCATCAACGTGCATTTCAGTAGCTTATAAACCAATACACATGCATGTAGTATATTCCTCGCGCAAATATCCGCAAGCAAATGTTGCTTTTAGTTAAACAGAAAATAAAAACAAAATTAAATAATCACAACGAATTTCGAAACGCTAATAATAACTTTACATATTTGCTGAATAGTGTGAAAACAAGCACTAATTATATTTATTGAAAAGACATTGGGTTTTGTCACAAAAAATAATTTTGATTTAATTTATTGATTCCCAATCACACTAAACACATTCGCACGCAGCAGAGGGCATTGCAATATTTGATTGAAAATTCTCTAAATTACTTTGCAGTATATGCTTACACCTAGTACAAATGGCTAATAAAATAAAGTGTACGACTGCGTCATACGAAACTTTCTCGGTACATGAGATGCGTTTTTGAATTGAAAATGAAATGAAAATGAATGGTGACAAATTTATTTGAAAAATTCGATTTTCTCAAAAACGGCATTTACGATTTTGATGTAATTCGCACATTGAACACTGTTAACACAATTGTTTGAAAAACAAAAAAAATTATCAAATCAAATTATCAAAATCTTGAGCCATTTTTGGGCAAACTAAATTAATTTAAATTTAAGAAAATCGTTATATGAAAAAAAAAATTATTTCAAAAATCGAAGTATTCAAATTTATTCCACTTTATAGTCGTAATATCATCCCTCATACTCAGTTTGAGTTCGAAATTTCCGCACGTTCGCAATAACTTTCTCTTTAGTATACTAATGTATACGACAAAGTTAAAATGTACAGAATGAGTCGAGTCGAATGAGTTCACCCAAGGGTAAAAATTGTGACTTGGGAAGATTGTTCTGACTTAGGGCAAATAGACACTTACTTGTATTTCCTAAAAATGCAGTGATCTCATGTTACTCTTAATTATGAGACAGATTTAAGGACAGAGTCAGAAAACGGACCTTTTGGCTTCTAGTCAATTGAAACTTCTATGTGAGCTTACATTACACGCGTTTCTGTGTGCTTAAACCGCTGGAAATCAATGGTGTCTTAAAAGCAAACACAATTAATAGTATATGCATTTGTATTCTAATAAATGAACTTTTATTTGACCTTAGTGATACATTTGGCTACTCGAATTGGGGAATTGGGATCCCTCAAAACTTGACGGAAATAGAGTAGAATAAGATGGTGTGATTAACATCGTTAACCTTCGGCCTACGTTAGTTGTTAATAACTGTTAATGATTTGCCATCCAGGAGGCGTGGCAGCCGTCCACTTCTCTTAACGCAGCCCCCAAAAGACCTACAATTATTATTTTTTATGTGAAAAATTAATCTTTAATCTTTAACTTCGCACCCTAAAGACTAACAGCTAAGAACAGACACAAACAGTGAGTATATTCCAAAAAAGAGGCGTGGCAACCGCCCATATATCAAACTCATTCTATAGTTATGAAATCTTAAATATCGGTTATTCTTTTAAAGGCAATCAAGAAAAGTTATAAAACAAATTGTATTTTCCTTGAAAGAGGGAAGAGGGACAAATGTATCTTAGATATATACATATATTCAAAACTTTAAATTGGAAAACTTGCCTAGTATAAAAATGTACCTAAATACCATTTGTGAAATTTTTAATAATTAAAATACAAACTTGTCGTTATTTTTTAGATCTCAGTACTTTTTGTGGCTGACTTGTAATGCAAAAGCGATTTTCAAATAAAGGGTGATTTTTTAAGAGGTTTAGAACTTTTTTTAAAAAAAAAACACAAAAAATTCAAAAAAATGAATGAAATATTTATTTGAATCGATAGTTTGAACCTTGCAATTTAATGTTTAAAGATAATTTCATGCAAATGTTGACCGCGGCTGCGTCTCAGGTAGCCCATCCGCTGAGTCCAATTTTGGCATACTCTTTCACACATATCGGCCGGTATCTCACGAATGAATGCATGGATGTTGGCTTCCAGTGCGTCAATCGAAGCGGGCTTGTCCCTATACACATTAGCCTTGGCATACCCCCACAAAAAATAATCTAATGGTGTCAAATCGCACGATCTAGGCGGCCAATTGACCGGCCCGAAACGTGAAATTAACTGTTCACCAAACTCGCCTCGCAATTGCGCCATTGTTTCGCGTGCTGTGTGGCATGTGGCACCGTCTTGTTGAAACCACATATCATGCAAGTCAAGAACTTCCATTTCGGGCAAAAAAAAGTTTGTTATCATCGCTCGGTAGCGTTCACCATTAACAGTAACGCTGCGATTCGCATCATCTTTGAAGAAATATGGCCCAATAATGCCGCCGGCCCCTAAACCGCACCAAACAGTGGCTTTTTCGGGATGCATTGGTAGCTGTTGCAATGCTTCTGGCTGATCTTCACTCCAAATGCGGCAATTTTGCTTATTAACGTACCCATTCAACCAAAAATGAGCCTCATCGCTGAACACAATTTTTCGATAAAAAAGCGGATCCTCGGCCAGCTTTCCAAGAGCCCATTCACCAAAAATTCGGCGTTGTGGTAGGTCGGCTGGTTCTTGCACCAGCTGTATCTTAAAAGGCTTTACGCCCAAATCCTTCCGCAAAATTTTCCACGTAGTGCTGTAACAAAGGCCTAACTGCTGGGAACGGCGCCGAATCGACATTTCGCGGTCTTCTGTCACACTAGCTGATACGGGCGCAATATTTTCTTCAATACGCACAGTACGTAAACGTGTTGGTGGTTTAATGTCCAACAAAGTAAATTTGGTGCGAAATTTGGTCACCATCTTCCGAATAGACTGCTCAGAAGGTCGAGAATGCCGATCATAAAATGGAAGCAGCGCGCCATGAACATTTCTAACCGAGCACGAATTTTGATAGTAAAATTCAATAATTTGCAAGCGTTGTTCATTTGTAAGACGATCCATGGTTAAATTGCATACCAAACTGAAGCTGTTTGACAGTGACACAATGTACTAAACACACGTCAGCTGTCAAAACCAGTGTTGCCAAAACCAAACCAGCTAAAAAATCACCCTTTAAAAGAACTCGAAAATAACTTCCTTAATATTTATGTTTTTGGTGTGATCTATAGTTTCCTTCAATTGGAAACATAATTGTTTGTTTTTTCATACGATTTGTTAACAGGCCTGTATTCTGCAATGCACCAATTTTCTGTCTACCTATGTTGCGTAATATAATCCGTAAGGCTGACTTTTATATTTAGTTTTCCTTGACAGCTGGAATGTGACGGCTTTTAGTATCAGTGGAGGCAAACCTGCTTCTTGTAAAGAGAACTACTTCGGTTTCAAGAGGATTCACCGAGTGACCATTTACAGTACTTCGTCGCAAATATACCAAGGCGCCTTCGCTTTTGCACAAACATTCGCTACGCCAGACCCCACAAAAAGAAAAGCGACATGATCAGAATAAGCCTGCGCGTAGGGACCAAGAGCGTTGGGCGTCTCATAATATATCAGTCGCAGTCCACATCTGCAGCCTTCGTCCATATCTTCAACATTGATCGGATCTGCGAAAAGTGATTCTTCCAAGCCATATCATCTAGCGGAGTTAGCTTTAGCATGCTGCTAAAGTTTGAATGAAAATATCAAGCGGGTACTCTTTCCGATTGAGCTAAGGCCGATATTATTAAAATTCGTGCTCGTGAAAATCCGCCTTTTTTATCGAAAAATTGTGTTCAACGATGAGGCTCATTTCAGGCTCAACGGATACGTAAATGAGCAAAACTGTCGCATCCGGAGTGATGAACAGCCACATATCGATATCGAGCCATGATACGCGACTATTTTTTGTCCCAGTTGGCCGAGTTGAACATGGTTACCATGTGTTTTCATCAAGACAGAGCCACATGCCACACAGCTCGTGAAACAATGGAAATGTTGAAGGATGAATTTGGTGAGCAGCTTATCTCTCGAAATGGCTCTGTGAGTTGGCCGCCAAGATCATGCGATTTAACGTCACGCAAAGTAGTTAGCCTATATGGACAAGCCAAATACGATTGCAGACTTACAGGATAACAGGATGGACGTGAGTAACATTCGTGGGATGAGATCCAATTTTTTTTCATTGTACGCCCATGCGATTCACAAACCAGCTGTTTTGGCACTAAGTGAAACACAGGTCAGCATAGATTCCGATTTAACGGAGTTAAGTCTGCTTGGACTTGCTCATTTTGCTGCTCATTTTGCAGCTCGCTCAACGCTCCCAGATTGTGCTTTATCTCCCCCAGTACTCGAGCGCATAGAACACTCCATGGGACAAATCCACTTCCGCACCCGTACTGTGGCAAGAGTACTTCAAGATCTCAACATTCACAAATCCGCTGGCCCAGATGGTATTTTCCCTATAGTTCTGAAGAGGTGTTCTTCCACGCTGGCAAAACCACTGCGTAAGCTTTTCTATCTGTCCTATTCTTCAGGGCTCTTTCCGAGAAGATGGAAAACAGCATTTGTTCAGCCCGTCCCCAAAAAAGGCGAATCTTCCTCTCCCTCCTCCTACAGACCAATTGGACTTACGTCCCTTCTTTCCAAGGTCATGGAAACGCTGATAAACCGTCAGCTTATGAAATATCTCGAATCCCGAAAACTCCTTAATGACCGGCAGTACGGTTTTCGCAGCAACAGGTCCACTGGTGATTTGATGACATATCTAACCGAAAAGTGGAACCAATCTATTCACCATGGTGGTGAAAGCAAGGTCGTTGCGCTTGATATTTCAAAGGCATTTGACAGAGTTTGGCATCAAGCTCTCTTGTCGCAAATGCGTGCATTTGGGATCGATGTTACCCTTCTTCAATGGATTAGAAATTTTCGGACCGTTCAATACAAGTTGTTTTGGACGGTTTCAAGTCTGTTACTCACCAAATAAATGCTGGTGTCCCTCTAGGCTCTGTTTTGTCTCCGACTCTCTTTCTCATTTTCATCAATGACCTCCTGTTTGTCACTTCTAATCCAATCCATTCCTGTGCTGATGACAGTACCCTCAGCTTTACATATTCGTTTCCTGGGCAACGCCCCTCATCTTCGGGCGTTGAACTGGAACGGCAACGTATGTTAAGCTCATTGAATTCCGATCCTGACAGCATTCTTAAATGGGGTAAAACCAACAGAGTGGAATTTAATGCTTCCAAAACGCAATGCTGTCTGCTGTCATTGAAGCGAACCCCTAATTCTCTGCCATTATCCATGAATGGCACTTGCATCGCTGAAACCGAAAGACTTTCCATTCTCGGTATGTGTGTTAGTGACAACCTTCGTTGGAATGACCACATATTTGATGTCGCCAAGAACGCTGCGAAATGTCTAGGCTTCCTAAAGCGATGCAAGAAATATTTCACTCGTTCTGATCTGGCTAGAATCTACAAGGCGTTTATTCGCCCAAAACTTGAGTACAACGCTCATATCTGGTCTGGTGCACCAATAACATATTTGGAGCTACTTGACAGGATCCAAAAACGTGCGGTAAAACTTATTGGCGATCGAGACATCGCGAAATCACTTGACTCTTTTAGTCATCGTCGTAATGTCTCCTGCCTGTCATTGTTTTATCGGTATTTCCACCACAAGTGCTCAAATGAAATAGCCAGTTGCATTCCACCCCTACAGCAATTCAACCGTACTGTGAAATATAAAGATTCCTTTCTCAACCGTACAATACGAATGTGGAATGCTCTACCACGCTCTGTTTTTCCTTTGCATTATAATTTACAAACATTTAAAACCAACGTGCATCGGTTTCTCCCTTTCTCTAATCCTTCATTTCCCGAATGGACCATTTGAAACGGAGCCACGGATAACATTTATATGAAGTTATCTTTAAAATGCAAAAGCCAAAGGCCCATTTTTCGATTACAAGAAAAATTTTGAATATTTGATGCAAATTTAAGTGTTCGATTTTTTTTAAAAAAAACTACGCTTAAAAAATCACCCTTTATTATCGTTCTGTTCAGAATTTAAGGCAAATACCAAAAACAATAGGGAATGTCGAAATACAACTAAAAAAATAACCCTGCTTAACGTAACCTTTCCTACAATTTTACGCATATACATTGCACTGCCGCTTCACATTCGAATCCACTTAATAAATAGTACCAAATGCATTTATTTCTCATTTGAATAAAGTGTTGCGGACAACAACGAAAAAAAAAAGATAAATAATATGCGGGTACCCACCTCAGAACTCCAATAGCTCATATGTGTATAATGTATAAGGCTTCTCTGTATAAGCACCAAGATTTACAGGCGAACATCCCTTAGTGCAAAGCCATCAATCCCACTTTTCAAATCCGGATTTTTGCTCTTAATCCTTGTGAAACATTTTAATTTTAATTCCACATTCAGAAAACTCTGTATTTCATTACAAAACAAATGACAAAATAAAAACAATCACAACAGATTAATGAATAAAAATATAAAAATTTAATATCACCTCTAGAGGAATTGTCAACCCAACAAATTATTAACCATCAATTAAAAATAAAAAAAAAATAAAAAAAACTGCGGGACGAATTGGGTAAGGAGGGCGTCACAATGCGAACACATGTACCGACCACACTCTCCTAAATTATGTATGTATAGTTCAGCAACGATGTATTTAATTTATTTTTGACGTTGCACTGCAACAGCAAAACTCCTTCTCACTCCTTATCTGAAAGCACTTCATGCAACTATTCGCTGTCCCACTGGCCAGGCCATCGTCGTGCTTCTACTTCATGAACACCACACAAAGTGCATGAATACAAAAATGAAAAAAAAACAAACCATAAACACATATGTATATATATATTTATGTATATAATAAAAATATGTAGTTACTATACATACATATATTCAACCTCATCTCGTCGATATCTCGCACACCTATAAATTTCATTTTTATCACAATGCTCGCGGTGTGCTTTATTTTTTTTTTTTGTCTTTTTTGCAGCCTGTTTTTTTTAAGGGAAATTTATTTTCCAAAAGGGAATAAGTGTGGTGTGATCATAAATTTATCTGATATCCTGAATAAATGAACTGCCAATATGTGTCCCCGTTGTGGTGGCATTCTCTCAACCCCCTCCTGATGAATTTCAAGGCGGCAGTGTTATCCTATGCATGCATATGTGACGAACTGTTGTTGTAAATCTACACCGCTTGAAGTCGTTGCTTTCTAAGAAGCCCCCAACACCCTTTATTGGCTGCTGCTAGAACCTACAGCCTGCTTCCAGGCAACCTCTTGCGACACGGTGCGATTCTATTAACATTTCCGAAATTTGTTTATTATTTTCTCGTCGACACAGATGCGATATGTTTTGGGCTCAAATGCAAACGTTATTGCGTATAGGTACTACCTACTACCTATACCATCCTTAAATTCATCGACCGAGGACGATGTTTCCCCCGAAGAGTATTGAAATTTATTTACCTACCGAAATTGAATATAGTGATTTATGGCCCCCATTGGATGAGGCTGTATTCTTTTGGTGTAATTCTCAACAAATCATTGCACGAATTTCAATTAAGATTGACTACAACAGTGTAAGTATGTACATGTTGGGCTGGCTGGCGGGCGGGCTGTCGGTTGGGAGTTCGGGCGGTCTGCTTTCAAGGAAACAATAGGTAGATATTGGTGCACGTAGTTTGGGTTTCATTTGCAACTGTTTTGCAAAGCAAACTTTGGAATTGAATTAACTAATCGGATGGTATCGGGCATTTCCTTCTTCTGTTGAAAACGATTTCAGCAGGCATTAAATCAGGGTTAGCGCCTCTAAGTGCAACTGCGTGGTCATGAACAGGCAATAGTAGATTGGCAAGTTTTAGATAATCAGAAAAAGGGAGTAACACGCTCCTTCGTCGAATACAAGGGAGCTGCCACTATGTACGTACGTTGTTTTGTGGTTTATTTCAACGAGTGTATAATTTCAATGTTCTTTATGGAGAAGTGGAAACGTGTAACATCAAGTATTTAGTTAGGTTTATTGCAAGGGATCATGCCGTCGATTGAAATCAAACAACAGGGTGATTCCAAGAAACAATTGTGCGATGGACTTTGTTGGACAATTGTAAATGAAAGTTTTACCATTTCGGCTCGAGAGTAAACATTTAGGTGACTTATTAATCAGTTTCAGGTTGCAGGTAAGGAATTAAATATAAATTTAAATACCGTTCAATGTTAGGAAGTGTACTTTTTTATGCATTTATCAATTAGTATTACGAATATTTTGTTTCCTTTGATGCTTTGTGATTCATATATTCATATTCGCTCTTCTCCGTATGACAACGAAAGCGAGTAACTTTGAGAATGAACACACAAAGCAAACTTAGGGTGTTGCAGTTTGGTGTTTGTTGTTGTTTTTCTTATTTCGTTTCTTTCTGTTGTGCGGTGAACTCCGCACAGTTTGCGATTCAGGAAAAGTGGACATTTTATTATCCCTCATTGCTGATTTTTGCATCGGAAAATTACAGGTGTGAATTATAATACAGGAAAGTATATACATGAAGGACAGGAAAATCAATAGTATGGCTTTATATTACCATTCAAGTTTGATTAAGCTTTTTTCAATTTAGGTATCAAAGACAACCACCCCCATTCACACTGACGTCAAGAGAGTTTTAAAACACAAAAAGACACAAAAATCAGCAGCCATCAGCAATCACCTCCGCATTATCTGTAGCCAATGAATTGAACATACCAATCGCTATCAAAAACAATAATAAGACATCACAACCACCTTGGAAGCTACCAAAAAAACACAATAAAAATCGAACTAAACCAGTACCCCAAATCATCACCGAGGGACGATTTGTATAGAGCCATGTTCTCAGAGATTGCTTTTAATTACGAAGAACGCGGATATAGTTTCCACTTCACCGACGCTTCCACTTCGCTGTTGTCGACGAAAATGGATCAGTTGCCTCCAAAGGTCTCTTTCCACCTTTCACGTCAATCTTTACAGGAGAGTCTTTTGCTATCCTAAATGGGATAAAAGAAGCAAATAACAAAAAAGTCGTGTTATTTACAGATAGCCATATCTATTGTCAAATCCATTTGAGACCAACTAATATCAAAATACAACAAAATTAAATTAAATTAATATTTGGATCCCAGGACACAGTGGCATCAAAGAACATTAAAAACATTTTACACCAATAATTGTAAGGACCTCAAAAATTACTAAAAAAAAAAAGTACAAAAGGAAAAAAGCATTGGAATCATCACCATATTTACGCCAAATTTAACCCGGAAGCTCAAAACACCTTGAAAGGGATCGTTTATTAGAATGACACATGACACATGCCACATACGTAATTAGGCAGAGTTCATCGTAGAATTGTCTTCTTTATGGAACCGTACAGCAGGGCTGGCATTATAAAGGTCTTAGTTATTCGGGAGAGAGCTTGACTACATGCCGTTTCAGCCCAAAGAAACTGCGATTGGCATTGGTTTGGATTCCGAGGAGTTATCATTTTTAAATGTAAGGGGAAGAGGCGAGGTAGACAAAGTCCCTTACTACCTCAAAGTTTAAGCTGTTTCATGATGACATTTTGGCCGTCGACTTCTTGTTGACAGCTAATACTTTGTTTTGCCCTCGTTTACTTCAAGACCCATTTTGGCGCTTCCGTTCCTATACTCACAAACGCACCAGTGACAATAATATCAATATTGTCAGAGTATGCAAGTTATTGAACAGACCTTTGAAAGATCGCACCCGTATGTTAAGGAAGTCACACGACAACGCATCACCTATTTTGTCTACGAAGGTCTCGATTATCGACTTTTGATGCAGGAGCGAGCAATTTTTTTATTTTTTTTTTTAGGGTAGGTGGAAATCTTCCATGAGACATTATGAGGACCGGCTGCACGTGCTCATAATAGTGTGAGATTCTTACTCACTAAAAACAACTCTCTTCCAAATTATTTTTACTACAATTAGGTTATATTGTATCTAGTCATTTTAATTTCCGTTTTTATACGCCTTTGGCAAGTAGCCTCCCAGCGGAAGTACCCGCTAATACCGCCAATTGCTCGCGGTTTCATCTTATTGCGCTAGTTCAAATGGTTTAATCCGTTGTAGTGAGCGCTCTACATTTTAGTTTCGCATCTAATGTCATTCCCAAATATTTAGCTTCATTTGCGTATGGAATTTGTACGGAGTCTATAAAAATGTGTGCATATGGTGCATTAACGTGCATAGATTTTGTTTCGTTGAGGACAATACGCCAAGTTTTTGTCTACTCAAAAACGCTGTTGATAGCCCATTGGAGCTTGTTCGTGCTGATTTTACCGTATTACTAACGGCTAATATAGCTGTATCATCAACAAACGTAGCTACAGTTGTGCAATCGTTCTGCGGAATATCTCAAGTAAAGATTAAAAATAGAATCGGTCCGAGGACGCCTCTTTTCGGAACTCCTGTCACGATTTCTTTGAATTCAAATTAATCGTTTCAGTGCTTAACACGGAAGAGTTTGTCAGCTTGGTAAAAACTAAGTAACTCCTGCTTTGGAAATACTATTTTTAGTTTATGTTTCTATCCCGTATGTCCTACTTTATCGAAGGCTTGCGAGACCTCAAGCAAAACGCTGGAAAATATTTTTTGTTCTCTTCTAGAGCTTTCTCTATTTCATTGGTTATTCGATAAACCTGGTCGATTGTAGAGTATTTAATTCTGAACCCGAATTGGTGGTCATGTATTAATCGTCCCTCTTCGATAACCGGATGTAATCTCTTTAATAAATTTTTTTGAAATACTTTGGACATAATTGGTAAAAGCGATATTGGTCTATACGACTTTTTGTCACATGGAGGTTTTCCCAGCTTCGGAACCATTATGACCTCAGCTACCTTCCATTGTCTTGGGACGTATGTACAATAACCTAAATGCAGCATTTATTAAATAGACGAACATGATTAGTGCTTTCCTAGGCAACTCTTTGAGGACCTGCCCGTAATAAAATCGTGTCCAGGAGCTTTGTTCGTTTTCAAATTTTGTATTTCATATTTCAGGTATCCCGGTAAGGCCGTATCTTCAATTAGCTCTTGACCATCAAAGGGCTTAAACGTTTTTTCTAAGTGCTTAGCAAATATTTCGGCTTTTGCTTTCTCTCGTTTTGCCCATTCGCCACTATCTTATCTGAGAGGAGGCGCTTGTGTTTTTAGCTTTTTAATTCCTTTCAAGGCTAAGAGTGGTTCGAATTCTTATCCGCAGTTAGACCTTCAATACGAAGACAATTCGTAATTTTGAAAGTCCTGAATATTTTTATTGAGAGTGCTGCTTAGATTTTTTAATATCGTTTTATGCTGAGGGGCACCACTCCATCACCATCATAACACATAGTCAGTGACATAGAACAAAAGCTTACAACATTGAAACAGAAAGATGACGGTAAACATGAGTACGAACGCGAGTTACTTATTAAAGTATTGATTATTTCAACGTCCAGTTACTTACGTCCAGAATATTTTCAGTGCTTTTGTTCCCAAGATTGGTTGCGAGCAGAGATACATTCTGGCTGAATTTCCACAACCGCATAAAAAATATCCCAATGAAAGAGATTTTCTTTGCTGGTGGTTATTTGATTATTTTAACGAAAAATGTCGGTGAGTTTCGCAAATAATATAAAGACTACCAGCTCATAGACACTTATAGCCTTTGGTAGTCTGAGGTTAAAGATTAGGAGAAGCGACCCTCTAGCAAACATATATCTTCTTTCTGAAAGAAATATTCATATTAAATAAATTTAAAATATATCAGTGATATTGATTTCAAGCGGGTGTTTTTTTTAAATAAAACATAAGGAAAGGCTACAGTCCGCTTGGGGCGAACAGTATGATACCCTATCCTTATCCCTATGCACCCCAAAGAAAAAATTCATAAGGAAGATGATAGATAGCATTTTATTTCATTCTATGAAATTTATAGAAAAAAAAATTTTTTTTTGAAAAAAACGCCCCAAAAAAGTGGGCGTGGCCAAAAACTTTGTATGGGCGATGTATTGGAAAATTTTAGTGAAAAAGTAGGCGTGGCAAAAAACTTTATATGACAAATTTATAAAGGTAGGCAGTACCTACATATCTTGTGAAGGTTTTACAACTTTATCTCTCTAACTTAAGCCTTAAAACGGTTTTTTCTAAATTGTGGGCGTGGCAGTGGGCGGATTTAAAAACTTTTAACACTTTACCATTTCGAGACCCTAGGGAGTATATGCTCCAAATTTCAGCCTCCTAGCATAACTTTAAAGGCCTCAAAAGTTGATACGGACGGACGGACGGACACTGCTAAATAGTCTTAGGATTTGGTTCTGATCATAAATATATATACTTTTATGGGTCTACGACGAATATTAAGGGGTGTTACAAACTATGTGTCAAAATTAATATACCCTTAGGATAGGGTATACAAATTGAATGGCATTCCTTAGTTGGGAGAAATATGTTTTTGTAGAATTCTGTTGAAAATTAAAATATGGACTCTCTACAATAGATATAATGAATCAAATATTTTGATAAGTCTCCGAAATCAACCGACGCCCGGGAGGTTTTAAGAGCCCTTGTTGTGGGATTGATTTGAAACTCTACCCGTTTGTGAACACAAAAAAATTATTACATAGATGAAATAATTTTTGTGGGTGCAGTGGATTAGTGGTTAAGTGCATTGGACCACCAAGGGAGAGGTCGCTGGTTCGCTGCCCCACCTCTTGCGAACGTCTGACAAACATTCAAAAGTAAGAACTGTCATGAGAATCTTCTCATAAATTAATTGCCGTTCGGAATCGGCATTAAACTGTAGGTCCCTTCCATTCGAGTCAAGAAATATATCTTCGCACACACAATGGTTGGAGAAGCTAGGCTTTGGGTCCTAAATGGGCCGTTTACGCCTAATATTTATCTAATTTGTGTTTTAAGTACTTTTTTAAGGAAACACCCCTTTGAATGAGACTGTAGAGGGGAACATATGTCACAATAGAAATAATGGCAAAATTGTATTTGCTTTTCTCAAATTGGACTCATGATTGGTTTCAAGAGCGCCTTCCTCATTTGAGTGACATTTTCAAGGTTTTCAGAATATTGCAGTGGAGGACAATTGAAATATGTATATTCGAAGAAAACTATGTAAAAAAACTATGTATTAAAAACCCAAATTAAGTACATTTTTTTCCAACCACGATTTTATTAAGTTTAAATTGATTGAAACTTTTTGGTTGGGGAGGGGGAGACATTGAAAACATTGAACAGATGTCTCACTCTCTGGATGGCTTGATTTAATTGAGTAGCCACGATCGGAGGGAAGGAACCACAAGGGCGGCCACAACACCGGCTTATCCCCCACTGAAGGATATCACAAAAGATCCACAACATCTTAAAGAGGATGTTGTTCTTCCTAGTCAACCCAATTAATTAACCAATCATATCATATTGGCCCTAAAGTGATTCTGTTATCTTCAGTAAAATCTTGACAATTTTTGTTTCTTCAAATGACAGAATTTATTTGGACAGCCTAGCCTGTCCATATTGCTATCTCCCATAGACGTCTTGTTGTCTTTGCTTATATCCACACATCTTTTTTGTTTTAAAAAATTAACAGATAATACTTACAATCGATTACAGCGCCAAGTATCGGGTCCTGGTTTCGTGATTTTCTTTTTTGCTTCTACGCCAATATCACATTTAATGTGAATATGAGTCAGTTTGGTCATAATAGGGAAAATTGTTAATAACTTTACTACCAGCGCACCCATTAAGTCGTGTAATAAGTAGAGAAACATTTTTTTGTATAACGCACATTTGCAGATACTTTGTAATGCTTCCAAAAAAGTATGTGGGTAAAAAGATATGTTGTGAAAATCCCAACAATTATTTCTTCAATCCTTTCGTTACACCATTAATCAATTTTAAAATGCTGGTTATGGGCGTAGTTGAAAAATCTGAAAATGTTGACATTTGGAGCGTCCAAATTTTATTTCCACTGTGAAGAACGGAGGGACATTACTACATAATAAAGGGTGTTTTTTTAGATGAATAGTACTTTAAGTTGGCAACACTATTTTGACTGGTGGCCATTTTGTCACAGCTATCAAGTGATTTATTTTTAGTTTCAACGTGAATGGACTGACGCCTAAACAACGGTTCCAAATTGTGCAAATTTAGATATTTTGTTTAGCGATGAAACGTGAATAAACAAAACTGCCGTGTTTGGAGTGATAATAATCCTCAGGTATATGTTGAGACAGCGTTACATCCACAAAAACTGACTCTTTGGTGTGCTTAATGGGTTGGTGGCATAATTGGTCCATACTTCTTTAAAAACGATGCTGGCCAGATTGTTACTGTCAATAGTGACCATCGCTATAGAGCCATGATTACTGACTTTTTCGTTCATCAATTGAACAACCATGATGTGCAGGACAGCCCGCGCCACATTGGATTCATTGAAAGAAACGTTTGGTAATCGCATAGTTTCAAGTAACGGACCCGTGAATTGGCCTCCAAGATCGTGCGATTTAACGCAGCTTGACTATTTTCTGTGGGGATATGTGAAGTTTCTAGTCTACGCCCCGATAAGCCCGAAACGATTGATCACTTGGAGGACAACTTTCGCCGCGTAATTGCCGATATACGGCCACATATGTTGGAAAAAGTCATCGAAAGCCGGACCTCCAGATTAGACCACGTCCGAGGTCATATGCCAGAAGATTATCTTACGAATAAAGTAAATTTCATGTCAATTTAAAAATATCATCTTTGAAAAAAAAACACCCTTTAAAAATGCTAATCACAAATATCTTCACTTTGGAGTGTCCAACGAATAATGACAGATGGTACGAACTATTTCTACATCCTATCCTAAGGGTATATTAATTTTGACACATAGTTTGTAACACCCCAAAATATTCGTCGTAGACCCGTAAATATTTATGATCAGGACCAAATCCTAAGACTATTTACCAATGTCCATCCGTCCGTCCGAACGCAATTTTTAGGCCTTTAAAATTAAGCTTGGAAGCTGAAATTTGGATCACATACTCTCATAAATTTAATAGAATGAAATAAAATGCTAATGATTTTCGCTTTGGGGCATATAGGGATATGGATAGGGTATCATACTGTTCGCCCCAAGCGGACTGTACACTTTCCTTATGTTTTTTTTTGTTTTGCCATCAAATGTGATATCCTATTTTAAAAAGTGGGTCTACTACCTCTCCAAACAGCTTAATTTTTTCAATATTCGCCTTCTTTTATACAAGGTACAATACTGAGTTTTATACTCATTTCAGTTTTATAGCGTGGGGATGACGACTAAATCGTATCTAAGTAGAATATATTTAACTATTTCTCAAAAGCTAAATAGTAAAACGCGAAAAATCCTTATAAAATGCAAGAAAGAGTATCAATTTCTCAACCACTCTATGTTTTCTATTAAATGGTCCAACTCCGCCTATTTGCATTCATGCAATTTACCTGTTTACAAAGAATAACCGACTTAGCTTGTGTAATGTTGGTGTACAAAGGGAATCGGGGGAGGAACGCAAGCGAAATTCAACTCGAAAATTGGATCTGATAAAAATTCAATTTCATATAATTAACCATAAGTCTGGCTGTATCTAGCCTCTTTAGAGCTCCGCGCTGCTCTGAAGTAGAACGATAAAACCAAAAACCTAAATAGGAGCTGAAGGGTTAAAGGCCATATAAAGTTGAATTATTTATTGCACCGTTTAGTTTTTCCATGTTCCACTGCCATTATTCGTGTTAAGGCGCCCTCTTCAGTGGCCCTCCATTCGACATGAAGTCATATCAAGTTGCTGCTACTGCTGCTGCTGGTGCTGCTGTTGCCATCCTACCAGCACCACCATCGCGCGACGACCGCTCTATGGCAAGGTGCATTCCGAGTAAACTGCAACTTCTCAAATCATTTCCAACTAACGTCGTCTTATCTCCTGAAAGCAGGACTCCAATCTTTCTTCCTTTTGTGAGTGTGCCACCCCAGTGCATTGATGGTTGTGTATGGCAGTGGCACTTGCACTATAAAAGCAAAGCAAATGCAACTTCTGTGTGTGAGTTAATTGTATGTGCGGTGGGGGCCGTCTCATTTCCCCAGTTACTAGCAGGCAGGCAGGGACCAAACGGGTTATTGCCGGCCAACTAATTTGTAACCAACTTAACTTTTCTGTCAGTTTGAGTGCACATAGTGCCACACGGCGCACTTCGACTCTGAATCCTCCTCGGCTTCACGAGAAATGCATAAATAATGGCGCCCAAGTAGGTGAGTCGTCCGCTTGATCCGGAACAGTAGATGTACGACTACGTACGAGTACGATGAGAGCGGGTAGTTGAAGCGGCAGCGGGAATGGGATCGGTAGCCAGCCCAGCTCTGCCTAAAAGTAAAGGGTTAAATTGTAATAAAGTTTTTAATTAATGGCACCTCTGCACAATATGTTGCTGGAGCTGCTCGCAAAATGCCTTTCTTTGATTTTTCCGAGGAAATTCTTTAATGAATTCAGATGCTTGTCTAACATGGTCTTTCATTGTGGCTATTTATTATCCGTGCGTCGTCGGGCGGCACGGTGGCCACAAACCAACAGAAAGCGCCATTCACTCCTCAAGTTGAGTGCCAAAGGTGGTGGCGGCGATGGCAGTGGTGCAGCTTTTTATGCGTCTAACGAGTATGTTAGCTGTGCATACGTTTGAAGTTGCACTCTTCAATTAGACGTGGGGTGTGTTAATTTCCTTACATATGCACTCAGAGGAAGGTATAGGTATACCAAACTCAATGCTTGCTTGTTGCAGGGAGTTATGATTTTTATCGTTCTTGCTAAGTTGTCAGCATAAGTTAAACCATTCAAAAAGTTTGTTGCATGGTGTGTAGCATAGCAGTGTGCAGTAGTGGTGTTGTAGAACAGGGCGCACTGATGTGTTGTGCATTGTTCGTGGTGTTGTTAAGATCATTATTAGAGGTTTTTGCCTTTGACCATTGTTGCAAGTCATGTATATGCACTTCAATTTGCAATTTAAGTTCTTTTGGTTAATGTTTGTGTGTGTGTATATGTGTGTTTGTGTGTTCACTCTTGTGCACGTGTGATATTTTCACATATAGTCCTGTCGCTTCTGATGGGAAGAGAGAAAATGTGGTAGTTGCGAAGTGGGCAATGATTTAACCCTTGCTAAAGAAATGTGTAGGCGACATGTTCTTAGTTGAGAAGATTGCTTTTTGAGCATGTTTGGACAGCATCCAGAACGACATGACAACAGCGACAGCGATCCAACCCCCTTTTAAGGAAAAGTAATTGCTGTGCCATTCCACAGGGAGGTAGTGGCCGTAATAAAAGCTGAAGAAGATGTGTTTCCTGCCCAAGAAAATCCTTTTTAAATAATGATATCCGAAAGAAAAAAATCTCAAAACGATGAATGGAAGGGAGAGAAAAAAGCATGCCTACACAGACATAGTTGTCGTTGTCGTCGTCTTCGTAGTCGTAGTCGTAGTCTTCGTCTACGAGAATGAAATGTAATTATTTTTCTATTTTCAGAAGCACTGCCAAATGTCTTCTCTCGTTTGGAATTTGCACTCGTATTGAATTCAAGGATACTCATTATTTTAATGTGATTCGCCGTGGTAATTAAATGCAACGACGTGTGTCCGTTGGAGTAAAATTTCCATCCTTGATGTTGGTCGTAAGAACTTCTTCATACATATACCCGTAGTCGTCCTATTAGAAGTGCCTACTATATACCTATAGCAACCCGTATCGCTGCATTGTTTTCCCAAGAAGTCATCACTTATCGTATACGAAAAACGAGTAAAAAAGAATACGGGGAAAAAGTAAAGGATCCCAAAAAATACCATATCGCATGGCAGCAGGGAGTGTTTGTTTGTTTGTTTTCTTGTGCATGGTGTTGACTATTATCCTGTTGCTTTATTCTTTGTCGTCTTCCGTTTGGAGCATACAAAAAAAAAAAAAAATTGCCTGATGTATGTCGGCAGAGTAAAGTGTCAGGTATTGTTGTGTGAGTACTGGATACACAAATTAGTTAGGTAAATATGAATTTTTAATAACTCTAAAATAAACTGAAATTGTTTCGATTCATGAGTGATTGTGTTATTTTGATTTGTATTCAGATGAGTAGGTACACACTATTGCATGAGTGAATGATGTTTTCGAAAAAAACAAATGGGGATGTTTTGAACCAACTATTTATTGGATAACAATTGCTTCAAATCACAGGAAACATAGATTTAAAACTAAGAGTGGCTGACCATTTTTTTTTAAAATTTGTTCACTGAATGGACAAAAGTAGGGTAATCGCACCTATTTCCGAACCTTCCCAGTTTTCGAACACTTTTTGGAAAAATCGTTATAACTTCGTAGTTTTTTCAATATTCTCCTTCAAACCAAAACAAAACACGTATATGGCGGTACATTCCTTCTCCAATCCCAGAATAGGAAATACAATTTTCTCGAGTCTCGTCATGCCGAACATTTGATCGGGAATACGCAACGGCTTAGTTTTAATTTTTTTTTTCTTAAATTTTTTTGTAGGAACTAAATATACTGTCTTGGATTTCCATTTTCGAGCGCCTTTATGTCCACCATAGCAACATATAACACCAACGAATAGGTGTTCGAAAATAGGAAACAGGGCAGTTTTGTGGTTTCCTGTATTCGAACAGCTTAATATCATCTTGAGTATTCGAAGTGCGAGTAGAGAATTCGGGGTTCCGATCATAACTCTCCATGATAGAGTTAACGGTAGAGGCCCTGATAAGCTCCAAAGGAGTGGACCTGCAACTGAAATGTGAGTTTCTGCAGAAATCAAATGAGTTGTTAGATGTAGTGCAAAAACGTGTGTAAAAACGAAAGGGCATGGAAAATTTTTTACAAGAGTTTCCTGAAGCACCATAAGGAAATACCATCGGTAAGGCCAGATCAATAATAAGAAAAGAAACCACTCGCCGATTTGGAAAAGCATTTAGCAAAAGAAAATCCCACCAAAAACATAAATATTAAAGTATAGCCAAGTTCTTTTACACAAAAATCTCTTTTGCCTTACAAGTCAGCCACAAAAAGTACTAAGATCTTAAAAAAACGACAAGTTTGTATTGTAATTATTAAAAATTTCATAAATAGTAGTTGCATTTTTATACTAGGCAAGTTTTCCAACTTGAAGTTTTGAAGATATATATATATATCTAAAACACATTTGTCCCTCCTACCTTTTTTCAAAGAAAATACAATTTGTTTTATAACTTTTCTTGTTTGCCTTTAAAAGAATATCCGATATCCGATGTTGATGAGTTCGATATATGGGCGGTTGCCACGCCTCTTTTTTGGAATATGCACAAAGTTTGTCTCTGTTCTTCAAGCCTTCCTAAAAGTATAATTCCATAGCTCTAAGTCGTTTGGGTGCAGAGTTAAAGAAAAGGGGCAGCTACCACGCCCCCTAAATGGAAAATAAACAATATTTTGATTTATTTATTTTTTCCCGTGTTTGTTCTTAAAATCCAACCCTCATGTAAAAATTCACAATTGTAAGTATTTTGGGGGCTGAGTTAAAGAAATGCACACCTATATCTTCACCAACACCAGTTTGAAATCCAGGATCTCCAATGCGTTGCAAAAACATCCGCATCTTTTGGAGGTGGAAAGTAGCACCCCGCCTTGTTTCAGTTTGAATACCTTTGAAAATAATAATCATCAAATCAAGTTAACAAGAGTTAACACGTATATACTCTGCCAATGTGATTAGGATATATAGTTCCCTTTTAAAAATTTGAATTATTTTACGAACTTACTCGCTTAAAACTCCATCTATGACTAAATGTTCTTATTATTGCACCTCACAAAACTACCAAAAGGCAGGCAAAAGTAGATGCTATGAGTCCATAGCAACTTGAAAACGTTGCAGTACTTATACCACCCAATGACCCGTGTTATCGAGGGTGGAATAGTATTTTATTTGACCCCATTACCGGTGAATCAAACCTTTACTTATTTGACCAATCATTTCAAATTCTGGTCCTCATGGAATTTATGATGCAAATCGCGAATGTGATATTTAGAAATAATTCTAGGATGAAACAACGTTCGCAGGGGCTTTGCTTGTTTTTATGAAAAAACATAAGGAAAGGCTACAGTCCGCTTGGAGCGAACAGTATGATACCCTATCCCTATCCCTATATGCCCCAAAAAAAACCTTAAGAAGATGATGGACAGCATTTTATTTCATTCTATAAAATTTAGAAAAAAAAAAAACATTTTTTGAAAAAACGCCCCCAAAAAGTGGGCGTGGCCAAAAACTTTGTATGGGCGATATATTGGAAAAAATATTGGCTAAATATCTTGTTAAACACTTTTTTTCGGTTTCTATGAAAATTATCGAAGAAAACAGCATTTTAGTGAAAAACGCCCACAAAAAGTAGGCGTGGCAAAAAACTTTATATGACAAACTTATAAAGGAGGGCAGTGCCTACATATCTTGTGAAGGTTATAACCCTCTATCTGTCCATCTGTAGCTTTAAATCGGTTTTTTCTAAATTGTGGGCGTGGCAGTGGGCGTATTCCAAAAAATTTTACACTTAACCATTTCGGAGCCCTAGGGAGTATGTGGTCCAAATTTCAGCTTTCTAGCTTGAATTTAAAGGCCTAAAAATTGCGTACGGACGGACGGACGGACGGACGGACGGACGGACGGACGGACATTGCTAGATAGTCTTAGGATTTGGTCCTGATCATAAATATATATACTTTTATGGGTCTACGACGAATATTAAGGGGTGTTACAAACTATGTGTCAAAATTAATATACCCTTAGGATAGGGTATAAAAAAAAAATAAAATTTGTATACGGATTGTATGTACGTACCTGATGCAAAGTTTTCCATGAAATTGTATTCCTATTGTCAAGGTTCGTTGACATCACTTATGAACATGTCGCGACACTTTTCATGAGTGGGTGTAAGCTAGATATGAGCATTGAATGCCAAAGGCATTTTTTGGATATCTACTCGAGACGTGTTACCTCCGGCAGAACACCTTCAACATCGTCCTTTTTGAACTCTCCTTTCTCTCCTATAACAATTCATGCACCTTTCATCTGAAATACACAAAAAAAAAATTCCCATTAAATATTAAAGCAGCGTTGAAGAGTGTAAGCCCCTTTTATATGTATACATATAATGGTGCAACTATTGAGGTGTTCACACCACAGCCCACCCAACTCTCTAATCTCATGCAAAAGCGAAGTTCAGTTACAGGCTGAATAATACGATTATAACTTACCGCACTAATAGAATCCTATACAGATTCTAACCACAGGATGCACACAAGTTTCTCATCCGTTTAGGTATGTGCGCATCTCCTCTCTTGTGGGCTTGGTTTAGTGGTGGAGCAGCTTAGCTGCTTTCAAATACCAAATGTATGTAGTATTTGAAATCTATTGCTTCCACTTCAAATGAGGAGTATGGGTGTACTTGACGAAAATTTAATTAATACGAATTCAGCTTTGCTCAGGAATTTTGTGATTTTTTTTTTGTTTTTTTTTTCTGTCGTATTTTTTTTTTTTGGTGACTGACAAAGCAGCAAACACTTTCATCTATCTTTACGTCAACTGAAGAAGAACTGAGAAATGACGCGCATCTTTTGAGTCCTTTTTAGGGGTTGGTCTCTTTTTCTTTCTTTTTGCTTTCAACTTCATCTTTAAAGTTTTTTATTAGTTTCTCTTTTTTGGTAGACTTCGTCGCCCACAAATTTTCCAATTAACATGTCAACTTTGCCACTTCAAAAAGCCACGAGTTGCCTGGAAGTAGAGCAGGAGCATAAAAAATGAATTCCCTCGGCATCGGCTTTCGAAATTAAAAAAGTTTTCCCCTATGCACAAGACTATACCATACCATGCCATGCCATGCCATACCGCCTGCTGGATTGCATGGCATAGGAGCATTTAGGTTGTATCCTTGTTGTCTTCATATTTCCTTGGAAAAGCCGTTGCGATATTGTGTTATGCTTTAATTTTATATTTTCCTCACTTTTCCTAAGGGGTCAAGACAAAAATATTCTTCAAACTTAGTGCGGTTTATTATTAATTTAGTGGGGTATACTTTTACATTTGCTGTATATATATAAAAGCAGGTAGGAGATATAGATATATTTTTTGTAAAGGTGTACTTAATTCAAAATATTCAATGCAAAAACATATGTAAACATTAGCCAAGGGAATACAAGCAACAGATATTTTCATTGTGGCAAGCTAAGAGAGAAAAGTTTTCCAACAGGACTTATATAATTCTTCCTTCTATTTTAATTAAGTTACAATGTATTTTTAAAGCGGCAAAAAGCACCTATCCCAAAGCAAAATACTTCAAGATGAAAACTACTTAGTATTATAGAGTCCTGCAGCTATCAAGGGAATAATTATCATGGAGTAATCCTCGATAGCCAGCTACTTTGAACCGGTATGACCGGATTTTTTGCGGAGCGAGGATACAACGAATAGTGTTTGTCCCACAAAACATGCCTATAGATCCACACGACAATGACAAGGCGAGTTCTTTCTTGTTGTCCATTCGCTCGATGTGGTCTTGTCCTCACTCACTTCTAGTTTCGCCTGTTCTTCAATAGCCGTGAAAGTCTCTATCACGGTACGCTGGGATCGACCGATGATATCTATATCGTCCGCATACCCTAGCAGTTGGACTGATCTGTTGAATATAGTGCCTTCCGAGTTTACACCTGCCCTGCGCACTATCTGCTCAAGAACATGATTGAAGAAATCAGAAGACAGCGCATCTCCTTGCCGAAATCAGGTGCATGTTTGAAAAAATTCAGATGAGCTGCTGCCAAACTGCACATTGCAGCGCGTGTTATCTAGTGTCATGCGACACATCTGGGTGATGTGTCTCGACTTGAAATTCGTTGGTCTTTTCCAGGATTTGTTTTTTCACTTAGTCTTGAAGATTTGGTCTACAGTTGATCTGCCGGGCCGGAAGTCACGTACGTGCCGATTAGTGTATTGCAGAAAGGTTTGAGACGTTCACACAGTACGTTGGATAGGATCTTTTTGCAAGACATAGGATCGCCTTTCTTGTAGATGGGACATATGGAGCTGATGGTCCAGTCACCGGGCATGCTTTCTTCCACCCAAACTTGGTTGATGATTTGGTGTATGCGCCCTACCATAACATCACCTCCGTATTTGAAAAGCTCCGCAGGTAGACTATCAGAGCCGGCGGCCTTGTTGTTCTTTAGCTTTTTTATAGCTTAGCCAACCTCTTCTATACTGGACGGCGGGACTGGTTCTTCATTGAATGGACGTAGGTTCTCTTCTTGCCCCATCACTCTCTCTATATTTTTCTTGTTTAGCAGCTGCTGGAAATGCTGTTTATATGCATCTGCTATTTCCTGCGCGTTAGTGACTAGGTTACCATCGCTGTTGCGAAGAGCCTGCGTTCCGCTCTTAAAGCCAGCAGCCATGTGCTTGCCTTTCTTATAAGTCTTCCGGATAATGAAACGGTCGCGAGACTCTTCGATCTCCTTATGCTAGGAGACTGGGATTCACATATGTTGGAGCAGCTCATATAGGGAGATCACTAGTTCCTGACTGGAACTGTGGACGCCTCTGCTCAATATGCTCTGTAAATCTCATTTTTGCGTATGGTTCCAAAACCTGACAAACCTCAGGTGCTAGTGCTTTCGCGGAATATGAAAACGTCAAGCTTTTCCCTTTGTTAGGCAAATATGCAACGTTCCTCGAATGGAGGACCTATGGCGTTAGACCTATATTGGAGTGGTTGATGTCCTGCATTTCTTCGCACTAGGCTCCAGGTGTTGATTTGGTGAGAGCTTAACATCCAAGATCCTCAGTAGTTTTTTTTTTTAGCTTCTGACTCGCCGATATGATAAATAATATCGACCTAAAAGATCTTTTGAGCTTGGTGTCGGAGTTTTGCTTAGGTGTGTAGCGTCTCTATTTTCCTAATGTAGCTGTGATATTTTTAAAGGTCCTTATTAGCTTTTCGGATTTTCTAGAAATATCGGGTAGATTACTATAGAGTTCGATGTTTCAAAGAAACGGGAGAGGGTCCAGTACCAAAGATTCTAGGGAACTTGTCACGATGCCAAAGTGTCTTTATATACCGTACAATTTAAGCACAAGCTGCATTTACCTATGTTCTCCAACTAATATGTTTGGGAAAATACACATTTGGCAAGAATAGTAAGCCCTAGAATTATACGCCGATTCCAAACTCCAATTCAATGTAATTTCAATTCAAAGCAATGCCAATCAATTAATCTTCAAATTAGACTTGTGTGTGTGGCCTGGCAGCTTTAACTTAGAGCAAAAAAAGCCAACGAATTTTTAGTCGTGACACACGCATATTGCTATCGGAGTTCGATGTGTATTTATTACCAATATTTTGAGGAAAGATAGCTGCAAAACAGATTTATTTGCGCTAATGTGTTTCGGGTCATGGTGCAGGACTTTTCTTAAATCTTCTGGGTATAATTTGGAGACAAATCGTATCTCAAAGTATTGAACATTATCGGTTAGCATAGAAATTCGTTCACCGAAGTTCATTATCAAGGCTAACTCCTTTAGATAAGACAGGTGGCGGAAGCATTGTGACTGACTTTTAAACGAACAGCTTAAACTTTCCAAAAGTAACTTCTATAGAA
Organism: Ferdinandea cuprea; assembly: GCA_963576555.1. NCBI lineage: Eukaryota > Metazoa > Arthropoda > Insecta > Diptera > Syrphidae > Ferdinandea > Ferdinandea cuprea. The sequence goes on from OY754958.1 coordinate 771,214, forward strand.
ACATTGAGAGACGTTGCCCTTTTAACGGGGTTCGTCGGGTTCCTTCTTTTGTTGAGCCAGTCGTGCTTGAAAAATGTTCAAACTGTTTCACCATTTGAGGTCCTCAGCAACGGAGTGATACGAAACAAACATCTTTTGAGGTCAAACCGTAAGATATCTGTCACTAGCTAGCCAGTGTGATCTCTTTAATTCTAATCATAACCTCGTCGATAAAAGGAGAGGCAGTATATAGTTTTTATAACATTCCATACTAATTGAATGCAAGCCTTAGAGATTTATTTTTCTTGAGTAAGTTTTACTTTAATTTGTTTCGATAAGAGCCCAACGTATCATCCGAAATCAACAAATTCTGAAAGTTGAAAAAAAGTGTGTCACTGTTTGGGACTGACATTCTTTTCGATTCATAGGTACTTTTTTGTTCAATTTATCGATTTTAATTTGCATTCTAACCCTTCCGTTCCGTGAACTACTGCCTTCCCTTAATACGCCTTCTTTAAAGTCTATTTTCTGATGTACGGTTGAGGCACATAGGAAATATATTGTAACAGTAAAATAAACTGAAATGTAATCGTCTCAATATTTTGTCCTTCGGCAGAATCCATACAACAATCACATTTTATATGCAACATTTACATTGTTTTTATACCCTATCCTAAGGGTATATTAATTTTGACACATAGTTTGTAACACCACTTAATATTCGTCGTAGACCCATAAAAGTATATATATTTATGATCAGGACCAAATCCTAAGACTATCTAGCAATGTCCGTCCGTCCGTCCGTCCAAAGGCAATTTTTAGGCCTTTAAACTTTAGCTAGGAAGCTGAAATTTGGACCACATATTCCCTAGGGCTCCGAAATGGTTAAGTGTAAAATTTTTTTGAATACGCCCACTGCCACGCCCACAATTTAGAAAAAACCGTTTAAAAGCTAAAGTTAGAGAGATAGAGTGTTACAACCTTCACAAGATATGTAGGCACTGCCCTCCTTTATAAGTTTGTCATATAAAGTTTTTTGCCACGCCTACTTTTTGTGGGCGTTTTTGACTAAAATGCTGTTTTCTTCGAAAATTTTCATAGAAAGCGAAAAAAATTGTTTAACAAAATATTTAGCCAATATTTTTTCCAACATATCGCCCATACAAAGTTTTTGGCCACGCCCACTTTTTGGGGGCGTTTTTTAAAAAAAATTTTTTTTTATAAATTAATAAAATGAAATAAAATGCTATCCATCATCTTCGTAATGCTTTTTTCTTTGGGGCATATAGGTATGGATATGGATAGGGTATCGTACTGTTCGCCCCCAGCGGACTGTAGCCTTTCCTTATGTTTTTTTATCCTCTTGACTCTATATGTTTTTAACTTTCGCGTAGCTATATAATACTAAAGAGAAAGTTATTGTAATCGTGCTTTGTATACGAAGAACAGTGAAGAAGTTAAAAAAAGTGTTTCCACACTTCCAAATATTGGTTTGTATGTCCGTCTCTCCAGAAGTCAGCGAGTGTCAAACATAGTTGACAGGGAATTTTTTTGGGTGAGGTGAGAAATTGTTTGGGACATTTTTTGGACCTAAGGGAAATCGCTGTACGACCCCCAGATGGAGGTCCTTTAAAAAACCTCCTTAGAATCCTCTTTAATATGTCCGAGTGCCATTCCTGATTACTTTTTGACACTTTTTATGAATGAGAAATTTTTGGGAACAAAATTTTTGGGAAAGAAAGAAAAAATCAGTTGGTTAATTTTTTGATAACATTTTTGGACACCAGGAAAGAATGTTTAGGGTCTTGCGACGCCGGCGCGGCATTAGACAATATATATAATGCGATCTTGTGGCATGGTAAATAGGTTGAATTAATTTTGGCAAAATTCAGGGAATTGTTACTGAAGTAATAATAAAGGCCGGCCCCCTAATTTAAAACATTATTTAAACCTTTTAAATGTCAACGTTATCCCTGGGCTCTGTTTAAAACAAATGTTGACCAATTAAGTTCACAATCCGGTTGATTCTGCCTTCATCTTTTGTTGATATGTGACAAGCAAATTGATTTTAAGGAAGTTTGGGAATTTTGAGTATTAAAACAAATTCATATAATGAGATTCAAAAACAAATTGGGAAAGATTGTTACGGCCCAGTCTTGCACTTTATTTTTTTTAAATTTTGAATAAAATTTGAGTCCACCGGACAAAACGACCCAAATCCAAACAGTGTTTTGCCTGCATAGTGCTCATTTAAAACACTTTATATTCGGGGCAGTCAAACGAAAGCGGAAGTCACTAAATTTGTCCTTCTTATACCAAACCCTGACACAAGTTTTAGTGTTATTTGGGACTTGAATGAAATATATGTGCAAAGTTCAATTTCGAACAAAAATACGAGTCCCACAGAACTGTGGAAAAACAACCAACATACATACATACATGTAAGTACATGGTACTGGTATGTGTCACACTACTTGTGTCCTCTTGTATCACGAACGAGTGCCTATATGGCCTACACCTAGTTCAGATTTCTTTAGGAGGAGACTGAATGGAAATAAATGAATTTGTAACCATAAACGTTCGATTTTGTGTATACATATACGTACTCTTAACGTCTTTTGAGATATCCTTCCCGTGCTGTCGTTCATTGGGTAACTCACCTGTTTTGGCATAGTCAGTAGTGGCTGGCAGAGTGTACTCGAATCGAACACAGGTACTCGGCCGTCTGGCTGTACGTTATGTGTACTGTTTGCCAGAAAATATCTCAGAGAAATCCAATTTGAGTGAGAGCAAATATGAATTTAGGAAGAAGACGACGACTTGTTTTTGTTTCGGCTTCGAATTGCAGACCTTTTGATAGGGAATACTTTTGTGTGTGTTCATTTTCGAATGCCGAACGGCTATTCATTTTCTGTATCTCAATTGCTTGTAATGAGTTTGTCTCTATGATGCAAACATCAAATAAATTTAATCGGAACCAACTATACCAAAGTATGTATATGAAAGTGTGTACATTTGTGGTTGTACTTATGAATAGATAAGTAGATTCAATGAATTTTGACAAAATGATGCGTTTCTTACATTCGGGTCTATAAGTCATTGTGGCTAGAAATCAAAGCAAGATAGAACTTTCTGCTTATTTCGAGATTCGAATGTACATACCTGTTGTGTGGTGTTCCTCAGGGTTCCATATTGGATCCATTACTATTTTGGGTGCTCAAAACTAATCTTACTTAGGTTTTTAAAAAATGATTATAGCTATTCATATCTGCATATAGATGATGTACAAATGAATACGACGAGTAGATTCAATAAGTATCTAGGATCTTAAGCCCCTTCTACGTGTATGTAACTTGTATCTGCGTGGGAGACATGGGATGCTTTTGCTCATCTGGTTAATTTTGAAGAACACAACTAGATTCGAACACATATCGATATCAATAAAACAAAGCCAAGCGGCGGACATCGCAATGATAACTGCAAGAGTCAATCACATTCGAAATATCTCGATGAGTTATCCCATGCGTTTTTTAATTCTGTAAAGGCGTTACCTCTAAACAAATTTCTAAAGTGACAAGAAAGGTGTCCGAGAGGTAGAAAAGAAGCTCACATATACATTCCACGACATTAAATACAAAGGTTTGTAAGAATTAAATTAAAGTGTAACATAATAAAGTTAGACTGCTTTACCGAATCTAGTGCGTGAGACTTTCCTATCTAAACAGCCACAGCGAAATATCAAGAAATGATATTTTGTATGACCTTACTAATTTATCCCAAATCCCTGTTCAGTATTTTTCAGGTTTTTATCAAAATTCGGATTGTTCATAATGGACATACAAATGCAGACCCCATGTGGACATCACAATGGGTCAACACTGAGTGTGGTCAACTGAGTGTGGTAAAAAAGAGCCGGTATTGCTCATGAAACCACGAACGTATTGCCTTCGACGTCTATATAGTTTAACCTTAGCATGGTCTTTGGTATGGTATGGTCGCCTTTAGTAAATCTTACAACATAAGAAAGCATAGAAGAGTCTAAAGAATGTTTGGAAATTGGAACCAATGGAACTCTGCGCCCAAGTCATGGATCTTCATATTAAATCAAAAGTACCCTACATTTAGCGCAGTAAGATTGAAGGTAACTGGCTGTTGTTCCGCAAAAGATTACGGACACTGCAGAATTCTTAACTCATGTTTATTAAAAATGATTTCGAGTGAAAGTTACTTTCAAAACCATTTTGTCTTTCCTATTTGTTCCAAACAAGATAACATCCAGACTCGTTGAGGAGTGCTAAGAACTTCTGCACCGGATCAGAATTAATTTCATTTGGACACCGGACAACGACCTATATGTCTCCTATCTTCTGCGAAGGTGGTCCCAAGGAATATTTGACTTACATACAATCCATGGTTTTTTTCATCGCTCGCTAAGGAAGTCATTGCCTGCCGAATTTCGGATATTTCAGACATTGGGTTCAACGACATGATTGGTTTAATCAAAAGCGAGAGAGGGTGATTTTTAGTTGTAATACCCTATTCCTTAAGACTATTTAGCAATGTTTTTCCGTCCGTCCGTCCGTACCAACTTTTGAGGCATTTGAATTTATGATAGAAAGCTTAAATTTGGAGCATATACTCCCTAGGGTTCAAAATGGTAAAGTGTTAAAAAATGTTAAATTCGCTCACTGCCTCGCCCAAAATTAATAAAAAAGCGTTTTAAAGCTAAAGCTAAAGCTAAAGAGAGATAGAGTATTACAACCTTCACAAGATTTTGCCACGCCTACTTTTTGTGGGCGTTTTTCACTGAAATTCTGTTTTCTCCAAAAAAATTTATAGAAACCGAAAAAAATGTTTAACAAGTTTTTGCCTACGCCATATTTTTCAAAAAATATTTTTTTTTATAAATTTACATAGAATGGAATAAAATGCTATCCATCATCTTCTCAATGCGTTTTTCTTTGCGGCATGAAGGGATGTGGATAGGATATTATACAAGGGGACTGTAGCCTTTCCTTATATTAATTTTATTAAATTATATTAAATATGCAATAGATATTTGGAGATAATTATGAATTCGTTTCTATGGTCTTACCACATTTAATTAATGGTCTCTAGTATAGAGTGATGTTAACCGACATTATGTGGCCAGAGCTCGAATACAGCGATATATGCCCGCTGTGGTTCCAACAAGATGGCGCCAACAGGCGACGCAACGCTTAAAGTTATAAAGAACAAATTTTGCGATTGGGCTAATTTGCCGTCGCGATCATGCGACTTGACACCCTCGACTATTTTCGCTGGGCAACTTCTATTCCTTAGTCTACGCTAACGAGCCAACCACTTTGGACGAGCTCAAGACCAATTTCCAAGACTCTTTGCTGGAATGAGGTCACACATATTAGACCGAGTCATCAAAAATTGGTCACACCGCTTGAAGCACTGCCAGCGAAGCCGAGACAAATATATAAATGATGGAATGAATGTAGCTTGAAAATAAAGCCAGAAACAATTTTATATAAAGGGTGTTTCTTTAAGGGGTTAGTTTTTCGAATAGAGATAAAACATACATTTTGTGGTCAAATCTGCGAACTCTAATGTCATTTATGTTCAGTTTGGTTTGCCATTTCATCATGAACAGGTTGACAAATGAACAACGCTTGCAAGTCGTGCAAATTTATTTCGAAAATAATTTTGTTCAGTGATGAGGCTCATTTTGGGTTGAATTGCTACGTCAGCAAACAAAATTGCCGCATTTGGAGTGAAGAGAATCCACATGAGACCCTTCAAACGCCATTACATCCACAAAAACTGACTTTTTGGTATGCTCTATGAGCTGGTGGAGTCATTGGGACATACTTCTTCCGAAATGATGCTGGAGAGTCATTACCGTTAATGGAAACCGGTATAGAGCCATGATAACCGACTATTTAGTTCCCGAATTGGATGGAATGAATGTGGATGAGATGTGGTTCCAACAAGACCGCCGTCTACATGCCACACAGCGCACGCCACAATCGATTTATTGAAGGAAACATTCGATGACAAACCAGAAACATAAGGGGTCTTGGAAGCCAACATTCGGGGCGTTATTGCCGACATACAGCCCCAAATGCTTGAAAAAGTGGTTGAAAATTAGACCTCTAGACTTGTCTTTATTCGAACCAGCGGCGGCGGCCACATGCCCGAAATCGTATTTAAGTATTAATGACATAAAATTATCCTTCCTATAAAGCCAAATTGATAGACATTAAAACGATTTTCTTGTGTTTTTTTCAGTTCGAAGTTCTATACCTCTAAAAAAAACACCCTTTATCTCACTGTTGTTGTTTTTATTTGAATTTTATTTAATATCGTTCTTTTACACTTATTTCGGTTTTCTTTAGATGAATTAACCTTACAAGACCAAAAGCTCATCTCTTTCGCCCGAAAACTTCTGTATAGGTCGAGCCACACCATGCGTTCTACTAAAATATGTTCTATCTTTTATTTATTTTATCCAAAACAATTTGTTTTTTTTCCTATTCGCCGGAACTGTACGTAGACCGAAAAAGAACCTATATATTTATTTAGAAGTATGACTTTTATGAGAATGTTGCATGAACAAATTGACACTTTGGTTCATATAAATTTCTTTAAAATGAAGTTATCAATTCAACAAAATCGTTAGTTTATATTAATTTGCAATAAACCGATACCCAAAGTCATACTAAATAAACCATTCGAGTGCCAATTTTAAATACATTCTCACAATGAAAACAAAAATTTTACATTTGGTCTACACTTCCTAATTTCCTTCCATTAAACAATATCCCACAGAGTAATTGTTGGCAATGAAATTAAACATAAAAAAAAATCACTGCCGTCTATCATTTTGCGCACATCTTACAGCCCCAACTATTGCATTTTCACCGATTTGGCATCTGGGCTCCGCCATTGAATAAAATCATGTTGAACATCTTCGCGAGCCACCACCAGTCATCGATTCTAACGCAAAGCCAATTGTACGAGCATAACCCTTTATGAGACCGTCTTGTATTGGAGAATGCTCGTTCCTCTTCTTGCGGTCTCGCCACATAAATAATAAAGACGGCTGGGTAGCCAGCTCTTTGCGCAACCAGCACTAGCTATAGCTACCACAGGCCAAGCACTTGTACTTTCCACTGTTTGGGAAATATTTTTATCGACGGAATGTTTTATTCATCGCATAAAATATTAAATTTACGTGCAAACGATAAAAGCGCTTTAGAGACACCGACCGACGACGACGATTCGAACCCTTTCTACGTGGACGACGTAGACGACGATACCGCAGCCAGCGACCGCATCAACCCAACCCAACCTATTCCAGCCTGCTTCAATCTGCCTGACCCGCAATAGTAGTAGGTATATACGACACGAGTATATGCAAAAATTTTATGAGCCTTGCATTATATTCAAGTTGGAATGTATTTTCTTACACACAACTTCGATTCCGAGATGGAAGTGGTCCTAGGCTGCGAAACAATTGGCATGCGAATTAGAAAATGTTTTAAATTTATTCTATTCCATCTTGCCATCTCTGTCTCTGTCTCCATCTCCGTATCCGTTTGCGTAGGTGTAGAGAACACAGTGAACTGCTTTTCTGCCGCTGAAGCCCAGTAGGGTTGATTTATCATGTCGGAGTAAAAATGTTGGTAATTTATTAACCGGAGGTTTAAATGTTCCACAGATGACTATATATGATAATTGAACTCGGAGATTCATAAGTCATTTCGTTGGGTCATGTGACTGGCGGATGTAATGCTTGAAGAAAAATGGACACGGTGTCGCCAAATCCTTGAGCTTACTAATGATTCGCCAATCAAACTCACTCCATGAAAATACGTACCTACCTACCTACGTAGGGTAATAAATCTCTCACTGATTGATGGTGCCGTGAATACGTTGCAATTAAAAAATACTATCATACTTATCTCCGACGTATGAGGGTGACTCTTTAAGCCATGTTGGCTTGGACTCAAGGTATAAATCCTTTGGTAATAAATGGAACAATCTAGAACACGTGTGAACCGACAGGATGTGATATGGGCACCGGCACACATATCCTCCATTTGGTAAGCAAAACCTGATTTGATTCTCAAGTTGATTGCGTAGGTGGATAACTAAACACTACACATATATGTAGCTTACCTACTTGCTGATATTTATGTACATAACATGCAGCTTTCCACTTCCACGTATTTGATAAATCCTCACATGTCTCATCTGCCTATCTACATATGAATATTAAAATTCGCCCAGAAAAATTCACATACGGATAGCGAAAATAAAAAGTCATCGTCAGCCATACGAGTTTATCGCCGATTCTACTATGTGCTGGCATATAGCTATCTAGCCTTTAAAGAGGAGCAATCAAAAGAGGACGACGGAAAAAAGGAAGCAGAGCTAGAGAAAAAAAAACAGCAAAATAAGAATCCCGGAAGAAAGGAAGATATTAGATACGAGCGTTCTTACAAAATAGAAATATAAGTCCTCTCAGATCCTTCCATAACATACACAACAGGGAACGACGACGACGACGACGACGACGCAAGTGAGATACGACTACGAGGCACAAAGTGCGAGACGGGCAAGAGTATAACCAACAACAACAGCGTCAGACAGCAGCAGCAGCAGCAAATGATATGAGTATACAAGAATACAAATGAGGGAGAGATGTATTCAAAAGATTACAATGGGAACCTAATGATCCTTGAAGATGAAGCTCGTTTCTCGTATTGGGAAATTGGGAAAATTCAGGAAGGGTAGAACGTATACGATGTATTATTTAGTGGAGCGCCTCCCAACTTTTTGCATTTTTTCAGACTCGAACAAGATTTCCATTCGATTTGATTCTTGTCGTCGTTATTTTTTCCATCGTTTTGCGCACTACTCTACTTGAGCTTTGTTATCGGCTGAATATGAACGAATATGTGCATGCATCTCACATGTAAATATGTACTTGGTAGGTACACTCCTCGAGGAGTATGAATCCTTCAAGTCACAATTGTGTCAATTAGCTTCCATACGAAGGCCATTATAGTCGTCGAAGCACGTGACAAGCAGTCAAGCAATGAAACATAAATTACTTTTCAGGGCGAGGAGCGGCCCTAATAAATTTTCGGAACTTTTTATTTTATTCGCTCGTAAAATCCATGTTTTCAGTGCAATTTTGCTGCTGTTGAGCGAAAGTTTTTTAATAAAAATTTTTCGAATGAGAGAATATACATAGGTACGTAGGTACTCTGCGTCCGGATGCAAACCAATTGCAGAGGTAAGCATGTAGACGGTTTTTTTTCCCACCGTCGCATTTGAACGTTCTGTTTGCCCAATGGCGCAAGCTATGATTAATTTGGAACATTTTACATTGCAACTACCGATGTGAATTTGATTTTGTCTTTTAGCGGTCCGCACATGGAATAGTGGTAAAAAATTTATCAAGCTTTCCGGCAATGGAGCTGCTGCTGAAAGCATCTCTGTTATTTGAGATGAAGTAATGAAGAGAGTAATGGTAAACGGCGAACTTTCCTACCTCTGGCTCTATATATTCGTTGGGTAAGAAGTGTATTTTTTTCCACTCAAGTGGATTACATTTTTCCCCACCTGCTCTGTGCAACAAATTAGTTGCAGAATTTGTTATACCGAAACTCTGCGAATAATAAATACCCAGTCTGGCTGGGAATAATTGAAGTTATTGTTTGACAAATTTGTATACGTGAGCACAAAAATTGTAGCATTTTTATGGGATAACTTTTGTGATTTTAATTTTTTTTTGTTTGTTTTTTTCTATACCTTTTAGTTTAATTACTTAAGTAATTTCAAAATAATTGCTTCATGGGAAACGTCAACCATTCATTATCCAGTAATAGCGCAATATAGACGACTATATAGAAATGTACTATTACACGGCAATTTTTTCGAGTCATTTAAATGACGCTGTGACATCTTGAAAAATGTCGCATTCAAGCTACGATTCGTTATTGGTCATTTGCGAAATGGCGATCACACGAAATGACTATCATCGTCATTATTGTTTCAAAATCGAAAATGACGGACACTTCGAGTCATTAAGAATTTTCCGTTGGGATGCCATTAAATGACGATCAGACGGTAATGACCAATGACAAAAATATAGCTGCTGTTATTAAGTGTTTTTCTATCGGCATACGTGCAAAGTCTTAAATTAAATGCGGGGAAGGCGTATTTGGCAGCGTGTGTGCTGGAAAGCAGTGAAGACGATCTTGATTACGATCCAGAGATGTGACCTGAAACTAAACTGATAGTTCCGTTCCTTTTCGTAACCTAATCATAAATGCATTAGGATATCAACCTGCCTCAATATGTGACGTCATCATCAATTCCAAATGGTGGAATATTTTTTCCTCCTCACACCCATATTTTGGGCATTAAATGAAAGAGTTTGACGAGTTTTTTTCCGTAATTTTAATGGCACACAATTCATGTCATTTGGTCCGCAATTTTCCCAATTGTCCGCAAAAAAATCCCAAAAATGACGATTTAGTTCATATCTTTTGTTTCACTGTTGGATTTGACGGAAAGATTCTTTGGATATTAATAAAGTTTATATGCCGCTCCCAACCTCGATCCTCTTTTTTTTATTATTTCTGTCATTTAATTGTTTTCGATATTTTTTTAATTCTAAATTTATTGGTTTGCACTTTTTAACTTTCTCGTATACATTAGTAAAAGAAAATAGTTGCGTTCATGTCGAAATTTTGAAGTCAAACTGAGTATTAGGGATGATACATAAGTCCAGTCAAAGTGTCTGTCTGTCTGGCCGGCCGGCATATGGTGAAACATATGAGGGATTTGCTCTAAAGTTCGTATATAGAGTTTTTGGGGTAATACCTCATGGTGTTTTTTTTTTTATTTTTTGTTTTATAGTTTGAAATAACGGTACCTGCCAAAAAATTTTCTTGGTGGAAATCAGTTAGCACTATTTTTCTAGGTAATGGTTCCAAGGACTTTGTTTTTATTTTCATATTTTACTAAGGATACTTGGGAATACAAAAATACAGCTTGCTCAGTTTTTGGCAAAAAATTCGAATTACATTATTTATAAAACCGCCAATATCTCAAAAACTAATAAAGAGAATACCGATGTTAAGTTGAATAAATCTGTGAAATAATTTTTTTTTAAATTAAATATCTTTTTCTGAAAAACAGCTCCTTTTTTGTGTTTTGAACAATTATGTAAAAAGTGTCCAATATACGAAATTATATAAAATTTGAAGGTGCCGTTTTTTAGAAAATTCGATATTTTAAAACCTAAAAAGTGATTTAAATAAATTTGGTATCTGATCAAATGTTACTATTCTTTTTGGAGGCTATTCAAAAATGCACACCATTTATCGAGAAAGTTTCTTATGACGCAGTCGTGCACTTTATTTTTCTAGATATCGTAGTAGACCCGTTTGCTATCTGCCGAAGATATGCGGAATCCGCTGCTTCATCGTTTATACCCTTCTCACTGTGTTGTATAGATACAATTAAAGGATATTCAGGAATCCCTTAAGCACTAGTGTATTCTAAAAACATAAGGAAAGGCTAAAGTCTGATTGAGTGCACATATGGATATGGATTGTTTTGAATGATACCCATATCCATATCCCTACATGCCCCCAAGTTTAGGTTCTAAGCTCAAAACTTAAAGCATTCTATACATTGCTAAATCTTCATAATTCATAACTATTATGAGTTGTATGTATGCTATGAGGAGTCTCTGAAGAATATTAACTCTCAACCCCTGTGATGTAAAATTTTAAGTTATCATTTCCGTTGGAACTCAGTGCCCTATAAAGTAGGTGTGGAAGACCACAGCATTTGTTTATAAGAGTTCAAGAGAAGCAATATTTTTGTATTTAATCCAAATTATGTATATGTACCTATTTTAAAGCATATTTAAACAAATTTTCGTGTACTTGGCCATTGTATGCCCTAAAAATACATATTATTCTTACGTGTCGTAAAATAGAGATTTCTTTTGTACAGGGGTTGAGGGTTAAGCAGTATAAAAAACTATGTGTCAAAAATAATATATCCTTAGGATATTGTATAATAATATACATCTATGTACTAGCTGTAATCCCGACAAGCAGGTTTACCCCAAGTGTGTATACTCAGTCCAGTGCTATTGGCTTATTCTTTTTTCGTACACTCAAATGAAAGTCCTGTTGTATGCGGACGACATAACCAAGATGGCTGAGAACCCTTTCACGCTATTGATGGAATTTAACTGGCTCACATCATTTTGCTTAAGGAGTATAAGTATTTTTGAGTTTTATTTAAACACAATTCAAATCCTTTAATAAAAAGTAATGAGGCTAAACTACTGTTTTTCGACTAAGCTTCAAAATATAAAGTTTTTAACGCAATTGTGAATACTGCCCCCCGCATCTTTTCATTTCTCATGACGCCAAACTATGCTAGTTATGTAGAATCAGGAATAACCCCTATATATATCCAAAACCTGAAATCCACCATGTTAAGGGGGTGCTTTCAATTTTGAAGATATGTATATACAGTATATATACATAGATATATATATATATACAGTGGCGAGCACATGTGGATACATGCTGCTCAAATTGGGCTTTGAGTGGCTGTAAAACCGGCAAAAATACAGCTATCGAAACATTTTTTTTGTTTTCCTCTTTATTTTTTTTAGAAATAAAAAATACAAAAAAAAAATTGAACTGAAATCAAAATATAACTTTAAATTCATTTAAAATAAAAAATCTCAATGTATCCACTTTTACACGCTCAATATAAAAGTATTGAATATCACATTTTCAATACTTAGTCCAAAGGCCGTAGGCTTTAATGACGCTGTTTATTCGTTTGGGTATGCTTTCGACTAGTTTCTCGATGAGCTGGTGGGAATACTAGCCCATTCCATCTGAATCCGGGCCCAAAGGTCGTCTAAGGTCCTTGGTGCATTTTCGTACCGTGCCAGTCGTTTTTTTAAAAGAGCCCATACATTGGGTTTAGGTCTGGACTTTGTGCTGGGCACTACATCGTATGAAATGTTTGCCTACCAAGCGAATTTTTAACAATTTTAGCAGTATGTTTAGGGTCTCCATCCTGCTAAAATATGACTTCATCTTCTGGGTATGCACTTTCGTCCACGAAGTCTGGTAAATTGTCTTCAAAAATACGAAGATATTCTTCCTTTTTCATTATGCCATTAATTTTTACTAAAGGTCCGACATCCCACCAAGTGAAGCAGCCTCATACCACCTCCTACCATGTTTCCTCGTTTCTTTCACCTGGTGCTTTTGCAAGGTTTCATGTGGTCGGTGCCAATAATACTGCTTACCGTCTGACTGAAAATGGTTAATTTTGGTTTCATCTGATCATATCACCCTTTTCCAGTCACGCTCCAATCCTTGTGCTCTTTGGAAAATTTCAGGCGTGCCGCTACATTTTTCGTTGATAGAGCTGGTTTTTGTTTAACAGCCGATGTCAGGCCAATTCTCCGAAGTGCTCTTTGCGCTGTCCATTCACTGACGTTTTTGTTTAATGCCCTTGCAGCTTCTTTTGGTGTTGTTACTTGTTTAGTAACCATCAGCCGCTCCATAGCTCGGGCATCTCTATCGGTTAGTAATGTTGGTCGCACTGGTGGAGCACTGTTCTATGGCAAATACCTAACTGATCAGCTATTTTTCTTGCAGAATAATTCTTTTTTGTCAAGTCGACAATTTGATTGTCCAAGTGGTCAGGTATTTTCCTCATTTTTGCTATAAAACTGATATAATACGTAAAAACAACCTTTTGCGTCAATCTTTTAAATCAAATATGATATGTTTTGATGAATTGCATAACAGTATGAATAACTGTAAACTTTTAATTTAGTTTTCTCTCATAAATTAGTGTTACCAGGTAAGAAAAAACTAGTGCATTTAAACGTGCAAAAGTGGATACATTGAGTTTTTTTTTTTGTTTTAAATGAATTAAAAGATATATTTTGATTTCAGTTCAAAAGTTTTTTTTTTTATTTTTTATTTCTAAGAAAAATAAAGAGAAAAACAACAAAAAAATTTGCGATAGCTGTATTTTTGCGGGTTTAACAGCCACTCAAAGCCCAATTTGAGCAGCATGTATCCACATGTGCTCGCCACTGTATATATATAAAACACATGTGTGTAGAGCCTCAATTTTGACGATTTTAAAAACTTGCCATGTATAAAAATGTACATAAATAATATTTGTGAACTTTTTAATAATTACAATACAAACTTGGCATTCTTTTTTCGATCTCATTACTTTTTGTAGCAGACTTGTAAGGCAAACGCGTTTTTTGTATAAAAGAATTTGGCTATTTTTTAACATTTATGTTTTAAGTGTGATTGCAACTTTTTGCAAAGATTTTAGGGATTTTGACCGAACGTAAACGTCTTTTTCGAGCAAAATACAATTTGTTTTATAACATTCCTTGTTTGCCCTTTAACAAATTACTGACATGTAAGATTTCATAACTATAGACTGAGTTCGATATATGGGCTGTTGCCACCCCTCTTTTTTGGAATATACACAAATTTTATGTCTGTTCTTCAAATTCTTCCTCCAGGTATAATTTCATAGCTTTAAGTCTTTTGGGTGCAAAGTTAAAGAAAAGGGGCGGCTAGCACGCCCCCTAAATGGAAAATAAACAATATTTCATTTCTTTCCGAGTTTGTTCTCAAAATCCAACCCTCATGTAAAAAATCATAATTGTAAGGCTTTTCTGGACTGAGTTAAAGAATAGGGTAGCTACCCCGCCCCTAAATGGAAAATATATAATAAATAAACTTTATTTAATTTTTTTCCAAGCCTCATGCAAAAATTCATAATTGTAGGATTGAATGAAAAATCACAAATGTTGGATATTTCCCTGGTGTTTCTCCGTAAACCTTATTACTGTGCCAACTTTCAAGGTTCGACAATGATTGGAAGTCCTCCATTGTTTTGATGATCTGTCAGTGAGTCAGTGGTTATGGTTTTTGCAAATTTTGGGGCCTTATAACTTGGGAACCGCTCATGTTAAACAGTCTTTTTTGGTATGGAGCCTGCTGCTATGCGTCCCAATAAATCCTGCAAATTTGATGTCTCTAGCTTTCTTGTAAGCGAAGTCAGAGGGGGGGGGGTCAATGTGGCCTGAGTTGGTTCGTGTAAATAAGTGTGTACTGCCAAAGTTGCTAAAGAAATTGGCTGGGCACTACCGTGCCCCTTGTTATTTATTATTTATTTATTGTACTAAAAACATAAATTAAACGCTGCATTAAGGAAATTTAGCCACATATATGCAAAATTGTCATAGAGTACCTACATACGTCCGCAAAGCTATGAAGGTGCTTCGTCTATTGAGTCATTCCATACCTATTCTTTGTACCTACTTTATGATTCAATAAAAAAAAATGTTAATTTAATAAATGTTACTTTATTTTCTTTTTAATTCAAATTGCGTAAAATTGCGTAAATTTTGGAATATCCGTAACATATCATATCATAAATTCTATGGGCTTAGCTGAAAACTTATAAATGCTGTTCTGTTTATTAAAATTATTTCCTTTTATTAAGTATAGTAACAGGAAAATCATAGTTTTGCAAGAATAAGAAAATCGCAAATTAACTCAAAACTTAAATGAGATTTTGACGCAATCTAATCTTAGCGCCGTTAATGTAACTGTAACATGAAATGTAACTTAACTTTACAAATTTCAATGAAACAACACCTACTTTCTGCTCGGAAACTTCTGAAAGCAAAAAAAAAATTCCGGCGTTGTGATCGATTTTATTCACTTCTGAACTTAATGAGAACGTTTCCTTTTACACAGTATCAATTTGTAGAAATAAACCACCAGCAAAATCAGGCAAAATTATTAAGTATGCATAGGATCGCCGGATTTTTCTCATTTAAGTTCCTAAAGACTCTAAAACGATTCCATTTATCTCGTTTTCCGAATGATATATACATAATGTAACTGTTAACATTTCTCAAAAGTACTTTCAAGTCCATATTCTCGAATCTGCTATTCGACATAAGGTTGTAGCTACAATCGAAATAGGGCCCTATATCATCGACAAATTATGCTGAATTTTCTAAGCGATATGTGATAGTTTGATGGTGCAGTAGGGGGATCCCTTTTCGTCTCTTCTCATCTGCAGAATTTATGTTGCTAACAACAAATGACCATGTGATTTACTCAACAAAAAGATTCAACGTCATAAGTATAAACCGTTTCTGTCAAATAATTTCCCAACAAACAATATTATTATATGTACCATCCACTTAAACAAACATTTATAAGTTGCTTGATGTAACCCAAAATTAGGAAGAAATCTATTTGTAAGCCGAAAATAAACAGTCATAAACTTTATATCTCTGCGCCTTATCCGAAAAACAAATTGACATCCACACAAAGTATGTATGGATGTTGGTGGAAAAGGAAGGTATTTGTCTAACAACAGAAACTTCATTATTTGTCCAAAAAGATAAAGTTAAGAAAAGAACTCTATACTTTTTTTTTTCGCCCAGGATGATACTTATATAACTTCGTTACAGCTTTCTTTGTTCATATGCTATTTGCGGGTGGGTCGAACTTACTCCACTACAATGACTGCTGCTGCTGCTGCTGCTACCGTTCCCACCTTGGAAAGTTCTATAGGAAAAAAAATATTATTTCGCTATAATGATCACACAAAGAAATCTAACTTTTCTCTTCAGGAATAATTTATATCGACAAAAGTATCTAAAACAATAACCCAACGACAAGCACAAAGTTTCCACCCCAAAACAAAGCCATCGGCAGCGCCCAGAAGAGAAGACCCCCTCCCCAAAAAGCAATAAATTTCTATTCCAATAACACACACACAGCGATACGCCAATTTGTAAATAAAATTGCTAAATTAAAGGAATAAATTGGTTCTCCGGGAAGGCGGCCATATTAATTTATTATGGAAATCTGAACGACTTAAGTGGAGGAATATGGGATAAATTATCAAAATTTATGTGTTTTCGAACACATCTGCTTTGCAATAGAAATATCTAGGTACGGATACCCAAAACCCACTGAAAACTAGGTTTTGTGCCAATGGAAAGGTGGGGTCGCATTCACCAACAACATCAACAGCCTGAAGCCATATCCCAATCCCATAACCGACACACAAGTCGAGAAATAGGACGGACGCATTTAACCAATATTGAAATGTTATAATATAATAACATATTAATTAGATTATTTGAATGAAGTGCAGACACTGTCGGCCATTAGTTAATTATGATTAATTTACAAACGCAAGCTAATCGAACGAAGTTACGACAAATGTGATGATGGGGTGTGGCATATTCTCGCCTGACCATCTGCAATGAAACGTCCAAAGACCTTTGGGCGAATCATTTAGATTTAGATTTAGACTAACCGTCACCAGTGCTGCTATCTTCTCTATCCACTATTATAGTATGAGTTGACAAAAAAACAAATTGATTTTGTCTGCAAAGAGTTACAGCAGCAGTAGCAGCAGCATGGATTCTCCTCGGTTTCCATCTGACGCCAATGTTTACATGCACAACTCCTACTGTGTACTGTAACATCACCAGGAGCAGGTTTTCTAACTGTTTTATTCATTTGTGCGGTGGTTTATGTGGTTGAGCACACCCAACATAGCTGAGCTCTTCTCTGAAGCCCTCCCAGTTAACCGAACAACCAAGCTGCCATTGCCGCCCATCCGCTACCGCTACCACCGCACCGCCGACAAGCAGCCACATGTGCATGTTAACTGAATGTTTGGAGGCGAATTTGTAATTTTGTTGCGTTCCTAGTCGCGGGGTGGCATGTAAAATTTAAATTCACTGCCGAAAATTGTATCGCTTAGTCCCTTGAATCCCCATTTCGAGTGGCTTAATCGTTGCCGATGTGGAAAGCCATGTAATGGAGCCCTTTCGTGCTAATATTTGAAAAATAATTTGCTGAGGCAAAGGTCTCCGACATCCATTCGACTCATTCTCCTCGTAAAGAAGTCAACCTAACTCATACCGACCAAACCACCGCCAGGAGGGATGAAATTAAATCGTCCTTGAAGTAGAGACATATGTACGCAAAATGTAATCCGTCATACGTGCGGAGTTGTTTGCATTCCTAATGACTTCTGGCAAAGAGGTGCGCTCCCGGCAGACAACAATGCATTCCGGAAGAATACGAAAATCCCAGGATGCTAACAATGCATAACAACGGCAAAAATGAGATCCATGCGAGAGGGTAATGCATTTTTGATGCTCATCTCTGTATAGTGATGTATTCCTGGAGCCATTGTATTCGGTGCGGATTATTTTTTATCTTCCCGACGCGGCGCAGCGCGGTTCGGTGTGGCGCAGCAACAGCACTCCACCGTCATGGCAACCCCTCTAATCTTAAATAAGTTTTTCAATTTTTTGTCATCAGGTACTCTTAAGATGCTGCTTTCTTCTCAAGGGAACAAAAAACAGCGACAACAACAAAAAAATAAAAATAAAAAAATAAAAAATAAAAACGAAAGGGATGCGCCATTGTATTTCTGTGCGAAGAGCCAGAAGTCTATTTGCGAAATGACTGATTCCTGAGCTGGAACGTCATCATCTCCATCATCTGAATGGGGATTTTCTTCTGAAGCATCCAATTCGTCTTCTGTGGGATTTTGTACGCAAACAAAATTCACAACACAATTCACTTAAGTAGATTGAAATGTAGGTACCTACCAACGATGACAACGACAACAAGGCAGCCACGACGACCTTAGTGCGAGTACGAGTATAGTAGTTCGTCGTAGAAAATTTTACGATTTGTGAGTCATGTAATTGCAATGATTTCCTGGATGGAAGTCCCAAATTGTCATCATTGTGTCGTTGTCGACGCTAAACTTGTCGCATATGTGTAAGGGATTTTGCAGAATACACCCCCCATATACAGCTACATACCACCTATCTCTTTATTATCGTTAAATTATCCTTGAAAAAAATGTGCTCCTTGAATTACTTATTCTTATTCACATGTGTGATAAAAGCTTTTAGAGTGTTTGTTGTTTGCATTTGTATGCGCAGTCCTTATTTTCGGATGAAGGACTTAAAAAAAATGCATTCCACTTTTTTTATGCATTCGACGTTGACAGTTAAAAAATGTTTCCATAAAATGAAACAGATGAGAAAGGTTCAAAAAATAAAATGAATCACTTCATCGACCGGGATGAAAATCAAAAGCTGCTTAAATACAAGCAATTTTTATAGAATAAATCTCTTTTCACAGGAGAAGAGTCACCTCAGTAAAGGGCCATCCAATAAGAAAACTGTCATTTTAAATTTTGCGCCATTGTTGAACTCTAAGCTTTCAACCAACATTGCGATGACTTTGATGAGTAACAACTATGAGGATCAACTCATACTCCCACAACGTGTTTTTTGAAAATCTATAGCGGCGACATTTAGCAAAATGCGTACCTATGACCAAATCTGATTCTGAGAGTAAGTGGTCGAATAAGTGGTTCTTATATTCACTTTCACATATTAATTCATTTTTTTTTTATCTCACGATTTTTCCTTCGCGATTCTCGTTCAATAAGTAAAACCATCGTGGTGAATTAAATATTTGTGTGTTTTTTTGTTTCTTCTTCTTTTTCTAGTTTCATTCAGCTTCAATTCGTATTTAAATCTTGACCTTGAACATTCATTTCCAAATGCAGACATCGGAATTGCGGTGAATGGGTGAAAATATTTCGTTTTCATGTTTTTACAATTGTCCTCCTGGGTTCTAATATCGTTTTCTCTCTATTATATCTAAAGAAAATATATCCATACTTACATACTATATAAAACCATAAAAACGTCGCAGCAATCTCATTCGATCGGTAAAATTTTATGTCATCTGGCCGCATGTTCTTGGAGCGAAGAGTTTCGGGCTGGCGACCGGATCGTGTGATCGCCATTTTTGGGATGACATTTTCAGCGTCATTTAAATGACTAGGAAAATGGCGAACCAAATGAATGACATGCCATTAAAATGACGGAAACAAATGTCCGACGCCTAGGACAAGTGACTATCTCTTTGCTTATATAAATGGCAGCCCCTAAAAATTTCAATTCCAGCCATGCCATTTTTCGAAGCAAATGACAAATGCTTTCATTTGGATTTTTGTCTCGTCACGAAAAGACGTAATAATTAAGAAACTGTTTTCTTTAATTGACATTAAATGAAAGCTTTTGATATTATGGTAAAAAGATTACAGATAAATGACGCAAAATCGAAATAATCGAAAAGGTGACGTTTGTCATTTTGAAGAGGCATGACATTACCATGTGAACGTCGTTTGATTTTGGGACAAAAATGACAATGATAGTCATTTCGTGTGATCGCCATTTTTCCCCAATGACCAATGACGAATCGTTGCTTGAATGTCTCTCTAATGCGATATTTAAAAGTTAGTTTCTTTCTTCAATTTGGAAGAGATCCATTCTGATTATTAATTTAAAAAACAAAAAAAAACTTACAACAAATATTATAAGTTTTAATAAATCTTATACCATTTTTTTTAGTCGGAGATCATATTGAAAAAAATCGTATGAGCCTTTAACTCCAGAACCGCTAGATACATACATAAAATGGAAATTTACGTGGAAATAATTTTTTTCTATGTGTCGAATGTTTTATGTTACTTGTTTAATCTGAGTTTTCAAAATAGTTCTTACCCGCATCACTTAAAGGTCAATATCAAAGTTGTAGGTACCACTTTTTAAAAAAGGTAGTAAAAAGAATAAGTCCAACTATAAACCTACTTCCCTCCTACTATCATTTTCTAAGTTATTTGAAAAACATATCAAATCTAGCATATTGTCGTTTCTAGAAAGATTTAAATTCAGGGACATGTACAAGGGAGCGAAGACAAAAGTCAGATGTCCCGCAGGAGTCACCAATGAATTCCCAATAAATGTCGGTGTTCACCAGGGAAGTGTTTTAAGTCCTTCGATCTTTATTACTGGCCTAGATTATCAACTTGAGGGCCAAGTGACGGACCCTAAAGTGCATCAGTTATTCTTTGCTAACCATCTCGAAAAAATTGGGGCACGACCGACTCAGTTGGTATTGTCATGTTCAAAGGAGAGATCCTACGAACCCCGTCAAAAAGGCAATGGCAATCAACGTTCCCTTACAATCGCGTAAGAGAGGCAATCCTAAAAACTTCTGAATCACACGAATTCAGAAACACCAGCATTCGATTGGCCTCAATGATGAAGTGATCCAAAATCGGGATGCCTGCAGATATCTTTTGAGGTCAAACCGGCGGACCAGTAGGAATGCAGTGAAGTGGGAGGGTTATGATCCCTATAATCATGATCATAACTTCGTCGTTAAAAGAAGAGAAGAATTTGTTTGGATTCAGAAGTCTGTCGTCAGTTGTATGGAAGTATTGGCTCTAACATATCAAACACACAACAAACTATGACGGGCTTGTTCTTATAAATAGTATTTCTTTCAAACCATTATTAATAACTGAAAAACAAACATTTAATCAGGATTATTTGCAGCAAAAATAGTTTTTATCGGAGTTGACCTTTAAAGACCTTCGTATTCTACAGATGGAAAGATTCTCAATACCGCATAAATACTCCCAAACACATATCTTGACATATGTCAGGAATGTATCTTTCTGAAAAATTTTTTTTTTCACCAATTCCACTTACGTCCCTTTTAAGTTAACAAAATAAATAAATAAATATTAGGCGTAAACGGCCTAGCTTCTCCAACCATTGTGTGTGCGAAGTTATATCCTGGATGTTTGTCCGACGTTCGCAAGAGGTGGAGCAGCGAATAAAAACTTTCAGGTGGTACAGGTTGGGATTTGAACCAGCGACCTCTCGCTTAGTGGTCGAACGCACTTAACCACTAAGCCACTGCACCCACCCTTTTTAGTTAACTTATGAAAAATCTTAAATCCGGAAAACTTCGTAATGTTCGGCAATAGAGCTTTTGCAACAACAGGTCCCCTGGTGATTTGATAGCATTTCCAACCGAAAGTGGAACCAATCTATGGTGGTGACGATGGTGTAAGCAGGGTCTTTGCGCTTGATAATTCAAATGTATTTGACAGAGCTCTTTTGTACAAAAGCCGTGCACATAGAATCGATGATACCTTACCTTTCGCAGCATTTAATTCAAGACTCACTTATTTCATTTTTATCAATGATGTCCTGTCTGTCACTTCGAATCTGATGATAATGCCCTTAGCTTCTCAAATTAGTTTTCGTCTCTACGTTCCTCATCTTCGGTAAAGCTAGACCGTCATCGTATGTAAGGCTCAATAAATTCTAACATTGTCAGCACAGTTAAGTGGTGAGACCAATAGAGTTGAATTTAATGTTGTCTTCTGCCATTAAAGCGAGACATAAATACTCTGCCATTATCTTTAAAGGAAGATGTCCCTACCCTACACACGCGATGTACTGCTATCCCACCAAACTCACGATTTTTCTACAAAGATTGGTAGGTTGTCCTTGCAGAAAGATGAAGGCAGGCATGCTTGCACACGCACGAACTAGCTCGACGGAGGAGTGAAATCTTTCATCTGCTGCTGGACATCCGCAAATCCTTTCATGCCTGTTGAAAATTTAAATAAAAACGGAGCTACAAACCGACAAGAAATATTTAACCGTATCTTAGATGATTAAAAAAATATTAGAATAATGAATCTAGAATCATTAAAATCTTGGGAAATCTATGATGCTGTTGGTATCCCTAGCATGATCCTCCCACAACGTAACACGCTAAAAGCATTGTAGGCCATCCTTGGCTACCGCGTCGCTATTTCTCACGATAGCTCCTAAAGAACATATGAGGAACTTCTTACAGTACCCTGAGCTTACCTCTTTATTGTTTTTCTTGCTGCAGATGAAGGTGATGATGAAAATTCACTTCACATACACGGGGTGGTTGTTCGGTGGGTGTATGATTTAATAAAATTTTTCACAGAATAGTTCGGCAAACTCTTGGCGACACGTGTGCCTCCCGATGCTAATAGGTGGACCCCTATATAAGCTTGGATATTTCAACGCTTTGTTCACCATGCGTTAACCAAAAAAATCGATGCTGCCAGTGAAAAATGCGATCTAAAATTTAGGTAGATCAAAGTATCAATCACGATGATGTGAATTTATTTTTATTTATTTGTAAAGACTTTCAGCTTCTTTAATTCGTAAAAAAAACTGTATAAAATGAAAAAAGCTTGGGATGAGCACAGCTCCGCACTTGTCGACGAACAGCAAAGAAGAGAGAGAGAGATCGTAGCTTTCTCTAAGCTCGTGGTGCCAAAAACTCAGAAAAAAAATAAAATTTCGTCGCTTTCATATTTGACGAAATTAGTACAGCTGATTGCTATTGGAAATCTGTATGGTTTTAACATAAGCTGCTTTAAATTTAAAACAGGGTGTAGATTAAAAATCGATTTTTTTGGATTTGACACCTGCAGCGCTGAAACCATAAGGCTTTTCATTTTCGGTATGTGTGACATATTCGACGTCTAAGCTTCCTTAAGCGATGTATGAATTATTCTACCACTTCTAGAGTATAAAGCTCATAGCTGGTCCGGTGCGAAATTACTTGACTCTCTTTTTTAATCGTCGCAATATCTCCTGCTTGTCGTTGTTTGTTCGAACCCATATAAAAGAGAAAGTATTTAAACTTTATTTAACAGCGTACTACGCTTTTTACACAAGGATTCGGAAAATAGAAAGACATTTTTTTATTGATAAAATAAACTTTGCACATTTTGGAATTAATGCATTCAATATGGCATGTTTCATCATTTCGAATGAGCGAATGCATGAAATCACCTGCGTCAAGTCTTCCATTTTAATTCTGCTTTATTAGCAAGATCCTTGTGAGTAATTATAGCTACCCAAAGCAATTGCTTCTTCAATTGTATAAAACAACAACTATTAGCATTTCAGAATAATACGAGAAGCTTAGAGTACTCAGGGCAGGCAAATGAAGGAGCTTCCATGATTCAATGCAATACATACAAATGTGAGCTAGGCGCAGGAGAGTTCGGGTTGATGCTACTAATTGCACATACCTTCCTGGAAGCTTTAGAAAATTACTTGAATTACTAGTGGTCGGTCGGTAATATCTGTCTGTCGCTTTTTCCATTTACGTCAGCTGACACAAGGCCGTTGCCAACGGAGCTGATTCCACAAATGCATATTATGTACATACATATGTACATCCGCAAACAAAAAAGCAATGGGCAATTTTAATAGGAAATTCAACTCCGGAGATTTAGATTCAAATGCTCTCAAAGGCACAAACATCTACGCACATGAAGGGCACTTGTTTGCTGCGGTAGCAATGTAAACCGTTGATGTTGATCCTTGGACATCAGCGGATGCATCGATTTTTCGAGGGAAGCGACCACCGGCGATGGGCTGATGCCATCATTGTGATTTGTAATTTTGTACAAACGATTTGTGTCTGCCTGGCCACTGCCGCCACTGCTGGTGCTTCAATGCCTAGTGTGGAATGCTGGCACAAATGATGTGGCAGGCTATCTCATTTGTCCTGCAGCCTGTGAATCACAGTTTAAGTTTTAAACATGCCATTGTGGTGTACGTCCATACAGAGAGCCAAACTAAAATAACAAGAGGACCCTGCTTAAAACAGGATATTTTCCTTCAATAACATCAGAGAGGAAGTTCGTTGATGTGGAAAATTTTCAATTTTCACAACGATGGAATATTAACAAGGCACAATGACAGTAAAATAGAGGAGTCGGCCTGCTTTGCTTTGATCGAAATTGCATTTATGCTCACCTGCTGCAAAATGTTAGAAAAAAAAAACAAAACAAAATACTTTACTTATGCCTTTAACTGTTGCACTTTATGATATTGCGATAGTGTCAACTTAAGCATAATAAATGTTGCTTCATATAGTTGTAGGAAATTCTCATTTAATTTCTGGGCCTACCAGATTGACCGTTTAGAAAATTTAAAAATATGACAAATTGTTGTCATTTTAGCCACAGACACAAATATTTGTCACAAGGATACCTTTTTCCAAGATTTTTTATTAGTCATCCATGTGGACAACTCTAAAAATATACATATTTTTGCAGTAATTTTTTTACTGGCCATGTGCAATAAAGAAAATATTTGGGTTACAAGAATAGATATGTATCTATATTAGGTTTATAGAGAAATTATTATTTCACATCAGCCCATTGTCCTTTGCAAGTGTGGGAGAATGATAATTTAATTTAGGGATGGATGCGAAGCTATTTTTCTTTGGCTTAAAAACACTCGAATTAGTTCAACATATGTAAAGTATACTTCCCTGCAGAAACCATTGACTTTTTAAAATACCGCAAGAGCCATGATTGACGTTTGCAATTTATATTAATTTCTTTCAAAAGCTACAAAAATTGTTTGATAGGGTGCATCTCGCATTACCTTTGGCTAAGCTCAAGTCTTTAGGTTTATATTCTTCAATGCTAAGATGAAGATGAATTACCTGACTAGCTAATAGACAGGTGGTCAAAAGGATGGTGATTGCGATTATATTAGAACTCAAGCGTTCTCACTTTAGCATAACACCATCAACTCCTACTTCTCACCTCCCCGTGGTGACTGCTGGGTGCCTAGTACCTCGACTGGAGATGGGGTAACCAACCCCTGTGGAAGGTCGTTGGTGGCAGCTGACGAGAGAGTGGGGGAGAAGTGCCAGCTCAGTAAGGCACTTTTCCTGTTTCCGGACGGCGCCGGACGAATTCTACGGATGGATCAACGGTGGCGTCCACAGTTCCAGTTAGGCTATTGAATAACAGACGAAACTGGCATTGAAGTCAATGAGGACAAGACAACAAACAATGACAACAAACAAACAATCATCTGTCCACCGACTAGGACGAAATGTCACTGTTGATAGCAGCAACTTCGAGGTAGTTAAGGAGTTTATCTACCTCGGGGTAAACATCAACTCCACAAATGAAATCTTAGTGGAGATTCATCGAAGAATTACCCTAGGAAACCGCTGCTACTTCCGTTTGGCATAACAAATGGGTTCAGAACTCCTAACTCGAAGGACAAAGTACATGCTCTACAGAACCCTTATCTTGCCAGTTCTGCTATACGGCGCCGAGTGCTGGACAATAAGCAGGAAAGGGGAGTTAATACTGGGAAAGAAAAATCCTTCGACTGATGTTACAAAGTACATGCTCTACAGAACCCTTATCCTGCCAGTTCTGCTATACGGCGCCGAGTGCTGGACGATAAGCAGGAAAGGGGAGTTAATACTGGGAAAGAAAAATCCTTCGACTGATGTTACAAAGTACATGCTCTACAGAACCCTTACGGCGCCGAGTGCTGGACGATAAGCAGGAAAGGGGAGTTAATACTGGGAAAGAAAAACCTTGTGTGTTTCTATTTATATGAATTATGAAATTTTTAAATTTTGTAAGGTTTTGCCTTCCGCGGATGATTTTAAATTATTTTCTCGGATAAATAATTGCATTCGTTTTCAATCAGATATTAATAAATGCTTTTGTAACGCTGTGGAACTTAAGATTTGTATATGTAAATTTTTTTTAGTATAGGCTCTGTTAGGCTCTGTTTTGTCTCCGATTCTCCTTTTCATTTTTATCAAAGACCTTCTTTGTGGGTTGTCACTTCTAATCCAATCCATTCCTTCGCTGATGACAATACCCTTAGCTTCGCATATTCGTTTTATGATTCACGTCCCAGATCTTCGGGAGTGCAACTAGAACTGCAACGCGTATTAAGCTCATTCAAATCTGAAGTTGACAGCATTCTTCCAAAATACAATATTGTCTTCTGTCATTAAAGTGAAACCTCTGTACTCTGCCATTATCCATGAATGACACTTGCATCGCTGAAACTGAAAGTCTTTCCATCCTCGGTATGTGTGTTAATGACAACCTTAGTTGGAATGATCAAAATTCGATGTCGCTAAGAACGCTGCGAAATGTCTAGGGTTCCTTAACCGTTGCAAGAAATATTTCACCCCTACTGAACTGGCTAGAATTTATAAGGCGTTTATTCACCCTAAACTGGAGTGCAGCGGTCAGGTGGAGCTACTTGATAGAATTAAGAAACGCACGATAAAACTTATTGGCAATCGAAATATCGCCAATTCGCTTGAGTCTCTTAGTCACCGTGGCAATGTCACCTGCCTGTCATTGTTTTATAGTTACTTCCATCATAAATGCTGTAACGAAATAGCCAGTTGCATTCCACCACTTCAAGAATTCAACCCTTAAGCCTATATTCGAACGTACTGTGAAATATAAGGATTCCTTTCTTAACCGTACAATACGAGTGTGGAATGCTGTACCACTCTATTTTTTCTACACATTATAGTTTACAGACATTTAAAACCAATGTGCATCGGTTTCTCCCTTTCACAAACCCTTAATTTCCTTAATGGCCGCACTGTGTCACTTCATTATAAGGGTATCCAAAGTCCCTTTAGTGCGCGTACATTATAAATAAATTTTGCATGACTATTTTATAAATGATCTTAGACTTAAGCGTTTTGAGTAAGTGAAAGATCTTGGGTCATATTTGACAATAAGTCAAGTTTCTCATTGCATTATGATTATGTCATTGCCATGTCTAACTCATTGTTAGGTTTCCTTAGGGGGTTAGGTAGGTTTGAAAATAGTTGGAAATAGTACAATTTGTTTAAAATATTCTCCTAAATTTAAAATCGATCCGTGTAAATTTCTAAGAGATAGACCCTTCGGAAGTTCCGCCCATCAGGTCATGTCAGTGCAGCGCTTCGCAGGCATACGCGTTTATCTCAAAACTAAATTTTTAATGTCGGTGGACACGATTTCTCGAAGAGTTATGAAGCGATTTAGTTTTGAACACATCTTTGAAATAACATTATCTGGTCATTGAACGAAGGATTTTTTTTTATTACAACTAATTTTTTCGATCCAATACATTGCGAAAATTTGACAAAAAAATGTGTTTTCCTTTAAAATTGGGGTCAATTAATCAATTATATCCTAAAGGTATATTATTTTTGTTCCGAAATGGTTAAGTGTTAAACAAACGCGCCTACTTTTTGTGGGCGTTTTTTAACAAAATAGTTTTTCGTTATAAATTTCATGGAATAAAATAAAACGCCATCCATCATATTCTTTGGGGTCATTTTTCACCCCTTGTTGTTTTTAATATAAATTTTTGAGTCCATTTTTCATTTTTGATTTTGGGCAATTTTTCAGGGGGCGTGACACATTTTTGGGCCCTTTTTTCATTTCATTTGGGGCGATTTTTTATTTAAAATTAAGGTAATTTTTGATTTTGAAAAATAGATCTAATTTTTGGGGCGATTTTGACATTAATAATTTAGCTTTAGGCAATCTCAATTTAAACATTAAGCGCTAAGGTAACTAGGCCATTTTTCTTTTCAATTAAGCCAAATTGATTTTCTGGTTAGAGTAAATTCTATCCAGAACCAGAAACAGACCCAGACATTCAGAGTTAACATAATCAACTTTGAAAGCAAGACTGTCGGCAGAGACCTGAGCTCTGAACTTCTTACTATAAGGTACTTATAACATATACAACAAATAAACCGTCAAGCTACCAATGAATAAAATATCATTGCAAACAGTATGAAAGAAATTAATTATAAGTCGGTGACACATCTAATATACCGCCCCCATCAGGGTAGGGTCTAAAGATTACATTTCAATCAATTAAATTCCAAAACTTCTATGCTGCTACTTTGATAAATTTTCCATATCACTTGCGAAAAGAAAATGAAACTCTGTCAAACTTGAATGTTAGGCGCAGAGCCATTAAACAAAGTTCTTAATTAAAATCATTCTAAAGTGCTTCAGAATCATTAAGGACATATGTTACTCTCATTTCGAAGAACATGACTCTCATACATGCCGAAGGTCGTTCGTTACCATCGTCGATTAATGTAAGCGGAACGGAGAAAAAAACAAGAATTCAATCCAACTCCCGAAGCGGGTTGGAATTGCCTCCTTGTTTCTGAAGGAAACACACAATTGGGGGTCGTTTTGTTCGTCCTCCTACCCCTCGAGTGCCGCAGCAAATTTGTTTATTTATGCTTGTCAGATGGAGTCAAATATCAAAGGAATAAACTGACTCATTCGCACAAACGTGCCTCCACATAAACTAACAGACAGACAGTTCGCAAGGATTAGAACAGATTTCGGCAATGGCGCAACGGCATGGCGTGAGGATAGAGACGGGCGCGTCATGACAGTGGAGCTAGCGATGATGGAGTACCGTCGCCAACGTCGTCTTCTGGATTTTTCATGAGTATTTACCCGCTCAAAGATAAAGCTCGCACTGTGAATACGTAATCAGGTTTGTGTTTTGTAATTTAATAAATAAAATTACTCGGCATCACATTCCGGCCGCGTTCTTTTTTTTTTTTTTGTTTTGTTCTTATCCTTTATATTCCAAGGAGTGAATATGTGATTGTCTGTCTGTTGTTTTCTTAGTCCTTCGGAGTGCTGGTTTCTATAATACCCTTGCTGTAA
Source organism: Ferdinandea cuprea (assembly GCA_963576555.1). Taxonomy (NCBI): domain Eukaryota; kingdom Metazoa; phylum Arthropoda; class Insecta; order Diptera; family Syrphidae; genus Ferdinandea; species Ferdinandea cuprea. The sequence goes on from OY754958.1 coordinate 800,770, forward strand.
TTTGGTTCAGGGTAACATATGTGAGTGAATTTCATATCGAAAAGGGAAATGTGATGGAATTGAAAAGGATATTATTTACATAGTCCCCTGTCACTCTTATGTAAGTCTCTTAAGACCGTACTTTCTTGGCACAGCAAATGATTATGGTGTACGCATACGCAATATTGGATATAATTATATGGGACGTACTCGTATAATTTAGGTTTCACTTTATTACTGTGAGAGCAATTAACGCGTGCACCTTCTGTTCGTAACTCTCATTACCCGCTTGCATTGCTACTATAGCGAAGCGGGTGCATTGTCATAGCAATTTGAAAATAACTAATTAGCAGCTTCCACCGCAACAATGGCAAATTCCAACAGCAGGCCTCATTGTCATTTGAATCTCCTTCTTTGCATTAGCCCCCATTATCCTTTTTAATCCATAAATCCAGAAAATCACCGTTCTATGTCCATGGGCTGTCGGACAAGGACTGAACACAAGATTTAATGAGAGATTATTTCCCGGGACATTTAATTTTTCACAACCCTTCAGCCGTGGCGACTTGATAGTCTAATGTCCTTGTGAAATAAAGGCTTTTTGCGCGGAGATTTTTCCATGCTGCACAGCATCCGGCTGCCTATTATTGCCCAGACTGTGCTACATACACCTACCTACATACCTACCTAAATTAGAGTCGACAGTCGGCCGGCACTCCATCCCCAGCCAGTTGGCCTGGCTGTCGTTGGGAAATTTTAATCAAAGAGGTGATTTTTTATTCTCACAACTTTAATGCCTTACCTAAAGGGAAAATGAAAATTTATACCTGTTATAAGAATATGATTAACGGGATCATGTTTTAGTTATCCAAACGCCCTGACAACCACACTGAAGCAACAGATCTGGTCATACTCACATACTAGTTAGTAGTTGGGGGTCCTGTCCTCTTAATGTACCGCCAACTGTGGGTCCATGAACAGGCCAAAGATGTCCATTATATTATCAAACTGAAGACTGCTAGCTGGGTAGTTTTTAAGGTATCCTCATTCAACAGGAATTTCAATGTCTTATATTGCATTGCATTGCATGCATAGTTACTGCTACTGAAGGTGTTTGCCTTGATTTTAGAAGATGGTAATAGCATATGCCGAGTATCATGTGAATTGATTGCATTTGGCTCATCGGATGACATAATGAAATATGCGTTAACACTTGCCATGCAGTACCATATATGTATGTTTAAACGACACACTCAACATCTGTACTGTGAATGCGCAGTGCCGTCTATCATAAAATATTTACTCCCGAATTCACCAGGGAGCAATTAAGTTATTTCATTAAATTTTAATCGACTTGCAGTTTAAGGAAGATGTACAAATGCAAGTACCAAAAGTGAACGGTTAATGCGAAAATGAAACAGTAATAGTGTAGTGATGTTCGTGGGCTAAACGAGAAGGTTTACATTTCAGACAGAACCTTACAAATCCGCAAAATGAAATACCTTCACTAGTTTAATTTTCAAAACAATTAACTACTTAAAATAAATTAGAGATGTAAAAACTCTAAATGATAATTGTTTTGTAGGTATAGTAATTTAAAGTATTGTGATAGTTTTTTAATAGCACACCGAAATTTTTTCTGATACAAGGCATATTTTACAGAATTCATTTTTTCAAATAAAACAATAAAACTAAATATTTACAGTGGCCGCCATAAATCTATGTACACTAACTTTAAATTGAAGTATCCCCTCTTCTATTTACGTATAAGTCACATCACAATATAACAGTATTGAAAAAATGTTATTATGGTCAAATTAATAGAAATCTGACGAAAATAAAATAATATGCTAGTAGGGTCTACTTTCACCCCAAAGCAAGTTATATCCAGTTAAAATGAAAAGATGAAGTTGATAGTTGACCCCACTACCATACCATTTTATTTTCGTCGGATTTCCATTAATTTCATCTTAAAAAAGTTTATTCTATACTGTTATATTCTGATGTGGATTTAACGAAGGATTTAACTTTCAAATGAGCCTCTCTTTACTTTTCTGCTTATCGACCATCACTAGGCGCCATTTAACAGAACTGACACGATAAGGGTTAAATTGAGCATATACTTTGCCCTTCGATTAAGAAGTTTTGAAACCTTTTGTTTCGCCAAACCGAAGTAGCAGTTGTTTTCTAGGGTAATTCTTCGTCGACTTTCCACTAAGTTATTATTGGTAGAGTTTATGCTTACACCGAGGTCTCGACTCTGCACAACAAGAGCTATCACTACTTGCAACATTTAATCTTTTGACTTACAGCAACCAAGCTGTATAAAAACCTATACAAAATCGAACTCTCGATTTAGTATTTTCTTCTGACTCTGTTAGTACTCTTGTTAATGAATCGCACAACAGTATTACTAACATAGACAAAAATCATCCACCATTGGATATTTTTATTAACTTAGATGACATCTTTACGAAAACAGTAATTCGTATGACCCTACGCTTTCCTACGACTTACGGAAACCAAATTTTCAAAGGCTTTCTGAAGAAATTAATAATATACAAATAAATATGAAAAACTTCTCTGATATTGATGTTGCAGTTCAAACATTCAATGTACTAATAAATGACTGTATGGATAGAGTTATACGCGTTAAGTCATCTAAAAATGGACACTTGTTCCACTCTTGATATACGAAAGAGTACGAAATCGACGTTGCAGAGCTTGGAAAATCTATTTAAAAAGCCTGCTTCAATCAGATTTAGACCATTATTTAATTCTATTTAATGAGTTTAAAATTTAATCTCTTAACCTTCATAGTGAATATGTTAAAAACATGGAATTTTCATTAAAGAGTGATCCCAAACGTTTCTGTCAGTTTGTTAATTCGAAGCAAAAATCGGATCCAGCAAATTTTAGTTACTGTAATAGTAACGTACTCGAGGCATTCCACCGATTGTTCTTAAAAAATGCAGTCAAGCCCTTAGTCCTTATCTTAAGTATTTGTTCGATTTATCCATTAGCTCTGGGAAATTGTGGTTCGTTTTCTTAATCTTTTTCGGCTCAGTCTGGAGTTCCTCAGGGAAGTCACTTAGGCCCTGTTTTATTCATACTTGCTATAAATGATGTTAAAGCATGTGTGAAAACCAGCATTATGAAAATTTATAAATCTGTCAACAATCAGAATGACAGAAATCTTCTCCAGGCGGACATTAATAGTCACCTCATGAGATAAAAATGTGTTAATTTTGAACCCATATGACATTTTAAAGAAAACGTATTCCCCCATTTTTCATTATTCTCTATCCGATCATATGCTTTGTCATGATAGTTTAAGGATCTCGGAGTTTTCTTAACTTAAATGTTAATAAATCAAACTCCATGCTGGACTTTATTTAGAAGTGGTCTAAAGAATTTGACGACCTCTACGTTACTCAGTCTTTTTACAATTGCTTTGTCCGTCCACATCAAGAGTATGCTTCACCAGTTTGAACTCCCTACTACAATATTCACTTAATTCCAATTGAAGCTATTCAGCGTAACTTCAATCATTTTGCCCTTAGAGGTCTTTTATGGGATGATCCGTATAACCCTCTGTCCCCCCTACAGTCAACGTATCAAAATTCTTCAAATGTTACCCCTCTCTAACATACAGCTGGTCATATAGATGCTCCTGATCTTTTGTATTTGTGTTTTCAATATATCTTTGCTATATATGTATTTACTTATACCAGCACTAAATGATGAGCCTGTGGTGCACTTTTTGTGACGGGAATAAGCACTCCACGACACAGATCTTAGTATCTGGACAAATCTGCTGTAAATAGAAGATAGAAAAATCAGCAGTTGCACCATAGCCTGTTGTCTATGGCTCGCTATCGACATATGACTATACATTCGATAAGATTAGATACACATGATATATCATCGATATGTCGCAGTGACACTCACAAAAAAAGGGCGACGGGAAAAAACGATAACACTTTGCCGTCGCACAATCCACATTGTATTGTTTAGAAAAAAACTCGGTCTCAATGTACGATTTAAATTGTATTGCCTACTTGATCTATTCACTCTTAACCTTGGAATACTCCCATTGGATTTTGTTTGGTTTTTTACGAAGCATTATCCAAATGCACAGCTTCACCGAGCAACGGGTTTGGTCTTTGCCAGTAAGAGACAATAGCGTGATAAAATAACAAACAACTCATTTTTTTTTTGTATGTACTTTTGCTATGAGAACTCTCCGTCTCCAGCATATGATTCATTCAAGTGCGTTGGGTAATGGTTTGTTTTATTGTCTCCCAATTTTGGCAAAAATTTGGGATATGGCAAAAAAGTCGTTCATTAAATAATGAATTATTCTTTGTATTTATGAAAATCAGTTCACTGATTTATGCATTTTATTCATTAATCAACGTACTCCGTACATTGAATCAACGAACTTTGTTCTTTGTGTCAACGAATTTGGTTCATTAAAAAAAGAACTTTGTTCATTAATGTTTTTATTGTATTCATTAATCACCGAATTGTGTTCGTTGACTCAATGTATTATGTTCATTAATTCAATGTATATAGTTCATCCTATTATAAAATATTAAGAAAAGAAATTATTATATACAATTTTTTTATATAATGGCAGCGGAAAATGCGATCACATCCTTTATAGACTAAAGCCACCAAGTGTATATTCGGAGAAAAAATTTCTTTCATCACTGATGTTGAGTTCTTCAGGAAAATACGACAATTCATAAGTTTATGAAGAATATTATTTTCAGTGTTCATATAGATATATTCTCCTGTTAGAACTGTTAGTCAGTTCTTTTAAATTTTTAATGGAACTGATATTTTTCAAAATATGTTGACGTGACAGAATGTAAGTGAGAGGAAAAATAACTCTTGATACATCATCTGAACATTTTTCTACCAAATTTATTAACTTTTTTTTAACAAGTTTGTTAGAAAAGGAGAGTACACGCAAAAGGTGTTAAGGATCGTCAAATCTATCGTCTTGGGACACTTCATCAAAGTGAATCTTACAATTAGTCTCAAGCGATCTTCTGTCTTAAAACATCTTGTTCAATCCATACTCCATGTATCACAAATTCTGATGCATCTTTCTGTAATGAATGAAACCCACCTCTCAACTTCTTGATATTTGATATTACATTTTGAAGCTGATTACAAGAAAAGGCAGATCGATATTTTCCAACTGTAATATTTTTTAAGGCAAATTAATGATTTGCAAGCTTTTATCTTAAAGAACAAGGAGCAACACAAAATTAAAGGGTTCAATTTTATTTCTTAACACCTGCATTTCTCTCAGTAGATTTGTTGATTTTCAGTATAATTTTCCTTAAGCTTTGCGGGATTCAAGATTTTTTCTCTACATCGATGATTCTCTTTTGCAAACCTGTGTAGGCGCCGCTCAAAGTTGCTGCACCATAATATCCTTAACCACGACTTTTTTGGAGTTCAATGAGATTGTTCATTGATTTGAAATGACTAAGAAATTGGGATTGAGCTGAGAGAAGCTACCTTAACAATGTAGATACAGATACATACGGAGATCTCCACTTGGTTTCTAAGAACAAAATAAAAAAATATTCAAAATAACTTCATAAATTATTGTCGAAGTATCAATCATGTACTCGTTCCAAAAATGTCCTTTTCCTTAATTTGACTTTAGCTAATTTTCAAAGTTCAAATTCAAACACACATACACAAGTCGTCGCCACAAAAGCAAAGCAAATATAAATAATAAATATCTTCTTAATTTCGCCAAAAATTAATTTAACACACATCTAAGCCGCTTTCCCCTTTAATTTTCATATTAAAATGCAAACAGTATATTGCACACACATCCCTCATGTTTGTTTATTCAATTTTTAATATACGAATAATTGAAAATGCCGCCGAGCTTTAGACAGAATGACATCCTCTACAGCTAGATACTACGAAATAATTTAACATTTATTCATCAGTCGAACAAAAAAAAAAACACATCGTTCCCCCATATTTCGTCGGCATTCGTGCAGTAGGTACCACAGAATCTGACGTTCAGCTAAATTGTTTGGCATTTAAGTTAATTGAAAAGTCCTGTATCATACGAAACCAGAAAATATTCTGACGGATTACGTGAATGCCGAATGCATTATAGGGCGGCACCTCCACTGCTGCATATCACAGTGTGTATTTCGAAACAAGATAACCGATTTACAAACACTTTAAACAGTATAATCAGCTTAGGCTTTGGCATACCCTACCCAAACTCCGGCGATGGTTTTAATTTGACCTCCCATTTCAGAGAGCATCGAACAATTTAATCAGCTCTCATGCACTCATTAATTAAATAAAATCGACAAATATATACTCGTAAATAATGCAGGCGAGCACAACTCTCACCAGATAAAGGGACCATTAGTTTTGAATTTATTACGAGTCGAATGAGTGTCCCACTTAATGCATTCGAATGCAGGTTGATAGAATTGGTGCGCCATCAGCGGCCTCAACAGAAATCCAAATCATGCATTTAAACGGCAATTAGCACTATTTTTGGGCCGCCTCGTGCCTCGCGCCTAGCGCCTAGCGCCTCCATGCGAAATGATTGAAACTTACCCCGGCTTTGGTATCAAAATTGAAAATTTTAATCAACAACCAGAAATTTCTGTGTATTTTTTTACCAAAACATCGCCAACATTATCTACGCCGCACAAATATAGATATATGTAGGTATAGGTATCTACTAGTCCTACATGTAAGTATGTATGATGGATACGTGCACGATGGACGTAAGCGCATCATGACCCCCGTGGTCGTGGAATACAATTCCATAAAGCAGATTAATGAAGCCAATGCCTATTCGGTGAAATGAAATATCCATTTGCGCTTATAGTTAGTTTGTAATTATGTTGATTATTTGTGTTCGGACACAGAAATCAATACCCGTCCATCCGCTTGTTGTATAATTGGAATGAAACTCTTCAAATTTGCCCAACAGGAGTAGCATGCTGCAGCGGTAGCATCGAAGCAATCCAGTTGAATTCATCGTCCTCTGGCTACTGTACTACAGCTATCGGCCCTTTTACCCATGATTCACTTTCACATGCACAGCCATCCTGCTCAACAATGGGACGACGACCGACGAGCGGACTGAGTGAGAGTCGACAATGAAGGGTCGTTTGTTTGGTCGTTCATTTGTTCGCTTTTTCGTCGCTTTGATCAACATGGACTGCCGCCGCCGTCAATAAATTGCATATCAAATATTTAATCAATATCCACAGAAAAATTCAATTATCGATGGCTTTCCCACACGTGACTAGTTGACGTAGGTGCGGGTGCGGGATGACACAAGAGTTCTTCATCGCAGCTCCACACTCCTCCAAACTCGACTCCACTTGCACTCACCTCATCACAGTCACTGTAAAATGGCATACCATCGTGGGATGATGATGAAGAACACGAACCGAGCGGGGGTAGCGGTGGTAGCCTTCTTCCATCAGCATTAACATTACCATCACCATCACCATCACTATCACCAGCGTCACCGGCATCACAAGCATCAGCAGCATCACCATCACCGGCTGCAAAATCCTGATAAACTTAATGCAATTCATATTTTGTGTGTTTGCGTTTTTATTTCTCGCTTTCGGAATTCGCCAGGACCAGCAACCAGGACACCATGTTGATGCTGATGCGCTATATACTGCCGTGTGCCATGCCATGCAGCAGAGTCGTGCCAAAGTCGTATTTTTCAATTTCATTTCAATTTTTTCCGGCGTTTCACAGTTTCGACTACATAAATTTCAATTTGTATTAAATTCAATGAATAAAAAGAAATTAAACGCTCTCAATCGGCAGGGACAACGTGTGCGGGTAAACCATCCAGGCATACAATCGAACAAAAGATGTTAAGCTCCATTGGGGGTCAGGATAAAGCTTAATTTATAAATTAATACTAATGAAAATTTGTAATTTAATTTGTTTTAATGAAGAGGGAAAAATATGCAATCAAGGTACATTGATGGACGAACGAGTAAGCAATGTGCAAGAATAGGGAGAGAATGAGCTCCTCCCCATAGTATCGATGTGTTTTTTTTTTTTGCTCTCTCTCGCTGGTTTTTATATCACTGGTGCAAATTTAATTACATTTTTCGGAACTGTTTACTTTTTTACAAATTCAGTAGATCCAGTTTCAATAATTTACTCAAAAAATATTAGGTATTCTGAATATATTATTAATATTTTTAAGGTTTGCGATAATTAAATCAATTGAAACATCACTACAAAACAAATATTTTAAAGAATATTTAATAAAAACTAGAGTAGAATAATATTATTTAAACTGGATATCTTTCAAGCCCAAAATCATATTTCTACGGTTTTTATTGTTTAATGTAAATGTTTGCTACAAATAACATATGTATAAAGTGAAGAGCTTAAATTTGTCGTTCCTTACACACTTATGCAAAAGAAAATACGGAAAAACGGGACCACTAATTGAATCTTACATTTAATCGGTTATTGGTAAGGGCCATTGAGTTAATGTCATACCTTCGAATTAATTTTTGAAATCCATTTTGAACCTTCACTTATTGAACTAATTTTTGTGAATATCCAATCATCAAAATAACCCAAGTAAAGGGTGTTTTGTTTTAGAGGTATAGAACTTCAAATTCAAATAAAATACGAGAAAGTCGTTTTAATGTCCATCAATTTGGCTTTATTGGAAGGATAATTTAATGCCATTAATTTTAATGTAATATGATCTCGGGCATGTGGCCGCCGCGGCTGGTTCGAATAAAGACAGTCTAGAGGTCCAATTTTCAACCACTTTTTCAAGCATTTGGGGCTGTATGTCGGCAATAACACCACGAATGTTGGCTTCCAAGTCCCCTAACGTTTCTGGTTTGTTGGCGTAGGCTGGCGACTAACATATTCCTAAAGAAAATAATCCAATGGTGTCAAATCTCACGATCGTGGTGGCCAATTGACAGGTCCATTCCGCGAAATTATGCGCTCATCGAATGTTTCCTTCAATAAATCGATTGTGACTGTAACTGATCACCAGCCCATAGAGCACACCAAACAGTCAGTTTTTGTGGATGTAATGGCGTTTCAAGGGTCTGATGTGGATTCTCTTCACTCAAAATGTGGCAATTTTGCTTGTTGACGTAGCCATTCAACCCAAAATGAGCCTCATCACTGAACAAAATTTTGCGGTAAACATCACGAACTGAACCATTATTTTCGAAATAAATTTGCACGATTTGCAAGCGTTGTTCATTTGTCAACCTGTTCGTGATGAAGTGGCAAACCAAACTGAAAATAAATGACATTAGAGCTGTCAGATTTGACCACAAAATGTCAGTTTTATCTCTATTCGAAAAACCAACCTATAAAAAAAAACATTAGTAAACAGAATGCAAAGTAACGGCCCCAGTTGACTTCACTGGGGTACGCCACTATTTGTCAAGTATGAAGAAATTCATTGATAGAAATTGGAATTTCGAAAGCTTTTGAAAGAATACTAGTTAATAGAGTGTCCACTTTATTACATATTGCCAATTATTAATACCATTTTGGACATGAAAATAAAGTTTTTCGTTTACACGTTTTGGGTATAGCTGAAAGTTTGCAACTGGGCCTTTTATTATTCAAAATATCACGACTTGAAAATATGTATTATGAAAACAACTTTCCATTCCTCAAGGAAATTACCCGAAACGGGGAATGATTACTAATTTGGAGAGGCGGTTTTACAAGAGAATAAAAACAATTTTTGAAAAGAATGGGAGGTATACCGTCATTGCCAGAGATGCAATTACTCTCGAGATATGAGATGTTAGCTGAATAACTAGGAAGACGACATTTCATCAGTTGCGGCGATTGCTCGATTTTACCTTATAATATTTTGAATTCCATTATGTTTACGCTTGGAGATGCTACTATCCAATGGAGCGCTCAGACATAACTACTGGTCTTAGTTTTCCCATCTTGCGAAGAAAGGTGAGAAGGAGCTTCAGTGATGAAGAGTTTTGATGTTCGGCACTCACAACGTCAGCCCCGAAAATCCGCCACATGGTGCGCGCAATGGCCGGACAACTGCAGAGAAAGTGTTCTGCTGTGTCATCTTCCTCTCCGAAACTAGGATAGGTGGTGGTGTCGCTCATGGCCAACACATTTACATACGTTTTTACCAAAAGCTTGACGACCAGAAAGGACGCCTACATGCAGCCTGCAGTCGATTCTCCTGAGAGATGGAAGGAAAGAAGCAGACTTTTTGCAAATGTACGGGCGCCGTAGTTTGGTTTGTCTGTGTCCATCGCAGTCGCGCCGCCAAAACTTTTGTTCAGGAGAAACCCAACTATCAATAGAAGACATGATGCAGGATGCAGGAAAACCTAACGCAGCTTCAGGTCCTGAAAAAACTGCTTCTTAACCTTAACCAAGCTCATCGGAGATCTCGTTTCCCTGGATGCCAGTATGACCTGAGACACAAACAATATTCACTGTGTTCAGCCTTCCTCCTCCTTCAGAGAAAGCTTGAGTTCGAGCATTAACTTGGACGAGGTAAGAGGTGAAGAGATCAGAAGAATTTCGTAGTGTAAATATCAAGAGATACTCCCAGTATCACTGGCCAACAACCCTGTTTAGTGGTAATTCCCCGTGGAGCAATTGTGATTTGTTCTGCTGCTACCAACAGCTAAGCTTACATTATGAAAAACGGTAACATGGCATTGAAGATGACCTATTATCTGGGACAGTAAGGTACAGGTGACGAAGAGGTACAAACAAACACTTGGTTTAAAATGTAATCCGGGCGATTACCGGGCTCTTGTCGGATCTCAAAAGTCTGGGGAGTTTGGCGACCTCTCCCATATCTTTCAGGGGAACTGCCTTATAAATCAGCTATAGCTCAAGCTGGATACTTTAGCTGTCGCACGGAAAGCTTCGCAGTCGTCAAATATTTTTTAAATGACACAACTTCAGCTACGATCCATTGATGGCATTCACAGTTTTGGAATTCGGTGATGGCATAGAGATTTCTAGCGTTCAAGCCACCTTTCTTAGTGAGGAGCCGTCGCACGGGAAACTTTGCTCAAATTACACGGTGAATCTTTTTCACCAATCCAAGAAAAGATACCATTTAGAAGAACATTCTAATACTCTAAGTCAAGAGTATATGGGGCAAGGAAATGTACCACTTGCTGCAAAGGTTGTATATAGGTGTTCTGTTCGCCAGAGGAGTTCAATCAGCTTTAAAGCTGCACAAGCAGGCTGATCACGCAATGGTTTATGGATTAGTTTTTCTATGTAGAGTTGAGAACGGTTCATGGCGATGATTTTTACTTATTTATTTCAAGTCAAAGATAGTAACTTCTCAAAATTAGAGCTATTAATAAGCATGGCAAGGGGGGTTCTTTGTACAGCTGCCATCCTCATCATTTCTGAGCTATAAACATACATTATTTAATTAAAGATCTTAATAATAATTAATGACTTGCACTATGCGATATAATTAACACAACTATCTACTAGCTATACCACTATAAATAGATACTTAATATAAGACAAAATGAAACTAATGACACAAATCATCACTGTAGATTCGGATAAGGATACCTATTTTCAGATTTCACAAACATTATTTTTAACACGTCAAATAAAAACTCATCAATTCCGGCAATTACACTTCCCTCGGTGTATATAAAATATTTTTAAGCTATTTTCCCCCCAATTTTGAACAAACAGGACATAATGCAAACCGCACACCAAAAACCAAATAATGAAACACACGCAACGGCCAGAGACAGGTTTTGACGTTTATGTGTGTAAACAGTAGTTATTAGTTGATACAATGACAACGTTTGACCAAACCACACATGGGCGTATTTGGACATTGAGCTGCCCAACGCAGCATCCAAGGCCAAAATATATGTCGTTGAATGGACCATGTAAACATCATCTGCAACATGTTGGGCGGCGATGCGGAAAACTCTTTATTCGAGCCAAGGACATTTGCGTATTTTGTGCATGACCACATCACCGCCAGCAATTCTGCCAGAGGCACTGAAATGGGTGGGTAGGCGCAGGTGATACAAATCATGTATACCACATTCCGCCTCCCTGTGGAGCTATTTCACAATGGAGACAGGATAAGGTTACGGCAGGAAAAAAAAGCTTTTAGCCTAAGATCCAAATTAATTCCGCTTCTTTACGACTAACTATGTCTTCCGCACTTACGTCTTGGTACAATAAGCGGCCGACCCATCGCAGCCGTTGAGATTTTTAGAAGTTTACGTCTCATAATGTTATTTAAAAGAAGAGGCCGACAGCTCTTCGTTTTTATTTATTTTTTTAATTTTTTTTTTTTTTTCGTTGGTATGGAAGTGTACACTTTAGATTGTGCCGGAGAATATACACTTTCGCCATCGACTACAGAATTACTTTTAAATGGACTTTAAAGGGCAATAAATTGAAGTTGGGCACAAAAAGTGGTGGCAACTTTTTATTATGCCAATTTTCCGAGCAAAGTAATAGGCTTTATGTTGTAGACAGGTCATAAATAATTTTAGGATTAGTTGGGATTAGGGCAAAAAGCGGAAATCTCAGTTGGTATGTACTCACATATTTATTATTTATAGCAATGATTTCCATTGGGTTTAAGATACTCTCGCAGTATACAGGGTTGAGTTAAATTTACTGACCTTGTTTTTAATTCTATTTCTACAGGAAGTAAATAAAATTTAATGTGGGACACTTCCTCTTTTAACTAAACATGTTGTTGTCAAACGAAAAGAGTTTGCATAATGCATTTTGGGTAGGAATGTTTGCCATCAGTATCGAAACATGGTACGTTGTGATACCACAAGCGAAGCAAAGGAGACTTTGCATACATTTTCGTAAGTAAGATAACACCAAAAACATAAATTTTAAAGAATAGCCAGGTGCTCTTAGGCAAAAATTGTTTTTGCCACAAAAAGTACTAAGACCTAAAAAAGACTCCCCCCCTAATTTTGGGGCCTTGTTATCCAGTAACTGCTCCTGTTCAATAGTTGAAATTTGGTATGGAGCTTTAATGTCAGGCCGAGTTTCCATTTGCAAGTAAAGTCGCGGAAGTCTTGCACAAGTTTTTTTCAGTGGCGTTTACATTATCATATGAATTCTTGCAATTTCTTCTCCAATAAATATCCTGCAAGAAGCTCCATTAGTGTCGCAAGAAATTTTGTTATTTACTTAAAATTGCAGTATGACAGTAAATCCGGTGGCAAGCCGTAGAAAAATCCACCAGTCTTAAACAATCAGCCTGTCTTAAAACAGTTTATTTCTTAATTGTGGGCGTATTAAAAAAAAGGGTTACATTCTACCATTTGGGGACCCTAGGAAGCATATGTTTCAAATTTCAGCTTCATTGCTTTAATACAAATTGTGGCAGACGGACGGACGGACGGACATTGCCAAATAGTCTTAGATGTTGATGCTGATCATAAATATTAAAACTTTTAGTGGTCTACGATGAATATTAAGCGGTGTTACAAACTTTGTGTCAAAAATAATATACCCCTAGAGTAGGGTATAAACAAAGAAGTCAACCAGCCGCGAGAGCAATATATACGAAACTATTTCGATAAGCAGCAAGAACTGTCGTGAGTCAATGCAAACCTGTTTAAACCTGCAATTAATTGCACTCGAAAATACTCGCAGTTATGTAAGAACTGTCGCCACCGAACTTGATTCACAGGTTATACTGCTCCACCATTTCACCAAGAGACAATCGGCTGTCTATGTCAACTGTGAAGATTATGGAGATTTATTCCAAGGACTGATTGCAGGTTGAACGTCCCGACAAAAAATGACAGATATCGGGTTTACAAGATAAGACTTCTTTAATCGCAATTGTTTTCCCCTGGAACACGCTACAATAGTCCAGAAGACGAAATTAGGGTCAAAGGTTTTTGTCTCTCATTAAAAACACCTCCACCTACCCCATCCTCAATTTTTGATTCATCTATATATATATAGCTTATATAGCTTTAAGTAGATAGTCATTAAAAGCATTGTCAAAGCTCACTTAGACAAAAAATTACCTTTCCATTTCATATTAATAGCTGTTGGCGAGTAAAACAACTCAATGGTGAGTACTATTGGGTTGAAATCCATTAATAACATCTAGTAACACACTCTTAAGAAAGTATGATAATCATGCAAAAAAATTGTCACAAGAATCTTTTCAAATTTCCCACTCAAAATTTGTCCAATATCTCTACCAAAAGTTATAGGCCATACAAATTTGTTTGATACAAAAAATATATAAGAAAACGATTACAACTATTTAAATGAAAATCTTTTTAAACGAAGTTAAAAGTTCAGGTACATGTGTTCGCATGTCGTGTGCACAGATGAGATAGTCCATTTTTGTCCAGGCCCTGACTCATAGAGTCCGTTGGAACTTTGACAGCTCTATTTTCTTTGTTTTTTTTTTATCAAATCGGCTGTTACCAGCAATGGCAGATACGGCATGGCCGTATCAAAAAAATAATCTGACTCTTATTTAACTTTCTCGTATACTAAAGAGAAAGTTATTGCGATCGTGCTGAAATTTCCAACTCAAACTGAGTATGAGGTGTGATAGTACGACTATAGAGAAGTCCAAAAAAGTGGGTCCGCCAATGCCGTCCGTCTGTCTGTTTGTCCGGGCGCCGTATGGCGAAACGGTTCGATGGATTTGCTTCAAAGTTCGTATATAAAGTTCTTGGGATTATATCTCTGGGCATCTTTTTATTTTTTGCTTTATCTTTTGAAATAACGGTACCTGCCATATACATTTTTTTGTCAAAATCACATATCAATTTATTTCTCGAATGTGGTCCAAAGGATTTCGGTCTTTTTTTGTACTAATGATACTTGAGATGGGGTAAAAAATTCTGCATACTCAGTTTTTGGAAAAAAATCGATTAACGGTAATTTATAAAACGGGTAATATTCCGAAAACTAATAAAGGGAACTTCAAAACAAATTACAGTTTTTTTTATACTATAAAATAGAACAAATCTGCATACTTAGATTTTTTTAAATATATTTTTTTTCATATAACGATTTTCTTAAATTTAAATTAAATTCGTTTTCGTATGAAAAAGTAGGCTATATTGGCCTCCGTCACCTTCCATAAGTATACGTAAAGGGTGATCCATTTCGAGGTTCCCTACTTTTTTAAAGAAAAAACACAGAAAATTCAAATTTAATGGAGAATGTTTATTATCATTTGAAAGAACATTCTTTGGCATTTATTTTTTGAAGATTATGTCTATCAAATGTTGGCTGTTGCTACGTCGCAGATGGTCCATCCGTTGAGTCCAATTTTCGATCACTCGTTCGAGCATTTCGACTGGTAACTGACGAATGACACGCGTGATGTTTTCCTCCAAGGCCTGAATCGAAGCGGGTTCGTCGGCATAAGCTTTTGACTTTACATATCCCCACAGGAAAAAGTCTAACGGTGTGATATCACACGATCTTACGTTCTTACGTTCGTACCGGCATAATTTTTAAAGAAATATGGACCGATGATTCCACCGGCCCACAAACCACACCAAACCGTTGTTTTTTCTGGATGAAGTGGCAGTTCTTCAATCTCTTCAGGTTGCTCTTCGTCCCAAATGAGGCAATTTTGTTTGTTTACATACCCATTGAGCCAGAAATGGGCCTCATCGCTAAACAAAATTTGCCTCGAAAACGTCGGATCTTCTTGGAAGGTCGAGCGGCTTCAGTTGTTGCACAAGCTGTATTTTGTACGCTTTCAATTTAAGATCTTGACGTAAAATGCGCCAAGTCGTTCCATACGTCAGTCCGAGTTGCTGCGAACGGCCCCGAATCGACTCTCTACGGTCTTCGTGTACACTCTCAGCTACGGCCGCTATATTTTATTCACAGCGTGCTGGACGTAGTCTATTCGGTCGAATATTATCCAATAATGAATGCTGGATCTCAAAATGGGTGATGGTGTTGCGAATAGTACGCTCAGTAGGCCGATTATGTTGAGCGAAGTGCACGAAATACATTCCTCACAGAACGTGAATTTTCATAATAAAGTTGAACAATTTGTAAACGTTGTTCACGCCTAAGTCTTTCCATTATGAAATGCCAAACAATACTAAACAAAAATAACATGACAGCATGAAACGACTCACACGTGATCTGTCAAAAAAGGCTATTGAAAAAAGTATCTCTACTTGGATCACCCGTTATATTCTACATTGCTGTCAGGCAAAGACTTAAGCGATCAGCGAGCAACATAGTTCTTCAACTTCTGACGCACACAGTTTCCTGTTAATATTTGTTTCAATAAAACAATTAATATTGCGGGGCAAGCGAAGCAAGGCGAGCACAGGCAAGCTAGTATTTAATACATACATTATGGACTTATTTTCGAGGCTAAATGAGGATCTCGTTTTTATAAATGGGTACAATTTTTTTTTAAAAATTACACCTTTTTGAGTATATTTGTTGTAATATGTTGACTATATGTCTGGTTTTTGTCAATATTTATAGCGAGATATTTGAAATTCTCTGCCCAAGAGATATTACAACCAGTTACATAAGGACTTTGTAAAATAGCGAGTATAACTACTGCGTGTAAAAAACATGTCTTGAGTCTTACTCTAGTTAATTTTTATTTTCCATCTGTGAAAAAGGAACTGAGCGTAGCGAGGCCTTTTTGAACCTAGAGCAGATACTTAAATGTATCCAGGGCAGATATTTTCAGTGTCTTCAGCGAAAATAGATGAAAAGCGGTTGGGTATATCATGTAAAATCGGGGCAACCACCGAGCCTTGGGGGACTCCAGCAGTTATTTGCTTCTCTGTAGATATAAGGCAACTGGCATACACTTTGAAACTGCGATCATGCAAAACGCTTCTTATTAGAGCAGTCAAGGCGGTGGAAAAACCAAAGTCTAACATTTTGAGAAGTAAAACATCGTGCCACACAGAATAAAAAGCAGATTATACATCAAGTAACACGAGCTCTGTAGATTCTAGCAATTCTCAAGACAAGATGATGAGTGACCATGATGACCAGATCTATAACCAAATTATTAATTTTTCGGTAGTGAGTTATTACCAATGAAATTTATTAATTCAATCCTTTAATTATTTTTTCCAAGACCTTTGCCAGATTGCTTAGAAGGCGAATGATGCGATAGCTAGAAGGGGCAATCGGTTTCAGAATAGCAAATAATTTCGCAACCTTCCATGCTTGCGGAAAACACTGCAGCTTGAGACAGCCGTTTGTTATGTGAGTGAGATAAATCAACCCAAATTTGAGGAGTTTTATAAGGCACGTGTCTGAGATGCCTTCAGCACCAGGAGCTTTCTTGATTCGGGAAAGCCTAAGTAAACGCAGTTGCGTCGAGCTAATTCACAGAAATTTCAACCAAGTTTGCTGTTGTAGGGTTACTAAGATTTGTTAAATCGTGAAGTTTGAGGCAAATTTATGTGAAAGAACTTCAGCCTTTTCAGCGCTTGTTATATATATAGCGCCATTTTGTTTGGGAACAAGAATCGGCCTTTGTTTGTACTTTATTATTCTAGCGACATTCCAGAATGGGTTAGAACCTTTCTCCAAAACTTTTCCATTTCATATTCGCAGTACTTGATAAGTCTGTTTCAACTTGTAGTAAGGTAATCTGTAACGTAGCCAATTTTAGCGAATTATGTTTCTTTTAGAGATTTTGTTATTATGTAAAATATATAATGAAATTTTATATTGAACATTATTGGTGGGAAAATTAGCAGAATAATTGGTTGCTCCGAGACATCCCCATCATTGGTGTCGGCAATTAAAATCACCATGTATCGACCTGATAGACAAGTTAATTTAATCATTTCTATATAAGGCAACATTGAACGATTGCCAGAGCAAGAGCGTCCTGAAAAATAAACACACATAATTTTAATTGTTCGGTTTGTGTCTGAAAAAATGCGACCCCCATGGTTTGAATTAGATTGATACCCACTGAAGGTAACCAAGTTAGCTTAAATTCTTTTTTTCAAAATAATGGCTACTTCACCACCTATAGAACTTTGTCTATATAGACGAAATTTAAGTTTTTAAATAATTGTTACCTTTATTTTTGACTCAATCAAATGTATACCGTTTCGAATGGCAAATGAGAATTTCCGCAGCATACATTAATTCTGGAATGTTTGCCAGACTTTCGCAAAACGTTGGGCTGGATGACTTTTGGAATCTTATGCTGAAAAAAAATTTACCAATCAATGCAGCAACCGAGGTCGATAGATGTATTGGGGAGAGTACGATAACTTTGGCGTCAAAAATTGAAAACCGTTTTTCGTAGAGGGGTAAATACAAGCATTTTTTTATATGGTCTATCTGCCCCTTTTAGGCGGGAGGGGCAATGTAAAAAATTACTTAAAATGGAAAACAAAATATAATTACACAATGGCAACACTTACAAAAAAGTGCAATAGTCGTTCTGAAAGCCAGGAATTCGTTATGTCATATTTGTTTTTAAGTTCAGTTATTTCGATCAATATTTTTGGAAAAAATGACCATGAAACTCAAAATTTTGAAAAAAAAAAATTAAAAATACATATTGTAGGCTGATTTTTTCAGAATTGGATAACCAAACACTAAATTTTCTTTTTGTATACTGCCCCTATCCATCCCTAATCGAACATAGAAATCCATATTGTTCTATGTGTTCTAGTTTTTGAGAAATTTGAAATTTACGAAACTACCTTTTTATTAAATTTGTATTTTTTGGCTTTGATAAAGTGAAATAATATCAAATTATTTTGGTAAATAAAACTAATTTGTTCTTATTTGTATTCAGTTGGCCTATATGACATGCAGCGGCTGCCTGAGCACCTGCCAGTGAGGCCGGAGGCTACTCGATAGCAGTTAAGGAGACAGAATCGATTTGATTTGGCATCATGCCCACCGCATAAATATTGAACGGTTTTTTGTGTTCGATTAGGAATAAATAGGGGCAGTAAATACAAGTAGAAAACTTAGTGCTGGGTTTTCCAATTCTGAAAAAATCAGCCTTCAATATCTGTTTTGAATTTTTTTTTTCAAAATTTTGAGTTTGATGGTAATTTTTTCCAAAACTATTCATGGATATAACTAAATTTAAAAACAAATACGAAAGAACGAATTCCTGGCTTTCAAAACTGCTATTGTACTTTTTTGTAAGTGTTGCCATTGTGTTATCATTGCCCCTCCTGCCTAAAAGGGACAAGATAGACCCCCCTCTTATACAAACAAAATGATTGTATTTAACCCCTCTACCAAAACCAGTTTAAAATTTTCGTCGCCAAAGTTATCGTACTCGTGCTGATGCATTTTGTCTCCAATTTTAGTTTTATATAAAAAAATATTTTGCCTCAATGTGCTCTTAAAAATAGAAAAATGCGATATTTTTAGAAAAAAAAATATGTCCCTTTGAGATTGTGCTTTAATTTTTTTAATTAGATTAGTCAGTTGAGAATTACATGGTCGTACGTAAACGGAATTTCCTACTCACACACGACCTTTTAATTCTCAGCTAACGACATGTCTGTTCGTCAATCATTTTGTAAGCATTTTCTGTCAAAACAAATTCAATATTGGGCTTATTTTCCGAAAGTCATGCGGTACACGATACCAAACAAATTTCGTATTTTTATTTTTTTTTTTATAAAAATCACAGGTTGTTAGAGGCAAAATCCGGATTGCCTCTAATTTTAAGTCACCCCGTCATAACTACATAGGCTAGGCACCATCACCGTCAATATGTTCTTTGAAGTTTGAACCCACCCCAAATGAATGCTTACCTACATATTTATTCAACGTAGGTAGGTAACTGAATTTAAATTTTCAACTAGATAACTTGTGAACTATTCATTCCCCTTTAAAATTACTGCCAAACATGACATGAATTCTTTAGTATTTTGTTTGTACTCCACTTGAATTCAATATGCAGCTAGTACCTACCTACTGTGAATGAATTAAATACCAGGAAATTGTAGGCGGTGGTCCCAAATGCTCTGACATTGAGCAACAGCAAAAGTCAACATGAAAAGTATTCAAAAAATTATTTGCAGCATCCAATTTCTTCTTCCGACCTTCATGGCATTCGTTTGACTCCAAGACAAGCGCTCATTTGTATCTTTCCTTACATGTCATTTGACTTTAGATAAATTTCCGGCAAAATGAATCATTTTTCAAGCTAATGTCTCCTGTCTGCCTTTCGCCGCATTCTTATTTTTTATTCTACTATATTCTCTCTTTTCCTCACCCCGCCAAAAGTTCGTGGTGTAGTCGGTTTTTGAAAATTCTATTTCTGGTTGTATTCCTCTCCTCTGTCCTCTATTTAGCTCGTGCTGTGCTGTGTGAGCGCATACATAAGATTTCTGTCATCGTTCTACACAACCAACTACAACAGCCTCTCTTGTTATATCATTTTGTACACACAAAACGATAAGAACAAGGATAACAACGGAGCGAAAACAAAAAAACAAAAATCTATATAGAAAGAGGTGGTGAAATTGTCCCATTGTTGTGCGGCGATTAAGTCAGCGCCTGGCTAAAATAGATGCTTCGCAAAAGAGATAAATCATTTTGGCCAGTTGCACTGCCATCGCCATCGCCATCGCCATCGCCAACGAATGAGAGATACCACTTAAAGAAATGGATTCCACCAAAGGACATGTACACAAGTGGGTGGCGCGACGCCTTGCTCTAGCAAATTTTCAAATTCCACAATTTTAACGATTGATGATCAACATTTCGTGTTCGCATTCACCTTTGTGGGTAGATAGCTATTTTCGAAAGCAATCAACCAAAAATCAATGAACCTGTCGTCAAAGAATAGTAGGTAGGTACGTACATTGATAATGGATGTAGGTACTCGAACCTGGGGTAAAAACATAAAAAAAAGCATTCGGTAGTTCCTAGTCATACCGCGAATGATGTCTGCAACTTCTCTGTTCTACTTTGCCTGCATACATCCAACTAATGTTGGCTGGCAAAAATACCACGCAAATATCCCGCAAGTCGAAACTCGGAAACCGAAAGGACGAATCAAGAACAGATGTTTCTCAGTCTGTGGTATATTTGTCACGTTTGAATGAATTCCAACGAACCAGATGCTATGAAATAAGCCAGTTCGCATCGACACAAGTAAAACGAAGAAAAAGAAGATGCTCCTTCTGTATACTTTGTTCAAAAGGACTGAATTAAATGACGACTCCAAGGATGTACGACTCGACGAAGTGATATATTGATTATAAGTGAAATTAGCTTTCTGAGCACGTCTCCTCCCAACCCAAGGAGTTGGGTGAAATTGCTTGTTTATACCAAGATCTGGATATTTCTTTTAGTATGTGTGTCAAGTTGGTGCTCGTAATTGTACCTAATCTATATTCGTAAAAAAAAAAACAAAAAAAAGGAATTGAGCTTAATAATTAATAATGTGTCAGTAAAGCAAAGTACCGCATTGCTTAGAATTATTATGAGAGGTTTTATCTCCCGCGCAAGCTACTCCGATTGTGATTACCTACAACTATCCTTAGGCTGTGCCGACGATCGCTTTGCGAAAGTTTTCTTCCAGAGCGATAGCGATTCTTTGCAAAGACAAATATTTATTGCCACCTTAATGTGACATGGAGTAAGCTTCCGTACTTGGTCCTTGCTTTGGTACGAACCACTTTGCCAAGGTCCCATGGCGTATTCGTGTTTGCAAAACTTTCTGCCCTCACAAGGACATACATATACAGAAAACCATGGCGCTGCGCTTTACGAGCCGGAACTGTTTCAACCCACGATTTGGAGGCTGTAAATTGAAAAACTATCAGGCGTTCGCTTTCTGTTTTTTTTTTTGACTGTGCATGGCATACCACCCACCCTCTCAACCCCATCCCCATAAAATACAAGAATATGTACAACACTCACTGCTGGGGAATTAAACAAGGTCGCAGCAATTTATTTGAGGTTTTCGGATTGAAAAAGTTTCCTTGCCTCATGGTCGGTCTGCCAGCATAGTGTATGTGTGTGAAACATAAGAGGTTTGTTTCCACCACAGAAATGCTGCAGTAAATTTCAATGAATAGCGGTGCACTTACAAAAACAAGGCGCCATCCGAAAAAAATTAAGCAATTTTTTTTACCTTAATTACAGGAGCTGAGTAGCGAAGCGAGAATCCCTGTTTTTTTGAACGGACAAAAAAAGAACTATATGCAATACCACAGCCATTGTCCCTTTTCAGATTGGAAAAACAAATACCTTTCTAAATGGAATGTCTACCTTTATCCTAATTATTTTCTGTTATATCGTTTTTCGTCCTGCGGATTACATAATTCAGTCGCGTTCTTTGTAATCACAATTTGGTCCACTATCATCTGATTTCAGATTAGACATAAGGGGAGATAGCAAGCAATCATTGCCATTTTTATATGTCCTTGCACACATAAAAGGCAAAAATTAAAGAGAGACAAAAAAATTACCTAAATGTTGATTAATTAAAAATGTTTCTGCCCCGAACCTAGCAATGATAATGACGACCTCCGACGACTATACAGCGACAATGCTGAAGCTGACGACAACGACTAGCAAAGTTCTCTAAACGAGTCATTAGGAAAATTTTAATTAGAGAGTCCTACCCGCGAAGAATAATACCGGGCGGTAGAAGAATGGAATTTAGTTTCCTTCTCCTGAAAACAAGGAGTGCATGGCAAAAACAAATTTCTTGGGGTTTTTTTTTTGTTATTTTTTTTTTTCATATTCACGTTCTATCAGTTTTCCTTAGTCGTTAATACGGTTCGTTAACTTTGCCTTTTGCACCAGTCTGTCGTCCTAGCCTCTGGTTATGGAGATGCTGGCTACTTGAGCCGACATTTTGATCGATTGTTATTGCTTCGAAATGAATAGAGCAAAAAAAAACACAAGAAAAAAGTCCACGGAACATATAAATTATTTACGGAAAGGACAGAGAACGTCGCTGTGACGCTACTGAGTTTGATATTGAACTCATTAAGAAATAATTAGAAAATCCTGCTGCTTGCTACTAGTTCGATTTGAAAATAACAAGATCCAGGTTCTGGCCAATGTCAGCAGCAATGTGAAAAATAATTACAAGCCCAGGAAAAATAATCAAAAAAAAAAACACAAAAAAAATGCCATAAATCTTTTGAAGATTTTGAGGGAAAAAGGTGCATTTAGGGTTTTAATGAGGGCGAGCGGTTGAAACTTGAATTTCTCATCTTATAAAATGAGAAATGTTGCAAGTAAAAATTAAATAAATTTAATAATAAAAAAGAAAAAACAGATTGACAACCGCCATGTGTAGAAGTGCATAACCCTAAATTGTAGCACCTGCCATGAAGTATTGTTTAAAATAATAAAAAACTTATTAAAATGTAATAGTTACAGAGGTGGTGAGATAAAGACCACACAGTCATCTGTCAGCATAAGATAAATTTGTAAAAAAAATGTCATGGCCAATAACGATGTATCATCTACATACAGGTTAAATTTTAAGGAGAACATTTTCTAAATATTGTGTTCAACTAACTTTTTCTTTCCAAAAAGTGGGTGTGGCTAAAAACTTTGTATGGATGGAATATTGACTATTACCATGGAGTACTATATTTCTTGTTATACGAGAAAGGGACATTTGAGGGTGGCCTAGTACCTCGGCTGGAGATGGGGTAACTAATAGCTTTTGAAGGTGGTCGCTGAAGGAAGAGGGGGAGAAGTGCCATTTCATTAAGGAACTTTCTCCTGTTTCTGGGCGGCAGCGGATGAATTCTTATGATGGAATCAACGGGGGCTTCCACAGTTCTAGTTATTTTGAACCAGTGCTATCCCTATACGAGCTGCTTCAACGTATTACAAAAGAGTTGGTGACGGATGAGCCATCAATAAGGGCCAACGGCAGCATTCAGATCCCCAAAGCCCAACCCAACCACGTAAAATAATCTTGTTACTCTGTTGACGACCATGCAAAGCGAACAATGGAAGCGACTTTCGGATCTGAAAGTGGAATGTTCTGGTCTTGAACAGACTGCAAAACAATTAGCGAAGGCCTTAGGCCGCTATAAAACAGATATCAATACAATCCACAAAGTGCCATGGGATGGGCCAGGCAGAAGAAGGATGAGAAATTATTAAATGTAAACGTTTACTACGGTGATTGCTATAGAGAATGAAAACAGCGTAACGGGTGCAGAGTTGTTGTAAGCGGCAGACTATTTAAAGTTCAGCGGTTGCAATAGCAACAATCTGCCAGAACCTTTGCCGATCGCGTATCCCTCAACCTCTCAAGAATTTCTACGCAGCGCCTACTATCAAGCGCTGAAGACCAGTGGCTATCAGAAATGCAGCAACTAAGTATGCTATGCCCTCCACCACGAAACCCCTATTTGGAAGCCGGCAAAACATGCAGCAAAACAGCAAAAGGGACGTGAGCTTTACGAGCAAGAGAGAAATGGAGAACATCGGATTCTCTATGAAGGAAAAACGAAAGAGCATGAGAAGCGCGCGATCGATAAAATAGAGCGTGCTTCTCCAGGTATAATGCCCAGAAATTGTACCAAAAGGCTAAAAATACGGGTCAGGGCAACAAGGCCTGAACAGAAACCTGTAGAGAGAGACAAGGAAACATTGTAGTGGAGTCACATTCGGTGCTGTGAATATGAAAAAACCAACCAACCAACTATAGAGGTATCAGGTCTCCTAAACATCGCATTTAATATCTTGTCTGCCGTATTGTGTGAGCGCCTGAAGCCGTTTGTTAACGGTCAGCATCTATATTGACAAGCTATACAGATCGATGTCTAGGATTGGCATCCCTGCCAAACTAATCCATCTGCGCAGGATGACGATGCAGAAAGCTCGCTGCTGCATCAAGGTCGGTAAAGACCTAGCCGAGATCTTTCATGTCAAAAAAGGATTCAGGCAAGGCGACGCGAGGCGCTGCCATGTGTCTTCTTTAACATCATCATGATAAAAATATGCAAAAATGACAACCCAACACGAACGAAGTACGAACTTTCAAAAGTCTGTTCAATTACTTGCATATGCCGGCTACATTGATACCATTGGAAAACACAGCGAGTTGTCAATGGTGCACTTGCGAATATAGGAACAGAAGCGGCGAAAAATATTTAACGGTAAACGAGGGCACAACAAAGTATGTGCTATGCTGTCAAGAAATACGCACAACATCGAGGAATCATCCAAAATTTCACAATGACAGCTATAACTTTGATTTAGTAAGCGACTTTGTCTACCTCGGATTTGCTATCACATCTGAAAATGACATCTCCTCAGAAATCAAATGAAGAAACGCCTACCAATCGCTGTTTCTTTGGGCTGAGAAGGCAACGATGTAGGAAGGCCCTCTCCCGAACAACTAAGGAAACTCTCTCTATGACCCTTATAATCCCAGTCATGCTCGACTCCTATCTAGAAGGACAATGCAGTAGAAGAAGGCCTCGCCTTAGGTGGCACGCACAAGTGGTAGCTGACCTCAACAAATTTGGAGTGGGCAACTGGAGATAGTAAGCCAAAGACCGCGCTAATTTGAAGGGCTTATTGGTTGAGGCCCGGTCGCAAGAGTACAAATTAAACACGTAAAAAACGTAAGACACTTCGAAAGAGAGTTTTACGCACTAACCACTCACCCGATAAACTCACAAAGAAGCAAAACGAAGTTTAATTAAGTCAAAAGGCACTGACACTGACGGCCCACTTGATACGTACATACTTGTCATGAACAATACGTTTCATACAAAGCTCATGAACAGATTTACACTTTAAGGAATACATAACGAATTTAATGCTTTTGTGATGGTGCCCTGTTACAATTAACAGTTTCCATGTCAAAGAGATGCCAATTTTGATTTAAAAAAAACACAAAATTGAAAACAAGAACTAATTAAAACAGTTCCATTTGAAACGAATCCTTAACATACCATGCATTTTTTTATCCAACTGGAAAAATTCTCTCATTTGAGCTGTGAGTTCTTCTTGCTACCCGTATGAGTCAAATAATAATGTGAAATACATAAATATCGTTTGGGCATATATCGCATACAAATATTTGTAGCAACCTCCTCTCTCCCACTAACTGTCCTGCCATGCCATGTAATCAGAAGCAAATTTATATGTAAATGTAAATAAATATCTTTGAAATGAAAAATGCCAATATCGAGCGCAAGAATGAAGTAGCATCAGATATTACCCTTCTAACCACCGCAGACTGTAAACAAACCAACAGAAGCATCGTTCGTAAGTTATTCTGTTCTTCAACTCTGTTTTCGAAACTAATACGCTTTTTCATCTCAGTGCCTGCCGCCGCCCGCCACCGTCGCTGCCCGCCCAATGGGGCCTTATCAAATAAACAAGTCAATAAACAAACGAAATTAAACCAAAATCAAGATAAGTGCGGAATTCGGACCCGAAAGGAAGACACAAATATACATACAAATAATACACACACGAATTTATAGTGCCAGTCATTTTCAGATGAAGGACGAACAGGAAGCGAAATTGCCACAACAATTTTCAACGAGAAAATTCCGACTGTGACTCAAGTCGAGCGGAAAAATGAATAGAAAGATGAAGAAAAAAAAAACAATTTGTAATTTGGCCCGTGTCTCATGGTGGAACCAACATTCAAGCATAACTATACAATAGCGACGACAAATAACCCAATAACGCTTATTTCGGTTGCCATTGCCATCGTGGAATTGGCGAAACTGTCTTCTACCTAATAGTCAGTGTTATTACTATGAAAGGAATGGTTATGGTCAAACAAATGGAAGAACCGACAGGCTAATGAGTTAAGGTTGAAGAGTTTTATTATTAGTGTTAATTCGCTTGGAAACGAGTCCTATGCAATAAGTAAACTCATTGCCGAGCAAATGTAAACAGAGGATAAATGAATGAAAATAGCTGTTGCAAAATTATTTTTGTTAATCCCATGTTGTCCGCTGAACAATAAATTATATACCATACACAACTGTCACTCACTATGCAGAGAAGAAATAATTTCGAAAAAATTACTTCAAAATTAATTTTAATTTGATGAATACCTCAGAAAGCTAATAGCTACTTTACTAAATAATTGCTTTGTACTTTAAATAACAATGGAAAGGATTGCGGGTGCCATTTTCTAGGACTTTTCCTAGACGTTAAGTCCTAATTAATAGTATGGCTTCGGATATTTTAGTTTAAATTACGTATAATCAGCAAGAACGATGCAACAAAAATTTGATGTATATACTTTGGTAACTATTCAAAGATATAGCTAATACCGCAAAATGAATCGAAAATGGATTCAAATCACTTTTTAGGTTTTGGAAAATTAGATTTTCTCAAAAATGACATCTACAATTTTGATGTAATTTCGCTCATTGGAAACTTACATAATTGTTCGAAATACACAAAATTGTTAGAGCCGTTTTTGAGAAAATATACGTTATATGAACAAAAATTAAAAAAAAAATTATTTAAAAAATCGAAGTATGCCAATTTGTTTATCTTTATCTTTATAGTAAAAAAAAACTGTAAATTTTTTTTAAATTCCCTTTATTAGTTTTCGAGATATTGCCAGTCTTACAAAATACCGTTAATCGATTTTTTTCCAAAAACTGAGTATGCAGAATTTTTGACCCGATCCCAAATAGCCTTAGTACAAAAAAAGACCGGAATCCTTGAAACAACTTTCGAAAAAAATAGTGATAAGTGATTTTCACAAAACCGTTATTTTAAAAGATAAAGCAAAAAATAAAAAAAAAGCCCCGAGATGTAACCCCAAAATTCTTTTGTATATACGAACTTTGAAGCAAATCCATCGAGCCATACGGCGCACGGACAGACAGACAGACAAACAGACCGACGGGCGGCATTGGCGGATCCACTTTTTTGGACTTCTCTATAGTCGTAATATCATCCCTCATACTCAGCTAGAGTTCGAAATTTCCGCACGATCGCAATAACTTTCCCTTTAGTATACTAACGTATACGAGAAAGTTAAAAAAAATAACTGCAAAATGGGTAGTTCGAAATATTTTCCCTAGATTAGATGCATTCAATTCAATTTATTACATAGTACTTAATTAATTAATCCATTTTGGAAAAGAGGAAATAGAAAAATTGAGGCATCCATTCGGGCCAACAAGCTTTTGCTAAACACTTAAATGTGTTTGGCTTAAGGGGTTACATGGGTTTATTCGGAGAAAAAAAGTTATATTTTCAATAATTTTTTTTTATATAAAAAGTAACATATTTTATTCGAACTTTTTACTGTCTTCTATATAATAATAATGTATATCTTTACATTTGAAAAGAATTTCTGAAATTTTCAAAGGAAAATATTCGAAACTCCGTCATTGTGACGTCATTTCCGGTGATCGCTCGAAAAAAAGGTGCGTCCGCGTTGACAGGAGAACTCGTGACAGGAATTACAATTAGAGCTTTAGAAGTGGAAAACAAATTCCTCTTTTAGTTAAGGCACATAAACTAGAATTTAGACGAAGGGAAAAAAAAAAGAAATGAAAATTGGATTTTTGGCAGACTTTTTAACAAAAATTGCAACTTTTTTTTTTTTTAAATAATTGTGATTGTAAAAAACATACTTCGTCCAAGTCCTCGTGAATTGTATCTCGAAGACCTGTGTAAAATTTCATCAAGAAAATGTCATTGAGTGATTTTCGTCAAATTTTGACAACCGACTTTGAAAACACAGTTTCGAGAAAAACGCGTTTAAAGTTTGGATAACCTCAAATTAACCTCGTGATTCAATTGAGTGCGCACCTTCCCAAGGATGTATCTCCCAAATTCTTATTCAGAATGAGTTGAAATTTTAAAAAAATCAAAAGACCCATGTAATCCCTTAAGCGCCACCACTACCTGTGCTGCTTGCGGTAAGGAGGATGACACATCGTATCAGGTGGCGGATTTTCGGGGCTGACGTGGTGAGTGCCGAACATCAAAACTCTTCATCACTGAAGCTCCTTCTCATCTTTCTTCGAAAGACGGGAAAACTAAGTTCATTAATGTAAGGTGTCGGAATGGTAGTACAATGGACCAGTAGTTGTGTCTAAGCCCTCCAACGGTTAGTAGCAACCTCCGACAAAAAAAACGACTTTGTTTTTTACGGATGTAAGACTGGAAGAAAACAACTGGAAGTTTTCGTATGGTGAGAGCGTTTCAAAGCACAAATGCTAATTCGCTGCTAGCGCAATGCTTATTCGAAATTCATTTTCATTTTCTCATTTATTCATGCTGAGTATTAAGTCCAATTGATCGTGACAAATATACCTGGACATCATCACTAAAAAAAAAGGCAAACATATGACCAAATATTGGACAAATCGGTTGCATTCAGGCAACACAATATTGGTCCTAACATAGGACCTCCCTGAGGAACATTTGTAAGCAAGGGCTTAAAATTAGAAAAATAAAACCAAAAGCCATGCACAAATCTATGGTAACGATTGATCACTACTAATTAGACAAAATAGCAATACAAATTTCTTATAGCGTATACCTGAAGTGCCCAAAACACAGAGTAGGTTTTTCAAAATTGAAAGAAATCTGAGTATGAAATCTGAATTTAGTCTATGTGACAGACAATATCACTTTTGGCAGGATCTATCCATACTTTTAACTCACTAGACCTTACAGATTACCAAGAAATGAGATAATATCATTTATAAATAGAACAGGAGGAATGCTCATCGTCCTGCGGCATACCACGAAGGACGTAAATAAGTAAAGATGCTGAATTACCTAATTTGACTACTTGCTTTCTGTAAATAAAGCCAGGAGCATATCCCTAATTTGCTTCAATGAATCCCCTAAGCATTTAATTTACTCAGTAAATACCTGCCTCGGCGAAACCTGTGTTGAATGCCTTTCCTCTCGAAGTCAAAATACCGTAGGTCTACTTTCTAGACAAAAAGCTTGAATATTGGTTTACCAAAAAAAGTAAGTATACGCCTACGAAACATAAGGATCGAATAGTTGCTTTTGGGCAATTGCCAATCAAATCAAGGGTTTCATTCCACGATTTAAAGTCTCCAACTTATATAATTTTCAACCCCACTCCTTCACCCCATTGAAACATCAGTTTTTTTTGTATTGAGCGCATGCAGCCAATCATCAAACGAGAAAGGGCGGAAAAAAGCATACCCGAGACAGAAAAGCTTCTGCCGAGACATGTCCTTCCCTTGTGTCGCATATAAGATCCTATCCGACGTACTTTGTACAAGTCTGTAAAAGTGGCAGTATGGCGATCGACATGGCAGATCGACCGCAGACCAAATTTTCATAAGTAAGCAAATCCTGAAAAAGACCAACGACCAACACGCTACCTTTAAATCGACTTTAAGGACGTATATAATAGCATTCATCGTTAGGAGCTCTAGATGGCGATAGCCGAATTCGGGATCACGGCAAAACTTATCCAACTGTGTTTGTGCAATGTTGAGTTCGGCCGCAGCTCATCTGAACTCTTTTAAATATGCATCGTGTTTTTTCCCAATAAATATAATTCGCTATCGTGTGACTAGTTCAATTTTGTTCTTGAGCAGGTATCAATTGCCAACACAGAAAGACCTCACTTCACTACATCATCCGAAGCTTCCAGCGTCCCATGGTAGAAGCTTTCGCATGACTTTCGGTGAAGCTAGTTGGTGAAATTGACTATTGATTGCAACAACTTCGAATTACATCTTAGGAAATTGGTTTGGTGAAATAAATTGCAGTTCCTAGGCTCTAGACGATAAGGAAGACCGAGCTTCTGTTTCGAAGACTGCCAGCCTTTTGCTTGGTTATTCCCATTTTCGCTAGACACTAATCGTTCCTCTTACTTTGTTGCTTCAACTACTTTTTTTTTTAGAGGTTGGTTTATGTTTATGTGTTTATGTTCTGTTTGATTCATCATGAGCAGGTTGACAAATGAACAACGCTTGCAAATCGTGCAAAAAGATTTCGCAAATAATGGTTCGAAAAGTTTACCTCAAGTTAAGTTCATTTTATGGTCGACATACATAGTCGTCCATCAGAGCAATTAATTCGGTTAACCATGGATCGTTTACTCTATGTGATAATACGCATCCGCAGAGACGTCGAACAGTGCGCAACGAAGAAACAATTGCCGCTGTAGAGCAAAGTGTTGAAGAGGACCCGAATGAATCGATTCGCCACCGTGCACAGCAAGTGGAGCTTTGTCCATTAACTTTATGGAAGATTTTGCGCAAAGATCTCTTCTTACGACATTGCAAGATCCAGCTTGTGCAAGAATTAAAGCCGCGAGACCATGCAATGCGTCGTGAGATTGGAGTATGGGCCGAAAATGAGATTGATATGGATGCTGCTTTTCATCGCAAAATTGTATTCAGTGATGAGGCTCATTTTGCGTTGAATGGCTACGGCAACAAGCAAAATTGCCGCATTTGGAGTGAAGAGAATCCACATAAGACCCTTGAAATGCCATTACATCCACAAAAACTGACTGTTTGGTGTGCTCTATGGGCTGGTGGAGTCATTGGGCCATGCTTCTTTCGAAATGATGCTGGGGAGTCAGTTACCGGTAATGAAGACCGGTATAGAGCCATGATAACCGACTATTTTGTTCCCGAATTGGATGGAAGGAATGTGGATGAGATGTGGTTCCAACAAGACGGCGCTACATGCCACACAGCGCACGTCACAATCGATTTATTGAATGAAACATTCGTTGAGCGCATAATTTCGCGGAATAAACCTGCCAATTGGCCACCAAGATCGTGTGATTTGACAGCATTGGATTATTTTCTTTGGGGATATGTAAGTCACTCGCTTACGCCAACAAACCAGAAACGTTAGGGGATTTGGAAGCCAAAATTCGTGGTGTTATTGCCGACATACAACACCAAATGCTTGAAAAAGTGGTTGACCTCTAGACTTGTCTTTATTCGAACCAGCCACATGCCCGAAGTCGTATTTAAACATTAATGGCATAAAATTATCCTTCCAAAAAAGCCAATTTGATGGACATTAAAAGGGTTTTTTTGTGTTTTAGTTAATTTCTATACCTCTAAAAAAAACACTCTGTATTACAATAAAAAACAACATACATATATTGCGGTAAATGCAGTCCTCAAAACTTGGTGCTGTGTCGATGAACTTTTTCAATAATGTAGGAACTTTTAATGGTCAACAATCAACAGTAATATGTGTTACAAAATATTTATCAAAAGCAATGTGCCCTTACAGGAGAGCCAATGGCGTGGTTTATAACAATTCCAATTATAAAATATGAAACAATTTTTTTCTTGGTTGACCGCTGAATGAATTCCATTTAAAAGCTTTACTACATAATTCCCTATCCCTATCCATTAAAACGAAAACAAAAGATGTACATTACAACGCAGTGCAAATGGCGCCACACCTCGCGTTCATTGTCCGATTAGATAAATTGTGTTTTATGATTTTCAATTCGATCACAATTAACATTTACCATTATCGACGGAGCGTTAAATGTGGTTCAGAGTTTTTATTAATATTATTTTTTTTCCTCTTCTTTGTGGCCATGTGCTCCAGTATTGCGGTAAGCCATGACTAAATTTGCATAATGGCAAAACTGGCGAATCACGATGAATCCCAATTTCATAATTGAATTGAAATAAGTCAGCTGTAAATGTCAGTCTTCGTTCCATCAGTAAAAAAAACAACCCTATCGATACAACAACCGTCGGCCGCCGCCAGATTTTTTGTTTTACACTTTCACCCACCACAGTCATTACGCGAAAATGTGCCCACTAATTGGGACTGTTGTAGTGTGTAACATTTGAAAAAATGGAAAACTAATTTTCAATTAATGTCTGACAATATAAAACCGAGGAAGGGTGAAAATAGCCCCTGAAACTCCACCAGCTGGAAAGGAATACCGAAAGTTCTTGCGCGAGAAAATTAATCACAGTCTGCATTGATTCCTTCGCAGTTCTGGCTGTCTTAAGGAAACTCCAATTATTTTCGGTTTGCTCAATCCTTTGGAATCCCGACTACAGTGGTGGAGAAGTCCTGCTCCCACTATGGGGTATTCAACAATCGATTAACAATTGATTGCAATTTTATGGTTCGTTTCGTATTGTACTGTCGTCGTCGTCGTCGTCGTCGATGGGGGCAACCGTGAGCGTGAGAAGTTGGATGTAGTTTGGCGAATTGCATCCCATTTTCTCGCGCGTCCTTCACTAACTCTTGCGAAATCATTTATCGACCGCTGCTCTGACGACGACGACGACTTACGCTGCTTCTGATTGTACAGCAGCCCCCACTTCCGTTCCAGTTGTCGAATTCAGGTGGTTCGCAGCGCAGAGTACATACTGCGGTTTCTCGATTCCAACTTGCCGATAACCGCAAACAGAAACAAGGGACGTGCTATTGCTGCAGCAGTGGTAACTCGTAACCAATACTGTAGTACAACGAAGAAAAGTTTCTCGGTTATTGTTATGGGATTCTTGCGACAACTACCTGCAAATTGGATATTTCTCGAACGACACTCTTGCCATGGATCGGCTTCGAACACATAGGCCAGTTGCACCCGCTGAGAAGAAGGATAATACAACAGCAGCCCCGAACAATGTCGTACTGAGAACAAAGCGGTTGCTCACACACGCTTCGGTGGAGAGTTGACTTTTGATTGAGGTCAACCTGAAAAAACTCGCTCTTCGTCTGAGTGCGGGAGATATGGTCGGGAGAGCATTTAGGTGGCTCCACGTTCGCCAGTTTAATTGTAATACTGCGCTGTGGCTCAATTAAAATTTATAATTAAATCGAAGTCATGGAGTGTGCTGGAACTGGAACTGGAACTGGTACTCGTATTGACAGACGCTCTTGATTGTGTTTAGTCACGAAAAGTACTTTTCATTATTATGTACTCTGTTCGACTTCCGTTCATGGAGTACCCAAAGAAGCACATTACACTGAATGACAAAGAATACAAGCCAGTCATTCATTTCCGCCGCACAGCTCGTATGTAGTCAGGCAGGCAGGCATCAGTAACAGACTTGACTCCCGAGATGAGTGCAAATATTCTTTGCTGCCACGTCATACCCAGTAAAAGGCCCTTCCCCAGCCTCTCAAGCTCCACATGTTCTATTGGAATTTTCCATTTCATATATTCTGGCAACTTATTGTCGAAGAGATAACATTGTTTTGCGGTTTGAATTAGCCCAGAGAAATTGGGAGTTGGTGGCGAGGGGTAGGGGGCTTGGATCGATGCCAAATTGCCCGAAGATTTTCCGTTCACAATTCTGTGGTTTTTCACTGAGTGTAGCAATATCCTGAGGATGTAATTCCTTTTTGATTAAGAGAGATGTGGACGACGACGCTGTACGGTGAAGAGGGCAATGGTATAATATGATGTTTCTTTGATTGGACCTGAACAAACAGGATATGAACTTATTACCGAATAAACTTTTGGTAGCCTTCCAAAGAGAGGCCAATAAGGGGGTTGCGTTGCGATAGCTTGGCAGATGCTTCTTTTATCCCACAAAAAGTAATGAGTTGTGGATTCTGTTGTGGCGCCGGATAAAGTGCGGACTACAGATTGGTATTATGCTCTTGTACAAAATGGGTTACGGAAATTGCATGAGGTAATCATTTCCTATTACCGAAGAATTTATTGGCTAACATGTTGAATTAGGTAGGTAGTCTGGAAGTGTGTTGGCTAACGTTAAGGAAGGTACTTTGAGTTGTGTTTTTTGTTTTTTTTTTTTTTCTGTAAAAATACTTGTGTTGTAAGGAAATGAGTATTCCTCTAGAATCCATTTGCATATCATTTTGCGATTTCATTTTGCTTTAGACATACAAATAGATATACATAAGTATAAATATGGTTTCCATTAGATCGCTGGATTGCGGCATTGGCTTCGTTATCTCCTCAAGACGTAAAAGCGTGTTATCCTTCTTGGCGCATTTCTAAGCCCTCAAAGTGGGCAAGTTGAGGAGGTTGTGTGTTCACTTTTAAAACATTTGTTGCAAAGTTTTTTTTTCAGATGCCTTAGTCTATCTGAGCCTTGTTGAGGTCTGAGGTCTGAGATGTTTCATTGTTTTTTAGCTGAATCGTAGTTTGATTCTTCCACTCCAACGTGTCCAGGAACCCAACAAAGTAGAACTGAGTGATGAAGTTTTGCCCTGAGTGCCACGAGGTAATCTGTAACGTACTTTGCATTTACAAGGTTGGATCCTGTACCTTTTTCTGTTTTTGAACCATAAGTATAGACGGATATACCTTTAATGATGGTACTAAGTGAGCTCCAGTCCTGTCTCTGAGGTATAGTGATTCTGAAATTTTTCTCGAAGTCATACCTGAGTTTCTCGTAATTGGTAAGTGACATCACTCCCTTCCGATCAAAGATGTCAAGTATAATTGAGTGTCCGTAATAACCAGGATTCCAAGTTTTGCTCTCTTAATCTGAGAGCAGCATTTTCTCCCGTGTGAAAAGCTCAATAGGTTGCAGGTTCAGTAGCGTTTCCCGACCTAGTTGTGGTGTGGATTTAATTGCACCTGTTATACCCAAACAAGCAATTCTCTGCACCTTGTTCAGGTTCTTAAGAAACGATTTGGTTTTAACCGGTTGTCTGGTGGGAAGCGGTGCCAATGCACAGTATTCGGTTGTAAACGGCATTTTTTCCCAAAAGTTTTTCTACATAGATAAAAGGCATTAAGTCATTTCTTATTTCTTTCTTCAGTGTTCCGTTTCCAGTTCAATTTGGAGGTGAATACCACACCCAGGTACTTGGCCTCGGTTGCAAGATTAAGTCGGACCCCTTTAAGCTTCGGTGGGTCCCATTTAGGTACCTTATATTTCCTGTTGAAAAGAATAAGTTCGGTCTTTTTCGGATTAACCTCAAGACAAAAAAATGGACGGAACGCAACTATGTCTGATAAATCGTCTCCTATCTGTCACTTCTAATGCAATCCTTTCCTTCAAAAACTTGCGATTAAACTTAATGTCGATAGCGTCCGTTGTTTTTTTTTTTTTCGTTACTTACACCAAAAATGTTCTAACCAGTGATGCCAGATCGTGGGCGAAATCCATTTTCGTAGGCATTTGGAAAAAAAATTAGCTAAAAGGACGAAAGGGCACTTTCAACCCTCTCAATGGAAAAAAGGGCATTTGAATTTCTAATTAAAGAAACTATTTTCTTATTTTCATAACAACTGTAAGTTTAAGAGATCTTACGGAAACCTATTTGGGGCACTTTAGCGAAGTTATTAACTTTCCCTAAGGCCTTTGCTCACCACAGGCTATATAAGAGTAATAGTCTTTTCTTAGTTTTACGCTAAGGACTTACAGAAGTTATTACAGAAATCTTAAAGAAATTAAAAAAATTTCCGAATATTAAATATTTTTCTAATACATAGTATTATACATTTTATTTAAATTAAAAAAATACTTAGCCTTGGAATCGTACTCGAGACCATCAAGACTGGGTCAAACTGAATAATACAGAGTGAAGATTAAAAATTGATAAGTTGATGCTATTTTATCATCTCAAACATCGTCGATATAGTTATATAGGATGTTACGATCTTGATAGTGACAATAATTCCCTCTTATGTAAAAAATTACGTCGGCTTGTTAGTAGAAATTTAAAAACTGCACGATTATAAATTGAATATGAACAAATATAGGTATTGTTTATTTTAGTACTAATGGAGCTCTAAAAATATAATTTGGCGAAACTCATTTTTTCCCTGAAATTACTAGAAACTTACATATGATAAAAAAATATAAGAAGCATATACCTATTGATTAATGTATTACAGATTTTGTTATACATATTAGTGTTATATTTATTTAATTGTGCTTATCAAGGGGCACGGTAGTGCCCAGCCAAGTTCTTTAGCAACTTTGGCACTACACCCTAATTTACATGAACCAACTCAGGCCATTTTGAACTAAAGGCATAACATTTTCAGGATTTATTGGGACACAGCAGGCTCCATACCAAATTTCAACTGTTTCACATGGGCGATTTCAGGGTTATAAGGCCCCATAATTAGCAAAAATAGTAACAATAGATTTTAAGAACAAACTCGGAAAAAAATAAAATATGGTTAATTTTCCATTAAGTGGGCGTCCTAGCCGCCCCATTTCTGTAACTTTGCATCCAAAAGGTTTAGAGCTATAAAGTTATAGGTGGAGAAAGGATTTGAAAAGCAGACACATAAAAGAGGCGTGGCAACCGCCCATATATCGAACTCATTCTCTAGTTATGAAATCTTACATGTCGGTTATTCTTTTAAGGGTAAACAAGGAAATTTATAAAACAAATTGTGTTTTGCTTGAAAGAGGGCGTTTACGTTCGGGCGAAATCCCTACAATTTTAAAATTTTGCAAAATTTCCATAAGAAAATCTTTGCAAAAAGTATTACACCAAAACCATAAATGTTAAAGAATAGCCAAGTTCTTTTATACAAAAAAAGCTTTTGGCTTACAATTCAGCCGCAAAAGGTACTGAGATCTAAAAAAGAATGCCAAGTTTCTTTTGTAATTTAGGTAAATTTTTTTACTTGACAAGTGCTATTCTTTAACATTTATGTTTTTGGTGTGAACTAAGTCTATAAGAGCTATTTGTATTCACGGCTTAACTAAATAAATTTACTAAATAAATAATAATTCATATATTCATATTCTTTTATTATCATTAATTTTTTTGAGAATGGATTTTAAGTTTTGCATTTACTCACAAGCATTATTGAGGATCATGTGGAAATTGGACCTCCACCAACTAACTTCGGAAGACTTTATAGCTTTCTTAGTTAAATTATAATATCTCACCCCTCTGTACAGCTTGTGAAATTGTTTCCCAAATGTTTTAAAGAAACTTTTTCTGAAAGTATATATTGAAAAATAGGAAACATCCGTAAGTAAGTCTTATTTCAATACAATAGAAATAATAGTACTAGCTATACATCCTATATATGGACAACATCGTATTAGGCGTAAACGGTCCATAGACTAGCTTCTCCAACCACTGTGTGTGGGAAGTTATATTTTTTGACACGAATGGATGGGACCTTCAGTTTAATGCCGATTCCGAACGGCAAATAATTTTTGAGAAGCTCTTCTTACTCTTGGCTGTTTGTCAGACATTCGCAAGAGGTGGGACAGCTAATAAAAACTTTCAGATGGGATGGGATTTAAACCAGCGACCTCTCGGTTCAATGGACTTAACCACTAAGCCACTGTACCCACAATTTTATTTATTTAACATCGTGGGTATTTATTTTCGGGGGCGAAAAGGGCATGTTTGATCCAAGTTCGGCAATTTGAAAAGTCTGGCATCTCTGGTTCGAAAATTTAAACCACACTACTCGCCCCTGTACAATTGGAGATCACCGATGTAGTAAAAGAAAAATCAAACAAAGAAAATAAATAACATAAAAGGACTAAGGCTGGATCACACATATGAACAATACCAGGATTTGTTGGCCTCGCTGTTTTTTTCGAATATGGGAGGCCTGTACAAGATCGAATCGGGCAGACCCACATAAGTAGAGATGCAGTCAAAATGTGAAAGTCTTAATTCCTCATTCCTGCTCCTGCTCCAATCGAAAAGACAATTCAAAATTTATGACTTTCCTGAGTCACTCTTATATGTAAAAGGCTCCTAAAAACCATATGCTGAAAGTTTCTAATTAAAGCATCAACAAAAGCTAAATCCATTTCGAAAAGGATCAATCAGAATGAACTTAA
This sequence comes from Ferdinandea cuprea, assembly GCA_963576555.1. Lineage (NCBI taxonomy): Eukaryota > Metazoa > Arthropoda > Insecta > Diptera > Syrphidae > Ferdinandea > Ferdinandea cuprea. The sequence goes on from OY754958.1 coordinate 839,514, forward strand.
TTTTATTATTTTACTGGAACTTCATATACAGTACAACATTCTAGATTCATTCAATCCCTATCACTGCTGCTGTGGCTGCTCGAAATCCTTACAAATTTGTTAGCATTAGAGAATGTGATACCCATGTGACCTTCGCCAAAACCCAACGATATCATAAAAACATTGACGCCTAATCAATCTTATCTGCTCGTTGAAACTTTTACTTGAACACTCTATTTTCTTGGCTTCCGACATCGCGTTGAACCAATTCGCACATCGTTTGATGTCTTTCGCCCTTTCGAAGAATTTGCCGTTCTTTTGACCATAACAGAACCGATAAGCAAAGCCACCATATCCCTGGGATAACGATATCGAAAGTCCTTTTTATATTTCATCACTGTGGACATTTGCGCCAAAGATTCGTGATGGCATCGTATCGTATTGCAAGTCACAATCAAATAAACGAGTACCAAAGTACGCAAGTAACTGTTAGCTAGAACCAAAGAGCAGCACCAGAGTCAGTCAGTCAGTCAGTCAGCCACACCAAGGCTAAATCAAGTATACAAAGAAGAAAATATCACTATAAAAACGAATGCCATTTTAATCAGACTTTGAAGCGCTTTCGATGAGCTCCAAAGGATCTTTGATTACGATGTCACATAGAATGGAGATGGAAGGAAGAAATTGTTTTGCTTCTGCAACTGCTTGTGCTTGTGCTTGTGCTTATGTGCCCAAAGCAATACGACCAAAAGAGATACAACAATGCGATATCCCATCTATGTTGGGGGTGGAGAGAGAGCGATAATGACGCAGACGACGTTCGTAACTCAGATCCGAGAAGATTCTGAATTGCATAACAATTGGGGAGGAAAGAGCCATGAGCTAGCGCCACCAACCAACACCCCAAATCCCTAAGAGCAGTTTGTTAGCCAGTTGTTTGCTTGTTGAATGCTAAGAAAATAGAAATAATTGGACGTAATGCGGTAATCCTTGTAATCTGGCCTCAGCAGATTGAGTGGTTTCTTTCGAAGAGTTTTCTGCTCGTGTATTTGTGCTCACGAAGAACTCAAGAACAACGCCGAATTCGAAGCGAGGCAGCACCCTCTTCGTCCGTTCCGTTGTCGTCATCAACCTTGAGCCGGCCGCCCCTGGAGCTTGCTGCTTCAAATCAGAACTAAGAAACTATTCGTTCTATTCGTTGTCTGATTGCCGATTGTGCTAGTACCAGGATGGTGGTAGGTAGCATAGGACGACTCGCCACAGAAATTTTCGAAAAACTCCGATAAGACTTTTAATACACCCTCGCTATCGTGTGCTGCCAGTGTAGTTGTAGCCCACCACAGACTGGGGTAAGTTTATCTCGTTATTTTCATATAATTTTCAAAAGATTCAAGAACTTTTGGTTTCTTCTTATGTTTTTTGTTTTTTTTTTCGTTTATTTTTTTGTGGGTTTAGCTAAGCGAGAAGCGGCCGCTTCAAGAGATTTTCTTCTGCCCGGAAGAATTTATCTTGTTGCTTTGCTGTTTATTGTCGGTTCCTGGGTGATACATATTTACGTTCATATGTAGAGTTATTCAGCAGAAACTTTTATCAGCCAAAACGATTTAAGTCGACGGAAACATTGTTCACGTGCAGCAGTCCCACTGTGGTGGCAGCGCCATCATTACAGAAAATATTTCACATACTTGCTCTAACGAACAGAAGCAAAGAATTTAATCCTTTCTTCCTCTGCATCCCCTTGGGATACGTTCGCATTCCAGATTTCATACGCTTCCACGGTGATGGTTGAAATGCATAGACGCCTTCCAATTCGAAGTGGACTCCTTTGCTTATAATACACTCGCATGTTCATTTCAGCCGTTCTTGTTCTTGTCATTTGAAATGAGAGCTGTTGCTGAGCAGAGGAGTGCAGAAGGAGAACGAGAAGGAGAAGCAGAAGCAGGCGGTCGGCGGAAGCAAGAACTCATTTTAATAAGAAGGATAACTGTAATTGAAAATACCGTGGAGATAATTCATTCATTTTTCACAATTTCATTTATCTACACATCCCTAAGGACGAATCTTTTTGCCTCCTTTGTCTCCGTTCGAGAGTTCTTTTTGAATTATCGTGGACATTGTTGTTGTCATCATCATAATGGTTGTCGTTGCCGATGGGGGTGCCTGGACCGCCCCATCCCGCCCCGCGCCAGCATGCAGCAGCTAGCCCCGGCGACTGTAAAATGGACATTTTTAATTAAATTGAATTTCCGCATGAAAAAATCTTATGAACTTCGGTTCGCCCTCCGCCGCTACCGCGCCCAAAGTGAGCTTTTTTTTTATTTATTTTCATTCCTCCTTCGTATTTTTTATTTTTTTTTTTTTGTATTTGTCACTAAATCCCAACATCTTCCATTATTGCGCAAAAGTAATCCCTTACTGCTGGACTGTAGAGTCCGATATCACTGTGCAGTGCACTACAACTCAGTTATTTAAAGTTCATTATAGGCGTTGGCATTGTTACAGCAGCAAAGTGTAGTCTAGGGAACATTCTTTTTTGCCAAATCTTTCGGATGGCTTTGCAAATACTTTTGCTCTGTGTAAACTGAAAGTCGAGATTAAGCTTCCACCTGGAGAAAGGAGTTATAGACAAAATATGAAATTGTAATGTGATCCCGAAAATAGAGTCTGAACGTCTGTCTCCTGGCTGAACGTCTGTCTCCTGGCTTTATCAAAAATTCAGAACTGCTGCAGAGGAATAATGAAGCCAGGGGAAGCCAAAAGCAATACATCTCGCTGTGGAAAGGAGAACCAAATAGAATTGCATAGGAACAGGCAAAAGCAAGAAATACGACAGAGAGTTCATTTAAATCGCAAGACGTCGACGCCGACGTGGCTTTGCGGTTGTGTGCCATTTATGACAGAAACTCGGGTCAACCTGTCTCAATTGCCCATAGCCAAGAGCTGCAATGATATAGCTCTATACAACGAGTGAAGTGGGCTTATCGAGAAAAATCTGCTGGCAGCTACTGTCACCATATGTTGAGATTGAGGTTATGTGGCTGCGGACTGCAATATAATTTCATTTCATCTTGAATTTTAAATGACACTGGAGTAGAGATAGTGTATTGTCATTTGCGTTAATGCCTGTGGTGGCCTATAGCGAATTGTCTCAAGGTTTTGCGGTTAGCCGAGGCTTACCCACTTTGTAAACAAGTGTCACAAGATATATATATCTGTTTATGAAACTTAACTGGGTACTGCATCCCCAGTTAAGAGTGTGAGGTATATTGTCGTTTAATTGTTGTGGCCTTGTGCATAAAGAGACGTTTTAATTATAAAAAATATTCAGAACTGTTCATCGAATACATTTGTCCAATTAATGACGAAGAGAAAATCATGAGCGGCTCAAAGAATATTTATGGGAAGGCGTTGAAGGTGTATAGATTTAAGTTTTTCAATATGGATTGGAACGGTTGGGGGCAAGCATACTACATTCAGAGTTTTTAGAAAAAGCGCCAATACATATACGGAAAGAGTTTTATGATCAAATCAAAATAAAGTGCACGACTGCATCATACGAAACTTTCACTGTACATGAGATGCGTTTTTGAATCGCAAAATGAATCGAAAATGAACGTTGACAAATATTTTTTTAACACTTTTCATGTTTTGAAAAATTGGATTTTCTCAAAACTGGGACCTACGATTTTGATGTAGTTTCGCACATTGGACACTTTTAACAAAATTGTTCAAAATATAAAAAATTATCAAAATCTTTAGAGCCGTTTTTGAGAAAACGAATTTAATTTAAATTTAAGAAAATCGTTATATGAAAAAAAAATTTTAAAAATCTGAGTATGCAAGTTTGTTCGACTTAATAGTATAGAAATATTGACAGTTTTATTCATTCAGTTTATAGAAATCCAGTGCAACCGTCTTCGAGAAAATTAGTGATAAGTGATTTTCACCAAAAAATTGTATGGCAGGTACCGTTATTTCAAACGATAAATAAATTAAAAACTAAAAAGATGCCCCGAGATGTAACCCCAAAAACATTACATACATTTCGCCATACGGCACCCGGACAGACAGACAGACCGACGGACGACATTGGCGGACCCACTTTTTTGGACTTCTCTATAGTCGTAATATCATCTTTCATACTCAGTTTGAGTTTGAAATTTCCGCACGATCGCAATAAATTTCTCTTAAGTATACTAATGTATACGAGAAAGTTAAAAAATTAGCTGCAATCACGAAAACCCTAGCTATTCATTTACTAATTCACAACTTTACAAATACAATGCTGTAGAGTGAAGCATTCATTCTCAATTTATAACTATACTGTCCAAAGGTAATTGGCAGTTTCTTTAACTTTCGATAAAAGTGTTAACAAAATTTACTTGATTTGATCAGTCGTACGAGTAGTACAAGTAAAATTAATGCAAATTTTGATCGATTTCATCATTCAGGGGTAGTAAATTAGCAAATATTTTTCGCAAATTGAGATTTGATAGCAAAATTCATATTTTGAATAGTTAATTGCGCCAAAATATGCAAATTTTAGTTAAAACAATCCCATCTCGAAATACAACTTTCAATCGCAAATCATTCCAAACCAAATAAAATAATTTGAGATGTATTGCAATTGAAAATATTGCAATTTCCGTGTATATCAAAAACCTATTATCTGTTTTTTACTTTAGACAATAAGATCAGTAGTATTTAATATGAAGATTACATCTGCAAACCCATTATGGAACCATGGATTTATTTTTAGCAGGTACACAAACCTTCTGTTCAATATATAGAAAATATAGGTCCGTATTGAGGTATCCATAAATAAAGCTTAAAGTTTTTATAAGTCGCCGCGGCGACATCCTGCACCTTTTTAGGACATGATCTGCTTATATTCCAAATTTCAGCTTTGTAGGCCTTTTCGCGAATGGTAACACTTAGCTCATGTCTGATTTGACAGATAATTAGTTTTATCCTTCCGCTGAACGAATACGGTTGTGTATACGCTTGAACAACGCTGGGAAATATTGTGGCATTACTTTGATAATCATGGTAATGTTGCAGAATGTGTGCGAAAATTGCGTACGGATTTTGGAAGAAGACAATCACCGTCAGCTCCGTATGTTCGTTATCTTGTGAAAAAAGTGAAAGAAACTGGCATCTTCATCGATAAAACAAAGCGTGAAAAGCCAAAAACAGTGCGTACACCCGAGCAAATTGCTTCTGTGGCAGAAAGTGTGCGTGAAGCGACATCAACATCAATTCACCATCGTTCTCAACAATTGAACATTTCGGATACATCATTGAGACGAATTTTTTGCCAAGTATTTTGGTATGACGCCATACAAAGTCCAATTGGTTTAGGAGTTGAAGCCAACTGACCATCCAATGTGTTTTCGCATCGCTAAGTGGGCCTGCGATCGACTTAGAGAAGTTGCCGATTTTGCCCAAAAAATCATCTTTTCAGCTGAAACTCATTTTGATCTTGGCGGGTATGTAAACAAGCAAAATTGTTGAATTTTGGGCACAGAAAACCCGCACGCATACATTGAAAAGCCGATATACCATAATTGGGCCATTTTTTTTTTCGAAAATGAGCAAGGAGTGGCCGTTACAGTCAATGGCGATAGTTATCGGGCCATGTTGAACGAATTTTCGTTTACAAAAATTGAAGAGGAGGATATTAACAACATTTGGTTTCAACAGGAGAAGCTACACTCGATGTTTTGCGCCCTGTTTCAAAAAAAAAGTTCTTTGGTGGACCCTATATATTTATTCTATTTATTGTAGATAAACTTGTTTAAATTAAGTTTATCTACAATTAGTTTTTGTTAAAATCAGATTGTTTAAAACTTAAAAAAGTGATTTAAATAAATTTGGTATACGGTCTAGTAATAGTATTAATTTTGGGGCATCTTATGAACCGAGAAAGTTCCATATGACGTAGTCGTGCACTTTATTTGTAATGAAACCGATTTTTCATATTATATTTTTTTTTAACTGATAACTGGAATACAGCCGCGGATATTGTTTTTTTCATTCGCGTTTAAATCGCGCAGCTAGCTATTTTTGCTGCCTTTTCCACAAACGAAGAAGAAAATGGCCCTGTGTACTCTTACCCGCTGTGCACTCTTACCCCAAACGACTCTATGTCTCCGCTTACATCCTATACATTTTGGCAATACCAATATCGGTCATTGGATTACTACCACAAAATAAAAAAAAACTAGTGAAAACGGTGGTTTAATATAAACAAATATTAAGAACTGGCAGGAAGACATTTCATCCTTCGATTGATTGCATTTAATTTTTAAAAATCGAGGATTTAAGACACGATCAATCGTAACACCTGCAACTGGTCACCAGGCGAAAACCAACAAAGTTTGTAGACAAACAAAATTTCGAAAAATAAGCTCTACCAACAGAGATTTGTGTTTTTGCAATTATTCTAATTTGAGGCTTATTTGCTTATCCAAGTAGCTAGCCTGTTTAATATTAACAACCATAAATAAATACAAAAGTCACTTAATTCGTGATTCAGGGAAAAAGAAAAGGCCAAACATAAATATCAACGCCAACAGCGCGCAAGTGAGACTAATAAGCTAACAATTTCCGTGTAAATCCTTATCCACTCGTTTTGCACGCCCCACAAGCTATTTTCTTCGTTATACCTCCAACACGATAGACTTACCAACCTGTTGCAAAGCGACTAATGAGCGGCAAACTCCTGCCAACTGCCATACACGATTCGCAGCAATCCCCGTATTTCATATTTTAAGACATCTTTTGACCATATACAAGCACTAGCACCACACAAAAAGTGTATATACAAACCAAGGGTGGAATTTGCAGTGGAAACGGAGCTCCGCGTTAGCAGGGTAAACAATAATCTCTGAGCAAGCGGTAGCAAGCCCTCATCCTTGGACGAGTGTCCTAATCAAGTGGGACTGCCAGAAGTATTTGCACTCTTCATTCTTCCCTTAGAATGTTCCCGGTTGCAACTTTCTTTTCTGTTTACACACACATCTCAGCTCGGTAGGGTTGTAGTAGGGCTTTTAGCCATACCATTACCACTACAACTACCACTACCACTAGCGCTGGGCAGCGCTCGTTAAACATTTATTCCGTTAAGTGAATGCCCATGCAAAAGTGCAAAACAAACTGATTTTGTGACAACTACAGGATTTCTCTTCAATCTGCCCCCAACGCAGTACTTAACCTAACCTACCTACTTCTTCTCTCATATGAGTGTACACTGCACACTATGCGTGCAAGCAAATAATTTAGATACTCGTACCCCTGCAGCTGCTGAAGTGCTGAGATGAGAGAGGTTTTATTTTGCCAGCGGGCGGTGAATGCCACAGACAAATGCAATCGTTGCACTATTATAGTGAATCATTTAACAGAGTTCCATCTGCGTATGTACCTCGAAATATACCGCCAAAACTACAATTTGCATGAGCAGACACATCAGCACTGACAACGGCGAACGACAGTGGCAGCGGCACCGTCGATTTAGAGAGATCCTTTTAGCTGAATGACATGCAAATCAATATCAAAAACGCTAACATTTTCAATATCCATTCTAAGTGTGGCAGTGACAGTGGCAGAAGCAGCAGGCCGTAGTTGCATTGTATGTTTATTTGTGCGACAATAGGAAATGCAATGACATTTGCCGTTTGTATGGGACAGGAATACATGGATTGGATTGCATTTCACACAGTTCGGACAGTTCTGATTCAGACTGCAATTTACACTTTTGACGTCGAATCAATGCAATGAAGTAATACCAATCGGAGATTTTGTCTGCATCATTAGAGTGCGCTGATGCGAGAAACTGAATCGGTCTCAAATAGGTACATAGTAACTATAATAAAGTTATTTCTAGCGAAGTGTCGCGTCATATCGCTAAGCAAGTCCTCTGAGTTTAGTACATAGGTTTTTTACTTGGTACTTGGTACCTAGCCCCGCTTCTGGCATTGGTAAAAATTAATAAAGTTGAGTGCGTGAGGACCATGTGGCCCTGTCCGTTTCCACTCGAATAACATTTGTCCTGTTTCTGGTTTTTGCGATTATTCTTTTCGTTTTATTATTTGTCCTTTTGCTTGTTATGCTTTCGGCATCATAAAGTTACATGTTTACTGCTAAGAGCAAAAGTCTATTAAGGACTTGGGCCACACAGTTTTATGGTTATCATTTGACTCAAGTTAAGAGCTTCGGTGGACTTCGGTGTGTGGTAGTGGTAGCCTCTTACAATTCAATTTAGTTCACTTCCAGATCGTTATTATTTACCACTCCATGGCTGTAATCTTTTGTCGGCTTTTTTTAATTGCAAATAATGTTTGTCCTTTTGGCACGCTTCAGTCATTTCAACAGCGATTTTATAGATTAAAGGTCTTCCATTTGCTAATTGATTATTATACACAGCGGGCATGTGGTGGTTGGGGCTGAACCCTTATGCAGCAGTTTCGTGTCAATTATCGGGTTTCTCAACAGCTACAAAGGGAATATCGATTTATCGCTCGATTTTGCGGTGACGTTGTCAGGGGATGATTGCATTGGAATCCCAAAATCCCTAGGTTAATTTAAGGCATCACATTGTAATATTATCATCTTGGATAATAGCTGGAATGGAAACAGGGACAGCTCTAGCTGTTTAAGGCGCCAATGTTTTGGAATTTGTTGCGCATTATTATTGTTCATTCTTTTAGTGTGAGCGAACTAATCTAAACTAATACTATCCTTTATTTGACCTCCGCGCATACCGAACCAAATAGCCGTCGAAGATTTTTTGTTTCGAAGGACCTAGGTATAACTCTTCTCTCTTGATTATCATACCTGTCGGGAGTTTTGAGCCTATTTGTTTCCCCAAACCGCAGCGGTTTCCTTTGTTAAATCTGCGCCGGATAATTGGATGTCATTCGTAGAGTTGATGTTTACACCGAGATAGATGAACTCTTTAACTACTTTTGAGTTGCATTTTGTCGTTCATTGTGTGTTTATCAACAAGATCAACTTAATTCGTGTATTCTCCAGCGTCCCGCGACACAGTTGGATCAGTTTTGCCGAGATCACAATGAATACAATCATAGGCGGCCGATGAAGCCGATGAAAGATGATGTCTCTCAGGAGTTTTGTAAGTGTGAACATTTTGTGGGTGCAGTGGCTTAGTGGTTAAGTGCGTTGGACCACTAAGCGAGAGGTCCCTCCATTCGTGTCAAAAATATAACTTCGCACATACAATGGTTGGAGAAGCTAGGCTTTAGGTCCTGTATGGGCCGTTTACGCCTAACATTTATTTATTTTTATTTTTGAACATTTGGTTAGCGGTCAATCTCTGACGGGCCGGAAGCCACACTGGTACATGACTCGTCTTGCAGAAGAGTTATATATAGATAAGATCTTACTATGCTACATTGAACAAGGCTATGTCTCGATAGTTGTTGCAAGAAACAGGATCGCCTGTCATTTGGAGCGATCCAGTCACCAGTCATGCTTTCTTCTACCCAAACTTGATTGATGATTTGATGCATCACATCACCTACCGGCCTTGTTGTTCTTAAGCTTTATTAGAGCTAAGCTAACATTTTATATACTGGAATTGGCAGGATCGGTCCTTCATTGACTGGACTAATGTTCTCTTCTTACCCCATCACATTCTTTGCATGATGCTCTCTTAGCAGCTGCTGTAAATGCTGCTTTAATTCATCTACTGCTATTATTTCGATCACGAGGCTGTGGGTCTCAATTTTGTAGTCACTTAAGTTCTTTACCCCGGAATCATTTAATGAATGTAAAACCGACTTCTGTGGCTGTAATTCGAAATAAAATAAAGTGCACAGTAAATTTTGCTGGAGTTCCATTAATTAGTTTTCGAGATATTGACAGTTTTATAAATTTTATAATATTTTTTGCAGTATTTTTGGCCCAATCCCAAGTATCCATAAATCCGTCGAACCGTTTCGCCATACGGCGCCCGGACAGACAAACCGACGGACGGTATTGCCGGACCAACTCTTTTGGACTTCTCATAATATCATCCCTCATACTCAATATGAGTTCGAAATTTGCGGACGATCGCAAAAACAATAGATAACAATAAAAAAAAACAAGACAATAGAACAAAGCAACAAGGTATAGCATGTTCTTGCATGACTAGTACATTAAGATGTACCCCAACAGTGGGACTGGAAATCATCTTTCATCTACCATCCTTGGACCTATGTACTATGCAAAGAATCTGAAGGGAAAAGTGCTTTGAGGTTGAGCCAGCTAATTAAAATTCGCGCAGATTCTAAACAATTACCTAAGCTCAGCGTTGTTCTCTGATTACGGCTACAGCCTTCACAGAACATTCTCCTGCATATTTTTTGAATGAACTCGCAGTTGATTCCATATTAATCTTCAAAAATGGACGCAGGCGCTGAGTGTAAATGATCACAGAAGTGCCGACGTGATGATATTTTTATTTTTATTGGCCAGAATAGATAAAATTGCAATATAGGGATTGCTAAACATACCAAAATGTTAATAAATAACATTTTAAGTTTTCTGTATGTTGATTTGAGAGCAAAATTATAGCAAGTACGCAATTTCTCCATCGCCTTACTTCATAGACGGATAAGATTGGCCAAACATACATACATATCTCATTACTCTTTATGGGCGTGTCCACTTGTCTGTTTGTGAGATTTGTGTTGGCTTTGCTATTAGGTAGTCTGTAGATTCCTTAACATTGTCTGTGTCCTTACAACTAGGCTTGTAGCATCTGGGCCTTATCTGGGTTCCCTTGATACGTTGCTTTTACCGTAACGTAAAAATTTGTATACCCTATATTAATTTTGACGAATAGTGTGTAACACCCCTTAATAATCGTCGTAGACCCCTAGAAAAACCCCGTTTTCTAGCTTAAGTTACAGAGATAGACTGTTACAACATTTGCCCATTGCCATGCCCACTTTTTGTGGGCGTTATTCACTAAAATGGTGTTTTCCTCGAACATTTTAATAGAAAAAGAGAAAAATGTTTAACAAGATATTTATTTAGGCAATATTTTGAATGTCGCTTTGTTGATCTGTTTCTACTCCTTTCAGAGCCCAATTGCGCCTATTCCTGATGCAATACCCTCGGTACGCCTCTGTTAACAGTGATGAACATCTCATAAACACATGAAAATCACCACGGTGTGTCATTGAGTTAGTACTGACATTAATGCACTGCCACAGACGAGTACACAATGCAATTATAATTACTTGGACAAAAGAAGGATACGATGTTTGACACTTCTCATCGATATTTCACCAGACGAGAGCGACACTACATATTCAGTGTGCAGTGTTAGTTTCATTTCTGTGGATCTAATGCATTTTTAAGTGCATGTACGAGCACAACAGGTGTAGTGTAGAGCTCCTTGTTCCATTGTTTACATGCCCACAACTATTAATGTTGCATGTCTTTTGTTAAGAGCTTCTTTTCTTTCTTTGGTTTTTCTGTATTTTTGTGTTTTTATTTTTTCTTTGAGCGACTTTCTGCTCTACCTCCATGTGGAGTTTGTCGTATTAAAGGAATGCAAAGTCAACAAAGGGCATCCTCAAAACGAGTGTAAGGATACCCTTCCATCTGTCTGTGTCCACATTTGCCTCTTCCAACCAAATGGAAGCATTAAAAATTCATTTCTCCTCGAATAAAGGATCCCGAGACTGAGAGTAGAAAACGTGGAATAAATGGAATATTCCGGCAAATGTAATGCATTTACTTGTTCTTTTTTTCCATTTCATTCTATTTTATTTTATTTTATTTTATTTTCGTCGAAGGTGATGGTGGTTTCTGGTTGCTAGTTGCTAGTTGCTAGTTGGATTGTATTGCCAAATTACACGTGTCCTTAAATTGTCTTTATGTTTTGTTGCCCGCGAGCAGTGCATCTTGCAATGGAATGGTGGCTGCACTTTGCCTTCTCTATCAATCTCTTACCAAAAACAAACATAAAAAAGGATATAATATATAACACCAGTTCTTTGGCTGCACATATGCTGACAGTGCAAAAACAGTTGGCTGTGAGCGTGAGTTCACATTTAGTCTGGTATGTTATCGCAAGGAAAAGCTCCCATGGGAGATACTCCACATCCGTGGGGGTCCACTGAATTTTTCATCAATCGCAATGGTATTTTTGTGAATTTGCATGCCGCAATGGAAGGAAAGATGCCGTTGCCATCCGCCTCAGCGTCTGGTATTGATGCAACCTACCATCACTGTCGCCGTCATTCCACTGACGTAGGAATTCCACTCAGATGAAAAATTTATTGGATTTTTTTTTTCCTACATGTCTCCGAATCTGGGAAAGGAACCATTCCGATGCTGGCTGAATCCACTTATGTTCTCTCTTACTCTCTAACACATACACTGATGGTTGTCCTCTATTTATTTGTATTTTTATTAATGCTTATTTCTTTTTATGCTGTTATCCTTCGTGTTCTGCACCGAAAAAGAATGCAATTTTGTCTCCGAGTGGGTCGTGTTAGTCGTGTGAGTCGTGTGAGTCTGAGAGATGAGATTTGATTTGTACGACGTACATACATATGATTTTCATTAAAAATATATTGTCAATATTGTGTCAAAGAGCCAAACGTTGAATTCCTTTTATTAAGCATATGGGAAACAAGTAGGAATTTATAATGTCTACTCCAAACTGCATTCCAACAGATAGCTGAGTTTCTGCAATAGAGCGAAAGAAGAAATTAGGTATCTTTGAAATTTATTATAGAGCAGACTAGATTTTAAAGTCTCTGACAGATTTTCTTTACCTAAACCAAAGCAAATCTAATCATAAATGAAGATGTGCAATTTATTCTATCAGGTACGAACTATGTTTTATGACATTTCTTATGTATATTATAGGGAATCAAAGAACTTCTGTCCTCTTGTTGCTGTGAATGAAAAGTATGCATGAAATTCTCACATAAAAAGTGTATACTGTTTCGTATCAAGGGGCACGGTAGTGCCCAGCCATATTCTTTAGCAACTTTGGCACTACACCCTTATTTACACGAACCAACTCAGGCCATTTTGACCCCCCTCTAACTTCGCTTATAAGAAAGCTTGAGGCATTGAAGGAATTTTCAGGATTTATTCGGACGCACAGCAGCCGGCTCCATACCAAATTTAACATGAGCGGTTCCTAAGTTATAAGGTCCCAAAATTTGCAAAAACCGTAACCACTGACTCACTGACAGATCATCAAAACTATGGAGCACTTCCAATCATCGTAGAACCTTGAAATTTTGCACAGTGATAGGGTTTGCGGAGAAACCACATGGAAAAATCTAATAAATGTGATATTTCATCCAGGGGACGTGGCAGCCCCCCACTTCTCTTATCAACTCATCATCAAACTATGAAGCCCCCAAAAATACTACAATTATGAACTTTTACATAAGGGTTAGATTTTAAGAACAACCTCGGAAAAAAATAATATGTTATATATCTTCCACTTAGGGGCGGGGTAGCCGCCCCTTTTTTTTAACTTTGCACCCAAAAGACTTAAAGCCTTAATATGAAATTATACGTGGAGGAAGGATTTGAAGAACAGACACAAAATTTGTGTATATTCCAAAAAAATCTGCGTGGCAACCGCCCATGTATCGAACTCATTCTATAGTTATGAAATCTTACGTGTCGGTAATTCTTTTAAGGCCAAACAAGGAAAGTTATACAACAAATTGTATTTTGCTCGAAAGAGGGCGCTTACGTTCGGTCGAAATCCCTAAAATTTTGCAAAATTTCGATGTATAAGAAAATCTTTGCAAAAAGTATTGAAATCACACCAAGAGTGATTTGAGTGAGTACTCAAGTGTAAGAATATACCTAAATACTATTTGTGAAATTTTTAATCATTACAATACAAACCCTTTAGATCTCAGTACATTTTGTAGCAGACTTGTATGGCAAAAGCGTTTTTTGTATAAAAGAACTTGGCTATTTTTTAACATTTATGTTTTTGGTGTGATATTAAATAACGTAAATAGATTCCTTCAAAATAAGCTTTGGTTTTTTCTAGGACCTCCCTTTAGCGCATGCAGCTTATTGAACAACAAATTGTTTTAAATCGCATGACAATTTTTTTCACATTTGAAGGAGATCAACATTAATTTTTTTATTTTATAAGACATTCAATCGAACCACTAATGGCTAAGATCTATCCATACACGAAGTTGTAAAAAATTGTTTCGAAAAAAAAAACATTTTGAAGGATTAAAATAACTTTTTTTTAGTGTTACGAGGACCTCCCGGTACAAATTTATTGCAACAGGAAGCTGTTGTGACTTCTGCAGCTGCACCGTTTAAAAAGTTTTTCATTTAAACATAGCTAATCGCTTCTTATGAGGCCTTGTATCAACAGACCTTGTATAGCCTAAAACGAGTAACCTTCGTGTACTCTTTAGAGCCATTTTAATCAGGACTTCGTGATTCATATTTCAGAAAATCATCAAAATGGGACTCCTTTTAACGATATGGGACGCTTTTTGTATGTATTATTCGATCAAAGAATTTTTAAGTTTTCTTGGGCTATTTGTCGAAAACTGAAAAAAATTCAATTGATTCAACTCTTTTAATTGAATAACCTAATTCAACTTTTTATGTAACATCTACTTCACAAGTAAACAAAAATGCATAAATGGATTTATTTATTCATCTCTGTGGCATGTTTTATCTTTGTGATGTGGTGTAGTGGGCTTCGCGTTGAATTGTTGTCGGAGAGGCGGATTGGTGTTATTTCTCAAACAATCTGTGACCAATTAATATCGGATATTAATATCAATGATATTAAGATTTGACTGCTTAAGTATTTAAATCCAAATTGCCCCCTGAAAGCACATGCGCTGAGATAATATTTTTTTTGAATCTTTACAAATAAGATAAAGGTACAATGGCTTAGGTCGATTTTATACATTTACCAGGAGAGCCGTTTTTAGTTTCAAAAATTAAATTGAATTGTTGAAATACATAGAATATGTGGCGGTATTTTAATATTCTTGACATAACATTTTAATATGGAACAACGGCTTATGTTGGCATAAGACTTATAGAGCATGGCTACAACCAAGCTGATAACACCAAATTGTAACTAGTTTTGTTCTCATTTATTTAATGTAAGCAACTAGAACACTGGGCTTCTGACTCGAATTTAATTAAACACTACAGAAATAACATTCCTAATAACTCGGTGGCATCTTTAGCTTGTATATTTTTGTTACTTAGTTTTAAATTCAGTTAACTATGTATAAAATAATTAAATTATATTTTTATTGCGTCTTCAATAGACGTTACGTTTGTTGTCCTACTTTAATTTGAAATGCAAGTTTAGCATTAATAAATAATGGTGTTTCTCTTTAAATTGTTGTTATCTGAGTCCTGTTTTTTTTTGTTTTTGGACTCTTTCTGAAATTTTTCAGATGTAACACCGAATTGAGGTTGCCATCCGACTCAATCAAGCAAATACATGCATAAAACAGAAAAAAGAGAAATAATTCGCTCTTGCTTTTGTATTATGCATGTCACGCCCAGGGCTGGCAGATGTCTTTGAGGATGTACGCACATTTTCAATTTTTTTCTCAAAAAACCACAAAATGTAGGAAATTAAACTGCATTAAATATAATAAAATAATAGCCAAAGTATTTTTGACCTTTGAATTAACACAATATTGAAAGACAAAACAATATACATAATTCAAAATATTAAGGAACAAAGTCCTACATCTATGGGCAAAATACTAGCACCAGGTCTTTTTTTAGTACATTATTTTTCTAAATATATCACCTCCTGTACGTTAGTGCTTTGCAGTTACAAAAAAATACTTAAGCAAATTAAAATTGTTATAGTAGCGGGGTAATTAAACTACCCATGAAATGTAAGTAGTCTTGTGTGATTTATAAGCCCAGAAAAACGAATAAGATGCCTGAAGTAAAAATTAAAAGTTTTTCTCAAAACGTTTACTTCATTAGTATTAATTATTTAATATACTGTTTTTCTGATAATTTCGAAACAACAAAATTTATGTGGAATAAATGTTTTCAAAAAAATACATTTCAAATAAAAATCAGAAAACTTATTTTATTTTAATTTTTACTTAGGGCGTCATAACTTTGCTTGTGAGCTTATAAAATCACACAACAATATTGATTTTGCGCCAAATGTTGCCCTGTGCGCTTAATATATTGTACGCTCTTTCAACAGTTGCAAACTAATTTATCTTTTAAGAAACAAGGCAACAAAACTGTACTGGATATTCGCTTGTTATTGATTCAGGCTGAAGCTCTTCCACAAAATTCACAAAAATTAATTTATAGAGCTGAGACCATACATTTCCTAAACTAAAACTAATTATCAATTAACGTTTTAATAAAAAAAGGAGTTTTGCATAGATTTTACTAAATTGTAGAATTATCGCAGAAGAATTTTACATTTTTTTTTGTTGGTTAAAGTCTAACTATTGAATTACTTGGTTTTTCAAACACAATCTTAAATATTTTTAAATGCACGAACCTGCTCCTTGTGAATACCTAATTATCAAAAAATCTATTCAGCCGTTCGTTTGGTTGGTCCAATCAAAAGAATTTCAACTTTGTCTTACATTGTTAGTGATGATGTCCAAGTTGCCTGCTTAAAATTATAAGTTTAAACTAAAAAAAAATTGCGTTTATTTAAACCATTTTCTTTATATTGTTGATTTAATTGTGGGAGTCCAGCAAATAATGTATGTAAGCCTGTGTGTATTACGTTTTATACAATTCATATGTCACGAGCCGTCGCTGATCCAGCCATGCTCCCAAATCAACGCGCTGAGTATAATTTCACTATATCTATTTATGTATGTACCTTCTCAACAGCAGCTGAGCTCCGTCGAATCGCTAATTAAAATATAATTCATCACTCGACGTCCACATGTCAATTGCAACACGACCGTGTGTGTGCCATCTGGGACAGTGTTCGAGTCCAAAAACAAATAGTCCTGTGACCATACGCAAACGAATAAATGAATAACAACGAAATGTAAGCTCATTAATGGAAATTACTTATGAATATTAATTAAGTGAATAATGCAAATGTGTTTACTTTTGAAATCGAACTGGCAACTGGATGAGGAAGGTTGCTGGGAGTCAAGGCCGAGGACGACGACGATGACGATAACGAGGACGAGGAAGAGAAAGAGGCCGAGGGTGGCGACTGAAGAGTTTCGTGTGTTTTTAACGATAATTCTGTTTGCTTCACATCTACGCTAATTAATGACTAATTATAGGTCCTTATTTTCCACTTGATGAGACATTCACAAAGCGTATCTACATGATTCCTGTGCTATGTGCTGTGCAATGAATGATATTGCGATTTTTTTCTATTTGCTTTCGTCATTTGTGCTGTTGTGCTGTTGTGCTCTTCATCGTCCTTATTAGGTATCCTTGGCATTTGGCTTTTATTTCCTTTGCTGCGAGGAATCACGCGGAAGTTTACTTGATGTTATTTCCTCCTCTGATCGGTAAAAGGGTGTTTCTTGGTGCAGAAAAATAAAGTCAATACAAACGGTGTTTATATGGAAGGAGAACGTGGGCCATGGCTGTAACTGGCTGCTGGAATGAAGGTAGGATGTGGTATTGATGGTGACACTGGCTTGGCTCAGCGGTAGTGGTTAAGATGATGGTAGTAGTGGTGGCGGCAAGTGTATCAATAACTCGTGGAAACGGAAACAAATATAATGATCTACTCATCTTTCTTATTGCTCCGTTTGGTTTCTTTGATTCTACGTCGTCGTCGTCGTCATTGAGTTGCCTTTGGAATATTGACTTTGAGATTCTATTTCAATTTTCTTTTACTGTTGTTGGTTGTATATACATAGATTGGTCGTCTCTGGGGATGGGTTGAGTTAAAATCTACTCTTCAAGCGATGACAATAATTGTCTTCCTTTTTGTTTCATTTTCTCTCGAGTAATACGTAGGTATGTACCTAGATACTCATAAATTCGAAATCGATTTTTTGATTTTATTTATTTTTTTTTTTTTTTTGCATCATCTGAATTGATAAGTGCTGCTGATTCTCAATTCGTGACCACTTCAACGTAAAACTAGACTGGTTGAAGCACTTAAGCAGTGTCCATTTCCATTTGAATCGTTCGACAGATGTGATCTTCCGATTGGCTTCATCCATGCAAATCATGGTAAAATTCAGTTTAGCTTACTCTTCCCGATTATTAGAGAATGTATTTTCTGGTCAACCAATGGATTTGTTGGTCTCTCCCCTCTGTTGTTTAGTGCAGGAATATCTCTTCTTCGGAGTAAATTTAAAAGTATAATGATGGTTGCAGCCACAGATGAGTTAGTTATAACTGTACCAAAAGTAAAAAAAAAATTCGCTTGTAATAGTCTGCGAGGATTTTGCCCCAGAGACCCATCCAAGAAGATTATGAGTTGACAGATGTGATAGCAGGTCACGGCAGTGCCATGAGTTCGTTTGCCTTCATCTCCGTATTTCATTTCATATATTTTATTTTTTATTTTGCTACAAAATTTCGTACTGACCGAGGAGTAACAGGTTCGAGTCCACTCCCGAACTACCTTGAGTTTGAAGGTATGCCAATATTAAATGTGGCGGTTTTTAAGAAGAGTTTACTTCTGCAAAAACTTTACAGTAGATCTTAAGAAATTTTGGCCTGTGTGCCGTAAACATTTGAGCTTTAATGAAATTTAAATACTGGTTGGGTATGCCCTGGCGTCCAAATATGGGTAACCTTGAGGTGATCAATTGTTTTTGTGTCACGTATCTACATGTCTACAATTGCAATTGTAATGGTACCTGAACACGTCCTAGTTAAATATATGTACCATATTAGATGATTTGACACGGTAAGTTGAAACAACACCATGATTTTATTTTAAATCTATATCTTGACATATTCGCAGCAGGTTTTGCAGATCTTGTTTGAGGCACTTTGTAGTTGAAACATGGCTTTTAAATTTAAAAAAAATGTTATAGGAGGAGCATCGATTTTAGTTTAAAAATGTTGATTTTAGCCCCACTCTTGCCCTACTGTTAAATACAAAAATATGCGCCACACCAGGGACGTGCCGTGGTGCATTAAGTAGGGTGTTCACTTAATTCTTTTCTCAGTATATTTACCTATTATTAGTCTTTTCGAGGACCATGACAATCACGTGATATACAGCGCTCTTATTTCTACCTTTTTATTTATATTTTTTTATCTCATTTTGTTTGTTTATACTTTAATATACTTTTTCATAAGTATGTTGGTCTTAACTCTTGCATTTACATTTCGACTAACTAGCAAAACTTCATCGTAAAACGTTTTTTTAGAAAAGCAGGAGGATGTGGATGTTCGAAAATTTATAATAATGGCGTTTATTGTAAACATGTTCAAAAAGGTGCATTTTAATACTGAACTCTGTTATGATAAGGAATAACAGCATAAATCGATTTATATCAAAATTAACTTACATAATTGTACCATTAAAATCTATTGTAACGAACAATATTTCACTTTTTTTTTATTGCATATTTTAAATGGTTAAATATTTAAAGCCGAATAAATACCATTGGAAGCCATAAGCTGCAGAAACACTTTTGAAAGTCGAACATTTAAAATACATATTAAGCTCATATATAAGCTTACTTCTAAAATTCCAAAAATTAGACTGATATCGATCAACGAAAATTACCCGTTTAAAATGCCACAAATCAAGAGAAGGCAGCACACAAGGAGGATGCGCTTTATGAAAGTTACGAGCTGCAACAAGCAAGTTGCTTTAGTTGGTATTTAAGAATTGTTTAATTTTTCGTCCGACAAACTACAAACAAGTATGAAATGAATATGCGGAATGAATCGATTGTCGCAGCGAGGTGCGCTGATGAAAGAGAACACATCAAGTCATTGCTTGAAATCGCTCATGAGAAAAATTCTCGAAAAACGGTTGAAAAAATTCAATATTCGGCTTCGGCCTTTTTTCACCGAAGCCGAATGTTTTGCCGAAGCCGAAGGTTCGGTCGGACTATAGTTACTCAGTGCTCTAAAACGAGATGAACACCCCGATGTGAGTTGCAACCACCAACTTTCTTTGGTAATTCGGACTTTTGAATATTTGTTCGATAAGCTACAAGTATGAATTTTGTAGAATGAACCGACTGTCGAAGCGATGTGCGCTTAATGAGGGAGAACACCAAGCCATATAAGAAAACGAGTAATGCGTTAATTTCTATACCCCATGCTAAGGGTATATTAATTTTGACACATAGTTTGTAACACCCCTTAATATTCGTCGTAGACCCATAAAAGTATATATATTTATGATCAGGACCAAATCCTAAGACTATTTAGCAATGTCCGTCCGTCCGTCCGTCCGTATCAACTTTTGAGGCCTTTAAAGTTATGCTAAGAGGCTGAAATTTGGAGCATATACTCCCTAGGGTCCCGAAATGGTAAAGTGTTAAAAGTTTTTAAATCCGACCACTGCCACGCCCACAATTTAGAAAAAACCGTTTTAAGGCTTAAGTTAGAGAGATGAAGTTGTAAAACCTTCACAAGATATGTAGGTACTGCCTACTTTTATAAATTTGTCATATAAATATTTTTGCCACGCCTACTTTTTGTGGGCGTTTTTCACTAAAATGCTGTTTTCTTTGAAAATTTTCATAGAAATCGAAAAAAAAAATTTTTACAATATATTTAGCCAATATTTTTTCCAATATATCGCCCATACAAAGTTTTTGGCCACGCCCATTTTTTGGGGGCGTTTTTTCAAAAAAATATTTTTTTTCTATAAATTTCATAGAATGAAATAAAATGCAATCTATCATCTTCCTTATAAATTTTTTCGTTGGGGTACTAGGGATAAGGATAGGGTATCAGTAGCCTTTCCTTATGTTTTTTAAATATTTTGTGTGAAGATTTTCTCTACCTTGTTGCGCTGAAGTAAGTAGAACATCCTAATAGGTAATATGTTTAACATTTTTGTTGAAAATGAACTTTTCGGTTGGGGTCGGTTCAGAGGTGTGGTGGCGCGCTTGTTGAAGTGGAACATCCATATAAGAGTATTAAGATGCGATCAGACGGTCATTCAAACATGTTATCTGGATGACATCCTGACGTTACTATTACGCAGAATTTATCCTAAAGTGTCCATTCCGTCTGGAATAAACAAGTTTTCTAGCGTCAGCATGTCATCCGTATGACAAGTTTGGATAACCGTCAGATCGCACCTTTGTTTTGAAAATATTTTCAATGCCGGTTTTCTTATTCTTGGTGCGCTAAAGTGAGGCGAACATCCTAGGGTGATTTGTTAGATATACATAATTTGCTCTTAAGATCATATTACTTTACAAATCTGACTGACACAATTATTGTACATATCGTCATCGAAATAGCCAACCATTCATTTGCGCGAAGGAACTCTTTAATTTTGGTGTTCAAATATTTTTCTGTCCGTTTCTCGATTGGTAACAAACTATTTTAAATGATATTCGGTAGTAAGTATGCTATTTTCTTTTACTGATTATACCACCCTCAACATGGTAATAAATAAAACTACGAAAACTCTCGTGCTTTCATGTAGCCAGCCATACACATTAAACCAACCTCAAGTTGAGACGACTTTATTAATTGTTTCACTTATTATTCGCGTGTGTGGTACGTACCTTCCTAATCAGCAAATAAAAACTTTATAATCTTAATTTGAATGTAGCAATCGTATTTGATTGCTTTCCTTGAATGTCTTAATTTTTCGCTGTTATTGTGGCAGCGGAACTACGCAATAAAACTTATTTTCCTATTTTCCAAATCATAAAACTAGAAATAGGAGCTGTTAACTATCATGCAAATTACCGTAGACAAACGATTTATATAAAGAAAATCAAAATCGCCCTGAAATGATTAAAACTTGGAATAATCTACCTATGACTGAGTAACAATCTTATGCAATGGATTTTGATTGCAAATAAATGTGTTTTTGAGGGCATACCGCAAAATTTGTATCTCTGTATATTGTCATCAATAAATGCTTGGCACTTAGCGATCCATCATTTGACTTCGCCCAGAGCTAGGTGTTGTAAATACGAAAAGGTATCTATAGGTAGGTAATAGTTTCAATGCAGATGCACCATGAGCCGGAACCGAAGGCGGCAAGATCTTCCATTATTTCCTATCAGTTATAGTAATGGGAAACATGGGTGAATCCTTTTTTTTCTCATTCGCACAACCAAACTTTTCTGGAAATTTATGGGTTTTATTCAGTGATTTATGACAGCACAAGAGAATACATTCACATTGGAAAAATAGGTACACAATACAGTGTGAAGAACATGAAGTGCCACCGCCACCACATCAAGGTCTCCAGTGTTTTACCCACATGAAAAGTTAGCGGACAAAGGAGCTGCGACGGAAGAATAGGTACTCTTCTCATCGCAAAATGCATTTGGTTTTTTATTTTTGCAAACACTTCGCAGGATGTTATTTATGATGGCTGACTGCGGAATTTATGGATTGCAAAACTAAGACAAATGCGGGAGACAACCTTGTAACATTTTATTGTTACAAACACTGCAACATTATAATATATATTTTGTTGTTGTATTAATGTATGGATAAAGATAATCGAACGCATAGTAAGTATGTGTACGTTTTGCAAAGCCTTTGAAAGTGTGCAAACTATTGTTATCTGTTTATATTTGGATGCGAATGATATAATGTAGTTGCATCTTTGCCCTGCACTCCCAAATGCATATCGATGAGAGAATCAGAGGTGTAGGGCTAATTTCCGTACACGGTTCCTACTTTCTGATTGGCTGGAGTGACAGCATCGAGTGGTCGAATTGGAACCCTAATAAACGGAATTTTCGGAACTCTCTTTTATAAAAAATGAAAGCGGCCTGAATGTGGGGGTGGATAATGTCACAAAAACGTTCCCATTTATACATCAAGAGAGATCAAATGGTGTGTTCAGGATCTTAATTTGGCCAGATCTAAATTTGGTTTCACAGATAGTATCTATTTGGCTTTATAATGAGTTTGCTTGCAATAAATGGTATTCCCAAGAAAGCTTTACCACTTTTTTTTTTGTGTTTAATGGCGATGGAGAAAGTTCGATACTGCACGAAAGACGACAAATAAGTAAAGTAATGCATTGTCGAAAGACTCCTTTAATCCTTAATTATCAATCATATTTGTTCAATTGTGCAAAACTCACACAATCTTTCAATTATTTTCGATTACTATCATTCGATGACGATATTGCTATTACTTGAAAAATACAGTGAGTTTTCATTGGTGCTTATGCAAGAAACATGTTTTGTTGCAGCAACTTTTCTGAAAGTGTTTCATTTTTCATTAGCATACAAAAAATAATGGAAAATACCCGAGCTAAGCAGGGCAATTATGGGTTTTAAATGTTTTTCTTTACTCTCTACTTCAAATGAGTGGAAAATAAGAATTCATGCACCAAAGTGCGAAAGTACCTCAAAGGTCATTCTTGGAATTCCTCGCAGATAAACGCAGATAAACTTACGGCTTGTAGCACTCATGCAATTTCCCATCACTCAAGGCTGGGTAATTTCCTTAACTAAGTATGTTGTCAAACCATCATGATAGTGGTTTTTTTTTCTCGGAAGCAGGAGCAGGCTTGGTTAGTCATGCATGCTGGTCATACAAACAATCGTTTGCAAAACATAAATACGCAATACGAAATAGCAAGGTTCCGCCCTGTTCTTGCAAGAACTAAAGGGTGTTTTTTTTAGAGGTATAGAACTTCAGTTTAGCTTTATTGGAAGGATAATTTTATGCCATTAATGTTTAAATATGATTTCGGGCATGTGGGCGCCGCGGCTTGTTCGAATAAAGACAAGTCTAGAGATCCAATTTTCAACTACTTTTCAAGCATTTGGGGCTGTATGTCGGCAATAACACCACGAATGTTGGCTTTTAAGTCCCCTAACGTTTCTGGTTTGTTGGCGTAGGCGAGCGACTTCACATATCCCCAAAGAAAATAATCCAATGGTGTCAAATCACACAATCTTGGTGGCCGTTGACAGGTCCATTCCGCGAAATTATGCCCGAATGTTTCCTTCATGGCATGTAGCGCCGTCTTGTTGGAACTACATCTCATCCACATTCATGCCATCCAGCCCATAGAGCACACCAAAAAGTCAGTTTTTGTGGATGTAATGGCGTTTCAAGGGTCTCATGTGGATACTCTTCACTCCAAATGCGGCAATTTTGCTTGTTGACGTAGCCATTCAACCCAAAATGAGCCTAATCACTGAACAAAATTTTGCGGTAAACTTCGCGAACTGAACCATTATTTTCGAAATAAATTTGCACGATTTGCCAGCGTTGTTCATTTGTCAACCAGTTCATGATGAAATGGCAAACCAAACTAAACAATGACATTAGAGTTGCCATATTTGACTACAAAATGTCAGTTCGAAAAACCAACCTCTAAAAAAAACACCCTTTAGAACAAGTGAGGTCGCACAAGTTAAGTAAGAACTTTGATTGCGCAGAAGCTAAAGTAATATTACCTATTTAAAAATCATGTGATAAATGTTTAAAAATTTATTTTTAGGGGTATCATTTTAATGTTTAGAGGGGGCTATAAAGAAGAACATGCATATTTCTTAACTGCCACTAAACAAAACACACTTTTTTGCCACTGTACAAAACAATGTTCTCAATACTATGTGAGGCTTATACCTCATAAACTAAATAAATACTACGTATTTTTACTTAGTGTATAATTCGACTTAGTTTCCCTATCTACAGTCCACCCACTTAATGGCAACTTTCATCGAAATAAACATTTTTTTATTTTCCCGCTTGCCCTAAAATAATCTGGAACACATTTTTAAAATATTTTTATCAAACAAATTCTGTGACATGATTGTTTATGAAATTATTCTTAATTATTTGGTGCAGCTTAAATAAAAAGCCCCTAAAGATGTACTTTTTTAAATTTCTCGTATACATTAGTATACTAAGAGAAAGTTATTGCGTTTGAGGGACCCAAAAAAGTGGGTCTGCCAATGCCGTCCGTCGGTCTGTCTGTCTGTCCGGGCACTCTATGGCGAAACGTTTCGACAGATTTGGTACAAACTTCATATATAAGTTTTGGTGGGTTTCATCGCGGTGCATCTTTTTATTTTTTGCTTTATCGTGTGAAGAAACGGTACGTGCCATACAACTTTTTTGGTGAAAATCATGTGATACTATTTTGTTAGAAAATGGTTTTAAGGATTTCGGTCCTTTTTTGTTCTAACGATATTTGGAATGGGTGAAAAATTATGCGTACTCAGTTTTTGCAAAAAAAATCGATTAGCGGTAATTTTTCTGTTTTTTATACTATAAAGTCGAATAAATTTGCATACTTTGATTTTTGAAATAATTTTTCTTAATTTTTTTTCACATAACGATTTTTTAAATTGAAATTACATTTTTTTTTCAAAAATGGCTCCAACGATTCGATTGTATTTCGAACAATTATATTAAAAGTGTCCAATATGCGAAATTACATCAAAATCGTAGGTGCCGTTTTTGAGAAAATAAAATTTTTTAGAACCTAAAAAGTGATTTAAATAAATTTCTCACCATTAATTTTCGATGCATTTTGCGACTCAAAAACGCATCTCATGTACAGATGCGCCCGATGCGACGTAACCCCAAGAACCTTATATACGAACTTTGAAGCAAATCCGTCGAACCGTTTCGTCATATGGCGCCCGGACAGACAGACAGACATCTTCATACATACTTCATACTCAGTTTAAGTTCGAAATTTCCGCAATAACTTTCTCTTTAACATACTAATGTATACAAGAAAGTTAAAAATTTAATTTTGTTCATTTTATTTCATTTTTAAAAAGAAACGAGCATTTGGCCCACCCTTTAAATATCATTGGATGGGTGCAGTGTCTTAGTGGTTAAGTGCGTTGGACCACCAAGCGAGAGGTCGCTGGTTCAAATGTCATGAGAAGCTTCTCAAAAATAAATTGGCATTCGGAATCGGCATTAAACTGTAGGTCCCTCTATTCGTGTCAAAAATATAACTTCGCACACACAATGGTTCGAGAAGCTAGGCTTTAGGTCCTGTATGGGCCGTTTACGCCTACAATTTTTTTTTTCATATCATTATTTACCAGTGCCTGTTACTGCGAGTCCCAATATTCGCACAATCTTTTTTTCTTGAGGAGAAAATATCATCGCTTTCATGTTACCGTGCCGTACATATTCCTGCAATCAAAATATTTAAAATAAAACCATTTCATTGCACCCGTTTACAGTGCCTTTCACTTGGACTAAAATTTGCCTTATTCCAGGTGTAGGTAAATGTTTTAAATTCCATATACACCTCACTATTAAAATTGATTGTCCACATTTCGACGTGACTTGTTACCGTATGAAAGCTTTTTTTAATGATAATTAGGCCGTCCCAACACAACTCGTGGTTGCAAATAGTGTCAGTCATCTGCAAAACTCCACCACTGTCAATCATTTCCAAATTGGTTTCGTTAGAAATAAAAGGCATTTCGCCTATCGCCCATCGCCTATCGCCTGCCACTCGATTCAACAGCACTCCTCGATTTTGCCATACTATATCGCCAGACGACCTAACTCAAACACAAGCTACAAAGCCTATATGTACAGAGTACAACTACATATTGCACTTGCAGTGAGTTAATTAAGGAAACTCAAAATGCATTCCAGTGCAAAAATTAACAGAAAAAAGAAAACAGCCTGCAGAATTTTATGTTCCTACTCCACAGAACCCTGAAGGGTCCTTCAGCATACCAAGAGAGGCTACTACACAGAAGAGAGATAGATAGGCAAGAAAAAAAAAAACAAGCTCATTCTGAAACGAAATAAATTTCTGTTGAGTCTCTTTAGAGCTCTTTGGGAAGATTTGTGTCGTTCCAGATCATAAAACAAGAGATTTATCTCAACAGTTGGGCCTGGGATAAAACTTTTGCCGCCCACTTTACTGCTAACCCTATCTGCTGCTGTTGTTGAGGTAAGTCTTTGTCGACCGTACCTAAGGTAACTGGCGCTTTGGCGACATACGAGTATACACGTTCTGGCACTAGTGTAACAAGGATATTTGTTGTGCAGCTACTTTCACAAAATATTCAGCAGCATAATTTTTAACTTCTGCTCTGATGTTCTGAGCTAATAGAACGCCCACCCCTTTACTTCTACTGCCAGTGTTTAGCTTTCTTAGTGTCACTCTAATGCACACCTACGACAAACCCTGCCCGTAATGAAATCTCGGAAATTACCCCAGACAAGATGGCAACAGCTTAAAGTTTCCCATTTTTCCCACTACCACCTGGTTTTTGTGCTCCGTTGCTTCCGTTTCGCTTTCTTTGCTCGCATTTCTAATCGGCACAGCTAGCTACTCGCACCACAGAGGCAAGTACTTGCAAGTAGTAAGGTACCGAGAGCTACCGACCCAAATGGCACATACTTATATGTATGCCATCTGTTCTGCTTCGTATAGAGGTGTTCGGTGTTCGGTGTTTGGTCTTGTATAGCCGAACACCATCCATTTCAGTTGTCGGGGATTACATAAAGTACTGCTGAAAAATTATAAGTATGTAGGTGGGTAGTTTCGGGGGAAGTGTGACATTTCCTGCAATAAGAAAGTTCTTTTAATACTTTTGTAGCCATTATGTTGGTGAAAGGATTATCTGGCTGCCAGTCGAGTCGGGTTCGAAACAGGGTGACTTTTACTGAGGAAAAATCATATCCACATAAATGGGAATGATAAAGTGAAGCTAATTTGGTTTTGTCGTTTTTCGGAAAATCTCTTTCCATTTACAGAAGTCTTTTAGGGACTTAATTTGTGTGAGATGTGGCCCATAATCCGGTGGGGAAGCACAGTGTGGGCGAATTATTGTCGTTTATTATTTAAGAAACCTTTTATATGAATTTACTGTCCATTATTATTTCAGGCGGCAGAAAAAAGAAACCTTTTGTAGAGTTTCCAAAATGGGAAGTGGGGTATACACTTGTTGTCTGTACAGCATATTGCCCACCACATGCTAAAATGTAAAATAAAAAATAAATATATTATATATTATATATCATTTGTGTGATCCAGGAGTTTTTAGGCCTGCCTCTATTACGCGATTGTAAGGGAGCGTTGATTGCCATTGTCTTTTTGACGGGGATCGTAGGATCCCACCTTTGAACATGACAATACCAACTGAGTCGGTCGCGCTCCAATTTTTTTCGAGATGGGTTCTTTGACATAAAGTCTTCCTCGGATTCTGGAACTTCTGCTTTGTTACTCCTGCTGTCATGCGAAGCATCTTCATCTCAGCTGCTGTCAACTTGTCCTCATACTTTTTATATAGTGTCCAGCATTATAAACCGTATGTGAGCGCCGAACGCACAACTGCGGTGTAGAGTCTTCCTTTCAGCTTAGGGGACATTTTTCGGCAGAATTTTCCTGACACTTCATCAACCCTACGCTTACACGATGATTGATGTCGTCATCAACTGTCGCTGTCGATCATTTATCGCAGATATTTGAACATTTCACACTTGGGAACCACAACCCCATTCAAATAAATGTCTGGAATAGGTTGGCTTGAGTCAGAGAATGGGCAGTACAGATACTCTGTCTTTTTTTGGTTAATACGAAACCCTCTAAAGCATCAAGCCAAACATCAAGTTGAAGGGAAGTCTGATCATCACTAATGAAGTTCATTACCCACCTTACTTAACAAATATAGCTTCGCACACAAAAACGGTTGGAAAAGCTAAAATTAATTCTACTTTTTAATTGCCTATCCCTAGAATGAACTAGGTGTAAGGGCACAGCGGTTCAAAATAAAACGAACGAGCCGAGCAGCTAGCACAAAGGGGTGAGGAGATGGTGGAATATGTAAAGGAAGAAGAAGTGAAGACACTGACCTCCTTCACAAGTTTACCGTAAAACGATTTCCTTGGGGTTTTATACCAAATTTTGTTTTCTTGTACAATTACCATTGAAAATGAAAAAAAAAAAACACAGGTACAGCTGATAGAGTTCGCGGTTGTATCTTCTCCTCTATTCGCCATCCTCGCACGCAGGACTAAATATCCGAAGTAGAAGCGGTTTCCTAGGGTAATTCTTCGACCGATCTCTACTAAGATGTCATTCGTGGAATTGATGTTTACCCCGAGGTAGACATTTTGTCCTAGTCGGTGGACAGATGATTGTTTGTTTGTTGACAGTATATATTTAGTCTTGTCCTCATTCACTTCAAGGCCAACTAGTTTTGCCTGTTCTTCAATAGCTGTGGAAGCCTCTATAACGGCACGCTGGGATCGACCGATGGTGTCTAAATATATCGTCCGCATATCCCAGAAGTTTTACTGATCTGTTGAAGATAGTTCCTTTCGTTTCGTAAAAAGGTATGATGAAAGATTGCTTATGATTTTAGGAATGCATACTTTTTCAAAGAAATTCGGTCCCCAAAAGACGGTGGAAATCAAAGAGCTGTGCGCGAGAATATGATTATTGAACTTACAACTAAACACAAGTTTTTTCCCGCCTTATTATCTTTTTATTTGTTCAATTAGCAGACACAATTCTTTAACTTTGGATTTTGGGGAAAAAGTAGCAGTAAGTTCTTAATCAAATTATCCAACCAATTCGGGAAACAAGAAAGCCACAAGCTATTCTGTTGTACAACAAGCATAAGGTAGGTGTCATGGAGCAAAATTTGCAAGACTATATAAACATGTAAACGGGTATAGGTTTTTTTTTTTACAACATTTTGGATGTCACAACATTGTAATTTTTCATAATATTCAAAAATAATATGAAAAAACAAGGAATTTCGCATGGCACAACTTCTGCACTCTTTGATCGAGCCGCTAAAATCAAAGCTTTTTTGTTTGAAATGCCTTCGGAACTTTCTAAGGCTTAAGAATTACCTACATTCATTTTATGTTTTGTCGTTTATTCTGAAAATTCTGCACGCCTTCTTTTGACCCGTTTATATCCGGCTGCGGAATCCTATGTTGCAATGGAGATTCTAAGAAAGGTCCACTTACATCGTTTTTATGTAGAGCAACTTTTTCAAATAATACATAATGTATCCAGTTCATATGAAATGTAGCCAGACCTGTTCCATTGATAGTCAAATAATATTTAAAAAGATACTTCGTTTTTGGAAAAAAATTGGGTGTTTTTCGAGGGCCGAAGGAAGGCCTTATGTGTTGTTCTATTATTTTTTATACCCTATCCTAAGGGTATATTAATTTTGACACATAGTTTGTAACACCCCTTAATATTCGTCGTAGACCCATAAAAGTATATATATTTATGATCAGGACCAAATCCTAAGACTATTTAGCAATGTCCGTCCGTCCGTCCGTCCGTCCGTACGCAATTTTTGGGCCTTTAAATTCAAGCTAGAAAGCTGAAATTTGGACCACATACTCCCTAGGGCTAAGAAATGGTTAAGTGTAAAATTTTTTTGAATACGCCCACTGCCACGCCCACAATTTAGAAAAAACCGATTTAAAGCTACAGATGGACAGATAGAGGTTTATAACCTTCACAAGATATGTAGGCACTGCCCTAATTTATAAGTTTGTCATATAAAGTTTTTTGCCACGCCTACTTTTAGTGGGCGT
Source organism: Ferdinandea cuprea (assembly GCA_963576555.1). Lineage (NCBI taxonomy): Eukaryota > Metazoa > Arthropoda > Insecta > Diptera > Syrphidae > Ferdinandea > Ferdinandea cuprea. The sequence continues at coordinate 870,162 of OY754958.1, forward strand.
TTTTCACTAAAATGCTGTTTTCTTCGATAATTTTCATTGAAACCGAAAAAAAATACTTAACAAGATATTTAGCCGCGTTTTTTTAGGGGCGTTTTTTCAAAAAATGTTTTTTATTTTCTAAATTTTATAGAATGAAATAAAATGCTATCCATCATATTCTTAAGGTTTTTTTTTGGGCATATATGGATAGGGATAGGGTATCATACTGTTCGCTCCAAGTGGACTGTAGCCTTTCCTTATGTTTTCTTAATTATTTCACAAGGTGAAGGTACAATTGTGGCAATAAAACAAAACTTCTTGTTTCAAAATACTAGTTTAAAATTTATAAGGTGGTGGCAGCTAAGCTGTCAATCTTAAAAGCAAACTACTCCCCGTTGCAAATTCTAACTAAGATATACTTCCCTTATTTTAATTAGACTTAAAAATAATCACACATAAAAAAAACTAATTTGAAAATGCCCATAGTCCTCTAGTATATACATATGTACGTTACTTACACATTCAAATAAAAAAACAAAAAAGAACCTATACGAAACCGTAAGAAAACAATCTTCTCTTCCAGGCACACAGAAAACCTTTTAAACTTTCATTCAAATGACATTTGAACCCACATGAACGAGAGTAAATCTTCTAAATTACTTCAGAACAAACGTGGCCCTTGTGCCGTAACACTCCAAATTTTCCATTTTCTCAGTCAAATTGCAGCGACTCCGATCGTCCAAGTTGTAGTACAGCAACTTCCACCTGCAATTCCCCAAATGTCTTCTTCTTGTGCATAGTCTACTCCAACAAAAAAGGAGGACCACCAGGAACGAAGATGGAAAAAAAAACAACAAAAAACAAGAAAATAACTTTTCCAATTTCGTTTTAAATGTGTCCCAAGGATGTTATTAAGCTGAAAATTACAGATCCGCAAAGAAAAGTATTATTACACTGGGCGGCGGCATACAGAAACCGCCCACCAAGGAAATTCATTCCGCAAAATGGTCATCTAGTTTGAAATAACACCAGCTATCGAATATTTAGGGAAATTCGAGCCCTCCCACCACAAATACATGGGCTCTCACGTTTCAGTTGCAACAAATCAAAACTTTTGAATAGACAATTTAAGTTCATTTCGTTGGACTTTAAACTCCCCCACCGCATAATCAAACGATATAAATTCATTCAAATTTAAAACTCAAAGATTGGTCCTTTGTGTAGCACCGCAAGACGTATATAGTATGTAAATACATGCTGCACACACATACAATCCATTCTAATGATGCTCTTTCTTGGATACGAAGGCAAGGATTTAGGGCTTGTGAACTTTTGGAAAACTTCAAATGTTTGTGCCATATTGGAATATGTATCCGTTCGCAGGCTGCACTTGAGTATTTCAAGGGTTTTTGCATTCGTCGCCTTTCCCCTTGAGGCCTCAGTACCTATAGACCACAGTTTGAGTCAAAGCGAATAAACATGTAGGTTTCAATTGGTTTAATCGATTTATTTTATTACATCCAACTCTCCGAAGAGTAATAATGGCTTTAGAGAAAAGGTGATTAAAATCGAAAGGGAAGCTTTTTACGGACTTTTTTGATGGCTGCAAACGCTTGAATTACTCTCAGAACCAATTCGCAGTTCATCCCTTAAAGGTGTTTTAACACCTATGCAAATAGCAGGGAAATTGTCATACCATCCCATACCCGTATGTTCAGCTACATAGATGGGGTAACTGCGTATCGAAAACGACGACGGCTTCGATTCGAATAAGAAGCACATAAAATATTTAAATCACGTTTAAGACGATACATTTATGAACTGTCACGTCTCCGGCTGGCAAATCCTTTTCCAGTCCTAAGGACAAGCTCTCCTACAATGTAGCAGCTACATGGATTGGGGGTGGCAGTTTGCGATGGAATTTTTCCCGTCGTCTTACTCTTGCACGTGGATTTGTGTAGGTATTTACTTTTTTATTTTTATTTACCCAGCGCCTCCGTTGGTATAGTAGCAGGAACGCCATCATCGGCAAATAATATCGTCGCACATTATCGCTCCATAAATAACCGCTTTGCTTACTTATGTCATACTGGGAAGAACATCAGAACACTTGCTTTATTTTTAAAGCGAAGATTTGTTTGTACGGAAATATTTTTTGGCAGTTAATGGTCCAAAATTGTTCGTTTTTTTTTAAATGCATTTGTATTGTTGAAGAATAATTTAATATACGACACCAAATCAACACTTAGACAATATTTTTCGATACCTGGATGCAGCTTTAACCTAAAATTAAATTAACGCTTAAATATGTTGTCAGAAATATTCGGAATATTGTAACTATTTTTAAAATTGAATTGTTAAACTGTTTTGTTTCTTACGAGTTATAGTATTAATGCATTACAATATGACTTTAATACGTTATATTGGATTTAACTTTCAAATGCCTTTATTTAAAAATAACGGCTTAGGACCATATTTCATAGAAATAGTAGATGCATACTCTAGAGCATTACGATCTACCAAATTAAAAAGTGTTACAAATATTTGAAAAACTTCCCTGTTCATTACACATAAAGTTTCAGTGTCTAACAAATAAAAGTTTGGAGTCAAACACAACTCCAAGTCTTCATCTTTCTGTAGCATTACACAATTAAATTTTATTATCAAAATTCGTGCTCTGTGAAAAATGTGAAAATCCGCTGTTTTATCGAAAAATTGTGAAATTTCTGACTCAACGAATAAGTAAATAAGCAAACCTGACGCATCTGGAGTGAAGAACAGCCACATGCTATACAAGAATTACCGATGCATCGCGAAAAAATGACAGTTTGGTATGGTTTATAGGCTTTATCATCATCGGCCCATTTTTCTTCAAACACGACCCTTGAAGAAACGTTACCGTCAGCGAACGATATCGAGCTATGATACGCGACGTTTTTTTGCCCCAGTTGGCTGAGTTGAACTTGGTTGACATGTGGTTTCATCAAGACAGTGCCACATGCCACACAGCTCGTGAAACAATGGAAATGTTGACGGATAAATTTGGTGAGCAGCTTATATCTCGAAATGGCTCTGTGAGTTGGCCGCCAAGATCATGCGATTGTGATTTATGGACAAGCCGAACATGATTGAAGCCTTACAGGATAACATAACACGCGTAGTTCGTGGAATACTGGCCGAAATGCTCGAAAAAATGATGCAAAATGGACTATTTGAAACGGAGCCGCGGACAGCAGACCATTTAAAACATAAATGGCAAAGGCCTATTTATCGATTACAATAAAAATTTTGAATATTTGATGCAAATTTGAGTGTTTTATTAGATTTTTAAAAAAACGATGATTAAAAAATCACCCTTTATATATCACCCTTTATATATAAACCTGAGATTGCAACACAATTAGTTTAGACTTGTCATCGTATATGAGTAGATCAGCTCAAAATAAAATATTAATAATTTTTAATTCGATCATACGTAGTGAACAAGGATGATATAACTATGCATTTTTGTCAATGAGGCCATTATGCCAAACCGAATTTAATACTGCTTTTATTTCAAGCTAAATCATCCCTGTAGGTTTTCCTGCAGCTCTATTATGCTTTATGTATTTACAAATTCTAAGAACTTTGTGCGATATGCTGTGAAATCGCCTGAAGCCGAATTGCTCATTAGGATAAATGCTTATTAAATTAAGATACTTTAAAGTATAATATGAAGTGCATTTAATTATTTATTATCCCAAACGTTGTTTGCCACGATGGACGTCTATAGCCACCACGGAGCTTAATTAGGCTGAATGGAGGAAGTTAGAAAATGTCACTTTTCGGTTTAAGATAAGACTGTTTTTTTTATTCCGTCAGACAAGACATTCCCATCCACGGCAGACCTTAGACGTTGTGGGAAATAAAAACAAAATGTAAAAAGTTTGGCCGAAGGGAAACACCCACCACAACAGTCATTGTGCCCGTTGTCGTACGGTGCGCACAGACATAATTTGACCATTTTTCAATGAAAATGAGGCTGGGAACAACTTGGCGATGTCGATTGGCCGGCTCGGAGCTGCGATTTGACCCCTTTGGGCTTCTTTTTGTGGGGAACCTTGAACGACCGGTGTAATGTTAACACTCCGGAAGTTATTCAATCACTTAAGGCCAATATCATCCAAGCAATACGTAAGCTGCAGCCCGAAATCATCAACAAGGTCTTGGAAAAATGGTGTGAGCGAAGTCAGCCGAGACAGTCTCTTGAACGACGTTTTGTTCCGTAATTAATTAGAATTACTAATAAAGCCATAATACATGGGAAAAATGTTAATTTTGTTAATTTTATTGCATTTTTAAAAAGAAACTTGTAATTGGCTCACCCTGTATATAGTTCAAATTAAAATGCACACACATTGTCCATTGTACAGTATAATATCCACGTACGCTTTTCAGTTTGTCAAAACGAGCACAACTTGTCATATCTTTTCAAATTTGAAGTTCAGAATCGGGTTTATGTCATTTTATAGATTTACGTTTTCCTCCAATTCTCTATGGAAATGCCAACTGAAAGATCGTTCGTAAAATATGTACATAATTGGATTATAAATAAACCGAGACATATTCATAGGCTCCGGGATAAATGTCGCTTGTTTTGAAAAAGGTCAAAGACTTGTCTATGAATCCTCAAGGACAATCGTATACATTATACATACCTACTTCATTTATGTAATTAAGAAGTCCCAGCTACATTCTTTTGATTTAAATTACTAAAAAAATAATTTTCAAGATCCACTCTCAAGATTATACAGCAAGCAAATAAACCTACATAAATTTACATTTTGTTTCTATTTTTTACAAAGGACCCCATTTTGCAACCAAACCCACACCATCAATTTCCATATTTTATTCTTCGTTTGAGGCAAACGAAATAATTCCCACAGCAAGAGCAAGAAAAAGAAAAAGGATTGTTGACGTTCTGTCCCATAAGGACAAGAACTATGCAGCAAGAAAACAAAAAACAAATTAAATCCCATTCAGTCTTATTCTAATTTTCGGATAATTTTCTTTGTCTCATCCCTCAGTAAACAAACTTAAAAAATAAAAGAGTATAAAAGCAAAATTGCGGTCTTACACTAGAGAATAAAGCGCTTTTGAGAACGCTCGTCGTCACCTCTGCTGGTTCTCCGGACCACCCATCATCATACGACTGCTAAGCGATGCAAAACGAGTTGCGTCAAAGATAATTCTTGCAGATGAGTATTCCTAAAACGCTCGCTAGCTTATGAATATTCATTATTATTTAATATTCTCATAAAATAATATCCCCCTCTTTTGCTCTCGCTCACCTGAGCTCAACGCGACTAGGAAGACTACCTGTCTTCTTAACACAGTGCCACAAGTTGGGCGCGTTTTGAATAACAGGTCGAGCAAGCACTCGTTTCGTCAAGTAAAAGAGTCCTCCCAGTGCCAGGCCCAGCTTCCACATTCAGAGAATCCCTCATTCCTTCGCGGTAAACTAATTCGCGTTAAGTTCTTAGTTAACTCAGTACCTACTCGACTGACTGCTGACGTGCGGGTGCATACGCTTACTTGCAGTAGTCAAGCCTGGCCTCTTTAATTTGCATGCATAATAAATATATCCTTCAGTTGGATTGAAGGAGAACCAAGCCATATGACACCACGAGGTTGCTTCGAAAAAAAAAAAATACACTCACACACTGAAGATACGTCGAAAAGTTTTTGCAGAAAAAGTTTGCGCTTGATTTGATTTGAATGAGTAAGTCTTTCGGTGGAAGTGGCAATAAGGGCTGAAACTTATGTAATCCTTGATCTGAATACGTGAAGAGGATGTGGATTTTATTTTATTTGCTAAGATGACTAGGAACTTGAGTACTTATTGGGTTCTTTGAGTATATGTCAAGATGTCATCAAGGATGGAATCCAGACACTTTTTCATTTAATTCACACTTTACGGTTGTTTCTTAATGAATTACTTAAAATTTAAGGAAAGATATCTTTAAGTATGTCTTGTATTTTACAATCTCAAGGTGTTGATATTGGCAGTCAAACGTGTGCCAAGGAAAAAGGCAGATATAATGTAAGCAATTATAGACTTTACTTAACGCAGCATCTCCGCCTGAAGCAATGAAGCTTTCCATCCTCTGCAATCATTGGCCGCTGCTGTAATTTACTTAAACCAAAGATGCTATACTCTGTCCAACATAAATTGGCAGTACACGTCTTATGGGGAAGCTTTTTTTAAATCAGTAGCGTGCCATATTTTTGCGCCATACTAACTTGAAATAACCCCTCTGACGTAGATCCAACATCTTTTGTTCAGCGCACATCTAATTGGATGTGGTCTATGGCTGCTGCTATTCAAGGCCATTTAATTAAATGCATTACTGTACTCATTACTATTAAGTAGCTTTCGGTTTTAGAGCTTTAAAAACAATTCTTAATGGTAAGTGTTATCGTGGGGATCTTGTTTTGATCTTTGAACTTAATCTGGGTATAATACGTATAAATGGAGTTACAAAGTTCTAAGCTGTTCTCTTTAGGTTTTCGTAGCGCGCGGTCAGTATTTGATTTGGCATCTAGTTTTGTGCAATTTGTATTTTTTAGTTTTTAGTAAGATAGTTATTAGAAATGGCTTCCAAATAATCCAAAGGCTTAAGTGACGACAAAAAAATAACGAAATAGATTAATTTATATTTATTTTTGTTATACTTGTTTATTTAATTCTAAGCTAAATTAATCTTAATAAATCATTTTTTATTTTTTTTTTATTTTTTATTTAAAAGGGATCAGGCTTACCGGGGATACTCTTTAAAAACACGGCTTTTATCTTACCTCTAAGTGGTGTGGAAAAATATAAATTTGATTTGTTTTTTTTTTTAAATAAAAAAATTTAAATGAAAATTTCAATTTTAAAATAGCATGGTACCTTTAAGATTTTAGCTGATTCAAAATCATTACTACGGAATCCCTGTAAGATCTTAGATATAGCTTAGAATAGCGACTTACGGAAAACCAAAGAGTGCGAATGAGAAGCAAACATCCCTATCTTCCCTGTACTGCCAATTTATGTTGGATGGAGTATAGAGCCCTTGCGTCCGTGAAAGTTTGTTATTTACAGCGGACAGGTGCTAGGACAACGACGAAATTTAGAAACAAAAGAAAGATGACAGATGATCACGGACATGAACAAGGAAGCAAAGACAAGAGTTAGATGCTTGGCTGGAGTCACTGAAAGTTCACAATCAATGACGGTGTACATTAGGAAAGCTTCTTTAGTCGTTTCAGATCGCAGTTTCAGATTATCGAACTGACTGAAAACTGACGGACCCTAAAAACTTATGAGGTTTTATTTCCACGTAAAAATGGAGCCAAACACTTTTTTGACTGGCTATACATTCTTGTTGCATGCTTTTATTTGATTCTCTACGTTTATCAAAAAAAAAGAAGAAATATTCATTTGGTGAGACATAAGTCCGGAATTAATTTTTCGGGACTTGTGTCCCATTTAAGTGGGATATGCGCCGATGATTTGGATTGTTTTACACAAATGAGCTCCAAGCGCAATTAGGCCAAATCGGTCGCCAACCGGTAACGCCAAATGTTGATATATGGCCCTATTTCACTATTGCAAAGTGAAATTAGGCTAAACGGGCCAATAATCAGAATTTATCTTCAACAGTTAACCAACCTTGGATGACTACAACGTATAAGCGTGGAGAGGATGCCGTGGGGGAAAACATTTTTCTCCAGTGACCAAAAAACTTCATCGGAGCTAAACGGAAGACTCTGTACCGTGGGTACTTATGATCGAATTAGAAGTTCAATGATCCCAGAGGTCAAACTGGTATAAAAACCATAGGCGAACATTTAGGAATGCAGTAAAAATTGGAAGGGTTATGATCTCTATAAACCTGCTTATTACCTCGTCAAATAAAAGGAATAAGATTGAAACGACTTTAAGGAGTTATTGTGACAGTTAACCTCACATACATCTGATTCAAGTTTGCACAATCTTGAAATCAACCCTTGACACAGGCTCATATAATAATAATAATAATAAATAAAGCAAGAAATAACTAAATGGAGATGTCAACCGTATGAACAAATTTTCTCATTATACTAGCCGAGCATCAAAGGCTAATGAAATATGTACCTACGTGACGTGAATAGCACTAGTTCCAGACAATGACCTTTCTCAAAATACTATGAAAACTTTTGTTTCAGCATGTCAAAAGCAGAAGACACATTTCCAGTATTAATATTATTTCGGAGCTGTATTTCATGCCCATGAAGTGTGGAGGAAGGAAATCCCACACATTATTCAATGTACCTACTTACACAGCTCTTCAGTACCGGCAACTGAATACAATCTTCAATATTCAAATGGAGTATTTCATACAGACAACGAAACGAAATATATTTTCACGGAATTTAATAAAAACCACTCGACATCGTTGTCTAAAAATTCTAGAAGTGTGTCGCTACCAAGTGTAGCAGCAACAATCGTTCAAAAGTACCTACGTAGGTACTACTCCTGCAATATAAAACAGTGAAGAAGGATTCACTTCAGCAGAGTACTCCACAATTCACATACAGAATAGTGTCATTCAGTGTAAACGAACATTCGTTTTCAATTTACAAGTACGACGTGAATGTCAGAATTCGGCGTTTCCTCTTACCATTCCAAACCCACTTGATGCCAAATGCAAAAATGTTCGGTTCAAGCGAACGAACGAACAAGAACGCACATATATGCCTTTGAAATGTAATGCATGCCAAACGAACCGAAAGTCCTTATACTCACACCGATTAATATTGCATTTTATGAACATCATTTGTTAATTAAGACATAAGTAAAACCTTGATCAACAAAAGAGCCGGTGGAAGGAAAGAATTCATCTCATCCACCACCCAATCATCATTCATTGGTCCATATGAAAATCCTTACCTAATGCCTTTCACTTTCCATGCCTCACCAGTTTTTATCCCAGTCAGCAAAATTACTTGTCCTGTTCAAAGTGTTATCTTGATGTTGCTGCTGGTAGGAGAGTCTGCACTACATACCTACATAATAATAATGGCTGAACTCTGTGTTTTGTTGGTACTTGCTAGCTACCCTACTTGTCCGTCGATGACTGTTGCCTGCTGCCCTTAAGGATTCTCCTCTGAAAGACATTTGATATGAATTAGTGTGTTTCTTTTTACACCCAAACCCAAACCCAAGCAGAGCTGTAACGCTCTTACCCCAGAAGAACTTTCTGCCATTCGCCATCGCCACCACTAGGATTTAATTACGTTTAATCCATTTAGTGGCGATGTAATGGAATGGAGTGTCGCTCTTGAAGTATATATCTATATGCATTCGTGGTTGTCGACGACGACAACGACAACGACAACGACTATGGCGATGCTGGCAAACATCTGGAGTGATGAATCTTTGTAGTTTTCGGGACTGATGGGATGTGATTAGCTGCTGAAATGAGTTTAATTTAACGAAGTGTTAGGTTCCATATCGAAGACATCCTAAAAGATATTTTCAATTGCGGTAGCTTTATCGGATATCCGTTGTCATCTCAGTTTTCCTAGTTGTCCTTTGCTGTCAGTACAGACAACAATATCTTCCTAATGTGTTTTATTTTTTTTTCTATTTCTATATAGTGTATGTATCCGACCCCTGTTCTCATTGTCATTCCCGTCTGTGGTTAGAGTGAATTGGATTTCTAATCCTTTTTTGCAATTAATGCTTTCGACGGAAGAGCGGCTGATGGAACCGAAAATCTATTTGTTTTCCATTCGCCTAACGTAATCTACCTAAAGAACTCTGGCATAATATTTATGAGAGTTAAAACAATGAGGATAGAGTGCAAATATACGTGTGCCGTCAGTGTATATGTGTGTGTGTGCGTTTGTGAACATTTTCATCTTCCTTTTCTTTAGTCTATAAACAAACTTTGTTTTCATACTTTTATCTTTCGTTGCATCCAGTTTCCATTATCACAAGTTCGTATATGGAAGAGGAATATGAACTTCTATTCAAGCACACATTGCAATGCAATTGCTATATGGCTCTACCATGCACACACACGCACATTTAGACACATGTATATATGTACAAATATTTTCATATTGCATGTGTGAATATATTTTAAGAATCACAAGCCGGCATAGTGCACAAAAGCCGTAGTATCACAAAACGTACACACAAAAGGGCTTTTCGCAAAAAGTAAGTACCTATAATACCTAAGCTTGAAACTTTTTACAAAAACAATGCAATCACCGGGCAATATTACCATCCGCAGCACGCCGGCCGCCATCAGCATCACCATAAATAACAGTTGCAGAAAGAACAAGGATGTTTGCATTATCCAAGGCGTGATATTTTATCCATCGTTGAGGTTGAAATTTCCCAGCTTTACATTGGTGGGCAATGCTTTAAACGAGTTCAGCTAACTGAGGCGCATAACAGTTTGATTTATAAAAAATTTTGAAGCCAATTGCTATAAAGTATATTGTTAGGTTTGAGATAGTAAGCAAATGGAAATATTGAACGAATTCTTTATGTTTTAGTAAATTGGCTATATCCTTTTTTTTATCGCCAAACCGATATAAGCTCTGTTTTCTCCATTTTGGCTTCTTATCTTTTCTGTCCGTCTTCATAGAGTAGCTTTTTTTAATTTTTTTTTCAAACTTATCCTTTAGCTTTTATGGCGTGGACAGAATTTTGTTGACCAGAAGGTATTATTTCAATTTTCAATTTCAGTTTCAATTTATTTATAAATAATAGAACCCTTGAGAAAGGAATCTCATTAATGGAATCTTAAAATTACAAATTAAATTACAGATTTATATTATTATTCATTAATTAATTACAAAAATAATCCAACAATAAACAATTAAAACTAATTTACAAAAATGGTTAGGGTTTAGGAGATCGTTCTTTAAAGAGTGGAGAAAGGTATGGGCTGAGGAAACAAGGGTACGATCTCTTCTCTCGACTCTGATTCGGAACGGAATTGAATTGAGAACTTCGTTCGGTGTGCTGTAATATACAGATAAAAAATGCCATTCAATCAGATCAACAGCTGTTAAATTGCTATACTTATAAAACAATAAACTTTTAGCAGCCTAAAATGACTGTCCAGCAACCAAACTTAACTGACGATTTAAAATAAAGTCATCCATATGTCCAACTCTGTTCCACACTCAGTCGTTTCGACGACGAACATTAAAAAAATAATTATTCTTACCAATATATAGTATATATTCAACGTCTGTGAAAACAATCGCCCAAAACCAAACTATGAATAATTGCCCAAAAAACGTAGGGCAACTGTTCACTTTTACTTTGGGGGATTATTCACGCCCACGGTTGCCACTTTGGTCTTTTTCACTTGGTCACATTTTCATTTTTTATTCCGTTTGGTAATTTTTTCTACGAAATGAAAAAGAGGCAAAAATAGATCTATTTTACTTTTTATGTACTTGATTAAAGCGATATGTACTATCACTAAATACATAAACACTGATAGCATTTATTTCTTTCGTTTGAGCATTTTTTTCGATTTTTTAATGTTTTTATTTTCTAACTTTCTCGTATACATTAGTATACTAAAGAGAAAGTTATTGCGATCGTGCGGAAATTTCGAACTCAAACTCAGTATGAGGGACGATATTACGTCTAGAGAAGTCCTAAAAATGGGTCCGCCAATGCCGTCCGTCGGTCTGTCTGTCTGTCTGTCCGGACGTCGTATGGCGAAACGGTTCGACGGATTTGCTTCAAAGTTCGTATATAAGGTTCTTGGGGTCACATCTCGGGGCATCTTTTTATTTTTTTTGCTTTATCTTTTGAAATAACGGTACCTGCCATACAAATTTGTTTGTGAAAATCACTTGTCACTATTTTTCTCGAAAGTGGTTCCAAGGATTTCGGTCTATTTTTGTACTAAGGATGTATAGGATGGGGTCAAAAATTGTGCATACTCAGTTTTTGGAAAAAAAAATCGATTAACGGTAATTTATAATATCTCGAAAACCAATAAAGAGAATTTAAAAAAATTTAGATTTTTTTTTAATTTTTTTTTCATATAACGATTTTCTTAAATTTAATTTAAATTCGTTTTTTTAAAAACGGCTCTTACGATTTTGATAATTTTTTGTATTTCGAACAATTCTGTTAAAATTGTCCAATGTGCGAAATTACAAATTACAAATCGTAGGTGCCGTTTTTAAGAAATTTAAATTTTGTAAAACCTAAAAAGTGATTTAAATAATTTCTCACCATTAATTCATTTTGCGACTTAAAAACGCATCTCACGTATCGAGAAAGTTTTGTATGACGCAGTCGTTAACTTTATTAATCATAATTCAAAATAAATATGATCAGCATAATATAGAATATATGCTTAGATAAATGCGATGAATTCATTGTTCTGTGTTTTCAACTATGTTTTTGAGAACTTACATTATTTTGGTAATTTTTTGCTAAATTTGGTAATTTTTATTTTTACATTCACATTCCAAGTGGCAACCGTGTTCACGCTACAATTTTGAGCATTTGCTCACAATGAAAAATTACCCAAAAAGGAATAAATGAATATTTGGCCAAAATTGAGTTTTGGGCGATTCATTATTTTTACATAACTATCAATTTGGAGCGAAGTTTGCACGAATTACATGAATGTATAAACAATGGCATATGTATGGCAATCCACTGCTTTGTTTCACTGTTAGATTTTGAGTAAGCGCGAGGTTTATAACCAAATAATCTTTGCATGTACCCAACCTCACAGCTTCTCCAATTCTAACAGTGAAACGAAGCAGGGCGTTTCAGGCTGGCAGTATGGGGGCCCCCCATATTCCATTACCTAGCATTGTAGACTAACATATGTATATAAAACTAATTACAAAATTACTGATTGTTGCCAAAGGCGCTCCCGAATTTGCCAGCCGGTGGCATAAAGAAAGTTGAAACCCCTCAAAAAAATGGTCGATTGTTTATTTTCGAATTTCGGGCGATTTCGTCTTTACAACAGATCCAAATATTTAAGCGATTATTCATTTCATTTTGTGTGTAAATGTTCATAATTTTGTGGGCGTAACTTTTTACCGATCCTTCATTATTATTAACTGCCAATCTAGGGCTATTGTTTATTTCTTAGTTTTAGGCGATAAGTTCGCACATTGGACACATTTAACATTGTGGAAACTACAAAAACATATCAAAATCGTTAGAGCCGTTATTAAGAAAACGAATTTAATTAAAATTTCAAAACATATATGATAAAAAAAAAAAAAAAAATTATTTCAAAAATCAAAGTACGCGAATTTGTTCAACTTTAAATTACTTTAAAGTACAACTATTAAAGTACAAGTAGATTTTTTTGGAGTTGCCTTTATTTGGGCAGTTTTATAAATTATCGTTAATCTATTTTTTTCCAAAAACTTGGCCCTACCCCAAAAACCTTATATATGAACTTTGTACCAAATCTGTCGAACCGTTTCTCCTTACGGCGCCCGGACAATCAGACCGCCGGTCGACATTGGCGGACCCACTTTGTTGAACTTCGGTAAAGTCGTAGTATCATTCCACATACTCAGTTCGAAATTTTCGCACAATTTTCGCTTTCTCTTTAATATACTAATGTATATGAGAAAGTTAAAAATAGCAACACTGCGCCGACAAAGAGCAACCAAACTCCTATAGGTACCTGTTGTTCTTGTAATTAATAACTAATTCCTACTTCCTGTCTTACTGGTTAAGTGTGTTGGACTACTAAGCGAGAGGTCGCTGGTTCAAATCCCGACCTGTACCACCTAAAAGTTTTTATTCGCTGCCCCACCTAGTGCGAAAGTCTGACAAACATTCAAGAATAAGCAGTGTCATGAGATGCTTCTCAACAAAAGTAGCTATTTAATCGTGTCAATAACTATCAGAGTTGTAAAAGAATGCAATCACGAAAATGTATTGGGTGAATTAATTTGTATTATTGCATATTGACTTAAAAAATTGAACGATAGAAAAATGAGTGCACTTATTTTAACGCGGAATGAATGGTGATTGCATAATTTTTTTTCGCAATCTCAAATTGAAGTCAATGAATGCAATCATTGTATTTATATTATTGTCTAGTTACAGTTATTTAACCTCAACTCATGTACTGGACACTGAGTGCCCAAAATAATTTTCAAATTAAATTTTAACACACATATTGATCTGAGACATTTAAGAAAGATATAATTTTATATGGGAATATAATGTCCAAGTACACGAAAAATTGTACTAAAATTTAAATTAAACATAAGGAAAGGCTACAGTCGGCTGGAGGCGAACAGTTTGATACCCTATCCATATCCCTATATGCCCCAAATAAAAAAGCATTAAGAAGATGATGGCTAGCATTTTATTTCATTCTATTAATTAAAAAAAAATTTTTTTTTTAAAAAACGCCCTTAAAAAGTGGGCGTGGCAAAAAACTTTGTATGGGTGATATGTTGGAAAAAATATTGGGTAAATATCTTATTAAACATTTTTTTTCGCTTTCTTTGAAAATTTTCGAAGAAAACAGCATTTTAGTAAAAAACGCCCATAAAAAGTAGTCTTGGGGTGATATACTAGAAAAAATATGACCTAATTATTTTGTTATACATTTTTTTTTTGTTTTCTATACAATTTTTTGAAAAAACCCACATTATGTTAAAAAAAAAAAAAACACCCACAAAAAGTAGGCGAGGTACCCTTTATTTCTTAAACTACAGCTTTAAAAAAAATGTTCTAAATTGTGGACGTTGCAGTTGGCGTATTTACAAAATTTTAACGCTTTACCATTTTGGAACCCTAAATTTAAAGGCCTCGAAAGTTGATACGGACGGACATTGTTAGATTGTCATAAGTTTAAGTCCTGATAATAAATATATAACTATGTGTCAAAATTAATATAGTCGATAGGGTATAAAAAAAATCAGAATAATGTCTGCCTTATTGTTAGGAAGTTTTAAAGTAGAAGGTGGAGCATTTAGTGTCCGCACATTCCAGGTACACGCTTTCATGTCCGCTAACGTTCTGGGTCTGATGCCTTGGAGATAGGGTTATTGTTCGTCAAATTTGGTCTGATGCCTCACTATTTTTTTGGTATATGTCAGGTTCGGGCCAGGCCTTACGTTTTATCAGGATTTTTAATTATGTTGACTTATCGACTGACCTTCCCAAGCTGACTAATTTGGGAGAAGAAACTAGATTGTGAGCGTACTTGTATTTGCGGCTAACGAAGAAAGTAGATGGCGATTCTAGCAAAATGTGTCTCGAAGGAAGGGGTCTGTTGACGTAGCCATTTAACCCAAACTGAGCCTCTTCACTGAACAACATTTTCCGAAGAAAATCAGCGAACTGAACCATTATTTTCGAAATAAGTTTGCACGATTTGCAAGCGTTGTTCATTTGTCAACCTGTTCATGATGAAATGGCAAAGCAAACTGAACATAAATGACATTAGAGTTGCCAAATTTGACCACAAAATGTCAGTTTTATCTCTATTCGAAAAACCAACCTCTAAAAAACACCCTTTACTGTAAAGTGGAACAAATTTGCATACTTTAATTTTTGAAATAATATTGTTTTAATTATTTTTTCATATAAAGATTTTCTTAAATTTTAATTAAATTCAATTTCTCAAAAACGATTTTTTTATTGTAAACAATGATGTTAAAAGTTTCCAATGTACGAAATAACATCAAAATCGCAGGTGCCGTTTTCGAGAAAATCTAGTTTTTTAAAACCGAAAAAATGTTTTAAAAAAAAATTGTATTTGATCAAATGTAACCATTCTTTTTGAGGCGTTTTAAAAATGCACATGCAGCAAATGTATCGAGAAAGTTTCGTATGAGGCAGTCGTGCACTTTTATTATACCCTATCCTAAGGGTATATTAATTTTGACACATAGTTTGTAACACGCCTTAATATTCGCCGTAGACCCATAACAGTATATATATTTATGATCAAGACCAAATCCTAAGACTATCTAGCAATGTCCGTCCGTCCGTCCGTATGCAATTTTTAGGCCTTTAAAATTAAGATAGGAAGCTGAAATTTGGACCACATATTCCCTAGGGCTCCGAAATGGTTAAGTGTAATATTTTTTTGAATACGCCCACTGCCACGCCCACCGTTTAGAAAAAACCGTTTAAAAGCTAAAGTTAGAAAGATAGAGTGTTACAACCTTCACAAGATATGTAGGCACTGCCCTCCTTTATAAGTTTGTCGTATAAAGTTTTCTGCCACGCCTACATTTGTGGGCGTCTTTTACTAAAATGCTGTTTTCTTCGAAAATTTCCATAGAAAGCGTTTGTTTAATGTTTAACAAGATATTTACCCTATATTTTTTCCAACATATCGACCATACAATGTTTTTGGCCACGCCCACTTTTTGGGGGCGTTTTTTTTTCAAAAAAACTTTTTTTTTTTAATTATTAGAATGAAATAAAATCTTCTTAATGCTGTTTTCTTTGGGGCATATAGGGATATGGATAGGGTATCATACTGTTCGCCCCCAGCGGACTGTAGCCTTTCCTTATGTTTTTTTATGCAGCTCGTTTTAATAAGGTTATTTTCGAAGGCCAAATTCCATTGATGTTGATTTATTTGGGCTTTAGTCGCCTTGGTAGGTGATTCATTGCACTTCTTTAATTTGCATATCTTTATTGCAATTCTTAGAAAGATAAATTTGCAACATATTTATTGGCCATCGAAATGACGTTAGTTATTTGTATAAGAATACTGCGAAAAGTGTTCGATAAATATGTTTTGACGGCCTAGAGCACTGACAAATGGTTTTTCAATTTTTTACAAGTGTGTGAAGAGATTGGCCAAGCCATCATACAATTGCTTGGTAATTTCCGATTTGATGACAATCTCACGGCAACAATACTTGAAACAGCACGTACTATGTCTTCTTTATCGACCCAAACGCGTTGATATTTACAATGAGTTTCACACTATTATCAACTCCTTTTGTGTGACCGATAATTACGAAGCATATCTCCGTATTGTGTAAAACATTTATGTGTCCGTTGGTAGATATTTTCCAGCTTAGTGGGGATGTATCCAGTGACGGCGCGACGTATACCTAGCTTTATAACCCACCCTATATCATGTTGGTTATTTTTCCCTCGGGGAAGGTTTTTTCTTTTTTTTTGCATGTGTGGTCAGAAAGTTTTTCCATTTTTAATTTTATTGTTCCTTCCAGCTGCCTTCCGAAGCTGACATCCATATATACATTCGTGCATACACATGAACCTAGGTACCTACCTCTGCGCACTCTTGTATGGACAGGGCTAAAAAAAAATATGATGAAACTGTTGTGGAAAATTGTGAAACTTGCTGCTCTACTACGGCGCACCTCGTCCGTCGTCCTCTATATTAGTCGCTGCGAAAGGGGTACTAGAGCTATATGAAATGCAATTTAAAACGTTCAAAAATGATGAATGCAAAATTTTCCTGTATCAGGATGCCGCCAGTGGGCAACATTCTTTGGAACAACAAATGCCGGAAATGAGATGCATCTCTACTAGGTACGTGTGGTAGCTGCAGTGCCAAGAGAGGAATGGTAGCAAAGCAGCACTGCCATCCACTTCAGGAGTAAATATCTCTCCGGCAAACAAATCAGGATATGAGTTTAAGTGACGCGTTAAGAATCCCCAACTTTTTCTTTTGTCGACTCCTCGATTTTTCTTCTCTTATTTTGTTATTTTTTTATTATATGCAGTAGACGTACCTATGGATGTGTATTTGGATATAGTTATATTCGGGGCATTCATTCTCCCACTGCACCTCACTCATTTGTAAATGCATGATGCTTATGGTGATGCTGGAACTCGACGCAGCCAGCCCACCATTCCGTCTCTATTACACTGTGACTGAGAAAGGATAAAGTTTTCTCTTCTTGCGCACGTAGGCAATACGAAACGTGATTTTCCGGAATATTTTCGCTCCTCGTCATCCAATTATCATTCTGTGCGAAAATGAGTTTTAATTCCGAAAAACAGACGCGACAATCCTTCCGGCGTGTCATAAAAGTGTCTCTTATTTTTATGGCTTAATTGCGGAACCGCCTATCTGCGCCTTTTCCGCCACTGACTGCAAGAGCACAGCGAACGTGCGTCGTCAACGATCGCGAAATGCACGTCAACTCATCCGTAATTACCGTATCTACTTCCTACATCACTATTAATGAGGCTCCCATCGTCATCAATAAGCGTCGGAGACAACCAACAGATGCCCAGCGCCAGCCCAGGTCAGGGCATAACAAATCTCTTGAATGCAAGCATCCGATATGATCCTAATTACGATTCACAGAGAATTTGTTGGCAGTATTAAGTCGTTTGGATTGCAGAGTGCAAGTGTGTGTATGCGATGCGCACCGATGTGCAGCCGGGGGCTTTTGCATTCGTCAATATCCACAGAACGATGGATTGCTATTTGGGGCCTATGATAAGGGGGAAGGACGCCAGACCTCTGAGGGGCTCCTGCAACATCCGATCTGTAATTTATATCGATGTCAAGGGTATAAATTTCAGCTCCAGCATTAATTCCCGGGGAAGAATTAAACTGTCACATATATTTAAGGCGGCATATGTCACATTTTATTTGCCCTATCAAACCTGATTTATTGCGTCCTGCAAATAGCAGCAGCAGCCGGAACACAGACCAAATATTCAACCATTTGAAATTTTACAATCGGCCCCTTGATGGTGATTTCCTAAAACTGGCATAGATGCACACACACACACACACACACACGCAAACAGCAACTGATGTGCATTTCAGGCGTGCATATATACGTACTGTGGGTGGCCGAATGTTGCCCCATTGAGCTTGCTGCTGCTGCAACTCAACCATAAATCGCCACTGTTCGAATGGATGAAATTGTCATGAGGTTTTTGTTTCGGTGACGATGACCATGGTGATAATTTATCACAAAAGACACACCCTGGCCTGCCGCCCACACACAGGAATTTGAATAAAATGCTATGTGGTTGACCAATCCAACCGTGAATCTGTCACTCGGCTAAGTATCACACGTCACGACTAATAGTGATGGTCTTCGATTTGTTCAAGTCGGCGTTAAGGATGTTTACCATATGCGACGTAACGCTCACTCATAATGGCTTTATGGATCACATTTTGCCAGCAATCATCATTTAAAGCCAACATAATATTAGACACGACCGACGAGTGTGTGTGTGTAGAATTTGCCTCACGCGTGCCTCAGAACCCACATTCCAGAATTTCAATGCGGATGTACAGATAAAAGTCGTACGTTCTTATCCGTAATGAGGTAATTTAAGTAGGTTTCAGTTCATTATCTATTTGTAATTATGCTAATAGCTTAATGAGGAAGTTTTCACTTCCCTTGTCGTGTCATTATGCGAAAGTAGCTCGCGTAAGGATAGTAATAAATGAATGCAAAAATTTATAAAAGTGTCTCCCAAATTTCGGACAAAGAATTCCTTATTTTATTTAAAGTAGTAATTTTATGTAGTGAAAACACCAATCGTGATCCATGTTGTTTTGATGTTATAGTAGGAAGAATGCTCTTAATTTCAGACTTCTGTGTAGCAGTTTTGATGGGAATAATTAGCTTTTCCCTAGACAAAACGAAGCAACTGAATAATTAATAAACTTATATTTTCGGTTAGGCGATGATGAATTTCTTCCGTCTTCTACGGTCTGCGGCAAAATGTTTTAATTTGGATTTTTGAATTCTTGGCGCTAAGGATTTTTCATTGGATGGGTTTTAGAGGCACATTTCTCATCATTCATATGGCCCCAATTGCTCCGTTTATGTACAACAGAGGCAGCGGTCCGGTTTTTTTGAAAACAATCGTACTAACTTCTCCACTACAGGTGGATTTTTGTTTTAATGTACTTTATGCATCATACGATACCGCACAATGGAAGGATATTGATTTTTTAGCTGAATTCGCAGATTGGCCATTCCTGCACTAGCAGTGGGAAAACGCAGCTATTAAAGTGCAATGGCCTAAATTTTCAGGTCTCCTGGCTGCACTAGGCACTAGGCAGAATGCGATCTGCATTAGCCCGGCATATATTTCGTGTCCAGCAGGATACACAGGAAGACATACAATTGGTGATAATGTGCCCAGCGACGAGAGTTTTGAGCAATCAAATAGTCGACATAATATCCGCCGAACTGTGGTCCTTTTGTGTGGAACTAACCATTCGGTTCTTCCGAAAAGCCCGATGAAACCAGCGAAGTGGAGTCAAGCGAATTTTTCAGCTAGTTGTTTAAAATTTTGAACATTTCTCAGGACGAAATGGAGGTCGCTCGAAAAATACAAATCCGCACACAACGACTAGACGAGATACTCGCAGTAGTGTGCAGAAGCGAGCCGAGAATCGTCATAAACTTTATAATTTGGAAAAAGCTGGAAGTTCTCGATTATGCTTGCTTTCGGAATACTGGCAATGGAACGTTTTCGAGCATAAGCTGAGTGATGTCGCAATGGCAAGCTTTACC
Source organism: Ferdinandea cuprea (assembly GCA_963576555.1). NCBI lineage: Eukaryota > Metazoa > Arthropoda > Insecta > Diptera > Syrphidae > Ferdinandea > Ferdinandea cuprea. The sequence goes on from OY754958.1 coordinate 890,679, forward strand.
TATCACACAACGCGATTTCAAAAGCGGCGTAAAGACGTTCGCCGAAGACTGCGCGTTATTCCCTCGATAAGAAACTCCGCGAAAAAGACCTGAACATAACATATCGCCGGAGGTATTCCAAGTTCACTACTCGGATCCGGAGATAAAAAGAGAATCGTTCTGTTACAACTATTTCCTCATGAAATCGCGGCAGCTTCGCCTATCGTTTACGAATGATAACTACGTCGACAAGGGGGAAACCAATCACCCTGTGTACTTTAGTAAATTCCTGAATTCCGTCATAATTACCGAGTACCAACCTCTGTTCCATTACTTCTCCACCGAAGGACTAGATTTGTGGTATAACTCGGGCCTACTGTTCACCACGGATGATTTGCCATAGACTGTGTTCAGGCAATCGAAGGTGTACGCGGAAGAGTACCCTATTTTTGAGAACTTAACCACCGATCAAATGGAACCCTATTGAAGTTCAAACAAGCTTTTCATCAGTCATTTTATGACTACCTCTTTTGGCTAGAGGGCGAGAACTTTTTTCTGCAGCATTTCAATTTGAATCCCAATCGTGTGAAATTCTATTCGGTGGCACAACTTCATTGTGGGCGGGATGATCACAAGTATAAAAAATAAATATTTGACGTAAACGGCCCGTACAGGACCCAAAGCCTAGCTTCTCCAACCATTGTGTGTGCGAAGATATATTTTTTTGACACGAATGTAAGGTACCTACAGTTTAATGCCGGTTCCGAACGGCAATTAATTTTTGAAAAGCTTCTCATGACATTTTATACCCTTGGATGTTTGTCAGACGTTCGCAAGAGGTGGGGCAGCGAATAAAAACTTTCAGTTGGTACAGGTCGGGATTTGAACCAGCGACCTCTCGCAAAGCACTTAACCACGAAGCCACTGTACCCACACAAGTATGTCACACTGATTAATCGGCATTTATGAACTCTCTTGAGTTTCAAGACACATTTAAGTGTATGTGTTGAGGTGCCAATGAATCCAGTCATGAAGTGCGTCTGTACGAATTGTTATAAAAAAAAGTGATTAAAAAAGAAATGCAGGTTTGTCGGGGTTTTATTTAAATTTGAAAACAATTGTGTCAAATTCCAACGAATTCCAGATAGATTAGATTAGCGAATCCGCTGTAAGAGTGTTCAAGGTCAGACAACATCTGTGAGTGACTAATCAATTTGATTTGACCGCGTTATACTTTAAATTTGACGGAGATAAGTTGGTGCTTTTGCTTGCAATATATTTGTAGATAGGTACAGAGGTCTTGGAAGCGCCTTTTGAATGCAGCTAAAGGGAATTGGAGAATCAACTATGAGCGGAAAGCTTTATAAAAATTAAATAAATATTTCTATTATTCTCTTTTACCTTCCACATGCGAACCAGTAGGGGTACAGCCAAGTATGATTATGATATTTTCTTATCAGCTGTTGAGCTTAAGGCCCTATATAAGTGAATTCTATTGACCAGATTTACTTAATATGCGAATGTATATATAAATCAATTTAAGTTACATGAAATTTTATGATAAACTACCTTGATATTGGTGCTTTCAAGTTTGGGCCTTACAAATTTTTCCTTGGCAAAAATATTTATTTCATGGTTATGTTCATATAATAGGTTTCATCTAATACGACGAAAATATATCGTCCCTTATTCAAAAGTGTGAGGAATGTCCACTGGGAAATTATTCCTGTAACACATATTTTACTTTTTTGTTTCCGTGCGAATTAAAAAACCAATATGACTGATATTGGTTGTATTTTTGTAAGCTAGGTTAGACAAAGATATACTTAACATTGGAAAGATCAAAATGGACACAGAAAATATTTCTTTAAGAAAAATGAGCGTTTTAAGGGAAATAAGTTCAATGGGTATAAAAAGTGACAAAAACATAATTTATAAAATGTCGTCGCCTCGGGACTAAGATCAAAAAAGGGGACATATGACCATAAAAGTAGCTATTTGCGGGTAACGCTAATCGACACCACCAATATTAAGTGACAGGATCTGGGATTTATTTATTGTCATAGCGAAACAAAGTTTAGGAGGAAACTCAAAGCATTTCAAGTCTAAGAACTATGTCGCTTCTCCGATCGCTTAAAAATTGATTATCCAATGAGTGCTCAGACACAACTACCGGTCCATTGTACTAATAGTTGGCTATACCTCAATGCATTACATACAATAGCGAACTGAATGACATGACACAAATCATAAAAAAAAAGTACAAATTCATTACAAAAAATGTTTGTTTAATAAAAAATTCATTAATTCAATGAATCTATGTTCTTTAATATTTTAACATTGTTCAAACATTACTAACTATTTTTAATGAACAGTTTCTTTCTTTAAAGAACTGTACATTAAAATATATATTTCTTTTCTTAAGAGTTCTATTTTTATACTTATAGAAATTTATATGAGCTAGAGAAACGTCCTTTTGTATGGTTTTAAACCAGGAAAAACTTGCCAATTTGTTCATCATAAAATATGTAAACGAAGTAAAGATATTTGAATCATTTTTGGGTTTTTCATTTTATTGTAAAGTCACAAAATATGCTATGGCCGCCGCTCATAACTTAATGTATGATACATTGAACCAAAGAAAGGTTTTCATTAAACTACTCATAATTTACTCCAGTTAATTGTATTTTTGTCGAATTAACAAGGTTGGCTGAAAATTGTTTATTTATATTTTGGATTGGGAACTGAAAAGGTTCTTTCATTCATTCTTCAAGTAAGTTTCAAAGAGGTTAGCCTAAACTGAGATTTTAAGTAGGTAAATAAAGACGTGGAAAATTAAAAATGTTGATAAGAAAATAAAACGGGAAAAACAAAGGAAATAATAAAGGTGAGTCCATTATTTATTAAATTGAAAGGTATGAGTTGCTAATTGTCACTTTTCTATGTATACATTTCATAATTCTAATATATGTTTATTTTGCTAGCTTAAAAATGAAGAAATCAAGATCAGCGACGAAAAAAATGTTCCTCCCTCCAGGAGACTATAGTGTGTACTTCTGTTTGTAAAAAAACATGTATATATTTTCTTTTCCTTTCTTTTTTATTTATTATTTTATTATTATATTCACAGTTATATTTCATTTATTATTGTAGATATATGTTATTTTTATGTTGATTTCATGTTATATGGTGATTATTATTAAGCCAATAAACAAATATTATTAATCGATTTCGAAGTTTTTTATTTAATTTATTTATTTAACATTTCAGAAGAGTATGGAATAACGGGTGAGCATTTTAACTTTCGCAAATAAAATAATGAACCATTTACGTTGAATCAATGAACAGAATACATTGAGTCAAGAACATAATTCGTGGATTAATGAATATAATACATAAATCAATGAACTGATTTTCTTTAATACAAAGAATAATTCATTATTTAATGAACGGGTTCATTGATTGATGAACGACCATTCTTTGGATCAAAGAACATGTTCATCGGCTGAATTTTAATGAAAAATACTTTAACACAAAGAACTTTTTATTTATATTTAAGTACCAAGTCCCCTGACAACCAACCCCTGGCCAATGTATATAAAAGCATATAGCCGCACTTATTTCAAAACTGACAAATTAAGTTTCAACAATTTTCCTTATTTATTTCTTTGGTTTTAATTATGTGCCTTAACCGCTCCGATTACTTTGACCTTGAAATATGTTATTCTTTCGGCCATTCACAGCAAATCTATGTAATGTAGAGTGATTGAAAATCTCACACTACAAAGGTTAACCTCATTCCTAAATAAAGATATAAAGATATTTGTTGTATAAATGGAAACTGTGTATTTATTCACGTTAATATTCCATTCCGTATATCATTGACCACATATATTTTCTTTCTACTATTTCTCGTCATTCTGTTTACATTTCCGACTAGCTATATAAAGCTACAAATATTTGTATTCATTTTATCTTGTTTATGAGGGTATACTTAATTCGAGTCTCCTTCCCCTCTCCCCGCTCTCAACCAATATCCTAATTCCGCACACCATTATTTCTTAATTCGCCCCATTGATTAATGCAGTCCCCTATCCTTCCAATACGCCACCGCATCCACCGCATATGATTTCGATAGCTTAATTCGCATATCATCACCGAACTCCAGAGCAGCAAATTTTGCAGAAAACACTAAAAACCGTCGCATTTATTTATATTACATAATTTTTAAAAACTGAAAATGTTATTGGTAAATGTTGTACTTAGACTATATTTTACACGTTTTCGTGGTTTCTGAACAAAAATGCAGAAGTGGAGTAAAAAAATAAAATAGGAAAAATGCAGAAAGTGCACGAATTAAGGTATCAATTTTAATTTTCTTGTTAATTTTGAAATCTCTTTAAAGACCACCACATGGGTTTTGTTTTGATTTGGTGCGTTCAAGTTCAAGGTCGAAAACGAGTCCCTTGGTAGTCAACACTTTTTGTCATTACTCATTAGTCAGCTACTTACCTGACTATCAGCTGTTGACTTAGTGCTAATCACCGCTTTTGCGTCTAATTGTAAGATTGAATAGATAGATTGGGATGTGCACACACTCCTGCGGTGGAGCAATTCATACACTGCGGCAAAGACCGCCCATTGCGTTCTTCTGTACATTCTGTATATAAGAAGTATTTTTAAGACTGCGGTTTTAGGCAAATAATCTAATAATAAAATTTACTTATTCTATTTAATACTGCGTTAGACTAAGCTCGTGGTTTGCCTTATCGCTCCCGCTTTTATCCCGACCGTTTATGCGTACCGTCCTTACATCACCCTCTGCCTCCTCTTTTGTAACCTATATTAATTCGAAGGGTGTCAGCACCACAACTTTGAATTTTAAAAATCCAGATATTACCCATCACCCCCTTCCTCATTACCCCTCCTTTCACCCCTTTAAAATCTTGCATATTTCCACAACATAGGTACATATCTCTTAACAGACGTTGTATTTAATTTATGTGGTAGTAGTAGTACTGGATGAACACATTTTTATTTTGCAACTTTGCAAATTAAGACATACAAGGGAAATTGATCAAAAATATTTCAAAATAAAAGTCAAGTAACTTGGCAGATTCACTGCTTTCTAAAACCCCATTTTGACCCGTTTTTCCTTAACCAGATGACGTTCCAAAAATAATCATAAGCATGATCTTTATATATTTTATTTTCCTTGCTAAATAGAGAATCTGCTCAAGAATTCCGTTATTTTCTTCAACTATTCAGAGTTTTTTAACTTTTGAAACACATTTTTTTAGTGTTGACTTTTTCAGCATGAATCATTTCCAGGAAATTTCGGCTTTATTAAATGCCAAACATATACATTACACATCTAGTAAAAATTGTATCTACATACTTTGTTCTTTTATGTAGAAATATTCAGATATATTTTAGTAAATGCAGAAATAATAAGGTCAACATGGTCAACATCAACATAGATCATTCATAGTCATACAAAGTATGATACATACACATTATGGGATTCACATGATTTAATTTTAAAAAAATTTTGTTCATTTTAAAATTCAAGCAATTACTGTGTGACATACAAAAAACTTTCGTTTTGCATGCAGTAATGCACGTAGATAGTATAGCAACCTGAAATTTTGAATTCTGGAGTTCGACGGAGCGCTTCCATTTGAGAGTAAAAAGACTCTCACTTAGACTTGTTTGCTTGAGCTGTCAGCTCAAAGTCATAGGCCATAAAAGCTGTATATTATTGACTTTCAAATCGCTTATACCGAGAAATAATTTGGGTTTTTTCTTACATCATTCAGTTTCTGTTTGTTGTTGCTTTAAATTTAAAATTTTCTGATGGAAAACCCAATTTGTTGTTGTATGTGAGCGATATAAAACGTTCAGTACTAGGCTAGGTTCATACCTTTTGCGAAATTGTTGAATGAGTAAAATTGATATCAATAAACATTTGATATCCGAAACATTCTTAAATTTTATTGAAAAGGATAGGTAGGTATAACTCCCAATTGAAGTCGGTGTTCAGCAGAGAAGTGTCTTAAGTCCTTATTGTCTGCTTGAGGGAAAAGTGATGGACCCTAAAGTACATCGGTTATTCTTTGCTTACGATGGAGCCATCGTAAGTAATGATTATACTTCCCTACAACGAGGCAGGAAAACTCTCCCATCTTCTGTGAACGAAAAATGTCCACTAAGCTGAAGGGAAGTCTCCACACCGCAGTTGTGTGCCCGGCACATACGGTTCACAATGCTGGTCAATGTACAAAAGGTATGAGGGCAAGTTGACAGCAGCTGAGATGAAGATGCTTCGCATGACAGCAGAAGTAACAAAGCAGAAGTTCCAGAATCCAAGGAAGCCTCCATGTCAAAGAACCCATCTCGAAAAAAGTGGAGCACGAACGGCTTAGTTGGTATTGTCATGTTCAAAGAAGGGATCCTACGAACCCCATCAAAAAGGCAATGGCAATCAACGTTCCCTTAAAATCGCGTAAGAGAGGCAGGCTTAAAAACTCCTGGATCACACAAATGCAGAAAAACCAGCATTTGATTGGCCTCATTGGTGAAGTGATCCAAAATCGGGATGCCTGCAGATAAAATCTCATAGTTAAATGGAGAGAAGAAGGTAGGTATAACTCCTCAAACATCACATCCGATTGCAAGTAAATCTCAAACATTCACCGTAATAAGTAATGAGCATCCATAAAGTCGCGAATATTATCGTTGCCTTAATTGCCCAAAGATTATTCCTCGAAATTAAGATAACCATAAAAAGAAAAAGAAACATGCTGCAGCATTAGTATAGCTAGCTTCAGCTAGTCTCTTCAAAAAAAAGGTCTGTAATTCACGCTTTTACTATAAGACTTTCGCAAATTATTCACATTCTACCTACCCCTATCGTTATAATAATAAATATTTTATCCACACATAATCCATTGGGTTGTATCACAAACAGTGGCGCATAATATTAACGCTCAGCTCATGTTGTTTCATCTTCTTTTTTCCTCGAAGCTAATTAAACGGATTCTCCCGCATACACGCACAAACATAATATAAATATATATATTCATTAGCTCCCTACATCAGTGCGATATATCTATTCAGCAGTGCCACCACCAAGTTGGAAGCCTTTCTATAGAGCCCGAGCTCACGATGTTCCCGGCAACAAGCACAATTAAAATGATAATTAAACATATTCGCGTATCCTTTTATAATATAATTAATATTCATGCAAGAAAACTAATTAAAATCCCCAAAACTCTCCTTTTATCTGCAAAATATGCGTTGTGCACACATCCTTATCTTAAACATTGAATTTTCTGTTTACTGTGAAAATTAGCGTTGGATTTAGCACCCATTGCTTTCCATCCGCGAGGGGAAGCTGGCTTTTCGCATAGTGTGTGTACTATCTGCGGTGGAGGCATGGTACGAGTATGTGTGCGTAAACTAAGGTATACGTACAAATATTGTCGTCAGCGACAGTCTCTATCAAGCTAAAATCCGATTGAGCACAAGTCCTGGCTGGAATGCTGATGTTATAAATGGCAAAGACATTAATATGAACATTACACTGCTGCAAGTGAGATATCGCAACGGCTTCCCGAAAAATCCATCCTCCACCTACTTCCTCCCAAAGAGGAAGAGGGTAAGTGTGCTTGACGACCAACCCGGTCGAACCCCACAGGAAAACTTTATTTTTCTCGCGTAATTATGGAAATTTTCCCTAATTGGTGAATTAGAAGAAATGTACTCCATTATCTTATTATGATGGTACTCTGGCGGGACGATCCTTTCGAAGTATGATAATTTCATTCCATTAATTTCCATTGTAAGATGTTTGCCATGTCCCCCACACACTCGCAGCCAATCCCTACGAGGTACGAAGTCTTCCATTAATGTAATGTACGTTAATTAAAAGTCGGCGCATAAGTAATTTATTGGAGACCTGTTTGCTCTTCTTCTCACTGAATAGTTGTTCGTACGAAGAGTTGAAGTCGTAGAGCTACATGAATAGATTCGGTTTGCGAATGAATCACTCGTGTGTCCATTTCCATAGGCACACACACGCACATACCATGCCATAGATACATAGATATATACTGATGCTTCGTCAAATTTATTACCCGTGAACTTTTATGCACTAGAAATTTGCTTGTGTGTCGTCCAATAAATTTACGGCGCCCCAACGGATTTGCGGAACAAGGATATTTTTGGCAGTTTTGCTGTGATGCAAAAGTTCATCTGCGCGTTTTTAATCTCGAAGCCATAGCAAAAGAGTAAAACCTGTAATGCAAGCTGACAGTATAAAAAATAAAACGAAAAAAGAAGATAAAGGCTTGAGTTTTGAGTTGAGGAGAGACCTCCTGCCAAAATGATGAAAAAGTTAAAACGTCCCACAAAGCGTTGTGTATGGGCTTGAATCTGTTCAGGGATATGTAAATTTATCAGGACGTCACATGTGCGATTGCTGTCCATTCCCTATTTGGCGGCATATTTCTGTAACCCACAAAACACAACCATTATTCATATTAAAGGAACCAGCCACCAAAGTATGGGCGGATGTGATTTTTTTGTTTGTTTGTTGTTGTTTTTTTTTTGCACACAGACTTTTCGGTGTATGGCCTTGGTTTTATTTTGCAGTTGATGTCAGCTGTATGTGGTTTAGGAAGAGGCAGAAAGGTCACATCAAAAGTTTTTTTTTCCACACACACACACCCAAGGCTTCTACAGAGGTCGAGTGGGATTACAGAAGCTCACTTGCCATGAATAGAACTTAAAATCCCTATTTTATTTTTTATTAGAGATATGTAATGTTCCTTCAAACTCAATATACTCTGAGGGATTATTTACATTTGCTGATGCGGAGTAGGTTTTGATATACTTCAGATTTCGTCACGGCCATGATGCGATACCTACATATGTATATCTATTTCTGTTGAATATCAAAGAAAAAAAACATTGTCGAATCTTTTTCATATTTGCTATAACTTGTAAGAAATCTTCTTTAATTTGAAAATATATGTATTAATCTTGTGTAATGATGTAGGTGATGTAGGTACCTACCGCAGCACAGAGATTAGCTTGTGAAAGTGTGTTTAGCTAGATACATGTGTACTGTATCATTGCAACGAAATAGGTAAATAATACGAACACAATTTTTACAGACGTCTTTGAAAGGAGTGAAATTCAAATGTACCTACCAACGGATGCAATATTTGATTATATGGAACTGACACATTTTGCAGTTTCAGATAAATATCCGGTTCCATGAAATTTAATTACTAAACTCAAATAAAAATCCGGGAAAATGTAAAAAATTTATTCGATTTCGGAATGAAATGAAATCATTAAAACTTTAGACAGCAGCTAAGGCAATGTGCTTTTTTTCTCCTTTTAAGTCGACGAGGTTTTAGGATTTGTGATTAGGATTTAAGAGATCTTAACCCACTTCTGCGCATAAATTGTTAAATTGGTGTAATCCAGGATTTTGAAGACAGCTTCTCTTTTGTGAACGTTGTTCTTTTAAAGAGGTTCGTAGGCATCCTTGAACTTGAGCCGGTGGCCATATAAAAAGTCAGAAGGAGGAGGATTTCAGGAGTTTTTCGGTTCTGTTCCACAGCTGCTGTAGAACCGATAAAACGATTAACACACATTCTATGCATTTCACAGCACAGTGTGTCTGAGTTAAGTTAAAAATATAATTCTTAGCGATCACCCGTCTATGCTTCGACAAAGGTATCTTCACAAATATCTTTGATTAGCTGTTCAGCAATGCGCTAACCATGTTAACAATTCCGGTATAAGATGTGCTGCAAACATCCTTATATTCACAGACAGTCAAGCAGCTGCCATTTTATTAACTAATCCGACATTCACTCCTTCAACATATTTCAAAAATACAGCTGTCTAGAAACAAGACCAATGAGGATAAAAGAGGTTATTGACTAAATTGAATGGTTCTGAATCTTCGTGCTTAACCCCCAAAGCAGGTCTGGATGAACTAGAGAGTTCTTTGAGCGAAATTGCGCCAAAAACGAAACCAGACTTTCTTGGGTTTCATCCCGTTGCCCCTACCCCTAGTGGAGTCTTTTTGGACGATTGGAAGTTGTCTTCTGTAAGTCCTACCTTTAAGTCCGGACATCTCAAAATTGTCTGTTATCCCGAAGCTATTGGATAAGTTAGTTAACAATGAAATGGGTTTTCTTAGTGAATGTCAACATGGTTTCTGGAAAGGTAGATCAACTTGTTCTAACCTAGTTGAGTTCACCAGTTACTGCATCAACTATTTGGAAAAGCATAAACAGGTTTATGTAATATACGCTGACTTTGTCAAAGCTTTCAGTGGAGTTAATGTGGATATATTGATTAGAATACTTAAAGCGTATGGGTTCTTCGGGCCTCTACTAAAATGGTTATCTTCTTATCTTATTCGAAGGAAGCAATATGCTGTAATTGGAGAGCATATATCGAAGGAAATTGTTGTATCTTCCGGTGTCCCTGAGGGAAGTCATTTGGGACTGATTCATTTTCTTCTGTGGGTAATCATCTGCCTAGTATTTTGCAGTTTTGTCGGTATTTGACGATGTAAATTTTTTTACCTAATTTCAAATGCTGATGAAGGCGCTTTTTTGCAAATGGACTTAAACTTATTTTCTGAGTGGTGCAATCTTAATAATTTAAAACAGAATATAGATAAGTGTGCGGTGGTGATGATTTCAAGGATCTTACCGTCTCATTCGATGCAAAACTTACTTTTTATTTGCATATTAATAGCGTATTTTTAAAAGCAAATTTGATGCCTGGTTTCTTAAAAAGGAATTCGATTGTTTCTAAGGACCCTTATAGTATAGTGTAGTATGGTAGTGTTGTATGAACTCCAACTACGTTAAAAAATATTGATAGGATTGAATGATTTCAAAAAAATTGTTTCGTTTTGCACTGCGCCGCCTTTTTTTTAATACGCATAGGTCGTACAAAACTAAATGCTTATGGCTAGATATCTCTTGAAAATAGAAGAAAAATATTCATTAGGGACTTAGTTTGCTCCACCATGGGCTGTGGGAATTTGCTTTTTTGTATAAATTTTCATGTAGCACAAAAATCTTTAAGATCAAAACTTTTCTTACAAGAATATTTCCACAATACTGCTTGTGGTTTACATGACCTCGTTTGTAGATGCACATAATTATTCTATTTAGTTTATGATGACAACATAAAATCAATTTAAAATGTATTTAAAACATAAGGAAAGGCTATAGTCCGCTGGGGGCGAACAGTATAATACCCTATCCATATCCTTATATGCCCCAAAGAAAAAAGCATTAAGAAAATTTTATTTCATTCTATTATTTAAAAAAAAAAAAAAAAAAAAAAAATTTAAAAAAGGCCCCCAAAAAGTGGGCGTGGCCAAAAACTTCGTATGGGCGATATGTTGGAAAAAATATAGGGTAAATATCTTGTTAAACATTTTTTTTCACTTTCTATGAAAATTTTCGAAGAAAACAGCATTTTAGTAAAAAACGCCCACAAAAAGTAGGCCTGCCAAAAAACTTTATATGACAAACTTATAAAGGGGGGCAGTGCATACATATCTTGCGAAGGATGTTCCACTCTATCTCTCTAACTTTAGCTTTAAAACGGTGTTTTTCTAAATTGTGGGCGTGGCAGTAGGCGTATTCAAACAAATTTTACACTTAACCATTTCGGAGCCCTAGGGAATATGTGGTCCAAATTTCAGCTTCCTAGCTTAATTTTGAAGGCCTAAAAATTGCGTGCGGACGGACGGACAGACGGACGGACATTGCTAGATAGTCTTAGGATTTGTTCCTGATCATAAATCTGTATATATTTTTATGGGTCTACGGCGAATATTAAGGGGTGTTACAAACTATGTGTCAACATTAATATACCCTTAGGATAGGGTATACAAATTTAAAACGGTAGTATCTAAATTAATTGTGAACACACACAACATGTAAATATATAACTCTCTTAAGTAATTATTTCAAAATCTGTAGACTATAATTATTAAATCGTAGATTGAATAAATAAATAAACAAAATCAGCAGTCAATTTAGTGATTAAAATGTGAGAGAATTTGAAATGTTACTTATATTGAGAAAGCAGACCAGACCAAAGATAGGCCAAGCAATCCATACAGGCCTTCAATAATAATGCAATAGATGTTTAGAGCTAAGTCGGCAATATATCGTAGGCCACATCACAGGTACCTCATTCTTTGCCGTAATAGCTTCTTCAGATTAATGAACTTCAAGTTCAGACAGTATTCGTTGTAAGAAAGTTTGATACCCGCTTATGATGGCTCAATTACCAGCAATGAGGGCTAAAAGTAACAGTTTTTAATAAAACCTGTAAAACTTTGAATATTAGTCAGCCAGATCTTAACACGTTGTAACAAGAACAAAAGGTGAACACTTTCACGGGTACTAAAGTAAAGTAAAATAAACCAATTAAAAAGAAGTGCTCTAATTGTCATGGGCAGCGACGGAGACCTTTTTTACCTAACGAACTGTCTATGACTCCACTCTGGCTTAACCGGCCAATATTCCAAAAATAGCCCCTACTACTTCCTGCTCTGCTGTTGATGCTGCTTCTCCAGACTTTTATATGCTTTTTCTTAAGATTAAAAAACTACAACAGCTTAACACTGATGCTCTTGAAAAAATTAGATTTTTAGAAGACAGTAAAGCCGCTCTTACAACCACGATGCACATATTGGAGTCTAATGTAAACGCATTGGAGCAAAGAGATAAGCAATGCGAAGTTGACATTGTATGTTGGCCGGATCTGTGTTATGCCAATGCTAAAGAGAATTGTTTTCTAAAGAAAAGGTTATAAATTAAATAACGGAAGGCGTGGCAGTGCAAATAAATTCAAATGACGTCGACTATGTTTACGGCAAGAACAACGCAAGAAAGATCCATGAGCTTAAAATAACCGCTGGTGCTCCAAACATTACATGCGTCTTAAGTTTATTCCACTTTCGCAGAAGAAGCTAATAATGAAAAGAATACGGGAAAACAAAATCAAACTACTTGCTAGTTAAAACAATAGCCACATAAATGTCAACGATAGTCTTACGGCATACACAAGAACTCTCTTTCAGAAGGCGAGAAGGCGATAGAGTAGTTAATGAATTTGATTTATCTCTAATATGAGTTTTCTATGAATAATTATATTAACAATACAAATTCTTTAGTTGAAAAGATAATAATAACCAAGGTACGGAAACGCACGCTCACGAGCAGTTCGCGAGCGTGAGATTTTAAATGAGAAATTAGAAAAGCGCACGCGTCCGTGAGATGTTCGCTATTTCAATTTTTATATCGTCTCACGCACGCGAGCGTGCGTTTCATAACGACTCACTACGTGGACACACACCCATGTACGTTGACGAAAAGTCTCATTCGCATGCGTGAGACATGTGTGAGTCGTTTTTTCGACTTTTTTAGGATTTTAATAACACTGATTGCACTAGTTCCACTTCCTCTTCTTTTAGTCATGATACCATGAATTGCTTGCGTATTGATCATCCTTATATGATCATCCTATTTGGTTTGAGCAGCAATTCAGCAAAATATTTGGGGCTTATGTAAATATTTAGATGTTTTCCCTGCGCATATCTCATCTCTAGATAATTTACAAGATATCATTTTTTTGTCTGAAATATGGATCTATGAATTGGAAATTCCTAATTTTTCTATTCCAAATTTTACATTCGCGGCAAATTGCAATGAAATGAAATTTAGTGTCCGCGTCTGGTTATTAGGTAGTCCGCTTATAAGAGAATTACTGCCGCGGAAAACACATATTTTTGCCCGTTATTTGAAAGAGCGGGGACAAAATTTCCCAGAGAAAAAAATTTTGAAGCCTGGCTATTGCGGACACTCAAGCATCCTTAGTTCTACTCTTTTTCCACAATGAATAGAATTCAAATCCGGATGTACGCCGGGGTATTAAGAGGACACTGCATCATCGGAAACATGGCTAAAAGGTTAGGGCTCTTAGCAAATGACCTCTGCAGAAGCTGCAGAGAGACGAATTGGAAATAGAGTCCGTCTAACATCTTCTATGCCACTTCCCAGGCTTATATTCGCCGCTTATCCTGCATGAGAGCACGGTTCTAAGAAAGTTTGGACGTAAAACTATTCCTCAACAGTTCGAAGTGGTTTTGTTAGTCACATTTCCTTACAGGGTATACTCACAATAGGACTTCACGAAATTTGCATGAAACAGGTTTTTTTGGCACCTACTCTATTACCTCCTTCTCTGACATCCTATCGACCTCTTAAGTAAAAACGCGGAAAGTCATGGAAAATGAGAACTTTTTGCTCCTTCACGCGATTCTTAATTCTTAGAGGAACTCTGTAGTCCCACTCTCCTTTACATAATCTAGAACTGCAATAGATAATATCAAACGCTTCCTTGATGTACATCAATATTGATTGATCGGGCTATTTAGCGACTCCAGCAGAGAATCTTACTCTAGACTCTGCTCCGTATATTATTCCATGATAAAGTAACTTTAACCTAATAACTTACTGCGTTTAATCTTCCAAAAACGCTTCAATGGAAAAAGGACTGCCTTTTTATTTAAAGCGGTAACAAATTTAATATAAAACATAAGCAAAGACTACTGTCCGCTTGTGGAGGACCATGCGTCCCAAGAACGGACATTGAAAAGAACTTTGAATGGAGGACATTTTTTTTTCGTTAAGACCTATATATGGATTCAATAACAAGAAGAATATATCTGCATTGTTTTAAAGTTAAAGTTTACGGAATTGGAGGTTAAGGTTTTCCTAAAATATGAAAACACAACAGGATTGCCATATAAAGTCTTTTTTAACGACTATTTTTCGTTGTCGTTTCTAACAAAAAAATGTTTTTAATCGAAAAATTCCCTACACAACGAAAATAGTCATCATTTTTTTAGGGCGTGATATTTATAAGCAGAGGCTTAGTGGTAAAGTTCCTTGGGCCAAAAGCCGGGGAGTCGCTGGTTTAAATCCCGGTCCGTACCACCTTTAACTTTTATTCGCTGTATATTCCGTTTGGAATCGGCATTTAACTGTAGTTCCTCCCATTTGTCTCAAAAATATATTTATTTTGGCACACACAATGGGTGGAGAACCTAGGCTTTAGGTCCTGTATGGGCTGTTTAAGTCTAATATATTTATTTTAATATTTGTAAGTGGAAGTAATCCAAAAATCCAAAACACTTCGACTATTGGCCTTAGAATTTAATTTTGCCACCCAAGTACAAAGACCTCTTTAATATTCTTCCAATCGAAAAATATTCCGCAAACTTGAGAAAATGCTTTGCAAACTATTTACTATTCTATTACCTACCTTAATGACATTTCCATTCATTCATTTATTTTGAGCCAATGATCTGCTCCAAAACTTATTCAGAACTTTCAATCTCACAAATGACAAATTTACAGCGAATTTGCACAAATTATCAAAAACAAAACATAAAACTTTCCGAATTTAAAAATAATGTCAACTAGGTACCTACCTACGCTTCATTGAAAAATATAACCTGGAGCTTCATCATTTCGATTCTTACTCCCTTGTGCGTTCTTTCTCAACACCAGAGACGAGTACCTATCTACCCGAATAAAATTATTTATTTTGTTTTGGAAAAACAATCATGTAGAATAGAACAACAACCGCGATACTTTCAGTTAGTTTAACGATTTTCAAATAGTATTCTCCCACAGCCGCAACCCCACCCACTTGCCCCCTCTCTTCCGTCGGCGAACGGTTTCCCGATGCTTTTTGCCATCCAATCGCCTTCCAGCACTTCTCAACTTCCTGTTTTTGTTTTCGCCTTTATCGTTCCGCGATTGAATGCACATTCTAAAAGATTTTCCTCTCAACTTGTCTCGAATCTGAAAAGTTTCTTCAGGCGACAGTTACAACGAAATAACACAGAAATACAGCAGCAGAGCAGCGGCAGGAATACAGCCACCCAAACGCCCCATACCCCGAGCGAGGGACTTTTATCGCATATGAATTAAAATTTTGATTAATGAGCGGAATTTATGATAGTTGTTGTGAACGACTCGACTCGAAAAGTTTTTCAATAAATTGCGTGTTCTGATCCTGTAAACGACTGACACTATTCCCATTACCATAACCATGCCCGCATACGTGAGCGTAAATGCTCGTGTGTTCCTCCATAAATGCTCAATTTCATATGTTCGTCGTAGTGAGATGACACATGGTCTTGTCGAAGGACAGTACAAAAGTAACAGTAATAAGCCATGAATAATTGAGAAATAAAATTTATTGGTCACATTCACAGAGGAATGTATATGCAGTCGACTAGGCCTAGTGTAGTTGGCGCAGGCACCTAATACATACTCCGTGCACACATCACTGTGAAATATTAATAGGGGCTGGCTTCCTAATGACATATCCTCAAAGGAGTCGGTCCTTCAACATCTCCGAAATTAAATTTTGAAAACATCATCATTTTGTGCTGGGGCAAGGTCGTGTACCTTGCTATTAATAAATAATCGGAAAGCTTTTCCAAATATCATTTTGCGCAATTTTCGAGGACGACACAAAAAGTATACTCCTTTAGCGTTATACTTTTATACAACCGTCCGACAGCCGCC
Source organism: Ferdinandea cuprea (assembly GCA_963576555.1). NCBI lineage: Eukaryota > Metazoa > Arthropoda > Insecta > Diptera > Syrphidae > Ferdinandea > Ferdinandea cuprea. The sequence continues at coordinate 907,322 of OY754958.1, forward strand.
GTCCGACCGATCACCCCCCGGCATACACTATACTCTGACTTTGTTCCGCTAGGTCGTAGCAGAGCAGAGCAGAATAAGACGAATTATTTGCTCCCATTTGAAGAATTGTGTGCCTGCCGTCTGGTGGTTAGCAACAGCGGTAATGGTGATGCCAAGGAATTGGGAAAACGTGAGCATATAGAGCACCCTTTTAGCTTTATTCAATATCTGGCTATTATCCCCGAGGCTGAGAAAATATGGGATGGATTTTTTTCCTTTTTTTTTAATTCTCTGCTGGCTTTGTACCTATTGGTATCTGTGTTTGTGTGTGTAGAAGGGTCGGTTCGAAAGGAAGTCCCTGATTAGCCATCGGCTATGGCATCAATATTTAATTCTGAATGGGTTGACCTTTTTTCATAAATGCTTTGTACAAACGAGGTAGGTACTCTGTCGCTCTTCACCTCATCCGGAAAGCCTTTGGTTGCACACAGACTCAGTCTATTTTTTTTATCAAACGAAACGTGTATGGGTGTAGCATTCTATTCCAGTCATTTCTGCAAAGCATATTTTTCTAATGACGGAACTGTCAAAGAGGATAATGAATTCCAAACTCTACCTACAGATTTTTGTATATAAATAGCTGTCGATTTTTATCGAAGAATTACAATGTATTTTTGGAAAATAAAAAATAAATATACAAATATAGGCGTAAACTGCCCATTAAGGATATTAAACCTAGCTTCTCCAACCATTGTGGTGCCAAGATATACATACCTTCGTGGACACTTTAGAGTCATTTTGAACGGGCGTTCCGTGACTCATCTTTCTGAAAATCAACGAAATTGGACTCCTTTTAAAAATATGGGACGCTTTTCTCTATAATTCGACCAGACAAATTTAAATTTTCTTGGGTTTGTACTGCATACTTTCGAATGCTGACAAAAATTTTAGGGATTCAACTCTTTTAATTGAATTACCTAATTTACCTCTTTATAAATACTTCACAAGTAAACACATGGGAAACTGAACTGGCATTGAAAATCCACAACACAAATTACTAGCACTGAAAACGCAAACGATAAATTGTAATTTTTAAAGTTATTTTGAAATTAAAGACATATAAAAATTAAATAAAACAGTTCTGGGCTTATATCGACTTAAGACACTTTATCTTCTGTGTAAAGAAATAAGCTTTGACCAAAAGTAAGCTAACTGACCAACTTAAGGTAGAATCTTATGTCAATCAATGATTTTTGCACTACTAGAAGACTGGGTTCATGACTCGAATTTAACTAAGCAGTACAGAAACACTTTTCCTAATAACTTGGAAATTAAATTAATTGATTTTTATTAACTATGTATGTATAAAATAATTAACTTACATTTTTATTTCGTCTTAAATAGACGTTACGTTTGTTGTCCTACTTAAATTTGAAATACAAGTTAAGCGTTAATAAATAATGGTGTTTTATTTATAATGTCATGTTATGTTATGATGTCAGTTATTTCCAAAAGAACACTCTTTCGCTGACGATGGGCAAATTTAAATCCTAGTTTAGTTTTTAAAACCGTATGCAGAGAAAACCTACTAATTTTGGTGATGTTTGCATTGCGTCCTACCTTATGAAGTATTTTATCCAGCGTCGCAAGTTCGTAATTGAGTTATACCAGTTTGGTTTTCATTCTTTGGTGGGGAGTTGTTGTCTTTGGTACTATTTTCGTTGAGAAGTCTAAAATGTTCGCACTTAAGACTTTGGTTGATTTTGAAAAAAAAACCTTCGCAAATAATCGTTTATAAGCTCCTCGTCGCCGCAACCTCTAAAAATATCGTATCGAATTAGTTTCATCATGTTGTTTCTTAGAAAATTATAACCCGTTAAAGCACCAACCAGCACCAAAGCACTAAAGCTTTTCGGTTCGGTGCTTATTATGTATGTTCTGGCCATAGTTTACGCACAGGTGTTTAAATATTTCCACCTATTATTGGCTTTCATTCTGATCTTTTTTCATATAAATTTTCCATACACATTTTTGGTGCCATTTTTCATTTTGAAACTGGTGCCATATTTCATTTTGAAAACAATTTTAATTTTTGGCGCCATTGTTCATTTTTGGTTTGGGGCAATTTTTAAAATTCATGTAGCCATCTGTGTTTGTGGATATCAATTTCATTTTCGTAGGTTCATTCGTATTCCATTCTTTTCTGCTCAGAAAGTAGCAGGAGAATGGTCTGTAAAAGTCCATGTATGGTGACTTGACCTACATACATTCTCAGAATCTGTGCCTGCCCTAATAGGCCTAGGTTCCAGCTGACTATTTGGCTGATCCCCAAGGCGCTGATTCATGCAAGTATAAATCCAAGGGTAGCAAATTTAGAATACCATCCAAACCAGCGGTTGGTGTCGTTCTTATTGCACATGTTGTCCCTATGCAAGCTAGGCTCTGTAAATTGCCATATGTGAGTATCGGTCGTACAATTTCCGTGTGCATAAAGAGAATTATTTTGGTCCCCACTGCTGAAGTCATATGGGATGGTTAAGATCCTACCAATTTTGACCTAACAGAAATCGAATTTATTAGATTTCACCAAATAATTTTAATAATAAATATTCGGCTACATTTGAAAGCAGTTTGAAAACTTATTTTCTTTAAGATACTTATCTATTTATTATTGTGTTTACCATTATGTATTTTTTCCAACAAATCTCTAACTTATATGTATGTAAGATTTAAATTTCAGTTCCCAAAATTGGCTTCAGTGGTTTTCATTCGGTAATTAAGTTGTTGATCCCAAATTTGCCAAAATTTGAATACAATTTAAAATTCCCTTTGACCGTAATAAAGTAAAGCAACAAGAGGAAAAAGTTAAACCAAAATTTTTGAATTAGCTTAAATCATTTGGGCATCTGCGTATAGCGTATGCCTTCCAACAGAGCTGATAGCTATGGTGCTGATGTTAGCGATGAGAACAGCAAGATAAGAGAAATTCATAGGAACCCATTAAATTGTCTTCCAACAAATTGTAAATAATAAAAATCTCATTGAAAAGTCTCATAAAAAGTTTCGGCAAGCGAAAGCTCCCTCAAATGTCACCAGCAACTCATTTCATTATGATGGAGGCTGTTGCTGCTGCTACTGCTGCTGCTCTGCTGCTTTCGCTCTTGTGCCGCTAACACTGCCGCTAAACTTGAATGAAACTTGGTTGAAGCCGCAAAACATTAAACTTTTTAATAAAATTTTAAAACAATGGCATGCGATGTGAAAACTTTGCCCTAACCTCCCTCCCACCCACGCCCAAACACCGTTAGCTTCCATTACTCGCACAGAGTGACATACCCAAAATGAACCGCTCCTGTTAAGTACGACACCGGAACCACCACAATAAAGGATAGAAAAACCATATAAAAAAATTTCAAAGTAAAACAATGAAGCCGACAAGGATACTTACTAGGGCCGTTGTCCTCCATCCCGCACCCTCGTCAAAGAGGAGAGAATTTAATTTGAAAAATTTCATATTCCAACCGAAGATTTCCGGAGGGATTTCCGCTTAAGGATGTGCTCCTACTTCGTGCCTACTACTTCGCATCTATTGCGTGAATGCATCACAATATATACAGTTCTTTGCCATCGCTAATTGTTCATGTAGCCTGTTAATGTGCGAAATGTGCACATCGAATCAATTTGGAAAGTTGCGCGGTGGAAATATTATAAGAACTTAGAAGAACAATCTTATCCGTGTTTGTTTGTACGTGTGTCAGCCGTCTGCTGTCCGGTGAATCCTTTGTTTTCATCGTCCTCGTCCGAGCCATGGGTTTAATGTACGTGGATTTCTGGCTTAACACATCTTTATCCTTTCAGTCCCTCCCGGCTCATGCAGGACTATAAAGGAGACCTAGAGTGTTCTCAGTGCGAGTAATACGAGAAGAAATCCAGAAAATTAATAAAAATAAAATAAAACGACAGTGTATAGAATCCTCTGCTCACTATCCGGGCATCCGGAAATTCTTTTCCTCAAACAAACTTTGAAACTTTTCCGCTTTTTTTCCCCAACATTTCACAATTGTTATTGGAAAACTTTCCTCTGCAATAAAGGTTTACATTAAAATTTTCAATGTGCCGGTTGACTTCGGCGTAAGAAAAGTAATAAAGGATACAAAAAATAAAAAATATATTTCTTTAGTGAGCCGGGAAAAGGGGACGCAATATCGTCCTACCTTCAAATAATATATAGATTTATTTTTATTTATTTATTTTTGTTTTTTTGTTTTGGATTAATAAAATTAATAAACGTTTCTGGACGTCCTAGGGGGTTGCTTCGTATTTGACATATTTGACATACACATAACTTCAGTTAAGACACGATTATCGGGACACCCAAGTGTATAACGTTCTTTGCAAGCGATCCTAAACAAAATATGTACATAGATAAAAAAACACTTTTGAAAATTATGGGATTTTTATTAGAGTCTGACCGAACATTCGGCTTCGGTTTCGTCTGCATTCAGCAAAATCTTCCATCTTCGGCGAAAAAAGCCGAAGGTTAAGCCGCAACCGAATGTTGAATTTTTCAACAGCGTTTCCGAATATTTTTCGGATGAGCGGTTTCGAGCAATTCATTTCTTGCTTGTTTCGTTTCTATAGGGGAAGTTAAATCTAGGGTTACCAACAAGGGTATTTTGGTTCGGAGACTCCAGGAATTTTTTCCGAGCCGCCAGGTTTTAAATGCTTATAATTTCTTTAAACCTAAAAAAGCAGTTTATAGCGATTGAAAATTTGTTAGCATTCGTTTACATTGATAAATAGTTTGGCAGTATCAAAATGTACAAAGAACAAATTGACAAAGGGCGCATTAGGTGTTACCTAACCCAAGCATATAACTTTTTCACATCGAAAAACCGCATAAAACTCCTGAAACCTCCATTGAAATCAGGAGGTTTCCCACTACTTTTTATAGATTTCTAAACCTTGTTGTTGTATGAGGCTTCGATGAAGCGTTAAAGAAAATCCAGATAGTCTTCGTGTTTTGCATGCAGATAGTAGTGTAATTGAGCACATTCTGAAATACTTATGAAATTAGGGATTTATTTATTTTTGACGTCTTTGACGTATCTTTTTGTACAATTAATATCTTTTTGTAAAAAGTGACTCTTTTAAATATATTTAGTATACGTTGACACTTTTCTTTGACCAAACTTTACCAAAAAAAAAAATCTCCGGACCAGGCCTTTGATAAAGTTGGTAACCATGGTTACGTCCGAATGAATGTTAGTTTGCATTTGTAGTAACATATCCAATCAATGAGTCCGGATATTTTTTATTATTATTATTTGTAAAATACATTTTGTTTTGATTATAAGTTTATTTAGCTAATAGATTGTATGAAGGTCAAATTAATTTACCGGATGATTTTTGCACTACATTCGGCTTCGGCTTTGGCCAAACAAATTGTAATTGTACAGGGAAATGGTTCGATAGTTCATATATTTTTTTTTTTTTTAACATATGGCGTATTTTTATTTATATTAAATAAATATAAAGTAATTTAAGTTATTCGAAACTTACAAAATTTGATACTTTTCGAAAGCAATATCGCAAAATAATCGGAATGTTCTCTTTTGTTTTAAACTAGCTGTTCCGGCGAACTTCGTTAGTTCATTCTTAAGATAAACGCGGTTTCATACAAAATGTAAGAAAAATTTAAATATATTGCCCTATATGCCCTAAAAAAAAGCGTTGAGGACATGATCGAAAGCATTTTAATTTATTCTATGAAATTTATAAAAAAAATTTTTTTTAAAAAAAAACCCTCCAAAAAATTGGCGTAACCAAAAACTTTGTATTTAACTTATATCCCGTTATTTAATTTTGTTCTTTTTCTATAGTAATTTTTTATTAAAGCCACATAGGCGTTGTCAAAAAACACCCTCAAAAAGTAAGCGTGGCAAAAAGCTTTATTTGGCAAATTTGTAAAGGAGTTCAGTGTTTACATATTTTGTTTTCTTCACCTCTTCATCGGTTGAAAGGTCTTTTTCTTAATTGTTGACGTGGCAGTGGGCGTTTTTCAAATTTGTAACAGTTTGCCATTTCGGGATCCAAGGGAGTATATGTTCCAAATTTCAGCTTCCTAGCATAAATTTAAAGGCCTCAAAAGTTGATACGGACGGACATTGCTAAATAGTCTTAGATTTTGGTCCTGATCATAAATATATATCTTTTAGGGGTCTCCGACGAATATTAAGGGGTGCTACAAACTATGTGTCAAAATTAATATACCCTTAGGATAGGGTTTAAAGAACGATTACAAATTTCTTCAGAATTTTTCATTATCTACTTCGTCAGGTTGGGCAAAAATAACAAAAAAATTCTTAGAAATTTCAAATTAAAAATTTCAGACTGGCGACGTAAACAATGTGAGATTGTGGAATTGATAATGAAATTTTTGAACTTTCTCGTATACATTAGTATACTAAAGAGAAAGTTATTGCGATCGTGCGGAAATTTCGAACACAAACTGGGTATGAGGGATGATATTACGTCTGTCTGTCTGTCTGTCTGTCCGGGCGCTGTATGGCGAAACGGTTCAAAGAATTTGCTTCAAAGTTCGTATGCAAGGTTTCTGGGGTTATATCTCGAGGCATCTTTTTATTTTTTGCTTTATCGTTTTAAATTTTTTGTGAACTTCACTTACCAGTAATTTTCTCGAAGATGGTTACAAGGTTTTCGGTCTCTTTTAGTACTATGCATAATTGGGACGGGACAAAAATACTGCATACTTAGTTTTTTGCACAAAAAACTAATAACGGTAAATTCTAAAACCTCAAGTACCGAGAAAGTTTCGTATGACGCAGTCGTGCACCTTATTCATTTTTTTTTTTGTTGATTACACAATTTTAAGGAAATACATATATGTGTGTTCCTTTCATTTGTAGGTAGGTAAAGCATTGATCAATAAGTCTGACAAAACAGAACACCCCTTTGCCTTGTGGGTGTTCGCATTTGTCGAGACGAATGATTCGTCCAGCTCAACCAGCCGTAACAGAAAGGATATATGATGTAAGGCACAACATCTCTATGTTCATAATACATTATTGAACTTGAAACTAGCACCACGATCACAATAACTTTCTCCTTACTATGCCACTGTAGGTGGGTACATGAGAAAGTTTTTACTTATTTTTACGTATTTACTTATTTAATACAAAATGCGTTTATTACCCACACAATTTGAAATACGATTTGACCAACAACAATATAGAGCTTAAACTTTGTATCAAATTCTCTCATGAAAATATTGTTATGTTACGAATTCGCCAGAATACATAACGCAATTTGTCGTACATGTTATGAATTATTCGTGGCGCTTGTGTTTCCAGTCTCCGAATATTTTCCTCATTTTAATTAATTAAAAAACCAGAACAACATCAATAGTACGAACAAGAAAAAGAATGAAAATTTTTAATCAAACGCTTTATTATCCAGACAAACAGCCATACGAGTACCTACATACTATAATAAAAAAAATATACAATGTGTCTGTTGCTTCTTCGTCACACCGGTTGGAGCTGCAGGGCGAATGCAATCACTAGTCAAGCACATAGTAAACCTTTGCCTTTGGCATAGGTCAGCAGGACCTACAGCTACAAGCATGCCCATGTCAGGATGTGCTACGCTCAAAAACAAACAGCAAAAATACAGACTCACTGACCGCTAAAAAAGATACACCACCGCACCGCCACGCCACGCCAACCATATGAAGGTAATTCTATAACCGGGTGCTCATCGAATGGAAAAGAGAATTTCACGAAAAACTGAAAAATGAGGTTGAAAATTTGATCCGAACAAAAATTAAATTGATGTTAAGTCGAATGGAAAGCCGGAGGCTGGAAGTAAATTGGTGTGCTTGTGTGGTCCACAGCAGAGCACGAGTACTTTGCTTTTTTTCAATCAAGAATTTCGCGGCTTTTCGCAAAATTTAATTTCCATTGACTCACTGTTTGAAAAGCAGCGAGGCACATTGGCATGTATCTTTGTATGTATGCTACCTCTTTTTTTTAAAAAAAAAAAAAAAAAATGTTATAGCTGCTGAGTATAATTGGAAGCCGCAGTGACTCACACACATAACACAATGGATTCGAGAATCAACGGTATCCAGCATTCATGAGCAATTACTTCTCTACGTCAACATTTTAGGTCGACACTGATCCCTAGCCTACCCCATTTGTAGGGGTCTAAAAAAAAAAGAAGAAAAGAAGAAAGTATTTTCATTTACTCTGTGCCCCATAGCGTGGCATGTAATACCATTCTCTCCATGGAAGGCATCCCTTCCCAGGGCGACACAGCCCATTACCAACCAAGGTATCTGCGTCAAGTAATTCAAAATTAGACGTCGTCGTGGCAGCGTGCTTCATCATCAACTAAATAAAAAGCACCATCTCCACCGGCTCCAGCACCGCTAATCGTCTTCAACGTCTATGAGGTGGTATCATAACAAATTATGCAAATCCCTCGGAATATGGGCTTAGGCAAAGCATGGGGTTGAAGCTGCCTTCCACTAAAATTATCGAATAAATATCCCATTTGCAAGACACCTATAGACTCTTATCGAGTTAAAATGAAATTTACATTTCTCAGTCCTCTAGTCAAGGATATCCGTATCCATATTATCCTGCTGCCCTTTCGTCCGCCATTGCCATCACATATACACACGCTCGGCAGCCCTCCGAGTGACACGGTGTACGGGAGTAAGAAAGAATTTAATTTTCCATTCGTATTATTGATCCTCATTTAATATCCCTCAGGGGGACAGAGAAACAAAAAGGGAGCGACTTGGTAAGTAAGCTTGGGAAAACTTGTGAAAGTGATATGTGGGAGTTGAGAGATGGAACGTCCCGGCCGGTCGTTCGGTGCCGTGCGATGGCTGTGGCAGAGGAGTAATATGAATCGGTGGGCTGATTGTGAATTGGCGGCGGCTATGAGTTTAAGTGTGTGTGCTGAAGAGCACTCATACAGGTGTTCTAATAAATGAGGTGAGACTATAACCCTGCATAATTGATGTGAAAACTCATCCTGCATAAATTATACGAAATGTTATTGAGATACAACCGCAGCGAATGGATGTGCACGTGTTGTAGTTTACTACTCTTACAATCCATGCGGGTACAGGTATAGGTACATCGAACCGGGACCCGAAACAACGACACCCAAAAAAGTATATGGAACCTTTTTCGATCAATTGCCCTGTCGAATGGAATTTACGTTTTACTTATCATATTGGGATAGAACGGTGCGGTTCGTAAATTGTCGATTGGAGTTCGGTAAGACCCTTTGGTAGGTGTAAATTTCGGGAAACGAATACGTAATTGATGGAATCATGTGAAGAACTCCACAAAAAGGATAAAATATGCTTCTAGCGGAAAATTGGATTGGATTGAATACCTTTCATCGGTGAATTCGAAATTAAATACAAAAAAAACCGTTGAAACCGCAATAAACGTAGCACATAAAATACTATTTCGTTGAGTTTTTTTTATAACGTGAGATATGTTTTTAGGACTTACTTGGAAAGCAATAACCGAAGTTTCGCTACCTTTATTTTAAGTATATCTTACCTACCTTTTTTTGTTTAGCATTCCGTTATTTTTTAAAGGCCATGGATTTATTTATATTTTTTTTTTGTCATTCCGCGTTATAAGTATAGTCCGTCCAAACACCTCAGTTTCTATTTTTTTTTTCTCGGCCCTATAATAAAGCCTATATTTTTTTTACTTATTAATCTACCATGTTTAAGTTGTACGTGTAAATTAGCACTTTTTTTTTTATATTTACACGTAATCAATAAGTATAAATATTTCTGATCTTGTAATAAACAACCAACAACAAAAACCGAAAAATATAAATAACATTGAAGATAGAGGCAAAGATCCTAGGAGAAGACACGCGAAATCCCGACGTGGAAGAAGAACAAGCGACTTGAAGAACTTTCATAAAGGGAAGAACAACGAGCGTCATGAGATCTGGAGAATAACCAGCTTGATTCGATTGGCTTCCAACAAGCCAAGCATTAAAAGGACAACGCAAAAAACACAAGAGCTGGAATCCCAAGAAATACAGTGACAATAAAAACCACCATGGTAGATGTGTCACGCGACACACCAAAAAAGTTGAAGCCAACGAAACCAAAATCAGGCAAACTCCTTTCACTAAAGCAGAAAAAGGCATCCGCGGAAGAAGCAATACGTCCTAAAGCACTGGTCCTAAAAACAAGAGGAGTCCTTTCAAATGCCGTTATGTCAGACGTGATCCTAAACTCAGAGAAATTGAAGCCGCATACAAAAGTAACGAAAGGACACCTACTCATCAAGTTTAAAAGATCAGCTAGCTCGCGAGCACATCAATCGAGGGAAAAGTTATAAGCATTCTGGTAAACAAGCGGATGTTAAAATTGTCAATGATCTGGACGATATCTCGACGAAGTAAGTGCACAATGCATCAAGTTTAATTGTCAACAACCTATTTTACTAGATTCTGTCAGACACGATGCTACGTTGGGGTTATTGACCAATTAATGCTTGTTCATCACAGGAATATAAACATAATTTTGTTTTTCCATAAATCTTACCTTAAGTTTAAAAAATTAAATAAAATAAATAAAGTGCGCCTCAAAAATAATGGTAACATTTATCACATATAACCTTTTTTAAGTCAGAATAATAAATACAATAAAATACAAAAATTGATCAGGTCACCTAAAGCAGTTTTTGAGGCAACGAATTTGAATTAAATTTAAGAAAATTGTTATTTATGAAAAAAAAAATTAAAGTACGCAGATTTCTTCAATTTAACAGTATAAAAATAATAGTAAAATTTTTTGGAATCACCGTTTGGAAAGTATTCTCGGCCCTACAGCACGTACCCTACATACAAAAATAGATAAAAATCCTTGAAACCATTTTCGAATAAATAAGTGATATGTGATTTAAAAAAAAAATTGTATGACAGGTACCGTTATTTAAAAATATAAAGTAAAACAGAAAAAAGCACCACGAGATTATTCTCCAAAAAGCAAATATATAGAATCGTTTCGCCATACAAACTCCCGGACAGGCAGACAGACAGATCGTAGGACGGATAGACTTCTCTATAGTCGTGATATCATCCCTCATACCGCGTTTTATTTCCGTGCGATTGCAATAACCTTCTCTTTATAGTTTCTCTAATATATACGAGAAAGTTGAAAATATTGTTAAAATCCAGCCAACGTTGAGCATAAAGCTTTAGTCGCGTAATTTAAAATTATGATAACAAAGTGGGGTTTTCCAGAATTTCGCAGATTGTCGTAATCTCTACAGTCAATCGCAGAGACTGAAGCTTAGAGGCTGACTAAATATAACAGTCTCCCCTATGGAAGAAGAAGCATTTGTTCAGTGAAATTTAAATATTATTCTGTGCAGTAGCAATTTGTTGTTTGCTCTGGTGTTCTTTGTTTTAATTTGATATAATGAAATCAATAATTATTTTGGCCATCACAGTTTTGCTGGGCTTTGCAATGGCCAAGCCCACCCCAGATATATATATGCTAGATAAAAATGGTGCTGAAATTTTCAACAGTAAATATCAATTATTAACATAGTTGTTTATAAATTATCTTTGGTTTCAAAATTTTCATATATAAAATAACGTAAGGCGTGTAAACAGTCGTAGTCATTTTGGAACAGTTTATATACTTATCTTAAAACAAGCTACAACTTTGAACTTTTACTTTAGTGCAATAGCAATACTTGAAGTTTGATAAGGCATTGAAATTTATAATAGACTGGATCGTATACAAAATTCTCACTTAAACATTTGAGAACAACATGCACCGCCGCAAATTCGGGTACATTCCAAGAGCAAAGAGAAGTGAAGGTAGTGTTTATCCCTTCACTATTATATTATTATGGGCCCTGGTTATCGACGATATATTACCCAACATATAGCAAGGGGCATTTATGTTCCTGCCTACGCGGATGATGCCTTGAAAAAGTCTAAGCATATTGCCTAAAGATTGTGGACTTAACGTCAACCCAGCGAAAACGGAACTAGTTTTATTTACCAGAGAGTACAAAATACCTACCGTAAACATGCTAAAACTGCTCGGTGTCGAGCTAACCCTACCCAAAAGTGCCAATACCTTGGCATAATTCTGGATACAGAACTAAACAGCAAACCCAGACCCATACTCAAAAGCCACACTTAAAAGAACCATTCGAGAAAAATTGGCGGTGGTAACTGTCAGTATAGCGATAACACGTGCTGTACGCACAACACTAGCAGCTGCACTTCACATGTTTCTTCACCTACTGCCTCTAGATATGTAAAATACCTTACACCTACTACTTATGGACTGTTCCAAAGTAGTGAGAGAGGGGACACTGATCTACTTCAAGCGAGGTAAATGTTGGTAATACCTGCACAGTTCAATCAGAAGTTTTTTTTGCATTCAAAGCTGCGAAAGGAATATCGACAAATTCATCGACATGACAGTGAGGACGCCCTTAGAGGCTCATCAGACCCGAACTAGTTTGGAACTTTCGCTCAATAAAAAGGTCATAATACAAGTTATCAAAAAAATTATCGCTCAGATTGGATAAAAAAAATCTACGTAGCTTTTGAATCTAAATAGATCACGACTTATGACGATGATCGAAATTCTTTCCGGATACTGTCTCCTCAGGAAGTATGCCAGGAGATTGGGACTCTCGGTTACAGACACATGTAGATTTTGTGCCAATCTATGGGTAACAATATTCTACTAAGTGGTGATGAATATTTTAAGTTAGTTCTCCCAATGACGCGATGGGCCCAGTATGGCGCCTTATGTTTTGTGGCAGCATGGCTGTCATAACTAAACCTTACCTAAACCATTATTCGTGAAAATTTATTCGGCAAACATTTAGTAATACAATAAGTATTCGAACCATACTCTAAATGCACGCAAATGAATTTGAAGTTTCATTGTGGTACCAGTGTGCTTTATGGTCCGGTAGAAACATCGGTACGTATGCCTTCAGAACTGATCATGGTCAGAATTTAAGAGTCAAAATTGAGCGGTACATAAAACATATATAGTTTAAGCAGAAAGGCGTCACAAATATCCACGTTCGCATTGTATGCAATTTTTTTTATCGAAATCCAAAATTTTGTTTTAGTCCTATTTTTTAGTAAAATACCAAAAATTATTTTTTTGTAAATAATCCTTATAACATTAAAATTAAAAAAGTTAAACATTTATTTATTTCAGTTTTTAAATCAGCCAAAAACAGCATTGTAACAAGTATGTACCTACAGTTTTATCATAATATAATTATTTACCGTATCTTACATAAACATATTTAATTTAATTTTTATTTACAATTGAACATTTTGACTAACATCGTATATCGTAGTCTTGCACTTTATTTTCTCAATCTTGTAGTTTTTTAGAGCAACCGGCTGTGATTGCGAGTACATGAGGTTTAGTAAGCCTTCAGCTATCTCTTCTAAAAATACTCCTATTTTGAATGTCAATTTTTGTGGGCGTCGTAGGAAGCCATTTGATCAGACAGATTAAAGCCTGTCGTCTTTAGCCTTATTGTATTCGTCCTTAAAAGAAAGAGGCCTTTTACGACCTTGGCATTATAGGTTATTCTCCTGCGCAACACCTTCAAACGTCCGTGTCAGGTTTAACAAGACCATGTTAAGTAAAAGGTATCTTGGCGTCTCACGTATCTTTTCAATTATGAAACAACGATTCCATTCTCTTTATTGCCTCTTATTGAAAAATATTTTGTTGACTAAGAGTTTTACATCGTAAATGTCATCAATACATTCTTTGGTATGTATTGATGACATTTAAGACGGCCTTCCAGGGAATTACAGTATCGTCAATCACGCTTCCTTCGGGAACCAAGACTCTTTAAAACATTTCCTGAAGGTTTTTGAGTTTTCAGAAAACTCCCCCCAGATAAGATTATGGGAACTTATTCCTGCTGGCATGGTACCTGCTTCTTCCTCGTAAATATCTGAAGCCCTTTACATCGGCACTGAAGTTCTGTTCTGTTCATTGGGGTATTACATTTTGGAAAATTATTTTTCAGCCAGCTAAAAGAATCTTCTTTCAAGAACCGTTCAACGTCACTATCACTCAACGTTCTTCTTAACATCTTTATATCTTTTAAAAAATATCGGGTTACATGTAGTATTTTAGAGCATTATATATAAAGCAAAGCGCAGTCAAGTGATCAGTCGAGTTCTCTAGCAACTTTGGCACTAAACCCGTATTTACAGGAACCAAATCAAATCATTTTTAACGCTCCTCTAACTTCGCTTAGAACAAAGCTAAGCGGTTGCCAGCAGGCTCCATACCAAATTTTCCTATTTTACCATGATTACTTCCTGTGTTACTGGGTCTTAAAATTGGAAAGAAAAGTAACTAATTGACTCACATATGATAGATCTTCAAAGCAATGAAGCACTTCCAATTATCGTAGAACCTTGAGATGTTGCACCCAACAAAGAACTTAGCAAATTAAATTTTACGTAAAGAAATATGTGACTATTCTAAAAATAGGACAGCCGATATTTCTCACATAGCGACGAAAAGATTTATTAAAGAGAATGAAATGTGCCAATACCTTAGCAAATACACAAGGCTCAAGTTTTAATCTTTATTTTATTTGTGTAATTTAAAAATTATGTTAATAACACAATTTCAGCTTCATGAAATAAAACTTTTATGCACTTATTAATTTCAGGTGCTCAAAAATCGAAGAAAATATTTACAATAAGTAAGTCAATACTTATAAATAATAATATATGATTAATATAAAATATATTATTAACATATTAAACTCGTCAAAGCATTTTTAAACCAGATGCTAACAGAAACATAACAATTACTTACAATTAATAAACTTTAACGAAAGTAGACAATCAGCCCATAATTTAAGTTGTAGCTAACACACTAACATTAAGTCCGTATGACACTAAATTTCTCACATTAAATCATGTTGAAAAGTCAGTTGTGTGTATTACGAACTATCTTACAATTGTTTAAAAAGCATCACAAAAGTATAAGTATCATACGGACTTAACCAACGGAATGTGTAATATAAGACTTATGTTTACTAAATAAAAGTATTTAGTGGTAATAGTGCTAAAAACATTAATAAAGGATTAATTGTTTAACAAACCGGTTCTGGATGTATCACTAGATGTTGAAATTAAATTATTGGTGTTTAGTATTTCTCTGATGAAACTTTTTTAAAAATCCTGTAGTTTGAGTTATTGTTGAAGATTGAATCCACCCCTTCCCATAGAATGTTTTCATAACATAAACAAATTAACTTCCAAAATTAAACATGGAATTATGAATTGATATAATTTTATTGCTTTATTTCGAAGCGTATTTAAATTATTTTAGCGAATTAAAATTTTTTTCGACATTATGTGGATTTAAATGGTTTTCTAATGTACCTAAAACCTGTAAAAAACTTGTATAGATAAGGTTATGATCCTCAAAAAATAAAGCCTTGTTAGACGGTCTAATACCGCTCTTCGATCTTCATAGCATTTGACATCATGTCGATATCACAGTTTTACGCATTTCCCTTTCCTTTTCCTTTTTAAAGGAAGAAGATAAATTATCTTGGATCGCGTTTAATGAGTTTGGAGATAACATTCATTATTCAAAGAGAAGCTCGTCCAATGAAGTATGTCACCATTTTCACAACCTCTTCGACAGAAATATCAATAGCAGTGAACCGAAAACTCAGAATTTTAATAAAACCAAGTCGGAGTTTCCACAAGAAGGCGTGAGTGGACAAAGTTACCGACATACTTTCCTCTATGAGACTAAATCCATGCATGTTACAGAAACACGCTGCCTATTTTAAGAAGCTTAATATTTGGACTTGACATTAGATGCTGTAAAGGCTGTTAACAGCTGTAATCAAATTAATTGGCTACTCGGTAGAATTACAAACTCAGCTGCTTTTACAAAACATGGTTTGAGCGTATAAGCAAAACAAAATTTTGAACTGATTCTGGAATCGCCGTTTTAAATTGAATTTAACCGCAAACAATGGGTTCGCGTTCGACTCGACATTAAAAAAAATTTAAAAGAGAACAATCTTGGACCTACGATGACTTCATCGGGTAAAACTATTTGAAACAAAAATGGTATAACCAACCCGAGCTGTTAGCGTCACAAGCAGTTACATATTTCACGTTAATCCGCACAATATTTAGTGAGATCGTCTTTTTCCAATAAAGATACGCATTGCATGAATTTAATTTGTTTTTATGTAATAACTGTCTGTTTGTTTATTTAACTGTTTATTGCAACAAAATTTACTCTGTTAAAGTAGGGCGGGATGCTTAAACCGTACGCCAGATAACCGCATTGAACTTTTAACATATGAACTTGATTTCAGTTCATTTGGCTGGATTAAGTTCACAATTGATCTGTAGATTCGCTAAGTATGTTAAGTGACTAAAAATGTGTTTAGAGTAGAGAATGTGAGTTAGCCTAATTCATACCAAGCAAGTTTGTAAATACTTGGTAAACTTTTATATTTACTTTCAGGTATAACCGGAGCAAAGGATTACACCTTAATAAGTAAGTCTTCTACATGTTAGTTGATAACAAAGGTCAATTGTAGGTGCGAAGATATATATTTTTTTTTTAAATGTAAGGGACCAACAGTTTTAACCAAAAGGGCGATTCCGAATGCCAATATATTTTGAGAAGCTTCTAATAACAGTTTTTATTCTTTGATGTTTGTCAGACTTTTGCAAGGGATGGGGCAGCGAATAAAAAACTTGCAGGTGGTACGAGTTGGATTTGAACCTAAGACCCCATTGCTTATGTAAAATTAGCCACTGCACCAACTATATTTTGAGTTTTCAGCCTCAAAATTTAAATACAAACCTCCGGGATATAAGCGCAAGTGAAAGCGGGATGCAGGGTTGATCGTCTATGCAGATGACGTTGCTACTATAGATTGCACTCCATTGTTAATCTCTCTACATAAGGTAGTAAATTAGTCTTACACTTAAAATCTTGGTCTAATCTGATCATACCAGAAAAATTTCTTTCAAGAAATTGGTTATAAATAAACCCCTTAGGTAGGTATTACTTATTAGCTATATATCTTGGTATAGTAATCTGAGCAAAGTTTAACGATCAGCTTGTCTATAAGTGGAGCTTTTCGTACTCCCTCGACAGCACTGGATAATCTGTTTCTGAAACATGGAATACCGCATACCTCAGCTTCAGCTAGACAACTGTGTGTGTTTCTTCAAACTAAAAAAAGAATCAATCTCCTTCTCTTATTCCACGTCTATCCAATCATTGTATTGTGTTCAGGCAAATGTTGTGGCGATAAAATAAAACTGAGGAGAAACGTGATATCCGCCAGAAATAATTATATCTTCTCATAAATTTGAGCGGCGTAAAAGTCGGACACAACGCTTTTTTTAAGTAAAATTTAAAGTAGTAGCTCTAGAATCAGTTTAAAATTCACCTAGCTGGGTGCTTGGGCGTATAAATATTTCAGGAAACTACATATTAATTCGCAAAACATATGGAACGAAAGAGATACCAAGAAGACGCCTCTCACATAAATGTTTCTTTCTACTGAAATATTTTGTATGGCGGGTTCCAATAGTGAAACCCGTTCTCACAGCTTTTGCTATTGCTTTACTTTATCAGGAACTTTTAATCCCTTTGCTCAGAGAACTTTATAAACCAGTCCAACGGCAACGAGATACAACAAACACAACGGCACAGTAATCGACACGATAGCACGACGAGCGACGGACACTTCTTTGTGCCTATGCATTTAGGAAAACTCTTCCAACAGAATATCCTATACAACCTGTTTTTGATGAACGACGATGAGCATGGACGATACGAGCATTGCATTGAGAAAGAGCTTTCTCTCGATTATTTTTCAGCCGGCGTTTTTTTTTTTTGTTATATATGAAAGAGCTTTTTGTGTTCGATTTCATTTTCAACGGCAGTTAATACTTCTTGGTAATTTTATATTCTTTGGAAGGACCTTTCAAGAGGTTCAAAGTTCCATACAATTGTTTTGAGCTTACATTCCATTTTGATTACATTTACTTCGAATTAATGAAAACTACATTTAAAAATGTGATCAAAGTTAAACTTATACGTATTTACTAATTTCAGATTTTAATAGAGGGGCAAGCTTTGTGAAAAGTCGTAAGTAAATTAATTTATTTTATATATATGTAACTTACGTACTTTGTATTTATATAAAAATCAAATTTTGTTTTGTGAATTTAAATAAGTTATTTTGTAAAAAATAATATGAATTTTTATGTTTACTCATCACATTTACGGAAATATTTAATCAATTTCGAATTAGTTAGTAATTACAAGACCACACTTGACCACACTTGGCTCTTTGTTATTGTTTTGGCGTTTCCATTTTCCGTTTTCCGATTTCCGATTGGTAACACAACAACGAAGTTACTTTAAATTGAAGCTTCACGAATAAACGCGGCGGGTAACGCAAATAAATCTCTTCACTCTAAAATAAGACTATTCTCGTTAAACTTTATTTATTGAATATAAATTTATTTACCGGCCATGTACGACCTAAGGCATAGCTTCTACAACCAGTGTGTGTATTTGAAATATTTGTATCGCAAATTCTTGAGTAACTTCTCTCGACAGTTCTAACTCCTTGATATTTGTCAGACTTTCTGAGTAGATAGAGCGGCGAATGAAAACTTTTGATCGGTATTGAACATGGACCCCCCGCCTTCGTAGTCAAATGCATTTGGTCACTTGAAAAAAACCCGTCAGTTAAAGATGACATATTCATTGGAATTCGCTGAGTATCGTTTATCATATATCAGGGTCAATGTCCTAGGATAAGGTTAGATTAAGTTAGAATAAGATAATTCAAATTAGGTTAGTTTTTTTTTATTTTGATAAATAAAAATAACCTAATAGTCTTATAATTATTCAACATGCTCCCTTAATGAATAATTACGAAATTGTATTTAATAAAAAAAATAATTAAAAGAAACAAATATCAATGCGCTCAAAAATAACATAATGTATTGCGTACTGTTAGTCATTCATATAGTATATACCATACCAAGTTTATTTAGGAAACTTGATATATGTATTATAAAAATTTAGTAGATCAAACAAACAATTTAAAAAAAGCTTATAAAATCTAAAGGCCCATAAACTGACAACGGAAAATAAGATATTCCTTAATCAGTAATATTAAAAATATATTGAGGGGCAACAAGAATATAGCGATTATATACTTAACTTATGCCATCCTTCAAATTGTCGCACTTAGTCGTTGAACTGCCTGTTTAGCAGTTGCCCCTTAGTCCAGAGCACCCGCGTAGGTATGTTTAATCACTTGTTCCATGTGATCTTGTTTATCTTAAATATCGTAGTTAACTAGCTCGAAGGGCTTAACCCATCTCAAACTTATAACTTTATTATTGTTATTAATTAGTTCGTTGCAACTGACTTTGCTTAATTTACACGAACTGACTTCATTTATGGCTTTCATTCATGTTTGGCTTTAAACACATATTTCGCTAAAAAAACATTTAATTATAAAAATTCCTCTTAAATAAGGGGTGTCCAAATTTTGTGTGGCTTCTCAACATCTTAAATTTTATTTATTATTGGTATTTATTATTTACAGTCGAAATATTTTTTTTTTCAAAGTAGTTGCATTAAAAAGCTACATATTTTGCACTTAGTTTATAATTAAATTTATAATATTATACAAACAAATTTATCAGAGGCAAATTCACAAAGTTCATACGTAAGGTAGAACAATAAAATTATTGTATAGGGTTATGTTCCATTAGGGGTTTTTTAAGAAATATATTGATATTTTTGCGCACGTAAGCACAACAAACATAATTCGAATTTTACATGCACTTGGTGCCACTTAGATAGAAACCAGTTGGCTTCGGTTTAACTTTTGTTAGTCGCTGAGTTATGCTAAGCTCTATCTAAAAAACTAACGCAACGGCATTTCCTGGACATTAAATTCTGTTTGTATGTTTATTTTTTTCTGAAATAGATCACTTCTCTGATTTGATTTGAATTGCGAAAATATACATATTTGAAAAAGATAAAAAAGTAATGTATAAATTCTATTTTAATTCTTTTTTTTTTATATTAATTTCTAGAATTTACGCCGATTACGTCAATATTTTCATTTAAACCTGGTAGGTGATGCTTTTCTTTGTTTAAAAATCTTTTATAGTAAATATTTATTATCTTCTTTAGATGATTCGCCAGTGAATAAATTTAACAGAGGTAAGTGAAGTGGTTTTTTTCCAATCGACCGTAGGGATTTATTGAATAATTTTTTATTTGAAGATGCGTTTCCAGCTGTTATTGATTCTAACCCAGGTAAGTGATTCTTTATTTTATATAAGCTAAATACGTAATGGAAAATATTATTTTTTTCTTTCTTCAGATGTTCCACCAGTAAATAACTTTAATAGAGGTAAGTGATGTTATTTTCCTTATGCCAGAAACATGAATGTGCAAAAATTGCTCTGATTGAATTATAGGGTTTTGTTTCTGAAAATATTGTAAATTATGATGGTTTCTTGGAAGCCTTAAATTCAGGAAAAAAAGGCAACAGTAGTACTTTTTTCTTAACAAACGGTGGCTAATATACTTTTTAGGTCACCCCTCATTTAGCAACTCACTCGTAGTGGTTAACAAATATTCAAGCCTTCCACAGTTTTTATTCTAATTCTGGGTGCGGATAGTTAACATCCTTTCATAAGTTCCCTGTTATTTGTTGAGACGTAGCGATGTTACAACTCGACCTCGATAACAGGATGAAACCAATGCGAAACATAATTATAAGGTTATGCGTAATTTTGGTGAAGTCGCCAGAATCACATTCGAGGGAAATACAATCAACCACGGAGGATGAAAAAGCCATTAATCATAGCTCTAAAGCGATTATTTGATATCTGATATTTATTGATTAAAAAATCGCTGGACATCAACACTAACTTATAATAACCGTTGAATAAATCAATACGCTGATTTGCATTATTTTTGAAACTATATGTTTCGATGAACCAGCCCACAGACCGCACCAAACTGCGCATTTTTCGACAAATTTTTGATAATCACATAAAATTGCCTATTGACATACTTATTGAGCCAAAATTAATCCTTATCGTTCAAGTTTGGCAAATTTCTAAAGTTAGGTAGAGTTGTTGCAGCGTGTATTTCATCAAAATCAAATTGCTATGTTTACAGAGTAAAAATGACACTGGCATAACTCTGTAAAGTTAGTACTGGGTTAAAAAAAAAATCACCGAATAAACGTACCAGTTTATTCCCAATTTGGTTTAAATGTAAAAGCACATACGCTTACTGATTATGAAATACAATTTATTTAGGTACATGTGTAACGGGGTTATTCAATTAATGTTTTTTTTTTCTTTTAGATACTGATTTAACAAGGATCCCTTCAAGCCCAAGTAATTTAATACATTAAAAAAATTATGTTAAACATAATAAGAAATTTATTTATTATGTTAAGCTTAATAATGATAAAATAAAAATTATTTTTGTTTGTAAGCGGGTTATTTAATTAATGTTTTTTTTTCTTGTAGATACTGATCTAATATGGATCCCTTCAAACCCAAGTAAATCAAGACATTCAAAAAAAAAAAGTTAAACATAATAAGTATTTTATTTATTATGTTACGCTTAATAATGATAACATAAAAATCATTTACGTGTGTAAGCGGGTAATTTAATTAATATTTTTTTGTTGTCTTCTCTTAGATACTGGCTTAACATGGATCCCTTCAAACCCAAGTAAATTAATATATTAAAATATTATGATAAACATGATGAGTAATTAATTTGTTTTACAGATCCAAGTAGCAATTTGCCGAATAATTATCCCAGTAAGTTTTATATAATAACTAAAAAACTATTTTTGTATATGTAAGAGAAAAACCTTTAGCAATCGTGACAAAATTGTGAATTTCAATTGTAAAAGATACAAATATAAAGATTGAGGCCCGTTTCGTCTATGGACTGACACGAAAATGGGTTGATGAATTTTCTTTAAAAGTGGTATTAAGGGCTTATAACTGCAGGCGATGTTTCATTTCTTTTTCTATAATTTGAAAAGTTTTCGCTTGCAAAATAAGATTATTTGACAGCGAAATGGTCATTATTTCACCAATTGGCATGCAATCTAGTCCTACCTTAATTCATAAAGCATTGATTTCCTAAAAACAGAAACACTCCTGGAGATTAATTTTCGTGTTTAACATACGATCTCTCATAGTGAGTAGTAAAAAGATTACGAGGCATGCGCGGGTACAATTCACACAAAATTTAAATTCAAATTGCGCATTATTAATTCGTCAAAAATTTTTTAACTAAGGAATGTCAGATTTTTTTTGTGAATAAACCATTTTCACATTTCAGCTACTTATTACCCAACAGCTTTGCCATTTTTGGTTTCGGTTGTTTTTGCAACCAACCGACGACTTATTTCCAAAAAAAAATTTCAGCAGGCACTTAGGGTCTAAGAATTTAAAATAAAAAAACAGGACATATAGAGATAGACGTTTTCAAAAATATTGATTCTATCGAAATTAAAAAAAAAAAATAAAGTAATACAAATTACTTACATGTTTAATTAATGTTTTTTTATAGATACTGATTTAACAAGGATCCCTTCAAGCCCAAGTAAGTTATTTAAAAAAATTAATTTAAATTTAAGAAAATCGTTATATAAAACAAAATTTAAAAAAAAAAAATATTTCAAAAATCTAAGTACGCAAAATTTGTAGTAGCAAAAAAACGTTAAATATTTTTGAAGTTCCCTTTATTAGTTTTCGAGATATTAGCGATTTTATAAATTACCCTTAATTGATTTTTTCCCAAAAACCTTTTAAACAAACTTTATAGAAAATTCGTCGAACCGTTTCGCCATATGACGCCCGGGCAGACAGCTAGACAGACCGACGGACCCAATTTTTTCATCATCACCATTTTTAGTTTGAGTTCGAAATTTCCGCACGATCACAATAACTCTCTCTTTAGTATAATAATCTATACCAGAAAGTTAAAAATTATAAGCATTTATCTAAAATCAGCATTTGATCAAAAAAAAATTCAAAAAACAGAGTAAAGTTTTGCCAATAATGAAAACACTTTTTATATTCCGATTATCATTACTGAAACTGCCTGCAGCCTGCAAAAAGAGAGTTGAAATCTCTTCAGATTGGCATGCGAACCATGTTTGTGTTGATTTTGCATGCCTGCGGGCTTGTTTGAGTACCAATTCGGTAATTCTTCTTTGGTCCGATGAGCCACGGGAGCAAACAATGTAAACATAAAATACACTATTTGTTGCGGTTTATTGAAAAATTTTAATTTTACGATTTCCACCCCACCCATAGCGACCCCCTTTTCTTTGCTTTCAACATTTAATGTTTAAAATTAATTTGATCGTGAGCTATCGTTTTTTTTAACAGCGCGTACAAATTCAAAGCTTTATTTAATAATTTTACCACTAAGCAATCAACAAACCACTGGTCACTCTTATATTTGCGAATGATTTGACTGTAACAAACAAACAAACATGGGTCTAAAATAAAACAAAAATAACCGAAGTCAAATGTCAAGTCAAAAAGTCACAATTTTATTTTTATTTTGTTGTTCTCTCGTGGTCTCAAATCATCATGACTAACTATTGCAAATTCCAATGAGAATTTCCAAATCCCCAGAGCACAAATATCACACGCGGATGTGTATGTACGTTCCGCGATGTTGTTATCGTCACTTCCACCACTTCAGTACAAAATACTTCCAATCTAATTATTGTATACTATGCCAACTCCTCATTCTCTCATTTCTCATTTCTCATTTCTCATTTCTCATACAATAAATAACACTATACGATGCGAATATACGTAGGTATATGCAGGAATGCAGGCATCAAATTTTGGGAGAGGAAACAATCGTTAGGGCAGAATAACTTCAGCGCTTTAACGTCACGCATGAGAATTTGCAACTTCTAAGCTAGGTCAACGTATTCACTAAAACCTGTTTTCTGGCCCGAATTGTTTTCTTAGATCGGGTTCGGGATGCTGTAAATAACTGTAAGCAGTTGTATCGAAAAATTGATACCAATCGGTGTTGTTTTGTTTTGTGTCTCGCTATTCGGTGCGGAGTGTAGTGTTAATTTTTGTCAAATATTAAAATCTCAAAATCAATACAATGAAGTGTGTTCTTATGGTGTTTGTGTTTTTATTTGGCCTCATAATTGCCAAGCCATTGTCAATTAAAACGAATCCAATAGAAATTCTATTACAAAATAGAGATTCAACTTTTAAATTATTGATGAATTTTGAGGCATTCGCCGAGAAGGGGCTTCGGATCTCAGCTTCGAATGTTGGAAAAGTAAATTTATTTGTCTTACATGGCAAAATAAATTCGGGACTTGGAACAAACCAGGAGGGAAATTTGATCTGGGAAGTTACAAATCCAAAAGAGGATAATATAGTGAAAGATTTTCCTGATGTCGTACTGCTTTTCGGAGATATTATTAACTATTCGATAAAGATACAGTCCGATGGGGTATCATATGTTTCTAAAAAACTTGGGCACATTTTTAATGGTGAGTGTGTTTTCATACCTACGTCAATAAAAAGTATCGATTAGCAAAGTCGCTATCAAAATTACTTCTCTATGTGCATTGGTAGGTATATGGTAAACAAACATTTGTTTACCTAATTTTATAATACGAATAGATAGAGGGATATCTTTTCCTACAACCACATGATAAATACTAATGATAAGTTACGTGTAAGATAATTAACTGGAAGATAAATAATAATTATATCCTATCCAAAAGTTATATTAATTTTGACACCTAACATGTGACATTCTTTAGTATTCGTCTTAGACCCCTAAAAGTATTTATATTTATGCTGAGCATCAAAAGAGAATCGCACAATGTCCTTCTGTCCGTGGGCAATTTTAAGGTTTTTAAATTTAAGGCCATCCCTTCCGAAATGGTTAAGTGTAACATTTGTATAAACACGCCCACTGATACGCGCACAATTTAAAATAAACCGTCTTAAAGCTTAATATTAAGAGAAAGAGAAAAAAAAACATAAGGAAAGGCTACAGTCCGCTTGAGGCGAACAGTATGATACCCTATCCATATCCCTATATGCCCCAAAGAAAAAAGCATTAAGAAGATGATGGATAGCATTTTATTTAGTTCTATTAATTAAAAAAAAAAAATTTTTTTTTGAAAAAACGCCCCCAAAAAGTGGGCGTAGCCAAAAACTTTGTATGGGCGATATGTTGGAAAAAATATTGGGTAAATATTTTGTTAAACTGTTTTTTTCGCTTTCTGTGAAAATTTTCGAAGAAAACAGCATTTTAGTCAAAAACGCCCACAAAAAGTAGGCGTGGCAAAAAACTTTATATGACAAACTTATAAAGGAGGGCAGTGCCTACATATCTTCTGAAGGTTATAATGCTCTATCTCTCTAACTTTAGCTTTAAAACGGTTTTTTCTAAATTGTGGGCGTGGCAGTGGGCGTATTCCAAAAAATGTTACACTTAACCATTTCGGACACGGACGGACGGACATTGCTAGATAGTCTTAGGATTTGGTCCCGATCATAAATATATATACTTTTATGGGTCTACGGCGAATATTAAGGGGTTGTTACAAACTATGTGTCAAAATTAATATACCCTTAGGATAGGGTATAATTATGTAGGCGTTGATAAAGGTTTTTCCCGCGCCTACTTTTTGTGGGTGTTTATACCCTATCCTAAGGGTATATTAATTTTGACACATAGTTTGTAACACCCCTTAATATTCGTCGTAGACCCATAAAAGTATATATATTTATGATCAGGACCAAATCCTAAGACTATTTAGCAATGTCCGTCCGTCCGTCCGTCCGTCCGTACGCAATTTTTAGGCCTTTAAATTCAAGCTAGAAAGCTGAAATTTGGACCACATACTCCCTAGGGCTCCGAAATGGTTAAGTGTAAAATTTTTTGGAATACGCCCACTGCCACGCCCACAATTTAGAAAAAACCGATTTAAAGCTACAGATGGACAGATAGAGGGTTATAACCTTCACAAGATATGTAGGCACTGCCCTCCTTTATAAGTTTGTCATATAAAGTTTTTTGCCACGCCTACTTTTTGTGGGCGTTTTTCACTAAAATGCTGTTTTCTTCGATAATTTTCATAGAAACCGAAAAAAAGTGTTTAACAAGATATTTAGCCAATATTTTTTTTCAATATATCGCCCATACAAAGTTTTTGGCCACGCCCACTTTTTGGGGGCGTTTTTTCAAAAAATGTTTTTTTTTTCTAAATTTTATAGAATGAAATAAAATGCAATCCATCATCTTCTTAAGGTTTTTTTTTGGGGCATATAGGGATAGGGATAGGGTATCATACTGTTCGCTCCAAGCGGACTGTAGCCTTTCCTTATGTTTTTTCTTAAGGTTTACTTAAAAAAATTCCTTAACAAATGTACAACGTACACCTTTTGCAAGGGTATTTAAAAAAAAAAACCCAAAAATTGAGTATACTAAAGTATATTAAAAAACTAGTATATTAATTGCAATCGTTCAGAAATTTTAAACTCAAGCTGTGTATGAGGGAGACTATAGATAAGTCGTCCGCAAATGCCGCCCGTCGGATTTGCTTTAAAGTTCGTATATAAAGTTTTTGGAGTAACATCTCGCGGCAGTTATCACTAATTTTTTAAAAAATGGTGCCTAGAATTTTCGTCTTTTCTTATTCATACACAATTTTATGAGAAAATGGGACTTAAAAAAAATGTATACAATTTTTTATACTGTTAAATAGAAGAAATCGATTTTTGAACAAAAAAAAAATTCAAAAGCAGCTCGAATTGTTTTGATCTGTTTTTGTATTTTGAAGAAAAAGGTTATAATTACAATATACAAAATTAATCAACGTCGTTGAAGTCTTTCTTGAGAAAATCTAAGTTGCACTTTATTTTCTCTAAGATTTGCAATAGCTATTTGTTAATATTTTAATTTCTTTCCCGGTGTGTTCGGGAGAATCTCTTTATATCCCTTGTTAAAGACAGTAATTAGGACCAACGATTTTCTTGTTAGTTTTACCGCGAGAATGAACTACTTATATTCTATCCTAAGGGTGTATTTATTTTGACGCATAGTTTGTAGCTCCACTTAATATTCGTCGTAAAATATTTATATTTTATTTATAATCAGAACAAAGATCAGCCCGTCCGTCCGTATCAGCTTCTGAGGCCTTTAGGTTTTTGCTAGGAAGCTGATTTTTGGAACATAGGATCCGGAAAAGGTAAAATGTTAAAGTTTTTTAAATACGCCCACTGCCACGCCCACAATTTATAAAAAAGTTCTCATATAAATTGTTTGCAACGCCAAAACAATATGTTGTTTCCATTGAAAATTTTAATAGGAAACGAAAAAAATTGTATAACAAGATATTTAGCCAATATTTTTTTCAATATATCGCCCATTCAAATTTTTTGCTCACGCCGACTTTTTGGGGGCGCTTTTTCAACAAATATATTTTAACTAAAACGCTATCCACTATGTTCTTACCGCTTTTTTTCTTTGGGGATTATAGAGGTATGAATAGGGTATCATACTGTTCACCTCATGCGGACTGTAGCGTATCCGTGTGGTTTTTTATATAGCCCACTATTAAGAAAAAATATTTTTGCAATGGTGATGAAATTACGAATTCAAACTGTGAATGAGTTATGATAATTTCTACAACTATTGAGAAGTCCAAAAAAGTTAGTCCGCCAATGCCGTCCCTGCCACTACACCGGATTGTCACAGATCACAAAAATGTTGTCGAACTTTAAGAAAAACATCAAAATATTTTGGCCTCATGGGGTATGAAAGGAATACCAAACAATAACCTCTACACCGTACCACTTAGAACAAACTCCAATAGCTTTTGTATATTTGTGATTCAAATATCCATTTTATTGGAAAAGTTTCGTAAGCCTCAGTCGTGCACTTTCTAAATATGAACCCTTTCGGACAGCCCGATAGAAATAATTTTATATATTGTTTCTGGAAATCTTATTTTATACCAAATTTTCATTTTCAGGTCTCACGCCGGGTCAACCTAATAATGGACGAAGTGATTTCCCTGTATCTACAAGTAAGCAAAACTGAAAAATATATTGTTGTTGTTATGAAATTCTAAATTACCCGTTCTTATACTGCTTTTATTCAATTTCAGGTACCACTCGCAGTGTGGTGACGACTACTACTCCTAGGCCCATTCCGGATAGCAAAGAACATGACACTGATTCGACTTCAACGCCAAAAACTGAATCAAATGAACCTAAATCTGTCGCTGAGAATAGAACCCAAGAAGTGTCATCAATATGCAGTTGCAACCAAACAGTATTCAGAAACATATGGTCGAAAATTAATTCGAACATAAACAAAATTAATTCTCTCGAGGGTGAAGTATATCCTTTGAAAGAACAGATAAGAGTATTGAACGAAACTCTCACCGAACTTATCGATACTGCGAACGTTGGCACACAATTACAACTAATGGGAAATCTTCCTTCACAAACGAATCCAGCCGATGACGTAAAACACGTATTGATAGAAAAACTGAACTTAATGGATCTTAGCACTAGTATCCTACAAGCCATTTACTTAAAAGATGGTATCCATTTCGAAGTCAAAACACCCCTTGATAAGTTGCGGATTCTGAAGCGCTCCAAGGATCTTTTAGTTAATGAGAAATACAAAATTGTAGATGCAAATAATTTCAAAAAAATCAACGAAAATGACCAACATAACAATATGCCTATTGAGCTAGAGAGTAATGGTGATTCCGATACTTTCGCATCTATTGAACCTCGAATAGGTGCAAAATAATTCACAGATTATTACATTAAAAATAAAAGCGTGATTTTCAACATTCTTTTAGTTTAATTACAACTTTAATTTAACCTTCGGAAGAATTAAATTGAAGAATGTTAGTATTCTTCTTTTCAAAATTTATACACTTGAAAATTTATTTATTTATTTTTGTTGCTACTATCCGATGGAGCGCTCAAACACAACTACAGGTCCATTGTACATGGTGTGTTTTTAGAGATATAGAACTTTGAAATAAAACACAAGAAAATCGTTTTAATGTCCATCAATTTAGCTTTATTGGAAGGATAATTTTATGCCATTCATGTTTAAATATGATTTCGGGCATGTGGTTCGAATAAAGACAAGTCTAGAGGTCCAATTTTCAACCACTTTTTCAAGCATTTGGGGCTGTATGTTCCAAGTCCCCTAATGTTTCTGGTTTGTTGGCGTAGGCGAGCGACATCTCATATCCCCAAAGAATATAATCCAATGGTGTCAAATCACACGATCTTGGTGGCCAATTGACAGGTCCATTCCGCGAAATTATGCGCTCATCGAATGTTTCCTTTAATAAATCGATTGTGACGTGCGCTGTGTGGCATGTAGCGCCATCTTGTTGGAACCACATTTCATCCACATTCATACCATCGAATTCAGGAACAAAATAGTCGGTTATCATGGCACTATACCGGTCTCCATTAACGATAACTAACTCTCCAGCATCATTTCGGAAGAAGTATGGCCCAATGACTCCACCAGCCCATAGAGCACACCAAACAGTCAGTTTTTGTGGATGTAATGGCGTTTCAAGGGTCTCATGTGGATTCTCTTCACTCCAAATGCGGCAATTTTGCTTGTTGACGTAGCCATTCAAACCAAAATGAGCATCCTCACTGAACAAAATTTTGCAATGAAAATCAGCGAACTGAACCATTATTTTCGAAATAAATTTGCACAATTTGCAAGCGTTGTTCATTTGTCAACCTGTTCATGATAAAATGGCAAACAAACCTGAGCAAAAATGACATTAGAGTTGCCATATTTGACCACAAAATGTCAGTCTTATCTCTATTCGAAAAACCAAACTATAAAAAACACCTTTTACTATCTTTCAGACACCCAACATTAATCTACTTAGTTTTCCCGTCTTCCGAAGACAGATGAGAAGGATCTTCAGTGATGAAGAGCTTAGATATTCTGCACTCACCATGTCAGCCCCGAAATATGAACCCATCTAAAAATACGAAAGCATATCGTAGACATCGAACTTTTATTTTAAGGAAAACGTGCCCAAGTTACCAATTCAAAAATTTACAACAAATCGAACTTGTGAATCCACATGAAAAAGCACCACCTAATGATAATACTGCCGTATTAATTTGAAACGACATATCTATAATCTTAACTTTTAGAACATTTTCTACGTCGGTTTTTTCCAATTTTTAAAATTTCGTTATAAAGGAAATATTCTAAATAAATTTTATATGAATAATATCTTCTGTTTCTAATCTAAGCCCACATTTCGCATCGTTATCGTTATCGTCGATGCTCTTTTTTTTCAAATTACAGTATCGGTAGAAATGCGTATCGACTCTAGTTTTAACACTGTGAATAAGTTTGCAAGCACTCTGTAAATTACGACTGTACTAAATTCCCTTTATTATTTAAGTATTATTACTACATTCGTTAACTTTTTTCCATTTTGTCAAGCCGCCAGCAACCGTAAAGAACTTTTACGTCAAAAAATTACTGCACAGTCCACAAATTATTTTTCTCATATCACGCGATTTAAGGAACAATTCGAATTCACGTTTCAGCTGATGCACATAGTGGTTGGCTCTTCAGCTGTGGCTTTGAAGTCGATATTAAAGTTGATGTGCTTTAAAACCATTGATATATGTATAAACACGATCAGATCTGTGTCGTGGAGTGCTTAATGCAAGCAACTATCACGAGCATACATTTGCCGACACAAAAAGTGCACCCAGAGACTCGTCACTTAGTTAGTATATTAGTGTTAGAATACACAAATATTTAACAAATATAACAGGCATATAGTAAAAAGTCCTAACACAAACACAACGAACACAAAATGAACTAAGCCAATAGAACATAATTATGCAAATTTTGATGTAATTTCACACATTGGACACTTTTAACATATTTGTTCGAAATACAAAAAATTATCAAAATCGTTAGAGCCGTTTTTGAGAAAAAGAATATAATTTAAATTTAAGAAAATCGCTATAGGAAAAAAAATTTAAAAAAAAATTATTTAAAAAATCTAAGTATGCAGATTTGTTCGAGTTTATAGTATAAAAAAACTGTAAATTTTTTGAAGTTCCCTTTATTAGTTTTCGAGATATTTCCCGTTTTATAAATTACCGTTAATCGATTTTTTTTCCAAAATCTGAGTAAGCAACATTTTTTAACCCATCCTTAGTACAAAAAAGACCGAAATCCTTGGAACCACTTTCGAAAAAAATAGTGATAAGTGATTTTCACAAAACAAATTGTATGGCAAGTACCGTTATTTGAAAAGATAAAGCCAAAAATAAAAAGATGCCCCGAGATGTAACCCCAAGAACCACATATACGAAATTTGAAGCAAATCCGTCGAACCGTTTCGCCATACGGCGCCCGGACAAACAGAGAGCGACAGACCGACGGACGGCATTGGCGGACCCACTTTTTTGGACTTCTCTATAGTCGTAATATCATCCCTCATACTCTGTTCAATTTCGAAATATCCGCACGATCGCAATAACTTTCTCTTTAGTATACTAAGGTATACGAGAAAGTCAAAAAGAAAAAAAGTCTAGAATTTACTTTTCATTTTTCCAGTTAATCTGCTTTCTAGATCTTTGCACCTTTTAAATTTGTTCATAATAATTTTTTTTCACTCTAAATAATGAAAGTATTCTGTTCTGATCTAACATTTAACTTTGTTAAAGTTAACATGTTAATAGTGGAAGAGCTATCAACAATAAATTTAGTAAGCAATAAATAAGGTAAATTTAAAACAATGTAAATAACACACATTATTTTTATTTTTGTTAGTCGCATACTTCTTCATTGTTCAGTTTAAGCAGTATTATGTTAATGTAAATGAAATAAAATAATTAATAAATGTTTTTTTTTTTTTAAATTTAACCCTGGAAGTACATACTTCGTCAAATCGACGAAACACATTTTTCGTTTTGTAAAATATACCTGTAAAAATTTGATAATTTCAGAATTTAGTTTTTGTTTTATTTACTACCGAGGTCAATAGAAACACAATCATTTCAATTCTTCAGAGCGATGTTTTAATCTAATTCAAATGCACAAAAACTATCTACTACCGATGCATACTAACTTGTTTATACCAAAATTTTGCAGCAATTTAATCGAATCGACGACAATCCAAATCGTCGACAGTCAACTATCACTTCTGTCGATTCTACCACTTTTATTTTCTAACCAATTAATAAGCTAATTCAGTTGCCTGAAAGCGCAAACTTATAACTTAAAATAAAAGCATGCAAGAAAAAAAAGATTTAAATATTTTATAGGGATGTCGGAGCCCACATCGAAATCGATGCTTGGAAAGTGGCAATTTTGATGCCGTGACCCAGGGCCAATTGACTAAAGACAATTTATCTCGACGTTTGTTATAAGCTAAAAGGAAAGGAAGGTTTAAATGTTTAAACTTATATACCAGTTTTTCCGTTTGGTCATAAATATACATGTATGTATGAAATTGAAAAAAATAAATATTTTAGTTTAATACATATTAACCCAGATTAAAAACTGGCAGTGTGATTTTTATATTCATTAGTTTTTAATAATTTTTTTTTATCTGTGCGTCAAAAACTTAGAACACTTGACGACGCACATCTAAGGCGCTATTCCGCTGACCGTTTTCATACAACATTTTCTTTGCAAGATGCAGTAGAACCGAGACTTTCATACGTGGGAGTGTTATCAATAAATCGATCACAGACATAAAAAGCAACATTATGCTTACAAACATAATCAATACAAGGGTAAAGAGAAAAATTTTATATTAAAATGTGAATACGATGAAGCTTTCAGTCCGTGTTAACCAAAAAAATTCCGAGCAACGTTGTATTGGCGTATATTGTAGTCCGTAGGAGTTCTCTTAAAACGCTGAAACTGTTGTTGAATAAACTGTTTATACAACGAACAGTGTTTGAGCTTAAATATCTTGGTACACCAGTGTATATTGCGGGAATAAAACTCAGTATATTTGTTTAGAGTCGGAAAAGAATATAGAAAAACCAGCCTATTATTTTTTTTCTGTTTCTTCTATACGTTCTATTACTCTGTATCTTCACGACTTTACGGAGAGTGAAGAATCGTCAAAATCGTCATTAAGAGAAAGACTCATACATGAGTGAAACTATACAACCCATGCATGAGCGATTCGATACAACCAGCATCATACACTACGTTCTGACTAATTTCATTATCTAGGTCAGGTTCAAAATAAATAAAGTCTCAAATAAGAGAGACAGTTTCTTTTGTTCGTCAGTGAAATTAAAGTGTTGGTAGGATCCATAAGAAATTATTTTCTCAATAAGATGGACAGTGAGATTATACATATGTATGTATTTGAAACAACAAAACAAGAAATCGTCAGATGTAGGTCAAACCGGATCGTTTCACAATACAGAGCATCATGCATTTAAAAAAAAATATATATCACGACGGTTACTCCGGTTACAACATAAAGACTAGTTTTATCGCAAAAACAGTTTAGTGGTGCTATTGCTGACTAGATAATTTGCATTAAAATCGTTTTTATACTTTAAGATGAATCTCGTCAAAGTTTCTTCAAATTCAATTTCCCCCCTTAAAGCTTTTAGGTGAACAATGCACTACGATTAACAAATGTTTTTCAAAGCGATCATTAAACTCAACACAAACAAGCTGAATATTTGGCATAGTCCCCATGGACCATTGTGATACCCTTCAGTGGGGGAAAACATGTCGTTCGTGGCTATTCTATCCGGACAAGCCATCGTGATGTCTTCAGAAGCATGTAATGATTTGAAAGTGAGGTATCTAATTGCGGGCTATATGCTACCGCTCGTTTATTTGTATACAGACGCTCTTTTTCTCGTACAATGATAGCAATATAAAAGCAAACAATGATTTCATCCCAGATAATTTTCATAATATTTTGTAGGAGTATATGAATGTTCTTTATGCTAACAGTTTGATAAGAAAATGATAATTATTCATTCGGTTATATAGTATTTTGTTTGCATAACATTATCTCTGTTTTTATGCTCTCATGTCACTGATAGTACTAGGTTAATAATTTGGAATTCCCAAAAAAAAAAATTTGCGTTAGAATGAGTCATACGAAACTTTCTCGCTACCTATACAAGATTGCCGTGGTTTGGGAGCCATGAAATAAAACCGAGTTTTACAATATTGAAAGTTTCATTTATTTCTCTTTAACAATTTAGTTTGAAAGTCGCTTATATATACTTACCTTCGGTTATCATCAGTTTGTGAAATTTTGTCAAAGTATTTTTTTATTCCGAATTCTGGAACAATTTGAACTTATTTCTCTGTCATAAGGTAAAATAACGCCAAACTAAGTACGGCATTTTCCCAAGCATACAGTAATGCCTCAAAAATGAGAATTTACGATAAAGCGAATTTCTTTGAAAACCGACTCGATAAAACCTTCTCTATTATATGAATTTCGAAATGTTTTTATATTTCGTTTGTTTCATTTTGAATTTGCATAATATTCTAATTTTCTTCATATTTTAAATATAATGTCCAAATAGACGTGGAGAATTGTTCAGTAAATTCGATTTCCGATGTACATGTACAATACTGCTGCGCGGCAGTATTGTGTAAGACTTTAAAGCAAAGAGTTTCGTCGAAGTAACCGATCGAAGAATAGTTAGAATAGTTATCAAATACTTCAAAAAGCTTTCTTTAAAATGTGTTTGTTACAGCTAATCATGAGAAGCAATGAGCGGATTTGGATGCTGTTTTCACTGTTATGCTATTTGGACATTAATTTCATAATATGAAGAAAATTAGAATTAGGGTGACTTGTAAAAGAATGCAATCACAAAAATTCATTTAATGAATTTAGTTTTATGATTGCTTTTATTGAACTCAATTCGAGATTGCAGATAAATGAATGCAATCACCATTTATTTTGCGTTCAAATCATGCACTCATTTGAATGCAAGCGATTTTGCATTCATTTGCGTTAATATATTATTGAAATTATGATATGACTATAAAAAATCAAGCCGAGAAGTACTATTTTTTTTTATAGGCAGGAGCTCTACAAGGCGATGATTGAATTTGGGATTTCGGCAAAAATTATCTAGCTTATACCTACTTTTATAAAAAATGAAACATGAATACTTAGCGCAATATAACATAATGCAAATAAATGCGAAAGAATGCAAAAATGCATTCATTAGAGATTGCATTCATTTGAATGGTAGAAAAATGAGTGCACTCATTTGAATGCAAAATGAATGGTGATTGCAATCTCAAATTGAAGTCTATGAATGCAATCAAACATTAAAACTCATCAAATATTGCATTTCAAAATGATTGCTTATGTTACAACTCTGATCGCAAGAATGCGCGGAGCATTGAAGCACTAAGCGACAGAAAGGGGGTTATCATGAAATGTTCCTCTATTTTAATGTGTTTCCCAGCAATGGCTTTTTGTTTTTAAAAACACAGCATCAGTGGCTTATGTTATATTAATGCCAATTGAAGTAAATTCATTATTAAATTATTTTAACTTGGGCGGATCAGCTAGTAATAATTATAAATAAAAAAACAAATATAAACACATCACCCGAAGTTCCACTCTACCAAGCTGATAAAAAGAATACAGCATCAACAGAATATAATTATAATTATATTATGTGAACAAAAACACAAATTACAAGTTGCAAGTACTGATAACTTTAGTCTGTTAATTAACTTCGGTGAAGCAGATCGCACAATTATTAGCGTGTGCCTAACAAAACAAAATATCAATTAACTTTAAATTATGCGTTTGTTATCGCTCAACTTTACGTTATTTGTTTCGGTCGTGTTAAATGCAATTTCATGTGTGTTTCCTGCAAAAGAACATAACCGTTTCAGTTATGAATTTGACAGTAATATTATCGATTTTAATCTCACCATAGAGGCATATGCGCCAAAAGGCCTGAAAGTTGTTGTTTCACACGTTGATGGATTGGAGCATTTAACATTTTATGGAAAAATCAGCTCCTCCTATCGAAAAAATCAAGATATTTTTGCACATGACATAATTAGAAGCACCGATGGACAATGGATATTGGAGGACAAAAAAAGAACGCTTAACATTGGAGATACTTTACATTACTGGTTTTTTGTTCAATACAAAGGATTTGGGCATCGATTCAGTGAACTATTGTATAAAGTTGATAGTAAGACTGTTCATCTTTACTTTAGATATGCTCTTCTTCTTGTACAAAATTGCCTAACTGTCATAGGCATGTTTTCGGTATTCTCCAAGTCGTATTTGTTTTTGTATATTTTTTTTTATTTCAGAATTTGCAGTACAACAAGAACTTCATTCTATAAAAGTGCACAACTAACATGAGGACAACATATTTGAAGTTCATAAAAAAGAAATGAGCAAAAACTTTAAACTACACTTATAATATACCACAATTTTCTGGCTTTAAGCAAAATCTGCTATCCACTATTCGTTGCTTCTATCTACTTCGATAAATTAAGCCCTGACAACATTTTAGAAACATTTTACTATGTAATATTTCATTTAAGATTGCGGAATAAACAGTTAGGGCTTGGTTTAACAAAATTTGTTTTACTCAAACCTAATAAAGATTATTTTTTGTTTCCGTTGGTGACATGTTGAGTCATAAATTTGGTGATGAGAAGCCCTTTAGGAGCGTACACCAATCTCTTGTGTACATTCTTGCCTTTCGAACCACATTCTTTAAGAACTCATACTCAATTATTTCCCTCAAATTGTTAAATGGATTCCCTGCCCAACTAACAATTTACCTTCTATAAGGTCCAATTGTTTAAATTTCATAAGCTATTGCTTCTATTGTATTGTCATGAGGCTTATTTATAGATGTTTACTATTTTTCAAGATATACTTTCAGAAAAAGTTTCTTTAAAGCTTTTGGGAAACAATTTCACAAGCTGTACAGAAGGGAGAGATATTCTAGTTTAGCAAAGGAAGCTATAAGGTCTTTCGAAGTTAGTTGGTTGAGGTCTGAAATAGAATAGCTTTTTTAAAGCTTACTATTCCAAGTCAATAACAAGATTCTCTATAAGGCTTCTGAACAGAAGTATTACATACAATTAATATAGCGTGGATTTGAACCTGGGATTAGATATCAAATAAATATTTATTTCGTCAATCAGGGGAGGCTCTCATAGACTTAGATAAGCACAATAAATAACAAATATAAAAATAAGACACCAAAAATATAATACAACGTTTCCGAATCTTTTTTTTTATAATGTATGAGTTTTATTTTTTTAAGACAAAAAGTTAGCTGGGCCAAATAATATTTTTATAGCTCCAGTGGTAGTAATAATAAACAATACCTTTATCTACCTTTATTCAATTTTTAAATTACTACTCACAAGCAGACCTACCTTTTCACACAAGATGAAATTATTTTCGCTATCAAGGTCTTAACATTCTATATAACTACATACATCTACAATGTGTAAAATGATAAAGTAGTATCAATTTATAATTTTTTAATCTTCGCTCTGTATTAATCAGTTTGACCCAGTGGATGCGTGTTGGGCTGGTATGCGAATAGTTTTTTTTTTTTGAAATTTTGTTAAGATTTCCGTAATAACTTCTACAATTCCTTAACTTAACATCTGAGAAGAAACTATCGCTTTTCCGTATCGGTTTCCGTAAGATCTCTTACAGTTGTTATGGAAATAAGAAAATAACTTTCCTTGGCCCTAGGCGTTGGGTGCTAAATTTTTAAATAATTAGAAATATGAAAAGCGGAATCGTCATTAAGCTGTAGGTCCGTCCTTAACATAAGTTATGGTAGGCGTTTATGAACGAGTTGAACAATATGACGTGACATCCCCACTGATGTTATGTATGTTTATCGATAAACTAATTGGTCATAATTAATGACTATAATTGGGAACTGTAAAATTTCTTTTACTAGAAAAGTACTTGAACGGGGTACTTGAAAAAGTACTTGTAATTGTGGTTTTCAAATACTAAGTAGGTACATTGTACATTAATTTTTAAGTACTAGTACCAACAAGAATGTTGTAATTAAAAATGTTATTTGAAATTGGGTTAATGATTCAGCAATAACGATGCAATTCGAATTAATGCGGTGGTAAATCTTGAACAATGACTCATATTGCCATATATGACAACGCAAATTGTTGCAATTGCCAAGGATTGCCTTTTTTTTATAAAAGCACACAGATAGGTGTATAAATTAAATATGATTTTTTTTAAGTGAAAATTAAAGAGTATTGCCCTAAAAAATATAAAAAACTGTAGATATTTTAAATGGTTTTTATTTTAAGTAAATACATTTGTGGTAAAGAAATTATCAATTTGAAGGTTTTTGCATCTGTATGAGAAAGTGGCATCTAAGCTCGTAGGACATAAAAAAAATTTAAAATCATTATACATATATAGTATAATAATAAAAAACTACATACAAATAATTTAAATATATGACTAGCAAGCAAAAAAAGAAGGAAAGAGGAGTGATAATAACCAAAATATAAATAATAATATTTCTAATGTATTATAATTTCTCTATTTCCTTTTCAGATTTATCAAACAAACATAGTGACACCTTATTTACCGGAAAAACTAACGGACGGAAGGGACGCCAACGAATTGAAAAACAGCAACAACTTGAATGCAGCAACAAAACATTGATATTGGACAATGTTAACTTAACAGCAGCAAGTCAAACTAATATTAATGATAGAACCGAATTTGCTTTGAGGGAAAGGATTAAGTTTTTAACAGAAATAATCGAAGAACTTATTGATACAATAAACTTGGGCACACACTTACGGCTAACCGGAACTCTTCCAGTCCAAAAAAATGCAGCACAAGTCGTACGGCATGTATTAAGGGAAAAACTGCATCTTACCAACACTATCAAATATGCAAATTATGTAAATAGTAGATGTATCGACTTCGAAGTGCAGTCACCAATTTCTAAGCTTGAAATACTAAGGCACTCCAAAACAAAATTGATAAATGAGAAATACAAAGTAATAAACTTAAAAACAATTACGCCGAATGAACAGTTGTCCGAACACAATGAAGATAACTCTGACATAAGTATTAATCCTCGAATTCAATAACAAACTGATGTTCGTCAAGTAATTATATATGTAAACATATTTTACCTTAGAAAGATAAAAAAAGTGAAAAAAAAAAATAAAGTGCGAGCTCAGAGTTTTATTTTAATATAACAGATAAGCAGGAATGAGGCCAGCCGAGACTTGGTCGCTATATTTAGTTCGCATATTTTAGTCGCATCATGCATCAACTTCTTTCATTTTTATCGACGAGGTTATGATCAGATTTATACGTACCTCAAGCAATATCTGCAGGCCCCCCGTTTCTTACATTTCGTCACTGAAGCCAATCAAATGCTGGTGTTTTTGCATTTGTGTGGTACATGAGTTTTTAGCTGATTGACATTGTCCTTTCAACGGGGTTCTAATTTGTCGATACCAACTGAGCCGGTTGTGACGGATGCGAAGAGCTGCTGTCAATATTTGTATATTCATCATAATTATGGATTCCTGTTCCAGGTATTTTTTGCCTTGAGAGTTCTGAGTTTTTAATATCGCAAATAAGAATTTTGAATAAAATGCGTTGAACCGTTTCGCCATACTGTTCCCAGACAGACCGGCTTTGTTGGACTTCTCTATAGCAGCAAATTGGCTTATCAAAGTATTTATTTTCCAATTTGTAATAACATATTATAATTACATATTAATTATAATATGTTATTTGTAGTTTATTGATATATAATGTTCATATGCTGCTTAAGCTTTTGTTTAAAGTCGCTAATACCTTGACATCTTTTTAGGCTGGTTGGAAGTAAATTCCAAAGTCTCACGGTATATACAAACAACTGTTTTCCCGTTGTCAAATAATTAAAATATGGTAGAATAGGGGCTTCATTTATATCAGAAGAAGCGAATTGAAGTTTATAGAAAAAATTCTCGGGCAGTTTGTTTTTCTTTAATTTAAATAAAAATATTAAAACATTTGAATCTAAATATCCATAAACTCCATGCCCGGGAGGTCTCTTACAACCGATCACGTCTGCGCAAATCATATATTATTCTTACTGCACTGTTTAGAGCCACTTTTAGTTTTTAGGTTTTAGTTTTAGTTGGCAATTTTCGGCGACAAAGCTATCGTGCTCGTGCTAAAAACAATTTATCATGATTTTAATATGCTTTTTCGTGAAACTTTTAGGAACAATATGTACCTATCTAAACAATTTCTTGTAGCTAGAAATATATTTATAAAATATTGAAAATAAAAATGACCAAATTTAGCTAAAAAAAGACAAAAAATATTTTAAGTCCGAAATACACAGTTGAAAACACAGAACAATGAATTATTCTCCTTCTTCATAAGCGGCCTATTTCCATTTGCCTTCTCTTCCATATTCTTAAATCCACCCCTTTGCATCGCATAGCTTGGTTTAGCATTCCCTGAGCGTCTTCAGTGCTCATGGCTCGACCACCACACAAGGTGATACTAAGGCGGATTTAAACATGCGACCCCTGTCTTAGTAGTCCAAAGGACTAACCATGGAGCTACTATAGTTCATTCAATTAAACACATTAATGTACTGTTCACATCATACGATAAAAAAAATTGCTTTTGGTATAGAATTAATTTTTGAGAACATAAAATGTACTATCAAGTTTTTCTTTTTTTTATTTCGTAGAAAAAATGACCAAATGACAATGTGACCAAGTGAAAATGTGAAAATGTGGTCAGAAATGACCAAAGTGGCAACCGTAACTCCGCGTCACCCATAAAAATAAGAGTTGGCACTGACATTTTTCTCCAGCTGCAGGGCTGTTCGATAGTCGTAATATACTCATTTTGAGTTCGAAATTTTCGCACGATCGCAGTATTTCTTTTTTTTTTAAAGCTTCTGACTCATCGATACGATAGGAGGGATAGCACTTCGACCTAAAAGATATTTTGTGCTGAAAGTCAGGGCAGGGCACTCACATATGATGTGCTCTGCGGTTTCGTCTTGTTTAAGACATTGTCGGCACTCCGATGAGTCAACTATTTTTAGTTTGTATAGGTGATATCTTAGTCTATGGTGGCCGGTTAGGCATCCAATAAGAATTTGTATATCATGCCTAGACGATCGCAGTAACTTAACTTTGTTAATAGTGAAAAATATTATTAAAAATTACGAGTTGTCCGGAATATTGAGCTTCAACTAACTTTTTTTTTAAGTTTCCGCTTTTGTGCAGTTTGCAAGCTGGCGAATAAGATAAGCCGATTTTATTTATTTTTTGTTTCCCGATATTTGGATCATGAGTAAAGTTGGCAACTAAAAGTCCAAAAAAAATACAATAAAGCTTTCATACCTTAAAATTTTCTCACACTAAGTGTATATGCACTGATAAAGGCTTTAATGCTTGCGCGTTTCCTTTTATTACATCGGCTTTCAATTTCTACCATTTTTTTTTTCAAAACAAAATCTATATTCGTCTGGGTTAAACGGAAGATTTGGTGGGAACATTTATAACTTTTTAAAAGAATATTACCTCGTTGCAAAGTACAAACCTTAGATCTATTGGTCATATATTTCACATAAAAAAGTTAATATTAAAACTAATAAATTATGAATTCGCTATATTCTCAGATGAAGGAGGAATGGAATTAAGAGTACCTAAACGAAAAAAATGTTCGCTTAAGCATAGACCCCAGATGTAGATTATCTGACCTTTGCTAAATCACACTGATAACTACGAGAGAACTTCGATTAAACTCAATGTCTTTAAAAATATGCGATCGATCTAATCCGAGTGTTCTCTTTAATTAAGTCAACAGAGAAGACTGAAGGCAGATAAAGATGCACATATCAACGTAAGTGTGTACTAGGATTAAAAAAATTAACTGTTCATATCAACGATTAGTTTGATTTAAGACACCGCTGTGCATAGTCCATACAAAGCCGTATTATTAAAAGAGATAAAGTATGGATTTGACGTTTTTGAATTTGACATTATTATTTGCAATCGCATTTACCTCCATACATGCAAAAGAAAATCGCTTAAGTTTTCAATTTGGAAGTGCTACGGTCGATTTCGATGTCAGAACAGAAGTGTTTTCACCAAAAGGGCTAAAAGTTGTTATTCCACACAGAGACGGACTGGAGTCTTTAACATTTCACGGAAAAATCAATTCATCTCAAGATTATGATGATGAAGACATCTTTGCGTATGACATGGTTAGAAATGGGCCTGATCAATGGATATTAGAGGACGAAGCACAAATGCTTAAAATTGGAGACACTTTACATTATTGGATATTTCTTCAGTATAAAGGTTCCGGACAGCGATTCAACGATCTTATGTACAAAGTAATGGGTAAGCTATGAATAAAAATTAGTGTTTTTAAATGGTTTTATTGATCATTTAAAGTCTTAAGCAAAAAGTCAAAAGTTGAAATCAACATCATACAACGCCACTTCTTTCATTTCGGTGAGAAATATTTGTATTGAAGGTTTTCCCATTAATCATATTTTTGCATTCATTTTGTAGCTTTCTAATCTTCAAAAAAAAAACACCTTAAAAAGCCCAACAACATTTTTTTTGAATACAATTAGCAGCGAATTGTATTCAAAAAAAATGTTTACTTACTTTTACTCATTGAAAAATTACTCTTAAATTAGAATACAGTCGATTTTTTAACGACTGTCTAATAAACACTACTATGCATTTAGTATAGTCACTATCGCAACCTTTAGGCCTTGTAAACAGAGAGGGTACTTAACTGACAGTGGATGAGCAAGAGCGGGAGATAAATTTGAATCTATTGATAAAAATATTCCTTATTTTATCCTTCGGCTTTGGCTTATTGGCTGCATTAGTCATGTATCCGAGAGTGCAAATCAAATTGGCATTATTCATTTTGCTAGCCAATTTAATGATTCTTTTGAATTGAGTTAGATTTAATTCTATTGCTGGGATTTTGTTCGTTGAGAAGCTCGCTGTGGTTTTTAATAAATCGGGATTTTTCAGGAGATTTAGATTTTTTTCAAATTTTCTTCTATGTTTTCGATAATGTTACGATCAGGAATGAGAAATCATAACTTTCCATTTTTTATGACTGCATCTTTACTAGTCGCCCTTTGGGGTTCACCTGTTCTACTTCAACGAATTTCTTCAGGCCTCATATTTTGACTGACGCCAATAAAAAGATTAAAGTTGTCTAGATGCATTCGGAGCATTTAGAATTTGAACCATTATTTATTAAACTCGGGTGAGTTTTCTGTCGGAATCAACACAACAAATCGAAGGTGTTAGGAGGTTCGAGTATGTCACTTAACAGCTTTTTAAAAGAAGTTTATAGTTCTTATAATTTATAAGACAAGAGATGCTCATTAGAAAAACTCAAGAAAAAATTTGTTAACAATTGGCAGCGGACAAATAGCAACAAAACTGTCTGATGTGAAGTTGTTAATCCAGAGTGGGCCATCTAGTGGTTTCTTTTTAAGTCATAGGTTATTTTGACACTGGCAGCGGTTGTCCGCTCGAAATCTTAACAGAAAGTCAGTACCTCCGCAGAATACATCCGAAGAACGAAATGAAGCTCCTTATGCTTGAACAACTTTTGTAAATATTGAAAAATTATTTCCAAATAGTGGGTTTTTTGAAAAGAAGTTTTGGCGGATATGAAGC
This sequence comes from Ferdinandea cuprea, assembly GCA_963576555.1. Taxonomy (NCBI): domain Eukaryota; kingdom Metazoa; phylum Arthropoda; class Insecta; order Diptera; family Syrphidae; genus Ferdinandea; species Ferdinandea cuprea. Next base: position 951,273 of record OY754958.1, read on the forward strand.
ACCTACCACCCCTGCTGTCACATGTTCGCGAAGTTTACGGCAAAATTTTGTTCAGTTATGAGGCTCATTTTGGGTTGAATGGCTACGTCAACAATCAAAATTGCCGCATTTGGAGTGAAGAGAATGAAGGCCACCAAGATCGTGTCATTTGACACCATTGGATTATTTTCTTTGGGGATATGTGAAGTCGCTCGCCTACGCCAACAAACCAAAAACCTTAGGGGAATTGGATGCCAAAATTCGTGGTGTTATTGCCGACATACAGCCCCAAATGCTTGAAAAAGTGGTTGACCTCTAGACTTGTCTTTATTCGAACCAGCCACATGTCCGAAATCATATCTAAACATTAATGGCATAAAATTATCCCTCCAATAAAGCCAAATTAATGGACATTTAAACGATTTTATTGTGTTTTATTTTAATTCGAAGTTTTATACCTCTAAAAAAAACTCCCTTTAATATATGTAGTATCAACTTGTTTCTAATCTAACACCTTTCTATAATTTTACATTAAATCTATTTTAAGCTCAAACACCGATTATTCAATCACGTTTCGGAAACACTGATAACTTGAATACGAAAGAGAAAGAAAAGAAACCGAAAAAGAAACCAAATATGTCATATAACAGTCACGAAAGAACACCAAAGTGTATTTGCAATGAAAAGAATTTGAAGGACATATGGACCAAGATGAATGAAACTGCAAACAAAATGAACCAACTCGAAGAAAACATAAATCCTTTGATGGATCGCTTAAATTATTTACAACAGACTATTGACGAACTTATTCGTAATAAAATTATTGATGCCAAACTACAACTTAGAGGCATTCTTCCTATACACACAAATGCAGTGGAAGACGTTCGACATGTATTGATCGATAAACTTGGCCTAATCGATCTTAGCGATGGCATCCTACAAGCGATGTACGTAAACGACTATATCGAGTTCACAATGAAGTCAGCAATTGATAAGATGCAAATTCTAAACCGTTCCAGAAACATTTTGTCAAACGAAAAGTATGAAATTACAGAGCCCAATGAATCTTATTCAACAGATACAGACGATGCGTTTCCGACTATTGAAGATGACGGTTCTGATACAATACAAATTGATTCTCGTTTCGATGATCCATCCCAATATCGGAAACCCGTAGTTAAGTCTAGCGTTAGTATTACAAGAAATAATTAAATGACCAGTTAAAAGAAGAAAATAAGTTCATTTTAAAACTGTATTTAATTCACTTCATAGTTTGACATATGGCAATGAAATAAATTTCAAAAATTTTTGACTTGTATGTATGATATCATTTGATGTAAATGTTACATCGGAAAGTTGTGTGACCTAGTTTCTACCTTAAACTGATCTTGTCACTATTAAAAATGTTAGTTAAAAACAGTGAAATTTTCAAAATTAACAAAGGTTCCTCGACCATATACATATACCTTCTTTATTTTGAATTTATTACTGTGTGGCACGTTTACTTTACAAACAAAACTTAGAAATAAATAAATATTTTAATTTAAAATGTACGTAATTTTAATTTTGTTGTGATATCACAATCAGCCAATCTAAGCATATTGCTTGGGAGCCCTAACTCCAAAACTGATTGGCATAATAATCTGAAATTTTACATGCTGGTAGATAGTGAAAAATATATGGTTTCAAGAGCCCTTTATGACAGGTACCGTTATTTAAAATGCTAAAGCACAAAAAAAACCGCGAGATGTAACCCCAAAAATAGGAACTTTGAATCAAATCCGTCGAACCGTGTCGCCATATAGCTCCCGGACAGACAGACAAACATACATAGGGTAGACGGACGGACGGACGGCATTTATAATACTCTAAAGTAGTAATATCATCCCTCATACTCAGTTTGAGTTTGAATATTTCGCACGATTACAATAATTTTCTCTTTAGTATAAAAATATATTATGGGTATTTTGCAAAAGTTATTTAAAAATGCGTCAATCCTTGTTGATAAGTCAGTGTCCAGAATTGCAGTGCTAACGAGCTGTCTGGTTAGAGAGATTAAATTTAGACGTTCACCTTATGTTTGTTTCTCAGTACCCTCAGCGACACGGTTCTATACCCAAACTCTTGAGAGGCGATCCAAAACCAAAGAATTGAAGGGAAAGTTATTATCCTCCTTTCCACAAAGAAAACTATTATATTAAATAATTGATGATGACATCAATAATTGTATTTATTAACATAACATACAAATTTTGCAATGATTACCAATCTAGAAAACGCAAATTTACAGCACGTAGCGAATAAATTGGAGGACTATCTGTTCAGGTGGTAATGTCAATCAATGTTACTATTTAGGTACGCAAGTGATACAAGACTTAAACTTAAGTTTCCCGACTTTTTAGAAATCCTAGAAGGTTATTAAGTGAAAATGAGCTTAGATATTCAGCACTCACCACATCAACACCGAGAGCCTGGAGCCTGGTTCTAGCAAACCAGGATATTTAAAGAGGAAATGATCCGCGGTGTCTTCGCCTTCTACACATGTGCCGCAGATAGTTGTTAGCCTTCCAATAGTAAAAATTCTGCATACTTTCCACAAGCATTCAGTTGAACTAGTCAGACGAACATATTGATACATGAAATGCAGTTTGAAATGTCTAAAAAAGAATGGTTCTAGCAAACCAGGATATTTAAAGAGGAAATGATCCGCGGTGTCTTCGCCTTCTACACATGTGCCGCAGATAGTTGTTAGCCTTCCAATAGTAAAAATTCGGCATACTTTCCACAAGCATTCAGTTGAACTAGTCAGACGAACATATTGGTACATGAAATGCAGTTTGAAATGTCTAAAAAAGAATGATAACATTTGTTCACATTCCAAATATATTTAAATAACTTTTATAGTTTTGAAAAATTAGATCTTCTCAAAAGTGGTTTTAACAATTTTGGAATTATTTTGTATATTAGAGTTTTAACCTACTTGTTCAAAATACGTAAGAGCCGGAAAACGAACTTAATTTTAATTGAAGAAAATCGTTATATAAAAAATATTTAAAAAATCAAAGTACGCAGATTTCTTCAACTTCACAGTATAAAAAAATTATAAATTTTTTAGAACTACCTTTATAAGTTTTTGAGATATTGGTGGTTTTATAAAATTACAGTAATTTCAATTCAAAAAACTGAGCATGCAGTATTCTCGGCCCCGGCCGAGTTAATAAGTGATAAGTAGAGTGCGACCGTAGAGTCCGATTTTTTAGCCAAAGCCGAATGTATAATCTATTAGACAAAATAACTAATAATCATAACAAAATGTATTTTACAAAGAAACAAAAACAAAAAATATCCTGTAAATGAATCCGACTGCAAGTGAAAAATGCAAACTAACTTGGGATGCTCATAATACATCGATGTTACTATTGGAAATGACTTAATCCAATGCATCGTATGCTTTCGATGTTTAAAAATAGCCTGTATACTTGTTGGACCCGCGGTTCAAAAAACTTGGCTTGTGCATATGCAATTCAAAAAAAAAAAACAATATCCCCTTAATGAAAATTCAGTTGAATCTTATTCTAATCGTTCCGACAAAATATCGGAAGATTTCAGCCTTTGAAGCAACCATCACCAAAACTGGAAGGCGAATAAAAGAGAGTGTTTGTGATGAGCTTTCGGTCTACTTAAGGGCACCTGTTGGTCACCTTAGTGAAAATCCATTGTAAGTATGGTCCGACTAGAAGCTCCAATTTCGAAACCTTTTTAAAATTGTGTACAAATATTTAACTATTGTAGCCAGTTCCTTAGTTCTTTCAAAAATATTTTTTTTAAAAGCTTCACAGGTATTGAATCCGTCAAGAATCAGAATCCAAGGAAAGCGGATGAATAAAATAATATTTATGAAAAGTTTGGAGCGGAAGCATGGGGATATATGAAAAAAACATAGTTTAATAAAACTGATTTAAAATTTAAAACTTTGTATAGTGTCTCACTTTTTAATTCCTATTTTAAGCTCATATTAAACAATATGTGATATTAGTCGATGCATGGAAAACATCGATGTATTTTTTTAATGAGCATCCCTAAAACTAACATTCATTCAGATGCAACCTCCAAAACAGAAACGTAACAAACAAGAATGGCTTGCTTGAAACCGTTCAAGCGAACAATTCTCGGAAGAACGACATATTCGGCTAAACCCTGGGCCTTTTTTCGCCGAAGCCGAAAACGAAGCCAAATATTCGGTCGGACTCTGGTGATAATTCATTTAAAAAAAAAGAAAATTGTATGGTAGGTGCCGTTTAAAAAAAAATGGGTTCTTATTATAAATACACCCAAAAAGGATTTTTTTATTATTGAATATTGGTCAGTAATTATATTTAGCACTTCGAGGACCTCCTTTTTTCCCATTGAAGACGACTTGAGCTTTCAAGTTTTTCTCTAACGTAAATCAAATGATTTCACTGACTTCATTCAGTCGTTGGCATTTATATCTGTTCCTCAAAAGTGAATCCTAATCGACTGAAATAATGACGGCATCACATTAATAAGCGTACACAATATGACAGTAATCCCCAAGGAAGTCAGATGTACCTTTCCACAGTAAGCAACGAAGATACACACACCGCCAGTCCTGCCATATCATCAGTACTCTCGTACCACTATTGTTTCGCCGAATGGCAATATTTCACATTAAGATTCTCATTATGCCAAGAAGCAGGTTGGAGCAGCGGATGCATGGTGGATCCGAACGCTCTGGGGATGTGGAGGAAATATGGGGATGTGGCGCGTTGTATCCTTTTGTATGCGCACATCATGAGCCAAAGGAACACTTAGATATGATAGTAATATTTTTGCAGTTGAAACAAAGCATTGCATTAAAAACGGGAGAATAATGTACACAGCTCCTATTTCATTGCAATGCTCGGCTGTGTGCGACAATTGTTCACTGCGGGTGGGGCGGTGTTGGGCCGGGAGTGGAGGTCGGACACACATCCATACCCATGGCTCAGGCCCCTCTATATAGTGCCGCCATACTCCGCACTCCTCAGTTTGCATATACGAGTATCCACAAGTGCTCTCTGCGGTGCTGTGCAAGTTTATTATTTGATATTGTATTTTATACATTTGCTGCTACCAGTGCTGCTGCCGCTGCCATTGTTTGCAGGATAAATGAAACGATTTCCATTGTTATATCACCAACAGTTGAGTCATCGTCCTTTATGTTTTAACATTATAGTGTGTTTGGTGGGTGTGTTGGTTGTGTGGGGGTTATGATCCCCCGGGACATAATGAGTTTCCATGGATGAGGCTATGGTTGCGGGTAGGGGAGGTAGGTGAATACCGTGTGGTTCCATGGTTCTGCAGCTGATTGCCGCCCGACTACAGATATGCATGCGGTTGGTCCTGTGCGGATAGACTTTTTCAGGGATTTGTCGGCGTCGAGAGTTAAATTGTGTCATGCGAAGAACAAAGACTTATTCACAAATTTTTACTTCTGATTTTTATTTTATTGTTTTCATATGCTGCATTGATGTCCACTGCGGAGAAGTAACGATAATGTCCATACCAGAGGAGGTAATGAAATCTGAGAGCATCCACCAATGGGATTACGGAAGGATTGCTCAGACTGATAGCACAAATTGTTCTTTGAGAGTGAATAAGTCTGGAAATTTTTTTATTTTTTTTTTAAATGGACTTGTTATTTATCTAACTTTGTATATCCTTGAAAATCGTTTAACATAAATGAATGGGATATTTTAAGGCGGACAAAACTTATTGACAAAGGCTTAATGATAGGGAGTCATTACCTGAACTGGAACACAGTTAAATAAAGCGATATTACAATCAAGGTTAGAAACTTGGACACTTACGGTTCAGGACCATAAGGGTAAGCAGGTCCTCACAACACTAGGTACAATAATGAGTCCATCACGATCCCTGGGAGAAATAACTCCGAAAGTCTTAAAAAAAAAAAGCAATCATATTAGGAATACACTACATCTCTTCTCCAATGATCTTATTTCTCTTAACAAAACTGGAGAGTTTACAGCAGCCTGCGACATTTTTCACGTTGCTTCTTTATGCAACGAACTAATGCAATATTTTTGTAATCTCTTCCTCTATGTATAAATCTTCACAAAATCTACAGTCTCTGAGTATACCAATCTCCTGACATACTTCCTGAGAAAGCAGTGTCCAGATATAATTCCAATTAGTATCCTTAGTCAGGTCTATGTAGTTTTAAAATCTATTTAGATATACTTTTATAAAAGCTTCTATTTCTATTCGTTTCAAAACGTATATCTTAGCACGCACCATGGTCGGAGAGGCTAGGCTTGCATTTCTGTATGGGCCTGTTTACGCCTAGTATTTTTCTGAGCCATAAGGCTTTTTATACCCAAATGCCCAAGTTAGCCCATCTTTGACCAGTCGCTTTTCTTACCCTACATAAAAACAGCAAAATTATATCGGTTTCTGCGGATGATGACGGATGTTAATGCATTTTTAAAGAATTTTTAGTTTCATCTTAGCCTAATTAATTAATTAATTAACAATTAACTTTTGTTAGGAAATTATTAAGACCCCATTGATATGGACATAGAAGAATTCTAAGTAGAATTTAATTAACATGAGAAAATCCACAGAAAGGTTAGTTCGTCATAACGTCTCTAGAAACGTTTGTGCATTTTGATTTCCAACTAAAACTCCTCATATTATACTTGTCGAACCTTGTAGAGTTCCGACTAGAAACTATGACTATAGGTATATGTATTTGTGGGGTGTGTTTTTTTTTAAATAAATAACTATAATACCGCAGATTCAATAGTCATTATGTTTAGTTCAAAATTAAATTTAATTGCTATGGACCATGTGTCTTAATGAACGTTCACCCTTAATCATAGATACTCGTCTCTTGTAAACTCTATAGTACCCCTAGACTGCAGATCTCTTCAGGAGATGTCAGAGCACTTCAACGTTCACCTTTGCTGGGTGCAGAGGCACGGACATTCCTGGGAATTGGAAGGCTGACGAACTGGCCAAACTGGGAACCACGATTCTTCTCTCATCTGATAAAGGAGAGATAAGTATACCATTCGCTACTTGTAAGTTATTGCTAATTATTGCATGGACATATCTAGCGAAAAAACGGGTCTGGCCTAAACTGGATCTGAAATGCTCTAAGAATTTGATCTATCTAGGCAGACGGAACCTTAGCACTATTGAATACTCTCTTATATATAAATGTACAACAAGACTCGAGCTACTTTTGCAGAAGGTGTATGGATGAAGAGGAGGAGAAGGGATCTCTAACCTGCTTTACACACACCCTGCTCTCTCCAGGAAAAGGAGCCTCCATCTCGGAGCCTTTTTCTGCGAAGACGCATGTGATCTTACAAACATTGACATCAAATATCTACTTCGCTTCGTCAGGGGCTCCAATTGGTTCAACGAAACTTTATCAAAGATTCACGCGGTATAACAACGGACCAATACTGGTCAAAGTGTGTCAATTCTTATGCCGACAGCTACTTCAACCTAACCTAATCTGACGTGGTATTTTTCAGTACATTTGTGTAAATACCTTTAAAATACCTACTTGAGGTACCATCCTATTGTACAACAGGTAACTAGTACTTCGGAATGTCAATTAACTTACACTTGTATGGTTACGACTTAAACATGGCTTTAAGTCGTAGCCGTACATTACATTTTATGCCGTCGGAGTCGGCAATTTTAGCAGTGTAGCAACATGTCCAGCACCGCTGTTGTCTAATACTGTATAATATAATAAATGGAGAAACACAATTTAAATCATCATAAAGAAAAACCAGAGCTTTGTTTTATTTGCTTTAACGTAAATATGGCTCCAAATAAATATATGTATGTCTATAAGAAAAGGCTTCAGTCCGTTTCGAGCGAACAGTATAATACAGTACAAATTCAGATAGCGACGTTCACAGTACTTGTTGTAAGTAAAGTAAATGCACCCTATCTACGCTTTTATCCAAAAGTATACATGGTTGCAGAAATAATGTGTGCCATTGGGGATCATCTTCTGCACATTAACGTTTATCTAAGACAGAGCTAGGATTTCGGATGGTTTAACAGTCAAGAGCAGTTAACCTAAGACGATTTGACAATGTTCGTCCGTCTGTAACCAATTTTAAGGCATTTAAATTTAAGCTAGGAAGCTGAATCTTGGAACATATACTCACTAGGGACCCGAAATGGTAGAGTGTAAATTTATTGATACGCGTTTTTTAACAAAATGTTTTTATCATCGAAAATTTCTGTACAAAACGAAAAAAATTGTATAACAAGAAATTAAGGCAATATATTCTCTAGTATATTACCGTTTGGCCGTTTTCAAAATAAAAAAACATAGAATGAAATGAAATGCTAGCCATCCGCTTTGTTTTGGGGGGGTATACAGTGATATGGATAGGGTACCATACTGTTCGCCCCAAGCGGACTGTAGCCTTTCCTTCTGTTTTTTTTTCGTTTCATTCATACATAGCATACTTAAATGGGGTAAAACCAACAGAGTGGAATTTAATGCTTCCAAAACGCAATGCTGTCTACTGTCATTGAAGTGAAACCCTAATTCTCTGCCATTATCCATGGATGGCACTTGCATCGCTGAAACCGAACGACTTTCAATTCGCGGTATGTGTGTTAATGACAACCTGCGTTGCAATGACCATATATTCGATGTCGCCAAAAACGCTGCGAAATGTCTAGGCTTCCTTAAGCGATGCAAGAAATATTTCACTCCTTCTGATCTGGCAAAAATTTATAAGGCGTTTATTCGCCCCAAACTTGAGTATAACGCTCATATCTGGTCTGGTGCTCCAATTACATATTTGGAGCTACTTGACAGTTGACTCTCTTAGTCATCGTTGTAATGTCTCCTGCTTGTAATTGTTTTACCGGTATTTCCACCACGAGTGCTCAAATGAAATTGCCGGTTTCATTCCACCCCTACGGCAATTCAACTGCAATACTCGCCATGCTAAGATTCGGACGTATAGTGAAATACAAGGATTCGTTTCTTAACCGTACAACGCGAATGTGATATGCTCTACTACGCTCTGTTTTTCCCTCACATTACAGTTTACAGGCATTTAAAACCAACGTCCATCGGTATCTGCCTTTTTCTAATCCTTCACTTTCCTAATGCCCGCACTGTAGTAATGAAGTAAATTATAAGGGTATCCAAAATCCCTTTAGTGCGCGTATATAATACAAAAAAAAACATAATATATATTGAAGTTATGTCTGCAGAAATTGGTTGTTGTGTACACTTTTGGTATTTCTGTCAACTTATACAAATAATAGGTATAAATAAAACAAGCCATTATTATAATTTTGTGAACCTCGAATTGTATCTTTGTATAATTAAGCTTCTCTCATAGCTTCGCACAAGTTTGCATAGAAATGAGCATTGCGAAATTTTTTAAGCAAAAACGACACATTTCCTACTCATTTCGCAAAGTAATCCCGCGTGTAAATAACATGTTTCCATGATATTATTAACACTATCGGTAATGAAGAATCGACAGCAATCCGATGCCAACCAACATCAAATCCCACTCGAATCCCAGGACAAAGCATGACCTAGGGGCGCTTGTACATATCGATTACCACAGAAATTGCTCATGCATGTTTTCGATTTTTATAATCAGGATAAGAACTAGGGTGTATTAAAATGGCGAGGATCATGTCACCACACGCTGCAATCAATTTTAAACGCAATCCCCTTACAACTGATTTTATTCCAATCCACCCTTAACAATTGAATAGTATATCTAGGGCGTCTAAAAAGTTTTTGATGGTGTCCTTGGACTTGAAACCATCAGATCAGGTATACCAAAAAACACCAGGGTTCTACATAATGAAGGTAGGTACATCAGCGACAGGAATGTACCATAGATAGGTAGGTACATATAACTGCCAGAAGGCTTCTGATAATTCCGTTTTGCTGCCTCTTCAGTTCTTATTCTCGTTTCACTCGAATTAAAAAAAAATTGCAGCCTTGATAATTTTGCCACCATATATAACCATTCCACCACCCAGTACCTATGTATGTATAGATACATGTGTATCACGTAAACATATAAGTTCCTTCAATGCTTACGCCCTTAGGACGAATTATGCCAGCTCGCTTGGAATTTTTTCACAGAACCATACCTACCTACATGATTCGGATTGATCGATCGATTTAAATGAATTTTTTAACATTTAAATTGTTTCATCACATAAAAGGATTTTTGCGTAAGTACTTCGGCTTATAGCGGTTCCTCATTCCAACTCCGTCTTTTGCTCTATCGCAAAAAAAAAAAGATTTAATCATAACAAATTGAAAATATTTTTTAATTGAAAGCGTAAAGTGTGTGTATATGCAACGTTCTGTGTGTGATAATCGCATTCGGCAAAGGATTTTAATTAAATTCCATTGCAGTGCTGATAGAGTTGCTTTTGGTGTTTCATTTTGCTTTGTAGCGATACCATTACCGCCAATAACCACCCACAAATTGTGGTCATCGAACCTCAAGTTTTGCAACAGAATAAATATAAAGAATATCCATATGTACACATACATATGCGGTATGTATACTCACATATGGGGTAATATTCATATGCATATGGTATGAGTTGGAAAAGTTTTCTTGTGAGATAATTAAGCACCTTGTGATGAGATCTATGAGAATAAATAATCACCAATCAAGAGTAGCAAAAGCACACACCAAGGATACGATCTAATTAAAATTTTGAATCCTATTAAGGGTCTGTAAGCTAACAAACTATAGAAAAACACCCCCAACTACATGCGGCAGACGTTGTAAGATATGTACCGCTGCTGTTATGCGTAAGACTGCTTCGTATAAAGAATTAACAATTCTTAAATTAGTTCTTAACTTGTACGCTTCTTGGCTCTTCCAGACAAAGCGGTGAAAAAGGGGAACACAGCGGCGAGTTTGCCGGTGTCTTTAGAGTGGAGAGCGGTATCATGTGGGCGGGACTTGGTTTAATAGAGGTAAACTAAATTATAGGATTTACTCTGCCATGCTGGGTACAACTTATTAATTAGCACAAGCGAAGCATACACACGTGCGTTGTAGGAGCCGAGCCGAAGCGTCATACATATGTGTATATATGTTTTAACCGATCTAATAAATTCTGTATACTTTGCTCCACGACTATATGCGAAGATAAGGAATGCATAATTGATAAGCACCTGGTAGGTGTACTTTTGAAATTCTAAATTGTGGGACATAGTTAACGCAAAAGATATGTAGATAGGTCCTGAAGGTACTATTTCAGTTAGGGATAGCAAATAATAATAATAACAATATCGTGCATGGAAGCAACTCCAACACTATTTCGAGGAAAATCAGTGAAAACATGTAGACCTGCTTTTGCATTATATGTTAATATTATACGTAGGTATGTTTTTTAAGGTTTGCTACGAATTCTGTAGATACATGCGATTTAAATTATAGCTACTATCTGATATTGACGCGATGCTAACAAATGTAATGCATGGTCAATGAAAAATGCTTTAATTTAAGCTTGTGAAACGATGCATGTATGCATTACATGCGCTAATAATTTAATAATTTAATTTTATTTAAAAATGTTTTCCCTAATAAATAAAAGTATGTTTACATATTTTATTCCCCAGTTATGAGGGCAATTAAACCAGGGTAAAACAAAGTACATGCTTTCAGCAATAAGGGACAACCAACATCGACGAATCGGCCAGAATGTCGTAATAGACAGATATAACTTTAAGGTAGTAAGGGACTTTGTCTACCCCGCATCTGCAACGACATCTCCTCATAAATCAGGGATAGTAAAGCCCTCTCCGAACAACTAAGTAGACGCTATATAGGACCCACATAATCCCAGTTTTGCTCTATAGTTCCGAAGCACGGTCCCTTTCTTAAACGGATGAACGGATGATGACGGGATATGGAGGAGACGATTCAACGCGAACTCTCAACGGCAACTTCAACCTGTTCAAAAAACCGCACTTTGGGCGTTTTGGAAGCAGAACCTTCTACTCTAATCAGCAGAGACATCGCTGTAGAGGACGGCGCCGCCTTAGGTGGCATGCACAGATGGAGGGGGACCCCAACCAACTAAAAGTGCGTAATTGGAGGCGTTACCCCAAGACGGCGCATTGGAGAGGCACTTCATTATTTATGAGGAAATACAAATTACGAAAATGAAGTTTAATTTCAAGTTGAAGTTCAAAACTTATTTTGGGAAAAAAATAAAAATATTGAGACAAATTTGAGCATATGATATCATCTCATTGTTCCCCGATCCTTGCAATTGTGAATTTGGCACGCAAAAAAACCTACATACATCCACAATTTTCTATAGATGCGTTTTTTATATTTTTCATTTGACATAATTTCGGTTAAATAAGAACGATTACAAAGCGTTTTGACCGAAGAAAATCTTTAAACGATAAAAATTTGAGGAACTAAAACAGCAATGATGACAGCATTAGCGAAATGCTTGAAATCGGCACTAAGCTTAAGATACCTCTCGTTCGTGTTAAAAATAAATCTATACACATGCAATGGTAGGATAAGGTCAGCGTGCATGGATCGTTTACGCCTAACATGTATTGTTTTTCCTGTGGCAAAGTGATGCAAAAATGGCTCTAAAGAATCGAGCTTCCTCATAGTGACCATATAAAATAGAAATTGGTTTTCTTGAAAAACTCTTACAACCTATGCATTTTCATAGAGACAAGTCATCGGATGAATCAAATTTTAGGTTTGTGTTACGGCAAGATCTTTTTTTTTTGCATTAAATATATAAGGTATAAATGGAAGTCCCTAAAATGTGTCTATCTGATGTTGCATCCTGAAAACAATCGACTATGAGCACGGATATTTGAAATTGATTCTTGTGTTTTTTATAATTTTTTTTTTTACTTAAAAAGGAAATCCAAATACCAGAAAATAGAGTTATTTGATTCTCATAACGTAAAGGCCTCTAAACCATTTGCCCCCCAAAGTGATTTCTCTTACTTCACAATTTTTTGGGCTTTCTATGGAATCTTATTAATTTATCATCAAGCGAAGCCGGCCGTCAACTATAATACAATGTAAAGCACATTGCTGAAAAGAAACTACATAGTAACAAACAAAATTTTGTTCCGGTAACTATAGTTTAAGTTTTAGTTATTTTCTTTTGTTGCAGCATCATCATTAGACTATTTTGTAGTTGAAGTCTCTTATTCCCTGACAATTTTCGAGAAACTGTAATATTTAAACATTTGAATGGTAAAATCACAGCAAACGATATTTCCTTTATACTTAATTGAATTTGGTGTATCAGCTTTTTAATGTCGCTAATCTACTTTTTTAAATTAAGCTCAAGCTTAAACATAAGGAAAGGCCCACTTGGGGCGAACAGTATGATACCCTACCCATATTCATATATGCCTCCAAAATAAAATGGCGTTACGAACATTGTGGAAGGACATTTTATTTCATTTTGCATGCAATTTATAAAAAAACAACTACAATTTTTCAAAAAAAAAAAACGCCCCCAAAAAATTGACGTGACAAAAAACTTTGTATGGGTGATATATTGCATAAATATTTTGTTAAACATTTTTTTCTGGTTTCTATGAAAGGCATAAAACCTTATATGACAGACTTATAAAAGAGTACAGTGCCTACATCTTGGAAAGGTTCTAACACTGCATCTCCTTTACTTTAGCTTTAACTGTACAAATTCTGATGAACTTCTTAAAGTGGAGAATTTGTAACTTATGTCTGTTTCTTACCATAACAATCGACCTAATGTCAAGGATTTCGTTCAACAACTACTAAAATCAATTAAAGGAGAAAACAATTTTATATATGTTTTTTAAATAGCTGTATCTTTGTGAAAAATATTGTTAACCTACAAAAATGGCACGCACTACTGTATCGGTAGTTGTAGGTAGTAAGATAAAATAAGCCCTCAACAATGACAAAATCCTCAGTAGCAAGGGTAAACGTTTAAGCCAATTAATTTATAATAAAATTAATTCCTAATGATTAAAATTATTCGCCCTCAAGGCCAACAGCCTTGAACTGCAATGTATGTATAAATTAATAAATTAATATAAAACTTTCATATCATTTAGAATGCACCATTACACAATTGGAAATGTCTGTTTGATTTTTCTAAAAAAAAAACACATTGTCCACTTCTGCTAATAGCATCAGGATGAATTGATTTCACCAATGAATCCCACGTAAACACTCACGGGCATATTGCTTTTGCGGGCAGGTACTTTAAAAATCGGAAAAATATTTTCCAGAAACCAGTCATTTTCATAATTTTCCACTTAAAATTTCATGAAAAACTCTTATAAAATAAATTATAAATATTTTCACCCCCATCCAGCATAATAAAGTGGGCAATCAATTTAACAACAACAGGCCACAATATATATGTATGTATGTATTTATGTGCATAGCTACGAATGGAGAAACAAACAAAAAGAAAAAACAACAAACAAAACAATTTTACACAAAACTAATTTGTTGCATTTTACGCCTGCACCGCATGCGGTCAAGTGAGCTATAGCGGCGTGGGTGGAAGCAGTCTGTCGAACTCAGGTGCATAGTGCACTTACCTCTATGCAGCCAACACACTGCCAGAGCTATGTCCACTTGCTCTCTGTTTCCCTCTAGCCCAGCACCACTTGAGCGTAAATTGAATTAAAAATAATGTCCGAGGAGAAATTAAAAGCGTTTTTAAATTAATTTGCATTTATGAGCGGTTGTTAATTTTTCCCATATCCCAACCCAAGCCAAATTCGTTTCGGGACGAAAACGATGGGAATATTTTACCTGGACAAACGTTTGATAAACGCTAGTTCCACCGGTTGGGTAAGTCTTAATGAATAAAACATGATTTCGAGCGTTTGCATTTACCCAAACAGCGTTCGTCTGACCAACCCTTGCCACCACCCCGCAGTTTTACTTTTACCCGACGGACGCCGACGACAACAGTGTATTGCATAATGCTCTGCCCCTACCCCCGCGCGAATGACAGTTCATTACAATCTTCGGTTGGTTAAACAGATTTGTTTGATTTTTACATTGAAATTGTTGGCAAAATAAGAAGAGAAGCTACAGATCTGCAATTCCCTAAAGGGTTGCAGCAGAAGCACTGCTGTTGCTGCTGTACTCTCAAAAATTCGAGACACACACAGGAAAAATCCCTCTGGGATAATAAGGCGCTTTCGCATTAATGAGGTTTTTCCGCAGAGCTGTAAAAAAACGCAAACAACAAAAATGTCTGCAAACGTTGAATTTTTAGCATGGAAATACATTCGCAAACCTCAACACACTGCAAATTAAATTTGTTTTTCCACATGTTAAACTTTTATTGCGATTAATTCTGCGCAACATCTCTGCTGCAACTGCAGCTCTGATCAGATCAAATGCTTGTAGTGCAGCGAGTTGATATGTACGTACATATTCTTAAATTACTTATTTGGAAAGTATATATGAGCATTTATGAGCAAATGTAGGAAAACTTATTCTGCATGTTTTGAAAACAGAACACTATCGGGCTTTTAAATGAGTATGAACGAAGTCAACAAGCGTTTAGCTACTTGATGAGACTTATATACAGGACAGGTGTTTCCACAAATGTTCCATTTTTGTCAATATCATTCCGGTTAAATCTTATGCTACTATTTAAAACAACGACGTTAGCCCACCCTTGCTATAAGGACGAATGCAATGTTTAAGCTAACGCATTAACTAAGTAGTTTGGCGGCAGTTTGCGCGTGTCTGGGTAAAAAGGGACATTTGTAAAGCTTACTAGGAAAAGGCGAATGCGGCATCCTTCATCCTTTTTATCCCTGGCATGCTGCTTCAAGTTTTCCAGAATATGCGATGGCTTGGTCTCCAAACGTAGGCTTAGATTCAACGGTAGGCTAGGCTCTTGGAGTACTATAGCACTATTATCCATTCCCTCGATGGAGCGGACCCGATGTAGTCAACGCGTATTGGCTTAACCCCAGAATGGCAAACATATTTTTTACCTCTTTATTGGTAAACTTTGCCTGTGAGACGACTTTTATAAAAAACGCACACTTCACCGTAAAAAATCCAAAAAATATTAAAACAGATAAAAAATCGTATTTATTACATATTTGGTTACAAGAATTGACAAAAAAAAATCGTTATTAAATATCTTAAAAATATTGTAGTACGAGAGCATGCTAATTGTTTCGCCTCACAGGCGATGCTTACCGTTCTAGGGTTAAAGGCTCAAAAAGTTCACCGTCTTATACATGCGTATCTTGAATGAAATATCCGTTAGATAAATGTTTGAACTGTATGATTTAAATGTCAGGAGAAGTGTTATATAGAGCACACATTTTGTCCTTCGCGTCATAAATTTTGAACCCATTTGTTTTGCCAAACCGTAGTAGCATCTTCTTGACAAAATCCAGAGCATGTTTGAAGAGTTCCAAACTGCATATTGCAACCTATATTTTTCTATAGCGTCATCCTATACAGCTGTATTCGTTTAACGCGGGATCCCAAATATAGAGCCATAAAATCGATAAAGAGATCTACGGTCGAGCTGACCATAAGTGAGTTTCAGAATAATTTGAGACGTTCACGTAGTATGATCTGGTATTTTTGCGACATTTAGCTATAGTTAAGTTAGTTATTTAAACACATAGTTTTTTTTCACATTCTTTATTAATGATTTGGTTCATGCCCCTACCCAAACATCATCGCAGTATTGAAAGAACTCTGCTGCCGTCTCTGTTTGCCACGCGAGGCGCAGAGTCGCTATCTAAGATATTTAGGAAAGAATTTAAACAATAGGAAAAACATGATTTAACTTATTATGAAAATTTTGCATTGATGTGCCGACAAAATGAAAAATATGGCCGCTGCCTAGGACAAAACAAAATTGTTGATAGCAGCAGCTTTGGGGTGGTAAAGGAATTCATCTGCTTGAAACTAAACATTGACTCTACGAATCACATCTTTGTGGAGATCCGTGAAGGAATAACCGTAGGAAACCGCAGTTTAAAAGACGTAGACATCGCGGATACAATAGCTCTTGGTCTGAAAATTCAGCGTGACCCTTATCGCAGAGGATGAAAAGCTGCCTTATCTCGGGCAGAGACTCTTCAAGGTTCGAGAGCCGGTAACGTAAGGAAAGTTTTTAAGTATTTATAAAAAGTGCGTTAAACTAAAAAAAGGAAAGTTTGCCAAGTATACAAATAAATACACAAAATATAAAAACTTTTATAACCATTTAAGTTCTTTCAAAAGCTATAATTTAGCAACAAATAAAATATTTAATTTTTCTGCGGAAACTAAGAACTTGGCGTTCTTTTTAAGATCCTAGTACTTTTTGTGATATTTTTATAAAAGGTACGTTTGGATCCCTGACTTAAATAAAATGTCTCTTATATACTTTATTGGTTTTCTTTAAACTGAACAATTTTCATAATTTCAGGCTATGTTAGGTCTTGTGGAATATACACATACCTACATCCTGTGTCAAAGATATGGCGATTTTATCACGCCTTCTTTATACGTATACATGTATATAAAAAAACCTACCCAAAATAATATATCATAATTGTAGGTCGTTTGGTGCTGAGTTAAAAAAAGTAGGTTTGAAAAGTAATCTTATTACTGAACCAAATTTTAAGATTATAAGCACTTTATAGTTGTGACGATTTGACAGAGAGTGAGTTAGTAAGTATGTCAGTTAGTATATTCGCTGATTTGGAGGTTATGTAGGTAATACTGTAGTGCTGAATTTTAGTGCTGCCTGCTTGTCTGCTTCCCAACGGATTTTGGCGTTTCTCTACGTTCTAAGCGAAGTAGTTAGAAGGAGGTTAAAATAGTCGAAGTTGGTTCCTGTAAATAGTAATACCACACAATTTCGGTACATCGAAATATTTGTTGTTTGTTTGCTTGTTTCTAGTTTACCCTTGTTATTATCTTACAACAACTACTAACTATATCACCGCAGGGCAAAAGTCTGCTGACTTTCCGTATACAAAAATTACAGAAAACACAATTAGTGTTGTGCTTCTCGGTTCCCATTGTTGCTTTAAAATATTTTCAGTATTACAGAGCATTCCAACAATAAGTAAATAATACTTGTGAAATCAAATCAACAGATAGATGACAACATTGAGTTAAAATTTATTCAGAATGTGAGTTTTTAGAAAATACTTTAGATAGGGGTAACCCCTTTATAGACCCTTTATTAGGTCGTTATTCAAGCAGAGAATGAAATTTTATTCCTAATAAGCATATCTATGTATTCTTAGGTGTTCATTATCAAAAAGCTGGCAGTTCAACCAGACTTCTGTTCTTTAGCGTTTCATAACCATAAAGTGTTTCTTATATTATGTACTAACTCGCAACATATCAATCAAACATTACAGTGCAGTTAATCTTTATCGGATAACCATATTTAGCAATATTACTACCACCACCTACATAGCTAATTGCATAACGTTATCCAATTAATAAAAAAAAACGCATTAACAAAATAAATTAAACACAAAGGATTAAAATAATGTTACAAAATAATATAATTAATACGTCAAAAGCTGGTCATACAAAAAAAAATAGATACATACTATGCGTATAGTAGCATAATCCCGTATGAGAGCGAAACTTTGTAGGGTTGGAGCACTGCTCGTCGCATTCACCATCATAATCATCCCCCTTTAGCATACTATAAAACGCTTAATTTCCATGGCGAACGCAATTAAATTAATAATAGCAAACAATGTAATCAAGGGATGGTTTTTCTGCATTAAGAATACCACCAATGCGGTGGGGTGTGGAGGCGTGGCGTGTGGTCATAATAAATTACACTGCATCAACCTGGGCGCCACGCGCGCCGGTGTTGCATCAGTGGGTCACCACAAATAGATTTATTGGCACTGCGGATGGGGAAGTTGAGTAAATAAAACACCAAGAAGAATTTTTTTTTTTTATTTTATGCGTGTTTTATTTTTTCCTTCTGAAAGAATCGTCGCCAAAGGAAGCGAATGATTAAAAAAGAAAAAACATTACAAATTGTTATTGCAGCAAATAAAATAGAGACGCTATCTAGTGAATGATAGTTAAACCAGTTCATGTTGACTGTTTTGGTTCGCAAAAGATCCGTTGCAATGGCGCCACTTAGTACATGCTCAATCCACCAAATGGCTGTATCCAATGGGGAACTTTCACGATGGCGAAATACTTTTGACAGTGCTCTCGCAGTATCGGTGTATCTGCAAAAAAAGATAATGATTAAAAAAATACATTAGTAAATTTTTATATTATGAATTAAAAATATTGGGAAATATTCGAAATTTTTTTTTAAATATTCTTTTTTACAAATACCTTCCCTCAATCTTGCTTAATTGTTAGGATTAACCACACAAATTTCAGTCTGCATGTAACGCTTAGTTTGTGCACCGTATCTTTACGACACTACACAACTCTTCACTGACAGAAAAAATGCCCCACCAAATTTCCCACCCCCCCTCAAAAATTAATTTTTTCAACCTCAATATGTCCCATATTTGAAAAGGTTTTAAAAGTTTTGCCGAACTGAGCCCGGGCTAAATTTATGCTTCTCACGTGTAAATGACGTTTCAAAAAAACTGAGGCTTTAAAAAAATGCAAATGCTAATCATCATGTTCTTAACGCTTTTTCTTTGGGGTGTATAGGGTTATGGATAGGGTATCATACTTTTCTCTCAAGCGGTCTATGTTACCGCTTAATATATTAAATTATTTGTTTAATAATAAACCTAAAATTTGTTTACTTTTTTTTTATAAACGAAATTAGAAATAACAAAAAATATATTCATTAGTTTGCGAAAAAAAACCCCGAGCTTTTATGAAAATTGGAAAAACCTGTTGCATATTGTAACATAATTTTATAAAAATATTGCAAAATAATTACTATCATTGTTAACTGTAAAAAATGTTTTATAATGGATTTTACCAAATGTCGATTATTACCTTAATAGGGGAAGCCGGGCATAACAGGCACCCGGGGCTCCCGCTATATTTCTCTATTAAGTAAGATGAGAACTCTCAATCATTTTGTATTCACACTACTTCACAGAGATTCATAAAAATATCAAAATCCCAACCTTCCACTTGTTATAACAAAAGTGGGAAATTTGTTCCATGTGAAACCACGGACATGCCAAATGAAACGGCCCTTTAGTTGACTCATATTCGCAACCAGAAGTGCTGCCACTACGCTCATCAACAACTGTTATCTAAAAACCCTGTTTCGAAAATTAATATTTCATCCACAATGTCCCCAATACAATCCTGTTAAACTGAGAACAACTGATGCACTGATATTATCCCCAAAGCCCGTTTAGAAAAATAAACGATGAGCCAACATCTTCAACTTCTTTCCAAAACTTGTTTCCATCTCATATTTTACCAGTTTACAAAAAGTTTACCAGAGCAAAAAAAAATTCTAAGCGCCGAGGAAACACCGCAGTAAGGCAGGCTCTCCTTACAAGGCGCAGGTTGAAAGTGAATCCAACAATTTCAAGCACCTCACTATAAAAAAGAAAAAAAAGGCACTCCAAAAAAGAAAAAGAGCAGGAAGAAAGAATCTTTCGAAAGCGAGCGGGATAAAAAGTGTCTATATTGTGGGTAACTTTACTCTCAGGCTCCTGCAGAGCCTGTGGGAATCTATTTATTTATCTTTCTTTTGTTTAATAATATATTAATAAATCCCTTTTCTAATAAAATTATTTTAGAGATAAAAAACTCATTTATGAAGTTTTTATTTAAAAAAATCCTTAAGAGGCCCGTTATGCCCCGGTTTACCCTATTTTATAACTTTGTTTGTAATGAAAACTACTAAGTAGGTATTTTTTGATGAAAAGGAATGTTTCTTATTGGATATTTAAGTAGGTCTACGATTTTTTTATATCTAAATTTGCACAAATTTGGTTCTTGGAAAATCTATTCAAATATCATGTGTAATCCTGTTCGGGTAAAGTTTTTTTTAACATCTGATTCAAAAAAAAATGTTTGTTAAAGGGGGGACCTGGCGATGCATATTCAACACTCACTCTGTTTAAAAAATTCTTTCGGAGAACCAAGGATTAGCAAAAATTATTAAGTTATAACTTCTAGTGTATTAAGCGCATACACCAAGAAAATGTGTTTGTTCCAAAAATGAAAATGAAAAATGTTCAGAAACAAAGACCTTCATCCATTTTAGAGAAAATTAATATTAAATAAATAAATTGTATTTCGAATTGATTTGTTAAAATATTTCAAATTACTTACTTATGTCGCATGATTTCTCGTAAAATTTCAGATACTCGCTGCTTCGATATTTCTTCGTAGTTCAGTAACACTCCAATTTTTCGGTTTTCTACTGCCTTTCCATTTAGAAATTGGTCTCCGTAGAATGGTGTAACAATGAGAGGTTTCGCACAATGCACTGCTTCCGTAACACCTAGCATTCCACCGTGTCCCCAAAAAAGTTTAACCTTTGGATGGCCTACGTGTTAAATAATTAAGAAACAAAATATAATTCATAGCATATTCATAGTGTCAAAAAATAAATAAATAAAACCTACACAAGAGCTCTAACTGTGGGACCCATCTTGGGAAAATAAATTGCTTGTCTATTACAGGTGCCTTCGAGTCGTCCCATCTCCATATGACGCGAAGCTTTAGCTCCTTCAACGAAGTTAGTATACCTTGAAATTTACTCCTCTCAATTGTGGAACTTTTGAGCATTGAACCGAAACTAATAAAGATAACCGTTTCATTAGATTCGTTTAAGAAATCTTCGATGTACTGAGAAAAAAAATTAAATTTATTATATTCAATTGATGCTTGGATCATAACTCACCTTAGGAATGGAGCCATTCACGTTGGTGTTTGAAGGTATATGGATGCCCCCAATTTCCTTTACCTGGGATGATAGAGGCCTGTTACCGCTTAGTGAGTAATGTTGGTTCACAAAAATTAGACTAGTTGTCTTCGCGATTTCCTTAACATCAACATTTACATTTAGATACTGTTTAATTATGGCATTGTCACTCCACTCAGTTATTCTATAAGGCATAGCAATGTTAGATGTTACAGCTCTACCAATAATTCATACATATTCGTACCGATAGAGGAGTTTATTTCCTTTTACTGTAACAAAGTTTATAAAACGATCTTGCCAGCTTAACTCTTCAGAAAACCCGATAAACTCCGATTGGATATAAGATGGGCTATCGGGAAGTGCTACCCTGTCGTAATGCCATGGCATAAGTGCACAACTGCTAAGTCCAATTATAGGCGCTTGCAAGAGATAAGGCACTCCCAAGTAACAGTCCGTATTAAAGTTCTCCATAATAACTAAATCATACGGTCTCTCCGTGTGGCGTTTTAAAATCTCCTCTACGTATCCGGACTTGTAGAATATTTCACAAGACTGCTGCCCCTCCGCATGAAGATTATAAAATTCTTTAAACATCATCCAAAGCGAACGGCTTGGAATTTGATCTTCCATGTTAACAACATCAACTGTGTTTTCACAATCAAGTAAAAGTTCTGCATAGTTTGGTAGCGGCTCTGTTTGTTTTATATACGTCACCACTGTGAGATTATGACCCCTTTCCGCCAATGCGCGTAAAATAGGTTGGTACACTTTAAAATGACTGTATCCAAAATGTGGAAACAAACCGAGAATGTTACTCTGCTCACTAGATCCCCAGCAGAGAGTAAACACAAGAGCAAAACTTGTTAGGAATCGCATATCTACAGTGCCCCAATTAAACACAGCTGGTTTCCACAAAGTTTCAACACTGACTAGGTTCTCTTTCGCTCTTAAGTCGTCGCTGAGGTTGAGGTTGAATCAGTGAACAAATGGGTTTGTTCGACAATATCAAGTGTCGCTTTATCTTTGCTATACAAAAGCATTGGTATATACCTACAATAAACATAAACCAAAAGCAAAGAGCGAATAATTTAATCAATTGCCATATAACATATAAGTTGTTTACAAGTGGCTGTGTACAACCAAACCCGAAGTTAATAATAATGGAAACAACTGCGTTGTATTGTATTATACACTTAGCTAGGATTATGCAATTACATAGAGCTATAAATGAAGCAACCTATAAAGTGTTCATCTGCATGGTGTGACTAGTGCAGTGACGTTAACTGCGACAAAATATGTGTTATGCTAGAGCGAAAACCAGACCTAAAGCGGAAGCTAACAAAGGTGAACAGAATTGTGTCTGTTATTATCCACCATGTATGTATGTAAATATTAGATAGTCACTTCACTTTTTTCTTGACGATGTGTTAAGTGGCAATTCAATTTTTTTCTTCGTAGGGAGTATAAAATATCGGACTTACTAGATTTCTGATAACAGAAATAGTTATCAATAAACGATCGGTGAAAATAATTTTGTATTATAATTCTTAGATAAATTGCATACATTTCAAGCATCATTTATCATTGAGTCATCATAACAACTCTACTTTACTGCATTATATATACTACTACATTATACTGGTCTATCTGTGACATAAGCACTTATGTGATCATTCGTCAATCAATTTAATTAAGTGTTAATATGTTTCACGTGAATGCTGGTTCCAAATGTTCCCAAAATGTTTCCAGAAAAATTCAAAATGAAATTGGGAAATTTTGATCAATTTTTTAGTTGCGATAATGGCGAAACTAAAATTGGTTTCAACTTAAACTCCATTTCGAGGTTCCCTACTTTTTTAGAGAAAAAAACACAGAAAATTCAAATTTAATGGAGAATGTTTATTACCATTTGAAAGAACATTCT
The DNA here is from genome assembly GCA_963576555.1 of Ferdinandea cuprea. Taxonomy (NCBI): domain Eukaryota; kingdom Metazoa; phylum Arthropoda; class Insecta; order Diptera; family Syrphidae; genus Ferdinandea; species Ferdinandea cuprea. Next base: position 975,121 of record OY754958.1, read on the forward strand.
TTGGCATTTATTTTTTGAAGATTATGTCTATCAAATGTTGGCCGTTGCTACGTCGCAGATGGTCCATCCGTTGAGTCCAATTTTCGATCACTCGTTCGAGCATTTCGACTGATAACTGGCGAATGACACGCGTGATGTGTCTGAATCGAAGCGGGTTTGTCGGCATAAGCTTTTGACTTAACCATATCCCCACAGGAAAAAGTCTAACGGTGTGATATCACACGATCTTGGTGGCCAATCGACCGGCCAAAAACGTGAAATTATGTGCTCACCGAAATGTTCTCTCAATAAGTCCATTGATTGATGCGATGTGTGGGAAGTGGCGCCGTCTTGCTGAAACCAAATGTTGCCGAGATCACGAGCTTCAATTTCAGGCTTCAATTTTAGTCGGTTATCATGGCACGATAACGGTCGCCATTGACGGTTACGTTCGCACCGGCATAATTTTTAAAGAAATATGAACCGATGATTCCACCGGCCCACAAACCACACCAAACCGTTGTTATTTCTGGATGAAGTGGCAGTTCTTCAATCTCTTCAGGTTGCTCTTCGTCCCAAATGCGGCAATTTCGTTTGTTTACATACCCATTGAGCCAGAAATGGGCCTCATCGCTAAACAAAATTTGCCTCGAAAACGTCGGATCTTCTTGGAAGGTCGAGCGGCTTCAGTTGTTGCACAAGCTGTATTTTGTACGCTTTCAATTTAAGATCTTGACGTAAAATGCGCCAAGTCGTTCCATACGTCAGTCCCAGTTGCTGCGAACGGCGCCGAATCGACTCTCTACGTTCTTCGTGTACACTCTCAGCTACGGCCGCTATATTTTCTTTACAGCGTGCTGGACGTGGTCTATTCGGTCGAATATTATCCAATAATGAATGCTGGGTCTCAAAATGGGTGATGGTGTTGCGAATAGTACGTTCAGTAGGCCGATTATGTTCACCATAAGTTGAGCGAAGTCCACGAAACACATTCCTCACAGAACGTGAATTTTCAACATTTATTCTTCTTAGGCCGAAAACATGCTGCTGCTGCCAGGATAGCAGAGAGGCTACAGTCGAGGTGAGCACCTTAAAGTGGTTGTCATAAGGGAACAGATGTCCCGTAGTACCGCTCTTATCAATGCTGGCATCTCCGCTTCACAGCTTAAGTATGTTTTCGGCTTTAGGCTGATGAAATATACTAACCGCTTAACACGATCCCTTGAACCCGCATACATTTTTTAAAAAATGGACGCAAAATCCTCTCACATTTCCTATCTGTTAATACGTGTGAGCCAGACATATTAAGTAGGGAGGCGTTGGTGTGTCAAGATTTGCAACAATTCAAAATGGCAACAAAAAACAGCTGGTTATGGCGGATGTGTTGGGAAGTGCTGCAAAGTTTAGAAGATATGAAAATTTAATGCATATAAAAGGTGTTTTTTTTAGAGGTTGGTTTTTCGAATAGAGATAAAACTGACATTTTGTGGTCAAATCTGGCAACTCTAATGTCATTTATGTTCAGTTTGGTTTGCCATTTCATCATAAACAGGTTGACAAATGAACAAGACTTGCAAATCGTGCAAATTTATTTCGAAAATAATGGTTCAGTTCGTGAAGTTTACCGCAAGCTCATTGAGGCTAATTTTGGGTTGAATGGCTACGTCAACAAGCAAAATTGCCGCATTTGGAGTGAAGAGAATCCACATGAGACCCTTGAAACGCCATTAAATCCACAAAAAATTAATGCTTGGTGTGCTCTATGGGCTGGTGGAGTCATTGGGCCATACTTCTTCCGAAATGATGCTGGATGCGTTAATGGAGACCGGTATAGAGCCATTATTAAAAAAAAATTGATGGCATGAATGTGAATGCGACAAGACGGCGCTACATGCCACACAGCGCACGTCACAATCGATTTATTGAAGGAAACATTCGATGAGCGCATAATTTCGCGGAATGGACCTGTCAACGGCCACCAAGATCGTGTGATTTGACACCATTGGATTATTTTCTTTGGGAATATGTAAAGTCGCTCGCCTACGCCAACAAACCAGAAACGTTAGGGGACTTGGAAGCCAACATTCGTGGCGTTATTGCCGACATACAGTCCCAAATGCTTGAAAAAGTGGTTGAAAATTGGACCTCTAGACTTGTCTTTATTCGAACCAGCCGCGGCGGCCACATGCCCGAAATCATAGTGGTATAAAATTATCCTTCCAATTAAGCCAAATTGATGGACATTAAAACGATTTTCTTGTATTTTATTTTAATTCGAAGTTATATAACTCTAAAAAAACACTCTGTTCATACATTCGGAACTTTCATATAAGAGCGAGCGAGCGAATAGACAGATTGCGAAGAAATAACTTTTAATGCATTTTTAAACACAAAAATGATTTGCATGTACATTAAAACTTATACAGACACAGTCTTACGCCTTATGAAAGCAATAAAAAAAACGATGGGCGAGATAGCCAAAAATCCTCAGTCGCCAATCTGCTTTGCATGAACCAAACCAAACCGTACTTAAATTGAAAAGTCAAAGGAAGCAATCGCTGATGTTTACACCAACATACAAACATCCTACTTGGCTCTCCAACTATTCCCACCGTCCGAGTTAACCAGTTCGCTGGTCAGAAAAGTAGAGCGTGAGGAGTTGAACCTAATCTAAGGATGCGACGCTAATTGTCAAAAAATTTACCTTTTAATTCAAAAATAAAGCTATTTGGTAGAAAATTCACTACGCTAGGAATGGCCGCTGCAATGAGTTTGACACAAACCGCAAGTTTATATTAAAAGAGCATCCATATCCTTGAATGGTCCAGGTAACATAGAAGCGGAAGAAAACGAGCCTACAAATTTTTCGTAGCCATATTAAGAAACATATTTCAAAACATTTCATCGAAATCTGTCCAGCAGTTTTATCGTAAGCCGATAACAGATCAACGCGATAAAGTTAGAAGTGTTTGCCGAAAGAGTAAAAACGCATGAAAGATTTCTCTTATTTTATTGTGTAATAGATTTTTAACTAAAGTTTGACTTTTTTCGTAGCCCAAAAAAATATTTCAAATTATTTTTTTTTTCTAGTGATGAAGTTCTGTGTTCATTTTGCTAGAATCGGTGTAGCTGTCAAATTTTCAATCCTAAATGCGAGAATAATTTATACAGTCTTAATTTGAATTTGGAACAGACGGAAAATACTATTACTATTGAACACGAAATGGCCAAATGTGTGCAATAAGAAAAAGAACAATCCAGTCGTACGTTCTTAAAAACCAATTGGGAGAACTGCAATCATAAACTATTGGAATAATCGAATTCCTTGTTTGTTAAAACGCAACGGCTTAATATGTAATTACATAAAAGTAATAAGATCGTGGATTATTCAATATAAAACCAACTTCTTTCTTGGAGTACGTAATTATCATTAAATATTCTTCCTTCTTACTATTTAAACAAAAGTATGCTTTTCGGAAAAAAATTCTTGAGTTATTCAGTGGTTTCAATGTGTTTTTGCGCTGATTGTGTGAGGCAAGTTTTTATTACTTTATTATTTCTGTAACGATATGTATTATATTTCATAGTTCCACCCTGTTTCAGTATTAAATTGACGTTTATCATGAACACACACCAAAGAAAAGTGTATTCAGGGAAGTTATCACCGATGAATTTACTGATGTGTTCATTTAAAATTCACCATTTGTATTGTACGTACGTGACCCGATTGTACTTCCGAAGAATTTTTTTCCTACAAATAAATCGTCAAAATGGTGTTGCTCGAGAGCGTGTGATGATTTTTTGAGTAAATTCGCGAAAAAAATGTTAGTTTGAGGCGCAATTGTTTTAAATATATATATTGAAACGTATTTTGTAAAAATTTCGGTAGAAAATGATGAATTTTGTGTGAAAAGTGCTGTTTAACTTATTTATCGTTTGCCTATATGTAGTCAGTCCGGTGCTTTTGACTGAGTTGAATTTGCATACAACAATGGCGTCTTCGTCTTCATCGCGACCAAAACAAGACGAAATTGCGACATCTAAAACTGTGAAAAATTTAGACAACCAAGCAAAAGAATCTCCCCAAGTGGAAAAAGTGCTGCTAAACGGGCGCGCTGAACCTACAATTGGCCCTCGGGTAATCGCGGAAAAACCAAACATTACTGGAGCGGGAGCCAAAATGGCTGCTGAGGTGAATCACGTAGGAGGCGGCGGAGAAAAGCTGTCAAAGAAGCGCGCCGAGAATGATGATGATGTTGGTGCCAGAGCCGAGCTCTTTCAGACACCCACTGAGACCAAAAAGTATTCTGCGATTGAGAATGAAAAGCAAGAAAAATGCATAGCCACCCCCCAAAAGGTGCAAGGTGGCAATGCTAAAGGTAAAGCATTTCAAGCATCGGTGGTTGTGGTTTAAGACCTTTCTAGTAAAAATTCTTATGAAATTATTTCAGATGACCAGTCGCGAAGTCATAAGAAGAAAAAGAAGGAAAAAGACCGGTATCGGGACCGGGATAGAGATAAGGATAGGGAACGCGATCGTCATAATCACAAAGACATTGAAAAGGACCGCAGTAAGGACAGGCGTAATAGCTACGGTAAAGATCGCAGTCGCAGTAAACATCACGATGATGTGAAATCTTTACGTGAAAAAGATCGAAGTCGGCATGATGAACGCAGTAGCAGTAGCAAGCATAAGTCATCATCCCGGGATCAGAACAAAGTGAGTAACCTGGAAGCGTAATGTATGTATTTCAAAAGTATACGAAATGCAAAAAGCTGAAGCATGAATTCAGGAAATGTTAGAACTGTTTTGGAAGGTAAATGTTTTCTACGTTGTAATACTCAACCAAATTAAGGATAAGTTGAACAGGCTAGGAAACACCAACACCGGACATAGAGAACATAGAACAGTAGTTCCATGGTGTGATGTGTTTTCACATGCTGAGAAATAACGGGAAATGAGATCTCCGACAAACTTTCTCTTCGAGGATCGGGTGAAGTTTTTTTAGGATTTGAGACTGTGTGGGTCTGTCGGAATCCCTATTAATGACCTCCATTGACGTCTGGGTTATCATATAGGCACAATATTCGATGGAACTATCGGGTTCCCATAACGCTTTGAACAAGCACCTAAAGGTAACAGGTTTTAGTAATACAACTATCTGTGTCTATATGTCATTTGCTTGATGCAGGGTCCTCAAGATCTTAGCGCCTGAAGTGCCTTCTCTGCTTTCTAAAACAGTCGGTAAATCACTTAAATAGGAAGTTTCTATCTAAAAGTATAATGGAACAGTTTTGTAGTCTGAGTGCTTTAAAATAAAAAAAAAAACAAAGGAGCCCGAAAATACAATACCCAGAAACATTTCTCGGTTTGCTCAAAGTTCACTCGAATTCATATAATACCTCAGAGGACTAATAAACATAATTCACTCGGCAGGTGTTTTCACAGACGTAGCATCTACAAATCCCCAGGTATAAATTGTATTTCCTAAGAATAATCCCAATTTCAGTCTATGTGGACCTGGGACTCGACCAGTTATCGCTGTCTTTGTTATCGAACAAAGCTAAAAGTTGCGCGTCCCAAGTTTGTTGAAGTCCCCTCTGCACTTGTGCCCGCCACTTAAGCCGTTGCTTTTTTCTACTGCACTTTGCTCTTGTTGTTTTGGGGAGTTCTTTCCTACAAACTTGTCTTCTCAGCTAAAAGTAAAAGTGATCGGCAAGCGTTATTCTTTGTTTGATTTCTGAAGCGATAACGTTTCCTGTTGTAATAGCAGAACCGTGGTGGCAGATTTTTTGTTTTTGTGCCCCTTGTCGACAGCATATACTTTATTCTACCCTCGTTCACCACCAGACCCATTTCTTCCGCTTTTGCTCCTACTCGCATTAGTGCGTAATAGTTCAGTGGATTCTGCGAATAACAATAATATCGTCGTCGTATGCAAGTAATTCCAATTACGTTCCTTCTGTAAGAAGAATAAAAAGAGGTTTATAAACGGTGGGAAAAACTCGGACCTTAGAAACTTCTATGGTGCACTGCCTATATACGGTGGTGGTAAAGCCCATACTTACATATGACGTACTAGTATGGTAGAAAGCAACTAAACATTAAACTCCGAACCACTATTACCGGAATGTCTGCTTGACTTACAGATCGAAAAATTTGCTGGTTTAGTACTTTCAGACATGGTATGGTTCTAGCGGAGCTACTAACATAGTACTTTAGAGGAAATTAATGTCACAAACTCCAAGAGCCTTCTAGGCTTTTGCAAAGAAATTGCTTGCTTTACCAGGGAAACTGTATAGGTTTTTTTATTAATGTTAATTGAACTGGTTCCCCAGCGATCGCGATGGGTATGTTTTGGTGCCTAGTATTATGTGATGATTTTGTTTTACCACACCCCTTTTTTAACCTACAGTACGTTCATTCTTATCAGCTAATAAGATATATCTTGAAATTCAAAACTCCTTAGAGTCATTCATAATTAAGCTGACTTTAGTTAAGCGACAGATTTAGGAACTGTATCAGCAGAAGGGCCTAAATGACATACTTTGAAAGTGGTATCAATATTTCCTTCTTTTGCATGAGTAAGATCAGCGCTTAAAACTTTAAAATCATTTGACAAAGTTTGGCATAAAATTATAGTTAAAATTATTGCATTTGGAATCGATAAAACTCTCTTCTAAATGGATAGCAAATTACCTTTTGGTTTTCAGCGCATATGTAAGAGGGTGTCTCCTTCTGTTTCAAGTTCTTTCCGCGCTCAACGTTTTCATATATCGCTCGATCCCTTTTCTCATACTCAACATATGTCCTTTATGTTCTGTTGAAGGGCCGTCTATCCGTTTAGATTTCAGAGTTTGGTTGTCTCGTTATTCTGAGTTATAATTAAACATGCTCTCAATATTGCTTCCGTCTACTTTTATCATGTTTCCGCTTTACAAATTTTAAAAGCATTAGTTTAATGCAGTCCAAACTCATTTCAACTGTGTCCAATTACAAATTTAATAAAATTATAGCCTCATACACTGGTGTATAAACACAGTCTGTTGCGCATCGCAATTCGATTTAAAGTTCATCAGGTTTGTGTTGAACGCTTATCACGTCATCAACGCTTCCGAAACTCCTACGATTTCAATCCAGTTCGCCAAGAGATTTTCTTGAAGATTTACGCAGCACTTTTGCTTTTAAGAAAGTTTTTGCTGACTTCTTCTAGATTGGCAATCTAACGATCATCTATAGCGTAACTTATTCCTCTTTCTCAAAACAGTTGTTAATAATTTTCAAACGAGATGAGTACCCCACGACTATCAAAGCTAAGAACAAATGACAGATCTTAGAACATTATCAGATATGTCAAAGCTCTGACAATAACTACCAGTGAGCTGGCAATTTCCAACTATCTTACAAAGTTTAATAGTCTGTTCACACGGTTGGTAGAGTTTGTCTTAAAGTTTGACAATGCATATTTAGAAAATATTCTCTGGTTGGAAATCAACAGTTGACACGTTTGGCAGACTAGGCTTGTGTTTTAGTTCAGCATGAGAGCGATCACTTTAGTTTAAATATACTTACTGAACTGAACCTAGTAAATTTTACACCTCTTCCTAAACGCTCGCCTAACTGTTCATGGGAATAATCGTCATGTCGCACGAGACAGCTAGATTTTATGCGAGTCAGAAATAAAAGGGTAGATTGCACCAAAAATCCACCGAAAATCCACTTTCAATTTGAATTCTCGGTGTGGGCATGAACGTAGGTTTTGACAGAAACCTGCATTTGGTACTTGCGTTGGAAGAGTGAAGTCCAAAAAACAGGTATCAGAGAGCACAAAAATATTCAACTTCCCAAGAGAAATAACTTTTGGTTCCAGATTTCAGCGATCCCCATCTGTACAAAAAATATAATAAAAGAGCTTTTTTTTGAACAAGTTCGTTCGCGAACTAAACAAGCCAATGGCAGACATTTTACTAAAAAAAATGATCGATCGGCTGACAGGCATTAGCAGAAAAATAAAAAAAACTATACACGGGATGAATAAATTTGGTGGAACAAAATGTATACATGAACCTCTTTCCATTGTGTGAGACATTTTGCGGACCTCAACATGTAGAAAGTTGTGTACGGATTAGTATTCAACTATTCGTTCGTCCACTCTAAACTTGGTGGAAGATTTTACACCATATCTCGTCCCTCTTCTTAAAAACCGGTTTTCATCTCGTGTACGCAACCCCAATATGTTTGTAAAAAGAAAAATATTACAATTCCTACTATTTTAATAGCCCTCAGAGGTGAAGTGTTTGGACGAAAGATTACGGGGCTCGCCGACAGCAGGAGGGATATTTTTCGAAACTGCTCGTCGAATTGCGAACTAAGGAACCGTATTTGTACCGCGAATAGACTTAAAGAAATTCGGCGAACTTCTTGCTTTGGTGACCCCACACATACAAAAGCAAGATTCGTATATGCGCGTGAGCATATTAGCGTTAAATTTACCCTATCAAGCTATCGGTTATACTTTTCGGTCTCTTCTTTATCTGTTCCGAAATGCTATTTCCATGATCTCTTCTATCATTCCAGAAGTTCCAGATGTCATTTACAAAGTATTCGTACTCGTTCGTGTCCTTCTTTTCGCCTCATTAAGCTGTATTTTTCGCTGCCTGTTGCTCGTGGAGCTATGTTTCTCTGCAATTGGATCTGCTCATATAGTTTATTAATTATTCTCGGTCGTAAACAGTGTGTACCTAATTTCTTCGCACCGCTCGAGAATGCCGTTGGTTTTCTGTCGTGTTTACTCTTGTATATTATAAAATACATTTTTCAATAAAAGTTCGGAGTTCTATGCCGAGTACACACCCCAGGTACCCCTATTTATAAAAAAAAACAGATAATATTGGAACTTTTGTGAAAAGAAATGTCTTTCTTGCTAAAAAATGCAGAGAAAATTATGTGTGTATGAATTTTTTTCGTTGCTATCAATGGAGATCGCTACAGAAACGTTGTTTCTTTTATCAATTAGATGGACTATACTTTGCAATTTGCTTTTTTTTAAATCAGTAGCGTGCCATATTTTTGCAGCATACTAAACTGAAAGATACTCCCATAAAAGTGTTACCCGCCAGTGAATTTCGAATTGCATCTGACGTACATATATCCAACACATATTATTCAGCGCACATCTGAGTGTATTTGCTATCTGATTTTTGCTAATTTGAAATGCTTACTACGGAAACCCTAAAAGATCTCTTGTCAGAATAGAGTGACCGAATGAGAGACGAACATACATATCTTCCCTGTACTGCCCATTTATGTTGGACAGAGTATAGACATTAATGATAACAGCGGGTGTAAGAATCGACTTATTTAAAACCCAATCCGATGAAAGTGTTTTATCGAAAAATGGTCCTGTCGATTGGCCGCCTATATCGTGTGGCATTTAGATTTTTTTTGTTAACGTTAAATCATTGGTTAACGCCAACAGGCCGGCGTTGTTACGAAAACCAATTTTCCATCGAAATGTATGGCCGAGTCATCCAAAATTGGGTTCAAGGAATTGACCGCTGCAAACTTGCCCATATGAATAACGTCGAATTCCTTACATAAATGTTTTGATTGTACACACCACTTCAAATCAATAATACAATTTTTGAGATATCTCAAATGATTTGCGTTTTATTTATTATAAGGTTTTCCATTCTTCTTCTCTTTAAACTACGTGTCGCCCATTTTACTCTGTTGCAAATTTCAGCAAACAAAACAAACAGCATGAATGTTGCACATTTACCATCTTCTCTTCGTGGTACTGTTTTGACAGCTTGCAAAATAACGTTTCGACTTAAAACTCTCAACACAGCGGGGCTGCATTCTAAACTGTGATATTTTAAGCGTAGTTTTTTTTATAAATCAATAAATTGCAAGCATCGCCCTATGTAATAATTTTAATGACTATTACGTTCCACTAACTCATAACTTAGAGGGTTTCATAGCTTCAAAAAATCGAATTTTTTTTATTGTCTTATTAATTTCTACAACATCTTGAGAATATTATCCTAAATTTTCAAGTCATTCCGGAAAAACGTTTCGGAGATACAGCCTTGGGAAGGTGCGCACTCCAAACTTTAAACTCGTTTTTTCGAATCTGTCTTTTCAAAGTCGGTTGTCAAAAGTTCACGAAAACCACTCAACCAATCTTTATGAAATTTTACACGGGTCTTCGCGATACAATTCACGAGGACTTGGACGAAGGATTTGATTTTTTTAATCACAACTATTTAAAAAAAATTCTCAAAATTAGCATTTTTTTGTTAAAAGGTCTGCCAAAAATTCAGTTTTCACCCCTTCGTCCAAATTCATAACTAAAACACGATTTTTTTTACTTCTGATGATCCTGTCACGAGTTCTACTTTCAACGCGGACAATCACGGAATATAAATAAAATATTTGACCCATAAAATAGTAATAAATTTACCATAATTCATTAATTTTCTGTTTGCTTTTAGGAGAGGAGACGAAGTTCCGAAAGCAGTCGCAGCAATCATTCTTCTAAATCCTCGAGTTCAGTATCAAACAACAAAAGTGAAACCTCTGAAGCAAAAAGTTTTTTAACTGCAAAAAGTAATGAACGTTTACAAGTGTCGCTGGCGGACAAAACAAATAAATTAAATAAATCGACGACAGTGGACATTGTTGAATGTCCCAAAAAAGGAGAAAGTCCTAAGGGTGAAGAAAGTTGTAAACAAGAAAAAAAACCTAAACTAGAAGAAAATCCAAAAAATAAAATTTCATTCAAAGCCGAAGTTATCGACGAAGTAATCGGAGACAGCGGCGAGGAAATCAAGGCAGATATTGGGTGCACCGTTATTGAAAACGATCAACAGTTTATTGCTATTGACATTAAATCTGAAGTGAAACCTATGCCAGCTTTATTTCCGAAAATGGAAGTGGATAGCATATTAACCGAAATTAAATCGGAACCGAAAGCGGCCGATCTGAAACAGGAACAAAGTCTCCCACTTAAATCTGAGGTCGATAAAAATATAACACAGCGAACACATTTATTAATTGAGATTAGGGATGAAATTCCCATAGGCACTGGAAACTCGACTTCCAAATATAACCCCACAATTGTGCCATTACCATCTGAAATACATCCACCGTTGGATGAACATCTCTCAGATACGCTGGACGTTAAAGAATTACGAGACGAAACAGCAACTCCCCCAACAAAAGAGGCCGAGGTTGAGCCAATGATTGTAGACACAGTCTGGCAGTCTGAATTCAAGAATACACCGACGAAATTGTCAATAATTGATGAGTCGTCAATTCCAAAATCTACTTCCTTATCTGTGATTGTTAAAAACGAAAGCGATAAATTATCGGCGTGTGTGGAACACAATGTGGCGGTAGAACAACTTACAGGAGATGACATTGTGAAACCCAATAAGCTGGCAAAGTCCCGCGATGAAGTGGTGAGGGTCCTAGACTTTAATAATGCCACTGTCCAGGAAAGCCAGTGTAAAAAATCAGATGAAGCTGGGATACATTCGGCTCGAAGCTCGGTAGTGCCCAATTGTGATTTTAAAAAACAACCCCAATCCGCTAAGACTGTTCCCAGAGATGTTCTTGTGCCAGTGCCTGTAAACCACAATAACAATCACATGACCAAGCCATCAGAGAGCAGCAAATTGCAGCAGACGTCACTCAAGGCTCCATCGAGCACACCTATTCAAGCCACACCAAAGGTTAATCATGAGACTAAAAATAATCATTCCTTATCATCCTCCTCGCAGAGTAATTCGCATCCGCGCAAAAACAGCGCAGGCAGTAACAGCAGCAGCAACAGTCATCATAAGTCAGGAAAACACTCTTCGTCGTCGACGAGCAGCAGAGAGTGTTCTAAATGTTATAAGCGGTCGAAAATAAGGCGTACAAGTGTCGGCACACAGTGCGTACAACACGCGCCGAATGCTACAAACGCCGAGAGAGTCGCCACAGTTCATCCCGAAATAAATTGTACTCGAAAAGGCTTGGAGTATCTGAAGTACGCGAGATTTTTCCGTATCGAATTGCATCCCAATGGGGGAGCATCAGTTGTTCATTTGTACCAAAGTGAAATCAATTCACTGACACCCGACGAAATGGATGAGTTGGTGGAGGAGTTTTTTAGGGTATGTTTTGCAGAAGACGACGATGGGTATGCTCACCATGTTATGGGAATTGTTCATGACGCAGCTGCATACTTGCCTGACTTACTGGAGCACATGGCCGATAATTATTCGACACTGACAGTAAAAGCTGGAGTGCTGGGACGCAACTCGGACATTGAAACGTGTACGATGAGCCAGTACAATGAGCAGGTAATTGTTCAAACCGTATTGCATAATCCCATTCAGTTATAAATATGTGCATTTCTCTAACAGGTTGTGAAGAACTATTCCCAGGGAACATTTCGTTATGGTCCTCTGCATCAAATTAGTTTGGTAGGCAAAGTTCATGAAGAAGTTGGTGGCTATTTTCCTGATCTCCTGGGTCGCATCGAAGAGAACCCTTTCCTGAAAAAGGTATATTAATACTTGTTAAATAAACCATGAATATTTTTTTATAATAATAATTTATTGTTTAGACAATGCCCTGGGGTGCAAGCTCAATTTTACAGACAGATCCGAGACTGTCTAACGATGGTCCTATATTGTGGATTCGAGCAGGGGAACAGTTAGTTCCAACTGCTGAGTTGAGCAGCAAGACGCCTTTAAAAAGGCAACGGTATGTATAGATCTTTTGCATATATAAACATTTGAAAGTAGAATATCAATCAAACATAGTCAATTCGAAAACAAAAATTGAAACCGTCAAAAACCGACCGAAATTATTATTTCTCTTTTTTTACAGGACGCGAATAAACGAATTAAGGAACCTCCAATACTTGCCCAGATTGTCTGAAGCGAGAGAGACTATGATTGAGGACCGAACCAAGGCACATGCCGATCATGTCGGACATGGTCATGAGCGGATAACAACTGCTGCAGTTGGTAAGTTTAATAAAATCCGATCTACTAGTTCAAAACTTATAAACAAAAAAATAACAACTTCCAAATAGGGATTCTAAAAGCAGTTCATTGTGGGCAGCCTTATACGCAGAATCGCGTAACAAAGGATGTAGTCGCATTTGCGGCACAAGACTTCAATTATTTGGTAGAAATGCTGCAGTTGGATCTGCACGAACCACCCATATCCCAGTGCGTCCAGTGGATTGAAGACGCAAAACTCAACCAGCTTCGAAGAGAAGGCATTCGATACTCCCGAATACAGCTATGTGATAACGACATATATTTTCTACCCAGAAACATTATTCATCAATTTCGTACGGTGACTGCTGTAACCAGCATAGGTAAGTTTAGATTTTAAAAACACAGCGAAATGGACAATTTAAATAATTTCACCAATTTTACAGCTTGGCACCTCCGCTTGAGACAGTATTACCCCGGTCAAGAGGTAATTAATGAGAAAAACAACCCTATTCTAGCAGAACCGCCGCACTATAAAGAGAAGCAGACGATACTTCCAAATCCGGTTTCGCTTATTGAGGAGAGAAAATCAACGCCTTGCAAAAGATCCCATGATGGAAAAGTAAAAAAAGCAGATAAGAAAATAATTGACTTCGACAAACGAAGATCCAGTGAAAGTGGACCAGATGAGATTAGCTTGAAAGATGGCGAAAATATGTCTCCAGGTGCTTCGGCCAAAAAGAAGATTTCCAAAGAAGAGGCTAAGATCGATATGAGGAAACTAATTCTCGATCCACATAAAATTCACAAATCAACTTCGTCTGCGGCGTCATCTCCTCACAAACACAAAAATGCGGCTACATCAACGACAGTGGCCTCATCGCCTTCATGTACTGAGCAGAAAACAAACAAAAGCAGCGGTGGTAGTAGCAACAGCAACAGCAACAGCAGCAATTGCTTGAACGATAAAAAAGCTATTGCAAGGAGCAGTAGTACAAAGAGCAAGGGAAAATCATCCTCAACATCGGGACATTCTAAAGGCAGCAGTAGTTTACATCGACATCGAGACAGCGATCGGGACCGAAAGGAATGCAATTCCTCTAACACTAATGTCACTGCCCCAGGACACGATAAATCGCAGGGTAGTAGTCTTAAGAAGCATATTTCTTCGATAGCTTCCGATTTGCAATCGAACGCAGTTGTTGAGGCGAAAAGAACGCCTATGAAGATTCCTGAGCCGCCACCACTGCCCACCCCATCAGCGTTTGCTCATAAAGACGCGTACCTCAATAGCTTGAATCAAAAACAACCCGAAATTAAAATCCAAGTACAAATTATCTCCGATGAAAAGATACAGCCCTCTGCAAGTGGTAATGATAATACTGGCACCAAAAATTCGAATTCTACCGTCGAAAGCGGCGGTCTTATACAATCTACTGGTGGTGACCATAGTATATTAGTTGGCCCACATCAGCAGCTGATAGTGGACCATGAAGAAGAAGTGATCGTTTCAGAGGAAATAATAATCGACACAATATCACCGCCCCCGTTGCCTCCCCTACCACCACCGAAAGCATCGCCTCCTCCATTGCCACCCGCACCAGCCTCTCCCCACTTTATCCCGCCAATTCCGCCGCCACCTCCACCTCCTCCTCCGGCGTCAAGCAATAGTTCCTCGTTGGGAAATTCAGTCGTAGCCTTACCAGAAAGCCAGACAAAAGCCTCCAACAAAGCGCAACCGTCGCATATATTGTCCTCGCCAGCAAATCTGTCAATTAGTAGGAGTAACAATAACAATAACAGCAGCAGTAGTGGGTCGACCCAATCAGACCTGCTCAGCTCGATAATGGCAAGCATGGACAGTACAACGGCAAGTGCGCGAAATAACATCACATCTTCCTCTTCCTTCTAGTTTGGACCCCATTCAAAAGCATGCATTCTTGATTTAACTTATTTCTTCACCTCTTCCCCCCCCCTCCTCTATGCTCTTCTTTCCCCTCTAATGTTTAGGCCTTGCACCATCGTGTGAATGGCCACCTATCAGAAATCACTATCAGCTAATCAAAATCTTAAGTTATAATTGAACATGTAAATAGAAGTTACAAATACACACATACACATATATATATTTATATGTAGCTACTTAATATTGTTAAGCGAAAATATTATAAAGAGAAAATAAAAAAAATTATTCGTCCACATGCGTGTGCCGTTTTTATCCCTTTTGGATTTATAATTCTGAAGCAGTTGGTACATACATATGTACATCTCGTCTCTTAGCCGCCATTTTTGGATATATTTAAACTTTGGAATTGAAAAGAAGGAAAACTGCATAAAAGAGAAATTCAAATACATGCAAACTGGCACCTTACTAATACATGCAGCGTCATTTAACCAGCCCAGAATAAATTTGATGATAAGTGAAAAATTCAAATCGAAGTGAGAAATTTCTTTAATTAGATTTCCACAAAAGTCTGCAGTAATTTCATTATTTGTTTAGTTTAATTTGGTAATCACTTTTAGCTTACAGTGCTCTTAACTTGATTAGACGCACCAACTTTTTTTTAAATAAATCAATTTTTTTTGTAAGTGTGGGTAGCAATTATCAAACAATTGCATTTATTTGAAAGCTTATTAAGTTCATAACAAAAAAAAACAAACCAACGGTAGGTGAGTAGAAGCTAAAGATATTTTTTCTCTTTCTTGCCTATGCTGCCAGAAAAAGTGCAGTTTTTTTTGGTTCACTTGATTAGACGCACATGTTAAATCGGTTAGTTGATAGCGATCTGTTACGTGGATTAGATTTAGCTGCAAAGTTTAAGCAGTCAAAAAGTGTTTGCCACAGATTTCAATCCAAAATGGGAAAAAAAAAGTTTTAACTGCTGAAGAAATAGGGAAAATTGACGCGTTGCATTCCGAAGGCTTTTCGATGAGAAGTATTGCCAAACAAATAGGCCGAAGTGACCATGTCGTGAGAAATTTTATTAAGAACAGTGATTCATATGGTAAAAATTACATAGGAAGGACAAAAACCGCTTTAACTCCTCAGGATAAGAGAAAAATTTTAAGAATTGCGTCAAATTCAGCTCTCTCCACCAGCAAAATAAAAGAAAAAGCGGGGATAACTGCCAGCACATCAACTGTTCGCCGAGCTATTTTAAGTGCGGACCATCTTAAATTAAAAAAACTAAAAAAAAAGCCTCCACTAAACGCCATAAGAAAAGAACAGCGGTTGGAGTTCGCAGGCCTTCACATGACCTGGGATACCAAACTTGGAAGTGAGCTAAATTGGCGAAATGTGGTTTTTTCAGACGAAAAAAAAATTTAACTTGGATGGCCCTGATGGATATAATCACTACTTCCATGATTTGCGAAAAGAGGAAAGGTTTTTGACACGCCACCATTCGAGACAAGGAGGAGTAATGATTTGGCTCCCATTTCGTACTATGGGGCGTTCGATTTGGTTTTCGTTTCCAACAAAATGACGGGAGTTTCGTACAAAGCTCTTTTACAATCGGCCTTCCCCGCTATGAAAGAGCTTTTTGGACCGCTAAAGTGGATTTTTCAGCAAGATAATGCGCCAATCCATAACGCTCGTCTAGTCAAAAGAAAAAAAGTAAATTAAAAAGTCTATGTTTCATTTTTACGATCATTTTACAGGTGCGTCTAATCAAGTGAACCAAAAAAAACTGGACTTTTTCTGGCAGCATAGGCAAGAAAGAGAAAAAATATCTTTAGCTTCTACTCACCTACCGTTGGTTTGTTTTTTTTTGTTAAGAACTTAATAAGCTTTCAAATAAATGCAATTGTTTGATAATTGCTACCCACACTTACAAAAAAAATTGATTTATTTAAAAAAAAGTTGGTGCGTCTAATCAAGTGAAGAGCACTGTATCTCGTCAAAATTTAAGAATTATTAAATGCATCAGCAACAAACAACATTTATCGATTGTGACGATTTTGGTGTTTGAATATATTAGTGCTTTTGGTTTTAATTCTGAATTCAAATACAGAAACAAGTTTCTCTTCTTTCCAGGAGTGGTACTGTCATTTAAGTGCCAAACGACCACTCTCAGAAGAGTCCGGGAGTCTTCCGGATGACCAATCGAAAACTTCCTGTCTGAATACATGTGAACCATAGAGGGCGCTTTAGACTATCAAAATATGGTGATTGAAGACCCAGTTTGACATTAATGATATTTGAATGGTTTTTTCCCAAATGGACTCCTAGATAGTACGTAGTACTGCAAATGCGTACGAGAGCTGGCTCAATCTGATTTGCATGCAAAAACTAATACAGGGGTGGAATCGGCTAAGGTGTTTGTTGATACTTGACAATCAAAATCATCACTTTTGCTCCATGTAAGGTGATTATCAAATTGACAATAACTTTTTTGATATCGATTTCGTGTGACAGCTATTTAGGTGTCGTTTTCATAGGTATGCACCTCGGCTTCAACTCTAAATAATATAAATTCTTTAGTGAACAAAGAATATATTAAACAAATTGACTATCACACGGAGAAACAAGATCACTGCGTTTGTTAAGATCGAAGTTATGGGGATGCGTAAATCAGAAATGTATTTTATTTGAAACGTGAAATCCCGCTTTTGTTTGAAAGTAAACTACCGTCAATTATTAAAATACCATTTTACTTGAAAAAATATTAACTGTACAAATATAATACATGGTAGAAACAAAATCGATTCGATTTCCATTAAAGCTACAAAATTGATATAAAAAATAGAACCAACCCCTTATTTTAGTTTTGAATTGTAAAACCAATTATAATAAACTTTACAACTTTGACTTAATAAGAAGATCGATACGACTCTGAGCACTGCGTTGTAGATCCATCAGTTTCATGGCCAACCCCATGTTTCCTTGGATCTTTACTTTGCCCTGAAAGAATGCTTTTTGCGGTGGTAGTTTACCAGATATGAGATCAGTGACGTCATCGTCGGCCACAATGAACGTAATGTCTGCTTTATCTAGAAAGGAAAACTTTATATTAACAGTCAAGTGTACACAAAGTTAACATCAATATACCTTTTCCATTGTAGATAACCTTTCCCTTGCCTTCTTTAGCATTGATAATCCACAAGCCAGACTTGCCGTTAGGACCATTAGTTACCTTAAAGGCGTAAATTGCACGAACTCTCTCGATAAGATTGTCTTCATCGTCTTGCATGGCCTGTTGAAGGGCTTCCAACAATGGCCAAACCTTGAATCCCTCGGGACTTTCAGCTATGTTACTAGCACTGGTTAAATTCTGTGAAACTGTTTTATTGGCATTGGGGAAACCCAATCGATACAATCCAAGAACAACAGCACCACCCAGCCCAAGATTGTGTTGCAATGCAAGTTTAGCGTTGGGAACTTGGCGCTTGTCAGCTTGTCCTCGTAGTTGCCAGCAAAGCTCCGAGCACTGAGCCAAACCCGTGGCTCCCAATGGATGACCCTTAGAGATCAAACCTCCACTTGGGTTAATCACATACTTTCCTCCATAGGTATTGTCACCATTATCGATTAATTCCCCAGCCCTACCTGGCGGACATAATCCAAGAGCTTCATAAGTTATCAGTTCGTTAGCCGAAAAGCAATCGTGAAGTTCAACAACATCGACGTCGGTTGGCTTGTAAATAGATTTACTGAAAAGCCTTTCAGCAGCAAGACGAGTCATGTCGTAGCCAGCAATTTTCATTAAACTCTTATCCTTGAAACTCGATTCAGGGTCAGTCGCCATTTCCATGCCGACAATTTCAACAGCTTGAGCCTCAAGTCCATGACGCCGCACGAATGCCTCTGAGGCAATGATTGCAGCAGCGGAGCCATTACTAGTTGGACAGCATTGCAATTTAGTAAGGACACCATGGATTTTTGGGGACTGCATGATTTGTTCCAATGTATACTCGTCACGGAATTGGGAATAACTGAAAATAAAATGTGATAAAATTAAACAATTTATTTCGTGGGCATACCAGAACCCACGGATTGTTCACAGAGTGCTTGTGATTTTTCCAAGCTATTTTCGCAAAATGTTCGGGTTTACTGCCGAATTTCTTCATGTGCTCTAGGCCAGCATTACCGAAAATCTGAGCCGCCATTGGTCCAGCCTCGATATCGGCTAATTCACTCATAAGTTCAATGTGCTTTTCCATCGGATTGGCGCGGTCGAAAAACTAAAGTTGAAAAACATAAGTAGCGATAATGGCGTGTTTATATATGCAACAAACAAACCTTAGCTCCAAGTGATCCCTTTTCCATTTTCTCAAAACCCAATGCAAGGACACAGTCGACATTTCCAGTTTCAATAATTTGTTTCGCTAAATAGATGGCACTAGATCCTGTGGAGCAATTGTTGTTTACATTGTAAACAGGGATTCCAGTCATGCCGACTTCGTATACGGCTCTTTGTCCACTGGTGGAATCGCCATAAACATAGCCAACGCAAGCTTGTTGTACTTCGTTATAATTAATTTTTGCATCGGCTAAAGCTTTGGTGACAGCTTCCTTTGCCATGTCCGGATAGCATACGTCAGAACGACGACCTGGCTTTTCAAACTGCAAGTTAAAATATAAAAAAATGTAATTATTAAAGACACAAATTTAAAAAAACAAAACTTTGGGATGATAGACTGGGATAGATCCGTTGTACCTTGGAGTCTCAAACTGCTGTTGTATTCAAACCAAGTCGAATGTTTGGAGAAGAACATCATTAAAATGGGAAACAGTTAAATGTTTAGACATGCATTTAGTTTTTTTTATATGGCACAATATTTTAATGCTACTATTGCCTTTCTAAAATGTGAAAGATCGTAGCATGATACGTAGCTAGCATTAAAGAAAGGTTTAGTGCAGATGCACATATGCGTTTTTTTTACTGCATGACACCGGTGCGTCACCGCTCTTGTGTCCAAGAGTACACACAACTGAATTGTGATGTGACAACGCTGCGTCGAAGCATGGGTGCTGCAAGTCATACATTTAAAATGTCATGAGAAGTGCACACGAACATATTTCTAACGCCACAGTGAAGCATCGGTGCCGTGCAGTAAACAAACAAACGAAAGAGCTTACAAGTTTGCTAAAATAAACTATCCAACCATCGACCTGCTCAGTGAAGAAGCCTCAACTCAACGACCTATTATTTCTCAATGCAATTTAAATTTTGGGGCTGAAGTGCGAGTCTTTTATCAGACCAAAAGTATGTGAAAATGTGTTGGACCACTTTTCAAAATAGCCCGCGGGTACAACAGAAGTTGTAGCCGTAGTGGACATTTGGTTGATACTTGAAGATACTTCAGACCCCAGACATTAATTCCTTAAATATGAAAGTTTCAGTATCTTTGTCACACACAAGATAGTGCTGAAATTTGTAGAAGCATAGTTCAGCTTTATGTAAAAATGAAAATTGGTCGGCCACGATTTCATACGAATCGGAAAATGTTTGCTATTCGGAAAAATACAACGAAGGAAAAATCTGTTTATCAAAGAAAGTATATAGTCCATTCAATAAAATTTCTTTACTTTTCTTTGCCACACTCAAGAGACGTCATTTTCAAAAAATTCAGCAAAATTCTGTTTCAAGTTTCATTTTGTTAGTACTCTTTAGACTAACAAGGGGAGTATCAGACATGGGAATCACGGATTCCGATAATTTTTACATATGTTGTAGGCCAGCTTCCCCTGACTAACAGGGTAAAAGGATAAGACGCACTTCTCCCCCCTTTTCGAGAAAAATCGCTTTAAAGTTTTGGTAGTAAGTTAATATAAATAATTTTTACAACTTGTAACACAAGCAGCGTAGGTCAGTGGAAGTGTGCCCAATCGTAATGGGTACGACCGCGGCTGAAAATTCCTTCAAGATCCTAGCGGTGAATGTGAATTCATTGATAAGGATCGAACGTAGGGAATCGCTCTTTAAGTTGCTCGAAGACCAAAGTCCTGATGTGTGTCTGATTAGCGAAACCAAGCTAACACAGAAACACAAGATAGGACATACAAAATATAATATCGAAAGAAGAGACCGACCCAACTCCACTCAAGGAGGTGGTGTTGCGATCTTCATCCGTAAAGAACTAAAATATAGTTGCGTGTACAGTGGTGAAGTGCGAAGGTTTCGAGAGCTGGAGGCCTGTATCGTGTGCATCCCTCTCCATAGTGGAAAGAGGATGTACGTGGTCGCCCTCTATGCCGCCGAAACCACTCAATCGACTTTATTTATATCAGAGCTTGAGACTTTGTTTCGTTACCTACGGCTGCAGTTGGGGGAGAACTTTTTCCTCATGGCCGGAGACCTCAATGCCAAACATAGAAATTGGGGAAATCGAACTCCAAACACTAGAGGGAACTCACTATTCAATTGGTGGGGTCAGCACAATGTCGAGTTTCGGCTCGATTTGAAGGCTACAAATAGTCCTTCGTTTCCCAGAAGCGGTTCCTATCTGGATCTTATGCTATTCGACGAACGGTTACAATTGACTGACGTGGACCGACAAACAATAAACTGTCTGCGCACATTTGCGTACGATAGTGACCATTGCGGACTTAGTGCCGAAATAACGATTCCCAACGAACTTGCGGAATTGGAAGAGTTTGTGCAGGTGTACCCCTACAATTACAGTAGGACACGTTGGACACGCTTTTCCCGAGACGTGACAAGAGCAATCTCCTCGAACTCGCTCTACCCACCGTCCAATAGGAACCTGTCAAACGAGGAGATTGACAGGTACCTCAAACAAATGGACGAGACAATTAAACGAACTATGGACAGTACGATACCTCGGTATCGACCAACTAACAACGTTTACCGCAACGCAACAATCGACGCACTGCACGTGCAAAAAAGTAGACTGCTTACAAGACTAAAAAACTTGCATAGGCAGTTTACTGACAGACAAAACTCGGAAATTAGGACGCTGAAGTCGTTGATAAAGAACATCCAAATATTAATTAAAGCAAACTATAGGCGGTCGGCCAATTTGCACTGGGGAAACAAGATTCGAGCTATCAAGTCTGATAACCCGAGTATGTTCCCACAGATTAATAAAATATTTAGGAGGAACGATTGCAGCGAACTTCCGCGTCTGAAAATCAACCGAACAACGAACGACTACTTACAGCAGCAAGCGTAGATCCAGATAACGCCGTGGATGATGACGACTTTTTTGTGATCGAAGATCCGCAAGAGAAAGTTGAGGCTATAGGAACTATTTTTGAGGAAGTGTATAAGGTAAATGCTAGCATTCGCCCGAACCACGATCTAGAAAACAGAGTCCTTGTGCACAACTTCTACCTTCGAAACGATATAGAGCACTGGCGATCAGAGAATTCCGGTTTCACTGGGTTCAATGACGATAATTTGGCAAATAATGTCATCGCCAATGAGCGGGTTCATCCCCCGTACGTATCGAAGATAGAACTCCAAACGATCTTCGAATCATTGAGAAAGAAGAAGTCAGTAGGAGGCGATGGAATATCGAACATTGTGCTTCGACATCTCCCTCTAGAAGCGGTGGAAATATACGCCATACTGTTCAACAATGCACTGAATAATGCACATTATCCAGAGCACTGGAAGACAGCTGTGGTACACCCGATCCCCAAAAGGGGAAAGGACAACTCCAATCCGGCAAATCTCCGGTCGATAAGTCTCCTTCCAAACATCAGCAAGGTATTCGAAAAAGTCATTAATAAAGCCCTGATTAAGTGGGTTGAGGACAACAAAATAGTTCCGGATAACCAGTTCGGTTTCAAGGCGGGGCATGATACAATACATGCCGCGTCTAAACTGGTGTCCGACATTCAGTGGTACAAAAGTAAAAAACAATGTACGGGTGCCTGCCTGATCGACTTGGAGAAGGCCTTTGATACCATATGGTTGGAAGGACTCTTTTACAAGCTGAGCAGGTTAGGCATAAGCAAACCACTGCTGTACATGCTACTTAATATGCTTACCGGTAGAAAGTTCGTTGTTAAACATGGCAATGTGACTTCTACTGGAGTGTTCGAAATAAAAAATGGTCTGCAACAGGGAGCGGTCAATTCGCCGATCCTTTTCAATATTTTTACAGCTGATCTGATAGGTTCTCTTCAGCACGCGATTGCGTACGCGGACGATTTGATCGCGTACAGATCAGGTCCAAAGATCGACGTCATTGCAACTCTTTTGCAGCGTGACTTCGATAAGATTCAGCGATATTGCGACGACTGGAAGCTGAAAATCAACTTCCAGAAGTCGGAAACTATTCTTTTCAGAACCCCGTTGTCTATGGCCACTAGGGACACTAAAAAGAATTGGCGAAAGCTTTCTATCATTGGAGCACACGGGCGTCCACTTGCGCACAAAAATGTGGTCAGATACCTTGGACTCTGGTTAGACCAAAATCTATATTTTAACAAACATGTAGATGTTGCTCTCTCCAGAGCCCGAGGGGCTTTTGCCCTTACAAAGAGACTGTTTTACAGCAGCCAACTCGATGCAAGGGTGAAGGTAATCTGCTACATGGCCCTCATTCGGCCCATGCTTGCATATGGATGTCCTGTGTGGTTCAACATAGGGGCAAGTAGGATGGAAAAGATTCGGGTGTTTGAGAGGGCCTGCCTTCGGGCTTGCCTTCACTTATACAGGACACCAGAGTCTCAGTACATAAAATTCTATTCCAATGAGGTCCTATACAACGGGGCTAATCTGATAAGAGTGGACAATTTCCTGATCAAGATGACTCGAAGGCACATTGCGAGGGCAATGAGGTCGACGAACAACCTGATCTTCGGGGCTTATTACCCCAATTATAGGTACCATGAGAGGGTGCGTCTTAGCGGCTTTGTCCCCCCAGAAGCATTCCTCTACTTTGATCAGACAGGTCTGATCCAGGATAGATCGGCGGTACCGTTAATCTTCCACGTTGCCCGGACAACTGTGGACAGGCGACTCAACTACAACAGAGACGTCGCACAGAGCGCTGAGGAGCGTCTCCGGTTTAGTCGGTCGGTATCGGGGCGCGATAGAAAAGATGTTGAAAAGCAGCACCAGCAACTATGGTGGCTTTTAGAGAGAGCTCCCTCGTCGATCCCTTTTGATCCGGGGTAGATCCGATTCGGGAAAGTCGGCTTGACATATATTATATGCCTTGGCCGGCTTACATAGTTTAGTGTAAGTAGGTGTTAGATATAAGTTTTAGTTTATAGTTTAGTTGTACATGGCACATGGCTTAGGTTTTAAAAAAAAAAAAAAAAAAAAAAAAAAAAAAAAAAAAAAAAAAAAAAAAAAAAACAACGCACAGCACGCGGCTTAAAAAAAAAAAAAAACAAAAAAAAAAGTGCATATATAATTATGCAACATAGTTAAGTTAGGTTAAGATTAATCATTAAGTTAGCATGTAAGTTTAATTTTTAAGACAAAAACCCACATAAAAAAATGTTCATTTACTAAGTTTTTTTTTTTTTTAAATTTTCTTAGTTTTTCTTCTATTCGAGTAATTTAATTTTAATATCTAAAATGTAAGTTAGGTTAAGTCGAAAGACATTAGTAATTAATTTAGTTTAACTTAGAGCGCCCGTATAGGGCCAGTAAGTTATAATTTAAGTAACATAGTTAAGTTAGTTAAGCTAGTTTTAAGCATTTTTGTCTAGCATGTAAGAATAATTGAATTAATTAAATAAAAAGCATTAAAAACTGAAACTGAAACTGTGCCCAATCAGCTAATCGCATGGTTGCATGTTCAATGCATGCCCGACCCACTTTTTTTTTTTTAATTTTTTTTTTTAATTTTTTTTTTATTTTTTTTAGAGTTTTTAAAATTCTGCCAATAACTTCTTAATGCCAGAAATAATTAAGGCAAGCAGTAACGCGCAGGCAACTTCTATTATTTTTTTCACTTTCCGTATCAAATTCCATTTCACATACACATTCATCCGGATGATATTTATCATAGAAGCATGAAAACATAAAGTGTTGTCACACACTGCACATTTAATAAAACTGGTGTTACTACAATTGCAAAGATTTTTTTAAAATAGTTGCCGAGAAACACAACTCGATAACATTCATAAAAATTTCTCTTTCATTAATTAATTTGGAGGCAAACAAAGCATATTGGATCATTGCTGTAAATTTATATGAACTCAATGTGAATGTGTATGTCAAATGGAATTTGATACGGAAAGTGAAAAAAATAATAGAAGTTGCCTGCGCGTTACTGCTTGCCTTAATTATTTCTGGCATTAAGAAGTTATTGGCAGAATTTTAAAAACTCTAAAAAAAATAAAAAAAAAATTAAAAAAAAAAATTAAAAAATAAAAAATAAAATTAAAAAAAAAAAAAGTGGGTCGGGCATGCATTGAACATGCAACCATGCGATTAGCTGATTGGGCACACTTCCACTGACCTACGCTGCTTGTGTTACAAGTTGTAAAAATTATTTATATTAACTTACTACCAAAACTTTAAAGCGATTTTTCTCGAAAAGGGGGGAGAAGTGCGTCTTATCCTTTTACCCTGTTAGTCAGGGGAAGCTGGCCTACAACATATGTAAAAATTATCGGAATCCGTGATTCCCATGTCTGATACTCCCCTTGTAAGTCTTACATGCACTTAATTATTGCTAAATAAATTGAATTGAATAATGTTTGAATTGTTCATGTATTCAAAACAAAATTTAAATTTGACAGTCATTTGACCCCATGTGACCTTACGCACCAACGGAGCTTAGCTGTCAAGCACACCTTACAGAATTCCGCCATGAGTTTTGAGAATATTCAGATATATCGTTACAAATGTTTTTATAAAAAACAAAGAATATTTTGTATCAAATTAGAAATCAAAGAAGCTGTATGTAGATCGTTGGTTTTGGCCCGAGAATGTTTTTGTAAAGTTTGGGCAAAATCGGTTTAGGAATTTTCCCACAACCATCCACCCTAAGATGGCACTGTAGTCACGTTATTGTTTGTCAGTTAGAAATTGGTATTTGATTTGTTATATTGTGAACGGATGATTCTCAGACATTTTGACAATAAGAAAATAAAACGACAAAATATTCAATGAAAATCAACTATTCGAATAGCACGAATAGCAAAAATAGTCATTTCGCTGTATTCCAACTTTAAACATTGTGCATACTCATTTAATTGGTTGTGAAAGAAAAAAACACTGAATTTATAATAACGCAACTTTAATTGCATATTAAAAAAACAATTATTGGTATAAAAAAGACATAAATATCAAACAATTATAATTTGGCATTGGGAAAACCCAATCTGTATAGGCCTAAGACGACTGCACCACCTAGACCAAGATTGTGTTGCAATGCAAGTTTAGCGTTGGGAACTTGGCGCTTGTCAGCTTGTCCTCGTAGTTGCCAGCAAAGCTCAGAGCACTGAGCCAAACCTGTGGCTCCCAATGGATGGCCCTTAGAGATCAAACCTCCACTTGGGTTAATCACATACTTTCCTCCATAGGTATTGTCACCATTATCGATTAATTCCCCGGCTTTGCCTGGCGGACATAATCCAAGAGCTTCATAAGTAATCAGTTCGTTAGCCGAAAAGCAATCGTGAAGTTCAACAACATCGACGTCGGTTGGCTTGTAAATGGACTTAGCGAAAAGTCGCTCAGCAGCCAGACGAGTCATGTCGTAGCCAGCAATTTTCATTAGACTCTTATCCTTGAAACTCGATTCAGGGTCACTCGCCATTTCCATGCCGACAATTTCAACAGCTTGGGCCTGAAGTCCATGACGTCGCACGAATGCCTCTGAGGCAATGATTGCAGCAGCCGACCCGTCACTAGTTGGACAGCATTGCAATTTAGTAAGTACACCGTGGATTTTTGGGGACTGCATGATTTGTTCCAATGTATATTCGTCACGGAATTGGGAATAACTAAAAATTACAATTGATAAAACGGGACAATTATTTCGTCAATATGTTACTCACGGATTGTTTACGGAGTGCTTGTGGTTCTTCCAAGCGATTTTGCCGAAATGTTCAGGTTTGGTTCCGAATTTTTTGATGTGTTCTAAGCCAGCATTACCGAAAATTTGTGCTGCTATTGGTCCAGTCGTAATTTCAGTCAACTCCCCCATTAATTCGATATGCTTTTCCATTGGGTTAGCACGATCGAAGAACTGTGTTAAATAGACAGCATTATGAACATCATTGAAACTTGAAAAATAAGACGACTAACCTTGGCTCCAAGTGAACCTTTTTCCATTTTCTCAAAACCCAATGCAAGGACACAGTCGACATTTCCAGTTTCAATGATTTGTTTCGCCAAATAGAGGGCACTTGATCCGGTCGAGCAATTGTTGTTTACATTGTAAACGGGAATTCCGGTCATGCCAACTTCGTATACGGCTCGTTGTCCACTAGTGGAGTCGCCATAAACATAACCAACACAAGCCTGTTGCACTTCATTATAGCTGATTTTGGCATCGGCTAACGCTTTGGTGACTGCTTCCTTTGCCATGTCCGGATAACAAACGTCGGCACGGCGACCTGGCTTTTCGAACTACAAGACAGATGGTGTCCAAATATAAGTACGCCTCCGATGATGTATATACCGGGATTTGTTTCGAAAGTAAGACGGACATTTTGGCAGTTGCAATTGCACAACATTAAACACAGTAATTTAAAATGGAACACAAAGCAAATGACTTAAGTATACATTTGTATGGTAGAAGCGTTAGATAAACATACAATGTAACTGTCCACGTTTAACGTAGATCAATAATACTTACACTTAAAATACAAAAAATTCACTTTCAAAACTTAATTTTTGGAAAATATTTTCTTCGGGATGTGAACCAAATTTGTGCATCAATGTTTAAAATATGCAATAATGTCTTTTTGTTCGTTCTCCTTTCAATTGGCCTGACCTTTAAAACTTTTTACTAGATATGTTGTAGAAAAAGTAGCATCCAAATGATGTTTGCCATGCATATTATCATCTCTTCAAGGAAAGGAAAAAACGTGCATATTGGCATAGCGTGATACTAAAAATGGCTAATCTCAACAATTATTATTACTACTATATTGTCGGCGGACGATAATGTGTACATTTTGTCATTCAAAAAGACAAGTTGATGATTTGAGCGTTTAACAAAACCTGTAGTCATAACGCTCGCTCGCATTATGCAGGATGCTCTGTGGTGTGTGGCCGCTTTATGGTTAAAAGAAAATTTAAATTCTTTTCTATTACGGCATAGATAATACATACTGCATTTATTTTTATACACAATCAGTTTATTTTATCTTCATCCGTCCTTTTTTTTATTGGTAGTGATTGTGCAAAATGTTGATAAACAATTAAAGACTCCAGTTCAGTTTGAATGTTACCATAGGGTCGTTTATTATTCGCATGGACTGATTAGATATAGGCACAAATGCTGATTTGTAGGGTTAACGAACAAGTACCGAGTCCAAAGTGTTGACACATTGTTCGTGTCAGTTTATTTTTTGAGGGGGCTCGTGTCTAAAAAAACAGACAACTCCTCTCTTAAGATTCAAAAAAAAAAAAATAATAAATAAATTTGGGGTAATGGAAACTCCCTCTTTTTTAAACCCATATATATGTTGGGACTTGGAAAGTCATGATTATGATAAAAAAGTGTTTTATTGCAATTTCTATTCGTTTGAAGCTTCTTTATATTTGCAGAACCTATTTCCATAATTATCAGTAATAATATTAGACGCGGGTGGAGCTACTTAATTATTATTACAATTTTAGTTGAAAAAAATTAACTATAAAGTTATATTTTCATACATTAGAAACCCAATTAAACCGGTTGTGGCGTGGTTCCCTTGATAGGCAGACATTTTCGGTTTTTTAATCATTATACTTGAAAAAGACCTTTTCTGATGGGTAGTGTCATTTCATAAAAAGGTTTAAACTTCGACAGAATTTTATTTAACAATGTTCGCCAAGCAAGCCTTGGACATAAAAAAGTGGACGGTTTTTTGTTTGATCTAGGTATATGGCATACATTTATAATTTTAAAGCATTTTGTCCTTTTAAGCAGGAAAATGTTGCCATAGGCCGCAGCACAGTTCTAAAAATGTTGGAGCAAATAATTTGCCCCATATGGATTAGTTTCAATGGACAAGTTTCGATGGTAACAGTAACTTTTGCTTAAACGCAGTACATATTTGTAGTAGGTATACAAAATGTTCTTTACTAAAGAGAGTACACCCATTCAAAATTAAAGTTTCTGAATGGCGGAAAACGATGAAACAATCGCTGTTTCTTTGGGCTGCATGCAGGCACATGTAGGCGAAATAAGCAAGCTAATTCCTTGACCATAATCCGCAAGCGTAAGTGGAAGAAGTTTGGCCGTTAGCCAAAGACCGCGCGAGTTGGAGAGTTTTATTGATTGAAGTCCATGTCTCGCCCGGAATCAAGGGCCGACTAGCCTGTGTACTAGGTAATTGAGCTGTTTGTTAGATATTTAGAATTTGTACATTTAAATAATCTGCCATTAATATACCAACTGACTTTGTCTGTGTTCGATAATCAAAGCGGTTTATCTTAAAGTTCATAAAGATCGGATTTCTGTGGCCCAGCACGATTTTTATCCAACAAGAGCGGGTTAAGTGTATTCACTCCACACACTGCAAGACTCTCTTGGTTACCTCGTAAATGATGAACTTTACACAATAAGCACATAGGTACCTAATAAGAGTTAGCAAGGTTATTCTGCAGCACAAAGAAAAATGAAGACGTCATAAACTGATTTGGTAATAAACTACCTATATACTATATATATACACACATTACCACTTAACTTTCTACGTACATAAAAATCCAGTTGATAATATTAAGATAATGCGTTTACCTACAATGCTGGGGAAACTAAAATAAGTTCATGGAAAATTTAATTTAACAGTGCCCATTGCCTCTCCATGACTTGCCAATTTATAAAAAAAATGCATATAGTTGCAAATTACAACGTCATTATTAATTAAAAATATTTATAGGGAAAAGGAAAGGGCGATAACTACTGAGAAGACCTCATTACAATCCGATGAGCATTACCACATCTCTTTGACAGACGTTTTTTTGTTATTAAAAACATTTCATTCAGAATATTTTGTCAAAGCTTTTGATTACAGAAAGGTTAAGCAATTACCTGCAAGAAAGTTAGAGGCTAGAGTTCAAACGATAAACATCCATAATCTCGTTGAATATAAATCGACGGACTACAAACAATATACATATATAGATGTACATTGTTTTGCAAAAGTGCAGCACTTTGGACTTATTAAAAATTATGTACATACATATTGTATATGCAAACATAATGTTCTGTTAACAGGTTTCTAATAGAGTTTAAAATATCTTGAATACTTGTTATCTCATTGATAATAATCACGGTATCGCAAAATTAAACCAGATTAAGCTCAGTTGCCACAGGAGCAAAGTTCAATATTCAAACGAATTCACTAAACCATCCCCTTTAGGATAAATGTAAATGCTATTTGAAACAATATACACATTCACAAAACAAAACAACATTATTACAAAAATGTTATTACCTTGGTCATGCCGACGCCAACTACGTACACCCTTGTCTTTGCCATTGTGAGTATCTATAGCAGTAATTAAATAAAATGTAATTTCACTTTTTTTAGAGGTACTGCACAGTATTATTCAAATATTCTGCCCCGGTTGACTTACGATTGGTATATGACGATTTCTTTTAATTTCTTGTCGACTTTATTTACGAAGACTTTTTCCTCCCCTTTTTATACGCAAACGTCAGTTTGACACATTCAACAGTGATGTGCCAATTTAAAAAACACGAATTCGTTGATAAAAGGTGTTGCCGTGTGATTGAGAATGCAATTTGGTATTTACCATGCATTCGTTTGCGAATCTATTTTTATTATATCCTATTCACACCGCACTAAAATCGGAGGTTTCCACAAAAAGATTTTCGCTAACGAAAAATTACAGCGTTTATAATAAATAACATAAATATTACCCGTAAACGGCACAAACAGAACTTAAAGCCTAGCTTTTCCAACCATTGCGTGTGCGAAGATATGTCTTCTTTTGCCGCGAATGAAATGGACCTGTAGTTAAATGCTGATTCCGAGTTGGAATACATATACACAAATATAACGCCGAATAAATCAAATTCAAATGTAAAGTGTTTGCTTGTTCGGTTGTCATCCCGGATCGGATAGAATTACCAAAACGACATTATTCTGTTCAATAAACCGACGTTTGTAATCGTCATCAGTTAGAGTCTGTCATTTTTCAATTTTGTCGACTGCTATTCAACAAAATGAAGTCGCAGTTGTGTTAAGGTGCGATCAGACGGCCATCCAAACTTGTCATCCGGATGACATGCCGACGTCAGAAAACTTGTTTATTTCAGACATGATGGCCACTTTGGGATAAATTCTACGTCATAGTGACGTCAGGATGTCATACGGATAACAAGTTTGGATGACCGTCAGATCGCACCTTTACAAGTAAGTGTTCAGGGAATTGACAATAATTATTATTTGGAAAGTATTTTTTTTTGTAAATTTCTGCTTCCAATTGAAGTTAAATGTAATAAGTTAATATGTTTATTTTCCGTTTTGAGGTTGATAAAGTCTCTCAGAAATAAAAAGAGAATTGGGAAAGCTATTTATATTGACTGGAAAACGTGTTTGTGAGAAATATTGTCTTGACTTAACCAAGATTTCACCAAAACACATGTAGATTGCAATCTAAATAAAGGCCGTGAATCGTGTCCAACTACGTAACATGTTTGGATTGAATTGGTGCAAAAAATTTGTACCGTTTGGGGGTGTGTCATATAATCTAATCGTTGCTTTAGCGAAGCAGTCGACTATTATACTCAATTTCAACGCCAAAACGATTATTTCATTAATTTTTAATTATAAAGTAAGTTTATTTAAGTTTCTACCTATGGTTATGTAGTGTTTATAATGTATACATTTATATATAAAATATTATTTAATGTGTATGTATAGATTCTTTTCTATATGTTGTACTATTACAATATTGTAGTATTAATTTGTTACTTATTATATCACATACAAAAACAAGTATTTTAATTGTTTTTAACTTTATCTGCACGTATTTTTCTAAACCAGAACCTATTAAGGATCCATAGCCATACTAGTCCTGATACAAGTGTTATTGATCCAATTAGAGTGTACACATCCAGCGAATGGTAAACAAAGCGTGACATGTAAGTTGAAACTGACTTTGTTAAGGGGGCTCCTTCTGTTTTAATGACATGTTCCACCCACCATACAGCTGTTTCCATTGTGTTTCTAGGACGGGTTCTGAATGAGTATGAAACACTCTTAGCATGTTCCATATATCTAAAATAAATACGTTATTTTTACACTCTGAAACGTCAGAATGTTAATAAAATCACTTACTTTTTCTCTAGAACTTTCCGAATAGCTTTGACAACAGCAGCTTCGGTTATGTCCTCATAATTTAATAACGTACCCATTCCTCGGTTAACCAAAGCGGCCGCATTTAGAAACTGATCGCCATACATTGGTGTTGCTACAACAGGAACTCCACAATAAGCCGCCTCCGTGCTACCCATTAGGCCGGCATGAGTCATGAAAACTTTTACATTTGGATGACATAGAATATCTCTTTGCGGTAGCCATTTGCTTATTAAGACATTCGATGGCTGATTCTGTAATGTGTCATTTTCCCATTTCCAAATTACTCTTTGCTTAAGTCGTTTCAGGGCTTTAAGGATTGAATCGCGTTTGGCTGATGGCAGGGTGTCTGCCTTTATCATGGAACCCCAGCTGATAACAACTACTCCATGCTCGGCATTATCGAGGTAGCGTTGGATTTCCTTAAGTCAATGTATTTTTGTTTTTTAATTTAACAGATTTTATTATTGACATGATCATAACTCACCACATCTAACGGTTTTGCCTTTTGAATATGTATTCCACCGAGTTCTACAACAGCTGGTGACAATGGCTTCGCACCACTTAGAGAATAATGCTGGTTTACGAAGAATAACGATGTTTCTTTTGCAAGATCTTCAGTGTCGGGCATATCGTGTCCAAATTTTCTTCGTACCAATTCCGTGGCAACTTTATGTGAATATTGTCTTGAAAAAATAAAACAAAAATATTTATGTATTTATTATAATATAATATAAATTTAAACTTGAATGTTAATAAAATGAATCAATTACTTGTACAAAAAGTTCAGAGTGTGAAAACTTATCCAATTGCCAACACGATGCATAAAGTCCATTTTCTCCGATTGGCCCATGAACAATGCCGGAATGTAAGAAGGTATAATTGGGTTTCCGATGCGTTCATAATGCCATGGCATCAGAGCGCAACTACTTACGGCTATAACAGGTGCTCGCAGAATATGGGCGACTGCCATTAAGCAATCTGTATTGAACTGCTCCATGATTATCACATCGTAACGAGTTTTTTGCTTCAGCACTTGCGCCAAAGCCGGTGATTTGAGTGTATGATTGCAGGCCTCTTTTCCCCATTCGTGAAGCATGAAAAACTCAACAAAATGGTTGTAGAAGCGACGATCTTCAAAGAACTGTAAATAAATGTATGTTGGGTTAACTGACATTTAACTTATAGACAAATTAAATCAAAGACTTATTCTGTTCTCATAATAGATGTAACTGAAAAAAGCATAGTATATAAAAAATAAATAAATTCTATTTGTGAATTCAAATCTTTTTACAAATATTTATTTCGTGAAAATTTTACAATTGTTGGAATTTTGAAAGAACTTGTTTTTTAAAAACCTTGTTTGCCTTTAAAACAACTACTGTAAAATTTCATAACTCTAGACTGAGTAGATATGGACGATTGCCATGTCCACGTTTGGAAAATACACAATTTTTAACTTTCTCGTATACTTTAGTATATATGTATATACAAGAGAAAGTTATTGCGATCGTGCGAAAATTTCGAACTCAAAGTGAGTATGAGGAATGATATTACGACTATAGAGAAGTCCAAAAAAGTGGGTCCGCCGAAGCCATCCGTCGGTCTGTCTGTCTGTCCGGGCGCCGTATGGCGAAACGGTTCGACGCTTTTGCTTCAAAGTATATAAGGTTCTTTTGGTTACATCTCGGGGCATCTTCTTATTTTTTGCTTTATCTTTTTGAAAATAATTTTTTTTGTCAAAATCACTTATCACTATTTTTCTAGAAAATGGTACCAAGGATTTTTGGGATTTAAATTAATCTCAAATGCTAAAAGTGCCTAATGTGCGAAGTAACATCAAAATCGTAAGTTCCGTTTTTGAAAAAATCTAATTTCTTAAAACCAAAAAGTTATTTAAATAAATTGGCCACTATTTGCGATTCAAAAACGCATCCTATGTACCGATAAAGTTTCGTATGACAGAGTCGTGCACTTTATTTTATTTCTTTGGGTGTTTGATGGTGTTAAATGGCCTGATTAAATAGGGGTGTAGTGCCAAAGTTGCTGGAGAAATTGGCTGGGCACTACCATGCCCTTTAATTTAAAGAGTTTTAAAATATTTGTTACAGCTTCCGTCATATTTAGTTATACTTATGGTGACACCCTCTGGATTAGTGTAGCTTACTAAGAGAAGGGCGGGGCATTATTTCTGGAGCTAATCGCCCTATTTCCGATTTTCTTAAATTTCAATACATTTATAAAAAATCGAATTTCTGAAAAAAACGATTTTGGACAATTTTTGTATACTTTGATTCAATGAGCCCATTATAAAAAAAAACAAAATCGTAGATACCTACTTATGTTTGCGATCAAATGTAAGTATAAAGCAACTTCAGAATCTAGAAAACTCAAACACGGTATTGGTATATTGCAGTTCCAGGCAGAAATGCTATTTATTTTGTTGTGGTTTGTTCCTCTGTATTAACGGTTGACGTGCATTGTCGTTCGCAATTGGGGATTGAACCCAAAACATTTCGTTTCACAAGCCAAAACACTAATCACACTGTGTACAATAATTACTACTTAAAACAAATTCACACACAAAACAAAAACAAATCCAATATAGGAAACAAATTTCCTTCGACGTACTTCTACACCCTATTTTATTTAGAAGCAGCTTATTTTTGTTTAGTTATTTATTTTTAAAAACGAATATGGCTAGCAATAAAAGACGATGAGTAGTTAATTTGTTTCAGTAAAAATTTCGCACTATTTGTTTTTATTTGCAACCGAGTGAAAAGGTCAACAGTCTGCCCTAGCGGAAATGCACACACTTTCTTTAACATTTCTTTTCAGTCCATCTCCTCAGTTCACCCCCATACCTACTTCGCTAATAAATAATATACAACCGTATACGCTTTAGCGTTCATATTTCTTATTTACGAGACGTAACATAAGTAATTAGCACAAGAAAACGTAAAAACAAAACGTTTGCATTTCATTACTGACTATAACCTGAAACACATGATACGCTTGCCAATACACACCTGTATGTATACCTGCTACAAATAACCGCATGACAACATATACCTAGTTTATTGAACCCAACACATGCTATTTTACTGACCTTGACTAAATGTGCATCTACTCTTCAAGAACTTACCTTTAGATCCACTGTGTTTGTAAGGGTATTGACACCGGTTAGTATTAAATCCTTATAATGTGCTGGTGGACTCTTGTCCGGGAAGTGGCTTACCACTGTTACATCATGTCCAGCCTCAGCGAGTCCGCGCATAATCGGATGGAAAAAATGAAAGTGGCTTACACCAGGGTGTGGAAACAGACCGAGGATGTTGTAGCTTTGGCTTCGGCATATGCAGCCGAAGACCATGACAAGTAATATTAAAAGATTCATATTCTATTTGAAATCGGAATAGATATGGGTAGTGTTAATATGTATCAAAAATATTTTTTCATGAAGAATTTTCATTATAAAAAATGTATTGTTTGCGGAAGTTTTTTGAAGAAAATCATACACAAATGTATTTCCACATTTGTATTTTTAGCCAATCTATGTCAAGTTCAAACGTGCTATTGTATTTTCGAAAACTATGCCCTAGTTTCGATGGTGGCTTCCTAACATGTGTATGGTGAATGTACCGACCACGAGTGAATTTGTTTCTTTTTTCGGGAGATTGATTGTAATATTTATTCAAAAACCATGTTTTCCTCTCTGTAATATTTGATAACCGTGTAACTTTCTTTGGAATATAATTGACAAAACTGAAAATTTGAATATTAGAGCTCCAGTAAATGGTAAGGTAGAGTATACGTTTGGGAAAACAGAAATTCACCAGAAGCTATATGTACAAGAATATTATTATTTTTAGAACGCTTTTGCTCTAGTTGTTTTTCTTGATCAATAAAAAACATTTTTCCTCAAATTCTGCTTTGTCATTTTGACCCAATGAAACTTATCGCTTATTCTAATTTGTAGCTAGAAAATTTGTTTGTCACGATCAGTCTTGAGGTCTTTCCCAAATAATTACAGATAAAGCGATCGATTGAATTACTGAAGACTAGAAAAAAAATTCTCCGATTTAAATATAGATTCTGTTTCGATATCTATCGCATCGAAAGTTTGTTTGCACCAAAAAGCCGAAACCACTTGCAAATAAAAATTACTCACAGTGACCTTATCAATTGGTAGGTACCATGTTGTGCAATCTATTGTGATTCAAGGTCAAAAGGAGCATTATGAATGATGCAATTTAATACAATAAAAAAAAACTGTCTATTCACTTAGAACTTAACAATGGCTTATTATATGTATTTTAAGAATCTTTTGCACTTTTTTAACAAAGCTACAAAGGCTATTGGTATTTTCCTTCACTTTATCACAACAACTTTTAATCCTCTAATTAAAACAATTATGTAAATCAAAATTATTCACTATTATTAAAATATTCAAAAATACATAAGGAAAAAAAAAATTCTATGGATTCTAATTCATCCGCAAACAATTGCAGCAGATGATCTTTCAAGGTTTATAGCACCTCTCTGATAAGGCAGTTTTTCCGTTGGCACTATAATTGCTTTACGCTTAAACACTTTCAACTCTACCGAATGACTGAATGGCGACGTTCTGCGTAGCGAACGTTAGGTGGATGAAGAATCTCATAAAAAGGAATGAGCAACAAGTTGAGGATTGTATTTGATTGAGGATGGTTCAAAGTATACTAGTGTTAGTGTACTATGACAATAGTGAAGAAAACAAGCGGTATTTTCGTAGAGTTTATTAGAAGATTGAATATACTCTCTTAAAATACGATGATTCTCTTAAGTTTGCTATTGCGTTTCGATGTATTGAATTGACGTAATGAGAGTGTTAAATATTATATTGTACACAAATTAAGGGTTTTGTTAATAAAGTCTGATGTATTTTATTTTATTTGATCCATAAATTCATTTAGCGTTATCGTACAAATAATATAATCCTACACATTTTTTTCGTTGAACTATTATTTGAATGTTTTTCCAAATATGTACATCATTTTGTTAAATAAAGTGCACAACTGCGTCACACGAAACTATCTCGATATATAAGTTTGGTTTTTGGATCATTTAAAAAAATGTTGGTTCTTAATTCCAGCATTTAACCATAAACAAAATTGAATAAAATTTGTTTACATATTTAAAAAAAACTACATTTTATTTGTGTATTGAACATTTTGGACTTAAGTATTGAAAATACAAAAATGAACAGGTGCAGTGGCTTAGTGGTTAGTTGGGAACGTCTGAAAAGCATCCAAGAGTAAGAACTGTGATGAGAAGCTTTTCAAATATAAAATTGTCGTTCGGAATCAGCTTTAAACTGTAGGTCCCTCCATTAGTGTCAAAAAAAAACTACGCTTGGCTTTAGGTCCTGTATGAGCCGTTTACGCCTAATATTTATTTTATTCTAAATTGATGAAAATCTTCAAAAGAGTTTTACAAGATTCCTTTTAAGAAAATCGTTATAAGTACAAAAAAAAAAACAATTAAAAAATTATTTAAAAAAATCAAGGGATACCATTTTTACGTACAAAAATAAATTTCCTTCTGCAAAAAAACAAGTTTACCCAAACACTGAGGTTAATAGTTGAGAATGATCCGAAACTAGCCCAAATCTAAGAAAAAATATCTTTCTTTTGAAGATATACATAGGTAGTCAGTATTGTTTGCTGTACGGGTTTTCGTATTCTATGGACGCTTCAGGCTGTGTAAATAGTTGAGTTCAGGGCAACAAGACCCGAACAGAGACCCGTAGAGATGAACAAGAAAACGTTGCAGTATAGTCATAATCAGAGTCAGTACTGAAGATATGGATAAACAATTTATGGAGACTGCTTATACGACATATATTTCACTGTTAGTCAGAGAAATAAAGTGAGAGGGTAGCAATATATGAACCAAAGTCCAATAATGTTGCTGGGCCAGACGGTCTTCAATGGAGATGACTTGATATAGAGCATACACCATTTCCATTTCAAAATTTGTTAACGATCTGATTGGACCAGTTCTAAGGCCCGGTAAGTCCTACAAATATTCACACCACAGCAGCTCCTAGAGAAAACGTAAGTAATTCAGATCGATTTCCAAAACTTTTTTTATTGATTTTAAAGACGCATATGAAATCATCTATAGAGAGGAGCTATACTGAGCCATGTCTATTATTGTCATCCCTGCCAAACTCATTTGTTTTTGTTCTGTTGCTTCAACCTAACCGAAAGCTGTTATGTTATGTTATTTAGCCAAAAAACTAGGTACGATATTTTAAAAGTATCTTCAATTACTTACTTACGCCGATGATATTAATATTATTTGTAGAATAAGGCGCGCTGCTACTGGTATTCGTTCGCGAGTATAGAAACATGAGCCGTAAAAGTGGGCAAAAAAATGTATGTGCTGTCAACTTGAAGACACACCCACCATTGACAAATCGACCAGAACGTCACAATCGACAGCTTTGAGGAGGTAAAAGCCTTGATCTACTTCAGTTCTACTATGATACGTTAAAACAAAATGTCTTCATACGCATAATAACGCTTCCAATCACTTTACAGACAGTTGGGCAAACTTTATATAAATTCTTGATAATCGCATTCCCGATTGGATCTAAGATAGAGTCCATTCCAATGTGGATATAATAGATATAGTTAGTCGTTTAGATAGCAAATTTGTTCTTATTTGTTGAGGCCAAGGTCCACCCAGGACTGTAGCACCGCCTAAGTAGTAATTAAGTATAAACAAAATTGTCACGCTTAACGAGTCTTTTACCCTAACCAATAAATTAAATTTTGCTGACTTAGTAAATTTAACGAAAATACGCTGTTGAAAACTTGCTTATTCCATCCTTTTTTTTGTGTCCTTTTAATTATGATAATTACTCGATTATTAATCACTCTTAGTCTTACCACTACTTAAACGAGTGATCAAAGAACTAAGAATTTTTTTATTTATCCAAAGAAACAGAAACAAAATGCACAAAAGAAATGCGTAAATATCTAAGGAATGGTAACTAAAAGGCGTTAGGTGCGATGAATTGTTATCCACTAATACAGATCCTTTGTTTCTTATAACATTTTCCACCCACCATATGGCCAACTTCAATGGTGTCTGGGGACGATTACGAAAAGCACTGGAAATGAATTTAGCATTTGCTTGCATTCTGAAAGTATGAAATATTAGACATGTTGCAAATTAATATTTTGTCACGAATCTTACTCTGGGCTGAGGGCTGTTCTAATAGCTTTAAGAATCTCTTTTTCTCTCATATCTTTATACATCAAAATTGTGCCAATCTTGCGCTTTTTAATGGCAGCAGAGTTAAGAAATTGATCTCCATAAATAGGTGTTACCACCATAGGTACACCGCAATAGCAAGCCTCTGATGTTCCGAGCAAACCTCCATGCGTTAAAAATACTTTGACATTGGGATGGCAAAGTATCTCTCTCTGCGGCATCCACTGGCGAAGGTAAACATTTTTTGGAAGATTCGGAAGTGATTCGTTTGACCACTTCATCAGAATTGTTTCTTCAAATTGCGATAGAGCTCTTAAAAGAGCATCCCTTCTATCGACTGACAACGTTTCAGGGCGAATCATAGATCCCCAACTGATGTAAATGACTCCTTTATTTGCATGGTCCAATAAAGCTTGCAAATCCTGCAGATTAAACATTTTAATTGGTAATTATAAAGTTAGATAAATTTATAAAATTACTTGATCTAGTTGAATTGGCTCTTGAATCTGCAATCCACCGATTTCTACAATTCCAGGAGCATAGGGCATTGATCCCGTAAGTGAGTAGTGTTGGTTGATAAGCATTGCACTTGTATTTAGAACAAGCTCTTCAATTGGAGGAATTGCATCCCCCAAGTGTTTCTTTATCATTTCATTAGTTGCTTTCTGTGTAATTTGACTGGAAGGTACGCAAATAAAAATATTTCATATCCATAAAAGTATTCAGTAGTTTTATGTACTTACTCGTATAAAAAGTTCATTGTTTGATAATGAAAGAGGTTATTTAACCGCCCAAAGAAACCCATTTCATCGGTATGAGGCAGAAAGTTCACTGGCATAAACGAAGGGATAAATGGACTTCCCATTCGTTTGTAGTGCCACGGCATAATGGCACAACTACTTAAGGCCACCACAGGCGCTCGCAACACATGCGCCACTGCCATCATGCAGTCATTGTTAAATTGTTCAACAATGACCACATCGTAGTGTGGCTTCAGTTTGATGAGATCTTTAATAGGCTTTGAGTTGAATGCCGCCTCACAGCCCTCCAGTCCCCATCCATAAAGCATAAAAAATGTTGGTACTTTAAATACGAACATGTCTTGTTCATCTTGGAATATCTAAAATAAAAACTATGTAAGTCTAACAATTACGCAAATTTTTTACATACATATGGACATTATACCTACATACCTTCAAGTCGATGTTGTTAGCAATAATGGACATTCCAGTTAGCACGACATCCGTATAGTTAGCAATGGGCTCCTTATTTGGGAAGTAGCTAACCACGGTCACATCGTGGCCAGTCTCAGCCAATCCCCGAAAGAGTGGACGAAAAAAGTCAAAGTGACTCTTGCCGGGATGTGGTAAAAGAGCAAGTATCTTTGATCCATAAGTTAACGAGATCGTGCAATGGAGCAAGGCCACGATCAATGTTGAAGCTGCAACTTTCATTATCTTTGGTGCAAGAGCGTAGTTCACTTACATAAACGTTTGCTAAGAATAGTTTAAATAAATAAATTACTGTGGATACTTTTTGCTTGACGTTGATCAAGCAAATTAAATTATGGTTGAAATCGAAACAAGTTATTGTGACTAAATGCTAGAATGTTTCTTGAAGTTGAGAGTTGAGATTCATTCTCGCTATTGTTTTGTAATGCAGTATATGTACTTTGAAACCCTTATAATGGGAATGAGTGTGGCATCGAATACTTTCCTGTCAAAAACTAATGTAACTTATGTATCCTGTTTCTCTTACTGTGTTAATTAAAAACGT
Organism: Ferdinandea cuprea; assembly: GCA_963576555.1. Lineage (NCBI taxonomy): Eukaryota > Metazoa > Arthropoda > Insecta > Diptera > Syrphidae > Ferdinandea > Ferdinandea cuprea. Next base: position 1,016,570 of record OY754958.1, read on the forward strand.
TTTTAATTTCTAATATCTACTGATTGTAATATAGTTATATTATTTTTATTGTTACACATTTAAAATTTAGTACTCTAACAAGAAACTAAATTTGACCAAAGTAAATTTCAAACCACATATACGAAATTCTTTAACCGTTTTGGTATAATAAAAGGAAAAGTATAAAATGAAATATTGAAGGTGCAGCTGTGCGTTATTCATTTATTTAATTAAGTTGAGTGGCTAATAATTTTTTCTCATCGTGTTGTGTGACAGACTTGATTTTCCATTTTTAAAAAAATTCCTAAGCCACCTAAATAAGTATTGGGTATTGGCACGTAAATAATAATTGGTTAAAAGTGCGTATGGATTAGATACGATTTGTGGTAAATAATCCACTCATGATCCTACATAACCACAGCTAGATAAAATACATTTGAACTTTACTAAATTGGTTATCTTAATTCATTAGAGGACAAGTGACTTCTCTCCAAAATGTTAAGGTACAAACTTTAATTGAACAATTAAGATCTGGTACTGAAATAAAAGCTTAAGGCTCTCCAAGGCTCTATTTCTCATTCATATCAATGATTTCTTCTCTGTTACTTCTAATCCAAACTATTCCTTCGTTTGATGAAAGTACCCTTAGCTTTACATACTCGTTTTCGGATTTACGTCCGTCATCTTCGGGCGTGGAGCTGGAACGACAGCGTATGTTAAGCTCATTAAATTCTGACCCTGACAGCATTCTTAAGTGGGGTAAAACCAACAGAGTAGAATTTAATGCTTCTAAAACTCAATGCTGTCTTCTGTCATTAAAGCAAAACCCCAATATTGTGCCATTATCCATGGATGGCACTTTCATCTAATTTAAAAAATTTTTTTTCGGTTGAAACTTTTAAATAAAACGGAGCCATGTTTTAATTAATTAGTCGAAGACACGAATGGCTTCAGATAGGATATTTTAGTTTATATTCATATTTCTGAACTCCTAATTATGAAAGTAATGAAGTAATGCAGCAAATATATTCAATATAATGTATTAGCGAAAATATTTTTAAATACGAACTCAAAATGCAGACAAACACAGAGACCGATAAACCACATTGCGGGGCTGCATATTTCAAACTTCCCTGAGATTACATAATAATAACACAAACAACTTTGGATTGGCCTAAGTCAAAATGGGAGGCCTGGCGAAATTTGTTTAAGTAAAATAAGAGTACCTACCGCACAGGGGGATCTGGAGAGATTTATCCAAAGTGAAAAGTGGAAAAGATATAATTGAAGAAGAAGTTGAAGAAATTAAAATCTTTTGAAAAATCGGGAAACATAAAATATAAGCCACAGTATTTACAAGTCTCTCAACCAGTAAGAAAATTAAATTTGAATCAATTTAAATTATTTTGCATTAATACAAGCCTAATGTTACTGGGCGCAAGCTAAACCAACACTAACAAACCAAAGCCAGGGATATGCAGAATGCGTATGTATGTCTAATTATTATCAACAGATTAATTTATCTTTTAATTGAAAAAATCAAGAGCTGAATGTTGAGATTCCATTATTCTCTCTATAAGAACATGTTGAAAGACAGGTTTTTTTTCTTTCATATAAAAATGTTTACAAGAGTAAAAAGTTGCAAGAATGGTTCCATAGGGGAAGTAGACAGACTGGATTGTGTCTACCTACAATTGATTCAATTTCAATTCTTCCTTGAAACAGTTTTATATTTGAATAATCTGAAAATAAGAGTTATTTTATGTTTTATGCTTAGCGAAGAGAGGTAGAGCACAGTGGAAAGACGAGTGTCTGTCAACAAATTGTCCACTTAGTTTTATTTTAAGCTTTGTGGTTTTATTTTGTTCGTTTTAATGTCCATAAATTTGGCTTTATTGGAAGGATAATTTTATGCCATTAATGTTGAAATATGAGTTCGAATAAAGGCAAGTCTAAAGGTCCAATTTTCAACCACTTTTTCAACTTTGGGTCTGTATGTCGGCAATAACGCCACGAAAGTTGGCTTCCAAGTCCCCTAACATTTCTAGTTTGTTGGTGTAGGCGAGCACTTCACATATCCCCAAAGAAAATAATGTAATGGTGTCAAATCACACGATCTTGGTGGCCAATTGACAGGTCCATTACGCGAAATTATGCGCTCATCGAATGTTTACTTCAATAAATCGATTGTGACGTACATGCCACACATGTAGCTCCGTCTTGATGGAACCACATCTCATCCACATTCATGCCATCCAATTCGGGAAAAAAATAGTCGGTTAACATACATAGCTCTATACCGTTCTACATTAACGGTAACTGACTCTCCAGCATCATTTCGGAAGAAGTATGGCCCAATGACTCCACTATCACATAGAGCACACCAAACAGTCAGTTTTTGTGGATGTAACGGCGTTTCAAGGGTCTCATGTGGATTCTCTCCCCTCCAAATGCGGCAATTTTACTTGTTGACATAGCCATTCAACCCAAAATGAGCCTCATCACTGAACAAAATTTAATTTGCAAACTTCGCGAATTGAACCATTATTTTCGAAATAAATTTGCACGATTTGCAAGCGTTGTTCAATTGTCAACATGTTCATGATGAAATGGTAAATGATGAAATGAACATAAATGACGTTAGAGTTGCCAGATTTGACCACAAAATGTCATTTTGATCTTTATTCGAAAAACCAACCTCTAAAAAAAACGCCCTATGACGCACCGGAACTGTTCACGACGTGACTTACTAATGAAGCTAGGTAAAGTACGACTTCACTCAAAATTCTTAAAATAGATAAATAGCTTACTTAAAGGATCGTATTTAGTACGTTCGCGTAAACAGTATGCTTTCTTCACCCATTCATTTACCTTGGTTGCTCCCCGGGGTAGCCAACTCATTCCTCTTCTCTTCATATCTATTTCATAATTTTCATTGTTTACGATTTAAAAGTTTTTTGTGGCTTCAGCTGTTTAATGCTCCTAATACTAATCCTAATCTAATCCATCTATGCACAGTTTGCCGTATGCTACCCATCAAAATATTCTTAGTTGACATTGGTTAGGTACCAAGCACAACGTTTTCTTAGAAACATTCATGAAACATTCCCATGACTAAGGCGTTGAAAACACGATGGATAACATTTTATTTCGTTTTCATAAAAAACAGTATTTTTGAAAAAAAATCTCCCTCAAATGTTTGGGAGAATATTTTTTAAAAATAATGTTAATATTTTTTTCTTTATTAAAAAAACCTTCAAAAAGTGGACGTGGCTAAAAACTTTGTATGGGTGAAATTTTGAGAATTGTATTGTTTTTATATCTTTAATACTTTTTTTGTTTTGTCCTAACATTTTTTTGAAGAACATAACATTTTGTTAAAAAAACAGTGGCGTGACAAAAAACATTATATATCAAATTTGTTAAAGAGATAATTGTATAAATATTTTCCGAAGGTCTTAATCACAATCTAAGCTTTTGATGCTGATCATAAATATATGTATGTGTATACTTTAAGGGGCATACGATGAATATGACTATATACCCTTAGGAAAGGGTGCACAAATAATTTAATAAATATATCCGCTTTTTATGCGCAACAAAACACAAATTCGGAAATTTTATTGTCAATGAAAACGAACACACATACACACACTTAATTATGAAAATAAAAACTTACAAGATATTTTTTTTTTTTTTTAGTTTCTGTTGTTGTTTGCTTATTTTTTATACAATTTCTGAATACCAAACTGATAACCGTGTGTTTCCCTCGAACCGAAAACAAACTGATTATGAGCCGTACTGAACGGATCCGAATAAGTATTGAACAAGTTATGTCTAGACCATGTAAATAGTAATAGTGTCTTATATCTAGCTAATCTTTTATCTAAGATAATGCAATACAATAGATAAGTGAAATGCTGGCAAATAGTGTGAAGTTACAATATTGGGCCTTTTAAAACGCAGCATTTTCTTTACTTCTTAATTTATGGGGTTACAATAAGTTTCATGAGGATCGTCCCTCACACTTGTCAACAAGCCTATCAGTTCAGTTGTGGGGTTTGCCGGTTTGATTTGGGAATTAATACCACTAACAAAATAGCATTTTTTCTCACATTTTATGGATACTTTCATACTTAAATTTTTTTCTCTCATAAAAGTAAACACATTTTTTTTAAATCAAGTGAACATGACAAAATTGTTTTCATACCCGTTAATTGAAGACTGGTACCTACTTCAAAGCAAACGAAAAAAGTGGGAAGGGAATTTACTAATAATAATATAGAAAAAAAATATAAACATTCGCCTCAGGTGATTGCAAATCTTAAAGATTATCAATTAAATCAATCTTCCGCTTTTCCTGCTCACACGGTAACGCTATATTGCTATGCGATGCAGGAAGCCATGCGAGAAGCTTTACGAGTTCTTTGAAGAAAAGAAAGGCGAGAAGATAGGTTCTTAGTGCGCATAAGAAGAAAGTATGCAAACATGAATGTATTTTATATTGAATACAACAAAGAACAGTGCAGTAACCTCTCTGCAATAAATAAAATGGATAGAAATTTGTTTTTATTTAAACTTGATTAAATCGAATGAAATTCCCTAAATAGAAACAATGACTACTTCTTGAATAAAATTGAAGAATTTGCTTTATAGCTGAATCAGTGGTTCATTGAGTAGATTAAATCGTTCCAGATTCGGTTAGTTTTAAGATTCGATCTTTTTAATCAGTCAATCAATAATCTGTATCTGTATTTACTACAAAATGTCGTTTTTACCACTGTTAAATATTAAGTCAAATATCGAGAATTTGTTGGATGATGCTGCGCTTTAATATAAAATGTTATAAAATTCTGTTACCACCGGCACGCTCCATGCCAGAATTCATTGTGTTCTTCTATATTAAGTATTTTCCGAAAAATTACCTTAGTTCAGTTGGACTCGATTAAGGTCAACAAACATGGAATTAAGTTCAAATTGAATCCGAATTAAAACTCTCACTTGAATGTAGAATATTAATATTTAAAGAAAATAAACTCTGATGTCTATTATTAAATTTTCGATATCGTTCATTAAATTATTTGGATACGATTGTGATTGTTTTCATTACTTTCACTGCGTTTCAGGCAAAGCATCAGATGAGAAATTAAACAGATAGTCGTGGAATCCATTGTAAAAAAAAGCAATGTCGGTATCAATAATATCAAACTGAGTTATAAACACTATTGCAGTCAACAGCACCCTCTGTGGTTCACACCTATTCATAGATACGAAATTTAAGAAAAAATTCTGCAGCAATAATTAAAAATTGTTTGCGGGTTGAAGGGGACAGGGGATATTGGAGTCGACTATCTGTATATAGTTACTCATCTGTGAGATTGTGGTTGCTTTCATTTAACTCGATACGTTTCGCATTTGTTCGCTAAAAATATTGAAAGTGGGTTCGAATGATTTGGAACGGCGTGATTGCAATCACCAATGCTTTTCGAGGAACGATCACGTGAATCGTATGGATCTGGATTGACATAGGTCTAGTTTGCTTGCAAGACGCTCATATCACTCATTTTGCAATGTTTTACCGTTTCACTGTGCGCACGTAACTGAGAAAACATCTCAATTCTTTTATCGTACTTGTATTCAACTATTACTACGTGCACAATAGACTATAACTATGGCTGGTGAAGGTTAAAAGGAACACTAAAATTATTTACTAAACTGATGTACAATGTTTATAGTTAATTTTATGCATTGTCATTAAGATTTGCTTTGCATTTATCGCGAATACACAAATAAATATAAGTTCGTAAGTAGGTACACTTGACTTACTAATTACTTTTGGGAGAGCTAGCTACACTTCAGTTTAAAGCCAAAACAAAATGTGATTAGCTGGCATTATGCATTGGAAAAAAACAATTGGGAAAAAAACACCAACAGATACATTCTTATTTTTTTGCACTGTCAATTTGGAATGGATTTGGCATTTGAAAACTTACAAAATGTTGATCTTGTATTCGATAAAATTCCATGCTGCAGATAAAAGAATGAAAATAAGTTAAATTATGACAAACTCTCTCCTCCTTTTATTTTAGAAGAAATGGTTTAAAATTTTAAATTTAACTGTGTACGGGTACGTATAGAGTTGATGTCGAAAAGCACTAATTTATTTTCACATAATTTTAGGGTGTTAACGTGTTAAAAATTCCGACAAAGGACATAATACTGGACCGTATAGATTAGAACTAAAAACGAAAAACTGGCAAAACGATTAATAACTGCGAATGCATGAAAAAAATAAGCAAAATCTACAAAATGCATTTCAACAATTTTCTTATCAAAATCGTGACTTAGGACATTATCTCATCTATGAAATGTACTCATTCAAATTAGAGAAAAGTGTCTATTGAAACGTTTAGCGATACTGAAATTCGCACCCTCTAATTTGCTTATATTATACATCGCAACAATGCAAGCCGTCACTATAATCCATTGCAATTAATAACCATATCTGATCGCACTTCATGCAGAAAATAACACATTTTAAAAAAAAATTAAATAAAAAAATATCTTATTAAATATGCTTGGTCATATTCGATTATTCGTTTTATCAGTATGTTTAAAGTTTCCGCTGCGCAAAATCGTGATGCTATTAAAATATTAAATTTCTAGACATGCCCAGAGCAATTTTAAAAGATATAAAGATTGCATCTCCAATTAAAACCATTTGCAACTTCACATCTCCATAAGTAAGCTGATCTTTTTAATACCAAGCGATAGTATCAAATATTTATATTGTTCATGAGAACTCGACAATGAATTAAACTCTCACTTCAGATATACTACCGACCGCAACAGTGCTTCTTTAATGTACAATTTATTTGATCTAATTCTATGCCGTAAATGGCATTGTTCTTAAGCTGAGCATGAGTACTGCAACAAATCTTCAAACTGTAACACCATGCAACGAAAGGTTGCAAATGTGACCTTGCTCCATTAGATCTCACTGTTGAGTGAAAATGTACAATATTTCGCTTTATATGAGCGCTACACTGTGCGCACACACTAAATGCGCGTAAATTAGATTTATAAGTTTTTCACTCACAGATGATAATTAAAAAAAAAATTTTAGCCACCAAAAAAAAAAATAAATATTACGTAATCGCGAAAATAAATGCACAGGACAATTTTTAAGATGTACCTTTAATTCAATTTGTTTATATTGTGTTTTTTTTTATTAACGCCTCAGATATCAGTAGCGAAGTCGGTAGATAACCTCGTTAGCCTCAACTTTGTTTGATTTGAATTGAAGTTGATACCGTTTAAAATGCGCCGGCAGCATCAGATCACTAATACATCATTCTTTTGCCGCTGAGGATCGATTGCACGTAATAGTTGGCCGCACGTTCTGATAGTCGGAAAGTGACTAATTTACAATAAACTATCTTGAGTGCACAGAGACTGACAGCATTGAGCTTATGTGTGCGCGAGGCGTTTTTATTTCTTTCCGTTGCAATTGGCTGTCGGTCATTAGCTTTTGTTAGGTTTGGTCGTGCACTAGCTGCGGGTGGATTATAAAAAAAAACGTTCCTTTTTGTATGTCCATACTGCAATGACTTAAGAAGAACTACCTATTTTTAGATACATTTTCATTGACATTAAAGAAAGTACTTGTAATGCACTTTTATTTTTTTACTTAAGCACCTATTTTGCAATATAATAATTTGATTCCAACGTGATTAAATATTAGAGATTCAAGTAATGGAAGTTGATAATTACTCCTTATTTGAAATTCAAATTAATGCCTTGGAAGTTAGAATACAATGAACACGTTATTATATGGTATTCTATAACAATGTTGACGTGAAGCAGTCAAGTTAATAGTTTCAGATATTTTAACATTTTAATCAATTAATACAGTAGAAAGTAGCTTTTTTAAGTCCTAAGATATTACATCTACATACTACTAATAAAATATGCAATATATGTCTGTCCTTCCATAACTTGAAAACGATTTATTCGATTTTCGTTTCAAGATATGTTGCGCATTAAGGTTTTAGAGGATGTAAAAGAAGAGGTGTAAGGGTGAGATGGCCCATCTCTCAAAGTACTCTGCCGAATTTAATAATTCTTTCAACGTCGTAATAATCTAATCTATTTTATTAAAAATGTAAAAGTATATATGTATGTTTGAATGCTTGTCCTTCAATCGCGAGTGAATGGCTTGACAGGTGCTAAAAACGGTAATGTGTACTTTATTGAAGGACTTTCTAAAATGTTCTGGAAATAAAAAAAAAATATATAAATTTATAAATTCATTTTTTTTTGTTGGGATTTTAACAAGAAATTTATTAGCATGCTGTAGTTGCGAAAAGCCAATGCTAATATTCTTAGGAAAATGGAAGTTACCCCTTTGGCTATTGATTAATTATTTTAGAATGCAACATTAATGATTGTTAATTTCAAGCACACCTGTTAGGTAGCAAGCAAGTGAGTGGTAAATAGATGGTAAATGCTTGTAAATAGATAAATATATAGATTTCTTAAAAAAAATTGATACAATATATTTTGACTTCAGAATACGGTAATGGCAATGTTGTCGTCTGCCGGATTTGACATTACGTAACTTTATATATATAACAAATTTAAATTAAATAATAAAATAGTAAAGAAACACAATTTTTTGAGGATATTAAAAGATATTCTAGAGATATTCTACCTTTACCATATTGGATTGATAGAATAGCGAGAAATATGAGGTACTTTAAAGTTTCGATAATTTTTTTTTAAAAAGTTTTTTCGATAAGTTATTGGGTGTTTCAAAAATTTGTATAAACAAAACAAACCATGAGTGCCAGATAATAATAAATACAATGGCTATAGATCAAAATTTGAAAGTTGTTGATGTAACGATGACGTTCGTAAATCTCAGCCCTGAATATCTGCTCAATGTTAATTATTCCACAAAGTGGAAAAATATCATATCATCTTTTACACGGACAACAAGTGAACATATTTATCGCTAAATAAAGCTTTCGGATTAACGTTACAGTAACTCACATTTTGTTTGGCTCGCTACAATTTCAACTCTCTTCCCTCTACAGAAGGAACACCTCCTCAACTACTATATTAGTTTGATTCAGGTCTATGAACGTGACAACATATTTTTTTAACAGTAAAAATTGCAAAGTATGTATAAATATAAAAATACCAAAATGTAATGGAAACCTTGTGTGATTATTAAAGTGGGCCGATAAAATAAAACTTTGTATATTCAAGTTGTAATACCTCGAAAAAGTTGCTTATTGTGGAGACTAAAACGGGGTAAAAAAAATAAATAAAATCAGTTCACAACTTGCGGTCGCACCTGTGCAAATGTCTTAATTTTCCAAAATTTAGGAAAAAATTCACTATGTTGTATTTGCATTTTTAAATTAACCTCTTGGAATAGCGAACAAAGAAAGAATTCCCCAAATAAGTGCAGATAAAAGAAAAATGAAATGTAAAGATGGGAATCGTCGAAGGAAGCTTTGAGAGCTGTCGCGCGTAATTTCTGCAAAATTTAGATCACATGTGCGACCCAAAGATTATTACTTCTTTTAACCCGTTTTTTAACTGTTTGCGATATATATGTACACTCTGTGATTATATTCACCCATGGGAAGTTACAGCTATTTTCACCTTTCAAAGTTTATTTGAAAAGTAAAAATAATGTTTTTAGATTTAATTTCTTAGGAAAAACATTTATATAGTGTTAACGTATGGGCACTTTGAATCTATTCGTAATGAGAAGATTTGTGATAAGGAAATCACTAAGCGTGGTACTCCCTAATTAACTCTCTAATTACCAGCCAATTTGTTCTTAAACGATCACTAAATGTAGCTGATTTTCTGACACGTTAACTTACAGACAAAATTTTATCAGAAAACGAAAATTGTAGAAACCAAACCAGCAAATAACAAAACTTTTAAAAACTTTTTATGTATCATTTTAAATCTCAGCAATTTAAACAACTTTCAAATCCATAAAAATATACATCAAAATTAAAACACCTTTATAGGGACTGCCATTATTATAGTCTTAGGCTTAAGGGAATCGGATGTAAATATACTTTCCGCTTCGCAAAAAGTGTCCCTTTAAAATTAAAAAAAAATTTACCTAAATAATAATTTTTTTTCGATAAGCGCGCAGAGTTTCTACAGATAGTTTTTTAAACACTATTGAAATACCTCTCTTAATAGGCAGTAACAGATAGGTAGAAGAATAGGTTAATATGAAATTTACCGTGGGTTAATATTTGGAGAGAGCCAAAAATTCGTAGGGTAGGGTGTAATAGGTAAATTGTTTTTCTGTAGATTTGAAATTACTTTTTGGCAAATAAATATTTAATACATATTTTTTTTATTAAAACTAATACGAAACTGTACTACAAAAATGCATAGTCCATTAAAAAGTTCTTGAACCGTAAAAATTTCAAAAAAGTTATTTATAAAAACTGCTCTAAAAAGACGATTGTGCCCGTTATTATTTATATAGCAGTTAAGTGCACACCTCATTAGTTCCCCAATGTTCAACAGATGCTTCTTTTTCCACTACCTTATTCCTATTTCATTAAATTTCAATTGTTCTTGCTACTCCCATATGTCTCATAAGTCTTATAATTCATCTTCGCCGCCTCCGTTTCGAAGCTTGCAAATGCGTCACTGACAGGGTTTTTCCAATGGGGTCAATATGATCAGCATAGGCAAGTAGTTGAACGGTCTTTTGAAAAATTGTACCTCTGGTGTTGGCTTGTGAGTTTCGTACAATTGGTTTAAGAACGATGTTAAAGAATCGCTCGGTGGTGTTCTTGCCGACTTTGACGGAGCAGCGAGATTTCTCTATCGTCATCCTGCACAAAGGAGTTTGGCGGGCATGCCATGGCTGTGTATAATTCGTCCCTATATGCGCTATCATACGCGATGTGTATCGATCTGAAATTCCTCTGTTTTTTCCAAGATCTGTCGGAGTGTGAAAATTTGGCCGATGGTTGACTTTCCTGGCCTAAAACCGCACTAATATGGGCCGGAAAGATTATTGGCGTAAGGATTAAAGCGTTCACATAATACAGCCGACAAGATCTTTTACTCGACATTTAGGAAGTTTTGACTACCATCGCCCAAGCTAACTAGATCATTTTGCCTGACAGCGGATTCTCTACTGTATTCCCATCATCTCTGCAGGCTTCTGTTCAAGCCTTATATATTTGGGTGGATCGTTTTACCGTTTGGTACAACTTTCTAACATTGCCTCTGCAGTGGAATCTCTCAATTCTCGTGCTCTTTCTGTACCCTTTCGAGAAGTCGGTGTACCTCCCTTCTTTTTTGCCCACGTTCTTGGCTGCATGTACCTGGCGGCATTTCTCATCGAACCAAGGGTTTCGTTGTGGTCGCCTAGTGAAACCCAGCACTTCTGTAGCGGCACTCCTCATGTCACGCTGGCAGTGTTGCCACTAGTCCTCTGCACTTAATGCTTGTATGCACACAAATCATGTTCTGAATTTTATTTTAAAGAGACAAAAGCGAACAATAAACTTCATTAAATCTACAATCTGTAAATTTATAAAGACGGAACGAACTCATTATATGACTTCATCAATCTTACGCATATGCACGTCCCTATCCATAATAGACCTACCTTTTTCTAATGTGTGTTTTAATATTTTCAGTACTTTTGGTTTGGGTGGGTCAATGCAGTTACATTCTTTATTTATATATATTTCCCAGAAAGTATCCGGACAAAGCTGAAATGACAATCCATCAGTTGGAAATATTTATTTATCTATTGTATAATAAATATAACGGATACAATCTTCAAGCCAGGTAGACATATGTATTTACAAGAAAATGTATTTTAATTACCTGCTTCAACAGTTCATGACACTTCGTCTCTTTTGGGTAAATATTTCAATACATGTGTATCAGATCCCAAGTGATCAGTATTGAAAATATTTTATTTTCTTGTGAAAGTCTATAGTCAAAAATGTCATGCATCCATCCGCATTCTTGCGAAGAAAACATACCTGAGCGTTTACTCTATTTACATATGTATTTCATTCATTGCCGTTAGATACTAAATACACAAAATTAAAAACAATTTGCTTGTCTATGTTTTTTTTTTATTTTAAAACTTAACTTATTTCAAATACTTTTTGCTACGTATTTTCTTTATTTTTTAATATATTTTTTACTCGTCTACTAATAATGACGGTACGAATAATATGTATACCTCAATTTAATGCGTTTTATGCTTGACACTATTTTTCTTTGTGGAAAAGAATATCTTTCGAATCAAAAACCTTAAGCTTATAAACGACGATAAAGCCGCACCTATTAAAACTGCAAAAACGTCTAAATTATGATAGGCAACCCAATTCATTCGCGAAGAAGCGTTAACACCTAATTGCGCTCCTTTGGTGCGAATTACGTTTTCCACCCACCAAATTGCTAGTTTAAGTGGACTTTGCGGCCTGTTTCTGAATGCTTCCGATATAAATTTCGCACTTTGCTGCATGCTGCATAAATAAAAAAATTATTAATAAAATTAACATCATTTAAAAGTACGTACCTTGGGCTGAGAGCAGTTCGAATAGCTGCAATTATATTGTTCTCCTGCAGGTCACGATAACGCAAAATAACGCCAGCTTTTCGAGCTTGTATAGCTTTAGCATTTACAAATTGATCCCCAAAGAAAGGAGTTATAACAAGTGAAACTCCGCAGTAGCATCCTTCAGTGCTTCCAAGCAGACCACCATGAGTCATGAAAACTTTTACATTCGGATGACAGAGAATATCCCTTTGGGGCATCCAGTCTCGCATATAGAAATTCTTTGGTGGATTAGGTAACGATGTATTTGGCCATTTTAGTAAAATAGTTTCATTGAACTGCGACAATGCCTTAATTAGAGCATTTTTCTTTTCACTGGAAAGTGTCTCCGGACGAACTAATGATCCCCAACTAATGTAGATCGCCCCATTTGTAGCATTGTCAAGTATTTGCTTTATTTCCTGCAAATAAATATAATTCTGTAGTACTGGAATTAAAGATTAATTCATTTACGTTCTTACGGATTCCAAGGGTTTAGCCTCTTGCACGTGAAGCCCCCCAACCTCCACAATACCAGGTACATAGGGTGTTGGCCCGTTAAGTGAAAAGTGTTGATTAATTAGCATCAGGCTGGTGTTTAAAACAAGATCCTCTACTGGGGGCACTGTGTCTCCAAAGTGCTTACGGATGAGGGTATTAGTGGGCACATTACAAAAATAACTGCAATACGGAATGACTGCAATTAAGAGACTTTGCTAAATGGGAATTCAATATAGGAATGTACTCATGGAAAAGCGTCAGGAAACGTTGATGGATAAAATTATTTAAACGTTCAATCAATCCCATCTGATCGGAATGTTCCAAAAAGTGATTCGGCATAAATGACGACACAAACGGGCTTCCCATTCTTTTATAATGCCACGGCATAAGAGCATGACTCGTCAAGCCTATAACTGGCTTATTTAAGACATGACTAATTGCCAGCATGCAGTCATTAGTAAAAAACTCCGTCAAAATTACATCATATTTTGTGCCGGACTCCAAAACAGTTCTGATAGCTTCCGATTCGAAGGCGGCTTCACATGATTTTAATCCCCAGTAATTTAGTAAGAAAAAGTTGGGCAGTTTGATGTCTCTAAACCAAAAATGTTTTTGTTCGATTTCCTGAAAGTTTTAACGTATCAATTAATATTGCCAATATTTTTGTCATTGACAATTACTTACATTGAGGTCAACCACGTTTGCAAGAACCGGCAAACCATTTAAGACTAGATCTGTGTAATTGTCGACGGGTTGTTTATTAGGAAAGTAGCTTACTACTGTAACATTGTGACCAGCGTTGGATAGACCCAAAAAAAGTGGACGGAAAAAATCAAAGTGACTTTTTCCTGGATACGGAAAGAGGCCTAGGATATTTGACCCCAATATTGAAGGCACTATGCTCAGAATCCAAAGTAAAAATGTCACAGAGTAAAACTTCATGTTATGTTTGTAGGTATCTATATAAAAGAAAATCGAATAAAAAATTCATAAGTTAATTAATATTTATATATAATAGAATCTATTTTATGAAGAATACGAGTAGACGGAATGCAGAATGCATGCGCTAATGTGTATTATGTATGTAGTGTAGGATAGGAGACGGAAGACGACACCAACGGTAAACGATAACGAACAACAATTGAACTAGAATGTAAACAACCTGGGGGAACATGACGAACGAAAGGGCATAAGCGATATTCTTGTAAGTCTAACTTTGAAATAGACCAGTTGCAGTTTGTATCTCAAGGAGTAAGGGCGCTAAGCTTATTTTATTTATCGTTTGCAAATAAAAAGATAAAATAATACCAGAGTTGTGTTTTTCATGGAAAGATCAATTCCTACAAATTTGAGGCTCGTCCGGAATATTCCTACATTTACATAAACTTATCCTTTCTAACTGGTTTTTTAATTACTTTTTTTCTCATATCTGATATTTTTATTTTAATATTATATACTACGTGCCCAATAAGATATGTATAGGTACAATTTCCTAAAGTTATAAATGGTGAAATTAATTTAAAAAACACGAAAATTTTCAACTTTTCAAAAAAGTTTTGGTGAATGAAATTTGCATGGATTAACTAAAAAGTTGCAATGTGAAAACGAGTTAGTGAAATAATATGGTTTTGATGCTCGATAGACGAATTCAAATTTAATTAACTTAGTCTACTTAGATTTTCGTATTCTAATTTATGTTCCAATAATCACTTGTTTTTTTATATACTATTAATTGTGTAGTGTGTGCTTTCTTTTTGTTCTGCTTTTCACCTTATGAATACAGATATCAATTTTTTGCGTACAATTAAAGATATGCGGTGATCACTATCGTTGGAGGAGGAGCCAGATGTGCGATTGCTAAAACACGCGGTTAGTAACCCTAAATGCATCTACAAAAGTTTTCAGTTTTCTATAACTAACTTTAAGTACTAAAAATGTACATAAATAGGTGAACATGAGAGTTCAACCCTAAAGGTGTACATGACATATCATAGCTTTGATAACTCTATCATTATATCCCCTTCTGAAGAAGTACATAATTCTTTTTGATTTGTTTAAAAAAGTTGCAGTTGTAAACATTTTAGTTTCGATAAGCATCAACAGAAGATTAACTTTTTGTATCGAAAAAAAAAATGGTTTAAAACTTCGGTAAGGGCGAAAGGGTAATACTTACCGATAATCTTTTATCTTTAAAGCTTCTGATACGATTTCTATTAAAACTGTAATAGCTCAACTACTTAAGCTTTATAGATTCTTCGACTTCTATTCTGGAAGCTTTTACAGAAAGTAAATAGCTTCGGAAAAGTTTCACTAAATGGTTGTGAAAATATAAAAAGAAGTGCAAAGTTATTATGTACCACAGTCAGATCATCTACGCTATCTACAATATATTTCTTATAACGTTAAAATTTAATCAGTTGCAACTTGTCTCTATATTAAATACAACTTTTTTAAATATAGCTATTGCAAGTTTCTCTTTCATAGCAATGTACATTAATATGAAAGCAATAACTTTCGAATACCTACTTTCTTTAACTTATTCGATAATTTCGATAAATCCTTCCATTTTTAAAGCCTCTAAAAAGATTTTTAATAGATTAATAATAGATGGTTTCACTTTTTCCATTGAAAGAAAGCCAAATTTTATATACATGATGCCAGTATTTCCCATCTCTAAAGCCGAGCAGAAGTTTTGATTTTTTGCAACCTCTCTTTAATTGTCGCTACGGCAAATAAAATGTTGTTTCCTTGATTATATTATTCTTCAAATCAATACTACATCTATAGGCCTTCGATAATAGAATTACGTAAGGGCAAACCCAAACAAATTTTTAAAGTTCTTTTTGAATACTAATTTATATTTTATTTGGGGACTTAATTTATCTCTAATTTTTAACAGTGCAATAATGCTCTAATTTATTTCCCATATATTTACATAGTAAAAAAAGTAATGGTTCAAATCTTCTTCAGACCAAATAAACATAGTAGGTAAATGTTTGACTTACAGATTCCTTCAGAATTGTATTCCCCTGTCAAAGAATTTATTCAATTTTCAGCAACATTTTCAACGAAGATGGGCAAATTTGTTAGTTGACCTAATGGTGAAATACGGACACAAAAGTAGAAGTATGTACTACAAAACAGTATGTTACTATGGATGTAACTCTCATATGCATTATATAAGTACGCATCAATAAGTACGAAATGGTAAACACAACTCGGCTGTTTCTAATAAAGATACTAAATTATAAAGCTAATTGCATTCATTGATATTGTATGTCAGGCACTAATCCACCCCAAAACGACGCTTAGCTTGCACATTCCCTACAGCATGTCATTTTATAACTGCTACTGAAGTGACCAAGGCAGTTTCATATATGTATAGGTATATTCGATAAGATAATATTGGTTTCAAGAAAGGCCATCTTCCTCAAAATGTCTTTGTAAAATGATAAAATCAGATCAGATAACGAAAACTACATATTAGGTACCTTCTCTGAAACGGCCTATGCTCTTGTTCTATGGTAAATAATGGGTTGTGAGTATGCTCCGCAACAATATCTATCTTTAATTACTAATGAAACCCAAGAGAGATTTCATATTAATTAGTTCATATTAATATTAGTTGAAATACATAACTATCGTGAACGTGACAAGGCATTTTTGTAATAATTTTTAAAGTTTATCTGTGATCAGTCTATTATCATTGATAACAGTCATTGGCAGTGACGTAAATCAAAAACTGGTTAGTTGGTGCATAATTTTACCAATTTCTTGAAAGTAATGTAGAATGCTCAATTTAGTATTAGGCCTTAAATGCATTCCGTGCCATATATGTTAATCTACTCAATCTAACTGGAGTGTGATCCGTCATACTTTAAATTAAAGCTGACAAAATCACCTTTCACTTAAATACCATTAGAGTTTGCTAAACGAATTTTTGTACTTGTCAGTAAGCAGCCAAAGTTGTCCTTTGCACTTTTTGCACATAATTTCAAAATTGACATTCAATAATAAATACAAATTAATAATATATTATATTATTCATGTAGAAATAAGTGCTGGCATGTACATTAGGCTTTTTTAGCAAAAAATAATAAATCTTGGTATCTTGAAATAGATTTTTTCCTATTTCTACATGCATGGTTCACATCAAAAATCGTTTTTTTCCTCTTTTCCGGGAAAACGCTGCATGTCTCAAAAAAATGAATGCCCAATTCGTGTTTAGCTAGCGATTTTATATTAGGATGGGGTGGCCTCCATAATGGCTGCTGACCTCATGCATTTAAGGGTTAAGCATGATTTTAAATAATACCTACTTGCGTTCTGTCTCTTCAGGTTTGGGTCATATACAAAACAAGGCCGTAGGCGAAAATTTGTATCATACTCTTCCGTTTCTACTTTTTTTACTTTTCCGTTTCAGTATTTGTACTCAAATTTCTGCGATAGTTATTTATCATGTTCAAAGCTTTCTGATTTCAGTATTAAGTTCCCGTAGTACATTTTTTTAATGAACAAATAAGAGATTCACCATAAGTCCATAATGTAAGATTATCTTCTATACCTAGTCGTAAGGTATTCTGTATCTACTAAACGGAACTGCATGATAGATACGTATATATTTACCTACATGTTCATAATGTGTTCAAACCAAAATAAAGTGCACAACACTTTAAACCTTATTGTCCAAAATACAAAGACCGATCAAAAGCATTGGAATAGTTTTTGAGAAAATTAGTGATAAGCAATTTTTTTTAAAAAAGAAAACCGTTACACAACACAATTTTTCTTTTACTTCTCTATAGTGGTAATATCATCCCACATACTCAGTTTGAGTTCTAAATTTCCTCACGATTGCAATAACTTTCACTTCAGTTCCTATAGCCTGTACTTAGGGCTAATACCGTGTGTGGTCGAATACTAATTTTATTTATTACACCGACTACACAGTGAAATTTCTTTTCGAAAAAATATTTTATTATTTTTAAGCAATCCATACAAAAAAAAACAATTGAAAAAAAATCTATGTAATTTGATACAAAATCAGATTAGCAATATCACAATATAATTTTCTTTGCAGGCATTAAAGTACACGCTACATAATAATCGAATAATATATTCAGATTAATACACACAAAAAAAAAAATGAGAAGTATAAATCCAAAAACAAAATACATATGCTGCCCGGCGAATAAGAAAACAAGAAAACAAAACAATTTCTAGGTACAACACCAATTTGTAGTTTGGCATATGTTTTCCTGATTATAAGTTGCAGTTAGTACGTAACAGATAAAATGGGTAAGGTCAAAGTTCTACCTCAAATATGTTCCGTTTACTAACTTTTTATTAAGTTAGATCACTGTTGTAAAATTAATAAAATGATTAGTTTCTTAAATTAACACTCCACGTCGACGCAAATCGAAGATAAACTAACTCAATCGTGAACTGAACAGATTCAGGTAAACATTGACCGGCTATAACCAATGTAGCCGCAACTACTTTCATGATGTGGATCCTAATATAATTTCTAGTTGTTTGAATGAGTGCAATAGAGTTGTTTCTTGGATCTTTTTCGCAAGCGAAGAGCTTTAATGAGTGTGTTCAACTTGACATTATGACAGATGAAAGCTTAATACCTAAAGTAGCTTCTGAATATGCAGTAAGTACTGCCAAACTATGTTTTTATTTTTCTTAAATTATAACACTTATGTAGCAGACGAACAAATGCCCTATGAACGTGGAAGCTTTAGAGAAATTAAATTAAAGCTTCGATAGCTTAATCATCAACCTCTACGCTATATGAGTAACATTTTATAAACAGTGCAGCCCAAACTGAATGCACATTTTTACAATTCCAAACAGGGTTTAATACTCATAATGTAAACAATTAAAGATGTGTAAAAAAACCTAGAGGGAAAACAAAACGTCGAAAGATGAAATTGCAAGCAGTATTTGATGAACTAAATCAGCATAAAAGTTGGAATAGACTGCTAATAATTATTGGGAAAGACTTAATATAATGTTAAATAAGTGTTTTAATTTACTGTAGAAATCGGGCAATCGGGGAGAGTACGATAACTTTGGCGCCGAACATTGAACACTGGTTTTTGTTGAGTGGTTAAATACAAAAATTTTTTTTTGCTCAGGCAGCCGCTGCATGTCATATAAGCCAACTGAATACAAATAAGATCAAATTGGTCTTTTTTACCAAAAGAATTTGGCATTATTTAACTTTATCATAGCCAAAAAAAAAAAGACAAATTTTATAAAAATGTAGTTTTCGTCAATTTTAACTTTCTTAAAACTAGAAGAATAGAACATGGTTTTCTGTGTTCGATTAGGAATTAATAGCGGCAGTTAATACAAGAAGAAAATTAAATGTTTGGTTTTCCAATTCTGAAGAAATCAGCCTAGAATATTTACTTTAAATTTTTTTTTTCAAAATTTTGAGCTTTATCGTAATTTTTCCAAAAACTATTGTGGAAATAAAAAAATTTAAAAACAAATATGAAAGAACGAATTCCTGGCTTTCAAAATTGCTATTTCACTTTGTTGTAGGTGTTGACATGTGTTTTAATACACTGTTTTCCATTTGAAGTCATTTTTTTCTACATTGCCCCTTATATTTCCATTAAAACAAAATAGTTGTAAAATCGTATAAAAATTTACAAAAATGCCACTTGATTTTGTGGCTTTTGTGAAGGATATCGATTTAATTAACTTTTTCAGTCAACAAAGTAACCCGACACAATGCAAATCGAATAATTGATTATATATATGTGAACCTTTGTAACATATTTCATAAACAAATTGTAGTACCTTTTCAGTGGAATCCCAATTTTCTTTTATTTTGGGAGTTCATCATGCTACGCAAAATATTTCAATATAAATAAACAAAAATCTGTCATATGCAGCTGAGTTTCTGCACTCTTAAAGCAAAATGTAGTAGAATCTTATGTTTTTGTTACTAGTTTTTTAAGTGTTCTTACTTATTTATACACAAACCTCGTTTAGTTAAAACACAGAGGAAAATCGTTTATAAATCAGTTTCAGCAAAGATGCGTAAGTGTTGCGTAAATACTTACGCTTTGTTTAACTAAGCAACCTCTGAGAGGTGTTTTAAGGAAATCTAATAAATACGGCTGCATATATATATATATATATATATATATATTTGTCAAATAACCGATCACTTTGAGTAGTCTTAGCCAGCAACAAGTACTGGATTGGTATTCTCATCGCATTGAGATATTTGAATATTGTATATTTTTTCCTATTGCGTTTGGCAATAGGTGCAATCTATAACGGATCTTAGAGAGGTGTTATATATACTGAATGGAGTTCAGTTCCAAGCTCGCTATCCACAGCGGTGTTATTGAATTAGAAGCGTTTCAATACTCTTACTTTGATTACTTCGCCTTTAGTTATTTGTTGTAAGTAAAGCCAACAATTTTTTTTTCACATCTCTGTGATACTTGAACTTGAACACCAGAGGTGTTAGGTTCAGGGCAGTTCTTAATGACATTCTTAGCCATATTTGGCACTCGATTCGATTCAGATTGTTGAGCATCGATTTCGAGTCCTCCTCCTTGAACGCCCCGAATTGAACAGCGATGAGTGCATCAGCTTGATCCGAGTGATACCATCGTATATATAGACGGCTCATTTTAAGGTAAATAGTAAAACGAGCTGCACTCTAAATATGCTCAGAAAGTCATGTCAAGTCAGTCAGAAAGTCACTCCTTAACCCGGTTATACGGGTATCCGTGGTAATGAAAGAACAGTGCCTCCTTATCAGCCTTTGTTGGCCCCTGCAATACACAAAGACACAGATCAAAATTAAGAGTATTAGCTTCTCCAAAGATTTACCTAAATAAAAAAAAAAAAATCGTAAGACGTAATACAATCCAAATTTCCATTTAGTTTATTATATTTAAAGCACGTTAAGTTTTTTATTACAATGTAACACTTGTATAATTTGTACAGAAATAGTTCACATACTTGTTTATTTTGGTTTTTAATATTTTTACTGAAAGCGTACTTAATTTACATACATATATGTATTTAATTTTATGTCAAAGGCCAATAAATAATGTATAAATTTATAAGTTAACCTATATGGTGTATGTCATCTGTAAGCTAAGTATTCATTGTATATAATAAACAATTCAAAAAAACGTATTACGTCCCCTTGATGTAGGTAATTGTTATATGAACATACATATGTATTTATTTGTTGTGGGTAGAAAACCTGAGAAAAAAAAATCTCATTTAATGTATTATTCGCATCATGGCTTGAAACCGCAGCTATAAAAATGTAATTTGAGATCACATACTGGAGTAACACCTAAGTATACCTACAATATATATTTATGTCTGAATGCATGTATACATTTATATATATATTATAACACTACATATATATATATGTGTATGTATATAAGAATATAAATATTCTTCAGTCGATGAGTCTAATGATATTTTTCTGTTCAAATAGAGAAAAATAAAGCAAATAACCACTTTAATAACTCGCATTGCTGCCTCGAGCTGATATACTCATTCGACGCTCAACACGATTCGAATGTGGTAAATCACATCCAGGAGGGGGGTAACGCCATCTTCTTGGTCGCGATAATAATGTTCCATCAGTAGACGCACGGCCACGAAATGGTGTTTCCATTTCTCCCCTTGAACTGCACAAGCTGCTAGTGCCCATTTCATCGCCGAATTCGTTGTGGTCACCACGCTCCTCAAGGCATGTATTATCTGGGGTAATGAGAATAATATATATGTATGTATATGTATTTATAGAAAGAGGAAGCTGCTTTGTTTTAATATTTAGTAGATAAATCGCTTCTCACCAACTATAAAGAATGATTTTCGAGAATCAGTTTCGGTGCACGATGTTTGGTAGAAGGAAACTCCCGAATCTGGACTAAGGACCATTTCTGTTGCATTCTGCACATCACTAGTTGATCTTTTTAGTTTCGGGAATTTACTAAGTACTCTCCAGAAGCGACATACATCGCGGAACACGGATTGGACCTTTTTGAAATGAAGTTTGTTAGATAATTTATTTAAATTTGAATATATTGGTTGCTAAAATGTATTGTGACAGACTTAACTATACACAGGGTGTCTCAGTCAAGAGGTGAAATTCTTCAAGTCGAGATTCGTGAAATAAAGGCTAGCAAAAATTGATAGGGATCATAACCCTCCCACTTGACTGGACTGTTTCAAGTCGAAGTGGGATACTTCCGATTTGCAGTTTAAATGTTATTGGTTCTGATTTATTATATTTATCTATACGGTTTGGAAAGACGATTTAAAAGCGCCGCGCCATTTTAAAAATGTTAGAGTGAACCTTATGTAATCTATGCAGCCGACAAAAATAGTTATGGCTTCCTAAACTGAAAATCTCTGCCAAATATTATCTTCGAGACATTTTCTTAAAATTATGTCAAACAAAGTTTTTATTGAAATTTGTAGTAAAAGCTACTTTTTGTCAAAATGGTTAAAATTGGAACATAAAAAAAGGAACGTAAGTTCCTTCAAACAACTCCAACTCGTAGAAATAAACTTAATTAGCATAATTTATATAGCTTTTGAAAGAGACGAATTGAGAGTAGTATACGATTTGAGTACAAATTTTGAAAAAGAGTAATTTTTAAGGAATGAATTGGGTAGCTTTCGGGCAACATGAAATATCTATCGAAGCTATATTTTGGGACCCACAACTTTTTCATGGCTTTTTTTTCATTATTAAATTATTTTTTCAAAATGTACAAAGCTGTTTTTGCACTTGTAATAGTTCAGGTTATACTACGTACCATATTAAGTGGTTATACTACCAAATCGTAAGTATTCCACTTCGACGGGCTATACAAGTTGAAATGGAGCGAAAATAGAACTTCCTGCCGAAACATAAGGAATTTCTAAGTGAAGGTTTACACCTTTTAATCGGGAAACCATGAATGTATTTTTCCCATTTAAGGTTAACTGCCTAACCTTAAACATATAGTTAAGTGTTTTGAAATTTGGGATATTGAAACTTTGAAGGTTAAGTGTATGTATCAACACAATTAAGACTCATTCTTTGAAAGGCACGTGCATCTTACCTGGTCAACACTCTCACGTACGGAAATCTCGTGAAAGCAAACACACGAGATTTCACGAAATCTGCGTTGTCCTTCTTCGATGCTCACCATACGGTCGCCCCATTGATCTGTTTTGTTGCCAACGAGAATAACAGGGACATCCGAAATTCCATCCTGAAAAGAAAAGGGACTTTTATTAGAGTAAAAACCTACATACATAAATAAAACAACAATCTGAAGGACGTAAATTGTGGGTATGGGTGTAACGTTTTCACCCTGGAATGCAGATGGAACATTAGGAATTTAATTTACATCAATTCAATAAATGTAATTGGACAAGAGGTTTTCTATTGAATTTTTTTATTTTTTTTTTCTAGCCAAATAATTTAATATCGTAGCTTGAACTCGGATGGTTTTGTTTAGCAACCATATTCACGAAGATTTTTTTAATAAAATTCCACTCAGTTAGCCATAATGTAAATCTATACTCCGCCCATAGGAAGTTTATTTATTCAGAACTTACTTTGGCTGTGGATCCCAACTTACGACGTCGTTTGTTATAATTTATGAGAAACTTTAACCGATTGCATTCGTCAAAGCTGCATTTATCAGTCACTGAATACATTAGAATGAATGCATCTGCCCATCGTATATTTGATTCCAACCGCACGAACTCGGTTTCCTGTGAGAAGAAGCAATATCTATTAACGTTACATGTACGGATTCTATAGCCATTTGTTTTTTTGTTTACATTCGGCTGTCCAGCAGCATCGAGAATATCGAACTGTACCATTTCGTTGTCCACCATCGTTGTGTATGTGTAGATTTTCTCCAAATTGGGGTCATATTCACCTATAAAACGCCTTGTTATGAAACGCACCACCATTGCTGAAAATGAAAGAAGTTAGGAGATAGAAAAGAGGACTTTTGACACAATATAATATGTATGTGCGTGTGTTTTATAGTATAAATGAAGGCAATTCAATTATCCCTTCTCAGTGAGACAAAGCACTTCTTAGCTTGCCGATTGGTGACATTTTTGGCAGTTGATTTTCTGGATGTATGAAGATTCATAACTAGGGAAACTACTATCCTATTTGTTTCTGTTTTGAATATGAGCCTTTAGCTACAGGCAGTGAATGATGTAAAATGGTAAAAGCAATTGGACACATAAATCTGACCTAGACCTAGCTCACAAATACGTTGAGACGTTGCGAACATAGTATTCCATTTAGCATCGAATGAAAAATTAATATCCAATACGTAAATAAAGGGTCCGCCATATAACTTTTTTTTTCAACTAGTGTTTATTTCGCGAATGGTAACACTCTCATGTCTGATTTGATAGATAATTATTTTTATCCTTCCGCTGAACGAATATGGTTGTGTATACGCTTGAACAACGCTGCGAAATATTGCGACATAGAGAAGATGCCGATTTTGCCAAAAAAAATATCTTTTCAGGTGAAGCTCATTTTGATCTTGGCGGGTATGTAAACAAGCAAAATTTTCGCATTTGGGGCACAGAAAACCCGCACGCATACATTGAAAAAACTCGATATACCCAAATCGAGTCACTGTTTGGTGCGGATTTTGGTCCAGATGCATAATTGGGCCATTTTTCTTCGAAAATGAGCAAGGAGTGGCCGTTACAGTCAATGGCGATCGCTATCGGGCCATGTTGAACGAATTTTTGTTCACAAAAATTGAAGAGGAGGATATTGGCAACATTTGGTTTCAACAGGACGGCGCTACGTGCCACACAGCCGAAGCTACACTCGATGTATTGCGCCCTGTTTTTGAAGATCGCATTATAAGCCGCAGAGCTGATGTCGTTTGGCCACCGCGGAGCTGCGATTTGACACCAGTGGACTATTATTTGTGGGGTGCCGTAAAAGATAAGTGTTACGCCGACATGCCAGAGACAATTGACGCTTTAAAGGACAATATTCGTGAAGCCATTGGTGAAATACAGCTGCACACAATCGATAATGTGCTTAAAAATTGGACCGATCGTGTAGGCTACTGCAAGGCCAGCCGAAGCAGCCCTTTGAATGAAATTATTTTCCATTATTAACTGGAAGGATTGTACTTTCAAATAAAAAAAGAAATTTGAGAAAATATTCAGTAGTTTTTTTTTATAGTATTTTCAAAAAAAAAAAGTTATTTGGCGGACTCTATGCATCAAAGGGTATGGTGGTGCATAGCCAAGTTCTTTAACAACTTTGGCCCTACACCCTTATTTACAGGAACCAATTTAACCAACTTTAATTGGATAAATTCCCAATTTGGATATATCGGGACGCGCGCTGTGCAGGCTTCAACCAAATTTAAATTTCTTAACATGAGCAGTTTCTGGTCTACAATGCCCCAAAATGAGCAAAATAATAATATTATACCTTCTTAGCTAGAAATATTAAAAGACACGGAATGCACGGCCAAGTTCTCTAGCAACTTTGGCTCTACACCCTTATTTACAGGAAACAACTTAGGCAATTTCAACTGGAGCGTATTGGGATTCCGCTTTTTAAAAACCCGTTTTTTACAAATCCCGGTTTCTTAAAATACCTTGTTTATACTGTTATAGTCTCTGCGTATAACCAACTTCGCACCTACTCCGAATCTAACAATAAACCATGCAGGGTGGTTGCAGGGGCGGTAACATTCCCCCAAAATATTAAATTACATTACAGTTTTAAAGATATGTCTTCAAAACTTCAAATTGGAAAACTTGCCAAGTATAAAAACATTACTCCTATTTGTGAGATTTTTAATAATTACTAAACCAACTTAGCGTTCTTTCTTAGATTTCTTAGATTTCAGTACTTTTTTGGCTGATTTGTAAAGCAAAAACAAGAACTTGGCTTTTCCTTAGAATTTATGTTTTTGGTGTGATATACAATTTTCTGAAAACATTACCTTGCCAAACATTACATTACCATTAATAGTAACAATAAGCCCACTAAGTAACATCGCTTTAACTGACGCGTTCTTAAATATGCTGATGAGCTGGAAAAAATTTGAATTACTTCTTCATTTCAGCTTCTCTTAGCACTTAGCCCTTATGTTTATACAATTTTTTAATTTATAGAGCCACGATGAGGTTATTATGATATGAGGTTGTTATAATTTCTATTTACTTTCTACACCTTCCGGTTGCCTTCATCTCACCTCTATGGCGGTGGTATAAAAAAATTGGTTGACATTGCCTTTTTTACGGAATTCGTAGGGTCTCTTCTTTAAACATGGTAATACCAACCGACCCAGTTTTGATTCAATATTTTTGAGAAGGGTTCCTTGGTGGGTTCCTTGTGTGTGTGAAGTCTTCCACGGAATTTGGAACTTCTGATTCAATCAATCATTGTTACTGCTGTGATTCAGATGCGAATCTTAGCCACTGTCAGTTTGGCCTTATAAATTATGAACCATATTTTTTGGCGTTGGACCAATAACAGCGGTGCGGATCCCTTCCTTTAGCTTGGAATGCATTTTCCGGTCTGGTTTTTTCCTGCCACTTCGTCCACCCCACACTTATGCGATGATTGATGTCATTATCCACAACTGCTTCACTTCTTATCATAGACCCAAGATATTTGCACTTTCCACAATCACTTTTCTATGGGTAGTCTTTCTTCTTTGGGTAAAAAAAGGTTTCAATATTTGGTACCGCATTAAACATAAATCATATATCCACTGGAAGATTACGTGAAAATATTTGTATCAATTATTCATACCGAATATGCATGTTTCATTTTCACGAGAAACATTCCTTGAATATGGTTTGAAGTTTAGAATTCTGTGAGTTAAAATCAGTTAAAAACTACCACCATAGTAAAAAAATAACGTTAGATATAAGAACTAAATTTGCACTTGGAAAAAAGCAGATAAGTTTTCTTCCAACAACGCTAAGTATTAAAGGAAATATTCGATGAACGAAAAATTTCGAACAATGTACCTGCAAATTTGCTTTCAAGATCTTGTGATTTGACACCTCTTGGTTATTTTCTTTGAGTTTGAGGTCATAACAAAGACTATGTGTCACTTGTTTTAGCTCTTTGTACATTTCCAGCTTTGATCTAATACAGTTGCATTGGATTACAACCAACCAACACCTTAATGTCGTAAAATAGTTTTACTTTACATCACGACTATATGTATTTACCTATCCGCATTGCATAACTCACATCAAATGCCCAATTAGATTCATACATAAAGACAACATATTTCATTTTTGTATATTTTTTTTTATCTCGGAATAGACAAACAGAATAATCAAACTAGATGAATGCAAATGGAACAATTTTTCCTGATAAGATATAAAGTAAATCTTAAGTTTTGCTCTATCTACCATTCTTATAAGATGTCACTCAGCGAAGCAAAAAATTCAAATTCCAGACGACTTAAAAACAACTCATCTGAAAATCAAAAATATATGACCTTGCTGTGTGTTTCCGTGAAGAAAACAAAAAATTTGAAGTAATAACTCTTAAATTATATCTACTTACTTGCTTAACTGAGTGTTGATAAAAATTGGAAATTCGTAAGATAAAAAAAAGTGCCCACACAATAGCAGTACATATTTTAAGATTAATCTTCAAGAACCCAGAAGTAATGGAAATAGATTGGTGGTTCACCCTTACTTTAAGGATTATGTGCTGTTATCGCTGAAACGATTTGCATATCCCAATTTGAAATCACTTCGTGATGAGAACCTAATTCCTTGTGTATATACAAAATTGACCTAACTCAAGCTGCTGCAGCCCTTAAACGACCTTGTCCTGTCGCGATACTTTTGCAACAAGAAAAAGTTTGTTTAACTTAGATGGTTTTTAGCAAGTAAAAATTCGCAACATTTTGTCAACTTTCATGGTTCTTATCAGTTGGTATGGTTCTGTCCCAGGAAATTAACATTTCGAAAAAGGGCGGAGCTACAAATCGATACACCCCATTTTGTATCGATTTTTTTTGTCGTTAAGACATTAACCTAGCCACACAGAACAAACTTTTTGTTTGTTTATTATTTCTAAATAATTCTTCCACCTGAATAAGTAGGTAAGAGCTGCTTGATTAAGCAAAGTAGAGTGACAGAATGAGATTTACAAGATAATGTGAGTGAGAGTAAAATATAATTTTAAAGACCTATATACAGTTTATTTTTGAATACAATGTATATTTAATTAAGAGGTAAATAAATGTAGGTACCTATATTTATTATTATTCTTTAAAATTATTTTGTTGACAAATCTTTTTTTACACCATCAGATCTGTGTCGTGAAGTGTTTATTCCAAGCAGCTGTCACGAGCAGATAATTTTAATTTTGCTAACATGCAAGTCAAACATATGATCATTTAAATTATAAATTCTATTCATGCGACTAATGGGCTCATTCTTGCCGTAAATCGTTCTATGATGTGGTCATTCATCAGTCAAGCTTGATATGCGTATGCGATATTTTTTAATTTCAACGTCAACTGCCCTGTCTGCGATGACAGAGAAGATACAACCGTGCTAAACTAATTACATGAGCTGTGTTTTTAAAATGCGAATCACTTGTATGTGTGCATATTAAGAGTGGATGTATGCCCCATCTACTTTTTTACTAGACATTATGTATCCGAAAACCTCAGTAGACCGATAATATCTACCATGCCATGCATTTTACATACAAATCGCGAGTTAAATATGAATATAGGTTTCCAAGACACTATCTCCTTCGGATTATTCTTGAAGAAAGTTTTGTGGAAGTTTTGGGATATACATAAATCAAATCCTTAATATTTGTCTTACTAGCCTCAGGCTGCGGTTGAGATAAATGCGTATTCGAACATAATGTTCGAATGTACATACACGTCAAAACTTCGTGGTTACAGCGAATTCGTATTCTGACGAACTCAATTTCAGTTGAATGCAGATTCTGATAACTTTGAATTTGTGAGCACAATTACTAAATATATTACTTTAAATGTTATGAAAACATACATATAATACACATCTCACATCAGAGAAGCATCTTTTTGTATTTAACTACATACCTATGTTGGGCTTAGCTGCTGAGCGAGGTGTGTCAAGTTCAAATTCTACCTCAAAGTCTAAAATATTTTTATGAGAACTTTCTCAAATGTGTAATTGGTATGAAAAATAGTTATAGTTTAATAGGTTAATGTAATTGTCTCATGTATTATTTAGAAATTATGGTGGAAGCATACTATTGCGGTATAGATCCAGATCTAGTTCTTGAAATTGCTAAGTTTAGCGAAGGTACATAGTTTTATTTCTATTTTTATATGGCTGGCTATAAGTCAATATTTTCAAATTGAGTCTTTTACGATTGCTCTACTCATGATGCTCACGTATGATATATCACAACCAAAAAATATAAATTTTAAAAAAAAGCCAGGTTCTCTTATACTAAAATCGCATTTGCTTTACAAGTCAGCCACAAAAAGTACTGAGATCTAAAAATTAATTTTGTATTGTAATTATCAAAAATTTTACAAATAGTATTTACTTGGCATGTTTTTAAAATCGTGAAAATTGGGGCTCTATAAAAATGGCCCTCTAAATGGAAAATAAACAATATTTTATTTAGTCCCGTCTTGTTCTTAAGAGCTGACCCTCCTGTAAAAATTCATAATTGTAGGGACTGAGTTAAGAGAAGTGAGCGGCTGCCACGCCCCTGGATGGATAATCACAAATGTGAGATGTTTCCCTAAGGTTTCTCCACAACCCTATTACTGTGCCAAATTTCAAGGTTCTACGATGATTGGAAGTGCTCCATAGTTTTAATGTTTTGTCAGTGAGTCAGTGGTTACTATTTTTTTCTTAATTTGGGGTCTTATAACTCAGGTACCGCTCAGGCACCGCTTGTGTAAATTGGTTGGTTCGTGTAAATAAGGGTTTAGTGCCAAAGTTGCTAAAGAACTTGGCTGGGCACTACCTGCCTCTTAATCCTTCAGCTGGGTTGTTTAATTTTTCATCGGCATGTCAAAAAAGGAATTATAATTATTGAAGTCATTAATGTTAGACTTACTGTAGCATCTTTTGGAAATTAAGGTAGAAATTGTTCTTCTTTTTCACATTTGGCAAAGCGAAAACATACAACAAGATCATGTTGTTGGTTGCCAGTATCGATAATCCTACTTATTTCTTCCTTGTTTTACAGATAAGTGTTGATAATACCACTTTTTGTCATCTAAACAGCACAATCTCTGTTGTTGAAGATATCCTTTAATCATTCTCACAGGGTTTCCTATAAACTAAACCAAAACTAAATTAAACTATAAAGATTAAAAAAGCTGCACATTCTTTTTTTTTAAAGTACTTTAAGCAAGCATTTAAAATTAACTTCAGGTACAATCCAGTCCATTATCCTATTCTTCCATGTTCCCATGGGTACAGTAACTTAATCAATAGATTAAGTATGTATAAAAGGATCACATCAAGGATCAGATTATGTTTGACATTTAGGTCCAGAGTGTTTAAAATGGGAAAAGAACCAAAGTCATAAGAGCGGAAATAAATTTGGGGAGACTTGTTCTCTTATAAAAAATAAAACTTTTCTTAAGTTTGTGGGTGATGCATTTTTGCTTTGAAAACGCCACTGTTGCTTGATGATGGAGTTTGGTCAAACATTTTAGATGCAAAAAGTTGTAGGCGAAAAGATTTTTTTGTGCGATGAGCTTCTTTTTATTTTGAGCTTTCCAGTACTTATTATCTATTACCTTGGGTGGTTACATTATCAATGAAATTAGATGTTCTAAACATATATGTAACAGTAAAAATACCTAACCCAAAATATATGACAATCGTTGTTGTATAAATTAAATATAATCAGTTTTGATGGATGTAATATTGATTTGAAGATAAATAAATTTCGCGCTCATCGCATTTGTATTTTCATGTTGAGGTAGGAAATCTGTCCTTCATTCATCAAATTGTATGTTTCTGTTAGTTGAGTGATGATGAATGATTTCATCATGATTTCACTGACATGCTGTTAGCGAATATAAATGAATTTAAAGAATGAGAATAAAACTAATTTCAATAATTGATGAAGCCGATCAAACACAATTTTATTTGAATAGTTTGAGATATGTAGAAATGTTTATTGCTTTAGTCACATAACTAAGAATGAATTTAATACTTGTATCAGTAATATATTAAATATTCTTAAACATGTTTATCGTACTAATGCTTAAGTGTTATAAGTTAATTTGAATATAATTGTAATTTGTATATTAGCACCGGCGGGAGAACTGATCTATCATCAAAATTCAAATCGGGTAGCAGATTTCATGCAGATATAGATGTTTGAACACCAGAATTTATAAAAATGTATGAAACTACGTTACTGAAGTAAGTTATATCATTCAAAGTTGTTATAACTTAACTTAATATAACTCGAGTTGGGGTGATGTTAGATCCCACTACTGTGCCATTTATTTCTCGTCTGAGATTTAGAAATGCAAAACATCTAGATTATTTTCATTACATTGTATATACGTAGTTTTTTTTTCAAATGCTACTTTCACATACAATTTCATTAGTTTTGGGAAATAGAATATTCCGCGCTTATAGGACTTTGCACCGTGATTCATATATCCTTATTTGCTAATTTGCTAATTTTTGAGTTCTGTAATTCGGAAACAAATTTGTATGTCGCCTGCTGCGGAATGTTCCATTGATTCGATTGAATGGTTAAATAAGACGAAAACGATTTGTGACTGCCACTACAAAAATTTAAGACTGGTATTCCAGCTGTTGCTCTGTTTGCCGCAAATTTTTGCTGACAGCTTCACTGTAATGGAATGTGGGATTATGAAAATGAGGGTGTGCTCCTGAACCATTGACCCATCACCGTGTTACATTTTACATCGATATGTTTTGAATCTAAGTGTTTTATAGCCTTTAAGGCAGTACATCCGACATATTACGTTTTTTTTAAAAGGTTAAAATATTAGAACATACTTCTAGGTATTTTTTTTGTTACACTGCTTTCGAGAACTGAACCGCGATTAAAACTAAACGGATCTAAATTTTGCTTAAATCTCGAGATTTACCATGCAAATTTAAGTAACAGTTGATAATTTCACAACGACAGTGGAGCTGTTACTCAAGTCGCCCATGCGTGAGGGAGTATAGAAGAGCAGATGGCAGTTGGAAATGTATCTTGTCTTGTTGTGCTGTTCCTTAAAAACATGCCATAATCTACTTGTGGTTCTTCAATGCTTAAGTGTGTGGGTAAGACAACCGATCGGTAGGATAGACAAAACTATTTTGGAAACATTGGTTGACCAGGCACATTTTTTTTTAAATAGAAAATATTAAATGAGAAAGGAATACGAGTTAATCGGAAATTATTTTCACCTTTCGGGAAATACGTGATCTTGTCTAAGCAAAACAATCTAATAATAAAAATTGCCGGCACCAATAGGGCGTTATTTTACATTTCCCAGATTAAAACTAAAAAATTATGGAGCCCCTAATTTCCGTCTCTCAGACCCAAACGTATAAAAAAGAGGAATATCTTATTCAAACTTCATGATTAATTTCAATAATAGAACTACGTTTAACCCCCACCCTTACCTGAACAGTCTGGAAATCAGCACTTGTTGTTGTTAAACGTTGCACTTGCGTATTCGATTTGACGATCCATTTCAATTTTACTTTTTTTCTTTCTCGGGTGTTTGCTCCGTTTTTTAATTAAATAAATTATAAGTGCAAAACTACTTGTTCCTGGTAATAGTGAAAAGAAACGGAAAATAAACTTTTTGTACCAATCTATTAGGCAGGTTCCTTAAGTACTTGCCATAATCTACATCTACCAATATTTTGAATAAATTATGCAGATGTGTGACTTCAATTCAATGACAAAACGTGTGTGCTAAATTTAAATAAATAATATCAGAGTGAGTCTTTCTAATTTCTCAACCCTAAGGATGCCTGTTGGCATAACCGTATTAATATGTAGGAGTTGACGTACTGGAGAATATGTAATAATTAAACGTGCCTCATCAAACCATTCGATGCTAGAAAACAAATCACAAATGAAATCTTTCTTTTCATTGCAAACATGTTTATTCTTATTAAATAAAGGTACATATTGACACAATCCGGGATTTTTGAGGGTTTTTTTTCCTCTATATAGCTAACACGAAATACCTAACAAAAGTCAACACATCAACAGCGTAGAAGTTTGTCTAACCCTTTGAAGTTATTTCAAATTTATTTCTTTGGAACTGATTCGCACCAACAAGGTACCCTAATATACAAACATACGTATATACCTAAAAATTCTCATTCAATCACTAAACTCAACAGTCTCATCAGCTATCCATCAAAGGAATTTTGCTAATTTGATAGAAGAATTCATTAAGTAGACATCATAATTCTGTTGATCTAAATATACACCTACTCGAAGATACTACATACCTAAACAGTAGTAGATGCATAAAGTAGCTTATGAAATTAATTTATGCTAAAGAAGTAGTTATAGCTTTACACTAATGGGGAGTGTGTATAAATATTTTATTGCGATTTCGCCAACGATTTTTTAGCTAATTATACATGAAAATCGATTTTATTTTTTAATTACCGACTTTGAAAGTCAATGAAAATGAAAATATCTTACATACTCACGTACAAGTTCGTCGCTGAAGTCGACCTACATACTGGCAGTTGGGTGTTTTTTTCTATTATTGTGGTCAAAAATTAATATGGAATTTCAATTTCTTTTTTTTTTGTTATCCCTAAACATACATAGATGTGAACGCGTATAAAGTATTTCGAACGAACACACGCGTTGACATAATGAAATCTTCCTTAATGCAGTACACATAGGTACCTTTATCAACTAAATAACACACAGAAAACAATAAGACAGCTCAAATTTCATTGTACACGCATGTATTGTATACCCAAAATTGCTGGTCTAATTAATAAAATTTCATTCGAGCACACGAAGCGAACATTAATTTGGCGCGCATTGTTTTTATTTGGATTTGAGGTATAAATATCTTGGAGAAAGCAAACATTATATTTTTGCAGATAGAAAAAGCTAAACACCTGTCGGGACTTATCTATGAATTATTTTGTTATTATATATTCAATATTAAATACAGGACGATTAATATTAATAAGTTGATATCGATATGCATTATGAAACACTTAACACATGTAGGTAGATATAAACATGGCTGATAAGAAATCAATCGATTTATATACATATATACATATCTACCCTATATTATTTTGATTGCTTTTAGTGATACGTAAATGTGTACAATTTTTATTTTTTAAATGTAAACATTAAACTCGACGTGCTTGTCGGTTTTTTTGTTTTTTTTAAATTATAGGTGTATGTAATGTTAGTTGGTTAGTTAGAATGCGATGCGAAGCCACTCACTATAATTGCACTATGTGGACAATGTTGTAAAATACCCTGTGGAGAATTGAACTGACTGCCTGTAAGGTCACGAGTGGTGGAAAAGAAATATGTGTTTTATTATTTTATCAAAAAAGCATGCTGACTTACTTAATGTAGGTAGCACTTGTGGATATCAGAGGGGACGACAAATCGTAGAATTTTTATTTTAATTTTAATTCTTGTCATAGCATTTATGTAGGTTTAAAGGTCAGGGTTTTATTAATTCTGGAAGTACGTGCTTATTTTTGTTTGTACGTTAAGGACATGCTTCGTCGAATCGACGACGGCACTAATCAAAGTTTTCATGCAGATGTACCAAATATTTTGAAACTCAATTGTTTTCTATTATTAAGCTCATACAAACTACATACATATAACATATTTATAATTATATTTATTTCTAAATTTACATTTTTATAGACATAGTTCATTTGTGAACTGTGAACTAAGTACCTATTTTCTAAGTATGCTTTTGAGAGTTTTTCGTCTGCCATGATATAAAGAACAAAAGAAAACATTATTAAATCCGCCGGGATATATTACTCGCCCGATAGTCTCTATTTTAATAACAAACAAGTTAATTTATTAGTGTATGTGCCGGTTGATAATATATGTACACACATATTCGCAGGAAATGTTCCTTACTTAGGGAGAAACCTCAATAAAATTTCTTCAATTGCATAGTAGGATCCCCTTAACATTCCCCTAAATATAAACATTTGTTAAAGTAGTCTAAACGGGAAATAGTCTTCAATCTTTTAAAACATTATTTAATTTTCTCAACTTTAAAGCAATTACATAATTACGAGGGAAGATTTAAAAAATCACTTCCTTCAAAGAATTTACTCGCAATCAATACTTTGAATCCAACTCCGATGATCAAGTTAATTATCCGCAGAATGCTATTCCCATGCAAATAAAGCGAGAAATATGTGGTTTACTTAAGGGGTTAGGGCAGTTAGATTAAAAAAAAAACATTTTTGCAAGGTATAATATCTTGAAAATATTCTCTAAAAATTTCAAGAGTATTTCCATGAAAAATACTTTTCGAGTTATTCAATAATGAACGGCGGACTCTCTGATGCTCGATAGCGTCGAGTCAAACATTAAATTAGTTTTTTTCAGAACTATGTTCTTAAGTTCGGTGACCAAAGTCATTCATAAACCGCGTGGTGGATTTGAATGACATTTTTACAACTTTTTTAAAACATATTAAACTGGTGCTTGATCGAAGGATTTTAGATTTTTTATAAACAATTTACTGTTGCTTTTTTTGAAAATTGTCTGAGGCCGATTGTTTAAATTGTTTATTTAAAAAAAGAAGAAGCTTCGATCAGGCACTAGATTAACTTTTAAAATACTTTTTTTATTTTATTTGAATGAATTCAAATGAACCATTGAGAAGTTATGATGGTCACCGCATAGACCGCACAGCATCATCTTTGTCAAAACCAGCCACTTAGTACTGAGTCCAGCAAAGTAATGTTGTCAAGGCGATAAAAATAAAAAAATAATAGAAGTATACGGCCCATATAGGACCTAAACATAATTTTTTTTTTAATCGAATGAAAGGGACCTACAGGTTGATACCGATTCCGAACGTCAATTTATTTTTGAAAAACCTCTCATGACAGTTCTAATTCTAGGATGTTTGTCAGAGTTTCGCAAGGGGTGGGGCATTAAATAAAAACTTTCAGAACATACGGGTCGGATTTGAGCCTGAAACCCCTCGCTTAGTAGTCCAACAAGGGGATACTGCAAATCAAATCTAGATCTGTTCCATTTATACTTTCATTTGTCAAAATTATACTTCCAGTTATGACTCATGTTTTTCATGGCCTCATGCAGATTATCAAATATTATTCAGTTCCAGAGAAAGAAGACGTCGAAAAACTCTATGGCTGAGTAATGAGTAGTTGCTATTCTTTCTTTTTTTCCAAGGAGCTGGAGAAACTTATTTATCATTATATATCAGGTTTTGTCTAACGGAATAAGATTCTGTGCACCTATCAATCTGGTTTAGAAAAATCTACCAGTGTGCAACTGCTCTGCTCAATGTCACGGATGATTTACGAATTGCTTAGTTTCATTCCATACTTTTCCAAGGTCTTCGATACAATTAACCACAATAATTATTATTTTCTGATACGGCTGCAGAAATGATTCTCTCCTACCTCCAGGAATGAAAGAAAGCAGTCCTTATAGTAATATCTTTTTGGAATTCATTGAAATATTAGCAGGAGTTCCACAAGGTTCAGTTTCTGTTCCTCTTCTTTTCATGTTTTCCGTAAATGATCTTTCGACATTTATTAAATAGTCATTAGCACATCTGTTTGCAGATGATGTTAAACTGAACTGTAATCCTGTCCATATTCAAGCTAAACGATGATCTCGCATTATTTTAGGTTGGTCTAAGGAAATAGAATCCCATCATATCGAAATGCATTCTCATAGGTAGAATTGAATATCTCTAGATAATCCAATCGAATATGAAAGCAAGACTAAAAACTTTGGCATCTGGTTCAATTCAAAACTTATTGAATGATGATCATATTACTACAATAATTATAGAAATATATGTAGGTGCTGCAAGAAATGTAAAAAATAAATAAATACTAAGCGTAGACCTAAAGCCCAGCTTCTCCAACCATTGTCTGTGCGAAGTTATATATTTTTGACACGAATGGCGGGACCTACAGTTTAGTGCCGATTCCGAACGGCAATTTATTGCTGAGAAGCTTCTCATGACAATTCTTACTCTTGGATGTTTTTCAGACGTTCGCAAGAGGTGGGACAGCGAATAAAAACTTTCAGGTGGTACAGGTCGGGATTTGAACCGGCGACCTCAAGAAATGTACCTGCATCAAAAAGCTGCATATCCAATCATGCCTTCAACGTAATATAACCTCCAAACAGCCTCTATATACGTTCAATAAGTTCATGTTTGCACAGTCAGTCAGTCTTTAATTTAAGTTTCCCTCGGTATTATTATCCTTGCACAGAGCGTTAATTTTTTGTTCATGCCATTCGCATTTGGAATGCACTTATCTCAGCATAGGAACTTCTTTGTATGCGAATTTCTTGATTACATTTGTTTCCAGCATACGTCAGGTATTTGTTTACGCATATTAATTGATTTTAAAACTGTAAGATTACTTCAAATGTAGCCAAATTAGTGTTTTTCAATTGTTCCTCCCAACATTTCTATTTACTTATTAGAACAAAGTAATGTTAAGTCTTGGTTCTGTGGTCTGCGGCATGTGCAAAATTTTAAAATTCATTGGTCCCGACGGAACTTTATTATAATCTTATGGAATAATAAATTGTTTATTAAGCCTTACTAACTAACTGCAATTAGATATTGCAATATCTTTTAATATAGATTGTGAGACTATATTCCTCCCACTTCAATGCATTCCTACTAGTCCTGCGAGTTGTTTTTTAATAAAAATCATTTTAAAGGGTTAAAAGCTGATTGTTATTTCAGAAAAAAAATCAAAGTAATTAATTTAATAACTAATTATATTGACTTACCAGTTTTCCCAATACCGCTTTGTCCAAGAACCATAACTTTTATGGATTTATTTTTCGAGTGTAATCCAAGTTTAGCTAACGACGATTTCGGTGATGTTGTATTCATTTTCAAGGCGCTTAAAATGCTGGGTTTTAGGATTTTCTTTAAGGTTACATTTTCGGATGATATCTAAAAAAAAAAAATTTTCAAATATTTAACTCATAAATTATAATTCAATTGATGAAAAAAATAACTTTAAAGAGGTAACGAATTGCACATTCATCATCATTATTTGACTTGAAATTAAATTTATCTACCCTGTTGATAGTAAACATATTAAATTGAAAGAAATTTAAACTGAGAAAAAGAAACGATATCCATGTAGATCCATAACCTCAGAATGTAAATAAATTCAATTTAAAAATACATTCGCTAAGGTCAGTGCGTCATTGGAATTAATAAAGCATGTACTCGATTTGATATGCTGTCATAATAGCTAGCTATTCTCGCCAAATTCTTAGCTTTCGCGATACTTCGTAGCGTATAGAATAAAACCATCTGCAAATTTGTGTTCCTACTCGTTTATTGTAGATACATACATACTGATGTATTCATAAGTTGAAAAGATGTACATACTATAGGTGGCATTCTGTTACCCAATAAGTAACAGCATGTAAATTTAAAGAACTCGGGAAAGTTCGGCAAGATGGCTAGGTCATGAGAAATTGTATGACATCTGGAATTCAGATACATCTATCTGTGTCTTAATTATTAAATCGCTTGTTTAATTCAGGGAACGACCTAAGTGTGTAAGTAATTGTATGACTTTCAGGAAATATTTTATGAATGTTTTATCCTAGGACACTGTTAACAATTTGATAAAAAAACCCTTATTTTTATCCGATTCTGCAATTTTATGCCTGTTCAATTCTATCTAATATTAATAGTAGCATTAGATCTCTTTACCTGTTTCTAAATAAAGGCGTCACTAATAGTTTCAGTTGTCGCAAACTAATTGACCGATTTCGACAAAACTTCACAAAAAACACTTTCCGGTCAACATCGAAGGTTGCGTATTGCTCAATCAAAGTCTATGGCATACGTAAAAGCGCCTTATGAGTCATGTCTCATTTTTAGCCAAAGGTCGAATTTTCGGTGGTTTAAATTTAGGCGAATGCAATAACTTCGTATTTTATTATTTTTATCTACACTGCCAGTCGCATAGCTATAAATCGTTTTCCAGTACGTTATATTTTACCTGCACATCGGGGTAGAATACATGAGAAGCTAAGCTCTTACATTTTGAGTTCGGACGCCATAACAGTTTTTTTTTTAGTTAAACTTTAGTAGTGCCTCTTGAAGGGATTGCTAAAACAATAATCTTATATTTATAACGTTTATTTGGTTGGCACAGATATTTGGAAAAAAGTAATCTTATTGAAATATTTGGGGACTTATGTATAGGTATCAGCAAACATCATAATCGCAATATCAATAAAACCTGCGATCAGAATTGAAATTCATAATATTATGTCCTAATTTGTAGTCATCGCCCGAAGAAGCGATGGATTCTAATTCGGATGATGAAAATATCAAACGTCAATATTTGTATTACATATATCCAACTTGCCAATTCAAAATGAACCGCGTACATGTTTGTTTTTCAATCGCTTGGCATGCACCGCTTAGAAAGTCAAACGTGTCTGTTTTTGGATGCACTATCCGTCGATCGTGAATATGAAGTTTTTATTTTTATTGCGCAACCAATACATTACCTGTACGAATCCGTTATGACCAATCATCGCGCGATGAACTACGATTAGAACATAGCCACGCATTATTCGCACAATCAAGGCAGCAAGAAAGGAAGCATGTTGAATATTAAAAAAAAAAATCCAATATGCACTTCGGATTAACGGAAAGAGCAATCAAATAGGAAATAGGCAAGTAGTTAAATAAGTTCACTAATCCAAGCCTATACCTATACCTATACCTATGTATCGTCCTCCTTAAGGTGCGTCCGGATGACATCCTGGCGTCCCTATGCCAGAAACATGAATGTGCAAAAATGAAAATGGGAAATCATATAAAGAATTATATGGTTTTGTTCTTCGCATGACAGCGAAGGAGTAAAAAAGCTTGATCGAATTAGAAGTTCCAGAATCCGAGGACGCCTTCACATCAAAGAACCGATGTCGAAAAAATTGGAGCACGACCGACTCAGTTGGTAATGCCATGTTCAACGGAGGGATCCTACTAACCCCGTCAAAAAGGCAATGGCAATCAACGTTCCCTTACAATCGCGTAAGAGAGGCAGGCCTAAAAACTCCTGGATCACATTGATTGGCCTCAATGATGAAGTGATCCAAATTGGGATGCCTGCATATTTTTGTTGAGGACGAGCCGGCGAACCCCACAGGCGGACGTTGTTCGTTATTCAATGACAATAATTTTGTTTAGGGTGCAAGATCGCTCATCTGTTCTTGCGGCCCAGATCTTTACATTGTGTGCTGCTCATTTGATCACAAAATTTTAATGACCCATCACTTAAGTCTACTTACTTTAAGGTTAAAAAATTAGAGGAACCGACGTGCCTTAAGATCTTTGCTAGATCTTGTTACAGGAATTAGTTTTCTCAATTAGCAACTCGAAACTATCAGGGCTAGAAGCTCAGACGTATGTGAGTACTGTCTGTTAGTTGAAGAAACGGCATCACACTTGACTTTTGCCAGAAGCAGGTGATCTAAATAAAATCGAATTAGCCAACCTTCCTTGCATTGCTTCAAATGGATCTAAATACAATACTAGACCATTCTGTTTCGAAGTCTGGCAAGCTCAACAGTATCTGAAGCAAGAAGGTGTACTACTTATATTTATGACCATGCTGGGTTGAATTTATAAAAAGGAAAGATTCCACCAGTGGAGGGCCATAGCAATTGCTGTGTTATCGTAGAAAATGCGATCAGTTAGTGCGTTTAATATGCTTCAAAATCAATTTTTTCATTTGATAAATTTAGGATTTTGGATCAATAGGTTCCTACACGTCTCATGGTTCTATGTAGCTAGAAATCATAACAAAGAATAGTTAAAAATAAGCATGAACACGTTGATTTTAGCAGTAATTCTAAAGGGTGATATTTTAAGAGTTAAGTTTTTCAGGTTGGCAGCAATGGTTAGTAATGGCGTCCAAACGTCATTTGCCAAAGTGAAAGGTTTTCAGTATACTCTGCCATTTAATCATGGAAAGACTTACAAACGAGCAACGATTGCAAATTATTGAAATTTATTATCAAATTTATTGTCGTGCTCTGTGAAAAATGTGAAAATCCGCTGTTATATCGAAAAATTGTGTGCAGCAATGAGGCTCATTTCTGGCTCAACGGATACGTAAGTAAGCAAAACTGTCATATCTGGAGTGATGAACAGACACATGCCATTCACGAATTACCGATGCATCCCGAAAAAACGACAGTTTGGTGTGGTTTATGGGCTGGTGGCATCATCGGTCCATTTTTCTTCAAAGACGACCGTTGAAGAAACGTTACCGTCAACCGCGACCGATCTCGAACTTTTTGCCCCAATGCCACACAGCTCGTGAAACAATGGAAATGTTGAAAGCTGAATTTGGTTTGGTTGTCTTAAAACTTAAATGGCAAAGGCCTATTTATCGATTACAATAAAATTTTTGGATATTTTATGCAAATTTGAGTGTTTTATTCGATTTTTAAAAAAACTACGCTTAAAAAAATCACCCCTTAGTTCCACTAATTAACTTTAATATTGGCTCGATGTTTTATAACTTCATTAGCAATCGCTTACATATACCTAATACTCAACCTGCGACCCTTAAGTGGGTGCAAATGTAATCAAACCAAAACATCATGCGAAGAAGTCTCGTTTTACATATAGTGCTTTTTAATTGAGGAAAACAATATCACGCTGGGACTACAATTTATCTTTAAAATGCAAATACATATAGCTATAAAACCTAACATGCTACCAAGAACATATGTATTTATTTGTCTGTAAAAATAAATGTGTGTTTTACCTATATAGTTGTTATTTGCTCCCGTGACGATAAAAGTACAATAAAAAAATATCCTAGCCAACAGGTGTTAGATAGCCATCGTTAACACGTCACGTCGTATTTAAACAAACACAAATCGGATGTCAATAGCTACAACCGTCTCAATTATTGTGTCCTCCCATGACCATCAGCAGACATCCTTTTAATTTTAATTGTGCTTATCGCCTGGAAACTGTTGTCATTCACGTCATTATGGTTGTTTTGCTTTTACCACTTCGCCTGGGGATACATTCACGTATAACAATAGAACAAGTATTGTATTGTGAATATATGGCTTCATGAAAGACAAACATTCTAATACAAAATAAGAAAAAAAAACAGCTCAGTAATCCCAAACAGAGCTACATATTACTTGAAAGTGTTTACGCACTAAACGGTTTTGTTTTTCTTATTTTTTGTATGCCATCCGTTCCTTTCTTACATATAGCTTCATATGTTCTACCTTTACGTACCTTTGTTGGAGATGGAAGCGAAATTATGTTGAATCCAAAATAATAATTGATTGAATTTGAAAGTTCATAAGGGTAACGTTCCTTAGACACACGTGCCAAGCCGAAAAAAAAACGATACAATATTTAAATGTTTTTACTACCACAAGTGCTTGCGCTTATCGGGCATTCAAAAGTCGACCTTACTTTGTGGCAATAAAGTAAAAGCAAACGTAGGTAGGTATGTAATCACTTCGAGATCTACTTTCTCACAAAAATACACCTCAATTCACCGCACGAACAGAAGAATCTTTTACTTTTTCACCGTCCAGCTTCCACTTATAAATCATAGTATGTATGTCAGCACGTTTCTTAGCGCGACGTCTAAACAATTTCGTTCAACAGTTGAGGCAAGATTAATAAGTAATCACCCACTACTTCTCCATTATATATGAATCTAATCGCGACATAATGTACACAAATGTAACTCCTCGAGCACTTGGTTAGATGCTTAGAATTGACTATAGTGACTGCTGCCGTAACGCACAACGACTGATACCGTTTATACTGGCCGACTCTCTGAGAACGTGTACTCCAACTGAGGATTCGGTTTGCATATTTTGCGGCAAAAAGCGGCGGAGTAGGTAGATACATTCATAGATAGATTAAATGGCTTAGCATCATGTTGTTGCAGCTATAAAGCCCTTAACTTTAGTCGACTCAATTCAATGGGGGTGTAAATTCCACGTGACTGGTAAAAGTATCGCAACAAATCACTAGACGACGCGCAGGACTATCGTAACATTAGATACCAAAGTGAGAATACACAATTCTAACTACCCTCATTGTTAGTTATATTTGTTGACTTGTTCGTAGGTTGTAATGGCTCACAGAGGTGACTATATAAGTAATTTACATTCCATGGAGTAAAGTGTTGGTATATTTGTTTGTTGAATGTCGACATGGGAAATCAAAACATTTCTAGACTTGGCTAGTGATGGACTTGTTTATAAACTTGTTCAATTACCTACATCATATTTTGGATAAACATGTTTTTGAATTCGGAAGTTGTGTGTATTTCTAAACATAAGTACATTTTAATC
Source organism: Ferdinandea cuprea (assembly GCA_963576555.1). Classification (NCBI taxonomy): domain Eukaryota; kingdom Metazoa; phylum Arthropoda; class Insecta; order Diptera; family Syrphidae; genus Ferdinandea; species Ferdinandea cuprea. Next base: position 1,060,324 of record OY754958.1, read on the forward strand.
AGATTCTCTTTGCAGAATATTAAAATAATAACATTTTGATTTATAGCTTTGTAAAGTCTGCTGAATTGAGTGCTAGCTTTTTTAATGGGTTCGCCATAATTTATGGTAATCGATTAGTAATTTATGTTAATTATTATGAGTTCATGTTTAACCTAAATAGTTGAAGATAAGCTGCAGTTTATCAATGAGTTTGAGTTTGTTTTATTAAGGAGACCTACATCTATTAATCTGCGACGTTGAGTAGGAATGTTATGACGTAGTAAATAAACAACTGATGTATTTTATCTTTAAGGAATGTTAAGAATTTATTTTCCTATTTATCTTCCAATAGGAGTAGGTACATACAATAAATTTACTATGCGACGTTTTCTAAACCAAAAAACAAAAACGAAACACTTGATTGAGACTTGTAAACAAGGAACTGAGAAGAGATAATTTTACATAATTTTAAATTTTATCCGGATATATGCACGGTTATGCGGTAAAACACGTCTGCCTACAAATATTTTCATGTATGTAGTATATAGTTCTGGTTCTGTAGAAAAGCACGTTGAAAATCATAAAGGGTTAATTCTCTAAACTCAAATAACGACAGTTTAAATAGTATTCAATCGAAAAAAAATTGGTTAGGTAAACAACCATTCTCATATACCTTATGCACTCTTCCACACTCCCAATTATACAAATAAAATTTGTGTAAACAAAGATTTTAAAATTTATATATGAATTGAATTTTTTGATGAATTTTAATAATAAATCATGACCAATTTATTTTCATATCTCTGATGCATTTCGTTTTATTTTGATGTAAATAGCTACACTTTGAACAGCAGATATTTTAAAGTTAACATTTTCATTTTTTTAAGAGTAATGGAGAATTTTTTAGGCGAAGCTTTGGTATTATGACCTATTTTATATTGTAGGTAAATTTTTGTCAGAAAAAAAATTTATCTTTCTAGCGTTGAGAAATGAAATTAAGTATCAGGTTCTAAAATTTCAACTTTCATTAACTATAACATTTTTATTTGTAAATTTTAAATTCAAAATATAATTAAAATTTCAATTTAAAAAAAGCTTACCAAAAACTACAATTATTGGCAAAACTATAATTATTGGCACCAATTAAAAAGGAAAATGATGTATCTCTTCAACTTTTCGGGCGTTTTTTTTGTGGATTTGATAAAATTACTATTGCTAAGTTAATTACTAAAATAAATTAAGCGAAAGTTATTTGATTAAAAGAACAAAAAAAGTATTTTACGTTGTAAATTAAATAGTATTATGTTATTATTATAAATTATTGGCAGCCAAAAAGTACAACTATTGGCAGTGCCAATACGTGTTTTTATTTTTACTTTTAAAACGAAACTTAAAATGACTGTCTCCAAACTAAAGACACAGAAATGTGAGAAAAATTTGGATGGACAAAGGGTAACAAGGAAAATCACCGTTGAATTTCGTGCCAATAATTGAAGCTGTTGCTTAATGAAAAGTAGCTTCTATATTTTTCTCCTCTTTTGAGAGTTTTCCGAGCTTAGAAATATCACACCATCAGGCCAACAAGCGGGCACCTAGGTGCCGTTATTAGTTATGTACTTTCATTCTGTTGGCCCCCCGTAGCGTCTCTCTATGGACCTGCAAGTAAAGATTTTAAAATAAAACAGCTCTCCACTCGCTCTTGCGAGTAATTCCTAAAAGGAAAATTACTCTGGAGCTAGTTGAGGAGAGTCGTTTTACTTTCATATGGACGCGCACCAAAAAATTGTGCAAGTTTGCACCAATATACATACATACACAGCACTGCAGGATATCTTATTTATCTTATCTTATTTTGTTTGTAAGCGAGCAGCACTACTATACTCGTTGAACAAAGAAGATAATCAAAATTTAAAAAAAAAACGTCACCAATTATTTTGTATTACCCATTGCCATCTGCGGCTTAGCGAATTGGCAGTTAAGTGCCAATCACCTTCGTCAAGGTGAGGGTCCTCCAATAAGTTTTTCTTTTCTATCAACACTCATATGTCAGAAATAAAATAGTAATTAGATATTAAAAAATAGCGCTGAATTCTAAGTTTAAACATTTTAAAACATTTTATATGTAGCAAAATTTGAACTAAAAGAAACTAATATTTTTAAGTAATTATTTTAAATACTTATATTTTTATATTTGACATTCTTTCCAGTTTGATGGTTTATACTTATTTAAAATGCGAATGGAGAGACACACAATTTTTTGACATTTGATGTTTCTAGCTTCCTTATAAGCAAAGTAGGAGGGTGAGTAAAAATATCCTGAATTGGTTCCGGTAAATAATAGTTAAGTGCAAAAGTTGCTACGGAACTACCTCCCATCTTGATAAATCTTGTTTACTTCTTTTTTTTAACATTTTCGCCCACTTTGATTAAATCATTGACAGCTCCTGTTGCCGTCGACAGCGATTTTTGAAACAGTCATTGTAGATCTGTAGAGCAACCACTTTGGAATTATTTATCTCTCTTTAAGAATTGAAGAAGACCGCATGCGAACCAGTTAAAACGATCTCACCTTAATGATCGGTGAAATACCACGTAAGACAATTTCAACTACAATTATGTCTGTACTCTTATGTCACACATAAGTATGCAGTCTGACAATGAGTTCAGAGGATAAACTTGAAAAGAAATAGCGTGTCTATTTATTATTACGGGCGTCTTTCATTACAATATAAAATTTATTAGCTAATTTATTTTTAAGAAAAAACAAAAAGATGTAAGGAATTAGACCTAAGTCAGATAGGAGTGTGTTTTTTACATCAATAACAAATTAAGTGTCCCTACACTGCTATGCTAAGGAAATTGATAACCAATTAAAGTACGTCACTAAATTTGTTTAGGCACAATGAGTAGGACATGAGTTAAACAAATAAAAATTGAATCAATAAAAAAAATAAATGGGGACAATGTATTTCTATTTTGAGTAGTAAACTCGTTTAATGACGAAAATCCTGCAGATTTAATTTATGTATTCTTGTGTGCGCGTACTAGCTTATACACATACATATGTTAATCACTATTGACAATTTTGTTCTGTTCATTACCTTCATGTCCTAATAAATTAGGTGTCAATAATTGGAAGTTGACTTTCTACTGCAAAGAGGTAAACAATCGACGCATGAGAATATTAGACAAATGCTGTCAGCCTCATTGCCTCCATGTTGTTTACGCTTATCGTGTTAGACATAAATTGAACAAGACGTTATTAAGAACAGCAGCAAAAGTAACTCACTCTCACATGTCTTTAGTCTATAAAGGTGCGTAAATAGTTATTACTGTTATTGTTTGTGTATTTAACCAAAAAAATATATTATTATGAGCTTATAAATTCGTGTTGGAATATGGATATACTGGAAGAGAATAAGTAATGCAATAAAATACAGAAATATGAGTAAAGAGAAAAGATCCTGTATTCAAAGGGTATATACATTTAAATATAGGCTATCTTTGATCAACACTCCAATTTAATTGTGTTTTAACCAAGAAAATCATAATAAATCATCCATTTTTATTTCAATTGCAAAATGTGTACATTGTGACAATGTTTTTCAAAGTAATTTAGTCTTAAAAAGTTGAGTGGCAGTCCCACAGTTTGTGCACCTAACGCATCTGCGAACTGCAACCTATGTGTTATGGACAAGGCCGAGGATGAAGCAATTACAAAAGAGATTAATGCTACGTCTCCACCGAACACTAAAGCGAGATTAAGATTAATCTGCTAAACAAAAGATTAAAAAGTAATCTTGAAAGAAACTGGGTTTGCATGTAGAACCGGTTTGTATTAAATACCAATTTTTTTACCTCAATATGTCAAAAGTGACGTTGGTTGCTGAGAATTGAGAGCGAGGAAGCAATTTGACAACCAGATGTTGGACATATTGTGCGCAAATTTGAGAGCCAGAGAGTGGGTTGGAGATTAACGCCTATGTTAATCTCCTTTTTTTCGGTGGAGACGCTAAAAGATTAATTTGTAATCTTTTGTGCTTAATCTCGGTGAAGAGTTCGGTGGAGACGTAGCATAAGACTGCCAATACTCTTGTATTCGATATGTAAACGCGGATTAATTCTAAGTGCATATTCATCCGCTGTGAGCTAAATTCTGAAGATCAAGGTGCATGTCCAAGGAGCTAGCCTAGAGAAAAGAGGTGAGAGGTGTCTGGATCTTCTTGTTGTAATGAGCTTCTTAGATTGCTCATCACTGGAAGTATTACAAATCAGTTATGCCTGTTCATGGTTATGCTTGCCAATATAAGTCTTATACCCTTAGACCAGTATCGACCCATTGTGATAACAGAGGCCTAGGAATAAGCGTCTTCTTCTTTTAATGCCAATATTCGTCGAAGAAGGCTGATAGATGTTTCTTTCTTTCTTTCTTTAAGTGCAGGGCATGTACAAAATAGATGGCGGAGTGTTTCCTTTTCTTCTTCTGCAAAAGTCGTTTGAGAATGCGCCAAACCTTGTTGCATAAAGGGTATGGTGGTTCTTTATTTAGCGAGTTAATCAGCCTGTCCCGCCATCTCGTGAAAAGATGATCGACATTCTAGGGCTACTATAGAGTTAACAAGACTTGATTGCAGCTTAAAATTTCCAGAAATTAACGATATCCTTGGAGCATATCACGTTTCCCTTTAGCCAAGATAATACTTATTTAATCGTCATTTATTCCGCCTACAATTGACGGAAGGCTGATGGTGCATGGTAATGGGGAATTAAAAATAATTAAATGCGTATTTCAGGATATATCGATTTTGTTTCAATTGCCCATTTTAAGTTTGTGTATGCCTCGGTTCAGAAGCCTTGTTGAACTTTTTGGTTAGATATTGCCTAACTTCATATTAGTCTTGTAAAGGGAATATTAATGATATCAATTGGTTTGATCTGCTTATAGCAGAATCTTTGTGTTTAGCAATGCCTTTTTCTATATCCTCATCGACGCTGCGACTGTACTATCTATACGGTTTCCTTATTTATCACCTCAGGTGTTTGATCCATACTGTTTGCTAAAACTTACGAGCATCATTGCTGGAGTATTATTGCCAAGTATCCAAAATCCCTTTAGTGCGACAACATTATAAAAAAAATATGATTTCGATGAAGATTTCAGGAGTTTTCGTAAAACCTCAGATTTCGATGAGGTGTGTTCAGCGTCTATTTGTGCCTAATTACCATTAAGCCGCAAACACAATATGTAAATTTTTTTAATACTTCCTACAGTTTTTGCCCTGAACAAAAATGCTCATTGCGAATTCAATGTGTGACTTACATGAATGTGATTTCGTCTACAATAGTTTCTAATTACATTATGTAGGTATGTCTTAGATTAGATGCGGGACATACAAGTATGTACTATGTATGTCCCGCCCCACTACAATTGTAAGGCTTATCGTTAAGACGAAGCATTTGAACGCATTACATGTGTCTCAATGTAATATCATCAGTCGATCAGCAGAGTATCATATTATTAGAAGCAAATATTTGCTATAACAATCCGTACTATCAACATATAAATATTTCAAGTTTGAGAAGAAAGTGAGCCAGTTTGTCATATTCCCCTTATTTAAGTTTGAATGATTTTGCATGCAACTCACGTGAAACATCGATGCACTTTATTAATCAGAGAATCGCCTTGGTCGTTTACATTGACAAATTGATAAATCATAAGACCATCCACTTGTTAACTGTATTTAAACTAGTTCAATATTTACACTTAATTAATGATATAATTTCCAGCAACAACTACTTAGTTACATATTCATATTGCTTAAAGAAATAATTTTAGTAGTGTTGACCCCAAACGAACGTATTTTAAATCATTGACCAATTCCGGTTCAGTTGTGCTTATGTGTTCTTTGACTTGATCGAATCGACCTTGGACAAGTGCCAAAAATAGCATTCATCATCATGCCAAGCCAGTAAGAACAAAAGATGATTGTGTCATATAAAAATACTTTCATTCGACTATAGTAGCTACTTACAGAAGAATTTCTTTAGCACTTATTCCTTCGATCCAAAAACAAATCTTATTTTGGTATGCTTTTGTGCCGAACAAGAACACAGCATTTCCCACTTTATTTACATTGACCTCAGAAAGGAGGGAGCTTCCGACTTGTTTAGTATTTATTTTGATCTTCTTTATATTATGTACGTCCACTTGCCTTGAATGGAAATTTCAGGGGCTGTTATCATTCAATAATCGTGGCGTTATCATTTGTTTTAGTTTGACTTTCATGAGAACGCTGTGTGTGTTGTCAGTACGGAACCGTGTGAAGTGCTTACATAGCTATCACTTCATTATACAAATTGTTTCATATAGTTTTGATTCATAGAACTTGTACACAATAGGCAAGCATTTATATAGTTAGCTGAATCGCCTGCGAATTGAACAGTTTGCATCGGCTTGCAGTCTAGTCTGATAGTCGTGTGGTGTAATCGATTTGGTTTAATTGCAACAAAAATCGATAAATTGATACATAAAATTGAAAATAAATTTTTGTCTTAGTGATTCTGCGTATTGTATTCGTAATTTGTGTGTCCTTAACTGTGATCGACGGCAACGAGGAAAACGGAAATATGCAACAGAAACGAGTTGTTCCGGCAATAACTAAGCCCGATGAGTTTGAGCAGAAATTACCCGGGTAAGTTTGATTGAACTGCTTTTGAGCAGTTACTAGTAGTTTTTTTTTAAGTTGTAAATTGGGAAAATTGTTTGATTTAAATAAGTGTGTGCAGTTTTTTATTTGTTTACAAATCTTACGACATTTAATGATAACGTTAGCTTATGTAAGAGAGAGGGTAGGGAATACATTGGAATACAGATCGTAAATGGCATTGAAACTTTAAAGCTTGATATGGCAGAGTACAAGTTATACCAATACCAAACAGAGCAAAGCTCAGTTATAATCTTTAATACAAAGTCGCGGAATTAAAAGTACTTTATTGTATTATTTTTTTTTATATTTATGCAATTATTTGTATAGAATAGTAAAAAATGAAAATTATTAACCGAATTTGGTTTATACCGCAACACGACCTACGATCTGCCATACCTTTTCGAGGTTATAAGAAAGATGTTTTATAATAATTATTATAACAGAAAACATGACACGTGTCATGACCAAAAGGGTCTTTTGTGCCGTGTATCAGAAATGTAGTTAGGTTAGCCGGTTTTATAGTTTCTGTGTGAAATTGAGATTTTGGGGGGTCTTGAATGAGCGTGACACTAAAGGCATTTATAGCTGCTTGACTGTCCGTGGAAATATGGATGTTTGCAACTTTGATATGTACCGAAATTGTAAATATTATTTGTAGTGGGCATATCTTGATTGGCGTGGAGGTCTGGCTGAAATTCACTGGAGTTTTCCCATCGCTATTGTAATGTTCAAGATTGGTCCCTAAGTACTAGCCCCCATTCCCAATCGTATTTAAGAATCATTGTATTGTAAATTGATGGTACATTTCCTAATTTAACGAAAATAAAATGCAATACAGGTTTCCACCATCAATTTGTGTTTTGTTTTGTTTTGTTGTGTTGCCAGCTGCTGTCAGCTGCCTAATTCAAATGAAATTCAGTTACGTTTACGTATGTATATTGAAAAAAAAAAAAACAAAGTATGTAGGTACTTAATTTCAAAAGAAGATTTATGCTTGCTGAGATTAAACTGCCAAATACGCAATAAAAATAGCGTTTTAAAAAAGCTGCCAAAGGCACGCGACATTTAATTGGTAATGTCTCGTGCGATCGAATTTAACAAAAAAACACATAAATTCTAATTCTAACACAACCGCAACTGTCAGTATGACTTAGTCACTTTCTATTATATAGAAAATGTACATAAATAAAAAAATTAAAAATATTAAATAAAATCAAGTAGTTACTTTTGTTGCGTCCATAATATTTACGATTCAAAAAGGGCCCGTGGTTTTTTGAAGTATATTATGTTATTACATGTACATATACATATGTATATTGAAATTTCGTTTTTAAATTTGGCACAAATAAAGAACACACTTTAGGTATGAACTTAAAACGGGGAAATATACTATTGCAGACTTTTTTATTTTATGCTACAGATAAACATTTAAACTTATCAGGGCAAAGCAATCAAAGGTATACAATAGTTTTTGAAGTCTTTTTTATGTCTTGTACGTTATTTGCATTACTTAGACTTTCAAATGTATTATTTTTATATTGAAGTTTCTTGACAGCTTTGAAGTCTTTTTACTATTTTAGTCTAGTTGTTAGTTGAAATTTTTGTAGATAAATATTCACGAAAAATATTGCAATTAAAATGGAAAAGGGTTTTAAAATAACCATTCATAAGTAAAGGCAGAAATTATTTAATATAACGTGTTCACACAAAAGATGGGCTTCTCATCGGCAAAAGAGAGCATGTTTTTCCTTAACAATACACTAAAACTTTATCAAGCCAGTCTATAAAAGTATTTTTTCCTGTGGTATTCCGCGATTTTATGCGGAGATTTTATTTTTTGTATTTCCTATTTTATTTGCAGAACAACATAAGAGCACTAAAAATTCCAAAACTTGGAGATTGTTCTACCGATTCTTAATGCAGTTTTTGTTTTTTGTACCTGCATAGGCTAAGATTCAGTCTAGAGTTATATTGCCTATGCTGCGAACTTCTTGCCAGTTTAATATACAGTGAATCCTGCGTAAGTTGGCCACCTGTGGTGCATGCATTTTTGGCCAACTTATAAAAGTAGGTACCCATTTTGTTTTCCTAATTTTGCACGAAAGCCAGAGGAACACTGATGACATTCGCAAACTGTAGAAATTAAGTCATATCTATCATTGTTCTGTGTATTCCTAAACACCAAACACAACAAAGTGAGAACGCCCAAAGAGCAACCAAGGACATATAGAAATGTGTGTCCAAGTTCCAAGATAGACAGGTGGCCATTGGCCAACAGACGGAGGTATTTGGTGGAACATTTGTATATAATTTTCTTGGTTTTACTGTACACTGGCCATCTTCCGCAGGTAGCCAACTTACAAGGGTGGCCAACTTGACAGGTTTTACTGTATCTACTACAGGGTGGGCCATCTAGTGATTTATTTCTGAATCATAGGTTATTTTGACACTGACAGCTGTTTTCCGCTGGAAATCTTATTATAAAATCAGTATCATACGTCTGCGGAACGAAATGAGTCGCTTTACGCTTGAACAACGTTGGGAAATATTGAAAAATTAGTGTAGCCCAAACAGTGCTCTTTTTGAAAAGAAGTTTTGGCCGAAAAGAAGCACCTCTACGCCTGCTGTACGCAAGTTGGTGAAAAAATTTCGTGAGACTGGTATGCTAGTGGACAACACTCATGGTACCCGTCATCGTATGGTGCGCACAGACGTGAATCTGGCTGCTGTAGCCGAGAGTATGTGAGGTGGCACCATTGGCCCATTTTTCTTCGAAAATGAGGCTGGAAACAGATTTTCGGTCAACAGTGGACGATACAGAGCCATTTTAACCGAGTTTTTTTTACTGAAATTGAAGACATGTATTTGGACGACCTCTAGTTTATGCAAAATGGCGCGCCATGCTACACAGCCCATGTCACGCGGCCCATGCTAAAATCGAGCTTTTGGGCACCAAATTCCCAAATCGTCATATCAGCCGTCTTGGCGATGTCACAATTATAGGCATTCGTAGGACCCAGAGAACAGTATACAACTTCATACTTTTTACTTCATCTTGCTGTTTTTAACCCCATACTTGCCCCGAAGCTATTATGACCACTAAAATAGCTCGTGTTTCTCTGGATGCAAGTTAGCGCTCGAATTCAACCTTTCTCTGAATTTGGTCGTAACGCTGAACACTGTGGCTAACAAGCTTGTAATCCAAGGTTCAAAAGAAGTTTTCGCAGGACCCGAACCTGTGTTGGGTCTTTCAAGCTAGTGCGCACAGACATTTGCAAAAAGTCTGCATCTTTCCTTCTATCTCTCATGAGAATCGACTGCAGGCTGCCTGTAGGCGGCCTTTCGGGCCATCAAGCTTTATCTTGTTGGGCTTGAGCTGTCCTACTTGCGGTAAGGAGGATGACACAGCAGAACACTTTCTCTGCATTTGGTCGCAACAGGTGGCGGATTTTCTGGATTGGTGTTTGAAACTTAACCTATGTATTTTCATTTTTTTTTCAGATCCATTTTACAAACCCAAATATTTAGGAGTATCTTCCAACTCCTTCAAGTTAGAAGAGTATTGAACACGCATCCTTATTTAAGGCCCATAAAAAAATTAAATTAATCTGACGGCGTTTCACTAATCCATAGCATCTGTCGAATTTCTCCAAAAAGCTTCATCAGAAATGAAACATATCTACTCGATTGGTCTTATTCCAAGATATGAATTGTTTTGTTAAACCCAAAGAAACAATGAAAAACTTTTCGGAGCGTTAAAATGAATTACTAATAAAACTTTGAGCCTATTACCTAGTACCTTACTATTTTTCACATTTTCAAATTTTCTATTAGCATTTATTTGTTACATTTAATATTCATACAAAACTGTTTTATTAATGTCCTTGCAGATTTCTTAATCAGAGCGATAATCTTTCAATTTTGCTCGATTACGATGGAACTTTGGCTCCAATCGCCGATAATCCCAACAACACAGCAATGCCACCAGAGTTGGAGCGAATTTTAAAAGGCCTTGCCAAACACCCAAACGTATTTATGGCTGTTATATCCGGTAGAGGTATTCACGATGTTGAGAAAAAAGTTGGAATCAAAAATATCACTTATGCTGGCAATCATGGTATTGAAATTCAAAATTCCGAAGGAATTAGGCAAGACTACCAGTTGCCTGATGAAGTGCAGAAATCTTATGCTAAACTTGTGGCAGAGCTTAATCAAAAGGTACACATCCACATGAACTAAACTACATGAACTCATTACAATACACCATATCATCATATTAATATATTTCAGCTACACAAGAACGGAGCATGGGTGGAAGACAAGAAGGTTTCTCTTACCTATCACTACAGAGACACCCCAGAAGATTTGGTTGAGCAGCAAAGACAAGAGGCGGTGACAATTATTGAGGGTCATGGTTTCAAAGCAAACCAAGCTCATGCAGCCATTGAGGCTAAACCCCCCGTAAACTGGAATAAGGGTAAATTGATTTATCTATTCTAATTAATTAATTAATTTCAACTAATAAACTATCTGCTTTGTTACAGGGGAGGCCGCCTTATTTATTCTTAAAAATAAATTCGGTAATGATTGGCAAACAAAAACAAAGGTCGTTTTTGCTGGCGATGACACCACAGATGAAGATGCCATGAAAGTAAGTGGATAATTTGTCATTTCAGTCAGATATGATTAATGTTCGTCTCTTTGCATTCATAGGCCTTGCAGGGAATTGGCAAATCATTTCGTGTATCAACAGATCCCGCCATACAAACGTATGCGGACTATCGTTTGGTGAAACAAGACTTAGTTACCGATTTAATTAGGTGGATTTCAAAAGTCTATAAATCCTAATCGATATACAAACGCAAAGACTTATACATATAATAATTCCTTAAGTTTTCCTTAAATTAGTAAATATTTCTCTTCGTCAAAACCAAATGTTCCCTAATAATGTTTTTCAATTAATAAATGTATAGACAATTTTAAATGAGTTTATTTTGCTGCCAAAAACACGCAAGTTATAAATTCTTCATAATAACGTATAGGCACATGGTGTAGGTACATTTTGGCAAATGTACCGTTCACATTCAATTAAACCAGCAAATGCATTTAGCAAGTGATTTGTCAAGCCATCGAACTGCTGGTGACTGTGTAAACAGGTACAACATTAATTGCTTATTTATATGATTATTTGTCATGAGAAGCAAATTTTAATTGATTCGCTAAGTATGATGTGCAATTGATTTAAGGCGTCTCCTCAAAGCCAGACAACTAAATATAATTGTACTGTAGGGGCTTATTTTTAATTTTGTTCTATTTATCCAACGCTAGGGCAATAATATGAATAATCACTTTAGTCGTGATCGTGAATAAATTACTCACGGAATTTCTCTGACGTACGAAAATGATTTTTCGAAGAGTTAATCTTCGAAAACGTCCCACGAAACATCATCGATCATAAAAGCACAAATCTATTTGTTGTTATTTAAATGGTTAATATAGAATATCGGAATTCATTTTTAGCAAGAAAAACTGTGATAGATATTACTTGTTGAAGCGAAACAAATCCAATAAAAACAATTCTAGTCGGCGACTAGGAGCTAATATGTATTTATATGAAATTAGAAACAACATATTCGTCCAATAACATTTTTTCACAATTCGATTTTAATTATTTAACTATTTATTTGGTGGCATTAAATAAATTTTTATTAAACTCGTAAATAATTCTTAAATAAAATTCTGCAGAGCCACATGCCTACTTAAAAAAAGATGTAGCCTGTGATTTACAAGCATCAAATTTGTTTTTTTTTTATTTGTTATCTTAAATGTTTAGTACCTACATATATTATTAGCAACAAATAATATGTCGCAACTTTTTTTATATTTAATATTTTAAAATAAAGTAAAACACCCCGATTTTGTTGGATGTTGAACACACGCATAAATAAATAAAACACAAGGAACAGCGCATGCAATTAATATAATCGGTGCAAATTTTCACTAACGAATTTTACAAACAAACTATGGAAATGGAATATGGAAATTTGAATGTATACTTAAATTTATTATTCTATGTTGAATGTTTGCCAACTAAGTACATTCATGCTGTTAAACTTAATTAGTATGTCGAATTTCCAAATATTGGCATGGTGCCGCGTGTCGATGTGAACTGTCTTGAGGATGAGGACGAGTCATAGAAATGCAAAACGATTATATACCTACCTTACTTGTGTATTCACGTCGTAAACAAAAAATACAAAAATTTGGAAATAAGAAGAAAATAAATTTCAAATATTTTTATGCGGTATAAAATAAGAATGTTATTCAATAAGGATCAATTGAGAGTGTACAATCAAAGATATACTTATTGCGAAATGTCTTATGCAAAGCAAAGTATTTGAATTGAGGACATTCAAAGTCGGTGATAGAACAAAATTAGCTTTGCAGCTGCAAAGAAGATGTAACGTCACTTTTTCTATGCCTCAGATGCGTTAGATTCTAATGCAGTTGTAATTTCTGTTGAGTATTTTTGACAGCGCATAATATGTGACTTTGTGTTCTCTTGCATGTATTGCAAACATAATGGCTGGTTTACATGGCCACGCATGCAGTTTTGCACGAGACTAGAGGGAGAGAGAGAGAGATAGAGAGATATCTGCCGTCAATGATTTTAAAGATGTAAGAGTGAGATCAGAGATCAAACAGTCTACTTTCGGCTACTACCACGCAAATTAACATTACCGACCAAAATACGTGTCACGTATTTTTGCATGTTTGGTAGTGCTGTCTAGTATAAATGTCTATTTTTTGGTGGAGTTTTGATGGCAATATGCGTTCCATAAACGCACATTTGTCATAAAAATATCTATTGGCTCATAAAATCCATTTGGGGCACCAGCTTTGTTTCTAAAATGTCCAACACATGCTTTAGCACTTCTGAAAACGTCAAATGTGCTATGCAAAAGTTCTCCGCTAAAGAATCGTAAGCAAGCTGCTAGTTTCACTTTCGGAGACAGTGAAGATGACTTCGAGTTATTTATTATAGATTTATATTTATTATGTCATAATAATACTGCGCATTTTTTCTTTGGGGGGATACTTTATAATGATTGTTATATATATTCAAATATTCCTACACTATCCATTGTGTACCAACCAAATTCAAATTCGAAATTCACGCCGACAAGGAAGTATCTCCGGCGGATTCCACGATGCATATGCCAAGTTAAAGTGAATCGAGTAAGTGAAGGCAATCTCAGATACGGCTGTTTCCATGCAAACTTTAATCATTATAATAGCGTGATAAGGCTCTAAATCCCCAGATTTTGGTGCACATCCTACAGCATTATTAGTTGCATTGGAGGCCAAAAATTAGATCAGTAATATGAGGCATCTTTTTATGGATATATGAAAACACTTACCTTGGAACATAATTAAATGTAAAGGGTGATCTATTTCGAGGTTCCCTCCTTTTTTAAAGAAAAAAACACAGAAAATTCAAATTTAATGGAGAATGTTTATTATCATTTAAAGAACATTCTTTGGCATTTATTTTTTGAAGATTATGTCTATCAAATGTTGGCCGTTGCTACGTCGCAGATGGTGCATCCGTTGAGTCCAATTTTCGATCACTCGTTCGAGCATTTCGACTGGTAACTGGCGAATGACACGCGTGATGTTTTCCTCCAAGGCCTGAATCGAAGCGGGTTTGTCGGCATAAGCTTTTGACTTTACATATCCCCACAGGAAAAAGTCTAACGGTGTGATATCACACGATCTTGGTGGCCAATTGACCGGCCCAAAACGTGAAATTATGTGCTCACCGAAATGTTCTCTCAATAAGTCCATTGATTGATGCGATGTGTGGGAAGTGGCGCCGTCTTGCTGAAACCAAATGTCGCCGAGATCACGAGCATCAATTTCAGGCATCAAATAGTCGGTTATCATGGCACGATAACGGTCGCCATTGATGGTTACGTTAGCACCGGCATAATTTTTAAAGAAATATGGACCCGATGATTCCACCGGCCCACAAACCACACCAAACCGTTGTTTTTTCTGGATGAAGTGGCAGTTCTTCAATCTCTTCAGGTTGCTCTTCGTCCCAAATGCGGCAATTTTGTTTTTTTACATACCCATTGAGCCAGAAATGGGTCTCATCGCTAAACAAAATTTGCCTCGAAAACGTCGGATCTTCTTGGAACTTTTGAAGAGCCCATAGAGCGAAGCGATGTCGCTTGGGAAGGTCGAGCGGCTTTAGTTGTTGCACAAGCTGTATTTTGTACGCTTTTAATTTAAGATCTTGACGTAAATGCGCCAAGTCGTTCCATACGTCAGTCCGAGTTGCTGCGAACGGCGCCGAATCGACACTCTACGGTCTTCGTGTACACTCTCAGCTACGGCCGCTATATTTTCTTCACAGCGTGCTGGACGTAGTCTATTCGGTCGAATATTATCCAATAATGAATGCTGGGTCTCAAAATGGGTGATGGTGTTGCGAATAGTACGCTCAGTAGGCCGATTATGTTGACCATAAGTTGAGCGAAATGCACGAAACACATTCCTCACAGAAGGTGAATTTTCATAATAAAGTTGAACAATTTGTAAACGTTGTTCACGCGTAAGTCTTTCCATTATGAAATGCCAAACAATACTAAACAAAAATAACATGACAGCATGACACGACTCACACGTGATCTGTCAAAAAAGGCTATTGAAAAAAGTATCTCTACTTGGATCACCCTTTATAATGATGAGTATGCATATGTCGTTGTGTTATTCATTATATAACTTAACCTGATGAAAATAAGAGTACCCATAACCAAACGGATAATATATTTTAGTTAATAGATAGTTTTATGAAAATGGTTAAGATAATTTAAACAATAAGGCGCTAGCATCGTACAAATATAATGTTGGGTAAATGCAAACCACTTTTTTTAACAGTATTTGCAACCAGTTACTAGTATACCTGGATATTAAATTTTTAAATCCTCCGAAACGTATATTTTAAATAAATAAAACAGTTCAAAGCTAAATGGTTTTTGATATAAAAATTGACAAACGTACTAAGTTTCTAACATAAAAAAATTATAAAAATGATTTTAAATACTTGATTTTCATCTTATATATTTTAGTTGATGCACAGAAAATATATATACATAAATAAAACTTCATGAACAAAATCAGGAATTGCTAATTTTGCTTATGTTTAGCCCTAAAGTTATTAATTTTTTACCATTATTGTACTAATACGTTAAGAAATACTCATTTATAATATTAAACCCGCATCATTATCAATTTATTATTATTGATTATTATTATTATCAAATTACTATTATTCCGCAGAAAAAGAAACATAAGAACAACTCATCCACAGCTCTCTGGCTCTCAAGCCAAAATTTTTCGTATACTGCGAAAATCCTTATGAGGAAGCTCTATAAAAGCTCACCACTGTGTGTATGGTGAAACTCCCCAATCATAAGAACTCTCTAAAAAAATTAGCAAAATTAACAGACAGCTCTGAAGCTGATCACAATGTCGATTGCTTTTATGACCTTCAAATACCAAAAAAATCACAAAATCTTGTTCGCCTCAGGTTGTGATGGTATTGAGACTTGTAGAGTAGAAGTGAGGATTGGTAGAATCGAGTGCTAGTGTTAATCGCGGTTTAGTGGTCGGTGGAAACTCAGCACTAAACTGAACGGCGTTGATCGGATCGAAACACACGGAACTCTTTGCGAACAGTTGTAAAGGACGGCCACAATGCCGTTATTAGCATAAGAGCTAATGACATCGAAATATATTTCTTTATAATAAGTACGATAAAACGATAAACGAGCTATTAGCTGATCGACTTGCTGTACCGAGAAAAAAATTATGTCCTCGAGAATTAAACTGCTTACCAGATATTTATAGACAGAATCGAACTAAGAACATAAATTCGAGGACAAGACACATTAAGAAACATAAAAAATATATCCCGAGAATTTGTAACTCTGTATCGAGGTAATCAAGCTCGGGCTATGCCTGTGGTCCGAAAATTATCCCACAAATAAAGAAGTCAAATGGATGAAAAGATCGTAATGATATTCCATGTGTCTGATTCTTTTAGAGGATAGAGAAAGGATGTATCGCATTAAACGTAATTGCCCATATCTTGCCTAAACTAACCTAATCTAAATATCATGGAATAGAGATTTTGTTTTACATTTATATGTCTTCTGGTATATTTCCTTCCTAAGTTTGTTACCTAAAACGTCAACAAACTCACTAATTTCGCATGCATTTCAACCAACCGTGCTGTCGTCGTGCTGCAGTAGGCAATGAACATACGCAATGCGCTCAATGTTTCATCGAACAAAAATGTTGGGCGATGTGACATTTTTATAAATTTGGGCGATTGGTCACAGACCCGAAATACAAAATTGACGAAAATATCTTTTTTTGGGTCTTTTCACAAATATTTTTGGCCGATTTGGCATTATTTGATTTTTTGCATTTGGTCGATTTGACGCAGTGCCAATAATTACGGATTCATCGTATTCAATGATGTTAACCATGCAAATCGTCGTTGATTGACGGGACATATCATAGGCGGGACTGTTTATAAATAATAATGTATTGCTGTAGCTAGGTATATATAGATATAATGTTCATTGTAACCAGGTAAGGTACTTTTCTTGAGGTGACAAAATACATTCAAAGGAAACATAGAAAAATAAAGTAAAAAACCTTAATAAGAAATACAAAAGGCAACTAGTTTTGATGGGAAAAAGAGAAGCAAGAACAGTCTCGGAGCAAAGCAGCGAGCAAAGTCGAGGGACCTCCAGGTCGTATATTTACACATTCACTGAATGAATAAAACGAAGTCATGGGGAAGTGAATTTCTACTTCAAGCTATTTCGTGCGTTTGAACCTTCATAAGAAAGGACACAAGTCCAAACTGCCAGTATGGTGATCCGATCTTCGAATGCAAACGATTTTTACCAAAAAGGCAGATATTGAAAACGCAGACAGGTGAAAATAGGCTTGGAATAGGCTGAAAGGGGATATGTTCGCTCAATCACCGAATTAGTATTGAGAGCAAAGAAAACGATATTCTACGCCAAATTAAACAACATTTTTAAAATTAGGAAAATTTCGAAACAATAATACAATTATTACGAAATAAAGTTCGCTTTCTAGGTGTATATCTCTTCTGCATTGATTTGTTTGATTTTCGCTTCCAAAAGTTCTATTGATGCTACACAACGGAGATTAATGAATTCTTCAACAATGTTTTCGTATTGTGCAGAGCTTCTTCGAGCGGCACTATACCGATAAATGTTCCCTAATTTTATTTTTGAAAAGGAAAATAATTATTTATGTGCGCACGACGACTACGATGCCGTTACCGGTCTTCGCGTCGCTCACCCACCGACCGCATGAGAGTAAAAATATTAAATTTAGATTCTTTGAGAGAATTATGTGAACATGGATATGTGTATTACATATGTTGAAAACTTTGGACGAAAACACCCGCTGCTCGCCGAGGATGATTTGAAATGTTCGGAAATTTTTTTTTGTCAGTAGTGCTGTGTCAGTCGGTGGGCACACTTTTCTTGAAAATTAAAATAAATAGTCAAAAATAATGGCAGAACAAAAGAAAGCTCCAATCCTCAAGAAGGAAGAGGACTACATTAAGAACCTTGAGGGGTAGGTGCATTATTCTGTTAATCCAAAAGAAAAAAAAATTAATTGTTAACATTGCCACTCGGATTAGTTTCATCAATCCCTTGGAGGATCAGGTTGCCCTTCTTTTGGATTACGATGGTACATTGGCTCCACTCACCGAGGAATTGTCCGTAATGCCAAAGGACAATGAGATCAACATTAAGAAGTTGTCACAAAACGAAAAGATCTTCCTTGTTATCTTTTCCGGTCGTGATTTGGCTGAAATCAAGAATCACCTTAAGTTGCCAAATGTAACCTACGCTGGCAACCATGGTTTGGAAGTTGAATATCCTTCAGGCAAGAAGTTCAAGATTGAAATGCCAGAAGAATTGCTGGAGAAGCACAAGAAACTTGTAGAAGAACTTAAGGAAAAGGTAAGTGCAAACATCCGATCTACATATGGAATAACTAAGCCTGGTGTCGTATTATAGGTCGTTTGCAGTGGTGCATGGGTTGAAGATAAGCAGATTTCTGTTACATACCACTACAAAGGAGTCAACGATAAGTTAAAGGCCAAGCTCATCGAAACAGCTAAGGGTATTATCAAAACACATGGATTCCAGCTCATTGAAACCCCCTACGCATTGGAAGGCAAACCGAGGGTCAACTGGGATAAGGGTGAGTACAAGATTATTTCCAATTAAAATCAAGACTCGCATCATTAAAATACCCATTCAAAAATGTGTACAATCTCAAAGAATTCCCCTCTGCACCTGTGCAAGGCAATTAAATCTAACGGCTGCTCCTATTGCTCACACAGATTAATCTGTCGCGCCTCACATAAATAAGCCTAACGTAGGCGGTATAAAAAACCAACCAATATCTACTTAATCATAAAGTAAGGAAAACGAGGCACAAACAAAACATACCACATACATTTCTCGCTAGATTTTTCAATGCGATCGTAAATCCGTGGACACGATATTTTAATTTTCATTTTGAAATTTTGTTTTTATTTTCGAAAGTTGTGGTGTTCCATCAAAGTCTGAAATTTCGCCCCATTCCTGCAACAGAGATGAGTGCAAAATTTCTATACACTTATTAAGTTTAAGTGGGCTGACTGAAAATATGCACGTTAAACCCGTATTCGTATTTGTATACGTTTTCGTATGTGTACTCGTCACAGCATATCGTTCTGTTATAACATGAGTCGGTGTATTAAGTGAACAAGCGCGTATCTACCTCTTAAACGCCTACTTGTGCGACTAAAAATAACATTTTGTTTTTCCTCCGATTTCACTTGTATTTTATTTTGGATATTGAATGGAATGGGATCTCTAGATCTAGACCGCTAGCGATCTGTTTTCGATGTTTTTCTCTTCGAAATTTATAATAATTGCGGCCAACAACCGAATCGAATATTGTTCCAATCGACGGAAATAAATCGAAGCTTTTTTTTTTATCGACATATACAATATATTTTTTACATAATGTTGAAAATATATCTTTGTTTTTATATTCATAATGTGTGTATTCTCTAATTTTGGCAGGTGAGGGCACCAAGATGATTTTGGAGAAACAATTCGACGCCGATTGGGCAACTAAATTGAAAATCATTTATGCTGGTGATGATACCACCGATGAAGATGCCATGAAAATGCTTAGCGGAATTGGCAAAACTTTCCGTGTCTCAGAGCTGCCAAACTTGAAGACATACGCCAACTACCAGATTAAGACTCCAGAAGAGGTTGGCTATCTTCTTAAGTGGCTCCAGTCCTTCTATGAGAAGAAGAAGAAGTTGTAAATATTAATCGCTGTACCAGAATTTATTTATTTATATTTTTTGTTCTTTCTCATTTACATTTGTATTTGTATTTAATTTTAAATTAAACAAACATTTTCTCTACATTTATGTTTTATCTTTGAATATCTACACGACTAGTGTGAAATATCGGAAACACGAAATATGTCAAAAACTATTATAAAAACTTGTAAATTTTGTCAGACAAATGATGTTAAGTAAACGATAGGCAACAACGTTATAAGGTCTCTCTTGCTGTTTGGTCAATATATTTTTATCAACCTACGGAGCTAGTTCCAATTAATTATTTTTATTTTTATACAAGGTTACTTGTTTTTATATGAATTATTCTATTTATTGTTCATAGGACGTACGTTTCAGGAACCATCTAATGAACATTACGAAAGGCTTTTTCACCTATTTATCACTACTGTTGAAAACAATACCAGGGAATGTCCTCAGACAAAATATATACAGGCATACGACAAGGTGGTCTTTACAATAATTCATGTGTACAAATTCTAAGATCTGCACCGCCAATAAAATAGAGAGCACTGTTCAGCAAACATTTCCGTTCGAAAGTTTGTAGTTAGGTTAGGTTTTCGGCTTTGTAGAGCAGAGCGAACCCCACTGTAACACACTTAGGGTCTTTTGGACCCATTGAGATGCCGTTTTGTGGGGTTCAACCGTTGATTTGAAAGATTTTTATTCTTCATGTGCGTTTACTGGACGCCACGCCATCCAGCCATCCCGATGTCCTCAAAAACCTTGATTAGAAAGAAAGATATCGGAAAGTTCTTGTAAGTCTTGAAAGTAATCACATACAAGTGTTCTGTACAAGTACTCTGAGAAAATCTATTTCCGTCAAATGTAAACTCAGCTGTTTTTACCCATATAGTTTTCATTTAGGTATATAGTATTATATAAGGAGCTATATGAGTTTAAATGACCTGTTCAGGGTTCATAGTGTAGTATAGTAGCACAGCAGAGTTTCACATTATGTTGAATGCTGAATGCAAGTTCATTCCTTTCCCACTCCTATTTGCTTTGAAATATTTATTAGAATGGCCTGTGGAAGTCGAGGTGCGGATCAAGGTTGGGATCTGCACACCCTAGTTTGCAAAATACATTTGCAGAATTTTGCAACTATTTAAACGTGAAAGTTCTATGACACCCATTTATTTCGTCTAAGCCATATGAGCAGAATTGTTGTTTGCAGAAAATAAATAACGCGCGCATTTCAATACCCAGTTCTGCTAGTTGTATCTTCTTTTAAATATACTGGAAACACGCAATGGTGTACAAAAGATAATATATAAAAATTAAAGAATTTGGCATCATTGATTTATATTTTTGCTGTTTGCTTACATTTAAAAAAAACACAAAATTTTATCTAATTTGCGTTAGAAATGAAATTGTTTAGTTCCCTCTTTTGTGCGAACTCATATGTATATATGGAGTATTTTCCACGTAGTCCTGCAAATATAAATAAACTCTGCACATGTGGTTGCATAAGTAAGGACGCAGGGGACACGGCAGTGGTATGTAAAATTACCTTCCTGAGTAATTTTTCAACTAAACATATTTTTATGTGTTTATAATTTTAACATTGTCTTTTATTTCTGAAAAAAGATTTGGCAGCACAGAAAAGCTCTAACGGACGCATTCAGTTCTTATCTTAACAGACATGTATTACAAAAAAGTATATACCTAAAAGTTATACTACATTCGGCAGAAAGTAAACTACACACACGAAAAAGTTTTTTCTCCTTCCACACCGTTTGGAATTTGTATTTTTCACTCAACTTATCTCAAAGTTCGAAAAAAAAACTAATCCATTTAGAAAAATAGCTTGCACTAGTAAAGGTGCGATCAGACGGTCATCCAAACTTGTCATCCGGATGCCTTTCTCATGTCACTATGACGTAGAATTTCTCCTAAAGTGGTTAACCCGAGGGTTAACCCGTTTGGAATAAACAAGTTTTCCGGAGTCAGCATGTCATCCGGATGACAAGTTTTGATTAACGTCTGATCGCATCTTTACTGAACTTACTCCTAGAAGGGCTCTGATATAAATTTTTCTTTCTTTCGTTGGCAAATAGTTTTTGTTTTTTTTTTATTTATTTTTTTAAGTTCTTAAGCCAGTTTCTGACCATGAAAGTGAGCTGCATATGTATGTGAGACTTAAAAAGGTCACTATTTTCACTTTTTAGCGAATGCAGTTAAGCGTTAATAATGCATGGAATCGTTGTGACGAGGTACATCAGCTAACGAATGAATAGTTATTATGCCTTGTCGATCTAAGGAATAAGAAAATGGGGATGTTTTCAAAGACTTAGAATTTTATTGGGAATCCTTTTTTACATTATCGATGAAAAGTAAAGAAAAATGTAATGAAAGCAAAAAATAAGATTTAAAAAAAAAATTTAAAAAAAAATAATAATTTTTGTAAAGCAAGACTTCTGTCATTCCTTTTTCGTCTTTTCGACCACCCAGGCAAATGATTAGACCAGTTATTCCGATTTTAGTCTGAACGCGCTCTGCGCGGACGTCGAATTTGACACATGAATGCAATCAACACGGTTGTCATCAACTACAGTGTAAATAGTATGAGTATCTTTTCAAAAATGCTTAATCTTGTCAATTTCCGGAGATAAACCACAAAAAGTATTACAAATATAAACAAAAATGGATACTTCACTAGAGGTTCGTAAAATTTAAACAATTTCAATCGTTTTGCTTAAGATCTCACTAATAGATGTTCGACGACATTCCACATAATCTCGAGGGGGATATGTCTGTACCCTCAAGCAACAGAAACACGTCACAGCCAGGAGCACCTGACTTTAATACCTTAGATGAACCTATTAAGGAAACTATTGTATGCCTGCAAAAACACAAAGTACTTAAATACAACTGGTAGCAATTATTTTTATGTTCCTTTTAGCTTCGTGATATTCGTGCAGTCGGCGTAAAGTTCTACCACGTACTTTATCCCAAGGAAAAGTCAAGTTTATTGCGAGATTGTAAGGTGTGTTTTCGCATTTTTACTGCATTACATGTTTAATTTGTTCAAGGGGATCTATGGGGCCCGTTGGTCTTATGCACCTTCATGGCAACTATTCTGCAAGGATCGGCAGACAGTGCATACGATGGAGGTCCTGAGTTTGCACAAGTTTTTGTAATTGTCTGGATTGGTGCTGCAATTGTTACTCTGAATTCAAAGCTCCTTGGTGGAAACATGTAAATTTGAAAAACAACATTTAACTAAACAATTTTATTCGTGCCTCGTTTGTGTGGTTTTCAGATCATTTTTCCAATCGGTGTGTGTTTTGGGCTACTGTCTAACTCCTGTAGCGATTGCATTAATTGTATGTCGAGTGATTTTGCTGGCAACGCCATCAAAGTCGTTGTTCTTTTTGCGGCTTTTGACAACCATGGGTGGTTTTCTTTGGGCCACTTACGGTATAACATACATAAACTCTAGATTTTGTTAAGAATTTATTTTACATAATTTTATTTTGCAGCTTCCTTCATATTTTTGGGTGACAGTCAACCTCCGCATCGCAAGGCACTCGCCGTATATCCGATATTTTTATTCTTCTTCATTGTATCGTGGCTTGTAATATCACATAATTAAATAAATTGCATTTATATAAAATGTATAAGCTTAACGTTTTACAGAAAAAAAGGAAATGAACATGAATTGTGCGAACATTTTGTTTTGTTAGATGCCTACTTGCAATTGCTGAATACACTTGGTTTGGTCTAGTGTGGAGATTATAAGGTCAATCAGTAATCTTTAAGTTGAAGCTCTGTTTGTAAAAGTCGGCTGATTTTCCTTTATCCATCTTGTTGCATTTCCCTCATCTTCATCACTTACATAACATAACACAGCACCCATAAAACCGAATGGTTTATATTATTGTCGTCTCTTCTCTGTTGTCGATGAGATTATTGATTGGATATATGGATCAAACATCAACTCTAATAGTCAGTCTGTGGGATTCGTCGGTTCGGCCTCTAATTATCTTTAAAGGGCTTATTCCACAACAGCACTATGCGCTCAAAGAGTATCTCCAAATGCCAAAAATTATGCCAAAATTATGTCTGCTATGTATGCAGGTGAGTAGGTAAACAAATATTTTGTTGCATTAAGTTTTTCAGCTCAGATTTGTACTATATTTTTCCACTTAAGTTATTGTAAATGAGAAAATGCACTGTACCCACATTTTTCTGCAACATATTAGACGGCTTAATTAATCAAAGTAACGAGAATCGTACGTCCACAGTTCCACAAAAGAAAATTAGTGCACAATATTTGATTTGCAATTAGAGAAATGTTTAAACATTCCACGCTGTAAAGGTGTATCCGTTTCTATTTGTGAATGTGTGAGTGTGAATTATAACTGTTCAAAAATCGTCTGCAGAAAATCTTCTTCAAGACGAATTTTATCTTTATTTTTTCATTGGTTGTGTACATATCGTCCTTTACAAAAGAAGACTCTGGTGACAACCTAGAGATCTGATATGGGTAGCGCTAAGACAACGAGGAGTTTTTGAAACCTACTTACAGATGATCGTGTAAGCTTAAGGTAGATGATCGAAAAATGTCCCCTAAGCTGAAAGAAAGGCTCTACACCGCAGTTGTGCGTCCGGCCCTCACATACGGTTCACAATGCTGGACAATGTAGAAAAAAATTGGAGCACGATCGACTCAGTTGGTATTGTCGTATTCAAAGGAGGGATCCCCCGTCAAAAAGGCAATGGCAATCAACGTTCCCTTACAATCGCGTAAGAGAGGCCGGCCTAAAAACTCCTGGATCACACAAAAGCAGAAACACCAGCATTTGATTGGCCTCAAGATGAAGTGATTCAAAATCGGGAAGCCTGCAGATTTTGTTTTAGGTCGAACCGGCGAACCCCACAGGCGGACCAGTAGGAATGCAGTGAAGTGGGAGGGTTATGATCCCCATAATTCTGATTATAACCTCGTCGTTAAATGGAGAGAAGAATACTTCTATTGCCTGTTATACGGCAACATTCCAATCTTTCCTTCAGCAGTCCCAGGTAAAGTTCTTAAGGTAGCTTCCACGATAACGATGTCCCCACAGGAAGTTTCGATCTTCTTCAACGAGTTAAATATGTACACCTAAACTGTCGGCGTGCAACGGAGCCTCTCCAATCCATTTTGGCATGAAAAGAGGCGACCTATAATCGAATGCTAAAATGACAAATTTAAGATGTTTTTCATCATATAGCCGAAATTGTTTATGAATTCGTGCCCTTAAAGACATAAAATTTTGATGCGGATAATATGCAAGCCATCACTTATCGCCTTATCGGCTAAATGTCAACAAGTCTTGACCACAATTAATTTCGAAACTGTTTTGTTGTGAAAGCTAAGAAAAACATAATTTAATACTTATAAATAACGTTTACCTAGATCGTAACCAATTTAAACATTTATTTCATAAAAATATTACATTCATATTTTAAACTTTGGACATAACAAACAATCATAACAGGAAAAAAGAAACACATCTAACGATTTATATAACCAATAAAAAAAATGGTGGCATTAAGAATTTCATCAGGATTACTTAATTATACATATTTTTTTCTTGATTTTAAACTACACATTCCCACTGTCAAAACTACTCGATACTGGTGATATTTCCAATGACATTTGTGATTGCACTCCGTCTTCTCGTCGATTGCGGTACGTTAGCGAATTTGCACGTGCCTTCCGGCCCATAAAATGTCGTTCAACCCACTTCAACATTGTGTAAACCGAATCTGTCGAAGGTAACCGATGATCTGCAGCGGTCTTCACAATATCTGATGATGTTACCCTGAATGTCCTTGCCATACCTTTGAGTGCCTAAAATAAACAAAGAAAACAATATGGATCGCAACGAATGTGTGAATTAGATAGATAGCTTACCACCATTGCATCTTCATCGGTCATATCATCACCGACGTAAATGATCTTAATACGTTCACTCCAATCCACTCCGAAGGATGTTCGCAAAATATAAATTGACGCACGACCTTTGTTCCATTGTACGGGAGGACGAGCTTCCAGAGCACATTGTGACTCGGTAGCTTTAAATCCGAACTTTTCTATTAATGTCCTGGCCTTCTCAACCATAGCTGGGCGAAGGTTCACAGGTGTTTCTCTGTAGTGGAAAGTCAGAAGTGCGCCTTTGTTTTCAACCCAAGCCCCATCACGACAAACCTAAATGCGATTGGGCGGGTTAATCAACGTTAAAAAACAACAACATTAATAGAGTTCTTACCGAATCCTGCAGCGACTTTAAGAGATGGCTAACCTTCTCCTCATATTCGATGGGCATTGGATGTACGAACTTGCTTCCATCGGGATGAAGAATCTCCAAACCATGATTACCGGCGTACGTTATGCCTTCGATGCCCACCATTTTCTTCACATTGTCTACATTTCTGCCGGAAATAATGGCAACATACACCTCAGAATGGTTCGAAAGCTTAAACAGCACGTTCTTGATCTCAGGCGACAGAGTGGCCAGATCCGGATGGGGTGCAATTGGTGCCAAAGTACCATCATAATCAAGAAGCAATGCTAATTTGTGGTTATAACCGATGTATCTAAAGGGAAATTTGTTATATTTGAATCCATGAAGCCAACAAAAATGACATACTTGAGAAGGTAATCATCAAAGTCATCTACGGTGACGGGTTGCATGGTTGTTGTACCAACATCGTCGACGTCCACGGTGCCCATGGCTTTCAAAAAGCATCTCATCCAATGACTAACGTCGGTGTCTTTTTCACGTATTCTTAGCCGACTCATTCGGAGTACCCTTTCATCCTCGGGCATCGTAAGTGCTCTATGAATAACCTCAGCAGCCTCGTGTACTTCATATGGATTGCAAAGCAATGCCTCGTGCATCATCTCTCCAGCCCCCGCAAAGGGAGATATAACCAGAACACCAGGGCTTTTATTAATTTGGCAGGCAACAAACTCTTTCGCCACAAGATTCATTCCATCTCGCAGGGGTGTGACCAAGCAAACCGCAGCATCCCTATAAAGAGCTGCCAGTTCATCCTGAGCAACATAGTCATAGATGTAACGAATTGGAGCCCAGTTAGCGGTGGTAAAGCGACCATTAATGCGACCCACTAATTGATCCACCTCTTCTTTTAACTCTCTGTATTCTTTGACATCAGTCCTAGATGGGACAGATATTTGTAGCAAGCTAACCTTCTCCTTGTGCTGTGGATACTTTTCCAGCAGCACTTCAAATGCCATTAACCTATGTACGAGACCCTTCGTGTAGTCTAATCTGTCAACACCCAAAATAACTTGTTGCTTTGAAGTCTTAAGAACTTTTTGCGCAGTTTGCGCTAAAGTGACAAAGCGTTCGTATGGAATTCCAATTGGAAGAGGACGAACGCGCACAGTACGGCCACCATGTTCAACCAAAAGATTATTGCGATCGACACGACAACCCAGATTCCTCTGGCAGCAGTCAACGAAATTCAGACAATAGTCCTGAATGTGGAAGCCTACCATGTCACAACCTAACATTCCTTGCAGAATTTCATCGGACCATGGGAACAAACGGAAAATATCCCATGGGGGGAAGGGTATATGCAGGAAGAATGCCAGTCTACAAGGTAGCTTCTTTTCTTCGGCCTGTTCTCGCACCCAATTCGCCGCCAACATAAGATGGTAGTCGTGAATCCATACTATTGGAGGATTTCCATTGCCATTACTACTGCCATTGGCAGTAGCTGCCTTCAGTTTCAAGCACTTCTCCAACGCTTCAATGGTACGAGCTGCAAAGTACTTGTTGACTTTTACATAGTTCCTCCAGTGATCTGCCCCAAATAAGGCACGACCTGGCATCGAGTGAAATAGGGGCCAGAATGTGTTATTGCAGCAGCCATTGTAGTAGCTGTTGAAAACAGCTGGATCGATGTTCACCGAAACCACCTAGAGTAAAAGGAAAGGAAATTTTGTTCGTTAGTATACACAACATTAGATTAAATTTCGGCAGAATTTAACGTTTTTAATTGAGCAAATAATCGAATATCACAACAACATAAAAAAAACAAATATTTTCTATTATTCCCGTCCCACATAAAGTGATAAGGAGCCGTTTTTTTAGTATTTTATTTTTAAATATTAAAAAAAAAATCTCTTAGATAATTAAAATTCCTGATAGCCTATGAATGTACGTAGTTCGTTTGTTATTGGCTTAATTGAAATTCATATTAAACATTTTTCCATTTGAATTTAATGGCAGTTCTTTGCTACATAAGACTTATCTCTTCTCCTATCGATTGACTCTTCACCCAACAGAACTTTTTCAAGATGTCTTAAAAAAGTTTTGAAGTAAAATTGAATGTTGAATCACGTTCAGTAGTTAGAAGAGGTCATAAGGTTACTTTGTTTGTGAATGGAGTGACGTACGTAGCTTATTTTGGAAATAACGGCCAACACACTCCAGGACTTTTCTGACCCGTGCCAGATGAAACTCGCAATAGCATTGAAATGCTTTTTTTTATTTACTTTAAATTCATCAAAAGAAAATTTTTGTTAAATTATTAATAAACTCATGAAGGTTGCTTTTGTTAGATATATGAATTTATTTTTTTTTAAATGCGAATTACACAATTTTTCTTTTTTAATTTAATGATATTTAAAATTTCAATTGATTTTATGTTTCACGTATACTTATATAACTATTTACACTTGTAAACGAAAAACGAGAAACTGGAACATATTTGAAGACACTAACTTAGTAGACACCAAATCTTGGAAAACTGCGTTACATAAAACTAAAATAGTAAGTATTTTGATTGCTCTTAAGCATTAAAAAATAACGCCAGTGCTATTTAACTTCAAAACCTTCTTATTATAAGGGTAATTGCACAAGTGTGTCAAGGTTTTTTTTTCAAAAATGAGTTAATAATGCCATTCGACGCAGCCCACAGAAAATACATTAGCAACAGAAATCCTATAGGAAAATACCCAAAAAGGTGGTATGACTTCAATTCAACTATATTTTTATGTTATAGCTGCACACGCACAATAGAAGTGGTCAGTACTTTTTATTTAAAGAAACATAACTATTTATTTCAAAAATTAAATAAAAACTTATTAAGTACTAAAAAAAATGTAGTTAAAACATTAAGCGTATCTAAAATGTTTTCAAAACACGTGAATTAAATTATGATTTAAAGCCATAAATACTTCGCATCCAAATGTTAAAATATTTCTCCTGTAAAACATGTTTGCACTTAGCCATCGATATTGAATATTATAGTTTATTTTTTAATCCTTAAAAGATCAAAAAATTCCAAAATGAATAAAAATACGCGTAAGAGTTAATACATGCGTTAATATAACGGCACGTGCTTTAACACACACAACTCAAGTACTTATGTAAACCTTGTTGGCATGGTAACCAAAGTTTTATTTTTTGATTTATGTATGTATAGCCTTGTTTTAAGCACCTATAAGAAGTCTTGGTATGAAAAATAAAATCTCCCATTTTATTGGTATTTGTATTGTTAGCACCCTTATAATGTTGACCGTAACACATCACGGGCATTAAAGAAATAAGGAATTAGAAGACAGGGTGAGAAACCGATGTACACTGATTTTAAATGTTTGCAAATGGTAATGGTCAGGAAAAACAGACCATTCCACATTCGTGTTGAACGGCATAGGAACGAATCCTTATATTTCATAGTACGTACGAATATATGCTTCAGTGTGAACTGATGAGCATTCCTGGCATAGCGGGTATTACGGTTGAAGTGCTGAACGGGTGGAATGCAACTGGCTATTTCGTTTGAGCACTTGTGATGGTAGAACTTGTGATGGTAGTATCGATAGAACAACGATAGGCAGGAGACATTATGACGATCTCGGTCGCCAATAAGTTTTATCGCACGTTTTTGAATTCTATCAGGTAGCTACAAATATGAATTTGGTGCACCGGACCAGATATGAGCGTTGTGCTCAAGTTTTGGGCGAATAAACGCCTTGTAAATTCTAGCCAGATCAGAAGGGGTCAAATATTTCTTGCAGCGCTTTAGGAGGCCTAGACCTTTTTGCAGCGTTCTTGGCGACGAAATGTCTAGGCTTCCTAAAGCGATGCAAGAAGAATGTTTAATATTTTGAGTAATTAGAAGACATTTTGCATCTAATGTCGCTGGATATTTCGAGTTAGATATTTGAACTTAAATTAAAGCATTAGTTTACTAGTACCACGAGTATAGGGAAATGCAAATGTATTTCCAAAGTGTAAATTTTTATCGTAGTGCAGTTCACCAACGAGCAAGGTTTGGAATTTATTAAAAATTACTAAAGCTCTATAGTTTATAGTTTATAATGTATTATCATTGACAGCGTTTAACATTTTATTAAATCATTATCCCCTAAATTGGTCCTACTCAGTTCCTTTTAATATGTATTTTTCGAATCATTGTCATTTTCGGTTTTTTCGGTAATATATCAGAAAAGACATTTAGATACCTATTTCTTTTATACCACTTATGATCGATTCTCCATGTACAATACAAAATTTCTTTATTTATGCTGTTGTTATATCCCTTCCTAAGAGTATTATAATTTAGAAACATTGTATTTAGTGACCCACCCCTATATAATTTTTTTTTAATAAGCATCAAAAGCTATGACATTTTACCAATATCCATTCGTCGCCAGATTTTAGGCCTTAAATTAAAACATAGAAGGTTGAAATTAGGAACATACATATCTTCCCTAGAGTCTCGAAAAGATAGAGTGTAGAAAACTGTTTCATGCGCCCACAATTTAGAAAAAAACTGAGCTGAAGGGCCAACCATAATAGACTTTCATGAGCTTAAGCTAGCGTAATGAAATATCTAAATACTCGTAAACAGTACTGGATAACCATAATGGCATTATGCTCCGTTTCGTCAAATTTTCGTTGACTGAGTGAGATTGTAAATTAAATGAGATGTTCAGTAAGGAAATTTGACTGTTAACACCAACAATATATATTTTTACTTTATATTGCCACTATATTTTTGAAATGTATTGTAAGAAAGAATTATGGTAGTTTAAAAGTTAATTTTCCACATTTTTCCTTTTGCTCGCATATAAAATTGTTGACAGTTTGCCTGATTTGCGTAATTTAGTTTAAGTTCATTATGGGTAACTAAAATTTTTGAGAGAAATTGAGTGGACTTTTCGTTTGGCTTCAACATAAGGTTAATCCCACTTAAGTCTATTATGGTTGGCCCTTAAAATTAAAAAGACACTGACTTCCTTGTCAAGTCTGAACTTTGTCCTCACGCTTTTTTGGGGCCTTTTTTTAACAATGTTGGTTTTTTCTATAGAAAAATAATGTATTAGAATATATTAAGCCAATTAAGCCACGCCCATTTTGTGGCCATTTAAATCGATACAATCATTTTAAAATAATTGCAAATAAAGCAAAATTAATTCTTGGGTTGGTTATACAGCAATCGAGACAAACTGTTGACCCTTGTGTTATACTGACATGTGCAGACGAATGCTGAGACGAATTTTTGCCAACTCTGCCTCACTTTTTTATTTGCATGAAAATGGAGCAAAATTGTATCTCTGTATTTTTTTTCATGAAAATAAAATAAAGATCCAACTTACACTTACAATTGCATTACTTGTCTGCAGAATTTATTTTTGAAATAAATATAATGTGGCTATCATTAATGTCAAACTGGTCATCCACTTATTTGATACACCATAAAACATATAAACATGACGCAGAAAAAAAGATTTACTCGAAACTACCAATGTTTAGAAAGATCTTTTTTGTTCAACACAGCAGTTATGTATTTATTTAGCTGACCCTTTCCTAAACTTTTTTTACAGTCGTATTCAGTGTGTTGCTTGTATTTGATGCAGTTAAACTTACAACTTACGCAAGTTTATTTCTCAAAACATGTTGGTATAGATGCAAAAATTAACGAAATGTTTAGATTTACCTTTTATTTCTTACTCCATAAATCTATCTCCTAATGATGCAAAAATTGTTGATAGTAATAAAGGAAGAAATGTAGTGCGGGGCCAATGAAATTAGATAATCGAATAAGCACATACACGACGTACCTCCAAAATGCACCACAGCAGTATTTTATAGATAGATGTTAATATGCATTTTGAAAATTGTAAAGCTGTCAAGTCAAACATTGACAGTTGAAGTGCATACATTTGGATTAATAACAATGATACCTTCAAGTTCAATAACTGCTGATTTATTTTAAGTAAAATGTTTAAAATTAAACAATTAACAATAGAAATAGTCGATTGCCATCGAACAAAGTAAATAATATTATCAGATAATGCTTTTTCTATAATCGAAAGTAAGTAAAGTTAAAAGTTTCGATACCGAAAAATGTAACCTATTTCTTTTTTTTATTTTGTAAAAGTAAATAACCGCTTTCGGCTAGACACTGCTTAGTTAATCAATTGTTTTGAGAAGCAATTTATTAAAGTCGCAGTTGTAGTGAGTCAGCATCAAACGTGTCTTCTTTTTTCTTAACCTACTTAAAAAAATATAATAAGAATAATAATTATAGGAGAGACAATCTTAACGACGAAGAGTTTGTTTTGATTGAGAGTATAGGGACAGGCATGTGAGATTGAGAACATCAACATCATAAAATGTCTTCACTAATATTATTGTTTTCATTCATAATTCACTGAAGTATTCATTTTGCTATATAAAATCAGTATACAATTTCAATACGTATATGTACTATAACTGAACAAGAAATCTCAAATAATGCTTTAAAATTTTGTGTGCTAAGATGACATACCTATACTTATGTGTAAAAAATGTGTCTTAATTTGTCGGTCAATACAAAGGACCTTATACCGTTTTTAATATCATACATACTCGATTATTTCACTTAATCAAAGAAACGATGTTTTGGTGGTTGTACTTACTTGTTCCGACTTTAGACCCGCAGTTGGAGTATGATCATCAGGGTTCGACTCGGGAATTGGCTCGTCAGGATTCTCCAAATGCATCCCAGACCATCCAACCCAGAGACCTTTTCCCTTAATTACGACCGGGCATACTGCTGTTACCAGGCCTCCCGCACTAAAAGATTACAAAAGAAAATAACATTTGTTTATCAAACTCATCTATTATTGAAACGAGCACTGGCACCAGCGTGGCGCGGCACGCCACAGCGCGGCGTGCAGACTATTTGCAGATTCTATTAGTAGTGGTAGGAGATTGATCTTTTCTTGGTAATTTATTGACATGTAAATATTATGACTTTAGTTTGGTATCAGTACTCGGGCAATTATAGAATTTCGAAAAGAACCAATACGATGATAATTCGATGCGCATATCAGCACAATAATCTCAAGACCTTTGCTTAATCCGAAACTAATGAAAATTAAATACACCGACAACACGAAGTCAAAACATGTCAATACCAAGTCATGATAGTAAAAGCATTGATTTTATTTTCAGACCCCTATAATCACTATCAGCTGCGCTGAAGTTCATACTAACAGTCAACAGATGAAGGGGGCGAGAGATCAAAGATTGTAAGCAGACGTAGCTACAAGTGCAGATCAAACGCCGACATCGTAGCAATATAAATTGCAATACCAATGCAGACCATGGTCTAAGTTCGTGATAATCCTTGCCCTTCTAATGTAAAAAGACTGGTATCTTATCTAAGCTTTAGAGTTTTAGAACTTTGTTAAGTTGTTGTAAATATTTGTTTGCGCTTGCTTGGTACATAGACACTGAGTTCGTAATAGATATTTGCTTAAATAGATTAGCTTGTAAATAGTTTAGCTGTTACATCTGAGGCGATTTATTATAGCAACAAAGCGCACTTGAAGATTGTAAAATAAAAAAAAAAATAAAACGTAAGCAGGAAGAAAAAATTGTCTCACCTGGCTTTCCTTTCAAGTTCATTCGTTGTAGGATTTCGTATCAGGACGAATGGGAGCCTATTCGAAACTACAATGAGACTAGCTTTAGCCGAAACATCATTCGAGGGTGTTATCACAATTTCGGGTTCAGACATCTTATTCGACGATTTTATTTTGTTTAACTTTCTTATTGTTTGTTGAAAAGGATAAAATAATAGAACTTATTAAACTTTATGCATAATGTTCTTAAGTCCACTGAATTGAGATTATAGTTTGTTCAAGATATTTTTTTTTTGTCAAAAAGTTTCTACAACGAAAAACTCCACGAATAAGTTATTTTTAAAATAACAAACTTTATTTTAGTTTTCACAATTCTTTTAGTATAATTTAATTTATTACACACTTGTCGAGTTGTCGAGTACGTTTAGACTTTTTGAGATCAGTTTTGGCTTATGTATGATCCACCGGCTTATACAGACGTTTTAAAACTAATTTAAAAATCTTCAGGACCTACACCAGAGACCTAATCACTGCAAATAACAAAAGTCAATCTTTAAAAACTCTCCAAAACGGCGTCCGGTAATCTTCTCCAGATAGGCTGACTGATAGACTGACAACCGCCGACGACAGTGTTACTAGTCTCCCTATCAAAATCGTTTTTATTCACTGGTGGCTTAATATTTATACCTCAAATACGATCCGAATAAGTTGGAAATCGCACACATTTACACTCATAATAAGTCCATTCTCATTATCAGTCCCCAAACGCTATAAGCGATTTTTAGTGTAATTAGCTGCGTGAATAAAGCGAGTGTGAAACTGTTCTTACAATTTTTACAATAAATATATAATGTGAATGTGCAAAGTCTATCGCCGCCGTGCACTAGATTTTTTTACAAGATATCGTTTTCTAGCTGCAAGCCCATCACCTAGGCCATTTTGTATTCTAGCTAGTTAAGAGACCGAACACATTGGACGTAATTCGACCTTATGGAGTCCTACATCGGTAATCTGCGAAAAAATCTCCGAGAGTCAGAGCGTATTGTTTTGAAAAAAAATAAATGATTATATTCTCAGACAAACACTTAGACATCTGCTTATCTTTGAGGGAATTTTGATTTTTTTTTTCTGTTCACAGTAAACATCAACCAATAGTGCCTTAGGTATTCAATTTGGTCAAATTTATTGTTCTTAGGTAACTAACTCGAAATTAATATTTTTAATATTTTAAAATATTTAATGCAGGGACAGGTGGAAAATAGTCTTAAATATTGATTTTTTAAATATCTTTTGCTTAGCTAGAAATACATTGAACTAAGAAGTCGCAGGCTAGTGGCTTTATTTCCCATTATAACAAAATTTAAATTTCATTCAATATTTTCATAATTTTTTTAATATATATTGGTATCCCGATGAGATGACGACTATGTTTGTTATAGTTCAATTGTGAGCACTACTTTTGCAATCGGCACGGTATAGGACTCATATAAAACATTATAGTGTTGACAATGAATTTCGAATAGTGATTGTTTTAAGTTTTTGTATCAACAATTAATTTTTGTGATCAAATACTAAGAAAAAACACCCAAACATTTGCATAATGTTCAATTTTAATTCAAATGTTGGATGATGCGATTCTAAAAACAGTCTTATAATGCGAGATCGTTTCGAATAACGCAGTCGTGCATTTTATTTATTAAGCTAATGCAAAACATACTTAGCATTTGTAACATTTGAGAATTAATAAAGAAATTAAAAGAACTCACCAGTTCGCTGGTAGCCAATGTTCCAATACAGCAGTAATGCTGTTTTTTGCAAAAATTAACTCTTAATTTTCAGCACTGAATTATTAATTTTAGTTTAATTAATTTATGAACTGAAATTGGACTGTGAATATTACAAAGTCAATCAGTGCTTAACTAAATTAAAAACATGAGGAAAGGTTATAGTCCGCTTAGGGCTAACAGTTTGATACCCTATCCGTATCCCTATATGCCCCAAAGAAAAACCATTAAGAAGATGATGGAAAGCATTTTATTTCATTCTATTAAATTAAAAAAATAAATAATTTTTTGAAAAAACGCCGCAAAAAGCGTTGGCGCGGCCAAAAACTTTGTATGCCTAACTTATAAAGGAGGACAGTGGCTACATATCTTGTGAAGGTTGTAACACTCTATCTCTCTAACTTTAACGTTAAAACGGTTTTTTTCTAAATTGCGGGCGTGCCAGAGGGTGTATTCAAAAAAATTTTACACTTAACCATTTCGGAGTCCTAGGGAGTATGTGGTCAAAATTTCAGCTTCCTAGCTTAATTTTGAAAGCCTAAAAATTGCGTACGGACGGACGGACATTGCTAAATAGTCTTAGGATTTGGTTCTAATCATAAATATATATACTTTTATATAATTAATATACCCTTAGGAAAGGGTATAATCATAGAGCGATCATTTGTATGTGAGGCCAATTAATTGCAAATCTTAACCCTTTCTAAACGAGCACCTTTGATTAAGTCGCATAAAATTTGCAAACAAATTTTGATATTATATCAAATTCGTCGGTCACGAGAACATACATATATTTGTTCGCTGATTTTTGATTATGCACAAAGATTTTTCAATTGGAATTTTCACTTCTTAACTGTTTTGTTATTAATTTTCTGCTCAAAAAACTTTACGAACTGCTAAAAATAGTATATAGACCTCAGTCGATCAAAGTCGGAATACATAATCATAAAAAAAAAATTGAAATGAAATAAAATTATAGAAGAATTTAAGAATTATAAAAGTCGGACTAATTACGGTACAAGAGAACATAATTCGTTTTGGAAGGCAGTCTCATTGGTAATAGCAACATGCAAAGTTAAATTTAATGTCAGCGCTCTGTCGACGTAGGATTCTTTCGCTTACAAAATTTATTTTGTAATTTGCAAAATGTTCTGCACTTGGACAGAGATTTCAATTAAATTTGAAGTAATATATGAACTTTCTGAGTAGGTCTCTATTGTTATCATGTGTGTGCGACGGTATAGATCCCAGGCGGTTCACTGCCAAGCGGAATCTAAAAATGCACACCACCCATAAACAAATACAAATCAAAAAAACTACTTTCTACAACCACAAAAAAAAATTGATTTATTCTTGGAAGTACAATGGGTAATTACCAAGTTCGTCAGTGGAGTGCCTTAGGATTTGAAATAAGATTTTTTCAATCACACAAAAGGGATAATTGTGTGATTGATTTTTTTTAACTGGTTATTGTAAAACACACATACTAATTTTTTTAAATTGTTTCTACTTTATATTTATGGCGACATTATGCATTTTTCCTTCAATTGAGAATTCTAATTGATTAAACAAATTTTTATTGAACATTTTTGACTGACAATAATCGTATTAGTTAAAAAAAAACCTATGTAACTATACAACTGCTCATTCTTTGCCCAACTTCGTACTATTCCAAAAATAAATATTGATAGATATGAAGTTTAAAATGATAACTTAAATCACGTGCCTGACTTTTGTGACCGCAAAATGTTTTTTAAGCTAAATAGTCAAAAATTTGAATTGAGACAATGTCAATCAACGTTCCTGTAAAGCGCGAAGAAAAGAGAGGCCTAAAAACCGAGTGCAAAATTAAAGCAACGGTATCAGATAAAATCAGCTATTCCAAACATTTTTTTTTGTTTAAACAACTAAGTTCTTTTTAATATCATCATATAGATGAGATTTTAAAGAGAACAATTTCATTGCAAATATAATAAACATTCAAAATCCACCAGATTCGTTATATTCTCAGGCCAGGTTAAAGAGTACAAAAAGTATTGTTTAATATCGCACATAAGCACTAAGTGCAGTTATTAATAAGCACAGCAATTCACCATTCCCTTCAATCGCTATATTAAAAATATTAGTAAATACAAATATTTATAAATAAAACTAAAGCAAAAATCGTTTGCACCACTGTTCTCACAGTCGTTATCTTAATCCAGATGTATAATTCCATGGGAGTGTTGACCGCCATTTTGAAGTTAAACAGTAAAGTTGAAGTTGAAAGTTAAAGCATTTTAAGTAGTATATTAATAGTATAATACTTCCAAACAGGAGTTGTCTCTTTTCGCCGGGATATAAATTGAACTGGGCTGGAAACTAATTCCCTCTCATGAATGATTATAAGGAAACTTTATACAATGGAATATTACTATTCCAACTTTGTTTAGGTATATCCAAACAATCGTTGCATATACCCACCCTCGCACCTACTCCAAATCGCATAGAGAAACTAAGCAGGGGGCAGCATGCCTTCACCCCATATTGTGGACTTTGCTTTGTGGACTAACTTATAGCGGGAAATAACTTCACATGTTAAGAGAAATTATTTTTCACAAAAAAGTGAATTTATTGCTCACCTCCAGTGAAATTATTTCTCACTCGAGGTGAAGTGAAGTTATTTCCCTGCACCAGATTACTATAGTGCACCCGTGCAAGATCTATTATCCTCACGAAAGATGTAGGAACAAAATTTAGTGTCACGAGTCAAGAGTACTAAAAAAAACGCTGTTATATGTTGCCTACTTAGCTACATGTCGAGTCTTTGAGTAGCATTATAATTTAGTTCCGTCAAACTTCTAAATGTATGCACATACATAATATACATAATATGTGCATTTGGCGAATATTTAGTTTTACTCAAACTTACTGACGCATGTTTCTACTTAAAAATCAATCTTTTCCAAATGCGTCTGCTCACCCCGCTCGTAACTAAACCTACTATAGGGCTCTTCTATTAATAACAAATTAAATTAAACAAATCTACATATACCTACGAGTATGATAACTTCAAGTTCAATGTTTAGGTCTTTATCTGTCTTGGTTAGCACAGAAACACAAAAAAGAAAATAAACATCAATAAATCTTCCGGAAATCTGAAATCACGTGCAATTGTGACAACATTCCGTGATAGTTGCATGGCGGTCACTTTGGAGTTGAATGAAGACGGCTAAACTTTAATAACTAGACTTTACAGTGTGGAAAGTTACCAAAACATCCTAAGCGCAGTGTAGATACTGCAATATTAAACGGTGTTAATGCATAATAAACTACCACCCACCCTTTCGCTGACTACGTAACATATTGGAAACAGTAGTTTCTTATCTGGAATAATACGTATGGCGGTCATATTAAGGTTAATACGACCGCATCGCTTGCAAATACTACTCTACATTATGTATAGTAAGTTTTTTATTATTTTTTGCTGTATTTTTATTGCCAAATTATATAAGCTTGTTAGGTTTTGAAAATCCATTTCGAAGTGTTTGAAGGGATAAGTACCTGAACAGTGGAGATTAAAAGTTAATCGTTTGTTTCGTTGCATAAATATTTGTTTACAGTTCCAGTTGAAGTAGTTGGATTGCCACCATGTTACCTAAATGCTTGGACAGTTTTTTAAATTTAGACAGCAGGACTAGCCAAAAAGCTTTCTTTCGCGTAGGAGGTCTAAATAAGTTTGCACTAAAAACTAAATTAAACATAAAACTGCAAGCACTTTTCGAATGTTCAACAAATAGAAGACGATCAATAATTTTCACAATAATGCATAATTTGCGAACTATCACAAACAATTTATGATCGATATATTACTGAAATTGCTCACTCTCAAGAGAACACACATTTTATAAAATTGTAATTTGGTATGCACCGTAATTTTAACATTCGAGTAAGTTTGAACTGCCCTCATAGAGGAAATATAAAGTACATCAACCCAGCCGCCTACGCCGGAGAAACATTGTACCTACGTTCAGACGGACTGAATTTTGGTAGTCCTGAGTCTCTCTACTATCTTTAACTTGTATTTATACACAACAAATAGGTGAGGATTCTTAATGAATTGTATAGTATACTAAATTCCATTGGAAGTACATTGTGACGTTCAAGCCAGAAATATGTATGTTTGCAGTCACACTCAAGATTCTTATCAATTTTTTTTTGCACAATAACAAATGCTGAACAACTTTCAGATTTCTTGAATAATTGTACCCTATAAAATACGCGGTTTCCCAAGAATTCTCAAAGAATTATTCCTTTCGAAGAACAATCGAACCAACGACTTGTTTTTATTTAAATAGATTTGGTCCTTTTGCTGTTTTTGTTTTGGTAGTGTCCAGCCAAACTAACCAATTTATTCCACTGTCACCCTTTAATTTCATTTCCAACAAAGCTACATAAATACTGAATGAGCCATAGCTTATTATTAACGCTATTAAAAGGTTCAAAAACGGTTTATAGCTATAAAAGTTCAGAACAATCCGTATTTTGAATCCACCGGACTAGATGGGTCTCTTACTTCGACTGTATTGTATTGATTACTTTTGAAATTTAATTATTCATTAATTACAATTACAGATTGTAGTTGGAAATGTAATTAAGTTGTAATTTATGTAGTTGTAATTTATCAGTAATTAATTAATACAGAGAAAATAACATTCTCACTTAGAAAAGGGCTGAGAACGTCTCCGCAGATAATTTTAGTATAGACTTCTTCTTTTAGAAGGCTGCTAAGAAAATAAATCGCACTAAGGGATGTTTTTATGAAGAGGTTTATATCTTCTTAAATCTTCAATATCTTTTAAGAGGCCTGTAATTTGAAAAAGAATCGTCAAAAGGTATACATACATGTTGATATTCATGAATTGCATTTAAATTACTTTGGTGTTATTTCAATTACATTGCCAATTGCTTGTAATAAATAATTTGCGATGAAAATAGACACTGTTTTGTTTGCTGGCACTTAGGATTACCCTGGCAGACCAATCTCTCAGACCGGCACCGCGACTTATTTTAATATATCTTTGCTGTACATTGAATACCTCGTAACCCAGAAAAGTTCACTTTTAAGGTAATGATTGTATACATTACCATAAAATAATAGTATTGATAAAAAGTTGTAGCTTTGTATAAGTTGTATAAACCCAAATTCATTTTATTGGCCTCTATTACTTTCGTACCAAGTTTTTTGGTTTCTCCTAAAAATGTAATTATCTGGACTAGAAAGTATTCGATCTACTGTGGCGATATGTTATATTACTCCGTATAAGTGGGCTAAGTCCTATCTTGACCTGATGCTTTAGTTATTAGTACTTCTTATCCCAAAAATTCTTATTAGTTAACATGCTTATAGCGTTATGTAATAAATTTATTGTTTTTAAACGCCTTCTTCCATACATATAGCTATCAGGTATTTTCTGCGCAGATCCTATAGAATGAGAATATGTTTTATGGTCGTTATTTTTAAACATATACTACCTTTTAGCCCGTATTTGGCTACATAAATCATTTTGTATTGAATTAGCCGAAAACTAATAGCTGTGGTCTCATAAACTTTGTCCAACATTTTAAAAATAAAAAAAATTGTAGGCGTAAACGGCCCATACAGGACCTAAA
The DNA here is from genome assembly GCA_963576555.1 of Ferdinandea cuprea. Taxonomy (NCBI): domain Eukaryota; kingdom Metazoa; phylum Arthropoda; class Insecta; order Diptera; family Syrphidae; genus Ferdinandea; species Ferdinandea cuprea. Next base: position 1,101,829 of record OY754958.1, read on the forward strand.
GCCTAGCTTCTCCAACCACTGTGTGTGCGAAGTTATGTTTTTGACACGAATGCTGGGACCTGCAGTTTAATGCCGATTCCGAACGGCAATTTATTTCTTCTCAACTTCTCATGAGGTATTGCATAGATAAAGTTTAAGGTCCCCTTCTTCAATACAAGATTAAGAGAGTAATGGCAGGTTAAAGAAAGTAAAGAAAAAAAAGAAGAAAAAGTGGGTGTGATAATGGACGACATATGTGCATTTTTTATTAAATATACAGTAAATACATACAAAATTAAAATTAATATGTATGTTTTTGGATTAAATCATTAAAAAATTTTAAAAGCGTGTGAATTTTTTGTCCATTATTGTAATATTTATTCCTACATTGGAAAAACGAACAAATAATAAACGCGTTATCAGTGATCGTTTTTTTTTCACATAACATTGACTTTTACATCCGTTACTGTACATTAGTTTTTAAATCGCAAAAAATAAAAATAAAATTCTATTACCGATCAAGTAGAGCAATATTATTGGGTAAAGCTTTAAAAATTCTTGAACTATGTAAGTAATAGCTTGCTCAGTTGTGCACTCAGTGTCCACGTTCCGATTGAAGTTCGAATATTTATTTCATAAATCTACAATTGCAAAACGTTTTGCTTTTCAATAAAGTTTGGTTTCCTCCAACTGAAACTGGTCTTATCAGACCAGCAGCAGTTAACATCATCATCTCAGCGATAAGAAGTCATCTTCCACAAATATACACACATTTGGTTGGCATTTCAGTGCCGAAACTAATGACACTTTCATATTATTCAATTAAACAACATATTAAATTAATAGGAAACAAAATCTGACTAACTGAGAAGATAAACAAATATGTAGGCTCATGAATGGCCGATGATTAAAAAATGAAAGAGAGAGGCTCGTCACTGCAACAAGCCCACAAAGATATTGCCTACCTACAAATTCAAGATAATACATTCGGTTAATGGCGGCATTTAATTAGTTTGTTTAAGTCTATTTTTAGCAGAATATTTACACAATGGTATAATACACAAAATATTATTTAAGTTCATTGACTTGGCAACGTTGATTTTTGATAAGAAAAATTTTGTATTAGAAATACTTTGGGATTATTAAATTTTCGAGGGAGCGTAAATCGAAGTACAGATCGGTGGTGCTGACATTAAGCATTTGGCAGAGTATTTTGTGTTCAATTAAATTGTATATTTTATAATCTTAGATATGAAATCCTTGGTGTGTATATGTGTGTTAAGTCATCACAGAAAATCAGCTCGATCTTTGTACATTGATTAAGGTTGGGAATGATAATGCATGGTCCCGGCAGGTGTCGCCATTTTTATACTAATCTGACGATTGAACACATTTTAATGTCAATATTTAATTTATTTCGAAAGTTCGAAAGTTAAATAATGTAACTTAAATTTGATTTTGAATATTTGTGCTATCAATAAACTAAAATAGTAATAGTTTATTTTATACTGTCCGTTGTCCGTAATTTTACAAGAGTCCAGCAAGACAAAGTTGTTTGAACTGATGAAATTAGTACTCGCAGTAGAAGATTTATTCAATGTGAAAACATTAATTGTTTGATATTAATATAAATGTAGAACAAAGGATGCAAAACTAGTTTATGATAGGTGCACGTAGGCAAATTGTTCATACATTTAATACCTTAAAATAAATTGATTTCAATGTGAAAAGACTCATAGACTACAATTGAACCTCTCTAATTGAGACACTGATTGGACAGGCTCTTTCCTGTCCTGAATACGAGATATCCCATTGCCCCGATTAGAGAAGTCACAACTGTCTCTGGTTTTTTGAGTCTAAAGACCCAATTGATAGGTTTATTGTCTTAAGTTGTAGAATTAGTTAACGGAACTGGTGCTAATCGGCCGATTAACAGCATTGCAATGGTGACGCTCTCCGATTAAGTAGAGGTTCCTTAGAAAAATTATTAAACACGGGGAGAGCCGATTGTCCTAAGTTGGGCTCAGTTGTGGATGATATCGGAAAGTTATATGCTAGAGAGCAATGGCGAGGCGTCTGACTGTTCAAATTGTTCATAACCCATTACTTTCAGATGATATTATTTGAATTTTCGCTTCCGCTAACCCAAACGCAAAATATTCACAATTTTTTCCTTATTTTAGTCATTCCATATACCATTTCCCATTTTCAAATTAAAAAGAAATTTTAAATGTGAATAAGCGTCGCCAAAAAGTACCTTGAGTACTATTTGGCCCTTTGGTTCTGGGTCAACCTGGAGATGGCCCTCAAACATAATTTTATTTTGATTATTCATAAAGAGATTCAACAATATATACATTTACATTGCCTCCATATGCAATTAAAATAGGCTGGACAGATGTACATACCCCTCTAACCGTAACCTGGGTACCCGGACATACGGGTATTCAGGGCAACGAAAGAGCTGATGCTCTAGCTAGGCAAGGTTCGTTATCAGCCTTTGTCGGCCCACACCCAACCATTGAGTGCTGCTCATCTGTTCGCAAAAGTGAAATTACAGAGTGCTTACGTCTGCAGCACACCGAGTACTGGCATGATTTGTCATCATTCAGGCATTCAATTCAGTAAGTTGACGGTCCCAAACTGAGCAGATCAAAAAGCCTTAATCCTTGCAACTAATTTCAGTCCTCTCAACGAGCAGCTCGGGCCTATGTGAGTGCTATCTAGAAGATGCTGAAACGACGTCTCACTTTATATGTGACTGCCCCGCTTTTACCAGAACCAGACTGGCTACTCTCGGCAAACACTGCCTGTACGATGACGATTTAAATAAAATTGAACTAGCTGACCTCCGTCGCTTCGTAAAAACCAGTGGGAGGTTAAGTACCTCGAATGATCTGTTGTCATTTTCGGCAGCCTTACTTGGGTTTATTCGGGGACAAAAAGTTTTATTTTCAACATTTTGTTTTATATAAAAAAAAATATTTTATTCAAATTTTTTACTGTCTTAAAGATATACATTTGAAAAAGAATTTATGAAATTTTCAAAGGAAAATATTCAAAACTCCGTCATTGTGACGTCATTTCTGGTGATCCCTCGGAAAAAAGGTGCGTCCGCTTCATCAGTAGAACTCGCGATAGGATCATAGGAAGTGAAAAAAAATTCGTGTTTTAGTTAAGACCATAAACTAGAATTCGGACGAAGGAATAATGGATTGTTCGAAGACCTATGTGCAAAAAAAATCTAATATTGGTAAAACTTGCTCAACATTTTTTTTTTAAATAGTTGTGATTGAAAAAAAACAAAAAAATCCTTCGCCCAAGTCCTCGTGAACTGTATCTCGAAGACCTGTGCAAAATTTCATCAAGATCGGTTGATTGGTTTTCGAGAACTTTTTATAACCGACTTTGAAAACACAGTTTCGAGAAAAACGCGTTTAAAGGTAGGATAACCTCAAGTACACCTCGTGATTCAATTGAGGGCGCACCTTCCCAAGACTGTATCTCCGAAGCTTTTATTCGGAATGGCTTGAAAATTTAGGATAATATTCTCGAGATGTTTTAGAAATTAATAAAACAATAAAAAAAATTCGATTTTTTGAAGCTGTGAAACCCATGTAACCCCTTAAGAAAGGTAGTTAAATAGACACTAACTTTGTGAGTGTTTAGTATAAAAATGTCATCTTCACTTTCTCATAAAACGCTTTGGAAAATAAATTTGAAGGTTCTTTAATATGTGTCGTCGAAAATCAGGCAAGTTGGGCAACATGTTAACTTTGGCGAGCGTTAATAGCACGTTTTACTAAAGTAGTAATCTTTGATGGAAAATCATTGCAAAACTTTGTTTGACTGAAAAATATATCTTAACTTCTTAAATAAACAGTGGTTTTTGTGAAGGAGTTTGGTTTGTTACGCATGTGACATATAACATTTTGATTTTCTGATTTGGTTTTTATAAGGAATTTGTTGCGAAATGAATTATTCTTAATATTTTCATTAGATATTTTAATAGGCCCCCAATAGTTCTTCGCAACGCTGATGTGTATATACCTAGAGAATGCATTGAGTTATGTGTATAAAACCATGAGACTACTTTTTTAAAATCAATTGACAGATGCAAAAGTTAACTTAGAGGCATGTGGTAGTTACTTATGCACCTATGTATATTTAATGAACGACAACAACGGCGTTGCCACTGCTGGAGAGAATCCATAAAAACAATATCATCCAGATTTTCATTTTCTTTCCTATTACTGTGCTGTTTCAAATAAATATGACTCATGAACCTCCGAACCGGTTGCATACATAGTCAAATAAATAAGTCCCCTAATATTCTGGGCTATGCTATAAGCTTTTACAAATAATCAGTTAAGATTATTTCTTAGAACAAGAAAAAGAGTTCTGAATTTCAAAAAAGTCGAATCAAGCAAAGCGATTCAAATAAGTTTTGTATGTGATTAAATTTTATCATTATTCGTCTAAATAAGATCCCCTTCCCAGGAGGTAAAATTTAAAGGGTAAAATGAATTACCAAAAGCTTAGATGCGTCCTAGTAAATTTCTAGGTATAGCGAAAAAGTTTAAAAATACATTTCGTACTTTATTTTACATAATTTAATTTTCGCTAAAAAATAAACTGCTATTTTGATGCCCCTTAAAAGGAGAGGGGTTTGCTAATTTATTCTAATCTGAAATAAAATTATTTATTTATTTATTTTGCCTTTAATTTTGTGAATTTTCCTATTTCTTTAAGTCAAAATAAACCGATGATTGTTAACAGTCTGTTGATTCTGACTAGGAAATAAGTTTATTATGGGGTACTATGCCATACAAAGGCCAAATTTTTCAATATTTCCGAAAAATTATTTCTTACAACAACATTATTACTGTGGCTCGGTGGTTAGATTAAAAACGCAGCTGAATTTGTGAATGAAAGAATTTAAAAATTTATTTATTATGTTACTCGGTTTAATTCCAGTACTTCTTCCGTCTGCATCTAGAATTTGCTTCATAAGTTTTAATACCATGCTACATTACTATAATGTGACACTGTAACCGACATTGTAAGACCAACATTTTAAATTAATTAAATTAAGGGCACAAATATGGTCATTGGACTTGACATCTTTGGATTTCTTTCCTAGTCGACTATGTAAGGGAAGCGATTTAAAGTAGGCTTTAAATCGTTTCCAACTGACTTAAGTTGATATTGTACTAGAAACCTAAAATAATTTCTACTTCATACTACTCAATTTTGGCGCATTGGTTGTAGTTGGGCACTTGGTGAGACGGGGTTATGTCTAAAGGGTGACATTCCCACGTCAACTTTTTTGGGGAAAAACATGAATTCTCTGCACAATAAACAATAAAATATGTATTCCATCATTTCCCTTATGGGATTTCATCTTAGGGTCCTGTTTATGATTTTACGAAAAAAAAACCACCGTGCCATATCGAGATACGATTTCTGTTCGGACTAGGAATATGATTATAAAAATTAATAGATTATATTTTCGAGTTTTTCTTTTGCCAATACTAGTTACAATCCTCTACACAATTTAGTTTTCTACTACTTATTTAAAAAAAATTATATTTTTTTACAATTCTTCAATTTGGTACTGATATTATATTGCTTTTGATTATACGAGTACATGTATTTACATTGCCAATTTTATTTAAAATACTTTAATTTAAAACTACCAAAGATTATATTTGTTTTTTTTTTATCAAAGTGACACTTGGGCTTAAATGTATGTAGGTATAAATGAGTGCATTCAATTAAGAAAAATCGATAAAGTGCTAAAAACACGAATAGACCCTTCGTTCAAGCGATGAATTATAGAATAAAAACATTAACTATGTTTAGAAGAAATACGTAAATATACATGGAGATTAAAAGTTTTAAAAAGAAAATAATAGGTACCAGACTTTGCATTGTCTAGGGTTGTTTGTTTAAGCTAATCGATTTTTTTTCTTCGTAATTCGATTATAGGTTTTTCTATTTGTTTAACTTGAAATCCATCGAAATAAAACGTAATCCCATTTGTGTCATAAAATATGAGTTATATTTTCGTCTAGTTTATCTAATTTTAGTATTGTTTTGTAGGTGTACAATAAAAAAATAAACAAAAATCACTTCAGAGGTACACTTTTTGTATTGCAATTGCACTTTCTATATATTTCTTGTGTTCCTTATTGTATTGTTACATTACATAATATTATTATTAAATTATTTGTTTCTAACATTCGTTATAATGATCCTCTTTGCTTTGTGAAAATACAGCGTTTTAAAAAGATAAACTTTGCTTAAGTATAAAACTTAATCGTTCAAACAATAGGTATTGTGGGACACTACACATCGTACAATTTATTTTGATTTATATTTATTTTGTCTCTGGCTTTCATTTTAGGTCGTTACTTTTACGATATAAATATATAAAAGACACGTAAAATTATCTATGGGTGACCTTCTGGCGTTAACACAGTATTAGTTTTTAATCGCAAAATTTTATATAAAAAACATTAAAATAATAATATGTAATAATAAATATATATATATGTATAATGTAGTTATTATAACATTCGTTTCATAAAGAGATTATTAAATTTTATACTTTGGTGGTTGCACATAACTCTGTTATTTATCTGTTGTTTCTTGTAAGTGGACACGAAGTGCGCTTAACAAGGAATGCCATGTTAATATGGGTACAGACAGTGCTTGCGTTTAAGTTCGTTGTCTAAGTCTGCCAGCTGCTGTAGGAAACCATCATTGGGACGAATATCTCGTCTCATGCGCACTGTTCGTATCGCTTCGACTGCTGACATCTTTCTGCAGATCATAAGGTAAGCCAATGCGCAGGTTGCTGAGCGGGACATTCCAACTAAGCAGTGCACCAGAATTTTCCCTAAAAATCAAAAATGTTAGACTATCTTGGGTTTTTTTTTTTTGATTTTCAATTCACCTCCGCTGGTAATTGCATTGTCAATGAACTTCGACGCCACATAAAAGTACCTTGAGATATCTGTGGTCGGTTGATCCATCATTGGGAATCCCATGTATCTACAAGTTCAAAATGCTAAATATGTATATATTTGAACTATTGGATTAATTCGTATATAGCTTACCTTACGTTGGGCATGTCTCTGTAGTAAACGTGCCCAGTATCGACTTGTCCATATCTACATCCTTCTGCGGTATTCAAAACATGTGTGATGCCCATAAGTCTGAGGTATGTTTTGTTCTTGGCAGCAGCCCTATTAAGCCAAAACCAATGTCAGAAGATTAAAGGCAAATTCATTGCAATGCAAAAGTTCATAGTTTATAACGAAGGCAAAATAAAACTTACGCGTCGCCCACATAAATACCGGGATACACTTCATCACAGTCTACGTCATGAATGGCACATTCTGATCTCCGTAGCCCTGGCAATGGTCTGCATGGGGTTACTGAGTAGTGAAGCACTCTCTGTAGTTGACGTCCTGTAGTTTGGTCCGAAAGTTCCATCCTACTCGGTTGCTGTAAGAGATATAATATTTATACATTGTACACAAAGAGAATTCAGTAAACAGATTTTTGATTGTACACATTTCATTGCCAAGAACTACGTCAAGTTATTCAGGGAATGCCAGGCAATTTGCTGAAAAGATTTCCTTTTTAAATGCATTTTTTGCAATTTGCGAAAGACCTTGAAAACCAAATTAGCTATTATTTTAGACATCGCATGAAATCCATTATGTGGAGCATAAATTTAAGTCCAATAGCTGTTTACCTAACTACTTAACATTTGTTTGTATTATAAAATAGTTGGAAACTTTTAAGGGATGTTGGATGCAAGTGTGCATGCAAACGTGACCTTTCTCTTCATACTAATGAATTACAATTGATGGTATTTTTTTGCACAAAAATGCATACCATTTACATTACATACTAATAATTCAAATATTTGCCGTACATCATCGCACATCACAAGTGGATATTTTTATTAAGATTTTAGATGAATATTTCTAAAAATAATCTTAAATAGCTGTCGGATAAAAATTGAAAGTGACAAAAGAGATGCCAAATATAACTTGAAAACATTTTCATTTCTTTGGCAATGTGATGAATATTTTTCACACAATTTCAGGTATTCTCGTTAACACGTGTTAAATTGGATTCTTTATGAATTCTCGTGTACATGTTGGGCATGTTTTTAATTTATTCAAAATGAGATCTTTTGCAATTCTCGTAGTCATCTGAGACTACATTATGTAGATTATGTCTTAATAAAATAAGCGACAGCTTCAAAGCTTTGTATAATAATAACCAATAATACAATAAACAACAGAGATGATCAAACTGGTTGCCGCGTATGGTGATACATTCTTCTTCACGTTGAGACGGTAATACAGATTTTGATTTCTAAGTTTGTTTAAAAAAAAAAGTGTCAAGTACGGCAAAAGCCCTCAAAATATAACTTTACCGTTGTCTGAAAAAAAAAAAAAATAAACAAGCCTGCAACTAAACCAATATTCCGAATAAAATTTCGAAAATTCACTGCCGTCAAAATTCTAATCAGGACTTAGAGATTAAAACCCCAGTATTTAATGAAAACGTTTGGCAAAATGCGGGCGGTTCAACCAAAAATGGAACTCTGGATGAACATAGTCGTGGTACGTCCAACCACCCACTCGACGTTAAAAAGTATTGACAAGCCAGCTGGGGTTGGCTAAATAGAATAAGACAAATAAATCCCTGTGTTGCTATTCTCACCTGTATGTTCAAATTGGTCGAATGTGATATAATCACCTTCAGCCGCCTCATAAGACTAACCTAATTTATTCGCCTGCATACAAGAAGTCCAAATCACAGAACCTCATACGTAGAACGTATAGACACGTCGCCGGTAAACAGGTGGGAACGCATCAAAACTTGACATGCCCCATGAAAGCTAATGACGGATGTAAATTAAAATATAATGTTAAATGAAGCGGGAGAAAGATTATGGGTTGGCGTTTGGAAGCGACTTTTTAAAAAAATCAACTATTGCCTCCGAAACGCCAAACGACATCCCTTAATACGTTTATTCATTTTAATAGTTCTTTTAACAAGTTCTTTAGCAACTTTAGCACTACACTTATTATTTACACGAACCAACTTAGGCCATTTTGTCCCATCCGCTAACTTCGCTTACAACAAAGCTAGAGACAGAAAATTTATTGGGACAAGTTTTTAATATCCTGAAAATTGGGGCTCTATACACATGTGTTTTATATATATATATACATATCTTCAAAACTTCAAATTGGAAAACTTGCTAAGTATTAAAATGTACCTAAATACTATTTGTTAAATTTTTAATAATTACAATACAAATTTGGCCTTCTTTTTTAGATCTCAGTCTTTTTTGTGGCTGACTTGTAAGGCAAAGCGATTTTCGTATAAAAGAACTTGTCTATTTTTTAACATTTATGTTTTTGGTGTGATAGTATTTCTACTATTCGTTATTCGCTAACCAATGACTTTAGTCATCTTTAATTCGTCATCTGTTATTTGTCATTTGTCATCTATCACCTGCCATCTGCCATCTGCCGTCTGTCGACTGTCATTTGTGTTAGATGAGATGTGATATTTGTTAGCTGTCATTTATGCATTATGTTGACGACACATAGTCCACACATACCAAAATAATTAGGACCTAATCTGACTGAGAGCAAATGTATTGTCAGATTTTTTTAAAGCTACACAAATTGAAAACTTACACATGTCTATAGAATGAACTTTCCTACTATATATATGTGGTATGACCAGATGAACAGATATGCTTCGCTGCGAAAATATTTGTATACCCTATCCTAAGGGTATATTAATTTTGACACATAGTTTGTAACACGCCTTAATATTCGTCGTAGACCCATAAAAGTATATATATTTATGATCAGGACCAAATCATAAGACTATTTAGCAATGTCCGACCGGCCGTCCGTCCGTATTAACTTTTGAGGCCTTTAAATGTATGCTAGGAAGCTGAAATTTAGAGGTTATACTCCTTACGGTCCAGAAATGATAAAGTGTTAAAAGTTTTTAAATTCGCCTGCTGCCACGCCCACAATTTAAAAAAAAAAAACTTTTTAAGGCTAAAGTTAGAGAGATAGAGTGTTAGAACCTGTAAGAAAGCGAAAAAAATGTTTAACAAGATATTAATCCAATATTTTTGCCAACATATCGCCCATACAAATTTTTTAGCCACGCCCACTTTTTGGTTGCGTTTTTTCAAAAAATATTTTTATTTTTATAATATATAATAATATTAATTTAATAAAATTAAATAAAATGCTATCCATGATCTTCCTAATGCTTTTTTCTTTTTGGCATATAGGGATATGGATAGGGTATCATACTGGTCGCCCCAAGCGGAATGTAGCCTTTCCTTATGTTTCATATTAACTTTGGTGATTGAAATTTGAAGCTTACATTTCTTTCTTCAAATAAGTTTTCAGGGTTGCCCACTTAAATGAGACTAGGACAAAATGTAGGACAATTAATTTGTGTTAAACAATTTGGCTCAAACTGTATTGTATTAATAAGGATTTTTTTTATTCTCAATTGGAATAAAAACAAATAAATACAACAATTATTATTGTTATTTTATCATTAATTTACTGGCTTACAAACAAATGCTGATCAATAATGTATTTGAAATATTCGTTCGTTCACCTCAAGCAGTTCTAAAGGGAAGATACTATAATGAGCGCTTATTTCTCAAGATTGGATCTGATTTATTAAATTTTGTCATTAACCCAAAAGCAATGAGAGGGCAATAAACCTTACCTAAATGCATTAAAAACGAACTCTTTTAAGTATTTATACCTGTTTCTAAGTACCACGTATGAATATGACACTCAAAATAATATTTAAAACCCATTGCTAATGAATGACACGTTGTGTATCCAATGGGGTTGAAATACCAATATGGTATTTCATCTGCGGAAGCTTGCCTTATCGATGTTTTGAATCTCTTTATAGGTCGGAAACCTATTAAGTTAAAATTTGAGTCGTTTTTTATGAATACACCGAAAATGGTTTGCGTTATTAATTGCTGTCGCTTCCAAATGCCATTGAATATTTGTGTAGCTTTATGTATATATATACAATGAAAGGGTTGTGCGTTAAAAAAAACTTTACCATCAGATGACTCTTACCCAGCTTTCAGCCTTGGCTGCCATTTATACTTCAAATGTAGGTCAAGGGAATATCTTTGCATTTGTATGTGTGTATGACCAAGTTTTCAGATGTTGGATGCATGTATTGTTATGTATAGCACTACATAAAACATACGAACTGTGGTTTAAGTTAAAGAAAGTTGTTCTTTTGCCTATTGTGATGCATTTATGAGAAATTAAAATTTATTCTGTGCCTTTGGAGAATTGTTTTAATGTAAAAAGTAATCTTTGAAAAGAGGGAAAGTTTGCTACTTTAAGAAGGCAAGTAAGTGGCATTGCGTTAATATACTCGTTTTCTAACAAGATTACAATAATTAAGATTTGAGTCAAATAACCTCAAAAGGCACCTGGTTGAATATTTGATGTCAATTCTGGATCATCAATTGGTTATCGCTGAACACAGTGATTCGTTTTCAGAGACGCTCTTTATATGTAAGAGCAATATTTCACCTAAGTCGGTATAAAGGCACCTCTTTGCTCAATTTAAACAGAGCAAAAAGAACTAATCTAACAGGATGGTTATCCACTTTGATTTATTTATGTACCAGATCGATGGTTTTTGTTTTTTAAATTTTAAAATTTATTTTTTATTGATTGATTAACTAACTAATGTTGTCCTTTAGCATCGAGGTTGTGGTTGAATTGCTGATGTACTAAAACCTAAGTATCACTTCTGTGCCTTAACATCTTCCGTATCACTCTTTTGTGGGAATACCAATTCTGAAGTTTACTTTAGTTGGTCCTTATATAGTTTCAATTCGATCGATTGCGATCCGGATTTCCTGCAACAAGTGTAGTTAGAGGGTGTTCTGCATTTGCTTCTTTTACGGAATTGTCTGAATTTCCCAAAGAGTCAATATTTAAATGGTATCTATATTCAAAATGTAATCCGTATGACAAAATGTCGAAACAATCTGCTTATAGTGACTCTTCTTCCTGGAGAGCTGAATATTTTCGATTGAATACATACGAATTTAAAGTCGAGGCACACCATGACAATCTCATCTTCAGGAGCTCTATATGGCGATAAACCAATTCGGTATCCCGGCAAAACTGATCGAACTATGTCAGGTGAACCTTGAGATTACGTAGTGCATTGTTCAGTTTGGGAGCTATTTGAACCAATAGCTTCGTTCATATTTGGAAGTAGCTTGCCGGGACCGTAAGGGCTTTATTTTTTGTCGGAGGTTTCCACTATACGATGGCGCGCTCAGATAAAACTACAGGTCAATTGTACTATCCTGCAGACACTTTACATTAATGTACTTAATTTTCCGTCTTTCGAAAAAAAATGAGAAAGAACTTCAGTGATGAAGAGGTTAGATGTTCGAAAATCTGCCACCTGATGCTAGCATAGGCCGGACAACTGCAGAGAAAGTGTTCTGCTGTGTCATCCTCCTCACCGCAAGCAGGACAGGTAGTGGTGTCGGTTAAGCCCAACACATTTAAGTGCTTAGCAAAAGCTTGGTGGCCCGAAAGCACGCCTACAAAGAAAATATGCAGAGTTTTTGCTAGTTTGGTCTGTCTACATCCACCGCAATCGTGCCACCGAATCTTGTGTTCACGAGAAACCCAAGAATCGATGGAAGACATGACTAAAGATGTAGGCAGACCCAACACAGGTTCGATCCTGAGACAACTTCTTCTGAACCTTGCCTAGCAAGCTCATCCGAGATCTCATTTTCCTGGATGCAAGTGTGACCCAGACAAGTTCAGTCCTCCGACCCAATTCAGAAAAAGCTTGAGTTCTTGCACTAACTTGGACGATGTAAGAGGGCTTAGCAGCGCTTTTTCTGCAGCCTGGCTATCACTGAAAATGCAAATGCCTCTCTCTAGTCCTCCACCTGTTGTTCACAATATAGCGCATAGCCATTAGGATGGCAAAAATCTCCGCTTGGAAACCAGATTCATGTTTACCCGCGGGGTAGTAACGTCGTACGTCCATCGCGTTCCTCAAAGACTCCAGCACCAGACCCCTGTCCGGTTTTGGAGCCATCCGTGAAAATACGATGTCATTCAATCCATGGTTCAGAATCTGGCCGAAGCCATTCCGTTACCTGTGGAAAGTCGACGTGGTAGTTTTTTCGCAGAAGAATTCCTGGTGTCATTGCAACAGACGGCATATCCATAAGACAGGGATCAAAAGTGGCTTAATAGCTGATGTGTAGGTCTGAATACAAATTTAAGTGTAGTGCCATAATTTATCGTCCATTACAAAATAAAATCGGCAAGAAACCGACGACGAATAATGCTCTCACATTGTTATCAGTTATCAGCTAATTATCCAAAACGTAATACATAATCCATTTTTTAGACTTCTCATTAGAACTTCAAATGGGAAGGTATAACTTTGGCATTCGCGCACAAAAAATAATAGCCTAATAATACCTACTATTGGTTTTTTTTTAAAATAAGAGCATGTCATCTATTTTCACAGATGCTAAATTGATCACTCAGCAATCAAGACTAAAGCACACACAATTTGCATGCATTCGTTTTATTTCAACAAACCTGCATCAGATAGTCGAAGTACAGCTGAAAAAGATAATAAAAGTAGTCGGGACGTTAGAACATTTTTGTAAGAATATACATATTAATTGGAACACACATGTATGTATTATTATAGATACACCAACTTACGAATGAAAACAAATCACTACAATTGTCTAACAAGAACCACTTCCAATGAAATGAAACAGTTTAAAAGCCTAAAATGTTATAAGTATATTCCTGTTCGTTCGCTTTAACTAGGGATATTTTTATAATGTTATTATCAATAATAATAGATTTATTTTCCCCTTTATTCCAAATGGTTGTGCTTCTAAGTAAAGTTGGTTCATAATATTTATGGAGGCAACTGTACTGTAAGCTGTTTTGTATTATTAGTTGAATGGCGGCGAAATGTAATTAATCGCATTCTTTCCTTCTAATTGAAAAAAAACTACGCCTTATTTGCATATGTATTTACTTGGATTAGTAATATAAGTTCGCCCTACCGAATCGCTTTGTATTGGAAATAAATAAATTCAAATTGAAAAAGATCATTATTGGCATGCGGAAAAGGTAAGCCCCTCGCGGGACTAATAGATGCAATAGGCGCTCTATCAAAACTCAATAGTGAATCGTTTCTTTGAATTGGCCGATTAAATTAGAAAAGCATTCAGCTATTTGAATTACAGTTGTGTAGGTAGGTACCCAATACCTAATAAACTTGGCACATTTACTCAATTGATGCCACCTTACCTTATCTGAGCACAACTTTTGCATGGCTACAGTGCAATTAGAATGCATATTTAAATTCCTAAAATAGATTTTTGTGAAATGTTTCCTGAGGAGCCATGCTTCGCTGAACACATTTCAATTGACTGATTGATTGGCATTCTCAAGTCGGATCACTGATCGATTGTTAAGTATCGGTGCCAGCAACGATAACAACGACACAGAAATTCGTCCCAATTCACAGCAAATGAACAAACAAGAAAAGTGAAATAGTGAAATACTTTTCACTTTCGTTTTAGTTGAGCAATCTCTCGCAAGGACATCCACATTCAAACTCTTGAATCGCCGCACATCAACAGGTGAATCAACAAACGCACACCTTTGTTGATCGGTAACAAAGCTCGAACTTCTTAGAATTTTCATTGTCGCCCAATTCAGTGGCTAAAAATAGCACGATTCGTAAGTTTTGGCCAGTTCCCAAAAATAAACGATATCTGCGCGTTCTCCACCAATATTCGAGTATAGATTTGATGTGCTGTGGAATGTAGATAGCTTACTCATATAATAAAATGTTCACAAATAAACATTATGTAGAAGAGGAAATTTATTACTCGTATGCGTGATGCTGTACGCATTTACCTCGTACATTGTTTTTCTTTGCGGAAATTCGAGATGAGAACACACATGTTCTTTCGGCGAAAATAGAAGAAAACACGGTAGTTATAGCACTTAGATTCGATCCGTCAATTTTGATTCTGACCCTGACCGAGTGAGTCACTTATTTTTGAGAGTAAATTTAGAATGTCGTCCAATGCTCTTGGCATATTGCCTCACCCCATTACACCCCCATCAGCGCGTTTTAATTATTGACAAACTGTTCATAGATTTGTTAAAAGAAGGAAAATAACTTTTTGGTGCATGGAACGCCATGGAACAATGTCATACGGATTCAATTATGATGATGATGATGATGAGAAACAGACAGAGTTTTCATTCGATTGTTGCCATCATAGAAAAACAACTATTTATATCTATTGCATGTTAACAGAATGAAATGTATGCAGTTACGGATTACCCTATGCTCATTCTATCAACCAATAGATATTGATTAGACCACATGCAACTCTTCCGAGCGGTTGCTAAAATCAGATACCAACTATTTTTAATTTATTTATATAGGTCATTGCATGGTTGACTTATAGCTCTTTGTGTTTCATAAACATACCTATTTTATGTAAACCGATTGATACGTGGTAGTGGTTGGTGACTTTTACCATACAAAGTGCATTCACTTCTCGGATGTAGGTTAATAGTTAAACGCATTTATGTTTGTTGTTATGAGACAGAATGTTTATCATTGTGCAATGTACTCTCCTCCTACGTCTATCAAGCAACTCGTTTCAAGTAATTCAAAGTTTTAATAACAATCAACAACTGACAAAGTGACGTAACCCATAGAACATTATGTTGTTGATATTTACTATCTCCGTCAAATGGGGAAGTTTTCATTTTCTAAAAATTAAATAAACAAATATTAAGCGTAGACCTAAAGCCCAGCTTCTCCAACCATTGTTGATGGGAATTTATTTATTTTTTAACACAAATGGAAGGGACCTAAAGTTTACTGCTGATGCAGGCCGTAATTTTTTAAGAAGCTTCCCTGGTGGTTCTTGCTCTTTTATTAATATAAGATATTATTTGTCAGCGTCGGAGTACACAAGGGACTTACAGTAACGTACATACTGAAACAATTCTAGAGTTCTAATAGAGTTGGGAATAGAGATTGTGGCCGGCTTCAGCTAAGGGCATGCATAGACACCACAGAAATAATTAGGCATTTTCGGTTTAAATTTACTAACATTCAATATCACTATTGAGTCTTCGTTGAGAGTGGGGAAGTTTGAAGAAGTTCGATACGTTGATAGTATGGAAGAAGGATATATGGAACCCCTCTAAGGGTTCCATGGGATGGTCAAACAAAGTTACGTTTAATTGCTTGAATTCGAATTGAGTGAATATTGTAGTACTTAGTCAAACCTTATGAAGCATACTCTTGATGCGGACGGACGAAGCAATTGTACAAAGACTGAGTAAAGTGGGAATTCACTTGTGATGGAATAACGATCACACAACGATAGACAGTAGAAATTGCGATGATCAGTGGTTAAGTGCGTTAGACCACTAAGCGAGAGGTTGCTGGTTCAAATCCCAACCTGTACCACCTGAAAGTTTTAATTCGCTGCCCCACCCGTTCGGAATTGGCATTAAACTGGAGGTCCCTTCCATTCGTATCAAAAAATAAATAGACTTTGGGTCCTGTATAGGCCGCTTACGCCTAATATTTATTTATTTATTTTTTTGAGTCCTATCAAGTAGCAGTGCACTCGATTAAGGAATTCGAAATCGAAATATATATAAAGTTAATTTTTTTTAAAATAGATGTCAAATAAAGTGGTTAGATCAGGTTTTTTTATTTACAAACCTTAGTTAGTGTCAAATAATCTGTTCTAGTATTTTATCAAAGCACCTCTAAAATTGGCAAAATGTATAATAAAACACCTCGTTGTTTTGATAACCAATGTGGGCGAATTGAAACTAAAATATTCAATGTTCTAATTTTGGGCGTCATAAACATGATTAATGAAAATGCAGCTTTTTTCGTGGCATTCATATGGATATATCAAGCTACTTTACTGGAAACTGGATGATTAGGTATAGATTCAACTTTTTCATGATTTTATTATCATTTCATTTTTTGATGAAAGATAAATGACGGCTGACCTATTTAATATAATGGAAATGGAAAAGTTGTCAAATGCAGTGTTTGGGCAAAGATTAGCAAAGTAGGTACATATCTTATAAATGGTGTCTAAATAGAAGTAAGCCGCGTTTCAGAGTTGCAAGTCATATGTATGTTGGTACACATTGTGAAATTGAAAGGCTACAGCATAGTTAAGATTAAATAAATGCAAATTTACATATAACTTAATTTAGGCCTTATTGTGGGTGATTTAATTGATGGTGTCCGGTTTTTCTTGAATAAGTTTATACTTGAGCTTGGAACGAGCATCTTACGTTAAAATAACCTTTAAATAATATATATAAACCAGACATACTATTGGCAACACATTTCTATACAGTAGTATCCTCTTAAAACGTTTAAATGTATTTTCTGCCGGTTCCTTGAAGAGGGACTTAAGCTGGTTCCTGTTGTATTGCTTTTTGCGTTCACCACTCAATTGATTTTCACTAAAGATCCCAGAAAATCCTACGAACAACAATATATTCCACATTATAATAAGAATCCTGTTAGATTGATTAAGGAATACCAAGCAAAAAACTTTATATAGTTCTTTGAACTATCCGCTTAAAAATCCACTTTGTTGAATACGCGAAACGCTTTAATGAATATTTGTCTTGCGAAAAAGGTATCATACAATCAGCGCAATAATTTTTTTTTTCAATGGTTTTAGTTACTTTACCTCGTTCTGGGAAGCTGCTTACCTAATTAACTGAAAGGAAATTGGATCGCTTCGGAATTTATTCTTTGAAAATTATTTGTAATAACTTGTTATGTTATTTATGTGCCATATGTGCTTACTTTTGCGCATTACACCATAAATAGTTCAAAGAATTCAATGAAATAAAATGCAAATATATTAGAAAAAATTACACTCTAATGGTTTCATTCAAATGAATTACGGAAGAGAGGCCAATGAATAATATCTTTTTTTATTCATTATTGCACAATGCACAAGAAAGAGATCATATTGCAACTGAATTCTGCAGAAACTGCACACCAACACTAATGTCACAATTAAATGGAATAGGTGTTTTAAAGTGCTGATAAGGCTTATATGTATAAAAAAATGAAAATCTGATGACAGACCAACAATGTAGCAAGACATACATTATGAATACGATTGAAAAACTCATCGCTGGAGCACTAAACAAAATTCCTTTGCTCAAAAATAATGTTTACTTATTCATATTATTGAGACTTATCTCAAAGTCAGCCATATACCAAATAGGAATCGATGGCTGATGACTAGTTAGCTATTTATCAAAACATCATCACATAGTTCATAGTTTACAATACAGTGGAATCTCGGAGAGATGAACGAATAAAAACAGGGCGAAAAAAAGGACATACATTAAACATAAGGGTACCCATTTAGTTAATGCAGAATTGTATAATGATTGTTGTTGTTCGCCCGAAAGAAAAAGTAGTTTTCTCTCTTAGGTTTCTGAAGCTAACATTTTGCAAACGTCGGCTTCTGCTAAGTTCAGGCAAATGTTGTAAGCTGTTTTGAAGACATTTAAATCGAAGTTTTCAGCTGATAATATAAAAAGTACACTTCTTCACTCTTTATTCTAAATAGGCTCAAAAAGTATACACCATAACTTTTCGATGACAGGCATTGTTGGTTTAACCCAAGTCTATTATAGACACAAAACAACATCGCATAATTTGAACTTTTTTATCATATCCTAAATATCTGAAACCATGATTTTGTGAATTTGTCCTTTGTGCAGAATGGGGATATTAAATGGTTTAAAAACTTTTTCTAAATTTTAAACTTTTCACTCGATTCAATAACAATATTGCTTTTGTACCCTTTTTTTTCTTTATGACGCTAAATGCCAAAAACAAATTCGCAAAATAGAGCGGCAAGGGAAGAGTGAAACATTACTCCATTCCCAGGAAATTTGTTTAGAAACTGTTCCATTGTATAACCACATCAGCACCCAGAGCTTAAAGCTTGGTTTAAGTCCAAAAAAATGGGTCCGCTCTCAGTTCGTATATAAGGTTTTTGGGGTTACATTTCATGGTGTCTTTTTATTTTGTGCTTTATCTTTCGATACCTGCCATAAAATTTTTTTGCTGAAAATCAATTATCACCATTTTTGGAAAAAAAAGGTTCCGAGGATTTTGGTCTTTTTTTGTACTAGAGATTCTTGGGATAGGGCCAAAAATACAGTGTAATCAGTTTTTGGGAAAAAAAGTCGAATAACGGTAATTTTTAAAACCGCCAATATCTCAAAAACTAAAAAATGAAATTCCGAAAAATTTTACAATTTTTTTTATGATGTTAAGTTCAACATATCTGCGTACTTCGATTTTTGAATTAATTTTTTTCTTAATTTTTTTTTCATAGAACGATTTTCTTAAATTTAAATTGAATTCGTTTTCTCGAATACGGCTCAAACGATTTTGATAAATGTTTGTATTTTGAACAATTATGTCAATTACATCAAAATAGTAGGTGCCGTTTTGAAAAAAATTGAATTTTCCATAATCTAAAAAGTGGTTTAAATAAATTTTGTATGTGATTGCAATTTAAATATGCACATCATAGTTGTGCACTTTATTTAGCTGGGGATGGTAAACTGAAGCACAGTGCGATTTGTACCTTATAAACGAGAAATTGCCATCAGAATTGCTTTCAAGATAAAAATATTAGGAAGTGGAGGAATATACATAGCTACTTTCTGCTGAATAAAAACTCAAGTTGATAAGATATATGCATTCGTAAAATAAGAAATAAAGACAGGATAAGTATAATTATATTTCGGCCTTCCAACTTTTTGCATCCTAGGTACATATACCAATACCAATATCTCTAAGCCTTAAATAATTACAGTAATAGTTAGAATGTCAATTGAGACATAGTACTCGAGTAAGTCACTACCATTTGAAAGTTATAAGCCAAAACAGAATATAGAACTTGCAGAAATTTTTTTAATAATGCAACAGTTATATTGTAGTCAATAAATTATTGACTACTTCTTCCTTCATGGTTGACAGTTTTCATCTCCACTGGGAGATCTCAAATAAGAGCTATTTTTCTTACTTCATTATTAGTTTTTCTTTTCGTGAAAATATAGACACATTCGCAACGAAGAAAATTCGTTTTCTCCTTTGCCCAAGCTATATGAATCCAAATCAATTGAATTGGAACAGGTGTCGAACCTATTTCTTAAATTAAAGTTGAAGGTCACAAGTAAATTAACTACTCAAAGTTTAATTAATTTATTAAATACTCTACCATATTTCACAATGCATTTAAAAAAAATCATTTAATTAGTCAACAGTTAAGTCATCTGATGTGTGCACTACGTCAACGTCATGCAAAACTGCTGCTTCAAGTAAACAAGCCAATACAATTGCATTCGATATGCATAACGTTTGATATAGTTCACGCTATTCTTAGAATTCTCATCGCAATAACATGGTACGAGCTACCTATGTGCGAGACTAACGCATTAGTCATAGCACACCTGAATCTGATATTATCGCGTTAATTTTATAAAACTTTTTCGAGCCAAGTTGATTGAGTATAGGAGAGCGCCAACGAAAAAAATAATGACCCAACACAAACATTTCTTTATTCGTTTATTTATGCGCATATATTTTTGTAGTCAAAGGTCAACCGCACTTGCGAAACTGACAAAAAATTAAGTTTCAATCTTACAGTACATTACTATGCCAAAGGTCCTGTCAAGCCAATGCGTGACTATTAAACGGAAACAATCTCAAATCCAATAGAAGGACTTCCTTCGTCAAGGACTAGGTTCCCCCATGTAGGTACCTACAAATGCCTATGTAGGTACGGGGAGTAAAACTTCGTATGGGTTTGATTACTACCACCATACCAACTTAGGCCCACTGGTTACACTGATTTGGCAGACTACTTTTAGCAAACAAAATCAAGAACAAAAACAACAAAAAAAAAAGGAGTAGAGATTATATAATAGCTAGGCAGGCACCAACAATGAGAAGGATTATACATAGATACGAACAATGGCAATGATTTGCAAGTAGACATCCTCAGGACCTTGACAATACCTCGTTACACACAACAATGTGCTGTGCATATGATCTCGAAAATATTTCAAATGGAAATTAGTTGGCCTCCAAAAGGATGGCAGAAGAGCATGAAGTACATGAAATAAATAAATTATTATGTAGGTATGTGCCTCTGTGCTGTGCTTATCCATAGCTACTCATCATGTTTCAAGCTCACTTGGAATAGATTTAGTTCCTGGTGAAATTGATTGCGCTATACCCAAAAACTAGGTTATCAGGGCAGTTGCTGAAGGCAGGAGCACATACATTTTACACCGTAACCACACTGCACGTTGAATTCTTATTCTTATTGTTTCTGACAGCAACACCACTCCAGGCAAGACTTATTCTATTCACTTAATGCAATTCATCGCGCATAATGGCGCGAAAGACAAACGCCATGAAAATGGTACAAACGACATAGATACAAATACAATTTTGGGGACTGGCACCACATACGACACAATCTTATTCATATTTATTATTTTTATTTATCAACATACCGCATATCTCCATGACATTTTAAAATGTGTTTTGGTTTTAGTCTTGCTGATGAGGAATGAGGGGTATACAAAATTTTACTTTACTGCAAAGGCAAATATAGTACCGACAGCGACAGCGACAACGACAACGACAACGACAACGACAATAGAACGTCCTTGCAAAATTTTAATGAGCGCACCGCACCGTACCCAACAAGTCTGTAGTTTTAATAAATAACAAAAAGACGCAAATAGAAAATAGAAAAAAGTCCGGAACTGTTCCACGAGCAGCGTTTTTAACCCCGCAGCAGTCTTTGTACAACTAAAGGGGTTGTCGATAAATTCCGTGCAAAACCGATTAACTAAGCTTTTAGTTTTTTTCAGTTCTCGGTCGGGGTACGCTATGTATGGTGTGGTCTGTTGCTTTGGACGCGCCGCGGTACCTATAAATACGTAGGTGTTTGATCCAAAAGTATCTAAGCAGAAGCACCAATGAATGTGTGGTTTGCTGTGGATAGTGGATCCCATTTGAGAGCTTTCGATGATGGTATAAGCTTATTTCAGCGTTCGATTTGTTAATATACTTTTCTTTGAGATGAATGAAAACACGAATTGCTTGTAAACATACCTTAGCCCCCATATACATGAATGTGGCGTACCTGGGCTGCAGTTGTGTTGCTTCTCTCTATAAAATACATTTTATCATGAGACATGAACCTGCGTTGTCACAAACTGAGTAGGTTAGGTACGTCATTCGCTTCAGTAGATGTAAGCTGTTGGATGTTTGCATCTCAAGGTCAAAGTGACCCAACTTCAATCCAATATGAGGGTGGATTGAGTATGTGTGTGCGTTGGATGGGAATTTCTCTCTTTTCTCTTATATACATATATGTATGTACACAATTTTAATTATGTACATCAACTTCCGAAGTACGTCATAGCACTTGCAAGTAGATGCTACAGATTCCGATGCTTCTTAATTTACACCATGAATCATCAACGATAACTTACTATGCGATTAATACTCGTAGGAACTACTCACCTTGTTCAATATTTTCGAGGTCAATATCACGCACTTGCATTAAAACCTCAAAACAAACTATTCACTGTGACTATTCGATGTTCTGTTGACAGTTATTCAGATAAATGTGTTCTATTTTTGTGTAGGTATAAAGCTGCTGAAGACACTACTGCGATGCGAATGGTAGTAAAAAAATGAAATCAAGTTTACTCTTTATTATTTGCTCTTTGCTAGTAGAATGCTGCTAACTAACTAACTAATAGCAGTTAAAGGCAACTTCCATGATAACTTTTAAAGCTTTTTTTTTACATACCTACAACATCTTAAAACGATGCAAAAATAATAACAACGAAGCATCTTTTACGGCGCAGTGCTTGGGCGTTTGAGTGTGATCTGAATAGAAACTATGTATTTTCTTTGAATCCTTTCATTGAGGGAAGTTTTGTTGTAACCAACAAATACATTTTTGGTGTTTCATACTTTAAATGGAAACGATGGAGGTACACTCATACTTATGCCGTCTTCGGGCTGGCAGAAGTAGTTAAGTAAGACAAAAAGTAATTTTAAGGATAAATGTAAGTGCATGAGTGGATCGCGCGAAATATGCATTTTAAAAATTATTTTTTGTTTTTACTGGACAGTGACTATGCCAAAATGATATCTGTTTAGGTGTGGCATAAAAGGCCCATACAGTACCTAAAGCCTAGTTTCTCCAACCATTGTGGTTCGAAGATATATTTTTTATTATATGATACCTAACTAATAGGATTTTGAAAAATATTGCTTTTTGAACTCGCCTTAATGTATGCAAGGATTTTTTGTTTTTAAGTGATAAAGTATTCTCATAGAGAAAATTCTGAAAATTCATTTGCAATACATAAAACGGTTGTTTGTTACGTCACAAAACCAATTTGTTTTCTCCAGTTAACTGTCATCTTTAAAAATGGAAGAATCTATCAACTTTTTCCGATAAACACCTCAAGCTGAAACCAGTTTTGTGGCCAAAAATATAGCGACAATGCGAGAATTATAATAAATTAGGCTAAACAATTAGGCTGAGCCTAAAAAGTAAAATAGAATGTTTAGCTCCGAAGATCTTTTCCACTTTTGAAATATGTATACATACCATTATTTTTAATAGCTGCCAAAAATAGACATTGGCAAAAATTTAAAGACGTCGTGTGTTAAAAAATGGCACAGTGTAAACTTGATGTCTAGAATCGTTGTACCTTTTTCTATGCATCCGATCAACTTTCATTTACTTGTATGTACAACAACCAAAAAATCACAGTTTGAGAGGCATCTACTTGAATTTATAAACAAGTGGTTTGAATATTTAATAGAATTAGAGAAAAAGGTTATTTTTTTCAATGTACGGCAGAGGGAAAATTTAAGTTCCGCATTTAAAAATAAAGTATGGTTTTAAAGATTTTTATTTTACTAAACTCAATAACTCGCTTGGCAAACCCAAATTAAAGAAGACAATGGATTTAAATTTTGCGATACATCGGACATAAATTTATTTGCTAATACCAGTGTTTCCGAGAACGGTTCTCATTTAACTCTGTTTCAATAGAACCTTTCTTCAATTAAATTCAAAGCAATAGGCTGCCATGGAATATCACAAACATTTTTACGACTGTTTCTTCCATCAATAGTTATAAGCAATGGCGTAGGCCCTTTTTTGTGTTTAACACATTTTTATTTTTGTTATGGAATTATAGTTTATACCTAACCGAATATAAAAAATTTATAAAGAAATTATAAAGAAAACCAAATTTACTATATGATTTTTATTTCCAATGCATTTAATTCTGTCAATCAAAATATTTTACAATATAAATTTGATTTTTGTTATGCGTGATTAAAATGATTTTTGCTTTTTCGGCCGTCGTAAACAAGCCATTGTTATAGACTCATTAGTAACCGATTTTTTTATTTAAAAAGAGGTATGCCGCAAGGGTCATTCTAAGGTTCTATACTTTTTGGTATGTACATACATATATCTTGATATCATCTTTATGCCGATGACCTACAAATTTATTTTTCATTTCCAATGGGTCTTCTTGAAATTGGCGGGTTCTTAATATATGTGTGGATTTATCTAATATTGTTCTTTTGGCTACCCAAAATTATTTTACTTTAAATCGCCGTTGAATGAATCATATTTTCGTGTAATATTTTTAAGGAATGATATGCATACATAATTCCTATAGCACTCTCTTTTTCTCAATTACACGCAGATCCGGAAGTCTGGCATGTGAGAACCACAATAAAAATGCTAATACTAATCTATGCAATAAATAAGTACTAGATTATGCCGTCTCAAGATCGTGTTGTAATTATATTGTGTAATGATATAAACTCTATTGGATTACTTTTACGAGATTAAAATTAGAAATGGCATTTACGTATCCAAATTCCTCATTTAAATTCAAAACAAATAAAGATTAGATATCTTAAAAGTCAAAATGTTTTAAGTCAGGCGAAATCAACATGATTTCTTATTTCTATGAATTATCGATCATCAATCCAAAAAAATAGTTAGTACGTAAAATAAAAATTTAAAAGATACTACCTATACACTTTTTTTGATAATACATCCGAAGACGAGATCTGAAAAAATATGAATAAGTATGTGATAAAAAAATGCTGTATTTTTTGCTGAATGTGGTCATCATGGATGAAAAGGCTAGAGGCTTGAAATTATAATTTTCTTATAATGACAGCTGTCTTAATATTTGTTTACATTTTGATGGCACTTTATTTTTGTACACATACCTTATTTATAATACATTGCCGGAGGCACTTTTAATTCCAGTTGGAGTTGATTTAATTAAATACCCGATTTTTGTTCTTAAGAAACAAAAAAAAATGGGTCTTCCTTTTCGTCAACTGCGGAAGCTATGGCTGTTGTATTTATTTCTTCTGTTTTTTGCGTTTTTCATGTTCGCACTTAGTATTAATGTTTACTTGCAAAGTTTGCAATCATCAGACATCCGAAAAAGGTAATAACCCCTATCCGCTTCCGAATCATAAAATTAACTAAAAAAAATTACAGAGAAGAAGCAGCAGTCAACATGAAACGTGTCAGATCCAGTACAAAACTTGTCGTAGCTCATTACATTGGCTCAGGAAACATTTTCGGAAATATGACCAAAGGTTTTAACTCTATAGTACTCTTTCCTATGCTTCAACTGGCACTTCTTCTGGGGTTGTGCAATCATTCTCTTACAAATCTCGCATTGAATGTGAATATTGAGCAATATTTTCCTTTGTAGATGACTATAATGTGAATCAGTTCCAACCGGTTGAGCATGAAGGTGCCTTGGGGCGTCCGGTTGAAATCCCCGCAAAAGAGAGTTTTAAAATGCAACGCTTGTTCAAGGTACACAGTTTTAATATTCTAGCCAGTGATAGAATTCCCCTAAATCGAACCCTAAAAGACTACAGAATGGAAAAGTATGCTTTTTTGTCATGATTATTAATATATGTATGACTCACACCTACCGACATTTTAGGTGTAAAGCAATCGAGTACAATGTCCATGAACTGCCGACTACAACTGTGATTATTGTTTTTCACAACGAAGCCTGGTCTGTACTTCTGCGGACTATTTGGAGCGTCATAAATCGGTCGCCTTCTACATTGCTAAAAGAAATCATACTCATTGATGATGCAAGTGATAGAGGTAGGTATCTACAATATTTTTGCTTTAAAATAGTTATATAAAATATTCGATTAGAATACCTTCAAAAGCCTCTGGAGAAGTATATAGAGGATCTTCCAGTTCGTACTAAACTCTTTCGACTCGGAGTTAGGCAGGGTTTAGTGCCAGCGCGACTGTTGGGTGCTGCAAATGCTGAAGGCGACGTACTTACATTTTTAGATGCTCATTGCGAGTGCTCACCCGGCTGGTTGGAACCGCTGCTCGCTAGAATAAAACAAAACAGACGAAGTGTTGTCTGTCCTGTTATTGATATCATTTCGGACGATAACTTTGGGTACACTAAAACTTTTGAAAATCATTGGGGCGCCTTCAACTGGCATCTCAGCTTCAGGTTTGTCGTTAATTAATTGACAAACAAATTGCAATTAACATAGTTGTTATCGGTTGCAGGTGGTTCGCATCTAGTCTGGACGATGGCGATAATGCTGCGAAACCAATACCAACTCCTGGCATGGCTGGTGGATTGTTTTCTATAGACAAGACATATTTCTACGACATGGGCGGTTATGATGAAGCAATGAAGGTAGGCCTTTGTTTTAAAATTTTATATCAATACCAGCTAGGGTTACCAACGGATATTTTTTGGCCCGGAGACTCCGGAAATTCGCTCCAATCTCCGGGCTCCGGAGCTTGCTGAAATTTTCTCCGGGCCGCAGTTTAACATTATTAACTTATTGTCGTATTTGCTTTGAATGCTGTGATAGAATATCAAGTTTTTCTAATATAGTCAACAAATATATCCGGCGTTATTTGAAAGCATGGTAAATGCTGTAGAGTAAGGACTTGTTCCGGCCCTGTATAGCAAATGCGGAGAAAATTCTACTCGATAACTTAGCCCATAGGTTAAGCTATTACATTAAAGCTATGCAGTACTTCCAACCATTGCAGCAGAATCTTAAAGTTGGGCACCGCAAACCAATTTTGCTTCAATTAAAATGTTCAATTAACATTTCTAGATAAACTAAGAACTTGAAGTTATTTTTTAAAATTTCAGTCCATTTCCACACTATTTAAAGAAAAATTATGTTTTTTTTTAAATCTCCGGGCCTAGTCTTTGCTGGAGTTGGTAACCTTGTTACCAGCAAATGCGGCTCAATTTTTTCAAAAAACTTTTCTTGAGTATTAAATGAGAAAAAAATGTACGTGGCTTGAGAAGTTCTAAAATTTAACTAAACACGTATTAAAACGAATTTCTACAAGCCTCAAGTTTATGGTTACATTTCTTCTGTCAAATCTTATTTATTTCTTGCTACAGCATTTGATTTTGCTCGCAGTCGTTTCGCTGATTCACTTAGCTTAGCTTGTAGGCAAGGTGAGAGATTCGCTCTCGAGTTGACTATCTGGTTAATTCCTCATATGTGCTCTCACCTTGCCTACAAGCTAAGTCGAACTCACAGATGAGGAATTAACCAGATAGTCAACTCTGCAATCCCCTATCACTTTCAACCCGCAAAAAATATTTAATGACAGCCGCAAAATCCTCTCTGAATTCTCCCATCTGTGAATACGTGTGAGCCAGACACATGAAGTTAGATCTAATTTACTAGATTACCCGCCAAAAATAATTGTGGGGAGTTTTGCAATATATCCAAATCGCAACAACAAAACAGCTGGTCACGGCGGATGTGTTGGGAAATAGGAAATTCTGCGAAGTGTTGAGTTTATGTGATTCAACTTTTTATTTTATTTTAATATAAATGTTTATAAAGAAGCAAAAAATTAGTTACCCAATAAAGTTGTTACAATTTAGTTGGAATATTTTTTGCGGTTATAAGAAATAGTTCTCTATTTTTTATCTGCCTAAAAATAAACATTCTTGGGTTTTTGTACTTTTCCATTTTGGTTAATAAAATGAGATAAAATGCATATTTTATTGTATTATTGCATAAATATTACTAAATTAGTAATGTTTGGGTGTAAAATATTTGTAGTAAATAGTTTGCAATGGTTTTTTATATATATACATATTAAATTCTTTGATTGTTTTATTATTTATTTATTATTTGATTGTTTTTATTTAACATATGAAAGTTTAATGAATATATGTATATATTCGGGTTCCGTGCATGGATAAAAAAAAGTGAAAAAGAAGTATTTGTAATCCTCTTTAAATTATGTTGTGTTACAAGATTTGTACGTTTAGTCAATCAATTTTCTTAGCTGTTTCTTTTCTAAGGCGGTTTTGAAATTTTTTATATAATTTAATATGCTTTATTTTAAAATTTAAAGTAAGCGATAGACGGAAGAACGAGAAAAAAAGGTAGCTGGAATGCACTGCATAAATATATTGGGGGTGCATTTTTTTATCGAAAATGCTTGGTAGTTGAGTACATCACGAAAATGTTTGGTATTTGAGTACATATCATAAATAAGCATGCACATTATGTTACATATATATTGAATTATTTGGCCACTTTTTTTAACAGCCGACTTTATTTGTCAAGTTATAATGTTTTGTAATTTTTTTTTATATGAAAATAAACAAAACAATTTACTAGTAGTAGTAGTAGTTTGTTAAAAAAGTGTTTTGATGTACCAAAAATAATATTTGTAAGAATTTGGATTACGTTTTATTAAAAAGCGTTTTAAACCAGTATTCAATTGTGTAGAGTTACTTAACTGCTTCAATATAACCATCCATAATCTACGAAATACTTGCTAGTATAGTTATATTTAAATTTATTGTCAACCGTCACGTCACGTTAATCAATATTATTTTATTTTTCATTCAAAATTAGAATAAATTAGTTAAAACACAGCTTTATTCTTAATATTATAATATTTTATTATGTTATTAGTTGTGTGGTAAGTATGTTTTTATCAATCCATATTCACCGCATATTGACAATGTTTATTTTACACACCCAAATTGTGAGTTGTAATCTGCTGAAATTCATCAACTGTTCCCAACTTCTTGCTATAAAAAATGACAAATGACATTTCATGGGCGCGGCCATTAGCCCCATATAGTTCGATTTATGTGTGCGTGATTCCCATTTGATTTGCACGTAAAAGCCCATATAAGTGCAAATTATGTGGGGCTTATCAGTTCGACCACAGATGAAGAATTAACCAGATAGTCAACTCGAGAGCGAATCTCTCACGTTGCCTACAAGCTAAGTCGAACTGATAAGCCCCACATAATTTGCACTTATATGGGCTTTTACGTGCAAATCAAATGGGAATCACGCACACATAAATCGAACTATATGGGGCTAATGGCCGCGCCCATGAAATGTCATTTGTCATTTTTTATAGCAAGAAGTTGGGAACAGTTGATGAATTTCAGCAGATTACAACTCACAATTTGGGTGTGTAAAATAAACATTGTCAATATGCGGTGAATATGGATTGATAAAAACATACTTACCACACAACTAATAACATAATAAAATATTATAATATTAAGAATAAAGCTGTGTTTTAACTAATTTATTCTAATTTTGAATGAAAAATAAAATAATATTGATTAACGTGACGTGACGGTTGACAATAAATTTAAATATAACTATACTAGCAAGTATTTCGTAGATTATGGATGGTTATATTGAAGCAGTTAAGTAACTCTACACAATTGAATACTGGTTTAAAACGCTTTTTAATAAAACGTAATCCAAATTCTTACAAATATTATTTTTGGTACATCAAAACACTTTTTTAACAAAATTTGCAATTACTTCCTAGCAGTAGTAGTAGTAGTAAATTGTTTTGTTTATTTTCATATAAAATAAAATTACAAAACATTAAAACTTGACAAAAAAAGTCGGCTGTTAAAAAAAGTGGCTAATTAATTCAATATATATGTAACATAATGTGCATGCTTATTTATGATATGTACTCAAATATGAAGCATTTTCGTAATGTACTCAACTACCAAGCATTTTCGATAAAAAAAATTCACCCCCAATATATTTATGCAGTGCATTCCAGCTACCTTTTTTTCTCGTTCTTCCGTCTATCGCTTACTTTAAATTTTAAAATAAAGCATATTAACTTATATAAAAAATTTCAAAACCGCCTTAGAAAAGAAACAGTTAGGAAAATTGATTGCCTAAACGTACAAATCTTGTAACGCAACACAATTTAAAAAGGACTACAAATACTTCTTTTTCACTTTTTTTTATCCATTCACGGAATCCGAATATGTTCATTAAACTTTCATATGTTGAATAAAAACAATCAAAGAATTTAATATATATATAAAAAACCATTGCTACTACTACAAATATTTTACACCCAAACATTACTAATTTAGTAATATTTATGCAATAATACAATAAAATATGCATTTTATCTCATTTTATTAACCAAAATGGAAAAGTACAACAACCCAAGAATGTTTATTTTAAGGCAGATAAAAAATAGAGAACTATTTCTTATAACCGCAAAAAATATTCCAACTCAATTGTAACAACTTTATTGGGTAACTAATTTTTTGTTTCTTTATAATCATTTAAATAAAAATAGCTATAAAAGTTGAATCACATAAACTCAACACTTCGCAGAATTTCCTATTTCCCAACACATTCGCCGTGACCAGCTGTTTTGTTGTTGCGATTTGGATATATTGCAAAACTCCCCACAACTATTTTTGGCGGGTAATCCAGTAAATTAGATCTAACTTCATGTGTTTGGCTCACACGTATTCATAGATGGGAAAATTGAGAGAGGATTTTGCGGCCGTTATTAAATATTTTTTGCGGGTTAAAAGTGATAGGGGATTGCAGAGTTGACTATCTGGTTAATTCCTCATCTGTGATTACCTGTATTCGTCTAGCCGAACAAAATCGGTCCCACATCTCATAGCTAGCAAATACATTTCTGACGGTTGAGAAGAAACAATATGCACAAATCGACAATAAATAGGATCGCATTGTTTTGGGCAAATAATCAATTTCGATTTCGTTACTATTTATGGTTACTTGCTGTCGAGCTTATGAGCGACTCAAATGCTAGCTTTGACCTACAAATGTAAAAAGATTTATCGACCTGACAAATCAAACAAAACTAATATTAAGTCTGTCAATAAAGGAAAAAAATAAACAGATCCTGTGGACGGAAGAATATTTTTTACGTAATTGTGCTTCGTTGGCTATATTCTGGTACTGAAAGCCACGTGCATGACGAAATAACGTCTGAGAACAAACGTTTGTTGGCCTAGACAGTTTTATATTTGTTGGGGTATTGACTGGTGCTGAGCGGCACCAGATGACTCTTATGGAACAACGGCGTGCAGGAGAATGTAGGTGTCGCAAGTTGGTGGTGCTGCCAGAACCAGTGAAGAGAAAAGAGTTGCCAAGCAGACGATATGGTTTAATGGGCCAGCCGCTGTTTGGCCACAATTTGCTGCTGGTTGAGTCGATAAAAAAATTATGCTGCTGTGACTCTTAACCGATTGCAAGTCCCGGCGGATGATGGATTCTGCGGTATTGAGCCACTGTGCTCTCAAAAGCATTATGACTGCCTGCGAACGTGTTGTTTAGTATCACCTAGGCAGGAAATTAATAATGTCTAAAGTAAAAAAAAACTTGAGCCAGCATTTTAGCTGTGCATTTATTGATAAAAAGGCGATATCGAAGCAACGTTTCAGACTCTCAAGCAACTGCAGCTAACGGAGGATGTCATATCCCCAGATGTCAAAGAGGAACCCTGACGAATGGAAGGATCCTTTTGGCCGGAGCTCTATTCTCCATTTGCTTGGTGCATTCGAAATTCTCGCACATTTTCTTTTCTTTCATGCTTCTAACGATAAGAACTCGGCGCCGTATAGCAGAACTGGCGAATTAAGGGTTCTGTAGAGAGACCCATTTGCTTCGTTAAACCGTATAATAAGTATAAGCGTTTGTATAGGGTAGTTCTCCACTAAGATGTCATCCGTATAGTTGCTGTTTACACCGCGTTTGAAAAACATCTTAACTACCTCGAAGTTGCTGCTATCAATAGTGACATTTTGTCCTAGTCGGTATACAAATCCTTATGTGTTTTTTGATAGCATGTTCTTCAATATTGATCCACGGCACGCATGGAGCGTAGCTGGACTGATTTCAGCGACTACAGTGGTTCCAATTCGGTCGATGTTAGTTGTCGGACTATTATTAACTTAATGTTGTTGTAAATATAAATCTGGACTGTATTGATAAAAGGTCCCAATTCCGAGGAAGCCTTGCCGTCAAAGACCCCATCTCGAAAAATTTGGAGCACGATCCCAGTCAAAAGGGCAATGTCAATCAACGTTCCTAAACAGGCGGTAGGCTTATAAACTTCTGGATCACACAAATGCAACAAGACCAGCAATTGGTTTCAGTGACGAAGTATATGCTTTGTATCATATATTCTGCATATATTTTTTGAGGTGAAACCGGCGAATCCCACAAACAGTCAAGTGGAAGGATTATGATCCCTACAATTCGGATGATAACCTCGTCGAATAAAGAGACAAAGGAGAAAAAAATGACTGAATCATATATGTTCGTTGCAAATGTTTTCTTTACGAGTAAACTCTACTAAACCACGATTGAGAAACTTTACTTTATAATCTTTATAATATAAAATAGGCTAACGAAAGTGAATAACATTTCATACTTTCCTTTATAAATTGCGATTCATATTGGCTTTTTTTCTTTGCAGATTTGGGGAGGTGAAAACGTTGAAATGTCATTTCGCATTTGGCAATGTGGGGGCTCCGTTGAAATAAGTCCATGTTCACATGTAGGTCATGTCTTCCGAAAGACCACGCCATACACCTTTCCCGGTGGTATTAGTGAAATATTAAGTAATAACCTGGCTCGTGCAGCAATGGTTTGGATGGACAACTGGCAAGACTTTTTTTTCATGTACAGCTCTGTTGACATGGCACTCAAACATTCTTTGGTATGTACAACTAATTTTGTCCACTGAGAATGTCCTACGTAAGTTTGATTTTTTTTTCCAGAATGTTACTGACCGGCTGGCGCTACGAAAACGCCTCAACTGCAAATCGTTTGAATGGTATCTTCATAATATCTGGCCAGATCACTTCTTCCCGGCTGATGATCGGTTTTTTGGGAAAATCATCGGGTTGAATAGCAATACCGAACTGGCTATGAAGTATAAAAAAATCGTTCAGAGCATTCCCGGTCGTCTGGTCCCAAGGAAACTCAATCGAGTTTTTGTTGAACTTCAAAAGCATAGTGATGTAGCAAATCTGCTAGATTTTGCAAAAGACGAGTGCTTGCGCAGTCTAAAGGAACACAAAAAGCCTTCTTCAATTTTCTCACCCTTAATAGTTGGCGATTGTTTTCCAGATGGCCACTTGCAAGATATGTTCGTAATGAGACCTAACGGACAGATTATGACCAACGAAAACTTGTGTCTCGATTATAATAAGTATAAGGCAATGAAACTTCCGCAACATACCAATGTTCAACTTTTTGGATGCACAAATGATCCTCGTCAGCATTGGGACTACCAAATTGATGTAAGTTGTCTTGTATTCTATTTGTCGCTATCTCATGCATGTTTTTTTTTTTGATTAGACTCAACAAATAGTTCACCGAGAATCGTCACTGTGCCTTACTATGAAATTGTCTGACAAATCCACCAGGCTGGTCATTGCCGAAAATTGTGAGCCCGGAAGGACTTCACAGATGTGGGGCCTTGTACCGCTGCCTTGGAAATTCTAAGTACATAGTACAATTAAACTGTCTGAATGTGCATTTTTTTTATAATTAAATGGCTGAATGAAGGTGAATGTTTTGTTGATGAAAAAAGTATTGTTATGACGTAGTATCTAGCTTTTTTTTATACGAAAATATATCTGTACACACTAGCTCTGTTGATTTGTCTATACATCAGATTTTTAGGTATATCTAGGTACATTCATGTGTGTCGCACTATGAACAAGGCAAGTAATAAAGTAAAACTGCTGAGAGTAATATAAGCAAATACTAACCAACGACATTAACACTAATTTATTGTAAATTTCAGTTTTTTGTCATTTTTATCAAACGTGAAAGGTTTCAATCAATACATGGTTGATAGTTTTTTTCGAAATCGTGAGTAGAGGCCCATAAAACAAGTCGTGGGGCGAATTGGAAAATCATAGTTTATTTTCACACTGACAGCTGTTTCATGCTCAAAATCTTGACAGAAATTCAGTATGAATTCATGCCTCCGCGGTGTGAAATGAATCGCTTTACGCTTGAACAGCGTTGGAAAATATTGAAAACGTATTTCCAAAGTGAGTGGTGGAAGGTTTGCCTTCAAAAATTAGGCTGGGAACAACTTTTAGGTCAACAGGTGGGCTTTACAGAGCTTTTTTTTGTTAATGAAATTGAAGACGTGGATTTGGACGACCTCTGGTTTATGCAGGATGGCGCGCCTTGCCATCTTTTGTTGATCAAATTCCCAAATTGTGTTAACAGCCGTCTTGACGATGTCAATTGTCTGCCTCGGTGCTGCGATTTGACCCATTTGGACTTATTTTTGTGGGGAACCGTGAAGGACCGAA
Organism: Ferdinandea cuprea; assembly: GCA_963576555.1. Classification (NCBI taxonomy): domain Eukaryota; kingdom Metazoa; phylum Arthropoda; class Insecta; order Diptera; family Syrphidae; genus Ferdinandea; species Ferdinandea cuprea. The sequence goes on from OY754958.1 coordinate 1,136,799, forward strand.
ACGTATATTATTGTTCATCAGTTAATGTATATCTTAACATAAATTTTAAAGATTAACTAAATGCAAGATATTTTGAAGCCTCTCAACATAATTTTTGTCAAAAAATTATAGAGATTTAACGTTTCACTCCCAAAGATTGTAATCTTTTTAGAGTCATAGACAAAATTTGTTGAATTGAAACTGATTTTGAATTTTATAAGGCGCCTCATATGCGAGTATAGCTTCCAGAATGTATTGGATTAATAGTTTACAACAGGCGTTTGAACATAAAACGATTTCAATAAATAGCGTATCATATAAATTTATTTGGAGCTGTGACGCGTCTGAAATAGGTTCACTAGAAGTTTGTCATTTCTCCACTGTTATTTACATTAATACCTACCTACTTTTTGTGACTCTCAAGTCATGATGGAATTGCTCTCCGCTTTTCTGACTATTTCATATACCTAAACCACGTACTTTAAGTAATTTAAATGGGTAAATTTGACGTTCCTTTAGTCAAAAAATTCATTATAATTTCTCGTACACATTAGTGTTTACTACTAAAGAAAAAGTTATTGCAATCGTGCGGAAGTTTCAAACTCAAAGTCAAACTGAGTATGAGGGATGATATACTGTCCAAAGACGCGGGTCCATCGGTCTGTCTGTCCTTATGGCGAAAAGGTTCCATGGACTTTCTTCAAAGTTAAGTACTTATTTAGAGTTGGGTAACATTTCCTGTTACGCTACCTGACACACATTTTCTAAAAAATGGTTCCAAGGATTTTGGCTTTCTTTTTGTATTTTTGATAGTTGGGGTGGGGCTAAGAATACTGCATACTCTGTTTTTGGAAAAAAATTTAAAATAACAAAATTTTATAAAACCAAAAAGCTATCAAGAACTAATGAAGAGAATTCTTATTTTACTATTTTTGAAATAATTTTTGTTAAATTTCTTTTTCATACAACGCTATTGTTAAACTTTAATTAAATTGGTTTTCTCATCAACGGCTCTAAGGCTTTTTAACGATATTTTGTATTTTGGAAAATTAGGTAAAAAGGGTTTAATGTGCAAAATTGGGCTCTAGGAATAGAGGCCCCAAGAAATAAAGCCCCAAAATAAAACTTAAATATGGCTCCGAAATTGGGTCTTTATTTCATAATGACATAAAGTTATTTATATTCTTTCCTAGAGGCACAAAATTACATCAAAATAATTGTTTTTGAAAATCTAATTTTTATTAAAAAACGTTGCAGGTTTTTTTTACTGTCGCATGCTTTTGCTCTGTCAATACAAAGTTTTCAACATTATTTAGGCTAAATCCAAAGCAGTACCATGCTAGATTAAAAAGCAGCTTTTATGTTGTTTTCGTTTGGTAATCCGGAAGACTTCTGGACTCTTCTGAAACTGATCGTTTGGTACTAAAATTACAGTTTCTCTAATGGAAAGAAGACAAATTCGCTTCTTACTTTGAATTCAGAATCCAAACTAGAAGCAAATTTGTCTTCTTTCCACAAGAGGACCTGTAATTTTAGTACTAACCCATTCAAACACTATAAACGTCATAATCGATAAATGTCATATTTGTTGCATTGATGCATTTAATAATTCTTCAATTTTGTCGATATTAGCTGAAGTTTATTTCCAAATTTAACTGTATAATGAAATAATATTGGGCGTAATATAAGCATATAACAATGGCTAATACTATTTGTCATTCATACCCGTCATCAGATTGGTAGTGAGGCGGTTGGAAATACATATTTATACACAAATCCAACATCAAAGACACTTCAAATCCAAATTCAAATGAAATATGTTTGTTTGTTCGATTGGCATCCCGGATCGGAGAGCTCTTCCGGATTACCAATTTATAGGAATATTTGTAGTAGAATACGCCTCGTCGTATATAAAAAAAAATGGCTGTCATATTTGACACTTTTTTACTTCGTACTTCAAAAACATTTCCGAACATTCGGAAATTTATCTTTAATTAATCGTACAGCCATTTTGACATTCTTTGCAATTCTTAGGAAAGTCAGGGAATGGACCTATTATTTTATTAGTCCTAATTTAATATGGAATGGAGGCCAAATTTTGTTTTGTGTAGAAACCAAAGGCGGGCTTAAAATATTTTGTTTCCCACTTGCTAAGATCTCTCTCCCACAGGCCAATCTTTTTAAAGCCACAAATAAATTAATAGAAATTTCACCGTTTAAAAAAAATTCATTAGATATAACCCACTGACGATACCGGTATTTCAGTTTTTCAGAAACAAGGAAAACAGTTTAATATTTCACTTCTGTTTCGGTTGATGAGCAATTGGGACAAACAAAAACAACAAAAAAACACAATTTAAACTTAGTCATTAACTATCATATCATTTTAGTTAAAGGGCCACCGACATACTTAATACAATCACTTTTTCGATTACGATAAAATGTGGCGATATTAAGTCTGGACAGATTTTGGGCCTCATTACGTAAGGCTGTCGATATCGTTTTTGATATATAAAGTAGGTTTGTTATTAGTTGTGTACAATTTTTACTCCTCAACCATTCTTTGATTAAAAGATTAAATGCGGGACGTCCTATTTAATTTCTGAGAGAAAGATGCAAAATGTTTTATTTACACAACAAAAGAAAAGAAAGAATACGCTAATTTTGACAAAAATTATTAATATTTTAGTTCAAATTTATTGTCCAGTCTTGAATAGTTTGGAGGCGAATTACGTTGCCCGAATTTAAATCTTCCGTCACTTAACAAAACCATCCACTACACTAAGCAAAAAAAATTAGCGTTGAAGACATTCGGAAAAAAATAAGATGAAATAAAAAAAGATCATTAGACACCAACACCAATCAACGCCCCCAAATGCATTCACTTCTTGCATTGTGCAGTCAGCGTAGATAGATACCTCTTAGATTGTGGCGCCAAGTACAGTTCAATTTATCATAACCGATGGGTGGGTGGTTGGCTATGAGCACGTTTACATCTCTATGTGGTGGCGGCGGCTCTCTGCCGAACGTTAATTAAATCAGAACAATGCCATTAAATCATATCACAAAGTGGCAGACTTTGACATTTGTATCAAAATGGAGCCAATTTACATGTGGTCGCAACAAAATTGGATCGCAGAAACGGGTGTGGGTCAGGCCAATTTACCCTCTGGCAGCACATTTCAAATGCCACCCGACGCGACGCAATGCGATGGTGTTAGCGATTGACAGTACAATAACCATACAGGTATGACAATTAACCAAGTCGCCCCGGATATTTGCTCACTCCTCCGTTGCCGGAAACGATCTACATAAAAACAATACAAGGACACAAGAAAAAAAAAAAATACACCTCCATCACATATAAAATAAATTTTTTTTTTATTCAAATAAACAAACATTCACTTCTGAACAATAAAATCAATAAAATTCAACAATATTTTTCTACAAAACATTTTTTTTACATATACATGGTAGTTGCTTTCTTTAGGCTAAAAAAAGGTCTATACTACACCAAATATCAAAATAGCACCCAGTTTAGAACTTTATTTTTCATCTTAAAATCGCTTGCGATTTATTTTACAATATAATATAGTACAGTACTTACAACACAGTAAAGTGTTTTATTTTTTTATTTTATTTATAGTATTTCATATTTTTACAACGAAAATTGAAACGTATAGGATTTTATAAGAGATACAAGTACGTATTATAATACTAAATGATTTTCTTAATTTACACAAATACAAAGTAGGTAACTAGCAAGTAGAAGAGTATTGCGATTTTTTTGTGTGCGTTAGTTAGCGATTGTTTTTTGTTTTTTTTTTGTCCTTAAAACATAAACGAAGACAGAACTGTTCTGTTTTATTTTACTATAACTTTTTGTTATTGTTTTTTTTGTTTTTTTTTCAAAGCCAAAATCAGAGAGACGAGGAGAGACACAGGAAGGGAAAGGTACATGTTTGAGTTTGAAAATGCTTTGGCAAAATTCCGTTTCGCTTCGTGATTCATTTATTCTAGATACAATTAAATTACCACCTGACTTACGGGCTAATTGGCAAAGAACACGGTTGTTTTGTCTTAAATAATACAGATTTTACACGTTTTTGTGGCTTACGATTATGTATAATTATGTCTAGATTAAACTTATTTTAAAAAAATATATATATATTTATATTATAACTACACATTTATTCATATACGAGTACAAACAGTATACATTTAGAGCTATTTTAGTTATAGCTTCGATTTTGTGTTTTTTTTTTTTTTTTTTTTTTTTTAGAATAGAGTACAGGAATTTTTCTGGTTGTACAAACATTGGTGGTTAGTTTCAAAAAAAATAGAACTACAATAAAATTATAGTGTAAATAGCGGTTTTGTTTTTATAAATTATATACAAACGAGGGCGAGGAAATATCGAAAAGTTATAGATCCTAGTTTGTGATAGTGTATATTGATGTTGTACTGATAAGTACTTGGCGCAATAGATGAGTGTGTGCTACGAGCTGCGAATGAATAAGGATTTTATTGTTCTATCTAAAACTATTTAAAATATTTTTTTTCCAAAGTAAATAAGAAAATGTTATAAAATGTTAACGTGTGCTAAAAGTATTAATCATAAATTTTGCAAATGGTGTCAAATGACAAAGTGATTTGACGTTTATGTCGTTTTCGTTTGGTAATCCGGAAGAGCTCTCAGATCCGGGATGCCCATCGTGTAAGCAAACATATTTCATTTGAATTTTAATTTGATGTATATTTGACGTGTTATAGGTATGTATGTATTTCCAATCGCCTCACTACCAATCTGATGATGATAAAAGGAATGGAAGACAAATACTTTTGCCATTGTAATATGTTTATATTACACCCAATATTATTTTAATATTTGTTTAGTTAAATTTGGAAATAACTTTCAGCTAATCTCGGCAAAATTGAAGAATTATTAAATGCATCAGCAACAAATATGACATTTAACGATTATGACGCTTATAGTGTTTGAATGTGTTAGTGCTGCTAGTTTTGATTCTGAATTCAAAGTCAGAAGCGAATTTCTGTTCTTTTCAGGAGCGGAACTGTCATTTTAGTACCAAACGAATAGTTTCAGAAGAGCCCGGAAGTCTTCGGGATTACCAAACGAAAACGACATTATATTCTATTAGTTGACAAAAAGCAATGGAGCTTTACACATCTGAAGAACGCGGAATTAATCTTACTGCTGATTTGAATAATTTCAGAAACCCTTCGGCTTTAGAATCATAATAAGCCTCAAAGCCCAATTCCACTTAAGTGGAGAGCCAATTCATCCTCTCAAAGTGATTTTTCGGTGCTGCATTTTTAATGTTTTTGGCATCGTTTCCAAGCTCGTCTGATTTTGTAGGATGACGATTTGGATAGCTCGCTGCTGCATCAATGTCGGTAGAGACCCAACCGTGCCCCATTATGTTAGAAAAGGGCTTAGACAAGGCGACGTTCTGTCATGTGACTTCTTTATATTCGAGGGACATTGTCTGGGTATAGCCTTGTGAATATACAATTTTGGTTTCAACTAAATTTATCCAAAAAACAACGTTTTGGTTAAACTCGAACTACCCTGAATAAACATTATTTTTTTTTAAGTGCGATGGTAGCAAGCGTTCTTGTATGGAACTTATTAGCGGTGAATCTCTGGTGAACACTAAATCCTTTAATGGCTTAACTTTAAGATTTAATATTATTTCAAAACTATGGGCGTTCGAAGTTATTGTATGCACCCTTTTTTTGTTCTACTACTTCACTTCGCTTTATTAAAAAAAAACCTGCTAACAGAGCAACAAAATGTTGAATGCTAAAACGAAAGCGAAAATATTAATTTTTCTCTCTTTGAAATGAGCATGGGCCCTTAGCCTTAATTCCTAATTCGTTTCCAACACTTCAATATTTCAAATAAGTAAACATAAAAAAAACGTGTGAAATGTTTGGCTGTGATTATTATGTTGTTGGACAGTATTGTCCATATACAACAATACTGTCCATTTTTACATTTTGTTTGAGAGTTTAAATTTGTAAAAAAAAACTCGAAGTTATTATGTTAAGACTTAAAAAAGTCTCCTTCTCAGAATGGTAAATTAAGCATTATTCGAATCACAGTTAACAAATGTGGTAAAGAGTTTACCATTTTTACAGCAACCAAAGGAACGCATGAAAGCTGTTAGGGACTAACTAAATCTCCAATATATAAGACTCCGAAAACAGGGTTTGTATGGACTTATCCGCTTTTGTTTGTCGTCCCCTCATATGTGCTGCAAAGTGACACCATAAAATTGTAGCTCCATAACATTTTTATATTTGGCCTAATCTCACGGCACCTTTTCTATCACTTAACTTTTTAGCAATTTACTCTCTTTAAAAGCATAATTGAGGGATTTTACAAATTTCGAAAGCAAATTGTATTTTAAGTATTTTAGTTTTTTTCCTTTCGACATGATTCCTATTTCTAATCGAAAGGTAAGGGGAACCAGAAAAGGGTTGTCTAAATGGAATCAGAGGTCTGAATATAATTTATGACAATCGTAGCTTCATCTCACTAAAAGGCGCCATTTTTCTTTTCTTTTATTAATTTTTAGTTAGTTTACCTACCTCATTGCTTATGCTAAGACGTATCACTGTGACATGAGATTACTGCTGTTTTGAGCATTATCTGGTATTAACAAAGGACTCGAGCCTATTTATAAACTTAACTTAAATGGCACATGATCTTGAGCTCAAAGAAAATTGGTCCTAGATGACGTTAAGTCAATACCTTCAATAACAAAGCAGTTGATATATATTATAAATGTCTTAATTAAAAGATTAAAAGTCGATGAAAAAATGGTAAATTTTTCTATCTATTAGTTCTTTTCCGAAGGATTCAGAAAGTTGTTTTTTGTTAATTTTTTTATACAGAATAGTTAATGAAGTGCCAGGTTTTATTTTCCAAAGAGAAAATATTTTTTTTTTGAAAATGTCGAAGGGGCTGTTTCTTAGATGAACCGTTTTCTAACTGTAGGAACTAATGTAGATGGTGAAAAATATTTATCTAAAACTGGAAACCGCATATTCATTTGCTTCTCATTCGCATGCCTACACATTTAAATCATTGCGCCATGTGATTCCATTTTATTTTTATTGCATAAATCCGTTATCTATTAAATGAAATTTGTGGAACAAGTTAAGTAGTCTTAGTAGCTACGTCTAAAGGAAGAGGTCAGGTCACTTTAATATGCTCTTCGTTCATATTAGTGCTCATACTCTCGCCTACGGGTGCGGTCGCCGAGTTTTCACTAAAGCAATTCGTTATATGACCGCTACTCTCCTCCTGCTTGATTACCTGCAGACAATGGTTGCTCTGAGGTGATGACGGTGGTTCAGACGATGAGGAACTTCTGCTGGGCGAGTTAAGCTCTGTCGACGACGACAACTGAGTTTGAAGTGGTATAGGAATTTGCGTCACTTTACCCATAAACGATCGAATCTCTTCAAAATACGATTCCTCCTGTAAGCCTCCGCGATTATTGCGCCGTAAGCCTCGCAGTCGGTCATCGATTCCAAGACCCAGAGACGCCGCGTCAGCCTCGTGTTTTTTCAAGTGCCGATCCAGATTTGTCTGTTGCCCAAAACATCGTTCACAGAGGGCACACTTGAAGGGACGCTCCTTGTTGTGAATGTTGCGCACGTGACGCTGTAAATTGCTTGATATACTAAAGGAACGTTCGCAGTATTTACATTTGTATGGCTGTTCGCCCGTGTGCGTTCGCAGGTGCCGCGTTAGGTTGGCCGATCGAGGAAACACTTTTCCGCAAAATTTACACGAATATCGATCTTTGTTTTTGACGCTTACGGCTGTGGTTTGATTTGCATTTGCTATAGCCTCGTTGTTGTTGTTGTTATTGTTAGTATTGTGATTAGGGCTAGTAGTGTTGGAGCTGAGCCGAGGATTTGTTATCGATGATGCTAGCTGCGGCAGGGAACGTAACAGGTCCTTTTGTTGCGGGCGGAGCAACTCGAACGCATTCGCTGGCGGTCTCGGTGGCACAAATGGATTCCTATAGGGCAGAGGTATTGCTTTGGCCATCGCCTCCAACATTAAAGGATGCAGTGCGGGTGTCGAAAATGGCAAACTCGATCGCTGCTGATGGTGAAGACCAGCTTCACCTCCAGACGATATCCGAAGCTCTTCCTTCAGTAGTGAGTGATTGAGCGCACTGTGCCGAAATTTCTTTTTACAATCGTTTAAGCTAATCAGGAGATTGTTGTTATTGTTGTTGTGGCTAGTACTATTGTTATTTTCAAAGTTCTTATGACTAACAGGACTTGGGCTTCGGTCAGAAGTCGGCGTGCGATCGTTTTGTAAGATAAGATTACTGTTTTCATCTTCGAGGGGCTCATCGTTCCTAGTCGGTGAGTTTTTTTTATGCTCCAATCGCAGATCCAGCGGCTGATCTACGCTGCTTTGATGGAAAAGACTTGACGTTGACGACGTTCGAGTTGCAGGCGACAAGTCATAAGGTACATGAGATGCGTATGTGACAGGTGTTTGACCTAACATCGGGTACACCGACCCTTGCTTTGGACTAGGAAGCATTTTTCTTGGTGAATGATCCTTTTCTCGCATTATTAGCGCCCGAATTAGTGTGAATATAGGTCTGCTCTACCAACCTCTTCTTCTTGCGCGCCACTATGTGGTCGTCGGTATCCCAGTAATCCAGTTTGCACTCAGCAACCAACAAGTTGTTCCATAGTTTGGCTGCATTCACCGCGACCAGCATTCAGCAATTCTGCAAAACAGAAACAAAATTAAATTATGAAAATGAAAGGACATGTTAACATAGCAGACACAATTGAACATGTAAATTTAGTTTGTGGCCTTACGTCGACATGTAAAGTACATAGTTCAGCTTTCAGTACAGTACATGCTAGGGAAAGGGCAGTTAATTACGAACGCGTGTACTTTTGTGACTTTCATATCCAAAGGCAAAAAACAATAAAAAAAAAAAACAATATAAAACAGTTGGCCATCAAAAACCGCAACAGTGTTACTTTAATTACCGAAAGTCAAACATGCGGATCTTGGTTTTCAATGCCACACTTAAACATCATCTTCCTGCAGTGCACAATTGCAGCCAGCTATAAACTTAATTACTTTCCCTTGTCAGTCAATCTGGCAGAGAGATCAAAAATCGCACATTTCTTTACGGATCTCGAAAGCATCATAAACTGGACAAATGTATCAGCTAAATCGGGTTGCGCTGTGCGCTGTGAACGTCGCCGAATTGCAAATTAATCAACAACGATGGCTTGTGACATCTGAGCTTGATTTGGATTAATTTGTGTTTATATATTTTTTTCTTCAGATATAATGTGCGAATGTGAATGTGAACTCTGATCATGGGTTTCTGACAAATGGCGTCCAAAGTCTACCAGAGGCAATGTTCACGAACCCTGTCCAGTATGGAGATGCAGATGGAGAGTAGCGTGTAGGATGAGCATCTGCCACTAATGACAACATTGATGCCCGAGACAACGACTATGACTATGACTATGACGAACAACAAAAGACAACTCCTGATGTTCGAACTAATGATGTTCCCTGCTTCGGCCAGGTAGCATTGAACGATGCTGAATGAGTGGGAGGATGTACACTAGATTTCAGAAGACATGGCTTGCAGTTACGACCGTACAATGCACGCTTTTGGCTCCGGGCGAACTCGTCGCAGGCGTTGGCATTGCGCCGGAAGAAAATGAGATCACAGGAGTACATGTACCCGAACGGAGAGTGCGCATATGCACATAGCATTCTTATGCGCATTTTTGTTGATTGAGTAGTGAACTCCTAAGGTTGCCGTTGTCGGTTAATTTCATTCTCCACACACAGTTCACTATAGTTGTTCCACGAAAGGAATGTCTATTCAAATAGCAGAATCCTTAATTCAAGCACATTGCGATCGGGAGCGACAACACAGGCAAACACTGCAAAAAGAAGCATCCAAGATTTTATGTATATGTTCTGTTTGGCTTAATGCCCATTTGTGCGCTGATGATTGAAGCAACTAGAGTCGCTTCCGCAACTAGAGTCGGCGGAGCTAACGAATGTGTGCTCCATTGAAAATGCGAATAGGAACCCAATCGGTGTTCGGTTTGTGTAGTTGGCGGACACCATGCCACATGAGAATCGGAGAGATGATGATGCATACCGTATCAATTATTGTGTGGTGGGACGACATGAGAGGCGCAGGTAAATCAATCACTGCCACAAGAAGTGAGCAAATTACTGGCAAATCTGCACACTTTGGAGGCAGGGCAGACCAAGCTTCTGTTAATGATGTTCGGCATGAGCATCAGTCACAAAAAAACGAAAACAGGTCGGCATCTGCATTGTGACGCGTGCCAAATATGATTACTAGCTAGCTTCGCGTTGAAAAGCAATTTTGAGGCTTTTAAACTCTGCACTACCGTTAATCATACGAATACAACATAGCAAATAGAATGACCATATTTAGAGCCGTCCTCAGACATGTGCATGCGCATGCGCAACTCGTTATCGTTTGGTATGCAAGATGAACGACGCCAACTCGTATACGAAAGAAGGAACTTTGGCCCACATTTTACGCAACAGCACCTCCCGCCAGCTTTAGCTAGCCAGCCAGCAACACAGCATTCGGTCTAATTAGAGGAAGACCCCAAAATGGCCAAATATTTTCATTAATTTATTAGACGAATGGCAATGGTGGTGGTGGCACCAAGCAGAAGGCAGAAGGTAGAAGGCGGCAGGCAACCGGCAGCCTAGCAGCCTTTTTCGTTTAATCTAGATAAAGATCTACAAAGAGGTACAACTTCGTGCTGCTACCATCGCATCGCAATCATCATCATCATCGACCGGCCGCCGAATGTAGAGTGGAGTTGTGTGTCGTTGTGTGTGGTGTGTGATCCATAAAAGGTTAACAATGCACATCAAAATGTACGTATGTCTGCAGCTACTATACTTGCCTGGTTAATAAACCATCTAACAGCCTAATATATTTCTGGCCACAAGAGTGTGGATCTGAGGATTTATTGTGTTTCGATACGAAAATGATATAGCGACTGTGGAATTCGCAATTCACATTGCTGTAGGTCCATCTATGTCTTTCTGGCACTGCAATGAACACAATTTCCAGTTTATAGCGCTCTTTATTGAATGGTAGCAGTGAAATAAGAAAATTTTACTTTTACAGCAGAAATGTCGTCCGGTTTTGAGAGATAATCAAACAAAAAAAAAGGAGCAAAATACATTTTTCTGCATGGATGGAATTGGGGATGGAGCCAGGCGGGCAGGCAGCTAGCGAATATGGCGTCTACAAGTGTATTGTAAAATGAGTGTTCGATTTGTGGGCGAAGTAATGAACGATTTTTAAGTATGAATTGAGTTCGAGTCTATGAATGTGATTATGAATGGTTTGGGTATTGTTGTTGTTTGGGTTGCAACAAGCAATTGCTTTGCAGGTATACTATGATTGACAATTAACAGTGAATTATTATAAAGCCGAAACAATTGAAATATTCATTATTCTACTGATCTTAGTAGAGCTACAACCATCCTTTTAGTACAAATTTCGAAGAAAAATCAAAATGAAATGAACCCAGTTAATGGCCCTAATTAACTTTGATAGAGCTCTAATTCGGGTAATTGTCGGGGTATAAGTAGCAGAATTGGGAAGATGGTTTATAGTCCAAATATTTTTCACAACATCTTTTTCAAAATATTTACAGGGTAAACTGAACGGAATTTTGGAATCTGCGTAAAACTTTAGTTCCCTTCCAATGGTGCAAGAAAATAGATTCGAGTTAACATACATAAGTGCACACAATTGTTGGTGTGTTTTATTTATTACCAGCCGGCGAATGTTGTTGGTCTTAAACTACTTTCGTTCATTTCATATTTATTTATATAAAGTAATTTACAAATAAATATAGAATCCATGAACGTTCGAAATTAAATTAAACTTAGACTTACAATAGATAAATATAAAACAATTTTAAAAGAAAGACAAATAAATACTTAGCTAAATAGCAAGCTCCCTCAAATGAACAAGCAAAAAAAAATAAGAACCTATAAGCTTTACATAGCTTTAACATATTTTTATGCTGGTTGGAAGAAAATTGAACCTGAACCGTTTTTCGGTTGTCAAAAACTTCATAAAAGATAGGCTTCATTTCTATCAGAAGAAGCAAATTGGTATCTTTGGAAGTTGGATTAATTTATACCTTTAATAATAGGGAAGTATTTGGTATATTGCGACTAACTACGAAAGCCTGGCTTTTTTAGTGCTTAGTTTGAGCTTGTTAATTTCAGACCAGCGTAATTCTAGTTTTTGAATAATTCTTGCTATTGCGACTTCAACTAATCCAAGCGGGTAGCTGAGGCAAAATTGAACATCTTCGGCAAATTACTTAAAATGCAAATTTCTGAAAAATTGCAGTTCCTACTTAAAACGGAGGAAAGGTCGTTGTTTAAAATATTTAAAATAGTGAAAATTATATTTTATTAGTGCATTTTATTTTTTATTATTACCCCTGCCCAATGGGCTGACACTGCCACTGACACTTTTAAGGAATTTTAACCTAAGAGACGCGTGACTTCCCTGGTGAAGGCCACCACGTCCGTAGTTGCAGAGTTTCTTAATTCTGTTGATGAAAGGAAATGTTTTTGAAAGATCCATCGTCTTAACCAATGAAGAGCCGGGCATTCACAGATGATGTGTTCGAAGGCTTCCTCATCCTCTAGACAGAACAAATACTGTATATGTGCCATGTTACTTAATAGTTTTAGTGCGCTTTTTTAATGTCTATGTTCTCATTATCGGATGTTAGTTCAAGTCTTTTTGGTACTTATACAGAAAGGAAGCTTAGCCGCAAATAATTAAGACTTCGAAGGTTTTATTTCTTGCTTCACTTAATTTCTGAGCCGTTTAAAACCATCCCTAAACTCTATATGATTGTACTTCTTTCAACTCTTGAATGCAATGTCCCTCTTTCGGTTAAGGTGTTTTATCTTTGGGGTAAACAAATGCATGTGATAGATTACAGATACTTTATTAATAAAAATAATTATTTTACTTCCCGTTTGTCTTTAAACCTTGCTCTAAGGGTGTATCAATTTAAGTGTAGAAAATGCAAGATCGTTTTCTATTCTCCCTAATCTAATTGTAGGATATGCGCAGTCTTTGAGCATTCCTGCAAACGTACTTAGAAAACGTACATCGATGTCTAGAATGATTTTGCAATTTTTTCGATATGTTTGACAATATCACATATATTTTATAGGTATAGTACCTTCAGGTTTCGACCTGAAAGACGCTGCAATGAAAGACACCGGTAGCTACTCCTCGACTGTATAACCTTTACCGAAGGTTAACGAATCTTATATCTTAAAGTTCAATCTCGCCTGCTCGAAAAACCTAATTCTTGTAAGCTGAACTACTAGAAACCAATTCCTTGCTTTTCCTTAAGGAAAAAATGAAAAAAAAACTTAAGTGTATAAATTGATGCATGTGTTCATTCTCTATTTCCTGGTAATCGACTACCTATTAGAGGAGTACATCACATACGTTTTACAGAGGCGTGTTCTTAACTCGTGCGATAATCAATCAATATCCGAAACGAAAATGGGAAAACATTAGAGTCATGTGTCAAGCCACTGTGCTATCTCACTATAAGAAGACCGACAACAACAAAATTGATCATCTCTCAAACCATCCACATACTGTCAATGCTTAAAATTCTCAATCTTAAAAATTCAAATCTGTGTTGCACGTACATAGGTACGTATAGTAATTTTAAGTGGAAATAATTACGAGAAATACCATACCAAACCCTTTGGCTTCTCATCGGCTTTATGTCTTGTGAGTGCGTGCGTAGCCGATATAATCCAATTTATAGTACACAGAAAGAAGAGAAGTGGGCGGTCAGGTAGCTAGAAAATCCCCAAGAGATAACATATGAATTCATCATAACACACAATCCAACTTTAAGTCCCCCTTCGATATGAGAGAATCATGTCACATGAGTGACACTTGACACTTGACAATGGAGCGCTTTAAATGCATTTGGTAACTTCAAATATGAATACAATGCAAGAGAGATCAAGATCAAATGGATTACCAAGATTCATACGGCGGATGTGCACATCGTAACAAATCGGATAGTTTGGAATTGAAGATTGTATAGATAGATGTGCCTACTGTCGGATTAAGGCTATCTTCCCTTTCAATTCCATTACAAGCAAGCAGAAATTTATTTTATAAACAATAACCGCACGTAGCGGAGTAAAACACTTCATTAGATGACAGCAAAATGAATGGAGTGGTTCGCTTCCAACGACCGCACTCCATGAATCGGTTGGCGGCGTCGGATGTTGCTTATTTTCATTAGATATTTCACTTTTCTGCCCTGCACTGCATTGCACTCATGAAAGTGCATATGCAATCTTTATGTATGCAAAAAACCGTTAAATGACGTGCGACCAAGCTCATCTAAGAGGTTGGCTGGCTCACCAGGTGATCAGCAGCGATCTGTTTTCAATCACAGCAGCCTGACCAGAGGCTGTCGTATAGCCTTCATCTTCCTCGACATCCTCTCTAGCCGAGTCGGGCCGGTGATAGCGATGGTGATGGTTGGAGATGCTGCTGTTGACGGAGCCACCGCATGCTATATCATTAAAACAAATATGTATCAGGCAGCAAAGAGGCAGGCACTTTCTACTTTCTAAGCGCTTCATATGCGCCATGGATGCAACTGAGCGATATAGCAGCGCGCGCCGCGCCGCCGCATGTTTCTTCGACAAAAATAATTTTCTTTCTTAAATTACTATTATTTGCTCCAGTTTGGTGTTCGGTTTATTTGTTGGATGTGGTCGTCGCTATCGTACCCCCAAACTCCTCCTCGCCCCCCTCTCTCACCATACAACATCTTCTTTCACTATCCACCGTTCGTTCGTTCGTTCATCTTCCTGCCATTGTACACTGTGCCGCGCATATCGCTGTCGGGAATGAGCTCCTTTCTTTCCTTTGGTCGCTTGGTGTGGATCAAATACCACCGACCGTCTCGTCCGAAACGTTGCGCTGGCTGTTATGTTGTGCTCTGCACGTTAAAACACTATATGGACTACGTCATAGGAGAGTGTGTCGTGTGCCATCCAATTTACCATTTGGCAAATGCTCTGCTTATCAGTAAGAGGATCTATGGACCCAAGGATCTTGTGATGTGAGTTTGGCTACCGCATGCATAAATATACGAGCTCTCATGTGGGTAGGACAACAAATTTAAATTTTTCAGGTTTATCTCCGCACCAGCACAGCTCTACTGATAATGTGGTAGAGCACGGTGGTACAGCAAATGTCAATCTTTTAACACACGTACGTAAGTATGTAAGACGACTTAACGAATGTTCCCCCAAGCAGTTGATTGGATTTCATGAAACTATTTGCAATAATTTTCAGATCCAACAGATGGGGAGCGACCGTAAAAGTGATAATTCAGGATATTGGTCAGGTTTACGGCGTACAAAATATAAGTGACAGTGTGGATTTGTTTTTCTCTTGTCTTACTTTGAATTTGTACAAACAAAAAATATAAATCGCTTAAAATAAAACAAAAAGACCCAATGACAACTTCTTCAGTATGTTTCAACTTGATTTAAGGTCTAATTTAATTTTCGAAATCAAATAATAAACATCTTCTTATTTGTAGGCATACTTTCCATAATTCCAAGAAAATAAAAAATTACTTTATCTTTAGGGCACAATTAAGGCAATAGCTTCTCTTTCACCTTTCACTAGTCCCAAATTGAATTAGATTTAATTCACACCAGTTGTACGAATGCGATCGATGTAGGAGTAATTGGTAAATGAAAGTATGTACATACCTGCTACAAATATCTTTACGCGAATGACGTTGTTTTATTTGTTGCACCATAATCGGGAGCAATAACTAAATACTAATATATTGTCGGCGGAAAAAAAAATTTGTTTATGTCCATATGATTCCAGTTGGACATAAGACTTATTTGTTACCTAAATAAATGCCAAGTCAATTTTCAATATAGAAGTAGTGTGGCAATCAGGGGCGTAAAAATGGGAAATGTATTCGAAAAAAAAAAAAGTTTTCTCTAGCAAAAAGATGTGAAAAAAAAATTTGAAAGCACTTGTTTGCACTTTCACAACTGCCTGTGACCTTTGGCTTATTTACCTCTATTTATACCCTATACTTAAGGTATACATTTTGACACCTAGTTTGTAACACCCCATAATATTCGTCGTAGACCCCTAAAAGTATATATATTTATTATCAGCACCAGGTTAGGTTAAGACAGGGGTGTGATGTAAAAACCATCGCACAACACTACCCACCGAAGTGGGCCTATCGCGATCCAGGGGAACCGGCTGAATTTTTTAAAATAAATCGAAACAATTTTCCTTGTGGAGCAACCAATTACCCTACAGAAGCCAAAAGGCCTTTGAAGTTTGTACCGTCTATTTCCTTCAAAGCTTCGAAGAAGTATCTCCCTAAGAAATTTCTACGACTATTTGAGATTGCCTCGCATTCACACAATATGTGCATTTGACACCGTGTGTCCTCCAAGACTTGACCACTTTAGGTTGGTAGTCCTTAGGGTTTTTCCCTCAATCGAACCCTTCATTATGCAGAGGTTTTATATCAGCAACCTCACCACTATTGAGCAGCCCTCCTATTCTTGCAAGCTTATCAGCCAGTAGTAGACACTGAAATTCTTCACAAGTTTGTAATATAAAGTTTTTTACCAAGCCTACTTTTTAACAAAATGCTGTTAAAGTTTTTGTTTTGGAGGCGTTTTTTTTCAAAAAATATATATTTTTTTTAAAGTTTCATAGAATGAAATAAAATGACAATATATCATACTGTTTGTCCCAAGCGGGATGTAGCCTTTTCTTTGGTTTTTATACCATATCCTAAGGGTATATTCATCTTCACACATAATTTGTAACACTTCTTTATATTCATCTTAGTATACCTATATGTTTATGATCAGCACCAAAACCTAAGACTATTTAGCAATGTCCGTCCGTCCGCCCGTATCCGTTTATGATAGGATTCTGACATTTGGAACATATACTCCATTGAGTCCCGAAATGTTAAAATTTACAAGATATTTAGCCACTATTTTTTCCAATATATTGCTCATACAAAGTTTTTGGCCACGCCCACTTTTTGTTTTTTCTAAATTTTATAGAATGTAATAAAATTCAATCCATTATGTTTATAATGCTTTTTCTTAGGGGCATGTAGGGATATGGATAGGGTATTATACTGTTCGCCCCAAGAGGACTGTAGCCTTTCCTCCTGTTTTTTTTTTAATATTTTCTAAACATTTTTTTTATTTCAAAAGTGGCATTTTTCGCGACATATTGAAATTTTTCAGAAATAACGCTGCCATCCATTTTAACATAGCAATGCATATACATCAATCCCAATTAGATACAAAGCCGAAAACGACCTTTCATTTGCTACTGTAGTGACTGACAGAAGAGCCCTCTGTCGCTTGAAACACCATCCGAGCTAGAATTCTTGCTATTCTTGTTATTCCTCGCTGCAATAGATCTTTTCCGAAGCTGAACTTCATTGGTCCATATTTTAGGAGAAGAATCATTAAAAAAATAAGCGTATGACCTAAACTTGGCATTCATATCTATCAATGTGTACGAATTACACATACGAATAGGTAAATCTTATAAAATTCGATTGCTTGCGCAAATATTTGAACAGAGAAAGAGAAAAAAAAACATTTTAAGCATCCTTTACTATACTGTTACATTCTTCAGCATAACTTCTCGAATCGAATTGTGCCTATATGTAGGTACACCTCATGAGATCACTTCATGTGGGCTAGCCATTGCCGACGAGGATGACGACAGTTAGCGGTTGGTTAATATTCTGTAGCTGTATCTGGAGCACTTTTTAAAGTAATTATGGAAATTGCGGAATAAAACTAGTTTTTCGTGTGATTAAAATGTGTGTGGTTGGTTGGTTGCACTGTGAGGCACTTTTCTTGTTTGCTCTGCCTATCAACTGGTCGTGTCGTCTACAAAGCGTTCGATCTAGGTGCACTTCAGGTTGCAAAATGAAAGAGAAATTAATTGAAATTCTATAGAGTACGGGGTGTCCCAGTGTAATCATCCGGCAATTGGGTCACCAATTAAAAGTGAAAAAAAAGAGCCAGTTCCTATTATATGATACACATGCATATATATATATATATATATGAACTCTGTGGCAAGACCGAGCTAAACATGTCAATTTTAAGCAAAGCTTACATATTGGGATCATTGATTAAGACGGTTCATAAATAACAAGTTGTTGAACCGTCAATTTTGTCGTTGCAAAAGCGGTTTAAATTTGCCTTACGTTCGGCTGAGGTACGACTATATTGGTATACCATCAACATGCACATTGCTTGAGTCTTTATGTACCGACCCGGCCTTTTGCTAATTTATAGCCATTTGATTAATCTTTGAACTCAATTTATACTCTGCGTGCAGTCGATGGAAGACAATACATCGACAAACACGAGTAGCTTCCAAGTCTCTTAAAAGCACTTACGATATTTACATTCACAAACGAGAGTAAGAAATGGAAGCAAGCAGCAAGCAGCAACGAACATCCAACATTTAACACCTCGACCAATCAACAATCGAATGGAATCGAACCAAACTGTCCAGGAGGCCCACCAAGATTTATTTATCGATCAATCAATCAACTGGCCCCACCGGCCCCACCTATTATATCATCTGGCATTTCCATCCAATTCCAATTTCAACGGAACAATTGGCCAACGAAATACGATATGATGACGATGACGATGTCTATGGCGATGGCAAGTACGTGCAAGTATTCATTGCGCGCACAGTACGCGCTTTTGACCGCCTGAAATCATAAAGTCAAATCAGAGATTAATTATATCCTCGTTATAAATCTTCGAAACAGTAATGGGCGATCTGCATGTGCTTGTGCATCATCATCACCGACATCATTACCGCCCGCCGTCGGCCGGTCGGTCGGCCGTCAACATCAGGGTGGTGCACAACCGACGAAGGGTCATCAATTTCTAGGCGCGAGTAAGTAGGAAAATTCCAATGGTTGACCTGTATCTGCCACCGAGATGCTGTCGAAGAACCAATACGTTAAAAAAAGTGCTTCCTGTCAGTAAGCCGAGTGTGCACGAGCACTGAGCAGTCAATATGAATCTCAATCTGTCCGATCGCAGATGGATGGTAGCACGTCTGTTGACTGCTGTAGCATGCATTGGCTGCTGAGGCAGCAGCTGACGAACGAATACCAATCCGGTAACATACATATACCTTTTCAGGTCTCTTTCTATAATTTATTGGCTCTTTGCGAAATCATAATCATAACAATAATGGAATTATGGTAAAACATGGGTCTAGAGATCAAAGCGCAGAAAGTGTCGAAATCGATCTGGGAGAGTATCCTCTGAGATAAAGACGACGGTGGGCGCAACTACGTCGAGAGTGGTAGTGGCGGCAAAAGACGACGATCGACGATCGACGACCGACGTTGGTATCGGTATCGGTAGCTGGAAAATTGGCACAGTTGTACCTCTAATCACACTTAATAACTCTTGAAATTGAACTCAGCCAGTTGCATTTTGATGGACCAAACGAGCTAGGCTGGGAATATACCTACATTGTGATGTATATAGAGAGATAGAAACGGATTCGATCTTGGCCTCCACCTATTTACCTGATTTTTCCTAACGCGAAGTAAGAATTCAAAAAAGTTCTGCACTGAGTTTGCTCTGGCTTACCAGTTTGAAGGCTGAGGCTTGGTTAGGCTAATGCTTTCAAGTAACACAGTTGTGAATTGCATAGCAATATATATATATTTTTTTGTTTTTATGAGATTCGTTCGATATGCAAACCCCTAATTACTTCTAAGACTAGATCGATGCCCAGTTTTCGTCGAATTCTCCGTAATTATTGAAGTCTGCTAGAGAGACGTACACCAGAGCGTTGGTGGTGATAATACCGAATGCAGCAATGGGTGTAGGTATCTATTAAGATTGTGCCACATATTCGTACTCTACATATAGAGACAATAGCTTCACAATAACAATTCAGCGTTATGAGCTTTTTGATTCCATTTTGGGTTATTTTTTTTGTACCTTTTCCTAAGGGTTTGAATTTTGACACTTTGATATTCGTCATAGACCCATAAAACTGTATATAAGACCAAAACATAGTAATGTTAGTCCGTCCGTATCAAGTTTTGAGGCCTTTAAATTTATGTTAGGAAGCTGAAATTTGGAACATAAAATTGTAAACTGTTAAAAAAAATGTAGATACGCCCACTGCCGCGCCCATAATTTAGAAAAAACACTTTAAAGCGTAAAGTTGATGAGATAAAGGATATGTAGATAGTGAACTTCTGTACAAGTTTCCCATGTACATTTTTTTTTCACGCCTACTTTTTGAGGGTGTTTTTTAACAATTTTTTTATTTTTATCGAACATTTTTATAGAAAACGAAAAAAAAAATGTATAACAAGATATTTAGCCATAATTTTGTCTAATATATCGCCAATACAAAGTTTTTGGCTCCGCCCACTTTTTGTGGGAATTTTTTAAAAAAATATTTTTTTTTTAAAATTTCATAGAATAACCTAAAATGCTATCCATCATGCTCATAATGCTTTTTCTTTGGACATATATATGGATAGAGTATCATACTGTTCGCCTCAAGCCGACTGTGATAAAAAATAAAAAAATTAATTCAAAATTCTTAATAACTTCACGTTTAAAGAATAAAATTCAAAAACCTGCCAGTTCTGCGTTACGACGCCAGACGAGTGCCGAACAATGAGTTTGAATTGCGATTTGATATTTGGTTCGACTGAGTTTTGATCGAGTGTAGAAGGAAGGCAAACTAACGAACATAAAATCTCTCTCTCGAAACCGGAAACTGTTTTTTTTTGATACGCCCACTGCCACGCCCACATTTAAGAAAAAACTGTTTAAGGCCTAAAATTGATGGAATAAAGCCCTAAGACCTTCACAAAATATGTAGACCCTGACCTCCTTAACAAGTTTGCCGTCAAAAGGTTTTTTTGCCACGCCTTCTATTTGGGGGCGTTTTTGTTTAACAAAAGGTTGTTTTCATGAAAAATTTCCTTAGAAAATAAAAAAAAAAATTTATTCCAAAATATTTAGACAATCGAATTTGCAACATTCTACCCATATAAAGTTTTTAGCCACGTCCACTTTTTGAGGGCGTTTTCTCAAAAAAACAGTTTATATGATTTTATTATAAAACGCCAAATAAAATGTTATCCAATGTGTTTTCATCTTTTTGCATCGGCAGGGAGAGGGTTTCATACCTATGTGTATTGAAATGGAAATGAATTGAGTGAAGGGCTTGGAGTAGAATGGCCTCAAAATGGGTTGATATTTGGATCGTGGTCTTGAACAACTTCTCGCTGAAGTAAAATATGGTAAAACAAGGTTTCAAAGAAAAAGGATCGTGTCCTAATTCATCTTATTTGTAAGCTAGTAAACTACAGTTCAAAGGAGCAGAACTATTTTCATGAAACTTTGCTGTAATCTTTGTGTAACCTGCAAGAAAACAAATATGCATTTCACAAGGTAAATGGCCGATTCGCCGAGAGACGAGAATATATTGCAGTATGTACAACCAAATCAAATAAATTCTCGTAACTCATAAAGTAATCCAGATAAACGGGTCTTATTTATACAGTCTTTGCCTGACGAACAACTGCGCTCTTAGAGCCGTCCTTTTTGCTAATGGTTTTTTCAGATTTTTGATCATAGATTTCAGAGATTTGAACTTTTCGTACATCAATTTTCCAATCAAATAAATGTCTAGTACAGATACTTTGTCTGCTTTGGGCTAGTATGAAAACCATTTCCCTAGATAAAAATATCACCTCAAATATAAAGTGCTCTTTAGTAACTTATCTACTTAACGGTCCGTCACTTTTCCTTCAAGTCATGAACAACAATTAAAAGCAAGGGACTTGAGATACTTCTCTGGTGCATACCGACTTTGACAGGTAACTCTTGGTTGACTATAACTCGTAAATCATCAAAAGAAAGAAGTTAGCTTTCACTGAATGGGTATTGGATCGCCTCTCATTAAAAAATCATGACTCATGAGCCAAATGGACCTGATGTCTCCAAATATTTTCCCAAACTCAGAAGGTGTCTCATCAGGCACGCCCTCTTTTGTATCATTTGATGGCTTTCTTAACCTCTTTGACTACAATTTCTGTTACTTCGTCTTGTAGCTGGAAAAACTAGTTCCGTTATCATACTGAGAATAATTATTTTCGCCGCCCTTAAAGAGTTGCAGAACATTTGTAAAAGAATGCATTCATTTTTGAAAAAATCATTTTGGTGATCGCATTCAATGAATTCAGTTTTATGATTGCATTCATTGACTTCAATTTCAGATTGCGGATTGAATGCAATCTCTAATGAATGCAACATATTCAAGTCTTATCTTAGATTTGCCATGATTTAGTCTGCAATAAATAAATTTTAATAAAATAATAGTGCAAATGAATGCAATTGTCGGAAATTAGCACACGTCATTCAACTAATATTGTGACACTTCAAATGACAGCTGAGTTTGACAGGTGTCAGCGTTACCAACTGAAACTACGAAACGAATGACACTGTATTAACGAATAAAGAATAGCCCCTTATGAAACATGGTTAACTGTGTGCTTTGATTTTTTGAGTACACTGAAAACTGAACTGAAAAGGGTCTAATATTTGCGATATTTTAATTTTGAAACATTGAGCGACGGGTTCCAGATTTAATCCTCCTCAGAACCACCTTTCGCTTTTCACTGGCTCGCGTCTGTTGCGAAAGTCTGTGAGTCTTTCCAGATGTTATGTTTGAAATAGGTCCCCTGCATTCGTGGCATATCGTATCGATATCTGACGATCTAAATCATCAACATGATTGATGAATGATTTTTTGAACACCTGATTAAAATTGGGTATTTACAACTTTTTTTGATTAATTCTTACCTATGTAACGAATGACGCTATTTCATTTAATGTGTACTTTTCGACTCTGTTTATGGATAAAACATCAAAAACCTTTGTTTTTTCTATAGAAACCGAAGTAATACAACACTTGTTTTGCCACCATTCGGCAGTCAATATTAGTCAGATCGTCAGTTCAGCTGTTGAGACCTTGTTTGCTCTGATGTTTCCACATCCAACCCAGAATGTGAGTACAAATTCAAATTTCCAAACAATCTATCTGAATTCTGTATATATGTACCTGTTGAATTACTTGCTTAAAACAAACAAATTCCAAAATTCATGTTTGCATAAGTGGCTTCACAACAGCGGTGCCTACCTAGTCTATCTGTTTACGTGCCTGCCTACGCAATTGAGACATTTAAGCCTGTTCTACATCTGACGAGGTTCTTCTAACAGTACAGCCCGTTTAACATTCAAACAAGTTCGACACCAAAATGCATCTGAACTGATTAAAAGCCAAATCGAATTCAAAAAAACACCAACCTAACCCAATTCGACAGACATCTACAACCAACAGTGTGCCATTCAGTAACCTCGGGTTTTTTTTCCTTTTTTTATTTCATTGCAATCTCCTACTTTGGTATGCACATTTTTTAGATGCACAGAAAGGAGCACTATGCTGGCGAATAAATCGTTATCAAATCATCACACACTGACTTTTCGAGCGAGGAGAGATGGTAAATAAATCAAATTTGAGAAGCGATACGATATCCGAATCCGAGGTGGATGCTAAGAAATTCATTGGAAAATGTTAATAATTCCATAAAGCGGGCGGGCGTTGCGTCGCGTTGCCATGAACAAACTGTACAAAATGCAAATTTAAATCTGAATGAAGCGTTATACTATAGTTACGTCAATGGTTGGATTTAGATGTACTTGTATGGATGGATGGATGGATGGAACTAAACCAACCATACGTAGGCTTAAAATATGTCCAAACAAATTGCACTCTGCGAAGCGACAAAATAGAGCTGCGCTCCGCTCGTAGAATCATGCAGAGAATCAGTTCGTCTGTTCGAAAAGCTGTGTAGACGACAAATTTGCATTTTAATGGTAATAATTTGTTGTTATGCTGCTGCAATGGATAATAAATTGCTAACTCATTCATTGCACAACACGCAGAAGGTTGATCGTTTGCGCCAGCTCCAAGTCTTCGCCTGATCGTTTGATGGTCCTGGTTTGTGCTGGACAGGCTCTGGCACTGCCTGTTTCGGCAAATGTACGATAGAATTTAATTTGTCTTTCAATATGCATGTGGGGGCGGAATGTTCGCGCGTTCATTGTTTTTAGTCGGCGTTTACGTTCGTTGCCTTGTCGATGATTAACTGGCGTTTGATGGTGGTTTGGGAAAGTTCAAAGGGCGCTGGCGTGAGCGTCACGCGACATGGCTGATTTCAAAAGAGATGCTAACTTCCGATTTGTCATTTCAAAAACAAACAACCAAAGTAGTTAGATGTTGGAGTGGTTGTAGTTATTATTATGAGGATATATTTTCTATCTGAAGCCAATATAAGGAGTAATTGGAATATATCTTAATTTTGTTATGGAACAAAATCCACAAAAAAAATCTACTAAAATATTCCACTCAATAATAAAGTGCTTAGTGTTCCCAGAACTGAATAACATAAAGGGGCATAAAATAAAATTAAATAAAATGTTAAAAATTACTTCTATATATTTTTTTAATACCTTATATATAACCCATACATCGTTTTTGGCGAAGCCCACTTTTTGGGGGCGTTTATTCAATATTGATGTTTTTTATAAATTGTCTAGAAAATTAAATAATGTGTCATTGATCAATGTTCAAAATTGCTGAAAAATACTTTGTGCGATCATTTATAATTCTTAAATGATTATTCACAAAGTTGTGTCAAAATATCTAAATATTTTGATGATTATTCATTTCAACTTTTATAAAATGTTAAAGGTGATCCTTCATTATAAGTAGCTATGAAAAATTATTTATTTTTGGTCGATTCACATGTCACATGTAACAAGTTTGTCATGAATTTTCAAAGTCTTACTGTACTGATATGTGACAGTGTTGACGATAGTTGAAATAAACCGGTATGTAAGTAAGAATGCAAGTTAAAAAATTATATAACCGAAAATAAACAACAAATCAGCTTTTTATTCTAAATGCAACTTTTCCAAAACATTTACCCTACACAAATTTTGCTATTTCAAAAAGTGCATAAACTATTTATTAGAGAAATCATTTTTTTTTATAAGAATTACATTTTCATGTAGTAAATTTTTGGAGAAAAATGCATTCAAAATGAAAAGCTGAACAACGTATTGTTTTTTAATTTTTACTTAGTACGTCATAACTACTTCAACTTAAAATCACAAGATACTTTTAAAAGTCTTTTATAATTAAATTAAGGCTACTTATTTTGTTAAGTAGTTTTTGTAGTTTTACTATCATTTAGACTATCTATCTCCAATTTATTACTTAAAAAATGTTGTTAACAATATTTATACAATTGTTTTTCTTCAGGATAAATCTAATATTCTGTGAGAACTGATGGGTCTTTGCGTTGTGTAAATGTTGTTTTATTAGCAAATTTTAATTTAAAAAATTATATATGAAATTTATTTACATTCTTTATTGATTATTTATTGTATAGCGTGAGTGGCGCCGTCGGTCATTGTACCATCATTTAGAATAGTTATACATCAAAATCAGAAATTTTCATTTTTACTCTATACACACTTGGTGAAAAAAAGTGGCAAAGTGGGAGGAGTTATAAAAAGTGGGTTGATCGGATATCTTTCTAACTACTCGGCCGATTTTGAAAATTTTTTCAACGTTGTGGTGACACTTTTAAAATCTATTGGTTGATATTTCAGATACTTGAAATGAATTTAATAAAATAATAAGATTTTAAATAATGGCAATATATTAAGTATACTTACCTATACCTTTTCATTTTAAAAGTTTAATTAAATTAAGTATGCTACATACAGATATCGAAAAAGTTTCGTATGTTTTTTGTATTTTATTGAGATTAGTGTTCAATGCGCAGTAGAAGTTTCTAAACTCAATTTCTAGAGCAATAAAGATATAAAAAACAACTTTTAAGAAATCATGTTTTTTACGACGTAACATCATTTGGGTTGCATGATTTGCCAAAGTAATAGGCTAACTTTGCTAATTTCTGATCTGAAATGATTTGATGAATTGCGTTGGTACTTAAAAAAATAACTACTAACATATTCTTTTAACAGCAGATCAGAATATCCTTGTTGATAATCCTCTTGATCTATTGAGTAACTCTCCCGTAATAAATAAACGCAATGAAGATCAAATTGTAACGATGGAAGCTCTGGCTACAAGTCGTGGATGGCGTAAGGCCAATGCGAGTGAACTAAGACGTCGGCGGCGGCGGTGACTATGGTGCTGTTCAACATTTGTTAAGTGTCAGATTCATCTTGAAATTAAGTTGTTCGCTTTTGTAATGTATCTTTTAACCAGTGCTCCCAACAATGGAGTCGGAGCACACAAAAAGAACTCTTGCTTCGTTGCTAAATTGCGTTGCTTCAATGTGAATCATCACTGCCTTGGCGGCGTCGGCGGCGTTGGAGCACTAGCTATATACCATCAGCATCGTCATCATTACATTAACCAGTGGCAGCAAGTCTTATTAAAGGCTGCTCCATTTCCCATAGTAGTTTGCCTTTTTACAATCGGGTTCGTCCTCAATTCTGCTTGTTTTTCACATATTTGCAAACCCTCATTGTCTTTGCAGGCACACTTGAAATATTTATTACAATTCTCATCGTACGTATGCCGCCCTCTATGTTACGCAATGTTCCAGTGCCCTAATCCATTCAGTGTAAATGTAGTTTCGATGCCGCGCAGCCGCCGTCGCCGACGACGACGCCATTGTTCCCATCGTTATTTTAAAGGTTACAAAGAATTTGCATACAAATTGCCAAATTAGAATGACGCGACGGCGAAGTTGAGATTTGCTCTTTTTATGTCTTGTAGATGGGCCAGCGATAGGTTGTAGTAATTACGCGATGAACTTGGTAGGTATCTATCTATATGAGCTTAAATGACGCGGTGAAGTGCGCATAAAATTAATGAGTGATTTTGCAGTTGATGTTAACTTTCAATTTCGTTTATGTTTTGCATTGTGATTTAATTGAAGAGCTTACGTGTAGATTTTTGTTGAATAAAAATAAGTTTCTCTTGTTAATTTTGATACGTGAGGAGTGTTTTTGGTTTATTTTTTTTTTTTGCTAATTGTCATTTTCTTAATTGAAAGAAGTATGTAAAAGAGTAAAAGGTTACTGATTGCACCAACAATTGGGTAGAAATAGCTTCTCAGAATCATTTGCGAATCCTGTGCGGTGAAAGTTGGTTAATGAGATACCTATCGTGCGAATTAACGCTCAGATATCTCATTATTAACTGTTTTTTTTTTGGCAAGCGTTTAGTGACCGAGTGGCACTTGTAACTTGCGGTAATTGCAAAGTGATATATCCGCATTCTTCGAATCTAATTTATTACGTAGCGATACAAGCATGTAGAAAAAGTACGTGCCTTAGGTCGATTAGCATTTGTGAATATTATTTGCATGAAATCAGATCCTAAATTAAAGCAACTCACTGAGAGTTGGTATTTCCATAACAAATCTTTTCAGCTGATTGGAAAAGTGCCTTTTGGACATGAGGGGTAAATGGTGTTAATTGGGACTTATTATTGGAGGGAGAACGAAAGATAAACAGTTGTATGTGCTTCTTGTAGGCGACTTATGATGATGCATTAAAAATTTTTAAATGTTTAGGGTGAATGATGTTGACCATCTGCGGGAGTTTTTTTTAAAGTTATGCGTTACCATTTTTTAATGTCATGAATTGTAGAATTTGTCAAAAGATGGAGGAAACAAATTCATTTGTAAACTACTCCGCAAGTTTAAGTTAGTTGAGTTCACCAGCATCAAAGAATCAAAATAATATAGGGAATATTTGAGGCCTAAGAATCCTGACGTAACTAATTAATTCGGTGGAGCTACCATCCGGGGTAGATTTGGGCCTCAAACAATATGCTTATCCAATTGAAGCGGTCTTGGGATAACCGCCTTATAGTCGGAATTAGGGGAAGAAAAAGAGAAGGTTTTGTGTCAAGATTGTGGCAGACTATCCATTCCACATTCACAAGATTTTATTAATATTGAAGTGTTCATCGTACACGGTAGTTTTCAATAGTGCTGATGAGAAAGAATATGCAACAAAACTGATTGAGACTTCATTGAGATAGCAAGCTTACGTCCATTTTCCATTGAATGGTTTGAGTTAAAAATTAGCAAACTTGCGGGTATACCCAACGCAAAAATAATTGCTCCATTTAGGACTTTGTATCCAACCCAGAACATCGAATTTTCGGGAAAGCATTGTTGCCAATAGAAAATCATTTAAACTTGGATGTTTTATGGAAAATAACTTTTTACCTTTATTCAATCATAGGCCATAATAAGTAAAATGCACAAAAATATAGACCAAAGTTGTAAGAGTCCTTTTTAACATTTTAATTGCTGATCGGTTTAATTGCATCGTTATAATGTTATAACTTTGACCATACGTGGCATGTAAAATCGTAGTCGTCCGATCTTTCTTAAAATGCCAAGAATCGACTTATCTTGAAATAGCTTCGGAACTAACTTTTGTAGGAGTTGTCGTATATGTTTTTCTGTAAAGACCTTATTCATTGTACGGACTTTGTAAAACAAAATCCTTATTGCGACCAGATAAAGGACAATTAAAATTCTTTATCACTTTCATAAACATAAAAATCATAAAGCAATCAAAAAGGATGCCATACGGTCCTTAAATACTTGCTTTTGATAAACAATATTGGGAACTGGGCACTGTTGATCGCACAAGTCATCTTCTATCTGTTATCTTCTGGCCTTCTGGCAATCGCAATAATATGTTCTTTAAAATGTCAAAAATTCACATTTTCTTGAACTTGTATTATGGGCTTCATTAAATTGCTTTTGAATTCATTACCAATTGAAGACAAAACTTAAATCTCATCAAAATTTAGTCAAATGTTTTCTAAAATGAATCATAGCTTATGATTCTCTACCGCTCCTATTCTTCAGGGCTCTTTCCGAAATGAAAAAAAAGCATTGGTTCAGTCCGTGCCAGAGAAGGCAAAACTTCATCTCCCTCGGTCTACCGATATATGGCACCTTAATTCTGATACACAACAATTTATTACTGACTGTCTGTACGAGTCATGATTTTATGACGTATCTAAGCATACTGAAAACAATTTCTTTACACCAGTTGGTGGTAAGATCATCGCTACTTCCACCACAAATAGCCAGTTGTGTTTCACACTCAGAATATTTCAGCAACAATATCCACACTTAAATATATACTGTCAGCTTTAAAATATTTGTTTTCATTTTTCATTTATATTTTTCCAAGCATTTAATTTTTATTTTTCACTAGTAAACCTGTGAGAGAACTCTCGTGTTAGAAACCCTCCACCACTCCGATACAAAACGTCAGTGCTCTGATAAATATTATCCTTCTTACAATTCCAACATATAATATCTACGTACAAAATGGTTAGGCGTCAGATTTACAAAGAGGATCGGTGCTCTAGTAAGGCTGGGACACTTGAAACATCTCATAGCATTCATCATTTAAAAAATAAAGTGCACGAAAAAGTTTGGCTACATGAAATGCATTTCTAAATCCCCTCAAATAAAATTACAGCATTTGATTTTATTTAAGTTAAAACGGCTCTAACAAATATTGATGTAATTTTGCACATGGGGCACATTTAACTTAACTGTCCAAAATTAGAAAACCAAATATATTTAAATTTAAGAAAACTCAAGTTTTCAAAACACAAAAAATTACTAAAATCCTTCGAACCCTTTTGAAGAAATTAGTGGTAGTTGATTTAAAAAAAAATTGCCGGACCCACTTTTTTTGACTTTTTATAGTCGTAATGTCGTCTCTCATACTTTGACTTCGAAATTTCCGCACGCATACGAGAAAGTTAAAAACACTGCTCTTTATTTCTTAATTGTTAAAATTGGTTTTGGGTTATAGTCGCAAAAAGAATCTTTAATCTTTCATAGTAATGACCTTGGGTCATCTCTATCTTCAAAACTGGAGTTATGTTCTGGAAACCAGAATTTATTAAAAAGTTTACTAACAAAGCCAACGCCGCAGACTCACAGTTCTCCCGTTCAAAAATGCTACTTGGTTTCTTAGTTGTAATCCCTCTAGTCATCTTACCAGTTTCCATTTGGAATAAGCTAAGAACTGTAAGTCGTGGGTTTAAGTGTCAAAAATAAAACTTCGCACCTACAAAGGCATGGCTTTATTAAGTGACCGTTTTCGCCTCATATAGTAGTAGTTTACAATCTGATTAGAACTTAAACCCATAGAACCACACTAGTCAATTAAACTCAACAAACAAAACACAGTTTTACACAAGCCAAACCACTAGCTAAAAAAATCTTGAGATGTAGACTAAACTCAATCCCGACAAAACTGACGACATTGTTTATCCAAATGAAGCATTCTTAAACATTCATTATGTGATTTCGTAATTTTTCCTAAATACAATGCAACATGAGAGGAACAACTAAGAGAGTGCTTCCGAAAAGTTCCCATAATTACACAAATCCCTATAAACAAATTATCGTCGGAATTTATTATTATTTTTTTTATTATTCCGTTTCTTCTTTCGTCAATTAAGTGTTTACGCTATTACAAATGTTGAACTAGTTTCCGAATGTGGAAATTGTCATCGTAATTATCATTGGTGGAGAGCGCATGCGGATGTTTTGTAATTTATAAAAGCCAAGCTAATGTAATTGGAAGGAGAAATTGTATGTTAGGGTCTCTGCGGTTCGAGCTGATGGTTAAACTAATTCAATTTTGAATGTCCAAGGGTATACTTTGGGCGGAATTCGGGAAAATTATTGTTTTCCACCAACTGAATCGTTTTGGCTTACTTTCTATGACTTATACGCCTTCGCTGGGGGTTTTCACTTTCTTTCTTTCCGTCTGTCAGTCATGCGATAACATTTCATTCGACAGTGATCTTTACCACTTGGATTAAATAATCTTTGTCGGCCGTAGCTGATCCCCTTGCTGTACGTGGCTTTATATTACCATTATTTTGCCTACTCTGCGCACATTACCACCGATTCGATTGACCGCAAGTTCATCTCGCTTCGTCGTCATGATCGGTGATTACTTAAAATATCACGTGTGGCAAATTCATCTCATAGCAAAACAAGCCGCACGGCATCATCGCTCGTTCATTGGGCTGAGAAAGATGGTAGACGGAAATAAATGGCAACAATAGCCTTTGTATGAATGGTTGGTTTGCGGCTTGCGACCGCTATACATATATGTGTGTGCGCAGCGGACCCTAGGTCGAGAGAAAGAATTAAACTTGGGAATGACTTTAAATTTTCCTCTAGACAAATTGCCTGAATGAAGATTTATTAACTAAATATATTTGTGTGTGTGTATCTGTAAATGTCCATGGATGCTCTGCTTGGTTATACACATCTCTTAATGGATTTGTGGACCGTATTAAAGCCAAATATATCAATGAGCTGTCCGCAGAGGAAGCCCGTAGGAGAGCGTATGGAAATCCCGTGGAGTTGACATTTTGAGATTTATCGCTTTAAGAAAAAGAGATAGGTATTCATAGTGAAAGAAATAGGGATGCGAATGGTTAAGTTGGTAATTATTTCACAAATATATAAGCAATTCAATTCGATGCAATTAAAGTCATATGCAGGTCAGTATTTTTAGTAATTCGAAAGTCAATGGAATAAGATTTTGTTATTTAAAGGACTTCTAATTCATTGACGATCACTTTCAATGTCAGTAAAATGTTTTACATATGTAAGTGGTATATGTTTCAACAATGTAATGACATGTTCGTTGTTTGTAAAAAATGAAACATTAAATTAAAAACGTAAAAATAACATTTTTTATTTGTGACTCTAGCCAAAAATCTCCTTTATTTTGAAGTAGGGATTCGAGTTATCATTTTTAGCAATCATAATGAAATAAAAAAGAACATAATAAGAGTGATCACATACTTTTTAAATTTAGCAAACTGACGATATATGTTGTTTTTTATTTTAAAACCAAACACAACTTATGTGATGTAATTAAGAATTTTTTACAATATTTGAAAATGATAACATTGGTTTACATCAGCTATCGTCATCACTAGCACCAATTCAATCGATGGCCAATAGTTGGTCTGCCGCCTGCAGACAAAAAGAGAGTTAAAATCGCTTAGTTCCGCATAGGAGTCCATCCAGGCGCGCCTATCTCATTTCATTAATTTTTTATAATGAGAAGCAACATTTTTTGAATGTAAAGGAGAAAGATAACTCTGTTCATGGTACATGGCACCAATTTGCTTAAAAGATGCTCGAACGCGGGTTTTATAGGCAGATCTGGAAACAGGCGTTAGTTGTAGAAACCCTACAAACCTTCAGCACAATTCGTCACACAAATCTAGGAAGTTGTTTTCTGTTTTCTTTTATTTTGATTTTGATTTCAAACGGATTACCTATTAAAGTGGGCAACTAAGGAAATACACGGGGAAAAATATTTTTTTTTATCGAATGCCAGTGGCGGAGTGACACAGTTTTTTTTGATGTTTGTCAGACAAGAGTTAGAGGCAATTGAACCCCATGCATAGTAGGCCAACGCACTTAAATTTGTGATCCTCCCACTATGATGGCATACCTCTGCTGAGGAACGTATTTCTTTATGAAAAATAGCATTCGTCCTCTTTTATACAGAACCAACATTCTGTTTTCGTGGACGAAGTAATTTTGTTAAGATGATATTTAAGCCACGATAGCCCCTAAGCAAGGGAACTAGTTTGTTCATACTTTCCTTATCTAGTATAACTATTTCCTTGTGTGAGTAAGACTTGATAAGTATTTTGGATTGTCTGAGCTACGGAACATTTTTTCTGTGTTCTGGACGAAGTGGCTTATTCGTCCGTAGGTTCGTTGCCTGCAATTCCCTGTTGGCCGGAGACACATCCAAGTTTAACATACGTAGACCAGAGATTTCAGCGCATCCCAGCGGTATTTCGCTGTCCTAGATTCTATTCTGTTGAACGACAGAGCTTGAAGAGCCGCTTGAATACCTAAGGAGATACATATTTTTGCGCCTTTGATACATTTCCCAAGGTGGAACAGAGATATTCAACATTACAATTAATATGGAGACCGTGGGTGTTAAGTCCAAGCACGCCTGCTCTAAATCCACATTCCATTTTCAATCCATTGGTGTACCAAACCGGACCTCTTTAGTCCTGTATTGGTACATCGTTGACCCAGTTTGCAAGGTTCAATATTTATAAACGATAAAGTCTGACAATAATCGACTCAGGTGGTCTAGCCCCAGGAAAAAAAATGTATGGTACGAAAACCGTCTTGTAGAAAAAATGAATTTTAAATTCTAAGCTGACAAACATCATTTTTAATTTCCAATCCTTGAAGGATAAGGATCAAAAATTTAAGAAAAAAAATTGGACATTGTTACCTCAAAGTATGTTACTTTGTTTTTTTGGGACCCTGGAAGTATACTCTTGGCACTCTCTATACCATTTACTACAACACATTGATGTACAAATGATGATAAAATTAGGTATATTTCATACTGGAAAACGATGTGACTCTTTTTGCATTTGGCCCCACAGAATATGTCCCGTCCTAAGACAATTTTTTTTTGTTGCCCTGCTTTGTTTTTATTCAGTTACAATTTACTGCTCTTATAAAGTTATAAAGTGGATTTAAATTCGAAAAATAAATTCAATGTCAACAAGTTCCACATGTTTCTTTTTGCCACAACCCCTTACGTAGGTGGTGCCACAGTACGTGCTATACCTGGGCCTTAAGAAACAAACCTCTTTAGTTAGCTCGATTTTTGGCTAATTGCCGCTAGTTGTGCACTCAAAGTTGGTTAATATCGCCTACCGTTTGTGCACTTTGCCCACGGCGAGGTCTTCCTCCACTTACTGTATTGTCCCTTTGGGTTGTAATCGAAATCAAGTACTCAGCGCACCCGTAAAGTCATAAATTATCACAAAGCAACATGTAGGAATTGTGTATTATGCTTAAATTAACTCAAGATAAAGAGTTCGCAATTTATTACATAATTACAACAAGGCTTAGGTACCAACTTCATCACTCGCTTCTTCAAAATCAGGAGCAACAAATCCATGCAACGGATGAGGGGATATGCTACACTTTCTTAACATTATTCTTCTTTTTTTTTTTTTTTTTATTTTCCTCCTCCTTTCGTTAAAATTTTTTTTTTACTCTTCTTTGATTAACACGATTTGTATACAGACGAGCAGTGAAAAGAAAAAAATCTTCACTCTCAACAGCCAGCGATGAAACTGTGGTGATAACACAAGCTTTATTGCAGACAAACAGTTAATAAAATAGCAAATAAATTAACAGCAGCTCGCTACTTGTTGTTTTACGCTGATTTATGTTCACTCTTAAGTGTGTGAGATGATGAGATATGGTCTTAAAAATTATTTCAAGTTTATGACTTGCCAGTATGTATTTCGTTTGTCAGATATATTTTTTTTTTTCATTTTTTAATTATGTCGTTTTTCACTAACCTGTTGGCCAAGAAGAGTGCGTACGGATACGCAATTGTGATGGATGTGATTCGAAAACTAAAATTAGCAACTACTACAAGTATGTATCTAGCAGCTGGTAATATTGCGCAATTGAGTGACTGCATTTGCAATACAATTCTAAAGGATTACCACTCACCATGACTTATGCAATGCAACAATGCATTGTGATCTCGTCTCTTGAAGAGAAGCACTGCCTACCTTTCCCACACTTGATTTGATCTGGTCTCATTAATGGTAATTTCATAATGCAGACAATTAAACTCTTGTCTCAAGTTGTTCTTGTCGTCGGCGTTGTAGTCATAGTCGTAGTTGTAGTTGTAGTTGTAGTTATAGTTGTAGCTGGGGACGAACGATATCTGATCAGATGATCGCCAACCGATGGAGTACAAAATGCTGCTAAATGCTCTCTGCCGCAGGCCAAGGGCGTGTGAGTGTGAGGCTGAAATTTACATGCGTTTACATCTGTGCATTGGATACACACGACTGTCAGATGGAACAAATTTTGTAGTGTGGTCCTATTGAATTCAATTTCAACAACATAATCGCTTTGTGACACACAAATGCGTGTAAATGAGACGTTTAAGATTAGCAAACACGGTTATTCGCAACTGTCAAACGAAAGTGAAAACGAACACAATGCCACTATTGAGAACTTATTTTACACGATCTCATGAATCTTCAAACGAAAATGAAACTTTTGTGGGAACTTCTTTTGCCAGCGAACAAAGGCATTGGAAATACTTCGGAGTCCGGAGGGAGTAATAACTTGGCCTGTCAGATTAGAACGGCCAATCCGCAAAACACGGACAGAAAAGTGTAAAATAAAATCGGAACTTCTGACAAGCTCTTCCATTGTGTATTTGCTTTCCCAAAATAGTTAAAAATTAAGTCCCCAAATTAACCGATTTGGATTAGGTTTTTGCTGCTGTGATTTCAATTTCTTGAGAAAAGCTTATGGAAAAATGGCTAACATTGCTAAAGTGTATTAAACATTAGCATTTTTGCTATCACTAGAGAGAAAAGTCTGGCGCTTGAAGAGTCGACACTAGTAAGTGATACGACTATCTGCAACGCTTGTTGAGATGGTGAAGTCATATTGCCTCTGTAAATGTCCTGCCTTTTCTTTCTCTTTGTGGAGAATTTTCTTTGATTACTACATTAAAGGATAGGTAGATAGGTGAAGTGGCTGATTTCATGGCTACCATGAAAAATGCAAGTAGCGCTATAGGGCCGTTGGTTGTGTATACTCAAATCCATCCGGTGGAATTGAGAAAGGCTATTTAGACCCATGTCTGAGATATCTGAAAGGTCGTCAAAGAATGGTTTTCCAAAAGCCCTGCGTCTGGTCTTGGCCAACGCCGGGCATCCGTAAATAAAAAGAAAGACCGTTTCTCTCTCTTTGGCGTGTTTGCAGCTGCGTCAGTGTGTGTTATAGAAGTGACGCAGTTCGTTCGTCAGAGGTGGAATCTCTGCCCTGAAGTTTGTGGGTCACGAAACCCAAGAGTGGAAAACTTAATTCTGGCCAGCTCGTCCGCTCTCTCTTCCCCTCTATGTTGCTTTACTCTGGAAACCAGATGAGAGAAATCTTAAACAGACAACCCGCCCTGGACAGTATTTTCCCGCATTCCTCTACGAGCTAAGACGTAGTCCTGGTTGAGTGGAGGACCTTGAAGACGCCTGGGCCTGAAAGACCCTAGACGAGTTCGGGAGCAAGAAAGATAAGGATGTATATAATTCGTCCGAGAAAACGCCCGCTCCTACTCCACAGGCCATTTTGGACCCGTCAGTGAAGATGGTTATAGCGGATGCCTCGATGATCTGGACGGGAAGGCAGTAGTGAAATTTTTCTGGAAGTTTAGTTTGGGTATTATGCAGTCAGTAGACTGCGTTCCTGTTACATGCAGTCTAACTGCGCTACAGGACGCGATTGTTTTGATATGCAGGTCCAGGGAAAGGATGTCTAGAATCGCATATTTGAAAGTGAAAGTCACATATTGAAAGTGAAATTGTGTCCACATGAAATTGATCCACTAAATCTGAAGAAGCATGTTTAATTTTTGTTTTTTTTTTTAATAGAATTTGTGATAATCCTTCAATTGCCGTTAACAAAAAAAAACAAAAACAATTAGTTCGACCCTGCAACATTACACTGTTAGCGCTACTTTGAGATCTAATAATTGCATTCTTCAAAAAGTGGAATCTCACTTTCCGTAAAGTGATAGTCCAGCGAGTTTCTCTAGACCAGTAAATATCTGGATTTCTTGTGATTCTACGAAAACCAGTTCAAATTGCACAAAATAATAACAAAGCCTGAAATGCTGTGGCGGACGAAATTCTCCTTGCCAGTTTGAACGGCAAACAGCGAACAGCGAACAGCGAAGCAATCCACCATCATTTGCGGTTAAATCAATTGGAAGCCATTTGCAGCACTGAAGTATTTTTCACACTTGACCGACTCTCAGATTAGTTACAACTAATCAGCAATTTCTTTGGTCTTCTCACGCTTTGCAACGTGCTTAAGCAGTCACAATTGGCATGTATACAATTTTATGCATCTGTGAAATGCATACTTCGCCTCCTCATATAATCATCAAACGTTTACCTAATGAACCAATTTGCGTGCCTATTACGCGAGCAAACACCCACTCAATCTCATTCCATCTTTTTAATTGCCCACCGATTGCGTACGCCAACATCCTCCAGTTGTTGTCGAACTTTTTATTAACAAATTAGGTTTAAGTGACATTCAACTCGATTTGCATTAAGACAATGCAATAAGGTTGTCAACATTACGACGAGTCCTCTTTACTGAGTGTGCCGTAGTCGTAGTCGGATTTGCAGTCGCAGACGCCGACGACTACATCTCTTGAAAGCCAGTTATCGGATTCAGCTGTAAATCACTTGCTTTTCATCTGGCGCAGGATGTGATATGTTCCTAGATGATGTGATAGTATCCCACGCTTCGAATACAGATACATAAACTGAAAGACTGCCATTGTGCACAATGTTGTGCAGAGGTGTCAATATGCCATCGCAAGAAGGTTTATTTTGTTGTTTTCAATTTTGCTCGTCGACTGTCATGACTAGCGCACATGCCGCCAGTTATTTACAGTTTAGGGCGCGGATGTCTAATGAAAATTAGTTGAAATCGGATGTAGCGTATAAATTGGTGATCGGTGCGCGGTGAAATGTCAGTTGCGCCTAATTTCATACAGTTGTCGGGGATAATTGATTCATCTATGCTTCATCATCGGTCGTGTCCCATCATATCTTCTGCACGATTTCGTAAGGTAGCAGGAATGCTAGCTAGCATGGCATACGAAGTGAAGTGGGAGGCGTATTACCTGTCACTTGTGAGCGAGTGCAACACTGTAGGATGTTCGGAATGCACTGTGTAGGAGAGCAATACATTCCGCTCAGCAATACGTGCTCCATTTAAACCGGAACCAAGTTCAGTATTCTTATTTTCGATGAACCGAATTGCGCGCGTTGCACCTTCCTTCTGCAGAAGGAACTGTGTCTAAATGGCTGTAAAACACTGCTCTCCCTGTGAAAAGCAACGTTAACAAGTTGTCTCTTGGCGCATCATCGTGTTCCTATCGTTTTTATCCGCACTCGAACCACAAAAGTTCTAGTCGCTACTTCCCGATAGGCATCTTTACCCGTGTTCGAGTCAAAACAAAAGGACTGCCTGTATAGATTCGAGCACAATGTTTACCCAGCAAGGAGTCCCATCCAATCATATCAATAGTGGCTGAGTTCATCCCTTATGAGCCTCGGCCTGTGACTTGCTCTATGTACATATTTGCATATGAAGCCAAACACTATCGTGAAGATTATTAATAAACGGTTGCTACAGTTGTTTGCGCGCGCGTTGATATATCATTTATGACCTTATCACCCATCTGAGCCAGATATGGAGTACGTTGTAGGGAGGCATTGGAGAACATTAGGAAATCCAAGTGAAACAGTTTCTCTCGCTCGCATCGGTGACGGTTTACCAGCAACAAAAAAAAAACAACAACAAAAAAGGTCTCTTTCAGTGCAAGATCTTAGAGAGACGATAGTGTTAGATGACGTTCATATAGTTATTGGACAGCATCTGCACCTCCGCCGGTGGTTGCATTGGTCCCTCACGACGACATTATTTATTATTATTGCTGTCTTCTTTTTTTTTGCGTCGCGTCGCGTCGCTGTTGTCTACTCGTAGCAGTGTAGCGCAACTACAGTGTCATAAGAGAAGAAAGAGGAAGAAAGGCGAGTACATTTTGCTGGGTTGTCGTTGCGAACTGAATGTAAAATGTGACCATTGCGCTATCCTGCCATTTTGTCTTAATGATACCAATTTGAGGCTATTTGGATTCCTGTTAATTCGCATTTATGCAGATGGCTTAGTCGCAATTCACTCTCCCACTACTACACTATACAGGAAAGATTTAACACAAAACATAGCTTTATTGGATGCAAAGCAGTGCAAGCTCTGGCAAAGATGAAATTACTGATATCAGTAAAGTTTATTTCAAATTTATGACAATGACGCAAATGAAGACAAATATTACGAGTTACCCCAATTTCATTATTCACTGACTGCTGAATAAAAGTGTGAAATACAGTAAGTGAAAATCTTAACACTAATACGTTACGTCTGTATTGGATAATATCTCTGTATTTGTGTGTCGAAATGCATGTTATGTTCGACGTCCTGTGTGGATTGCACATGACCATAATGCTGTTATATCGAGTCATTTATGGCAGTACTTTGGTTGCCATATTTGAACCCATAATTATGACATCCGAATGATTTTAGAAATTTATGTATAGACTCTGTGTTTAATGACATTTCACGTCTTAGGCAATTTGAAATATTTTCTACCTTTGTCCTTTAAAATAAAAAAAAAACTTTAAATCGCTTTAGCGATGACGTGCCATGTTGCGTGATGGCTTCTTGCAGCAATTTGATTGGAGTTAGCATTTATCCTAAGAAGATCTACGCAGCGAAGAAGACTGCAAGCAGCTCTTAAATTGTGAAGTTTTTGAATGCGAGTCCGTGACCGGTGTTCTATTATTGGAATGCTTTCAAATATTTGTTAGGTAAACTGCTCAATACAATGGTTTAACTGGGAAAAATTCACTCACACTTCCACTTGAGGTTAGAGTCTTAAAAGATACCCAAGCACTGGAGCCTAGAACACATTTTAGTGTTTTGAGTACGAAAGAAGTTAAATGAATGGGTCTACAAATTTTTAGGGACTCATAACGGCTTTTACCTACTTTTTTCTTCCACGACTGGGAGACAAGGTTAAGGAGGAAACTGCAACTGTAAAAAACTGTAAAAGCGGTGAGCCATGTACCACGAAAACCAAAAAGGTTATCGGCAGCGAAACATAATTATGTAAAAAATGTCTACTCTCTACGATGGGCACATTCCTAGCGTAATTGGTCTTATGAAAAGGACCAGATAAAAGATGACCAGATGAAGCTTCTGTAAGAAAATCATATCTCTTCACTGAGAAAGTGGTAGCATTTGGAGAAATTTGTTACGTGGATTGTGGGGAGGTAGGTTATAAGGATCTTCCAAAGGAAGCTCTCTTAGGGAAAACCAATTAAATCTCGTTGAATGGCTTCTATTCGATTTGAATGAATTTTGTAGTACGGAGTCCAGGACGGACGAAATGCGTATGCTACTGCAACATGACCCGGTGATTTGTAAGGAGCTAAACTGTTGATTGCCCAGGAAAGCCTTTTCTTATTTTGGAAATCCTTCGAAATTTGCTCGAATGATGCATTGGTCTTTGCATCGAAAAAATTGGGCGTTAAGAAGAAGCTTTCTTCAGTGTATTCCGTTTCTTTATTAAAGACTGTCTAGAATGTGCTTTGGAGTAGACCTACTTAGTCTTTCAGTCTTTTTTGTGGTATTTCTATAAATTGGCAGTACTCTGACTCTAAATATCGGGAGATAGCCTACAAAGTAATCAAGCTGTTTTTGTATAGTTTTGAACTTGAATTCGAACAAAAAACATTCGAAAAAATATCTATCTCTCAAATTTAAATCCCGGGTAAAATGAAGAAAGAGTGACAATCTAAATAAAACAAAATAATATATCGCATACTTTCATGAACTGGCCAATGAAATTGTTTAATTAAAAACTCTAAAGTTTCCCACTTAACATTTTGTGCCACTGCTCCGAATTAATCGAAGAGGAAATTATGTGATTCACTGTCCAGGCAGACTATTTATAGAAGTTAAGCCGCAATCATGCCACGCAATTATAAAAAGAGGAGTGTTAAGGGAAGAAAATCACATTGATCTTCTACCAATGGTTCATTAAGGCAGACCATTAGCCAGATTGTTTCGGCTACTGTCTTACTACTATTTGTACTGATTATCTCTATGCAAATAGAAGCACTTAGACCAAAACTACCATCAGTCAATAGCCGAAAAAAAATATACTCCATCAAAAGTAATGCGCAGATCCGGTTGGCTATGTTGATATGGCTATCAAACTGTTCTCATAATCCCATTAATCATTATTCGGAGGAGAACTGGTTAATTGATTTAGCATCCGCCAATTAAAATAGCAGATTTTCTTTCAGTGTATGCATGCAATACGTATGCTCTCTACTGTATCATGACATGTACTTCTCACGAAGTTATTATGCTGAGCGGTAGTAGTTATTAAAAGCGTTTATGTTAGTTCACAAAATTCCAGTTCGCTGCTAACTCTTTTGTTTAGCTTGGGCAAACTTGCGATGCGGCTACTGCTGCTATTTAGTTGGCTAACTGTGCGCTGTGTATCGCGCTACGGGCGGCCTG
Source organism: Ferdinandea cuprea (assembly GCA_963576555.1). NCBI lineage: Eukaryota > Metazoa > Arthropoda > Insecta > Diptera > Syrphidae > Ferdinandea > Ferdinandea cuprea. Next base: position 1,178,400 of record OY754958.1, read on the forward strand.
CACACCATACAATATAACACAAACGAGTCACGGTTCGATTAATAATTATCATTTACCAACTGAAAATATTTTTATTGGGCGTAGTGCGACCGGCGCGGCGGCGTGTTCAGAAGGTTTGCTTGTGCTTCGTGCTCTTAGGACTCTATTTCGATTTCGCGGTATGTAGAACTTATGTATCAGACTGCTCCGCATATAGGCAGCCTATAGTTAATTGTTATTAGTACAGGTGTGATGCTAACGATATGACGGATAGACCAGATTGGTCTAGTATGCGATGAGTTAGCCAATCACATCACGACCATCATTAGAATCACGACTGGGTGGTGTTGGTGGGGCGATGCAATAAATACAGAAGTGTCGGTCGCATGAAATAAAAAGAGAAAAAATTGATCTTGAATTTTGCACAGTCTAACTTGTGCATGGTAATTGTTAACTACCTTGAGCTAAGTATTTACGCATTAAGCTTTTGCATATTTAGCCACTTGAAGGCAAATTAACGTTGGAGCTCTTTCACAGCAACACGCGACTTCATATCTTTACGCCTTACGCCTTACGACGCGACGGCATTGGATGATTAACGGTTCGATTGAATACAAATAAAATGAATATCTACTTCAAGCGGCGGTAAAGGCAATTGTGTGTACATCTCACTTTTTGATATTTTTATTAGCACGAAGAACCCACCGAGACCATAGCCTTAATTCGAAAACCCGAAGTGGTATGTTAAGATGAAGATGAAACGCTTTTGTCTTCTGTATAATCATTCCGTAAAAAGTCAAGAGGCATCATTGTCGGCCCGGAACGATGCGTTGTATGTATACGGACAATTCGATCGAAGATGAATTCAAGGGCTCGCTCTGCTGTAGGCACAGTTAAGAGGGATCTTGCAAAGTCATTGGTATTTTTGTTTATATCTTTGAAAATCACTTATTGTGTGTGAGGAAATTGACAGTGTACGTTTTTCAATATCTCAATCAGAGATACATACGTACACCGTACCTACACATAAAAATGCTTAATTGAAGAAAAAAGAAAAAAAAATTAATCATAATAATAATATTAATGTGCGGAGCATTGGATTATATTTGGATATGTTTGTACATGAGCAATGAAGAGTGTTGTGAAATGCGATGGCATGCTAGTCGTAAACAATTAAGAATATCACTTTTCAAAGTAATTAGTTGCCTTACTGGTCTGGTATGTAATTTGCATGTTAGGGAGTAGGTTAATTTGCATTTATCAGAAAGTATTGATTTAATTTAATTAATTCAACACCATGCAACGTTGACTTAGTTCTTTTGCAAGTAAAATAATATGGACATGGCCGATGGTTTGGACGCAAATGTATGTTGAACATAGATATAAATCGAATCCATAAAGAACCTATGAATCAAATTTCAATTTATTAATAGGTATTGCTCTTCTCTAACGCACTTTGGTGATGCTTAAATGGTTCGATCGAATAACTCGAACACTAACGTCGCAAAATCTGGCCACCTACATAGAAACTTTTCAAATTTCCTTAATGTTGTAAGTCCTCCAATAATCCTTCGGCCAGGGTTGCAGTCAAACACACACCGGTGTCGAATGGGAATGAAATCTTTGTATGTTGCATGATTCCCTATCGGGCGTCATGTTTCTACGCTTTGGAAAAAGCTCACTCCAAGTACGACTTAATGTACCTTCTAGTGAAGGCTTTTATCTTTAATCCGATCTTAGTACTGAAAAACATACATACATATGTGTATGCGACGAAGCATACGATTTATATATTTTTGGCGGAAGCACAGCATCAGAAATTAAAGATCCAAGTCGATGTGCAATTGTTTATATTTGAGATAGACACACAGCTTAGAGATTTTATTCTATCGTAATAGCGAGAAATAAACATACATATATGAAACTTATGCTTTTATTGGTGCACTAAATCTAAGTCAAGGCGTCTGCTGGCCAGCAAATTAAGCAAGCCATATTATCATATCATTTTGTTAAAGGTGTGTGTCAAATATTTGGCTTAGGTTTTCATTATGCACAATTAAGGAACAATTTTTTTTAAAGATTTTTTTTGGACCAAAATGTCTTATTTGGAATAAGTACCGTAAAATAATTTTCTGAGGAAATTGTTTTTTATGTTCACCAGTTCATGTCCACAAACTGCACAAATGGACGCGTTCACTTTTTGGTGATATCAGTTGAGGAGGATAAGTGAGAGTATTGAAATAAAAAAGAGAACGTTGTTTTTTTAATTTTAGCTCTGTGCGTCTCAAATTTGTTATCGCTTAAGAAATATTCTAATAATTAGTCACATAAAGTTCAAAGTATATCGGGTAATTGTAGTTTTGGTCGAACTTTGGAAGGTGTTACTATTATTGAAATCTAATATATGACCAATGACAGATAACAGATGATAGATGACAGATGACAAATGACAAATGACAGATGACGGATGACAGATGACAGATGAAAAATGACAGATGACATATCGTCGGCTTAGAGTGTAAACCGTCTAACTCTATTTTAATCATATTTGAGATTTATATAGCATTAGAAAGGTTAAATGCAGACGTATCGTCGTAAATAAAGTGATTCAAATCGTATAACGATTAAGACAATTGAGTCTTTAACTTTCAAACTGAACTGCACACCCATTTCAAAGCTAAAAATCATATTTTGAATTATATTTTAAAGAGATAAAAAGCGTTTTTTGTACAGTTTTTTTCGTCTCCTGTAAAATTGCAATTTATAAAGTTAGCAGGTTTGCATTTTAAGTCGAAAATATGACAGATTACAAATGGCAAACGACAGGGGTAGCTCCTAGTAATTGGACTTTGGTAAGTATTATTATATTTATTAAAATAAGCAAATGTATACAGAGACTTGATTGAGACTGGCAGCCAGCGAGTCTGTTTAAGAAAATCTGTAACAGATGAAATAAATAAACAGAAGTCTATATTGACTGGTTGTAGAAGTCCTGTGCTAATTAACTAGTCAACGGTAGTTAGGACTTCTTGCCCAAAGCATGCCAGGCCTGAACACCTTCACATTCACGAATGAGGAAATTCATGTCAGAATTTGGTTAGCGACAGCATTTCGAAGACCAGGTCTTTATTTTGTGCCATATTTAGAGGACTTTAAATGAGTACTGGAATTAATAAAGAAAGCATAACACTCAATTTTTATTAAAAAAAAAGATAACATATATGCCAGATAGGCGTCACTCATAAATGCGATTTTCTTTTCCTTAAGATGGTACGTCATTATGTCATGATGAATTTATGTTCGCACATTTGCAACACTCAGTGCACAATCAAGTGCAATTTTGTGTAACACATCCTCCAATAAATTCCTCACACACAACGACGTAAGGCCGAAATTTGAGTGGATGAAACGTGCGCTGAACAGATCAGGTTTCTCTTGCACGTCCCGAAAATGCATGGCATGGAATTTATAACAGCTACTGTGCACTTTTTTTTGTTTGTTTCTCTGACGACCAAAGCCTCAATTCGTTGGTAATTCGATATGTACGATGATGATGGCTATAAGACTTTTGCATCGCCTTCATTTTCAATTAAAGTCACAAACTGAGAAGACGATTTGCATGTGTTAATCATTTATCGAACGCGAACAATCTTCCTCGTATATGAATGTAGGGACCACCACACTTACATGTTCGTTAGCAGCCTTAATATCTGACTTTGAATCGAATTTCGTAAACAGTGAAGCAAGAAAGATGTCATAACACTGGAAGCATTCATCTCTGCTGCTTTTTTTCTTTTTTTTTGTTCTTTCATCAGCGATAGGGTTTAGCGAGATAGGTGGCAGCCTCTTACAATAACTCATTCATCTCGTCGTCGTCATCCTCGTCGAGACGGCCAATCCACCCCACCCAATGGAGTGCAAAAATAAATCCCTGGTAATGTCTTCGTCGTGGTTTCCTATTGTTAACCGGCAGATCACCTTTGCAGATGCAAACGAAGCAGCAAAGAGGAAGAAGAAAAATAAGAGATCCTAGAACTTGACAGACCACCCACCAGTGGTCTGGCTCGTCTTTCTAATTCACTTTTAATAAAGTCGAAATCCATTTCATATGCACGCGCATGTCTGCCGTCTACAGTTGAATCTGCAGATGGTCAAATGGAGTTCTCGCTACGGTGGGTATCTTTGATCCAACGCGGAAACTTTTACCCTCCGAAACCTTGCGATAAACCCTCGGGGGTCATCACGACCGAGAATTTCTGGTTCATCGGCGAGAGTTGGGCTTTGTATGTCTGTTTCGAATGAGTGACTTCCGTCTGATTGACAAACTGCCTATAAAATATCAAATTGAAGGCAATTTTTACTGTCGAAGGTGATCCTGTTACAAGTATATTATTTTATTTCCATTTCCACTGCCAGTGTGATCATCATCACAGTCGTCGTAGTCGTCGTCATCAGGTGATTGAGCGACGCAACTTCAGCCACAGTAGTTCAAGTTGTGTTTACCAATTTTATTGCACCTTCTCAACAAGTGCGGTCGCTGTTATAATAATTGCGACTCCTAAATTAGCAATCGTAAATGTTTACGATCACTTGGAATACCGTACCAAATAGAGCACACCACCAGTTGGCCAAACATGAGTGGTGTCTCGAATTAGGAGAAATCACAGGCTACCGTACGCCGAACATAAATTGTGGTAAATACACATTCCCGTGAATCGCGCGCCGCGTAATGCTTACTCCATCAAACTCGTAGTAAACTTGAACTTTCTCGCGAAATTTCCTATATGACCACAAGAGAACACTCAATGGCTCATGTTCGGCGGACAACTGGTGGTTAATTCATTAGTTCATGGATCATGTTTTTACCAAACACAAGGTGCTATGCTGTATATAGTACTGACAAACACACACACACACACTGGCGGATTCTCCTGGAGTTGGTGGTAATTTATTGAGTGCCTTAAGTGTTTTTCGAACATCTGGGGGAATATTGTTCCATTCGACTACCGCATTCCTTTTACCTATTTGTTTTTAGTTTTTACTGCAAATGGTACATGGATGGAGGAACTATCGATAATTTGGACCACGAGCATATACATACGTCATGTCCACATTTAGCCTTGATGAAATGTTAAGCCCTCATCAAATAAACTGTGGGCATAATCCACAGCTTCCGATAGCCTTGAATTTGTTGATCGTATTCCCCTTTGTAGTCGAGCCAGATTAAAGCACACAACTTATTCGTCACGTTGAAATGAGCTCTTCTAAAATGTGTCAACTCTTTTACAAGACATCCTATCTTATTAATACGATTAAGGGTGTAAGAGTCGTGGGCAGTGTAGTTGGTCTAATCTCCGGGAAGGTCTTTCGCTAGCAACTGGATTTTTACTATTACTTCTTGCGGGGCAAACTGATTGCATTCAAATGTATGTACTAGTTTTTTCTATACATTGTAACCGACTGTCTTTGTTTTTACCTAAGAGTTAAAGAAACTTTTTAGACTTATTTAAGACACAAAAAAAAAAAACCTGAAGATGAAACTAGCGAAGGCTGATTGGCTTTTTTCATAAAGTAGGTTTTATTTCAATCACATACGCACTTGACATAAGCTAATTTTGTAAAGAAAAAAATGTTTAAGGCGACTGCGTATGCAAAGAAATTTAATGAGTAGCAACCAAATTCAAACAAACTGAGTTAGGACTCAATGCGAAGTTTGTGAATGGATACACTTTGTTTGAGTCATTAACCAACTGACTTAAAGGGGCTTAATACATCCATTGACTTCAAATGACTTCCAGTGACTGCATTCAGAGAATTCAAATAACTTTATCAAACTTCATCTAAGGATACAATAAGTATGCAATAGAAAGCAGTACTTGGACCCTTCCTCATTCAATATGTTGAATTTGATTGCTAAATTCAGATTCCTTATCTTTGTATCGTTCCCTTCTGAAAAAGTCTGTGGAAAAGAGCATCCTATTCCAGCTAGTGCAGCAATGGGGAGAATCTGTCAACGCGATTGCCGACAAGTACAAAATCTCCCCGTGCTGGGTTTGCAGGCACAGTAATATTCCGGATAAGTGCAAAGCGACTCAGTATTGAGAGCAATTTCTCGCTAATAGGTAGCTACTTATAGGAGTGGGTTCAGATTAATTGCAGATTGAAGAGGTTTTTTTCTTACAAGGTTCGAGGTTCCATTGCATCAGTCACCTTGTGGCTCTCCTCTCCATTAACAAATTTCAAGGTCTTTCTAGTACGCCAATTTAAGCTTACGAATATATCCACCAACTCACGTGGCATCACCCATTGAAATAAATTGAAAAGCTGTTCCAATGGTAGTTTTTAGCCCAGATCTTACTCTGTCAAACATCAGGCATGAAGTGAATGATATCAGAGCCCTAAAATATCACTTAAATTCTTAGACGAAAAAGGACGGTTGAGAAGTGAACTTGCCCAAAAAATACATTTTAATGCTCAGTTCTAGATTCCTCCTGTCAACTCTAGTGTGCTATTGTGATAAGTGATCTATGGCTTGATGAAAAGCCAGGCTTATTGTTGACCAGAAAAGTGGTTCTTATAAGCTGACGAATACTTATGTCGATAAATCCTGTCATTTTCACTTGCACAATCTGATCACATGTGTTCATCATGAGCGGATATTGTATAAGAGGTTTCTTGTTTTTCTAACTACATTCATTTATGATGCTTATCCGGTGCTCTCTTTTAATTAAATTTCTATAATAGGAGGAGATGACTTGACTCAAGGTTCATTGAAACCGAGAAAGTTTCGATAGGCTACTATCCTCATCATTTTCTTGTACTAAACCATCACCACGACTGCGTAGTGAAACTGTCAGCATATCATAATGCATCAGACGCATCACACTTAAAGCTTTAAGTAGGCTCGTCTTGCTTTTGGCAACAAAACAAAACCAGAGTAGAAAGATGAAAACCCGATCGATCATTGAATGAACGATGAAATTTTCTTTCACACATGAATGGGTATTATTTTTCCCAACAACTCTTGTTGGGAAATGTCTTGTTTAGAGCGTCGTCGCTCTAGTGCGTCTCAAAGGAAATGGCAGAAAAAAAAAAAAAACAGACAACCAAACAGGAAGATCTGGAATTTCGCATCTCTTATGGATAGAGTATCTATTCGATACGATGCCGATGATTGCAAACTGTGCGCACACAAACCTGTAGTGCTATCGCGGTGAGTAGCATTTGACGTGGGCCCCCAGTTGATGGTACATATCTGTACGTACACTTTTAAGTGATGGGAATTATCTTGGACACTTTTTGAATGAGCTGGCTGTTACACTTTCCGTCATGGAGATATTCGCAAATTACGGTTGTGGTTTTTGTTTCACTTTTCCCAACGAGATGATGTCGACGTCGACGACGACAACGATAGCGACGACGAACGACAACGATGAACGCCGCTGAAGAGTACTTTTCGATTCTCTGGTCAACCGAGTTGAAACTCACTCCAGATGGTCGAGCTTCTGCTGATGTAACACATAGCCAGCAATTCCAAGGAAATGCACTCTCGCTTTCAAATTCGATAATTTTCATTATGTGTGGCGGTGATAGAAACTGTCACGTAGCAGCCTGGCCGGTCTTCTTTTTCTCAAGCTATCATTAGGAGATTTCACTTTTAAACAATACGAGGTTCAAGTGACCGGTTACCGAGTTGATCATAGAAAGATGATCAGTAGTTGTCGTTAAGTGGACTAGTTTTATCCTTATAGTGGAGCAAAAGGAATAAATAAGTGGTTTGAGAAGGCGTGTAAGCGTTAAATGAATATCACTTTAGGCATCTCTTGCATGGTTACTGGCATTTCTTAGTTCGTTTACCCGGTTTTTGGTGTATTGTGGTTTCTTCTTGTTTTAAGAAAATAATATCGTGCTTTCTACAAAACCAAGATACAAATCGATAAGAGGTTTTTATACAACAATCTCCTTATTAATTTTTCTTTTTTCGTTTAGGTTAGGTTAGATCGATGTAGATCCATTGTGAAGCCCTACGGGTTCTGACCTTACATTGTGAAACCTTTAAGTAACTTATGAGTTGTGATATAATCCCGAGGAATTAATGGCTTAGTAGAAAGTTCTTCTGAATTCTGTGAGAAGATGCTTCAAAGAAATAAGTTTTCCATGTGGCAAACTATGGACTAGGAGGGCTCCGAAAATAGTGTGGAGTATTCTCATGCACATACAGTAAATCCTTCGCAAAAGTTGTCCTTCATTATGTCTGGAGAACATTATGAAGTTGGCAACATTTTCCTGATATGAACACAGGTTTCGGCCGCATTTCCAATAAAATATTTAATATTTACTTTAAACATGGCCTTCTCCACAATTTTGAAACTGATGATTTTAGCAGAGCAGGCTTTATCCCTCCGGCTTCAGAGAGACTTACTCCGGCTAGGCAGTCACTTTGAACAAAGAACTATATTGGAGGTAAACAGGGCAAATTATGCCAACGTTCTATTGATGACACGTCGTGGCACACAATATGTTGTAGCTTGGACAGATGTTTTCTGAGAGTGTAAGTCTTTGTTAGTCAACCACACCATACGTAAGGTAACGTTTTACAAGACACGAACAAATCCAGTGAACCAGTCTTGGGATAGGACACAGAGTTCTTGTGAGCATCGAGCAGCACTTCCTCTGTGTGCTCCACTAAGGCACACATGAAGGGTTTGGGAATAGATTCCAGAGTAATGCCATTCTACATATTTCACTTTGGTAGATAAGGTTGATAAGGTTGACAGAGGTTGATCCTCCTTATAGAGTCTTCTCAACAAGGAGTCGACCAAATTCTCATTTCCCTGTTCATGCTATAAAACACTCAATTGATAATACCTCACTAAACTCACTTAAACGCAACCATTCAATGTGAACCCTAAATCAACAGAACAGCGAGCATTCTCCAACGTTCTACTGATAACACGTCGTGGCACGATATATTTCTTCCCTTAATTTTTGGGTTTGCATTGGTAAGGACCTATTAGATTGTCAGTAAAGCGAATAAGACGTTTAGATAATACGCTGAACAAAACCTTATAAGCTATGTATAAAACACTAAGCCTTTGTAGTTGGTGCAGAGTAGGCTAGGGTGACCGGTTTCCAAAGTCAGAAACAAACAATTAACGCTTGAGCGCGTTTTTGAAACCAAAACTTTCGTGACCTAAAAGAGCTGAAAACCACCCTGTTGATTAAAGAAGAAGATGATGATCAGAAAGGTCGTCAAAGAATGGATTACCTTGTATACAAAGGTTAATGCCGAGGAAATTAAGCTGAAAATAAGCTGGCACTTATTAAGGTGCACATTAGGTTTTTTATTGTTTTCGGACTATTCTAAGTCCAATAATGCCACAGCTCTGCAGGCAGATATTTGGTATATATTTTAATTCAATTGCAGTGTCTTCAAATCAAAAGTTAGGGCCGAATTATTATTGTGAAGCACTTTGCTAGTCTGTTACGCAATGATTAAGGCATAATAACCGTATCTTAAACTTATCAATATTCTCCTGGGAATAGTCATAGTGTCTTTTTTTACTATTTCTTCAGCACTCACCAGTTCAGCAGATCAACGCATAGTTGGTTGCCAACATTCACGTTAACCGCTAAATAACTAACGTTACGCTAAATACCATTGCGGCGTCATATGGAGCACTTTCACTTTACTTTGCGGTATTTCTTCTCCTTCTTCTCTAATTCCTTGTGTGCTCATGTGGATAAACATCTATAATCTTGTTTCACCTGTGCGCGTATGTGTACGAGTTTGTGTGTCTGTTAGAAATAATAAATCCAAAATTAATTTATGTACTCAATGAATCACTGCTCGAAACCAGATTTACAAACGGATGTGCAAGGAGATGGTATTTGCCAGGGAATACCATTTTTCGTCATTATGTCTTCAACATGGAACCTATTGCATATGCGACATTTTTATTTCTATGGTCAACAATTCGAAACAGAAAATTGTTCATGGTTTGCAATTTAAAGTCGAGTCTTTTATAATTTATCACACAGAAAAGATAAAAAAAAATCTTTTATAAATGTTCAATCGAAAGATGAGGAATAACACATACGAATGTGTGTAATTTATAACCCAATTTTTACACACTGCAATGGCATGGATCAAGAATACCCTCCACATGATTTGAACCAATTAATTTTCCTGAAAAGTGAAAAAATCAAAAAACCAAAAAAAAAGAGAACAAAAAAAAAAAACCTCAAAATATGTAGATCTGAAACAAACCCTGTTTGGTTAATTGAAGTGAGCACTAGGTGTGTGCACGGTCCACCATTGACAGCTAAATTATTTCGAGATGAATTTGTACTTTTCACCAACGAGCCATAGCCGGCACGCCGTTGTCGGTGCTACAACCACCACCACCACCACTACTGCCACCGCCGCCGCCGCCCTCACCATCATCGTCCGACTGCAATGTCTATTCGTTATTATTTGTCGGCGTCTTTTTGGACGTTTGTAATGGTTTCACTAGATGCCTATTGTGGCCTCGGGCAGTAGCACAATGTACGAAAGTTGCGTAACAGAAGATTTTCAGTGCTTAGTGGGCATTTTGTTTTCTTTGATGCCCCCAAAAAGAGGAGAAAAAGAAAAAAAAACCTACATACATTCATATTAGCCGTGAATTGCCGAAATTGTTTTTTTCGTTCGTGCGGACTCGATTTTGATTCATATTTTTCCCTTAATGTGAGGTGTTTTGATGTGTAATTGGAGCAATTTTTATGAAAGCACATTGATTAGGCCAAACTTGAAGCGTATAAATAATGGATTAACGAGCGCTCCTCTCCAAGTTCCCGTTTTAATGAATCGACATAATTGATATTGCAAGGGGATTTGACGACGACGACGACAACGAAAACAAGTACATTCGAAGCGTCTGTGAATCTCCGACCTTGAGCTGGTAAGCATTTAGTAAGACTAACAACATGAAGTGTATAAATTGGTACTTAAGCCTGCCTATTGTATGACAAGTTAAGTTGTGCAAATGCTCGAAAAAGTGGTATCAAGGGAAACAAAATATAGCTGTCACCTCACTCGTGAATAGATACATAGGTGGGGGTATACGCATGACACAGACGACAGAGTTGACATGCGAACTGGACTTTAAAAGAAAAAATGTTTGCTAATCACATGGAGAGGGAGGTAAATCGTGTCAGCATTGAGATCTTGCTCGATTTTATTTAAATTGGGAGATACGCGTTTTTAATTTATAACAAAATGAAAAGCAAAACAAGCGAAAGGCGTCCACTCACAGGCTTACCGCGCGCCAGACTTTTTGATTTATTGCAGCGCGAATTTAGAATTACCGTCACCAATCATTAGTGTGCGGTGCGTATGCACTGTGCATGCATTTAGCTGCCTCTAGCAATGCCAAAACTGACATGGGCACACACATGGACAACAAAAATATAATTTAATAAGCGATATAACCGAGTGGCGGTCACTCGCGTAGACATTTTTACGACGAACTTGCGTCGCTCGTTTAAGCAGCCAAGCGGGGAAATAAGAAGGCAATTGAAAACCGCCCAAGAGACATATACTCCTCCAGCTCACCTTAGATTTGTAATTCCTGTTTACCTCGCTCGTTGTCGTCATCGTCATCGACGTGCATACGACCGAATGCGAATGCGAATACAAATGCGAACTCGATGATGTTGATGCTTATTTATTTGTTCATTTGGTCCACATCGAATAGGTACGCCACAATAATAATAATGATACGGATAGTGAACGCGAGCGCGTGCATACCGTGCTCTATCAAATAATGGTGTGTCTCTAATGGCGGTGGATAAGTACGGCACATTATGCACTCGTATTGCATTGGCCGAGGTATGTACCACCAAACTGAATGCACAGGAATAGCACGTGCTTGCGATGCGCGCTACCACTGCTAAAAAGTCATGGTATGGGTACGTACAATTGCTTGTTAGATATGGCGTCGCGTCGTCCCACTAAAACTCCCCAAGTGGATCTTGACGAGCGCATCGCGAACCTTTTTCTCTTCTTCTTTCCTTTGCACTAGCATACTGTAGGATGTAAAGCAAAACCTTTAGTGCACAAGCACATTTCAAAATAGAATCAAGGAAAAATTTGCATGCATCAGTGTGCTCGTTGTTGCATCTGCTGTAATACGTCACAGCGACATGGATCGGTATTTTGGTTAATTGAATCTTCTTGCCACAGATACCTAGTGATACGTTACATTCGATTGTGATCATTGGCATTTTGCATTCGCTTTGGAAAGACAGAAAGACAGAAAGACTTTCAAAAGTACTCCCAACTCCCAACTCACTACTTTGTCCGCTTCTCTGCAGTGGACTCTGTGTGTGCTTGCTTGCTGGTGATCGGTCGATCAACAAGGAAATGTTGCACCAAAACCAGCAAAAAAAAAAACCAAAAAAAAAAATGGGACCAGAGACATTTTAATATCGTTCGGCCAAAGTAGACTAGGAAAATCGCGCAGATCTCGGCCTCCGACGCGACGCCGACGCCGCCGCGCCAATGCAAGAGACAAACTTAGACGACGAAATAAAAAATGAAGACGAAGAAAGAAGTCCTAATACCAACCAACAACGCTTAGGAGTTTCGTTTTATTTTTTGTTAAATCGATTTGCATGGCGCATGAACCAAGGCGAACACTGCAATAGGGGTGGGCGGCTGTTGCTGCTTTTCAGTAACTGGCAACTGATGCGCGCGTGTACTGCTTCGTGGTAAATTTTTCCTGGTAATTTTCGCTGCAAATTATTGGTATTAAAATTTTATGCATACAGAGCAGTTTTTATGGGAATAATGAGTGGCGCGCGATTGGCTTCTATCGTGTACAGGAATATTGCAGCTTAAAAATTATATTTTATATGCTATTTTTTTACATACATATACATCGTATATAGATACAAGCAAATATTTTAATCGGAGACAATGATGTAGGTACACTTGTTGCATCACAAATGATTAAGTTATCCGGTCTGATCATCATTACTAATCAATGACTTTAATAACACATTGACGAGTATGTAATCGAGTAGTATTTATAAATAATTTATGTCAAAACAAGGGCTTAGGGGTAGCTCAAGTCAAAACAAAATACGCAGATACGAGAGTAGCTCTCGATTACTTGGGCTAAATATTATTATTATCAGTGTATGTATAATTAAAGAATTAATATAATTTACACCTGTATAAGCTAAACATTTTGTTGACAAAGTAGCATATTTGTCTTTTTAGAAGATTTAAAAATCCTATGCTTTTCACTATTAAAATTCAAGATTTGAAAACGTGTTTTCTTAAAAATATACAAAATATTTCGCCTTTGTACGCTTATGTTTCTTTCCAGAAAGTTTTCGTCATTGACGATCTAAGTGGTCTCACTAACATTCGCTTCGGCAGGACCCCAATTCGCAAACATTTTCGCATAAGTATTGCAGTCAAAATCTCCAATTCTAACAATCCTCATAAGAGCACTTTCCTTCGTCTGTCTTTTCTATGAGAATAGGCTTCTCGCGGAATTTGTTTTGAAGTAAAACTGTACTTCATGCGAGAGATGAATACAATTTTCGGAGAGGTGAAAAAAATACTCTATAAAGCTTTGAGAAAAAAAATTGTTTCCTATGCCAAAATTTCAGGCGGATTTGCTCATATAGATACGAGTTACGTTAAGTGAAATTTGAGAATTTGAGTCCAGAAGCAAATTAGTTTTTTCTTCAAACTTTATGGCTAACTAAAGTATATTTAATTAATTAATTAAAGCTTTTAAGTTTTGTACAATTTAAGCTGTTTAAGTTTTGTACAATATTTCTTTTTGTATTGGTTTTTTAAAACATGGTTCAACGACATGGCTAGGTATGTTCACGGACTTCGTAGTCACGACCATATTTCCAGGTACCATAATAATGTTACCATAATAGAACAAATTCGGGTCCGTGTTTTCCTGCACAAAATTACACTGGACAGACCGCCACCATGTACAACTGTACTTAACTATCTAAACTCCTCTTGTCATATCCACTAGACTCTGGAATTCTCTGCCAAACACAGTCAAACAAATATTCCTAGCCAAATATTTGAAAAATTCCTTGATAGTGTATGTCTCTCAAAAATTCAACAACCATCTGTTTTTAACTATCTCAAATACACTGGTATACTAATAAGTTATCATGTTCTTAATGATTTTTTTTGGCGCATATAGGGATATGGATAGGGTATCATACTGTTTGGCCCAAGCGAACTGTAGCCTTTCCTTATGTTTCTTGTTTTGCTTTATCGTTTTATATGACGGTACATACCATTCAAATATTTTTTTAAAAGCCACTAATCACTTAATTTTTGTTCTACTACGTTGCAATTTGTTTTTTCACGCTTTTCCCCCTCCGTTTGTACCGTATGTTCAATCAATAATTATACTATTTTATATTCTTTACTTTTTAATTAAATTAAATCCTATTAACTATCCTTAATTATAAGTACTATAACAGTATACAAATCTTATTTGTAAGCCAGATTATATAAATAAATCCCTATGAAAGCCGAAAACTGTGATGAGAGCAACTCAGCATTTCGAAGATCAAAAACCAATTTTTTTAATTTTTTTCATCTGCTTTTGATCCGACGGATTTGAGAAGCGGCTGCGCAAGATCATTAAAGGTGAGGTCGAACTGGCCTTATCCGATAATGCAAAATACCTTGAAATGTTTTTGGGACTGAACTTTACTCGAAAGAAAAACATGATTTCAAAAACCCAAATAAGAAAACAGTGCGAAGAAAATAAGCGCTGGTACAAAGATCGAACAGAATTATGAGTGCCTCACGCATTGGACATTATTCTGCACCTCCTGTCTTAGGTTTTAGATGAAAAAAAAGTAAGACTCGACGAGTGTGGTTACTATTCCATTTTCGGCAAGACAGAAATAATAATTGGTATTATTGGAATTGCCTCTAAGACATTTGTGACCCAGAAGATGGACGTGAGGTGCTTTGCTTTCAAAATTATTTGAAAAGCTTTCAATTTGATGCACAAAAAATCTTAAAAAAGCACATGGGTATGCTGAAAACGCTCTTTTATCCATCAGCTTTTATTTGGAATCATAGGTTCTTCACCTTCTCCAAATCATCCTATTTTCTCCCAACCCTTGTACGCATGAAACTAAAGAAACTAAAGAATTCAACTAGCTTTTTTCGACAACATGAAATATTCACTACCTCTTAAAACATAAATTCAAATAGAGCTAAATGCATTCAAATCCAAATGTTCCTCCAATAAGGCATCTTCAAACGCAATAAACCGCATTTTAGTAAATCTCCGCTATACATCTTGAAAATATTTAAATTAAAAACAATAAACAAGTTACAACCATACATCAACATAATCTAATCTTACGACTATCCTCGGGCTATGTACATAAGTATATTCCTTTAAAATTTGCCAAGTCTGACTCTGACTGGCAAAACGAAAAGACTTGTCTTATAGTAACGTTAAGTCAATAAGTAGATCGTTTACGGATTCCATTTTAATCGCATGTCGTAATTCATGTGCAAAACGAAGGCAGTGAACATTTACGGAGACGATTTGACCGATTTTAATAACATTGTATATGGAAGGGTATTATAGGTTTACTTTTACACGTTTTTATTTCTACAGATTATTGTTGAATACATACATCAGACAAAATAATGCAACTTTAGCTGATAAATAAGTTTATTTATGAACTAATTGCTTATTGGACCTTGTGGCAACTGCCTAAATAAGCACATGGGTTTTCAAATAGCTGTGCTATTGTAGGATAGGGACTTATTCATTTAATATGGATTAAATGTGAATGTTTTCTTTAATTTTTTTTTTTCTTTCTTTAATTAAAAGAAAACGAACGTTTACTCAAAATTGAAGTCATCAAGGCTGACGAATTATATCCTCGAGTTTTTGTAAAAGAAAATGCGAAGATTTTACGTTTCATCAATCTGCAATACGAAGTCATAGACAGTCATTGCATTTGCGATAAGCCACTTTTGGGAATATAAAGTGTTAAATTAGGTCAGCACATGATATCTTAGTCACAAATGGTGTCGCAAGTTTTTAAGGTCGAACGGGATGCGAGCTGTATGTACCCTCAGTCCTGATCCTAATATCGTCAGCATAGATAGAACAAGACGAAGAAGACGAAAACTCGTGAAAAATCCCCTATTGCAAAGTTTACATTAAATACGAACATCAATTATTGTCTATCTTATAAACTTTTTGTATCGACAAGTGTTACAATATAAACAAAGAACTTGCAATCAAATCGAAATGTGATGTAAATTATTTCTTTCTGTTTAATAAAGTAGATAACGCATCCGGTTACGACATGGGGCGGACACACCCAAGTAATAAAATAATTCTCATCAAGCTTTATTCGCTAAGTATAACTTAATTTATTGAAAACGACTTTATGATAATTATTTATAGTAAAGCAAATTTTATAGTTCTAAGAAAATGGTTATGCTAAACTGGTACTTTAAAAATGTATGTTGTGGTAAAAAGCATACATGACATTTTAAAGCACAATATTTGTGGTAGTGTATGATTGCAAACTCAGACACGAGCTATTGTGATGCGACCGCTCTCTGAAAATACGATTCATTCGGTAAAAAGCCCAAAAACCCCAACTCAAGGGTAAAGTTGAAATTTAGCCGATTGTAACATCATGATGTAGTTCTGGTCATTTTAATACCGAGAAGTTTACTCTCCTTAGAAAGATCCTGTCTTCTAAGCTCGTAAAATTAAAATGTGTCGAGTAGATCGCTTCTGTCTGTCTAAAGTAATAGGCAGGTTTTCACTTAAGGTTCCATTCCGTTTTTATGTGTTTATTTGTGTTCTACATCCTTTAAGAGTGCACAGTTAACACTTGTGATGATGAAAAGGAAGGAAGGGAGTTTCATCGTTGCCTTGTTACACAAGGTTACATATTTACGTCTCAAAATTTTAAAATCCAAGTGCAGTCCCGCGAATGTGTAAAAGAGCACTAGTCTGACCATCGTTCTGCCTATCACAATACTTTTGAAATGCATATATATAAAAAACACAAAAATATATTAGGCGTTCACTAGGCATAAATCAAAAGCTTTAGTTACTACAACCATTTTGTGTGCAAGTTTTGGGTACGAATGGAGGGAACCTACATTTGAATGCTAACTCCGAGCTACAAATGTGAGAAGCTTTCCATGACAAGTTACACCCTTGGATGTTGGTGAGACTTTGGCGGTGAGTACTGGGGAGTGATTTGAACATGGAGAACCATTGAACCACTGCGTATTATAAAAAAAAAACGAAACAAATATATTAATTGTTGATTTAAAAATCCAACAGCAATATTTTATAGTTTTTTAAAAAATAAACGCAAGTCCTAGCGCAGAAATCCCCTTCTTGATGTAGTGGTTGCAGAAACAAGGTGTTGTGTCTCTTTTTCTTTATCAATGACATAAATTGTTGTTCACCAGGATCACAAGCCAACACATTGACTTCTACACCATTGACACCAAAGGTCTTGCATACCAATATGGGTTGATAAATATTTATTCTAATGTAAACCAAACTTTGTGCCAAGATAACATACACAAAAAGACGATGGAACCCAATATGTAAAGGACAAGCTCTACAAATAGAGTAATGTTCGTATAGAAAAAAAAAACAGTTCAAGGGAGATGTGTTGTATGTATTTCTAGAATCATAATCAAAAAATTAATTGTTTGAGACAAATTCGTTGATTAAGAGAACTTATTTCCCATTTATGTTATTTTCGCTTTTTAAGTATAAAATAATTACTTAATTGCAAAGACCCTATGTGCCATGATGGGCTTCAAACACAAGAAACAGGCCAAAGAATTTCTAAGTTATACCCCTAATATCTGTTAAAAACAATAGTTCAAGTTTGCTGATTGGCAGTCCAATTGGAACTATTAGTTTTAATTTTCTTAAAATATTTTTTTACCACATTTCTTAAAATATCTGTATTAATGTGATAGAATACCAAAAACACATTGGACGTCCAATATAATAAATTATGAAATGCACAGCTTTTAAACACAAAACGTGAGTTCAGTCTCTTTTTTTCTCTATTTTTTTTTTAAAAAATGCCTAATCGTTTTGTTGCTTTGGTTAAACAAACATAATCCTTTTCTAAACTTGGTTAGCCTGCCCTAAATAACAAAATTAACGCAATCATTGGAAAGATTTGCTGACGAAATTTGAAGCATTTCGTCCAATTTTGGAAATAAACCCTTCTACGCAGATAGTCTCGGGTTGTAAACAATTTCTTAATGATCTTTAAAAATAGTCTTTTGCAATATATGTCTTTCGTTCTTCCAATCTTTTAGACTTTTTATACTGCTTTTTAAGAATGAGCGTGTCATATTAATTTATTAACTAAAAAACGCTAAACACTGCTTAATCTTTAGGAAATACAACAAAATCAAATTTTAAGGTGAGATACATGCAAATACTTATATACACAAAAACTGGCAGTATCCGACCAAGTAAACTATATTTCATTGATCTTGCATAAAGTTAAAACAAGAACTTGCTGTTACTGCTGTTTTTTTTTGTAAAACTTATTAAAACAGCTTAAAACTATAAACTTAAAAGTTTTATACACAATCTTGTCTCTTTTTTTATTGTTGTCAAAAAAATTATTGCACGTATCTAAACCGAACGTCCGAATTGAGGAAATGACACACAACGTTTTTTATTATCTTTTTTTATCCTAAAATTCGCAAATAAAATAAACTAAATAACACAGAATTATAATAGAAAATATAAATCTGTAAATATAATGTGTGCCATAAAAAAACCCCTCTTAAGTATGTGTACAGAATTTTAGTGGTGTTTGAGTCGTTAGGTTTTGACAACTCATAAAAAGCCATGTTCCATATATTTCATTAAAGAACAACTTAATCTATTCTGTAGTCCTTAAGCTATTACTAAATTAGGATAAGCACTTGTGTGTGATTTTATTAGTTAAATTCAATTAATAATTTACTCAAAAGCTATTACTATTTGAAGTGTCTTTAAGTTGCGAAAATCAACACTATAAATAAGTTGAACAACAAGATTTCCTAATTTGCATAACTATTATATTATTAAACAAATTAATGTAATAACAAACCTCTTCCTCATCACACATATGTATGTACGTGCTCAAAGGTTTAATACCATTATGTTAATCCGTAGATAATTCGGTATTACAACAAATATTATTATTATTTTTATTTTTATTCTATTTAAATATTACCGACGGAAAATTCGCTCTCATACTTACATGTGTAGTTAGTGTGAGTTGATCTCAAACAATTTATAGTGACGGCTAGTTATCCTTTTAATTTAAATTTATTTACAGTTGCACGACTCTTAATGAGGATACACTAAATTTTAATTTTTCACTTCTATTTTACTTGTATATCGTATTTTTTTAATATAAATTTTTCTAAATTCATTTCCGTTTCCGTAAATTATCACGTATCACCGATTAGATTCGACGCCAGCATATCAGTATGCAGCTTTAAATAAATTTATCCACAATTATCACAGTGTAAACATCAAACAAAAAGATATAACAAACTATACAAATATTTATATAGCAACAAAAAACAAAAAAAAAATTCTTTAATTGCAGTTTTGAAAATGTTATAATTCGTGGCACATCAGATTGCACAATATAATTATTTCTTCTTCAATCACCATCAAGAGCAGAAATATTATCCTTTTTTATCGGTTTTATCCTCGGCTTGTTGTTTGCTCTCGTTATGTAGTTCACCCCCGGAAATACGAAAAAAAAACAAAAACACCAAACACCACTTCCTTATTCAGGCAAAAGAAAATTTAAATCGCACGCTTGACCTCCTCCTGCGATCCTGCGCCACTTGTACACGCGTGTTGACAAGCGCGAATGATAACCGCTCCAATAATCACATCGGCTACACAAATACTCGAAATTGAATATACACACCAAACGGCCAAACAGACTCTTCCGATAGATGCTGCGCTCTGTGCTCAATGATTGAAGACGAAAGGCTCGAGTGAAACACTTTAAGGCATCATGTGCACCGTTATCCGTATACTGTGTCGTCTGCTACAAGTTCGAGTTAAGGTACTGAACTGAAAACGATCGTAACTTTTTAGCATACCCAAAGTTGCGGGCAGTTCAAAAAGACATGCCTCGGTCGGTCGGTCGGTATAGAGAAAGAAGCAAGGAGGAATATAAAAAACTGTATAAAACTGTTACAATAAAGTGCATGAAAAAAAGAAGAAAAAAAAAACAACAACAACAACAAAACAAAAACACAACAAGAGTAGCAGCAGCACACAGCATCGTATAGAAGATCGCTCGATCGTTGGTTCATTGAAAAGTGCGAGAGCTGCTGCTGCTTCTGAGCGGCAGCGGATGGACGTACACAGCCCACGAGTTCGCGCGGTGAGGCACGCGCATACAAACACACCCAACGTTGAAATGCGCGAGAGGATCGAAATCACACGAGAGATAAATAGAGAGCGGTCTTCATCTTACAATTACCATTACCATTTACTAACCATGTGGTTTCAAAGTCAGGCGTAGAAGTTCTCTTAGAGAGTGACTCATAAAAGAGTCTTAAAAAGAAGCAGTACACGAGGAATTGGAGCAAAATCATAATGTAAACAGAGAGGAGTGATCAAAGCTTTTGGATCTACTTTACTTTACTTTGGGAGAGAGACAGTGTCTTAGGTCTCTGTTTATATCAAGTTCTAGCTTGAGAGAGTAAAAGCTTTTGTTAACAACCCAACCAAACCCATTGCGGTTCTGTGTGTGTTTTCCATGCAGTCTTCTTATAAAGCAATATCAAGTGATGTTCTCGTCATTGCGGTTAAAGCGTGCATGGCCTTCAAAGGTGTTTGCGCTTCAGAGGTGGGGCCTGCTTTTAAGTGAAGTATTTAAAACAAACAAAAATATATGAAAGCATTTGTCACACATGCAAATATGAGCAAAAACTAAATCAAAACCAAAAAAATGTACTTTCAAAAAAAAAAGTTTATGAGGAAACTAGTTTCAAATTATGAATTACAAATGGTTATTCCATACAAACATCTTGAAAGTGTAGATACAAATTATGAGTAATTTGTTTCTTTTAGTTATTTTTATTGTGCAAATCTCATTTGGTAAATTCAGTGGGAGAATATAAATATATTTTTAATTCTTTTATTTACGTATTTAATTTAATCTATCGAGTACAATACCTACCTCGATTAGAAGTATTGATTATTCTTAAAAAATATGAATTAACAATTTCCAAAATAATATTCAATAGTTGATTGAACATCCTTTATTCAATTTTATTCATTGTTTTTGTAAATGGCTTGCCGTCTTTATTTAAATATTCATATTCAATATTCCCCCGTGACTATGGACAGTTACTATTATTACTACTATTAGTACTATCGACAACGTATCCATTTTGGTTCGGTGCTTGTTTGGAGGTCGGCGAAGTAGAGTGGTCTCGTCCTCACCATTTTAGGTCCTCTTAGACATATTGTAATAAACTTTGGTGGGAAATAAGACGATGTTGTTACCTTACAAGTCTGCATTGGATGGTGAGACGTCGAAAAGTTCTTCAATATCTTCTATAAAGTAGCTTCAAAGTGTTCTGTTCCTCAAGTGACAGAGATAGCGTCGTGTTATTTTCATTATGGAATCCTCTATAAGATTGCTTTCATTCATGACAAGCAAATCGCTCTGCACAGCCAATGGTTAGAGGAGCTATTTTAACTGTTTAGATTATATAAACTGTTTATGTCACAGATTTATTTCTAAGCGCTGCAGCACGCTGGTTGATTAGCACTGTCGAATAAATATTTTGTATATTTTTTTATACACAATTTTCGATTTCTGGTTCTTCATCCTTTTTTCCATTAACAATTAATATCAACAATCTCGATAAGTCCATATGAAAGAGACCACCCGGGAACTGACTTTACATATACATTTATTTTAATTTATGTTTAATCTTTTGCAGATACATTTAATGACTCCATTAATTCATTAATTGCAACAGATAGAATTTTACCAGGATGGTCTTAAGGACTGATAATTTATAGTTTAATAAAATTATAGTTTATAAAACAAACTAAACTTTCAAGTAATTGAAACCACTCAGACAGTACCTGCATCACTATCCGAAGGCCGAATATCAATCATATAACCCAGTCGGGGATTGTTTGAATATGAGTATAATATTTTTTTTTATTTAACTAATTTGTTACTACGAAACAGAAGGTAGTAAAGTTTGAGTGTGTCCATATTGTATCACCATATTAAGGTTTTCTAATAAAATGAACAAACACTTTTATGTTATGAAGCATTTGGCAAAATAAACCAAGAAATGAGCGTGATAAAAAATGTCAAAAGACATTATGGCTTTCTCTTTTTGTTATAAATGTATTTGATTGAAAATTACAAAATAAAAAAAATGGGCGTTAAAAAACATTTTTGTGAATAAATAAATTGTTATTGGTATTGTTTACATATTTGAGGCCAAGAAATTACACTTGAAAAATTAAAAAAATACTCCTGAAAATTTCGGGCATTTTAGATAAATTTTCAACACTTCAAATTCAATGGAAGATAGATGAACAAAAAATCATAGATGAACTTTTGATGCTGACAACATATGTATACTTGAGCTATAAGTTTTTTGTCAAAATAATTATAGATACTCTTAGAAAAGAGTATGCGAATTAGTTAATAGAATTAGTTAGAACTTTTTGCTATCAGCCCGATGGTGCTTTTATGTACCACCCTCAAATTGTATTAACCTAAAGAAATTTAACCCGGCGAGCATGTGGTAAGAAAACGTAACACTAAGTATGAGACAGGGTATGACATACTCCGACTTCAAGTATTATTAAAATGATTCATTAAATACAATTTTGTAATTTCATTGATTATATTTTGTAACTTAGGTATTATTATTTAGATTAAATAAAACATATTCAGTTTATAGAAAAATAATAGATATTTATTTATATTCTTCATAAACAATGAAATTTTAGGAACAAAAAATTAAATCTAAAAAAAAACAACAATTCCAACCAAAATAATGTTCTAAACTATAAAAATTTACTGAAAACATAAAGATAATGAGATCTTCTACTCATAAAATGAAATAATAATTTTTTTGTCTCTAACAATAAGGGTATATTTAGTAACTGTCGTACACAAAATAATTGTACGTAAAAAAAAATCATTAAGTATGTGACAAGGTATGACATACCCGACAGGAGTTTGCGCGCGAATATTCTGACAGATCTTCCACGCTACACTGCGATCACTATTCCTCACGCACACAATTGCCTTCAGCTACTAAGTGCACCAGTTCTGGCAGATGAAAATTTTAGATTATATGATTGATAAGTAAAAACAATTGGTCGTTTATCAAAAATTCCGGCCTCATTCCCAATGAATTTCCAGCTGTTAGCTCTTCAGATAAACCAAATCTGCTTGCTGCTTATTTTGGAGCTCGATCTTATCTGGACAGTATTCTTAAGACGGGTAATAAAAAACAATGATGTCTTCCGTCATTAAAGCGAAACCCCAATACTCTGCCATTATCCATGAGTAGCACTTGCATCGCTGAAACCGAAAGGCATTCCATTTTCGGTATGTGCGTTAATGACAAACTTCGTTGGAACAATATGTTCCTCAAGCGACTTAGTTAGACATATTTCACCTCATCCGATCTAGCTAAAACCTATGGCCATGATTTAACAACGTGCGATTAAACATATTGGAGATAGTGACATTGCGAAATAGCTTGTCTCTCTTTGTCACCATTGCTATATCTGCAGCTTGTCGGTGTTTATAGTCACATCCACCATAAGTGGTCCAACTGTGCCCGAACTTCATTGTAAGGCATACAAAATCCGTTTAGTGCGCGTAAATTATTAAAAAAAGACTGCTTAGTAAGTTTCTTTGAGGTAGAAATATTGAACCGTGCAAACTGGGTCAATGGTCCAGAGTTTTGGCCTGGTTTTGGAGTTGGAACTGACCTCTGTGTTTCAGGCTGAAATCCACGTCTGGGCTTTATTTATCCTTAGAAATCCTTTAATATATTCCCAGGTAGTCAGGCTATGTCGTCTTAGACAATGGATTCAATGGGACTGTTGCATTAAGGCTGATAGATGCTTGAGAGCATCAATTTCATCGAGACTACTTGGAAAATGTTCTGCGGGGCAGACAATCCAAAAGACTAATCAAGAATAATAAGGAAACTATTAAACTGATATACCATCATAACAAAATTAATTTTTGCCCGGAGACACAATGCAGGCTCTGTATGGAAGATTTTAATTACATAAGAACAAGTTTTTAACAAATAAAATACAATTTTTAACGAAAAACTAAGGCATTTATCGCAATAAGAAAAACAATTTTGTTAAATCTTAACTTCAACTAATGACCGCAGAAAATTTACAACTAGTTTGGGTAACTTGAGATTTTCTTTCCTGTAAAAAAACACTTATTTTCCATTGAGGTCCTGCATCCTCAAAATCTGCCCCCACTCAGTAAAAAGCATAGCCATATTCACTCTATCCAATCTTTACCTATTACTGTTTGTTAAATCACGCCATTACATGTCTCGGTGGCTGACAATCAGCGACGTTTTGATAAACTACATAAATAACATCGCCCAACAAAGTCCAAGACTGATTTTCTATCAGCGTATCATCTCATTGTCCGATGATCTAAATTGTGACTGTCATGTCGAAATGTCAACGTGAGTTTGATCTATTCGTATGCGCGTTGAAAGACAAACGGCCAAGTTACCGCCGTTAGTATAGCGCAACCACACATTACAGGCGAATCCCAGCAACCTGCCTACTTTTGCCACGACACAGGCATCACTATGATCTGAAGAAATCCGATGACGCTGAAGAGCTGTCTCCTCTCGGCAAAACCACTGGACTGGATGTTCAAACAAGTGCTACCTTAGCATCAGCAGCGAGCGGTATTTATTGAACTTGATGCAGCCGAATGCACTTGTCTCACAGAAGTCTTCGTTGTTGGCACTCTCCACCTAAACCGAGTGGATGTGCCAGTGCCCGAACAATTCGAAAGGAGGCAGCATCTCTCTGTGTGTCGGAAGTTCATTCATTCAAAAAATCGAATAAAAAGAAGAGCAAAAAGAAAACCAAAAAAAAAAAAAATATTCCGCCAGCAGGGATCAGACCGTTTAATCACCACGAATGCAATCGAGCCACGAGCATCAAGCTACATCAGCATAATCGAATGCGACTGTAACTGAATTACTTTTGATTAATAATCCAGCGTCACATAAAAATGAATGTGGAGTGAAATGTGAAAGAGTGACATCAGGTGAAAAGGAACCCGATTAGGTCGCTACGTATGTATGCGGCGCGCTGATAGAGCGAGCGACTTTCTACTCCTCAAAGTGAATGTACGTCAAGCTGACAGAACTCAAGTGAAATATTAAATCCTCAAGACGTTGGCTACCTAAAACATAGCATAACCCAGGCCCGGACCTAAGTAGTACTGTTATCATTGTCAACTCGTAAATATTCAGACACCCACAAAGATAGCCGAACCAAACAGCTGAACAACACTGAACATCTGAACATAGCAGAAAATTTGACTTTCGCGCAAATAGAGCTCGTAGTGCTTGCTATCTACATGGCATCGCTCCATTCCGCAGGATCTCTCTAGTATGCCCAAGAAAGTGTCAACATTTTAACGAACCTACAAAACTCGGGCCAACATAAACCAATCTCCCTCCACACACACTCTTAGTGGCAGTGCTCCGCGCTGGAGCCGGCGACAGACAACGACAACTCCAACCGACCACGAAAAGAGGAAGCAAAACAAAAGCAAGACAACAACAAGCCAAATCCTCCAGCGCGCTACTGACCACTTGATATATTTCTACATTGCGAACGATCCGAACAAGCAATATTACACGATGGTGTGGGCGATACTTTATAGCAATGGATTTGCAGTGAAAGATCTCGCATTTGGCGCAAGACATCGTAAATAAAAGGCCAGGAAAACTGATCACTTTTTTTTTTTGTCTCTAAAGCAACAATCGTGTCGCATAAAATTCGAAAAGCACTTCGCGTCCCTCCGACGAACGCGAACATAGAATGAACAGCATCTAACCAATGTAGCCCTTCTCTCCTGCGACTGCCATCTCATCGAAACAAGAATCCAATTTTGGAAGCGCTACTTGTCAACCAAGCGATGGCTTAGTATGACCGAAAGTGTTCAAGTGATGCTGTCAAGTCTTGTCGGCGGTGGTGAGGCGACAACCGGAACCGCACCCACTCGGCTTATGAATTTTTGATTCATCCCCAGAGTAATGCGACTCTGCGCAATTAATCCAATAAAATTATATAGAAGTAATCGAAAGATGGCCAAATGTGACCGTCTGTAGAACCGCCATCGAATGCAAATGCGCAAGCACTGCTAGCGACACCCGTACCCGTAGATGTAGACGTAGATCGACGTAAGAAGGTTGTCCGGTTTATGGATGTTATATACGCACAAGCACAGGCACAGGCACAGACACAGCACACACATTGGTCAGGCGTATCGGAGCGGGTAAGGCTTTTTTGAGAGTCTAGTTGACATTCTAGAAACAATCAACCGCTACACAGACACGCAGAGGCGACCGATCGACATAAACTCCCAGCAGCGCTGTATAAGGCATAGGCACCGTCACAGGCGTAGACGCAGACGCGAATGAAGGTACAGAGGTAGGCGCGGGCAGCACCGAACTTTCAGAGCGCGCATAATTTTAAAAGGCATTGGAACTGGGCGCGCATGTAGGCGACATTTCTATGAATTTTATAGATACTGTCTGCTACTAAAGACAACGAGGAAGTCTATGTGTGTGCTGCTCTGCTCTGTGCTGCGCTGGCGATGGCGATTACCATCCGAAGGTGATTCGGTTCTATTTTCGCTTACGTAAATTAGATCTTAACAAGCCACAATGGGTAATGTTATGGCTTTGGTATCTTCGATCTGCGCCAAGGAAATGGGCGGATAAAACTGAATAACATACGAGAGCGTGTGCGCGCATTCGCATTCGTATTCGCATTGCGCTGTATCATGTTTTCTGTCGCGCGTCCTCAAAATCACCGCTACACAACTGAACGGCCGTGCACGATTTATAGTAGAAGTGAAGGATGGATGATGTGGAAATTGGTTCAGCCAGCTAGCACCACACGTCGTCGTGTAGTGAACGTTCTAAATCCAGTTCTCCTTCCGGACTGGTTTTCCCTGCGTAAATTGAGTAATATTGCCACCACGCTGGTATGTGTTTCACTTAAAAGCGAAATTGACTTCCACCACCAGTAGGCAGGAGCAGGAATCCTTTCTATTTCAAATAGATATTCTCGAACTGAACCAATTATGTCACTCAGTTTTGGTTTTCTAATTGGAGAGAGAGAAGTTTGAATCCTAAAACCGCATTGTTGGCTACAAACTGCTGCCCACTATACGTACATACATAGATACATATATGTATGTAAACGTAGAGTGTACGCTGAAGTAGTTTTTTAGTTTTTTAATCAGAGGATAAATTTACACGGCCTATGATGGCAGTAAAATGCGGTTTTTGAATGAGATAAAAACAACAGTTCGTGTAGCAGCCTCACTCTTAACCGGACTTACTTATGGCATCTCCTCTGGTTGATCTGCTGCTGTGCTGATGTAGTCAGCACGACGATGTGTGCTGCAGAGTATATGCGGACAACCACGTCGGACTATCAGATATAAAAAAGTGAAAACTGGAGCAATTTCAGCTACAGATGTGCTTATGCGGTAGGTAGTAAGTCGACGACGGCAACGACGATGTCGTCGCTATAGTCGTGGTCGTCGTCGTCGTTGTCGTCGTTAGAGCTAGGTATGCGACTAATGGGGATACACCTCTGCCTCACAGTTCACTCACCTATATAATCAAAAGTGGCCGTTCGAAAACTGGATGCCAGGAGAGCCAGTCAACGTTGCAACCATAACATCGCAACTAAGCGCGATGTTGGGTAAGGCGAACCGCAAATGTAATTGCACTTCCAGATATCTTCGTTGAATGTTCTAACGGAGTAGCGCAGCAAACTAGGTTACAATTTCCACATCACAGAAATCGGTTTATAGTTAATTGACCACCGTGATGGACGAAATCTATCCCAAACAGTTTACATCACAATTAACCACTTCCTAGGGTAATTTAATAGTAACAGAATCATTCAATAACTTATGGTATTCCTATAATGTATGTTGACTTGATGTTGTAGTTTTGTGAAGAGTTGCATGCGCTGTTCGTTAGGAAATTGAAGCCGTGAGTTGACGGCATAGAGAAACTTTTAAGAACTAATAAAATACCAAATTTAAAAGTGTGAAGCCTTTATATTTGTCGGGCCCTAAGCAGAAATATGAAAATTATGTTTTTCTCTATATTAATGTTTGGATCATATAAAATAGGTAACAAAACCAATATCTCATTTAGTTCCGCAACACCGTAAATCCGAAACTGATAGGTCACGTTTTTGAATGCGAACATTCCTAACATGCGGTAGCCCTTGCTATCTGTACGCTTATGTAAGTACTAATCCACACTACTATAAACCACAACAATGAAATCTGTGTCAACCAGAGTCATCATAAGTCCATTATCCTACAGCGTGAGCAATGGATGATAACATGTTCTGCATCCTCTTCGTGGCGAGGACAACAAAACAAGGTGACGAAATATGGGCCGAATCTATGCAAATAGAAATGAACCTCTCCAGAATTTTTGTATAATTTTATATTTGGGACGCCGGATTCCACTATTTATTTTGGTTTATCGATAACCAAGCTTCATCATGTATACTAGTATACTCGCTTCATTTCTTCATTCGAGATATCACGAAATTGCTTGAATCTCTAAGCCATCGTCGCAATACCACCTACTAATCATTGTTTTGTCGTTACTCTCATCAAAATTGCTCAAACGAAATCCAAAGTTGCATTCCACCCCTAGAACAATTCAACCGCAATACTCGCCATCTAGGAATGCGCGATCAGATTACCGCTAAGCCTATATTCGGAAGTACAGTTAAATACAAAGATTCGTCGTATTCTTTATTATTCTTTATTTTAGTTTACAGCCATTTAAAACCAACTTGCATTAGTATTTTAACGTAGTGGCGTAGTATCGATCATAAGACCCACATGGTTTTCGTCGAATAGCTGGGGTGAAATCGACTAAGGTGGTAGTTGACAAACAAAATCATCACTTTTGCTCCATGTAAGAAAATATCGATTATGATGTTTGTCCTGGCATTTAACTTTGTTAAAATTCAAATGTTAATATTTAGTTAAAGAGCAATAAACTGTAGTATATAGTCAATAAGTTGACAGTTACAATTTTTTTTTTTTTTTTTTTTTTCGTTTTTAATACCATCACAGAGCAAAAAACAAAACACTACGTTCTCTAAGTGTAAGCTCTCAGTATCGCTTTACGCAACGGTTGTTTGTTGCGCGACTAAGCTTCATCTACCGATCTTCATCTTATAGACTATTTCAAGTAATTACAAATATAATTAATTTAAAGTTAATGCATTAATGGACTTTTTAAAATCTGCTCGCGACAAGCAAAAAACAATTTCGTTGCAGAATTCATTAAATGTGCTTATGCACCTTGTAATAGGCTCATTATTACCATAATTGGTTCTATGCCTATCTGTATAAAATAAGCTTCTAACCCGCAGTGACCTTTGGGGAGCATATATATTTAAAAGAAAGATCAAGTCTGGTGAATTAATATGATAATTAAGAATATCGCGAATAAACATGACGGAAGTTGCATCGCGTCTGAAACTTAAGGTTTGCAGACCAATTAAATTGCACCTTCTGCCATAATTAGGTAGCTCATCAAACATATTTAATTTACGAACCGCGTACCTCGTGAAGTTTTTTTGGACTCTTTCGAATCTAAGTTCGTGAACTGCATATGGCGAATCCCAAATTACGGAACAATATTCTAAATAAGGTCTGACTAACGAGCAATAAATAATTTTAAGGCTATTTATATCTCTAAAGTCTTTACTATTATGTTTAAGGAAGCCTAACAATGAGTTAGACTTGGCAATGACATAATCATAATGAAAAAAGAAACTTAACTTATTGTCAAATATGACACCAAGATCTTTCACTTCATCAAAACGTTGAAGTCTAAGATCATTTATAAAATAATTATGCAAAATTGTAGTACTAATACGATATGCCGAAAAAACTTTACATTTAGAAATGTTAAGTTCCAAAACATTACGATTGCACCACTCCGACAATCTATTAATATCTGACTGAAAACGAATGCAATCAGATACATTTTTTATCCGCGAAAATAATTTCAAATCATCGGCGAAAGTCAAAACATTACAAAATTGAAATATATCATGAACATCATTTATAAATAATATAAATAGCAACGGGCCCAAATGACTGCCCTGTGGAACACCGGAAGTAACTTCTATAACGCGAGAAGTCAAACCATCGACTTTAACCATTTGCCTTCTATTAGTCAGGTAATTACGAAACCATTTTAGCATTGATGAATGAAAACCCAAAGACTTTAGCTTAGCCAAAAGAAGTGTGTGATGCACCCTGTCAAACGCTTTCGTAAAGTCAGTATAAAGTACATCAACTTGTAATCGTACATCAAAACTATTAAATATATAATTAGTCAACAAAGCCAAATTAGTAGCACATGATCTACCACGAACAAAGCCATGCTGACTATTTGAAATAATTTCTTTTACCGCGAAAAAGAGTTTGTCCTTAACAATACTTTCAAACAATTTTGGTATTGCAGAAAGCTTTGATATAGGCCGATAGTTTACTACTTTTTGCCTTAAACCGCTTTTATAAATAGGTGTTATGAACGAATATTTCCATTCATTTAAGAAGTTCCCAGTTACAAGAGACTGGTTAAAAATAATTTTAAGTGGATGAAAAACGGATGATAAACATTTTTTTAATATTACCACAGGAATCCTATCTGGGCCAGGGTTGCTATTTAAATTTAGTTTTTCTAACGCGTTTATTAAATCGTCATCCGAGAATTTCAACACACCGATGTCCAGAACTTCAGGAATCATAATGTTATGATTTCCCGTTACCTGCACATGCGACTTATTGTACACTGACTCAAAGAAATCAGCGAACAAATTACACGTACTTTTCAAATCTGTTGAACTTACATCTTCGAATTCCATTACCTTAGGAAAGCCTGTGGTATTTCTTTTCGAATTAATGTAATTCCAAAAGGATTTGCTATTACGCTTCACCGACGATTCTACAGACAAGATATATTGCCTGTATAAAAACCGATTTAAAAATTCATATTTTTTCCTGAATCTCAAAAAAAGTTCACGGTTAGAATTAGTTTTATTTGATATATAACGAGAATAAGCTTTCCTTTTTACGTTACGTAAATTAACTAATCTTTTATTTGACCAAGGAATTTTAAACCTTTTGTTAAGACGCGTTTTTGGTACAAATAATTCAAAACCAGATTTGATCTTATCCAAAAATATATCATAGTTACCTTTTAAATTGGGGGATTTCATTTAGAACAAAAAGTTTGATGGTGTGTCTTACAATTACTTGTGGTAACTGCAAAGTGCGTGTACAGGCGGCCTGCTCCTTTTTAAAATTGCCTTAATATTAACGCGATCGTGTAATTAAATTCCCGTGGAAAACGAGAGTGAAGCGAAATAACTATTATATCTAAAAAATTCAACCGATGATTTTGATTTAGCGATAAAAAAGAGCGAATGCAGACGACGTGGCACATGAACTGGTACAATGGTTGATTAAAGAATGACATTTTATTGAAGCTGTTGCTGTAAGTTAACGTTTAGTACACTGGTTTTAGTTCAAATATATTCCGCTTGGGGCGAACAGTACGATAATCTATCCATATCCCTATATGCCCCAAAGAAAAAAGCATTAAGAAGGTGATGAAATTCTATGAAATTTTACAAAAAAAAATATTTTTTTTTTAAAAACCAAAAACTTTGTATGGGCGATATATTGGAAAAAATATTTTCTAAATATCTTGTTAAACATTTTTTTTTTCAGTTTCTATGAAAATGTTCGATGAAAACAGCATTTTAGTAAAAAAAAGCCCACAAAAAGTAGGCGTGGCAAAAAATCTTATATGACAGACTTATAAAGGAGGGCAGTGCCAAAATTTGAAATAATGTTAAATGAAATAATTTTATACAATACAATTTTCATACATTTTTTGAATTGAAATTGAAGGTAAACGGTAATTTAAACTAATTAGATATGAATTATGTGATGTCTTCTAGAGCTTCAACAGTGTGATATTTTCATCTTCAATTTGCAGTTAAAGCAGAAATAAAATAAAAAAATTACCGACATTTTTGTAAAATTTAAAAGACCAGAGTAAAAATCTAACATTGATTGGAATGGCACTCCAAAATAAAAATAGTTGCCAATCGTCCACCACCATTTTGCGATCACTTTACACAGAGCAAAGAAAAGTTGAGTCTTAAAAACGAGAATCAGAAAAAGAGACAGTCAACTATCAGTTTAGTCGATGCCAACCCTGGTCTCCCAAGCGTATCTGCATATCTTTCACAACCTTACGACTGATGATAACGACTGTTTTGGTTGTCTGCTCTAAGATGTATTTACTGTGGGTAATTTATGGTCCCTTATTACTGATCGTAACCTCATCGGCATTTAAAAAAAGAAAAACAAACGAATTGTATAAATCTTAATCCGTTTACTCTAAAAGCATATTTCCATTTTAAATCCTTTACCTCAGACAAATGCTTTATTCATTCAAGTACAAAAAATATTTGGGGACTTTTTAAAGCCTTCAAAAAGATTATCTAACAATGTATTACTAAGAAAACGCAAATAGGTTTCTAAAGATAAGAGTTATATGCATAACAAATGCGCCTTCTAAAGTCTTTCTCTCCACTTTTAGGGGTGTTCTTTAAAAGTAGACAAAAAGAGAGCAGTTGATAAGCAATGTTGTTTGGAGCCATCAATTAAGAGGTCATATTTTGTAAAGAAGCAGCATCCGGATTTGAAAAAATTTCAACTTTAAATGTTTTTCTTGAATTCGGGGCGAGAAAGTGCAAATATTTTTGCTAAGACATGTCGGGACTATTTACCATACTCCCTATTGACTCTCACTTCACTTATTCTTTACATGTCCTGGTTTGCTTCTGGTTTGGCTATTTTGAAATCAATAACCTATTTCGGATCACAGCAGTATTGACAACGCTTAATAAAATTATAAGATCAAAGGTTCGAGAAAACCTTCACTTAAAGTGGCTTAACATTATCATTTTAGTTTTTATTTTGCGATTATACGTAATTTTACTTTCTTTCACTTTTAGAACTACGAAGTGATATATATCTAATGTACTTATATATGTAAAAGATTTTGTAGATCTGTAAACTGCCAATTTTACGTTGCTTTTTGTTCCATTTTATTGAAAAGAATTTGTTGCCACAGTCGTTGTTAACTATTATTTATATCTGCTCTACTGTAAGATTATCTATTATTAAAATCCTTAATTGATTATAATGGAAAAGTGGTGGTTCACAAAGCATTTAAAATGCATTTTACATGCTGACGGCAACCAAGTATCGAATTTACGTTTTTACGACACATTGGACACGGCAAGGGCAATTGCTTAAGATATGCGATTTTTTACGAATGCGATGCATTCTTACGGCCAATTCGTATAAGGATTATGGATATTTTTTATACTATAGGCGATGCAATTTTAATTAATTGGACAGGAAAACGCCGTCCTTTGAAATTAAATGAGATATATTTTTTTTTTGTTTAGAGATAGAAGTCAAATATAAACAGAGTGGCTAATCAGCAGATGCATTTCGCGACTTAATTATATCATTAAACTTCTCCATAAAAAGTAATTATTTCGTTAAATTAGTAAATCTTTGTTTCGCGAGAAGATGATTATTAACATTGTTAAAACAATTGGTGCAGTAGCTAAGTGATTAAATGCATTTCTGACAAGTCTGACAAACATCCAAGAGTAAGAATTGCCATAAGAAGCTTCTTAAAGATAAATCGCCGTTCGGCAATACGTAATACGTAAAAATACGTATACGCCTTCGAAACATTGAAGAGTAAAAACTGTCATGAGAAAAAGTAAATTGACATTCGGAACCGGCATTACACTGTATGTCACTTCTATTCGTTTTTTTTTTTCCAGAAAACATCCTCTGCAGAGTTGCTGATCAGAGCGGAATGTGAGGCAGTCACTGTAATTAACGTGTTTCCTCTAACTTTCTTCACTGACGGGTCCAAAATGGACTGTAGAGTGGGAGCGGACGTTTTTTTAAGGAACTGCATACGTCTTTATACTTCCGGCTCGCGAAATCACCCAGCGTCTTCAGGCGGAGGTCGTGAGGAAGCGGGTAATATACTCTTAAATAATACGTCAGTTTTCAGTTTGGTTTTTAAATTAACAAATCAACCTTAACCCTTAATATCCCACTGCTACCGCCAGGAACCAATCAAAAATAATTTAAACTTTGTTAAACGATTTTTTGTTCAAACTTCCTGCTGCCACTTTAAAAATATTTCTTGATACAAGCGCCAACGTTTGCCCCGGTTAGCACTTGAAACCGAATTATTTGACTCGTGTATGTTCAGTAAGATGTCACAAATTCGAAAAAAAACTTTTGTGAAATTGCAAAGTCGTAGAACAAAAGTTGTTCAGAAACGCGCGTTTTATAAAATTTATTTTTTTCAGCTTACAAAACAGTCAGTCTATTAAGGGTTAACTCTTTCAGGGGCACTTACATATACATTATAAGGTATTCCTTTTTTGTTGTTTCTATATATATTTAGGATAAAATAATAGTTAAATGAATGACAATGGGGGCTGAGCTATGTTAGTTATGCTAACCACCTTCAATCAGTGTGAAAGTGCATTATAAACGAAAAAATATACCCATTATTTATCAAATATATCTAAACGATGTCTGAGAGCATCAAATAAACAATCAAAGTAATAAAAACAACTCACCTAATAGTTTTAATAGTTCTTTTCCGACAACGAGACAAAAACACTATAAACCAATTTCAGAATGCAACACAATTAACGCATAAACGATTGCTGGTCTAAATAATAACTTGAATTCAATAAAGATATGTTGGATAATAAACAAATTTCTAGAGCAAAGAATTTAAGGAAAAAAAATCGGAAATACTGACCATGAGAGTGTCAACTATTTTGACATATCAGAGGCTGGACAAATCACGAACTATTGATTGCTAAATTTGAAAGTGCTGAGGTTCGAGGTTTATATACGATTGGTTATATTTTAAAGTTAAAACCCAAAGACAAAGAGTGTAACATGGTGATTTCTGGATTTAACAAAAGGGAATCGATTTGGGAGTTCGTCAGGGTTCAGTTCCGTGACCAAACTATTTGGTTTACATAAAGTCTTTGTGCAGATTCTATTTTTAAGTATATTTGCAATTGTTGCGTTGATTGTTTGGCTGTACAAAAGTTTAAAGGATGCTGATCTGTATTTTTCAATAGGTGATGTACATAAAAGGTGATAAATGCTTTTACTAGATAATTTCAATAGAATTTACTTACTAAAATACGCATAAAATCAAAGTAAATGCAAGAAAATACGTTTTTATTACAAGACAAAGTACTTACTAGCCTCGCAATAGCATAAAATAAGAATATATTTTTAGCATTTATATGTATCTACAGAGTTCTTTGATCGATTAGGTTATGATAAGGATTAGCTAAACTTTTACGTTTTGCCTCAAAGAATCCCGGTTTCATATCACTTCGTCACTTGATCAATAAAATTCTGGTTTTGTTGCATTTGTGTGATCCATACATTTTTAGGCCTGCCTCCCTTTTCGCTGTAGGAACGTTGAGGTTATATTTATTGGCAGATAGTAAATACAAATCTTGTATTTTATTAGTACGTGCTGCGGGTTTTCATGGTATCTTATGTGATTCATTCTCTTCAAAAAAAACTAAAAAGTTTGAAATTTTAGCCATATAATATGTATTGAGGAACTAATTTAATGGGTTTCGTGAAATAAGTCAGCGAATCTAGACGGCGCGGGATAATTTCATTTCACTATCTCGGCTATGTACAATGTTTAAAAATAATTTTGAACCCCCATACATAATCATCCGCGGTTTATTTTCATGCGGTCATAATTCAATGCCGCAATTTAAAGTTTCAAACTTTAACATTAAAGGCTTTTGATTCCAAATCAGATATGGAATTTCTTGCAGAGATGCTTTACAGTTCCACAGAATTGTATTTTTTTCTTTTCTTTGTTATGATCAACATTTAAAACCCTCCCACTTAGCTACATCTCTACCGGTCTGTGAGTTTACCCTGTTCAACTTTAACTCTGGAAGTTCATGCAAATTGTTTGTACGTGAAGGACATGCTTTGTGCTACCAAAAAGTCATTTCGACGACGAAAAAAATTATACTTAGTATATATATGAGGAAGCAAAACGATACAAAGTGCAAATGCATCGACGATTTAACGAAGCATGTAAAGGGTGATCCATTTCGAGGTTCCCTACTTTTTTAAAGAAAAAAATACAGAAAATTCAAATTTAATGGAGAATGTTTATTATCATTTGAAAGAACATTCTTTGGCATTTATTTTTTGAAGATTATGTCTATCAAATGTTGGCCGTTGCTACGTCGCAGATCGTCCATCCGTTGAGTCCAATTGTCGATCACTCGTTCGAGCATTTCGACTGGTAACTGGCGAATGACACGCGTGATGTTTTCCTCCAAGGCCTGAATCGAAGCGGGTTTTGACTTTACATATCCCCACAGGAAAAAGTTTAACGGTGTGATATCACACGATCTTGGTGGCCAATCGACCGGCCCAAAAAGTGAAATTATGTGCTCACCGAAATGTTCTCTCAATAAGTCCATTGATTGATGCGATGTGTGGGAAGTGGCGCCGTCTTGCTGAAACCAAATGTCGCAGAGATCACGAGCTTCAATTTCAGGCATCAAATAGTCGGTTATCATGGCACGATAATGGTCGCCACTTCTGGATGAAGTGGCAGTTCTTCAATCTCTTCAGGTTGCTCTTCGTCCCAAATGCGGCAATTTTGTTTGTTTACATACCCATTGAGCCAGAAATGGGCCTCATCGCTAAACAAAATTTGCCTCGAAAACGTCGGATCTTCTTGGAACTTTTCAAGAGCCCATAGAGCGAAGCGATGTCGCTTGGGAAGGTCGAGCGGCTTCAGTTGTTGCACAAGCTGTATTTTGTACGCTTTCAATTTTAGATCTTGACGTAAAATACGCCAAGTCGTTCCATACGTCAGTCCGACTCTCTACGGTCTTCGTGTACACTCTCAGCTACGGCCGCTATATTTTCTTCACAGCGTGCTGGACGTGGTCTATTCGGTCGAATCGGTCTCAAAATGGGTGATGGTGTTGCGAATAGTACGCTCAGTAGGCCGATTATGTTGACCATAAGTTGAGCGAAGTGCACGAAACACATTCCTCACAGAACGTGAATTTTCATAATAAAGTTGAACAATTTGTAAACGTTGTTCACGCGTAAGTCTTTCCATTATGAAATGCCAAACAATACTAAACAAAAATAACATGACAGCATGACACGACTCAAACGTGATTGAGAGATCAGGCTATTGAAAAAAGTATCTCTACTTGGATCACCCGTTACATCCAGGGTTAAAATAATGGTAATAGGAAGATAAATCCTACAGAATAAAAGTTTTTAAAACGATATTAATGCAAGTAGGTTACTAAACAGATTAAGGAAGTTCTCGTTTTCAATTCGTTTTTTTTTTTTGTGCGAAGAGGGAGGGACTTTCTATAGAACTTTCAGTATCAAAACCTTTTTCCTTCCAAAAATACAAAAAAAAAACATTTTGCTACTACTTACTACCAATTTTTGGTGAACTGGAAGTATTTACTTTAATGAATCCTTTATTATAGTAGTAGTATTTTGACACAATTAAAATCTTTTTTTATGCATACTGAATCAGGTAAATATTTGAAGTCTGATCTTTCACTTGTAGTACTAGTATTTACTTTATGCTTATTTTTCAAGTAAATACTTTATTTTTATGCATATCACCAAATGTTTCAAAATTTAAACTTATTAAGGATAAATATTTTTAATTAGAAAGTGTTCATGAATTTAAGTATCTGAGATTCAGTGTTTCAATCATACAGAAAATCGTAAATAAAAGAAGATTAATTTTGTTTTTGCGTAAAGTTTTCTTCTCTCTACTATGCAAACAAAATGGTTTTAAAGCAAATAGATGGTTAAAACCGGAATAAAATAAAATACTGTATATAAAACGCCATTACAACCACAAAAACTGACTGTTTGGTGTGTTCTATGGGCTGTTGGAGTCATTGGGCTATACTTCTTTCGAAATGATGCTGGAGAGTCAGTTAACGTTAATGGAGGCCGGTATAGAGCCATGATAACCGACTATTTTGTTCCCGAATTGGATGGCATGAATGTGGATGAGATGTGGTTCCAACAAGCGCTACATGCCACACAGCGCATGTCACAATCGATTTATAGAAGGAAACATTCGATGAGTGCATAATTTCACGGAATGGACCTGTCAATTGGCCACCACGATCGTGTGATTTGACAGCCTTTATTACTATGGAGTTCTTATTGAATGGTTTTATTTATTTATCAATGGTTTTACTTATTAGTCAGAGTAAAATTATTCATATTAAATTGACCTCATTTTTATACCATATTTTGTTGATCATTAATTCAGAAGTTTCGACCCAAGATAATTTACTCAGATAATCTTATCATACGTGGGTGCAGTGGCTTAGTGGTTAAGTGCGTTGGACCACTAAGCGAGAGGTCGCTGGTTCAAATCCCGTTCTGTACCACCTGAAAGTTTTTATTCGCTGCCCCATATCTTGCGAACGTCTGACAAAAATCCAAGGGTAAAAACTGTCATAAGAAGCTTCTCAAAAAATAATTACCGTTCAGAATCGGCGTTAAACTCTAGGTCTCTTCCATTCGTTTCAAAAAATATATCTTACCACACACAGTGGTTGGTGAAGCTAGGCTTTAGGTCCTATAAGGGCCGTTTACGCCTAATATTTTTTTTTTCAATCTTATCATACAGGTGTTCATATATTTTTGTATTGTAATATTGAAATGATTAGTATTGTCCGACACTGTTCACATACATATATCATATACATATGTAAATTAAACTTACTGGCATGTTATCCATTTCAATTGTAGAGCATGAACATAATTGACAATTGCTGCAATAAATTCACTTAAGACTGCATGAATTTACAAAAGATAATTTTGTACACAATCCAACAATGGCCCCAAGCAGCTCCAATCAAGTAAAAAATTGTTTCAAAGTCATGCCTTCGTCAGGTGTTCATCGATATTCATATTATGTTTCGCTGTGCTATTGTCGCCCACGCGAATCAGCCAACTAAAACAGGAAGACGCCACAAATCGATTATTTCTTGACGCCGCCATTCAGTAGCTCCAAGCTTCTGCACAAGTCAATACAAATGTGTGGAACACGTCGTCCGCACAGTCCCGCAAAGATCATGCCCGCATCCAAGCAAGATGTGCGCTGTGACACACCACAGCCAGCTAATCGCCTAATCATGCTCCACACTACAGCAACAAGCATAGACACAATAATGTCCGCCTCAAAATACCTTATGCTCACATAATTTATTCCCCTACCCAATGGCATGAAAGCTTTCTATTTACAGCGCCCCAGCCAGTGGAGTTCCGAGCCCATCAATAGCGCCCATACATGTGAAAAACACATACTGACGACCGCAGACCCACCACTTAGCCAAGTGGCATTCTCGATGCGAGCATGTAACTCTTTATCGAATATTTTTCTGCTGTTTAGTGCTCCCCTCCAAGCGGCAAAAAAAGCGAATCTCTCGACCAAGAATGGTTGGCGGAAAATAAAAGGTAAATCACACACATTTTTCGTTTGAAGAGGCGGGCGGGACTACTGTCCTTCGTCTTCGTCGTTGTCGTCGTTGTCGTCATCGCCAGAGTAAGACCGCATCCACACTTAGGTGAGGCACCAAGTGGCAAAACGAACCAAAGGTGGTGGTACTGTTCGGACATGGGGCGCCATGTGAAGACGACACCGCTGCACTGGTGCCGTTCGAACACATGAAGTAGAAGCAGAAGCAAAAGCACCTTGCAGCAGTATCTTCTTCATGCGTGCAAACCATATCCAGCAAGTGAGTAGCCGCTGCTACCAGTAAAAAAAATTAACATAATTACGTTAACCTTATACATATGTGGGTTCTGTCCGACAGATGATTGTGTATAGCGGCGCAGTTCGTCGAGAGGCATGACTTCTGTTGTTATGTACAGTGCTGCTTCGATACCGCGCGCTGAGGCTTCTAATTGGTTGAAGACGGATCTTAGCGCCTATACATAGCCATTAGCAGGCGTCACTCCCAGTCAATTTGAATACGTATTTACATACTCAATCGAACGATCTGTCACTTGAGCGATTGTTTTAAGAGATTCCACTTCACAGGCAGCGAGCGGCTGTATTCAATCACAAGCAAGTTGGTGGCGGACGCGGAGTCATTGAGCTGCCTGATTTGATCGACGAAGCAGAGATTAGCTGAACTTTCATTTTTTGAAAGTAATTCAGATTAAGCAGCATTTGATGGACAGAACCACTAAGTGAGTGATATGTAAAGCACAAAGCGTGTGGCTAATACGTTTTCCTCATTTGCGTCATGTAACGATCGAAATCCATTAAAGCATCTCGTAACGCGTAGCACGTACCGCGTACGTGCCATTTACTTTGACAGGCAAAATGCAATGCATTTTCATGGGCATAACGACCTTAAAAGGCTCCAATCGTCAGTTAATTGAAGTCGGGTCGTAGTTTGACCCAAAACCGATAGATGCGTGTCCAAGAAATAAGTGGTGTGCTTGCAAGCCAACATCTTTAACCCTTCACTCGTATGCTTTTTTCGATTTGAAAGATCAATTTGCTCTGCATTGTGCACTCGAATTGAGGTAGCACCGGATCCATAAATGAAAATGAAAAATTTCTGTCGCTCTTAATTGGCCCTGTCAGGATTACGGTCTGTTTCTGACATGGCAAACATCAAAACTAAGTATAACCGAATTCGGTGTGAGGCTTGAAAACAGAAAATGAAAGTGATTGTGAGCTGGATTGAAATGAGGATTTGACTTCGCGAAGCGTCAACATGAATGACATGTACGCAGCTAAAAAGGTGTCAATCGAAAATACTTCTGCTTTCGCAAGTGTAAAGAATTTCATTGGAACAGTGTTGTCCTTGTCTACTATATAAAGTAAGAACTGCTCTTGCTCTGCAAGACGTTAATGAATGTAAATGTAGAACTTGTCTAATATTTTTAAGGCTTACCTTTGAGATAAATTTTATCGTGTCATGCAAAAAATTGTATGGCTTAAGAAACATTATTTTTGAACACACATTTGTGGGCTCTGCGTTTTTATTTTGAATTAAAATCTAATTACCGAAATTAGTCGTTCTTCGTTTGTCAGAAGTAGATGTCATTGTTATTCCTTAATAATTGGAAAACCGATCATAGAATTTGAAATTTGGTGAACAATAATAGTCTGATTTTCAAAAATAGGTTAGGTTATAGGTTAGGTACGGCTTACTCCAAGTTTTGCCATGGAATTGTAAAACCTTTGTGAACTAGACAGCTGCAGTATACAAACAGACAATGCCTGCTGATCGTCAGTCGTATTTGAATTATTGTCAAGCCATCCTCTATCTCAACAACGAAGCCGACGATTTTGTGTCGAAAATAGATGAACATGTGGTTTCAACAGGACGTTGCAACCGCACACACAGCACGAGCCACAATGGATATTGCGAAGGAAGCGTTTCTTGGTCGTGTAATCTCCCGTTTTGGTGATTTGGCATGGCCAGCAAGATCGCCTGATTTAACCACCCCAAACTTCTTTCGTTGGGGGTACTTGACGTCGCGAGTTTATGCCAGCAAGCCTTAGACAATCGCAGCCCTTAAGGTGTTACATGGGTTTATTCGGAGAAAATTTTTATATAAAAAAATAAAATATTTTATTCAAATTACATACATTTGAAAAAGAATTTCTGAAATTTTCAAAGGAAAATATACAAAATTTCGCCATTATGACGTTATTTCTGGTGACCACTCGGAAAAAAGGTACGCCCGCGTTGACTATAGAACTCGTGACAGGATCAAATAAACTGAAAAAAAAAACAATTCGCGTTTTAGTTAAGACCATAAACAAGAATTTGGACGAAGGAAAACAAAAATAGTGAAAATTGGATTTTTGGCAGACCTTTTTACAAAAAAATGCAAATTTTGGTAAAATTTGCATAACATTTCTTTTTTTTAAATAGTTGTAATTGAAAAGAAAATCCTTCGTCCAATTCCTCGTGAATTGCATCTCGAAGACCTGTGTAAAATTTCATCAAAATCGCTTGAGTAGTTTTTGAGAACTTTTGACAACCGACTTTGAAAACACAGTTTCGGGAAAAAAGCGTTTAAAGTTTGGATAACCCCAAATAAACCTCGTGATTGAATTGAGTGCGCATATTCCCAAGGCTGTATCTCCAAAACTTTTATTCGGAATGTTTTGAATACTGAGGATAATATTCTCGAGATTTTGTAGAAATTAATAAGGAGAATATTCCACAGGAATGCGAATTTTGCGCAACTTTGTAATTTATATCTTTCCTCGATTTTAAAGGTTATAAATACATTCAAATCTATAGGTTGTTCTTTAATTTTTAGCCTGTAAGACCATGTTTAAATATACAACAGTACTGAGCGGATTAATTGAAAAAATTGTACTAGGTCAGTAAATCAGTTAATTTTACTGTTCTGATGAATTCGCGAATCCCAAAAATGTTGTCTTTTATAATTACTGCCACTTTCTGTTCGAAAGAAATTTAAGAATTTTATGTTAATTAAATCTCTAAGAGTCATCTACGAGATAGCGTTTTATTCAACGCCAATAGTCAGAGTACAACATATGATCAGAACGAACATAATTTCAAGATGCCCAAAATTTCAAAATTGCATTCGTAATGTACATGTAATTTTTCTGTTAGTAGACAATCTTCAGAAAGATTTAATAAACTGATATTAGCTTTTCGTTACACTTCTTTTCTCCGTCATCTTCGAATACTTTTTGAAAAAGTTATTTCTTTATTATTTCGTAATTTCTATGAGTTAAGTATTAAGTTCTTTATTTTTTTTTTACAGAAAATCGTATTTTTTTTAAATCGTGACCTTAATATCTGGACTAGAAATTTATGCTTGCTTATTTTTATGTAAAAAAAATGTTGGTAAAGGCCGGAATAAATGTTTTTTTTTCGAAACTTGATGAAATTTAATTTAGGTTAATGGCTTAACTAAATTCGGCTAAAAGTGCAAAAAGGTGACTTTTTCAAAGCTCACATATACAGACCCCTCTAATTCAGAAGCTGGACTAAGTATCTATTTTGACTTTTAAAAGCTCTAAGAAAGAATACTCAAAAATAGGAAGAATTTGCCAACGAAAGAAAGAAACGTTTGAATCCAGAGTAATCTAAGCGTAAGATCAGTAACTAGTGACAGCTTTTTTGTGTAAAATTATTAGTTTTTTTCCAACTTTCCCAAAGTGTGCCACTTGGAAGTTAGAGGTATGTCCAACTTTCAAGAAAGTCACTTTGTGAAAAGTTTTGACAAAAATACAAATTGTGTACTTTTTGCTGAATGTAGTTAAGCCTTAACACGTAAAGTAAAAACTGTAAGACCCCATTCTAAATGCCTTCAAAGTCAAGTACATACAGCTATGTATGTCCAAAATAATAATAACAACAACTTTTATTCAGAACGTTATTTTCCTAAATAAAAAAATACTTAAACAAATATATATTCCTAAAGCTGAGACGGAAAAAATATGGTACAGTAGCGAGGGCCACCATCACCCCAGCTACCTCAAGTTATAATAAGTAAAAGTTAAGATCTACAATTTTGAGGTAAATACTAACTTATAATAACATAACTTCAGAAATAACTAAACAAAACTACATAATACATTTTTTAGACCTAATTAAATAACGCAACAAATGTAAATATTGTTGTGTGATTTTATAAGCCCATAAAAAAGTTGTGACGCCTTAAGTAAGAATTTTTCTTGGGGGTTTGATATAAACTATTCTCTATAAGATCTTTCCCATGTCGTTGCATTCAATAGATAATAAGAATATAATTCCTTTCGATCGCGCAAAGTTCTTGTATTGTATGTATTAGAAT
Organism: Ferdinandea cuprea; assembly: GCA_963576555.1. Taxonomy (NCBI): domain Eukaryota; kingdom Metazoa; phylum Arthropoda; class Insecta; order Diptera; family Syrphidae; genus Ferdinandea; species Ferdinandea cuprea. The sequence goes on from OY754958.1 coordinate 1,222,824, forward strand.
AGAGCTTAAAAAGTCCATTATATCTTCTCTAGTCATAACTCATTGATAAATTTAAGTTTAATATTTTATATTGCGCATGCGTGTCTGAGATCACCGGTGTCTTAAAAAAAGATCAAACAAAAATAATAGCAACATGCATGTGGAGTAAAAAAGTGTATTGGTTCTAAAAATCCCGCGATCAAAATTATGTTTACATAATTACTAACTTTTGTATGCTTCAATTTGGCACTAGTATTGCAGACATATGGTCTTAGCACAACGGCATCACATGCCACACAGCGTGCGTGACTATTAATTTACTGAAAGAAACATTTGAAAAAGAACATTTGTGAAGTAAATAGATACAAAATATACGTCAACTAGATATGATATTCGGTATGCTCTTAAAGAACAGCAGAGAGACAACTTTTCATCGAAAATCATCAGAAGCCACGAGGCCCAATCTCTTGTGTAGCAGTTTGCACTGCCCATTCCAGGTATATGTATTTTTTTGTGATTTATCTAGTCTATGGGCCTTACTAATAACCAAACACAAATGTCGACTACTTGCTATTTGCAAAGTTTAAAGTATAGTAGAGAGCTTTAATAGAATCCCACTAATAAAGGATTCACGTATTCGTTAAGTTACCTTTGAACTTCCTTTCAATCTGCTACAATTACCATCAAAGTTGTTACTTAATGTCAAAATCAGTTTTGTGGTTTTAAAAAAAAATAAATTCAAAAATTTAATATTGAAATAATTTCAAATGGCAAAAGTTCATTTGCCGATATGGAATAATAAATCAATCTGTAACATAATTTTAAGATTCCATTATTGTTTAATTATTTTCGGACGAAAATACACATCTGTGAAAAATATATGGGTTCCTTCGGATATTAGTAAGTACTACCATTTGTTCGTGGTAGTAGGTTTTTCAGCACTAAGAATTATGGCTTTTAATACCCGGGTCTCATGTTTATGCGTTCTTAAAGGATTTTTATTTTCATTATAATCTAATTAATTGAGTGATTATAAATCTTTCCATATAACCCCAATGATATTATCAAATGAAAGGGTTTGACAAGTAGAATTTAATTAATCAGAGAAAGGGGTTTTCTTCATAACGTCCATAGAAACATGTGCATTTGGTTTCCAACTAAAGTTCTCCATACTATACTTGAAGGATTATTTTTTAAAAGCTATAAAAAAACACAGATTCAATATTGTAATTATTGTTTGGTTCAAAATGAATTTAAAAACATAAATAAAGGCTATATCTATATACCTATATGAAATACCTTATCCATATCCCTATATACCCCAAAGAAATTTGTAATTGTAATTTATGAAAAAAAAAATTAAAAAAAACGCCTTAAAAGTATGGGCGATATATTGAAAAAAATATTGGCTTAATATCTTGTTCAACTTTTTTTTCGGTTTCTCCGATAATTTTCGAAGAAAATAGCATTTTAGTGAAAAACGCCAACAAAAAGTTGGCGTGGCAAAAGACTTTAAAAGACAAACCTATAAAGGAGGGCAGTAGCTACATATCTTGGAAAGGTTATAAAACTCTATCTGTATAATTTTAGCTTTAAAACGTTTTTTTCCAAATTGTGGGCGTGGCGGTATTTGAAAAATGTTAACACTTTACCATTTCGGAACTCTATGGGGTATATGTTCCCTAGCAATTTAAAGGCCTTAAAAGTTGATACGGTCGGACGGACGGATATTGCTTAATAGTCTTAGGTTGTGTACTGATCATAAATATTTATACTTTAAGGGATCAACGACGAATATTGGAAGTGTAACAAACTATATGTCCAAATTTATATACTTCAAGGATATGCTATAAACAGAACCAACATTTTTTATTCCTACAAAAAATACTGCCAAAGAACGTCGAGTGTAAGTAGCAATATCGCCTACTAAATATCAGCAACAATTAAGATTTTTAATTACTCAGTGCAATCAACGAATCATCTCTGTACACGATCCATATAACTTTGTTTGAAATGCATTAAGTTAAGATGTAATCCGGTAAAATTTCACGCGAAATGTAAATCAATTTCAGTGGAAAATTCAAGTGGAACATCGGAAATTAACTGATGAATATCGGATTTCCCAAAGAGCTAAGAGGAACATTTCTAACCGTTGACAGGTTTCTTTTTGAATTTATCTTCATCATCAAACGTCTCATTATTCCCACGTATGTGTACTAACAATCGTTCGTTAGGTATGTAGGTACAGTGGGGTTAGCCACTACTACGACTGTGACTTGTGCTGTCGATCGTCGTGGCCGGTTATGTTTGTAATTAAATTCTAATTAAGCGGTGATATTATTTGTCAACTGGTCGCGAGCCCCTCGAAGTAAGTGTTGCTTTATTCTGTGTCACTTGTCACATACGTATTAATCATTTCACAACGACGCGAGCACAAATATTCCGGATTCGCAATAGCGATCTGAGTTATTCAAGGATATCCGCGTTTTGGAAAAAATACCTCATCTGTAACTGCTTGTAAGTTGTAAGTCCCCAATCCAATCCAATTTACTAGGAATGCACCCATCGTAATTGTATCGATGGCGGACGATTGGAAAGAAAGCGGACGAAGAGAAGGGCAGCACATAATGCAAGACAATAACAACAACAGCGACGAAGACGACGACGACAACGCCATTTGAATACCGATTCGGAACGGTGTCCTATTTTATTGTGTAAAATCTGAAAATGCTTTTGGGACGCATCGTTGCCGAGACCGCAAATCGCATTTCTTCTTTTCAGTTTCAGTTAAACTAGGAAATAATGAAGCGGATCACTGAACTGTGTCCACTGCAAGTGGACTGAGAACACTGAACACAACTGCTGTACCTCTTTAATCCGCTGTGCGGCGCGCGGCTGAGCATTGTAACAAGAGTGCGCATATAGCAGAATAAACTGGAACACATTGGCGAAGCAATTTTATGTACCCACATTATTGACCTCAGCAAGACCTCCAGCTGCAAAGGCATCAGCAGCATCCGCACCATCATCATAATCATCATCATCATCACCACCACCACCATCATCACCATCATCATCATCATCTTCATCGGGTAGATTGGAAATTTGCTGACCACACTCACTTGGCGGAAGCGGAGTTGTTGTTACATCCAACGCCAGCCTCCCCTTTTCCATCCTCCGGCAACACCGCACTAATACCACATTCAGAGCTCTCTCTCTCCTCGTAGACCAAGATCGACGACTGTCGATATTGCCATGAGCAACAACAACTGGAGTACTTTATTTTAGGTGCATAACTCAAGATACCATTTATAGGAAATATTGCATAGTTGAATGGGCTCGAAAATCGAACCGAACATAACCCGAGCATAGACCATGCATATAGACCTGGCATAGACGGAGTACGGACCTTCGCGGAAACTCGGTCGATGGACAAATGTGTAGCACTGCGCACCGCACATATTTGCAGATAGTTTTGGAACTGCGATGTGTAGTTGTACCTAGTACCTAAAAATCGACTTTATCAGCCGTTCGTTACCGCAAACTCTTTCTTCTCTGTAGTGCTGCGGTATCTGTTTCGTCTTCTTTTGCGTCCGCGATACGTTGTTGGTACTAGTACTGGTACTAGGTTGGTGGCGAAGCCCTAGAGCTGCACTTAACAAGCCAAGATGCGTACGTATCCGTGTTTGCAATCTTTTATTGGATTTCCTTGCGCTCGTCGCAGATCAGATCAGTGCCCAGTGGGGTGAGCGGCGCGAATCTTTGGCCACTTTCATAGGTATACGGTATACCTCATACATGCACTCTCTAAATCCAGTCAAATTGATTGCATGCTACAGATTGTTAGCTTAACAGGCAACAGGACAGGAAACGACGAAGTACGAAGTATATTGGTGGTTTGATGTCTTTGTGATAAACCAAAGGATTAGTTAAGTCATCGATGTTGCTTTGCTGAGGTATTGGTGTTGCATAACACCTTTCTGAAGAGCGATTAAAAAAAAAACAAAAAAACAGTGATCTGCTGACATACATTGAGGAATTCCTCAGCCATTCAGTGCGATTCAATGCGTTGAAAACGCCTACGCAAAGGTAAAGGCAAAGGCAAAGGCAAAGCACCCGATACACATTGATTGAAATATCACATTGCCTCGCTCAGTGATGAGAGCCCTTAATGTCTCCGAAAGAGTCAATTGTGATGAACTTAAATGGTTGAAACCTATTGAAAAACAATTTCACTCGCTGCCAGTGTAAATTATTTGATGTTTGTCATGCTTCTCTTAGCCAAAGGGGAATACACTTCGTGCACCTACCTAACTCGAAACGTATCTTTTAATCTGGATTTCAATTTGTTTTTGGCTTTTCTTGGAACGCGTCAATAGTGATGGTGATCCACCTCTTCAATGTGTCTTGCTGTTTGATGCCGATAAACACAAACAATGGCTGAGGTGTCGATGTTAATGATATGTCTACTTAGATGGAATTGTACCCTCCTCCACTCAAAATAATCATCGAAAAATCTGTGTTCTTCTTTGGCACGAGCAACAGTCTACTAACGAAAAAAAAAAATATTTAAATAAGAAAGAAAGGAAACATCCGGGTAAATCTATTTAAAATGTATGAGCACATCATTGCGTAAGGAAGATGATAAAAAATATTGTAGTAGTCGGCATTTTAACGGTATGGACAAATTATTTTAAATAAAAACGAAAAGAATGAACAACAATGGGATGGCAGTTGCCTTAAAATAAAAATGTAGTACAGATACATAGGTATTGTATTTTGTTTGGGGTTGTCCGAAGACAACAAGCACTTTGACAAAACAAGAACTGTAAGTTCACAATGGGATTGCTGAACCTGCCATTGCTAGTTCAATTTCATTTAGATCATCTTCACGGAGGAAGTGTTTGCCAAGGATATCTCCAGACAGAATGTATTAATGATGTGCGATGCCAAGGTACTTCGTATATCAAATTGCTAATACTGATTTTGATAAAGGGGAAAGGACCCCCGCTATTAATTTGGAACCTTCCAAGGTTTTCATTACTGAAACATTTTTGAAGTTAAAAGCAAATGAAAAAGTGCAGTTTATTTGAGTGAATTTGTAAAGTACTTCTGTTTCTGTGGCAATAAATTAAAGCATCTGTCGACGCTATGCAAAATCAGGGGGTTTTTGGTCATAAAAACAAAGGCAGAACCAATAAACTGAAAAAATTTCATAGAGCGTAACTCTCTAATCTTGTCGCAATTTCTAAAAAACGCGAAGCAAATAGAATTAAGCATTAAGTATGAAGACATTTGTTTAGTTAGCGCAGAGAAAGAGACACATTATGCTTATACCAGACTCTCTGTCAAATTTAAGAAATAGGATACTTGGAGGCTTTTTCTCCCAAGATATTAATGAACTTCTAATGTCTCACTTTCTAAAGAGGAGGGATTGCTTTACAGCATAATTAAATATCTATTATTTTACTAAAATACGATCCCAAAAAGTGGACTTTATCAACAGAAATATCATGTTTACGTAAGTATTTGTTGTCCACTCCAAATGGGAGCTTCAAATCCAATTGTATATATTTATTATCTGTTTGAATGCAAAATTATTAAAAATTCTGCTGATTTCGAAAAAATCGTTTTATAATTAGGGGACTAATTTTCACAAAAAAAAATGTATGGCAGGTACCGTTATTTCAAAAGATAAAGCAAAAAATAAAAAGATGCCCGAGATGTAACCCAAGAACCTTATATACGAACTTTCAAGCAAATCCGTCGAACCGTTTAGCCATACGGCTCCCGGACAGACAGACAGACCGACGGACGGCATTGCCGGCCCCACTTTTTTGGACTTCTCTATAGTCGTAATATCATCCCTCATGCTCAGTTTGAGTTCTAAATTTCCGCACGATCGCAATAACTTTCTCTTTAGTATACTTATGTATACGAGAAAGTTAAAAATGGAGTAATTGATAAAATCAAATCACGAACTTCTCTCTTGGAGCGGAGACAGAAGAGATGACAAGCTCATAATGTTCCTGAAAGTGTTATTGAATAAGGAAATAAAAAGGACACCAAATCTCATATATACCCCAAATCACTCTCGAATAAGTACTTACCGACTCTGTAGCTCCTGCCTAAGTCGTTAGACAGTACTTCCATTGTGATGACTTGCTTGCATAACAGGGAGTGGCTAGTAATTTATATTTTTCTTTCTTATTGAAAGTACCTAATTCATTCTTTTTGCATTTAACTTAGTCATGTGATATATATTTGACCTAAAAGAACCATCAAAGTCTCTCAAATGCAGAAGTCGTTCGTAATTAATAAGGAGCTAGGTTTCAGCATTTTTAAGGGGGAAAAATAACAGCAACAAACACAACATTTCGTAGGCTTCGTGTATTCGTGAATCATCAAATCAAAATTACTTAGTTGTTGCTTTGCCATGCGTATAAATCAGAAGTGAAAAAAACACAACAACAAAAAAGAGCCGGCATATTGATTATTTTCATTTAACTCAGCACCCAAAAGACTCAGAACTATGAAATTATACGTGGAGGTAGGATTCCAAGAACAGATACCGAAACAAATCAAACCTCGTGCATATGGCCAAAAAGGCGTGGCAACCGCCCATATATTGAACTCATTCAGCTTGCCAAGTATAAAAATGTTAATACTCTTTGTGAAATTTTCAATAATTACAATACAAACTTGGTGTTCTTTTTTAGATCTCAGTACTTTTTATGGGTGACTTGTAAGGTAAAAGCAATTTTTGTATAAGAGAACTTGGCTATTCTTTAACATTTATGTTTTTATATTCCAAATAATTTATATATGGACTTTATCTCCATAAAACCTTTAAAACGATATAACATTCTTGTATATCAAATGTTAGGGCAGGTATAAAGGGGTTGAACGTTGTTTGCTTAATGAACAAATATAATGGATGTTAACCTGAAGGGATATTCCTTTAATAGAGTGCAAATTAATTTGTACAGAATTCATCTAAGAGTAGATGTACTAAAACTAAATTTTCGTCTAAAACTGTCATAATTCACACCTCTGCAAGTGAAAAGCAACCGGCACTATCCCAAGAGATATTAACCACCAACTCAGCAGAAACTGGATGGTATGTGCACCTTTAACAGGCAACCACGCAATATGTGCCATTTCTGTTAGGAGTGATCGAATCAACACCAAGAAATTAATCAGCACAATATCTTGACAGAATTTCATTAATTAGCAATGTCAACGCAATTGGCTATCACAGCAGGAGATATCAGGCTTAACGTTGCACCATGGGCCAACTCTTTTCCGTCTTTCCAATCTGTCTGACCAAACACACCCGCCACTCACTAGACCACCACCAGACCATCTGCGCGGGTACAAAGCAAGCGCCGCTATCTCTCAGATATACTCCAATACGGCCGCCCCACACACCGATCTCTAATGTCCAACATTTTTGTTCGCTCGACAGTTTGTCAAAAGAAATAACGCGACATGCTCGCACGTACCCTTGGGTTTTCATCTCCGCGATACTTCTGTATCTGCACAAAGAGGCAGCAAGAAACCCCAACACCCAGCCAAGTGGCTTTTCCATATTTTGCCATACTAATTTAAAAATGTAAGACTGGACGCAAATTATAAGCGTCACCTCACCCCAGTAGTGCGACTACGTTAAAGCTGAAGCTGCTCGCCGGCGTAAACTAAAGTCCAACTTTTTGCAAACTCCTGCATCTGCTGCTTCTAATGAATTTCATTTAAGCGATCTCTTAGAAACGTGTGCAACCGTTGTTGTTGTCGTCGTAGTCGTCGTCCGTCGTCGATCGCGATTGCGACTGCGATTCCTTGCACTTTTAATGTACACAATTACTACTGTCTTCAGCCGCCTTATTTTTTGCACACCACATTGTTATTGGTAGTAATGCCCACAATTGGTGCTCTGTGCAACAGAGCAGCGATGCCAACAATAACAGCAACAACACCGAGTACGACAACGACAACATTAACAACAGCAATAGCATCATGAGCAGCTAGCTCTACATACTGGAATAGTGCGCGGCTGTGGCGGCGACGCGAGGTATTGCTGGAAACTGCCCTGGGGCTTAGGTGTGGTCTCATTCTAGAAAACTACTTTCATATTTCCAAAGCATCCGATACGGTCCACTCGCTTTTAGTTGTGCTGGTCGTTTATTTTCGGTTTTGGTTTCTTCTCTTTTTGCCTGCAATGCTGATTGCTCCAATAAAATTCGAAGCCAAGTGCTTACACAAAGGCGGGCGGACAACCGACAGCCGACAGCGAGACACATGGGGCTACGATGCTCTAATGGTTTGCACAATATACCTACCTCTACCTCTACCTACCTAACTGATATCAGTATGGGTGTACTTCATAGGAACGCAGCCAATCTAGTTTTCTAAACGTGCATAGATGTCCTTAGATATACTCGTACATACATATGTAGATACTTTGTAGAGTAGGTACTAATGCACATCTTCCCTAAACCAGCCATCTGATCTGATCCCATTTCGGTGAAGATTGCATAACATCCGTGTTTTCGGCTTTATTGTTATCTCTTTGGCTTGCGGGCCACCACACCTCACGGCAGTGCTCAATTAAGACATAATTATGTTCACAGAGATTTGATTGAGTTAATTTTGAAAAGTGTATCGATTAGGGAGGGCGTGGGATGCGGCGAATAGGCAAATACCTGTGGTCGGTCAGAGCGGCCGCAGAGTGGGTAAAATTGGGTTAAGTGCCTATTGGATGAGCAGACAAAAGGTGATCTCAAATAGCATCAATTATTTTGTTGTAAAAGTAGAGAGAAATTCACTTGGACTCTGCAGCTATTTACTTAGTAGGTTCCGGCGAGCAAGTCTGATGTGTTTAAGGCGGTTAACACCATCCAGCAAAAGGCTAACTCGCAAGACTCTCTCAAGGTATGCCTATGTAAGTATCACCACCCAAATCGTCGTGAATCGACTTTCAAACTTGAGCCGCGCATATAATCTATCCGTATGTGCCTTCTGAAAACATGCAAATTCAGTAGATTCGCGCAGAGACGAGATGCGACGAGGCGCAGAAGTCAGTCAATCGCCGAACATAAGCTCGAGGTGAGGTGAAGCACTGCACTGCACTGCACTGCACAGCACATAGATCCTAGTATTGGTACACGAAAGAAGACGAGAGAAAAATTAGAGGTGATCGCCGCACCGCGCCGACTTGCCTAATCTCCACTTGATACGAACGCCTGGGCATACTGCACCACATTTAAATAAGTATCTCAGTGGAGATTTATTGCCAGACGTACGCCCTGTCACGAATTTCGCGCGTGCTGCACATTACGAGTGATTTTGCCTGTTTGTCGATTTTTTTTTTGGTTTTGTTGGTCTCTCCCGGTTGGTTTCTTCTGCTCCTCGCTGGTTGTTGTTCACTGCATCGGCCGAAGGTAAAACAGCTAAGCAGCTAACCCGTAAACCTTCGGATTCGACACAGCCACCCAGAGCTGCTAACAGTTTGGGTTGATGCTTGAGTGCTTCGATTTGGGCGGCTGTTTTCTGTCTTTCTTCTTTTATTTTTCTTTATTCGTTTTTCTGCCGCTTTTTTTTTGGTTTTTTTTTTTTGTAACATCATTGACGTTCTAGTACTAGTACAGCAGCGTCAATGATGTTTGGCCGATTGGTTAGGAGGAGAACTTTGCGTTACACAAATGTTCGATTTCTTGTCGAATAGACTTTTAATGAAATTGGTTTTTCTTTCGATTCGAATTCGTCGCAAAAGGGAAAAATTAAATATAAAAAAAAAGAGTTCAGGTGATAGGTGACTTGACATTTGATTTCTATTTTGTTACAGATATATACATTTTGTTGATGCTGCAGGGCAATGTACTTGTTTAGTACAGAAGGAGTTACTGGCTGACCTACTCATTCATGTTCTTCCGTTGGGGAGGATGTTGCCACCTTTAAAAAAAAGTTCTTCGTTGCTGCCAACTCTCAAGAAAAGCTTAGAGTCTTTCGTTGTCCAGGCCGAATAGTATGTGCACATATATTCGGTATGGTTTTTTGAAAAGCATTTAGCCATATCACCTTTTGAATCCAGTGGAAGCAAAGCTACAATAAATTGCTTGCATCGTATCTACGGGAGCCTCACAATAAAGTCCGATCGAACCGTTCTATTATCAATCACTTGTCTCAAAATTACCAAGCATTTCTTCATCCGCGTTAGAAAGGGCCCTTGCTTCAAGTTAAAGCTGTCGATAATGACACTCTTCTCGAGCTTTTTTCCACTTTCCGCCGCTTCCGTTCATATCCTTGCAAATTCACCAGCGACAGCTTGCTGTGTTCTAACAATAATATCAATATCTTCGGAATATGAAAGTTGAACTGACTTTTGAAACTGGCTTCAATCCAGAAAAAAATCTTTGGAAGTTAACTGTTGGCTTTACATTTTTTTACATCTCACTTGACAAAGATCGAAAACCGAAACACTAGGTGACCCGACACTCACTGGGCGACATTGAGTTCCCTGCTTTTCTTAAATTGTCATCACTTTCTAAACTCTTAATCAAAACAAAAATCTGTTTAAAATTATGTCTAGACAATCTAACCTCGATAGGTTACTTAGGTTTGTTCCCATCCCAGCCAAACTATTTACATGCAAATCTTTTACTATATTTTATATGAATAAAAAGTAGAATTAAACGATATATTCAGTAACAGGGTTTAAATAAAGTCCTAACCAATATCCTAATATGGACCAAAAAAAGCAGCCAAAATTAGGTAGATTCTAGACTTCTGCGGAATAAAGTTCGAAATTTTGGTTTAAGTAAAGAAAATATATCAGTTTTAGATGAAAATGTTGACGTCACCTACCACAAGCCCAATGTCAATTCATTAAGGCGAAAATGCCTTTTCCTTGCCTGCAATTGACGAATACACTGTTAGAAACGCAGTTTTCTCTATCAAATGTAAGTCCGTCGGGCTAGATAACATTCATCCTGACTTCGTAAAAATCCTCCTTCATCTTATTCTTCCCTACATTCAATACCATCATCATGACATCTACCTATCCTGCCTGGAAAAAATTAAAAATTATTTCGATTCCTTAAGAAGTAACAAACTCCGAATATAGACCCATAGCTATTTTTCCCTTTTTATCAAAAGCCTTTGAATCCATTATTAGTACCCAAATAAAATATTATATTAAGGACAAAAGGCTTCTTAATCTTCTTCAGTCATGTTTTTTATTCGGACACAGCTGCATAGCAGCTTTATCTCAAGTTTCTGACGATATACGACAAGCAATAGACGCTTATCTTATAACTGTTATAATATTACTCGACTTTTTCCAAGCATTTGACTGTTTAAATCCTAATTCAATCTGGGATAAACTCACGACCTATTCTAATTTCTCTAACTCATCTAAAAAAACAACTTATTCATATATGATTAACAGCTTTCGGGCTGCTTCACGTAATAGTAAACTGTGTTCATTTATTGGTGTTCCTCAAGGATGCAATCTTGGCCCACTACTTTTTTCTCTGTTCATAAATGACTTACAGTCATACATTAGTTTTCCTCTTGGAATGGTTGAAGATGCAATATCAAAAATGAAAGACGATCTCTGGGCTATAGTCGTGTTAGTCAACACACAATGGTCTTAAGCTGAATCCTAAGAAAACAAATGCCTTAGCCAAACTAGTTTCTCTTATTTTCCTCCGATTTTGGAAAAGTCATGCCAAGTTGAATATGTCACACAAGCAAAAAATCTTGGAATTATATTCATCGTGGGATTCTCATATAAATGTTGTAACAAATAAAGTCTATGCTTTCTAACGATTATCTATTGTAAGAACTGTTTTACCTTCAAAAGTCAAGCTTATACTGATAAAAGCTCTGATTATTCCCATTATATCATATGGCTGTGAGTTGTTTGCCGATTCCGATTTCTACTCGCTACAAAAACTTAGAGTAGCTTTAAATTCAATCACCCGATTTGTATTCAATCGTAGCCGTCGTAGGTTCGATCATCAGTATGTAATCCGAAGCACTTCAATTTCTTTGATGTAATTTGTTTTTGTTTTCTTTTTGTTTATATCCTGTACTAATTATAAGTAAATCTTGATGCTGTGCCTCATTCTTAAACATCAAATAGAAAATGTGCAAGTGAGTTCAAAAATGCTCAATTAAGGACCAAACGCTCTTTATAGGTAAGTTTTACTTTTCTCCACAACGAAGCACGAGTGTTAAAAAATATTTTAAGAACATAAGGAAAGGCTACAGTCCGCTTGGGGCGAACATATGATATCCCTATCCATATCCCTATATGCCCCCAAAGAAAAAAGCATTAAAAAGATGATGGATAGCATTTTATTTCATTCTATTAATTAAAAAACAAAAAGTTTTTTTGAAAAAACCCCCCCAAAAAGTGGGCGTGGCCAAAAATTTGTATGGGCGATATGTTGGAAGAAATATTGGGTAAATAGTTTGCTAAACATTTTTTTTCGTTTTCTATGAAAATTTTCTAAGAAAATAACATTGTAGTGAAAAACTCCCACAAAAAGTAGGCGTGTCAAAAAACTTTATATCACAAACTTATAAAGGAGGGCAGTGCCTACATATTTTGTGAAAGTTGTAACAATCTATCGCTCTAACTTTAGCTTTAAAACGTTTTTTTCTAAATTGTGGGTGTGGCAGTGGGCGTATTCAAACAAAATTTACACTTAACCATTTCGGAGCCCTAAGTAATAAGTGGTCTAAATTTTAGCTTCTTGTAAAGGTTGTAATACTTTATCTCTCTAACTTTAGCTTTAAAACAATTTTTTTCTAAATCGTGGGCGTATTAAAAAATTTTTTACACTTAACCATTTCGGAGCCCTAGGGAGTATGTGGTCAAAATTTCAGCTTCCTAGCTTAATTTTAAAGGCCTAAAAACTGCGTACGGACGGACGGACGGACATTGCTTAATAGTCTTAGGATTTGGTCCTGATCATAAATATATATACTTTAATGGGTCTACGACGAATATTAAGGGATGTTAAAGAATATGTGCCAAAATCAATATACCCTTAGGATACGGTATATAAAAAGTGTTCAACAGCGACTTGTGGTTTAAATATTTGGTATACAACCAATACAGCCTTTAAGAAGGCCACATCCCTAAATTTTCTTCTTTCTATACCTGACGAGGAAATATGATTGCACTGCTACTGATTTACTGCGGAGTTCGCCGGTTCGACCTTAAAAAAAGTTTTGCCAAATCTGCCAGTTTCGGAAAAATCACTGAAGCCAATCAAATTATATTGTGGTGTGATCGGGGTGTTTTAAGACTAAGACGTGTTGATTTTTTCATTTTACGACACAGGTGATCTCCTGTCCTTTTAAACCACAGATTCAAATGCACACTTGTAGGGTAGTAAAGGGTGATCCATTTCGAGATTCCCTACTTTTTTAAAGAAAAAAACATAGAAAATTCAAATTTGATGGAGAATGTTTATTATCATTTGAAAGAACATTCTTTGGCATTTATTTTTTTAAGATCTATCAAATGTTGGCCGTTGCTACGTCGCAGATGGTCCATCCGTTGAGTCCAATTTTCGATCACTCGTTCGAGCATTTCGACTGGTAACTGGCGAATGACATGCGTGATGTTTTCCTACAAGGCCTGAATCGAAGCGGGTTTGTCGGAAAAAGTCTAACGGTGTAATATCACACGATCTTGGTGACCAATCGACCGGCCCAAAATGTGAAATTATGTGCTCACCGAAATGTTCTCTCAATAAGTCCATTGATTGATGCGATGTGTGGGAAGTGGCGCCGTCTTGCTGAAACTAAATGTCGCCGAGATCACGAGCTTCAATTTCAGGCATCAAATAGTCGGTTGTCATGGCACGATAACGGTCGCCATTGACGGTTACGTTCGCACCGGCATAATTTTTAAAGAAATATGGACCGATGATTCCACCGGCCCACAAACCACACCAAACCGTTGTTTTTTCTGTATGAAGTGGCAGTTCTTCAATCTCTTCAGGTGGCTCTTCGTCCCAAATGCGGCAATTTTGTTTGTTTACATACCCATTGAGCCAGAAATGGGCCTCATCGCTAAACAAAATTTGCCTCGAAAACGTCGGATCTTCTTGGAACTTTTCAAGAGCCCATAGAGCGAAGCGATGTCGCTTGGGAAGGTCGAGCGGCTTCAGTTGTTGCACAAGCTGTATTTTGTACTCTTTCAATTTAAGATCTTGACGTAAAATGCGCCAAGTCGTTCCATACGTCAGTCCGAGTTGCTGCGAACGGCGCCGAATCGACTCTCTACAGTCTTCGTGTACACTCTCAGCTACGACCGCTATATTTTCTTCACAGCGTGCTGGACGTGGTCTATTCGGTCGAATATTATCCAATAATGAATGCTGGGTCTCAAAATGGGTGATGGTGTTGCGAATAGTACGCTCAGTAGGCCGATTATGTTGACCATAAGTTGAGCGTAGTGCACGAAACACATTCCTCACAGAACGTGAATTTTCATAATAAAGTTGAACAATTTGTAAACGTTGTTCACGCGTAAGTCTTTCCATTATGAAATGCCAAACAATACTGAACAAAAATAACATGACAGCATGACACGACTCATACGTGATATGTCAAAAAAGGCTATTGAAAAAAGTATCTCTACTTGGATCACCCGTTATTACGGTTCTAAATCTATTGCTAAGCTAACCTAGATGATAAAATTGCCTATATGTTTCAGATCCCTCAAAGTCGCTTTTTACTTTAAGGGATATTTACGGCCTAAAAAGGAAGCACATTAATAAATGTTGAGCTTTCTATATGCTTATAATCTTAACATATGTAAGGTTCTTAATTTTATTTATTATATATGGAGCAGAAGATATACCCAAAACAAGCCGACTACAATGGCTCGGCCTCATCGAGCGAATGGACAAGAATGCTCCAGACCAGAGGATCTTCGAATCGCGGCCCCAGTTTCGAGACGATAAGGAAGACCGAACCTCCGTTTCAAAGACCAAGCATTTGCAGATGCCCGAGCACTTGGTCAAGATATCTGGAAACAGCGTGCCCGGGACCATAGAGAATGGAAGGCTGCTCTGTCTCAGGCAGAGACACTTCTCGGGTCGGGAGCCAGTTAAGGAAGTAAGTTCGTTTTATATATCATTTTCTTTTTCAGTTTTGGAAAAAAATATTTCAGTATTAAGCGTATTTCGTTTCATAAAACGAAGCACGGATATTTCACATCAAACGAAAGAGTTCAATAGCGAACTAGGTTTAGTTAATTGTTAACCACATGGCTTCCGTCAAAAATGGCCTTTGATGATAGAATAATAAAAATTGGTAACACAGGGGCCATGCGATCTAGATGCAGAAACGAAATAACTTTCGAGCCCAATCCATATTCCATATCAGGCATCCGGGGCACACTGTTGCGTACATATCGCTGAGCAATACCACGGACTTTTACGTAAATGAATGCCACATAAATATATATTTCGCAAATGCCCACAGCCTACTCATATTTTTTTCGACTGCTTTAAATTAATTTCAAATGTGTACTAGGACATTTCATGCTAATAGTACTAGCTGAACTGTAGTGTTGTTATTGATTTATCTGTCAAGATATCGTACAACTACACTATAGGCGGACATCTTACCAAAAAGCGAAAGAAATGACAAGGCCCAACAAGTTAGAAGAGCCGAGTGAGTGGCACTCGCGCGAGGAGATCCCCGCGAACTAGATTGCGCCAAAGGTAACGCCATCTAAAGCGAACCCGATGTGTTAAGCGCAGATACGTTAAGGAAAAACCAAGAAAAAGACTATATGATGAAGTGGAAGAAGCAAGAAAACGCGCTGCGCAAATTGGGCAGGGGCACGAATATTTTCAGCTGCGCCAAAGTCTTACTGTAAGTCAGCTCTATACGGTTGGCGCAGCGTACTGCGGCTGCTGTTGTTGCATCGAGATGGCGCACTGCCGCACTGGCGCACTACCAGCGTACACAACGAATGGAGCTCTCGATAGGAGACATAAAAGTAATGAAGTGCGCGGGTGTGGTCGCCATTATTGCGCCGCAAATAGCGGTACTCAAGGTTGTGCTATGCTACGTTTCGTTTAATTGCATTGCAGCCGGCGATCTGCAATATTGTGTGCCTCTCCAAGCCGGTCTACTTGTGTTTGTGTATGTGTATACACAAGATATGCGCTGTATAATAGCTGTAGGGTTTCCTAAGCACTCCGTGCTGGTACACTGGTTCAAAATGATTATGAAATCGCAAGAGCGGTCTTCACAAGGAATTTCTTTGTTGGTTAACGTTGGTACACATGATCACATATATACAACTATATACGCGTCAGCCTGTATATGTATGTATGTGAATCTAAAATCTACACTCTGTATCTGTTGCTGGTTTAAAGCAGGTTAAGAAGACGCGGAGTTGGGGTTGGACATGGTTTCTCGTTCTAACTCGGACAAATCGTGTGCTGTATTTTTGTACATACATACAAAGTGGTAATGTCTACTCCTCTAATGACCACAATCTTAAACTAGTTCATTTAAATTATTTCACTTACGCGGTGGCGATGCTGACGCGTTACACAGTAGTTTTAATTAAATAATTTTTGGTTCCAGTCCCACTTTGCCTGCAACTAATGCATCTTTTACGCCACCTTTAACGATCCATATCATACCAATTCGGCACAAAAGCGTATACCTGCAGTGCAGTGCAGTGATTCATATCGATGGTATAAATGATGAAGATATTGATTGATTGATTGAGTTGCCGCAGCAGCTTGCTTGGCTCTTTCGGGTGGGATGCAATTTCGGAGTTTATCTTTGAATAATCTGAGTAGGCCATTGCAGCAACTATAGGTATACCGCGTCCTGTGGTTATTATTGAAATTCCGGTTAAAATTCTATCTATTCAATTATTGATATCGATGTTGGAACCGTTTCTGTAGTAGACAGACTACTCCCCTCATTGACGAGAAGCAGCGATTTCCATTGAAAGAAGTCAGTCGAAACACTACCGCCTTGAATGAGGCTGAATGAAAATTGCAAGAAATCTGATCATCTGTGCGCGATTCGGTATGATTTGGTATGGTGGTAGTATGCGCAGTCTGGGTGCTATGGCAGGAGAGAAGGAGTGGCTGC
Organism: Ferdinandea cuprea; assembly: GCA_963576555.1. Taxonomy (NCBI): domain Eukaryota; kingdom Metazoa; phylum Arthropoda; class Insecta; order Diptera; family Syrphidae; genus Ferdinandea; species Ferdinandea cuprea. The sequence continues at coordinate 1,239,954 of OY754958.1, forward strand.
AGTAGCTTATTGTGGAAGACCTTTGAGGTCTAAGTTTTTTACAAATTGCTATAATAGATAGATTCCAATGCTGTGGATGTATGAATATTACCACTCCATGCTTTAGCGTATTGATTTGCTTCTTTTTGTTCTCCTCCTCCCAACAGTTGATGTTGCAGCTGCTGTTTGCAACCACTAACTGTTTGCTGTCGAATGATGCTTCACAACACATCGAGGAAATCTTTGTTGTTTCAGTTCGTGTAGACATTCATGACAGGGAAAATTTGTTGAAAAATAGTAACACTTGGGTCATGTTTAATTACTGCTTGAATATTTATGTTGAATGCGTATTCAGGTTGTAAGTAAATCTGAAATTACCAGGGGCAACATTTTTTTATGACTATAAGTAGCTTATATTGGTTATTATATTACAGTAGACTCTTGCCGTAGTGAACCAACTAAATGAGTTAATTATATCGCGAATGTAAGCTACTTCAGTATGCTTTTGCAAAGTGATGACAATTTTGTGCACGTATTAAAATTTGTTTAATAAATTTAATATCTTTGAGAAACTTTTGTAATATTAAGTTCTGTCCATGGACTTTTTGGAGTATGTCAGTATTTCACTGGCTTAGTGGTTAAGTGCGTTGGACTACTAACCGAGGATTCACGGTTCAAATACGACCCTAAAACCATCCAAAACTTTTAATTCGCTGCCTTATCTCTTGCGAAAGTCTGACAAACATGGAAGAGATGTCAAACTGTCTCAAAAATAAATTGCCATTTTGTCAAGCCGGATTGGCATTGAACTGTAGGTCCCTTCCATTAGTGTCAAGAAATACGTCTTCGCCCCCTCAATGGTTACAGAAGCTAGGCTTTGGGTTCTGTATGGACCGTTTACGCCTTATAAATATTTAATTTCCTCGTAGACAGAGAAAGTTATTGCGATCGTGCGGAAATTTCGAACTCAAACTGAGAATTAGAGGTGATATTACGACTATAGAGAAGTCCAAACAAAGTTCGTATATAAGGTTTTTGGGGGTTACATCTCGGGGCATCTTTTTAATTTTTGCTTTATCGTTTGAAATAACGCCACACAATTTTTTTGCTGAAAATCACTTAACACTATTTCAAATGGTTCCAAGGATTTTGTTTTTTTTTTTGTGCTAAGGATACTTGGGATGGGGCCCAAAATATACTCAGTTTTTGGAAGAAAAAAAAACGATTAACGGTAAATTATAAAATTTCCAATATGTCAAAAACTAATAAATGGAATTCCGAAAAATTTTACTATTTTTTATGATGTTCAGTTGAACAAATTCGCCTACTCCGATCTTTTTAATAATTTTTTATTTTTTTTTTTTAAATTTAAATTAATTTCGTTTTCTCAAAAACTATTTAACGATTTTGTTCAATTTTTGTATTTTGAACAACTATGTTAAATGTGTCCAGTATGCGAAATTACATAAATATCGTAGGTGCCGTTTTAAAGAAAATAAAATTTTTAAAAACCTAAAAAGTGGTTTAAATAAAATTAAATTTTGCGCTTTAAAAACGCATCTCATGTATCGAGAAAGTTTCGTATGATGAAGTCGTGCACTTGATTTTTTTATTATTTCACTATTTTAATTAGACAATAATTTCGCTGTATTCGATTCGTTTCGGAAGGTATTAAAAAATAAATCGATTATTTTAAATTTAAATAGAATAAAATTTCTCAAAAATGGCTCCAATAATTTTGATTAGTTGTGTTTTAAAAACTCATGTGGCCTGACTGTTTAATGAGGGCAAACTGTTCGGATTTACTTGAAAATTAGAATATTATACATATACTCTATGACACATTTCGCGTTAACAAGGCCCATTACTTAAAGTACAACTTAGCTGCCAAACAAATTGTTATTTCTTTTGATGGTAGTTCCATCTAGGATGGTCTGTGCTGCTTTCTTAACCGCATAAATCTCAGCTTGAATCAGTCTGTCGATAATATTTTTTAATATTTTGTAGATGAATAGGTTATATTCTAACCTCGAATCTATTGATTTCAACTGCAACACTTCTCGTCTTAAACATAATCTGTTTTTCTCTCTATTGTAGCAAGTCTTCCTAATTTTTAGGCTACTAAGCTGATTAGTTTAATATATATAAGGGTTTCCGTCCCTGTTCATCAAGAAAAGCCTTTCAGAATCGGCAACAAATATGAACTATAATTCGAAATCTTTGCATCAGAATCAAAATTAAATCAACTGAGCTATTTCTATTTTAAAACTTCCGGGGCTTAGACAGTCTTAAAATATTATTCAGGTTTTTTTGTCATAAGTAAATTGTTAGTGATTTCTGCGGTCTTTAGTAAAGAGCTATGCCTTGAAGTGTGAGATTTTAGAACTCTGGTACCTCATTAAGTAGCAATGTCAGTCATAATAAGACCGAAGGACGTTTTTTTAAAAAAAAAAACAAATCCTAAATTAAAACTCATGTATTAAACCATAGTCTTCAATGCAAAAGAAAGCAATACCGCCATTTAAATTAAATTCTCTCATTGCCACCTGTATTCGATTCGATTAAACCAAACACTTTTCGCCACATGTCCTTTCCTAATTATATCACATTGCCAATCAAATTCAGTCAAATCAATCACTTACGCGATACCATAATAAGCCCACGATTTCAATTTAAAACCATCTACAACATCTATCCGTAGTAAAAGTGAACAGTAGCACTTAATACATAAATTGATTAAAAGTAAAAGTGTTAGTACGTAAGCAAATAAATGAAAAAAAAGTAATAAAAAAAAAGAGCAAGTAAAAACCTAAATAAACAAACGAGAAATCACTCAGTAATAAAGCAGTACAAAGAAAAGCAAACGGCAAAACAAGAATTGAAGGAAATAGGAGCAAAAAACAAGATTTTTCATAGTCGATTTAGAAAATAAATAAATAAACACATATATGTTAGGTTTATAAGTATGTACAAACATACAATGAAGAAAATCGCACGCCAGCCAACAGCCAAGGTGAAAAAAATTAAATGAAAATGTAATCACAATCCACATCATGACATGGGTGTGGTGCCCACAGAAGAGTTTGAGACATTCACTTCATCCCCAGTGCTACAAGAGGTAGATATCCTCCTTCCCCCCTGACTAATGCTGAGTCGAAGCTTGTTGCGCTTGGTCCACGACACCACACACCACAGCAAGTATGACTACCGCCTTCAACTATACGAAATACTAGTATCTAAGCAGCCTCTTTGTCTATCCTTTTATTTCTCTCTTTCGTAAGATTGCCTCCTCGTGTGAATGGTAGTGAGAAAGAGAGAGAGAGAGAGAGAGAGGCAGAGAACAAAAACAAAAGAGTTGACGTAAAAACTGAAAACTGGAAAAAAATGCAGAGACAAGAGTATAACGGAATTATTGATGGAGCTTTTTTTTTTTCGCTGTTGTTGTTTTCTGTTTTTATAAAACGGTTTCAAACACTAACCGTTAGTGAGAATATACAGATTACTTCCCGGTCTTAAGAGATTTAAGAGTCTTTATAAGTATTTAAGACAAAAAGAGAGCATCAAAAGAGCTCTTTCATTCTTCTCTTCAAATTGGGCAGCTTAGTTCGGCTTTGATTCGGTTTCGGATCACACCCTGACATCGAATTGTATTGAAAGCAAAAGTCGTACCGAACCGAGACACTGCCAGAGCAAAATATTGCAAAACGTGTTTCTTTGCCATATGTGTGCGCTTTCCCTAGTTACTGGCATTTGTAATGCGCGCAAAGTGTCGTATGCCTTACACAAACTGGACCACAGTTATAATAAAAAAAATGTTTCCTCACACCTAATTTGAGACTTAGCTAGTTAAGGTTGGTTAAATTTGGAAATCGATTATGGACGCAAATTTAAGTTCATTAAGAAGCACAATATCGTGAAGTTGAATGATATGCCCGCAGGAAACATACAGCAGAACGTCTTTTTTGTCGACTGAAAATTGCAGCCAACCCTGTTCAGGTTTTATTGCGGTTACTGCCATTTTTTTTATTGGGTTTTATGATTGCTTAGAGCGAATCTTTTGATGTACTATGTCAGGAAGAGTAATGACAGGTTTTGTAGCAAAATAAAAATGTCAATCAATTGTAATGGAACTGGGCTCGAACGCTTCTGTTAAGTCATTAGGATTGATGCGAATCTAAAAATTTCGATCATTGAATGCAGTAAATTGGTGGAGAAAAAGTATGGTTTGTATTTGGTTTTTATTAAGGAAATAATTTTGAATAAATAATAACGTGAATAAGACTTTGTGAGTCGACCATTTATGATTATATTATTTAGTGATGCATACTGCAACTTTTTCTCGTTTTATGCATTTTTAAAACTGATAAGTAATAAACAACTACATACCATAGTTTCTTATACACACTCGAGCGAAGCCAGGAAGGTCAGATAACTATCTATACAGATATAGATATATATGTCTAAAATTACAAAAGGCCTTATCTATTATAACATTTGTTACAAACATTTTTGGATACGTTTTTGAAGAATTGACATTTTAAGGCAGTATGCTACTAATATGGTTAAAATCTGCAATAAAGGGTCGGTCGGTTTTATTTTTAATTTAAGTGCCAGATATTTCGCGAAAAGAGAGCAGAACTGTAGCTACATTGCCCTGAATGAACAACGAATTAGCTGCAACAGTCGTTCGAAAGCATTTGTCCACAACGAAACCAAATCCTCTCACGTTAATTATACGTAAAGAAATATGAACAAATTACCCAACTACTCAACACTTCGCAGTACTTCCCAACACATTCGAAGTGACCAGCTTATTTTTGTAGCCATTTGGAAATGTTGCAAAACTCATCACGCTAATGTCATATTTTTGACATACCAACGCCTCCCTACTTCATGTTTCTCGTTCGCCCATATTCACAGTATCACAGATAGGAAAGGGGATAGGGTTTGACTATCTGGTTAGTTCTTAGACCGATGAATATGTTAGATGTTCTGAACCAGGCTATACCATATTTTTACTCGATTTAACTGGAAGGATTGAGTGCCTTCAAGGAAATTGGTAAGAAATCAGCGCAATAAGATTGAACCGCCTGTTTTTGGCATTATTAGCAGTTTTCTTCTCCGCTAAATGCGAATATAAATTATTAAATTGAAATCACTAAATAAGAACTAAGCTAGTTGTAGTACAAAGTATTCTCTAGATACGTGTTTTTAGAGAGTAATAATTTCACATTATTGTGAGAACTTGTGGTAGGTCCTTATAATGTCCCACGGAAGGGCTTATTCTCTTTATTTGAGGAAGGAAATAGATATGGTCTTAGGAATTCAATGACCATAAATGATTTCCATTTCACTTTTCCAATAATAATAATATTTCAGAAGTGTGATTTATGTTTTTTAATTCACACAATCGGTCTACTAGTAAAAGCGTTTCACTTAATATTATTGTCGATGACGTTGTAAAGAAAGAGTAGAAAGGTATTGGGGTGACATGGTGGAGTTTTAAATGAAAGCTGTGAGCAAAACTTCAATTTCTTTGGATAAATTTCAATCCCTTTTTGGAGGTCAAAAATGCTTCAAGCGGGCTGCCATAGCTAAGTATTTAGGTACAATACATGAGAGACAGACAGATGGAGCTGAACAGCCAAACTTTCTGGATGACGTAACCGATTAGGTCATATTCATACCGTGGCTATAGTTAATAAAAGTATCCGGATGGTGGCGCTGTATTCAAATTTTATATTTATGGACCAAAATTATAATTGACGAATTTTCAAATCCAGCTCATCTCTTTTCATCCTAGATAATTTTATTGGTTTGTCTCTCTTGCGGAGTTCTGACGAACATCCAAGAGTAAGAAATGTCATGAGAATCTTTTAAAAAATAAAGTCGCAGTTCGAAATCGGCATGCATTAAACTTTAGGTCTTATATTCGCACATACAATGGTTGGTTGGAGAAGGTAAGCTGTAGGCCATGAATGGGCCGTTTAGGCCGAAAATTTTATTTTTTTCAATAATATTGGTACATTTTTTTGGAAGCGTTGAGCTTTTCTATTGAAAATAAATGTCTATTTGCGAATTTTGTATTTGGTATGCTTTACTATTGGTTTGGTGAATTATTTCATTCATCTATCTCATTATCCTAACGAAAAGTGTACTGTGGTACAGGAAAGGATTTCACCATGCGACCCTACCTTCAGTAGTTTAACACGCTGAGCCATTTCACCCTCTCGAGACCAAAGAATAAAAGATTATACAAATATCGCAAATAGTTTTTATTATATGGAGTTTAATATTGGTGAATATGCTTTCGACATACTTAGAATTTCATATGCGCTTTCAAATTGCGCGCTCAAATCATCGAAAACGTGTTCAAATATTTCTGTTAAAACCTGTCTCCAAATGTAGTGCTTAGGCTTTTTGAAAAGCTCAATTTTGAAACAAAACAGAATGGAAGCCAACTTTTGAAATTAAAATTGCAAATTAAAAATATTTACCATCTTTTTAAGATGAATCCTACTGTGATTGGGCCATCAACACATTTAATTAAAAATTCTTTGATAATTTGTTTGGTTAAGCCAAATAATGCTCAAACTCGTACATCGAATGAACCTAATTATCAATGAAATACCTACACTCTGTAGGCTACACACGTCGCAAATCATATTCGTTATAGAAAAACACTTCGCATTTAACAAATGGAACAAAATTCAAGTTTCAACCGTAATGGTGTTTTGTCGTGTTGTTTTTGTTTTTGTTTTATTTTTTGTCTTCTCTCTAAAAAATACCTCGAGTGTACGATTTTAACGACGTTATGCGCCTCCGTTGTTGTGTGCCCTCGTAATAGACGGCTGCTGCACGGCTGCAGCAGATTGACCCGACTATAGAGCTATTATAGGCATTTCTCAGCGGAATTTATTTATGCCCAATGGATATCACGCGTACCTTTTTTGATCCATAAAGACCCCCAATGTTTGAGGGCGGCAGCGGCAGTAAGCCAAAGTCTGTGAAACAAGTGGTGAACGCGCAGATGTCAGTTCGTTACATGCAAAATGGGGCTTAGATCTGTGCATATCCATTATAATGCAAGTTGTTCGTATACCCACGAACCGAGTGCGCGAGCGAGCAATAAAACAAGCACAATATAGACAACAACCGCACGGCTGGTTTTGGGTGCGCTTTGCGCATCCTCCGGGAGTAGTTTCGGCTCAATCAGGATGTAGCGATACTCTGCTGCTCTACGTAAATTAAGCGGGGCGAAAGTTTCTTCCAATCGCTCGATATCGCGATGTTGCAGGAAATTGTGAACCAATTACAAGGGAATCGAACGAAAAGCCAAAAATCCGCTCGCAGGCTCTAAAATTAAATTGCATTTTAGTTGCATCAATCCAGACCTTTGCAGTGCAATCATGTCATTGGAATTGGGCAGCAATTGAGATTGTTCCTCTAACGGTTTTAAGAGACAGTGATACGTCTTCCTTTGAACAAATCCACGATTGATAACCATTCAAATGCAGCGCGATACAATGGACGCGAGCGTTTTCCGCTTTATAAGTTCGTATGAACGTACGTAGTACGTACAAAAGGTGTACACCGCAGCGACACGCGACGTGACTATTATTTATGAGTCTTGATTTGGTAGTATTCCTCGGCACATGTCACATATATCATATCGAAAAGAAAGAGGTGACTATCAGAGAGGATCGAGTACCCGCACTCGCGCACATAATCAAATCAAAGGTAGATCGGCTTCGCTCTTGGAAATCAACAATTTGCACTGCAATCTGACTTAAATCTTCAAAAAGCAAGAATCAAAAAGAAGTTATCTAATCTTTATTGCAACAGGAAGACGCTGACAACAACGCGCTGCCCTCCTGTTGTACATCGCGTCGGCCGGTCGGTCGATGGGTTGTTTTGTTGGTTGTTTGTTTGGTCGGGAGAAGACGCGCGACAACATCTCGAAGGACTAGGCTCTGGTGCAGTGCTGGTAATGCGACTACGGCGACAACAATCAACGAAATATAATCGTATTTCTTTCGCCCCGTTAAAGCGATTGCTCTCTGTGGTACTGAAGTACCACCACCTTCATGAGAAGCATACATGTTTCGGATTCGGATCTCTCTAGGCTTAGGAAAATTTATGTTGATGCGTGGGCTTGAATTATGTCTCGAATGTCATCATGAGATTCAATGCGAGAGCATTTTGCATAAATTTAGCAAATACAACGCAAAGAAATTAGTTCCACACTGTGGTTCGGCTGGGTACTCTTACAGAGTGTGCTAGACAATGATGTACGATGTATGTACATACGTATATTGCTCGGGTAAAGGACAATGTTTAGGTTCATTGATATGTGGATGAGTACAATTATACGATGATGAGGCCATAGCGTATTTTATTTGCAGAGAAAAATCTGTCGCTTAAATCTGTTTTACACAAGTCGAGTAGAGACGCCATCTCCATCATCTCGCCATTTTTACAATAAAATCTATTTTGTTAGGAATTCGCGGAGATTTTGTACATCATTGATGGACATAGCACTAATGAAAATATGTACAAAACATAAGTAGGTTATTTATTTACTAGCAAAGCCGTGCTCGTGCAAAGTTATTATCATTCTTTGGAAGTTAGAATGTTTTGTGTTTTATTTTTCAGAACTATCTCTTCTTAGTAAGAAAACATAAAGCTGCCAGTGGTTGCAATCAATGTCTCTATGATCGAACGCCAACAAGCCTTAATGAAATTTTTTTTGTTTTGCATATATCCGAAAACATCTTAATGAAAATCGAAAAATTAAACTTGGAAACTGTTGCTTTTTTTTGTTTTAATAATTTGTACGTGCAAAAGTGATTGTTAGCACCCTTATAATAGTTTTAGTAACACAGCGAAATGAGGGATTAAAAGAGAGAATGAGATTGATTTTAAATGTTTGTAAATTGTAATGGTAGAGTGTGGTAGATAATTCCACATTCTTGTTGTGCGGCAGAGGAACGAATCCTTAAATTTCATAGTACGTCCGAATACCGGCTTTAGAGTAAACTGGTAAGCATTCCTTGCATGACGGGTATTGCGGTTGAAATGTTGAAGTGGTGAAATGCGACTGCCTATTTCGTTCGAGGCGCTTTGGATGGAAGTAACGATAAAACAATGACAGACAGGAGACATTGCGACGATGAGAAAGTCAAGCGATTTCGCAATATCTCGATCGCTAATAAGTTTTATCGCACGTCTTTCCAATAGTTCCAAATATGTTATTGATGCACCAGACCATTTATGAACGTTTTGCTAAAGTTTGGGACAAATAAACGCCTTATAACTTCTAGCCAGATCAGAAGGGGTGAAATATTTCTTACAGCGCTTGAGGAAGCCTAGACATTTCGCCGCGTTCTTGGCGACGTCGAATATGTGTTCGTTTCAAAGCAGTTTGTCGTTAACACACATACCGAGGATGAAAAGTCTTTCGGTTTCAGCGATGCAAGTGTCATCCATTAAGGTTTTGCTTTAATGACAGAACACAGCATTGTGTTTACCCCGCTAAAGAATGCTGTCAAGGTCAGAAATCAATGAGCTTAACATACGTTACCGTTCCAGCTCTACGCCGACTACATTTGCTCGGACAGTTCAAGCAAATGGACAATAGAGCTCCAGTCAAGGGGATCTTTGAATATCAGCCATCAGGGTTTGCAGAGGATGGAAGTCTGTCACAGACAGAGACTCTTTATTGGTCGGAAGCCCGTTAGGCATAGTAATTTGATCGGAAAACAAAAACGAACGTGCTGAAACTACAGGGTCGAAAAGGATTTAATTAAAATTACTAAGGAGAATTAGCTAAGGATGTTAGCTTGCACTTGATTATCTTCCGGCAAGAAGTATTAGAAGTTCCAGAGCGAATATTTATAAAAAAATACTTCCCGCTCTTATTATAATAAAAATTGGATAATTATTAATGAGAACGTCCAACCATTTAGGAAAAGTTTGAAAATCTAAATTTATTTCTTAAATTTCTTAAATTAAATTTCTTCATTGTTTAGTTGATGATAGGACAATTATTTCAATAATAAAATTTTC